>OX376322.1:11179172-12436272 GCA_947369225.1 Hofmannophila pseudospretella | reverse complement strand
TGAACACCGCCGCGTCGAAGGCGCCTCCGATAGTCGTAACAAAATGGGCTTGGTTCGATTTCAGGCTCAAGCAGTAACAAAGTTTTCGAAAGAATGAATATTTACGCCCTAGATGAATATTTACCTTGTTTCTAGATAGACCTATAGAATAGAATCACATTTATTGCCAAATACATTATAAAATATTATACAAAAAAAACATTAAAATTTAATGTAGATGTAGGTAGATACTTATCACGCAGTCTATGCATATTTGGCAAAAGGGGGGGAAATCAGCAAATGCTGACATAATCGGGTATCAATTATGCAGCGCTGTTTTTCATTTCACCCCTTATCCCAAACTGTTAGCAATAGCGATAGTGTAGTAGATAAAAAAATTCTTCCCTTCCCTCTTCTAGAGAAATATGGTCCTCAAACCCATTCATAAACAAGGCTTAGAGAGTTTAAGAGTAGTTTAAGAAAATCGACCTCGCCTCTTCGAGAGAAGTCTAAGTTTTTCTCAGTAGCCCCTTCTTAAACGACGAAGTTGACTCATATAAACATTTAGGTCTAATTTCCTAAACACCCTCTTACCAAGTAACCCACCGAAAGGTCAGGAGTGTTCATTAAATATTGATGGTAATTACAAGCGCACTGCAAGCCTAGGCCTTGGATTCATTACGTGTCTGGAACACGTCATCTTATACAGTACAGGCTGTTCAGAAGGCCTATTTATAGTCCCTATCACCCCTGGGGGAAGAGTGGATTTTTATATGTGAAGATGTATAAACACCGATACCTAACTCGTGAAGTAGGGACGGTTCCCTACTTCACGAACCGGCGTTCGGGCATCGAGTGTCACTTTTATGTCTTCTTTCAAAAGCTAATAACTTTATCAATTTTAAAGATACGTAATAACAAATTGTATCGTTGAAAACATCGAAAAATAAAGCTCATTTGGGAGTCAAATGTATTTGGCTAAAACAATCAGGAGAGATGAGGAAGGAGGTCAAAGTTAGCAATTTTTTGGCTATGCCGGCGATACTTTGAGGTCTTACTCGTATATCACAATGACTAGACATGACAGCAAGATGTTTTCACGCATAAAGTTTACGGCACAGCGTACCTATGCCTTTTCCTTTTTTTACAGTTGGTAGGGACTAGTGGAATAGCCCAAGCCTTCAGTAACCATAATTGAACACCTTTTCTTATTGTTCTGATTTCAAAAAATACGACTTCCCATACAAATTGATCAGCTGATCTATACAAAATGTACAGAGTCGACTTTTTTGCGCAAATCGAAAAAATTGATGAACAAATGATTATGGATACTGTACAGTGGAAGACACATCTTATCTTAAGACTACGCGATGGAACTCTGTCGCAATAAGTTTTTGATATGATCCCTTGACATTCGTATGAATGTCTGACATAAATTAAGCGTCAAATTACTAAAGAGTTATAGCCTGATCTGTTGTCCTGATTAAGTATGCTACAGTCTGTCCTCTAGGTGCCGGCTAGCAGGGTTCTAAGACAGTGTGCAGATGAAGTAATAGAAGAACTTGGTAATAGATATTATATTTTTAAGGAAAAGAACACAAAACAGTAACGTATAAAATAGGTAGTAGTAGGAAATAAAAGTGAACGGAGAAAAGTCCGTTCGAGACAAAATACAGAGAAAAAGTGAAAATACAAATAAAACAATGAAATTAATGGAATAATGAAATTTAGAAATGGAAAGGGAACATGATTTTGAATTTAAATAAAGAAATGAAGATGCCAACACGTAATGAGATGAGATAAACGCTAACGATGAGGTTGAAGTTGATGGCAAGGAGGTTGATATGGACGATGAAGTCGACATCGTTACAAGTATAGTACTTAATCTCTGTTTAATTATCATTATCTTATAATAATCATGTCGCTTTAAGTTATTTGACACATGCATACGTATGTCAAGAACACATGACAAAAACTTATTCAATCAATCAATCATTTATTTGTCAGAATAAACAATCTTACAGGTAAAGTAAAGTAAAAAGTAACATACACTTTGTTGCGCCAATATAAAACAACAAACATGAGATAGAAAAGGATATAGTGAAGTACAATTTAGGCGGCCTTATCGCTAAGAGGCAATATCTCTTCCAGGCAACATTCGGGCACAGGAAATGATTTAATGAGGTAGTAGGTGTACAAGGTTTATGGAAAACGTTATATAAGATAATTTTATTAAAGTAGGTACAGTAAGTATTTAACTTTTTTTAAAGGCATACGAAATGTTAATATTTACAATATTAATCATAACAAATATCTCGAACATAACGAGAATAATAGTAATGTTAGGATTCAGAAATTATAATAATGAATACTGAAATATAACAATACCTACCTGTTTAATTATTTATGGTCATTATAAAATACTTATTTCGACAGGGTTCCACAGTACAACTTGATGTGTCTTCCATTACCCTATTACGTAGGTATTATCAAGAGATAAATGCTGGACCTCAGAAGCATTGAACTGTAAGTGCCATAACCATAATTTTACAGGAGAGACAATTTTGTGTCAAAATTAGTGGTTCCTGGACTTTGATTAAGTATAAAATTAAAACAACATGTTTAATTGACAAAGGTTTTTATTTATTTATTAAAGAAACTATTCTAGATTATAAATTGACACAGTGAGAGATGCAATTTTTGTTTAATATAGTTTTATTTTAATTAACAAACAAAAATCTATGCCACATACAGTGTTATGCTTCTAAATATTACCGTGTTGAATTGCAGTTACAATAAAACTCAAAACTCTTCTAAAACAATTTAAAGTAATAAATTTGGAATCAGTTTCTTGAGTACTTAAACAGTAAGCTAGTACCTACATAATTAATAGAAGAAAAACATTATCTTCCAAAACAAAAATAATTTTATAAAATTTCTCGAATAAAAACAAAAAAATCTAGATAGGAACCTTAGAATCAGTTTTCGTTGTCTAATTCTTCGATATCGGGAACATTTCCATGTGGCAAATCAGCGTAATACTTTTAAATTTTTATTAGTGGGTACGTGCTTTCATGGGACATTAGTGAATGGGGATATTTTTGAAAGTGTAGTACTTATAAATTGTTCTGTTATGCAAAGTGTATTAAGGAACATCTTCTGACAGACTTCTAAGTGATAAATTATTGTCTTCTTCCGACGACTAACATCATTGTTTTGGCGATGACGAGGGCGCTTCACTGATATCAAATCAATCGATGACGCTACAAATTGCCTTCTTTGATCCCAGCTACTTATAACTTTCCAATAATTGTTAAACAGTTGAGATCTCACACTATCTGTTATTTTTGTTTTACATTTCAACTTACAATGATCCGAACACGCTGGCTTAATTTTCCTCTTTTGTATTACTTTTTTTTTTTAAACTGCACTAACATACTTCTTACCTTGTAGTCTTTTATTCTTAGCAATTTCGCTTTTCCATTTATTAGTGTTTCTTAACTTCTTTCTTGATTTAACCTTATTTCTGCCTGCAGATTCTTCAAATGATGACGACGCGTTTCCTTGATTTGACAGACTCCTTTCATTTAATGAAGGTTCAATAATACTTGGTGAGCTATTTTCATCCTCAGTTACATTAGAAACCGATGGTGTCACAGGTGGTGGCGAACATATCCTTCGACCGCGTTTTGAATTAGGAGGCATCCAGTCTGTGTCTGATCCAGAGTCGGCAGAAAAAGGATCAGGAACGCTATGTAATTCTGAGATATTACTATCTGCATAGTGTTTGTAACGAGTTCGTAGTATCGAGGAGAGTGAAGACGATCTTACGTGGTGGTTTTATGGTTTACAGGGGGCTAGAATTAGTGAGGAAGATCTCACGTGGTCGTTACGTAATTTACCAGGTGTAGTCTCAAGTCCAGAATCAAGATTAATTTCCGCCGAATGTGTCGACTTTCCTTTGTCTCAAAGAGATATACGTTCTGCATGTCTTTCTTCGTTGTTCGGCGAGTTCTTCATTCTTTTTGAAACTGCCCTAACACCTTTTTGACCTTGTATATTCTTATTAATTTCCCTATTCCATTTTTTAAAAGTTTCTTAACTTCTTTTTTGATTTATTTTTCTCACTGCTTACAGATTCTTTAGATGATGACCACACGTTAACCTGATTTGTAGAGTTAGTTAATATGCTTGTAGAGTTGTTTGCGTTCTCAATTACATTAGATGCGGATGGTGTCACAAGTGGTGGCGAATAATTTCTTCGACAGCGTTTTGTTTCAGGAAGTGTACAGTCGGTATCTGATCCAGAGTCAGCGCAGCTAAAGGATCATGTGGACGCTGAGGGCTAATACTAATGCGAATACCAGATTTTTGTAAATAATTGTTGTTTTCGCATTCTTGCAGTTTCATTTGTTCTGCCATCTGCGGCGCAGAATTACCATAGTTGGGAGTGGGAATGATGCTTGGACTTAGCTCTTCAGTTATCGGTGGTGAACATCGCGCTAGATCGTCGTAACATTCCCTATAGACATCATTGTTTTCAAATTTCTTCAAGAATTTCTTTTGTTCTTCCGAAAGAGGTGAATTGCAATTTTCTTCTACATTACCTTTAAAATAATACAAGAAAATTAACTAAAAATAATTGTTTTAAAACACTCATAACGAACGAGTCTCCAATGTGTTACTTTTGCTTTCTCTATATTATAGCGAAATAATTTAACTAAAATTATATGCAACATCACTGTCTAAATTGCGTGGTAGGTACCTACATACGTAGTACTTATTTCGCTGGCTGGATACATGCTCGTGACGAGCCCTTTTCTCTATTTTACCAGAGAGAAGGTAATCACTAATCTACCTACAAATTGACGTAGAAAATCTACCGATAAATTACTCGTACCACCAACGTATTACAAATCTATAAGGAATAAATTCTTAAAAAGTTAACTTCAGCGTGGTCCTTTATGAGCCCCACTAATTTTCTACCTCAACTATAGCACCTTGACTCCGACATCACGATAATTTATGATATTTTTGCTCGCCGCATCAAAACCACATACGTGTATATCTCGTCGAGGTGCGACGCCGAGTTCGATTTGTGGTAACTCCCGCGTTCTTTTTATAGACTGGCGTACCCCCCGCCTCGTAGCCAAAAATCGAGTGGGGCAAAAGACTGTAACTCCACACTTACATTAAAATGTAACTTCATTAGTATCGCTGCAGAACAGTGTAACTCCGCACATACATTAAACGGCAACTTGATAAATATCGCTGCAGAACAATGTAACTCCATACTTACATTAAATAAACGGACTTACAATTTTATGCTTCTGAGCTACTGATTTGTTATGTATCAATGCAGAACAATGTAATTCCACAGATACAATAAAATGTTTTTTCCTTTCCGTAGCATTTTATTGTATTTTAGTTACAATAAAATGCGTTGCAACACCAAGATATAGTTACAGTGTAATGCAATTCAAGAATTCGGTCTTATGACAGTCTTTGTGTAAATACAGTTTTATGGCTAGATAGAAAATACGCGATTCTCTATGATAGCCTAAAAAACACAAAACGGTAAAAAACGGACTTACAGTGTTATGCTTCTGAGGTCCAGAATGGTTGTCCGAAAAGAATTGGAGCAAGTTTGAATAATTCATTTGGCTTGAATTTCATGAACTAAGTATTATGAACTTGGAAGTACGAAGGAAGGAAAACATGCCCCAATAACCTGTAAGATTCCTGAAACCTTGAACTGCCCTACCATAAATTCAGCTTTGGCTACGGTCCCCGCCACTGATCATGTGAAGATATTGTGACTCCACGAATGCAATACCTGGTAGTGTCGTTTTTATTTCGAATCAACAATCTTTAAGTATCGTCGTGGATTAGTACGGCCAACCTATTGTCAGAGTCATTCAGTCAGACCGCCGTAGGCCTCTGATATGGCCATGACTGCTGTCGTCGGAATTGATTGACAACGTGCTTTCTGAAGCATGGAGGGGCTCAGATGAAAATGTGCCATTAGCGATCACCCACCATGTTTCATTGCACAATGACTTTGGGGATTATGCTCTACGAGCCCCTCTTGAAAAGCTAAGTGAAAAATGATATACCTAAGTGAAAAATGAAAAAAATTAAATTGAAAAGTTTATTTACTTATTACAAGGCACAATAATAGGACCTCCGACTTACAAACTAAGTCGAAACCTGTATCTATCTGTATAAGTACGTGATACATAAATTAGTAAAATATCCTAATTATTTTAACTGCAAATTCTAGGTCTAACTATAGGATAGTGTAATGTCCTTGGCCCAATATGCTTAGTTAAAACCATGTTAGTGAAATACTTATAATAATAATGGGCTCCTGAATATTTAATTGGATGTCGAATTTATCCATCAGCGTGTAACGCCGTGAATTAGCACAAGGACGGGTCGGTTAGCTGCTGACGAGAAATACGAAATGCCAAGGATCTCTGTACTGTATTACATAAATTAATCAGCTGCACCAAGTATCTAACTTGGCATTGGAAAAAACATTAATTGAGATTGTGCATAGCTCAAGAAATGTTCGGTTAGGCTAAAAATCTAGGCGAGACCTTAGAATAAGTATCATAATTTGCCTTCCCTTCTTGTTACATATTGGGGTGTCACTCGCTATCGGTAATCGAAACGTCACCCTCGCTCTTATACAATTTAGCATGTGAGTGAGCGATAAAGTTTCATTTAGCTTTAGATTTAGCGGTCATCCCAGAATTGACGCCACAAACCAAACAAGAGACAGTAGGTAATCTACGATCTTGGAAGTTGGGTGAAAGAAAAAATAGTCTCCCTCTACGTTCGTTCCTTCATGACTATGGTACAAACCAATACAAACTCTATCATGATTTTATTTGATTTCACTCCCTTACGTAAAATAAACGTCAGGCATGGCTGTATGTATGTGCTCAGATCCTTATGCCTACTCTTCCGGAGTACAGAAAAAAATAACGTCAATCTGCAAAAAACAAACACGGCAATGTTTTTGTGTTCAAGGAAATTTAAGATTTTACAAAATAATTAAATACCTTCGAAATGGCTAGAGAATACAAGAAATGCTTCATCACAGTGGGAACCACACGCTTCGATCTACTTTGTGAAAGCATCATGACCCCTCCCATACTCAGAGCTTTGAAGAATATCGGGTGTAAAGAGATCACGTTACAAATCGGAAATAGTGAGCTGGAACCTGGGGAATACGACAAAGAGGGCGTGAAAATACAAGTATACAGATTTAAGGACTCAATAGAAGAGGATATAAAGAACGCAGACCTGGTTATAAGCCACGCAGGAGCCGGGAGTTGTCTCGAAACTCTCGAGGCCAACAAACCACTTCTAGTGGTCGTGAATGAGGATCTAATGGATAATCATCAGCTAGAATTGGCCGAGCAGTTACACATCGACGGACACTTGTATTATTGTACTAGTGATACTTTAGAAACTACTCTTGAGGATGTGGACTTTAGTATATTGACACCGTTTCCAAAACCTGATGCATCATTGTTTGTTAAATATTTGGATGATATACTTAGGGTTAAGCAGAGAGTAGATTAAAAGTTTTAATTATGCTGTTATCTGTGACATGTTAATTTTTTTATATTTACATTCTACTGTACTATTTAAATTTTAGTATTAGAGAATGGACCAACTCGTGTGATGATAATTGTTATTTTTTTGCAGATTTATTTACCTCGCAGGTTGCAATGGTTATTATAATAATTATATTTACCTAAAAATGGAAATGTTTTATAAATATGATATTTTCAATAAAGAAATTAGGTAATTAATAGTCACTAGACTTTTATTTAGCGACGATCTGCGTAAGGTGGCTGGCAGCGACTGGATGAGAAGAGCCGAAGATCGGGCTCAATGGCGCACCCTGGGAGAGGCCTATGTCCAGCAGTGGACTAGAATAGGCTGCTGATGATGATGAAGACTTTTATTGGAAAAATGCAGATCATTTACAAAAATCATACAGAACAAACGTCTATTGTGATAGAAACAAACAATTACTTTAAATAATGACAATTTAGGATAATAATAATTTGAACAAAATAGCACAACTACACAGACTTAGGTATTAGTTAATAATTTAGACTAATTTCTTGGCTTCGAAGAAGCTCTTGAGATGTCTCATCTGCCAGTAACCGATGCCGACGAGGACAGCTGTCTGGAGCAAGCTCCACCAAAGGACGCGCTGGTTTGTGCTCTCTGATGTCAGTCTGAAACGCTCCTCCCGATGCTGTGAAAACAAATTCATATATTTATGTAATAACGGGTCGGTTTCCACAACTCGATGTCTACAGCAGCGCCTATTGTCTAATAATATTCATTCATTCATATATTTACTGAAAGTATTGATTGTTTTGTTTCATATGGCTGGTGTATTAAACTACATGCAGAAAAACTCCCCCTGTTCCAAGTATCCCTACTGATATATCCCTTCTAGTAGGGATAGATGGATTTTTCCAAGTGTCCCTACCCGTAGGGATAGTTAATCCCAACTGTTTTGAAAGTTGAACAGTCGTAAGGAAAATTTTATTATTATTATTATTATTATTATTGAAGATTATAGACGAGCAGCTAATGCTGGTATGTCTACATCACAGTGTTGGAAAAAGTTTTTCTTTTAGTTCACTTTCACTGTCAAGTCCACATAATATAATTCAAATAGCCATTGTGTTCGTTTTAAGAAATTTGTCAAGACGATTCTTGAAAGAGTTCACCGAGGTTGCAGACACAACATGATCAGAGAGCGCGTTCCAAATTTGGACAACTCTGTTGCTTAGAAAATGATAAGCGACATTAGTGCTTGTGTTCGTGCGATTAATTCTCAAATGGTGTCCTCGTAACGGTCGTGTGTCCTTTATTGCAAACAGTTCATGAAGGTCCGGGAGGTCGTACTTGTAGGTGAGGATTTTAAAAGTCTCAATCAAGTCTCCTCTCATTCTTCGCTCTTTGAGAGTTGGTAATCCCAGAATGTGTAGTCTTTCCTCGTAGGACTTTCGTCTCAAGCTGTAAGGAATCTTTGTTGCTCTTCTTTGTACACTCTCCAGAAGGTCTATGTCCTTCGCAAAGTATGGGTTCCATATTTGAAACCCGTACTCAAGTAGAGGTCTTATATATGTTTTGTAAATTTTTAAGAATACTTCAACTGTTATAAACTGGAACGATCTTCTTATAACATATATAAACGAGTTTGCCTTTTTTACGATTCCGTTGATATGATCTCCCCACTTTAAGTTTTTAGTAATTATAACACCCAGATCCTTTTGAGAGTTGACTGTGGGAATTGGTGTGTCCTCTATAGTGTAGGTAGAATCTTGGTTATTACTACCCAGGTGCAAGATAGTACATTTGGATGCATTCAGTTTAAGTATCCACTGCTTTGTCCATTCCTGTAGTCGGTCTAAATCCAATTGTAATTGTCCAGACTGTATTAATGGATTTCCGAATAGTTTTCCGTCATCTGCAAAGAATGATGACTGTGACTCTATTAGAGCAATAAGGTCTGTAATATAAATTCCAAATAGGGTTGGGGCGAGCACTGATCCTTGTGGGACTCCGCTTAGCACATCTTTCCTCTGGGATAGTGCAGTACCAACCCTAACCTGGAATGTTCTTCCCAACAAATAGCCCTTCACCCAGTTCAGCAAATGACCCCGTATACCAAAATGTTCCAATTTCAGGAGCAAACGTTGATGCGGAACTTTATCAAATGCGCGTTCGAAGTCTAGGTAGATGACGTCCACAGGATTGCCCTGGTCGAGCTCCCCTGTCCAAGAGTGTACGCACTCCAGTAAATTCGTTATTGTAGACCTTCTCTCGACAAAACCATGCTGTTGGACCGCTATAATATTTTCTCTATTTAGGAAATTTTTGAGCTGATTGCATATAATCCTTTCCATGACCTTACCGATTATACTTGTCAAACTAATAGGTCTGAACTTGGCTGGGTCCGTTTTGTCACCATTTTTGTATACAGGTGTTACTATTGCATGTTTCCAGTCATGAGGGACGCATCCAGTATCGAAGGAGATCCTCATTAACTCTGTTAAGATGGGAACTAGAGTATTCGAGCAGTTTTTTAGAACTATGCCAGGTATGTTATCAGGTCCTGGAGATGACCCTATATCAAGGTTCTTGAGTACTTTATCCACATCTTTGTATGAAAAAGTAATGTCACATAGTGATTCCTCTACACGAGCAATTTTCTTCACCTCCGGACATGCCACTAGATCAGGTTCACGGGAATAAGCCTTCTGGAACTCCTTAGCAAAGGTTTCTGCTATGTCTGTTGGACTTGTAACCAGATCGCCGTTGTGATTTCTCATGGCCGGTGGGATACTGACTTTAGATGACAAACATCTACGCAGGTGGGCATAGAAGGGCTTGTCACCACTGTCTAGTATTTTGGCCTCGTAACGACTTCTGTTCTTTCTACTTTCTGCAACACATTGGTTGTTTACTGTTCTATAGGGCTTGTAGTCTTCTTCATTATTTGTGGTCATGTAAACATCCCAAAGCGATTTCTTCTCAGCAATTAGTTTCAATATGTCATCATTAATCCACGGTTTGTTATTCCTTCTCTTTTTTATCCTTTTCAGAGGAGCATGTTTGTCCGTGTTCACATCTAATACAGTTTTAAGTTCTCCCCATAAGCATTCCATATCAGTATTAGATTTCATATTCCCAAGGTCGTTCTCTAGATCGGCATTATATTCATCAAAGTCAATGTAGTGGTAATATCGCTTGAATTTGGGTTGCATTCTGACTCTTTGAATGAGGCATTTAATGGAGAATTGCAATACACAATGGTCACTTTTTCCAATTGGAGATTTGTAGCACACATTGTTAATTAAGAATTCATCATTGGTCATAATGAGGTCGAGAAGGGAAGGAGTGTGGCCGTCACGGAATCGTGTTGGTTGACTGACCAATTGATAAAGGTTACTATTTAGGAACATGTTCTTAAAAAGTTCCCGAGGTCCAGAGGAATTCTGGTCGATAGTAAGGGGCCATACTATATCAGTGTAATTAAAGTCACCGGCTATTATTATCGTGTTATTCTCCGCGGCGTCTGCTAAATTGGCCAAAAGTTTGGTATCACGAGGTTTCCATGTTACTTCTTCCTTGTCATCAGGACGATAAACCCCAACCACTAAGAAGTGGTGTGTGTCATACTGGATGTCTAAGTATAATGCCTCTGTGCAGTCACTCATGTACCGTCGGTTAGTTCTAGCAATGATGGGAATACCGTTAACAAAGTCTCTAACATACATAGCGACACCTCCACCTCGTGATTTACCACCCTCGGATTTAGGTCGATGTCTCCGGTCTAGTCTGAAAAGATTATAGTTGGGTATTGCAAATGTGCTGTTCCTATCATTTTTATTTAGCCATGTTTCAGTAATAATTATAATGGAAGGACTATGCGTGTTCACATACAGCAGAAATAGATCAAATTTTGGTGATAATGAAGATAAATTTGTGTACATGAATGTAAGGTCGGAGTAGGGGTCATTGCAGTTTATCAGTTTTTTTGCTTGACAATTTTCGGTACACCCCTTATATACTTGATGGTAAGGTCACTCTCACCTTTTTCGACTCGTAGTTCAAGGCGCTGCCTTAAGTCCTTGAGCTCATCTCGCTGCATTGGGGTCTTGTCATCATAAACCCTTACCTCTTTGGCTTTACTCCTGTTTTTGAGAACCTTCACAGCATCCTGTCGTGATTTAAGTACCACTTTTATAGGCCTGGGTTTGGTAGTATCTCTCTTGCCTAATCGTAACACTTTGACCACTTGGTTCGGTGTGTCTGGTTCGCATGTCACTTCTTGTAAGAGCCTCTTGACAGCAAACTCATCATTAGTCCTCCGAACATCACTGTCATCGGAGTTTGTTTCTGGAACACCAACCAGGATGACATTGAGCGTTCTACGCTCGCGCTCCGCCATCTCTTCTATCACGATGCTGGTGTCCACTGGGGGCTGTACAGCAGCGGGTGTAGCAGCAGAAGCGGACGGGGTCGCGGGCGCTGCTAGTTGCTTCTTGATTTCATCCAGTTCTTCGCGCACGCCGTCGTAGGCTTTAATAAGTTTAGGCACCTGAAACAGGGCCTCACGACATGGAGAGCACAGAAAGAGAAGGGTTCGTTTGCCCTTCAAGGCCATCACACGGGCCTCACTGCTAGTCAAGTTGCTACAACTAAGACACACGATCCGTTTACAACCATCGCACACAATGACGCTATTGTCATCATTTTGGACAGTATCACACTGATAGCACTGCATTATTGCGTATACAAGCAAGAAGTCAGGTTTTAGAAGCACCGAAAAAGTCGTTAACAGTTTTAAAAACGAAACACTTTTATCACTGTTTATTTTTGGTTTATAGCGTAAACAACAATTGTACACAGATTTCCACATGCACTTTCACTATTTATCGTGTTTTCAACGTGATTTTGAACAATTAACTATTTATTTACAATAATCTAAACTATGACGAATTTCCAACACTGTTTACATTTCTGAGGGTAGGGACGAAAAATTTTCCAAGTGTTTCTTTAGAGTATTTGTAGCATAGAGTTTATATATGAAGTATTCTTGAATTACCCACTTAAAACTCAATGTTTGTCTGTGGTTATACTAATTTGTTGTACTAGTATGACGGGTATAGTTTGTCATCTACGGCTAATTTCATACTTTCTTTCTAATGATTAACAGAGTAGCAAAATCAGTAACTTGTTTTTAGATTGTTCATTTTGAGGTTCTTATTATTATTACAATAGTTTTGTGTGATTGATAACTACCACACCTCACATTTTAGGGCGCTGCCAGAGATGTACCTACTTAGACATTTTGTTGAAATTAACCTGTTTAAATGGTTCAGAAAGCAAAAAGAAAAATTTTATGTTTCTTTAAATTTTTGATTTTCAGTATTATTCAGGTAAATAAATAAAAATAATTTATAAGTACAACCCTGGCAGATCCCTGAGATCTGAGGTCAATAACATCACATTATTAAACCATACTAGGGCTAAGCACTAATGCTTGATTCGGCTCCAGAGCCACTGTAATGGCACCATGTATATTATTCTCTGAAAATGTTTCCATACACATGAGGACAGTTTCATAATTTGAAAGAGACCGTACCCTCTGGTAGCTCTGCTCCTTAGTGATCTGGTGCACCTGGTCGAGGAGCTGCCGGATCCTAAGCTGCAGTTCGGTGAGCTTGTCCTTCTGCGCCACGTTCGCATAGTCCACCGCGTGCTCGCCCACTTGGATGTCTAAATGCACCTGAAGTGGTAAACAATTATGTAAATATAATAAACTCGTAAAGTGAAATTTTTGTTTGTTTTAACAAACATCTCATAAAAACTACTGAACGGATTTGGATGGAGTATTCACAGATATATTTAAATAAGTCCAGATAACATCTAGGCGGTAGAAGTTTTGAAAATTCTACTTATAAATGAGTTAAATGTGGGGTTAAAGTTAGTATGGAACGCGAATGAAGTTGCGGGCAACAGCTAGTTTTAAATGTCTTTATTTAACACCCTTTATGCTCAACATAATTTCTTCAAATTTTGCAGAGCCAGATTACAGATTCTCCCATCAGTTCTATGGAACATCATCATAGAACAGTTATGTGTCCGCTTTTTTGTCCCAGTTGTCCTATGATAGAACAAACTAAATTAAATCAAGTTTATAATTCAACCAGATCAGTGAAACAATGGTCACTGGTAGATGTTAATAAGAATATATATATTACAATTTTATGAAATTCAAGAAAATAAAGATGAACATCAAATTAATAACCAGTGATCGGAGTAGGTAGAGCTCTTTCGGGTCAAATGTCCTCAAAGGTTATATTAATATGGACATGATTTCGGGATCCCATTTTAAGTTATCGAGCAAATGTTATAAATTAATTTTATAAACCTCGCCCTTACTCGGTGGATTACGATTTTATAAAAATTGTGAACTTACGAAGAAGTTAAAACACTACCATAGGTACACTAGCGCCATGAATCTTAAAAAATATATTTCGCCACCTATCTTAAATGTGTATCAAAACAAATATAACGTTAAAAATCTAAATAATATATTTATTCAATCCCGGGATTATTGGGCATACTTATCCATATTATGACCGTATGTGGCAAGTACCAAAAACAGCCCTACCTACTCCGACCAATGTTAATAACGTTAGAAAATGAAAATAGTATTTATCAGAAGAATATTGTCCTACCTAGTAATAAGCTTTTATCATAACTAAATGTCACTGCAAATGCCAACTTGTTGATATGATAACAATGTATAAGTAGATAGATATAAATAGTGAAGATGTATGAAATAAAAAATTGGACGAAAGCCAAAATATGCTCTTGTGGAAGCTTATTTACTCAAGTGTACAAAACAAAAGGACTTACTCTCAGCTGTGAGCCACTGAACCACGATGTACTATTAGAGTACATGCAGATGACGTGCTCTCCAGGCGTCGTGGACGTGAACGAGTACATCCCCTCCGAAGAGTACACTCGAGACAACACCACCCTGTCGTTAGGATCTCTGACCTCCACGTGCATACCGATTCCAGGCGAAGATGGCATGAAACCACCAGACCTTGGGTCGTATAGCTCTACCTTGTAATTTACTGAAAAAACATAAATTTGTCTATAAGTTCACCATTGAATATGATAAATGAAGGTTTCAGAGCAGTAATTACAGGAAAAAATAAGCAGAGAAAAGCGGAAAAATTTGTTACCAATAACAGTAGTATCGTCGGGTATTTCTTCAATGAAACACTTTCTCTCGCCTTCGGCTATGTGAAAATATAAAGCCGAGGTCACGTCCAAGAGAAGAAATAACGCTACAAAGGAGGAGAACTTTAATAACTCCATGTTTTCGTGTTTAGAAAAATCGCCGAATATCCAAAGAAAATTGACATGACACACGTCACCGCATTAAAACGTCAAAATAGGGAAAACTGTTGCCACAATAAAAAAATTGTACGCTTTGTTGCTATTTTATTTACTATTTGATATGTGCAAAAGATACAACGCTATACGAAATACGATTATTTTTCCCTTTCTTTCGCGGTACTTATCTCTTTACAGAGAAAAGTGCGTGAATCGGAACGTTATTATAAGACAGTTGATGACGTTTCTAAAAGCCGTGTTTTAGAGCCGTTTTGGATATGCATTCTACAGAGGAAAGAGATAGACATACAATAAGTCATGAATCAAAAAAAGACAGTAAATGCAAAATCACAACAAACAGAGCTACTTGAACGCACAATTCAATTCTTTAGAAGATAGTTATTTTTGCGAAGTAAAAAAATCATTGAAATGATTTTATTGTTCTTTTCAGCAAGAAAACGTCGCTAATAATCTCATTTTAAAGTAGTTTTATCTGATAAATTGTGATAAAAAACCTAATTTAGGGATTTTCAATACGTAAACAACTACCTACAAAAATATGGATCCTTTCATTATTGCTGCTATATTCAGTGCTATAGTCATTATTATTTTATCTATAGCCTTCTTGCGGGTGTCTAAAGTGAAACAACAACGTAAGTATTATTTATAATCCCTTAGATTACAAGACCCTTTCACTTCTCATATATAACTACCTAACCTATGTTGGTAACCTTCTTCACAGCTGGAGCTAAACCTAGGCCAGTAGCGCAGAGAGATGGAGGCCTGGGTAGGGCGCAGGCGGTGCGGAACCAGAGGATGCGGATGAGGGTTAATGGTAAGACCATAAAGGACAAAAGAAAAAGGTGTGAGAAAAGTTAGTGAGTCCTAATTGGCAGTATATAGGCACCTATAAAAGGTACCTTGAATTTCCGTTTTATCAAAATACCTACATGACTTCACACTATGTACCTTGTGGGGTAGGCAAGGCACAGAGAATGGAGCACCATTGATCTCTGTCTTGGCATGCCTCTTGCTTCGGTTGTCGTTTGGGGGGGCAAAAAATTTGACATTTCGACAAAAAAAGAGTTGGCGTTGGGGTGTCTTTAAGGGGGCACAAAGAAAAGACAGAAAAAAAAATTAAACTATTTTTCAGTTGAAAACTAGGAACAATTTGACGGATTCTGATGTCATATTAACCCTCAATTTTTATTGTCACAATGGATAGAGGACATAATAAGGAATAACTTTTGTCTAAAACATTTTTCTCTGGGGGCCAGAGAGGGCCTCAATATCGGGTCCAGAATGGACCACCCACTTTTATGATCGCAATGGATAGAAGAACAACTTTTGTCTGCAACATTTTTCTCTCTGGGCCCTCCCTGGCCTCCCAGGGGCCCCACCCCCTTTATTCGACTGGATTGTCAAAAACTTTTGTTTTATTATTAGGAATGACAGAGATAATTGTATGCTCCAATTAAAATAATTATTGTAACAATATTCCTATATAAGAAAGTTTATTTATTTGGTAACAATACTGCTTATAATAATAATAATTTTATTTTGTAACCAGAACTCTACTTGCCCTCTGGTACTTTTGTTAGGATTCCTCTATATCTTAGGCATATGTCAGATTAACAGACAGGCAATTGAAAAACAATCAAAATTTAGTTTTAACTTTTTTTAATTTGGCAGCGGCAAGGCACCAAGCAGATGTACTGGAAGAGGAGCCAGGCGTGGCTGATGAGGCAAATGAGGATGTACCTCCTGATACCACCCAGAAAGTTGATTTTGATGACAAAATGGGAGCTAAGGTATAAATTTTCAAGTTCTTTTTCTCTTCAATGACAAACCCACAAATTACAGATTTCAAGAACCAAATATCCAATTCATTTAGATGACAAATGGCATGGCCAAAATTTGACACTGCCATACAATTATACTCCAAATGCTATTTTCTAATACAATTTTCTCACAAATTTGTGCTTTTCGATGAATTGTCAGATTGTGTTGCTGTTAATTTTTGTCCTTTCAATTCAGAAACGAGCTAAGCTAGAGGCCAAGGAGGAAAAGAAAAAAGCAAGGGAAGCAGAGGAGCAGATGCGCGAGATGAAAAAGAAGAAAGCCGAAGAATTGGAAACAGAGAGGAAGAAGTTAGAAGAGAAACAAGAGGCTAGTTATTACTAGCCTGTCATATTTAACGTAGATTAATGTTATATAGAGAAAGAAATTTAACATCTTAACAGTCTATGCAATAACTAAGGCTGAAATATGTTAAAATGATAAGTAGGTATTTAAGTATGTAATACTAAAAACTACACCACAAAACAGAAGGTCTGCTACATACACACACGCGGGCAAAATATATATCTGCGTACAAGCAATCTCAAATCGAATCAGACACAAATGCGTTGTGAAGCGATCGAGAGGTAAGTATTACTTTTGTACTTAAAATGCAGAACTAGAACGGACTTTCAGTATCTTTCTGTAGTGGTAGATCCTAAAGTGGAGGATCGCCTGGGGTGGTACCACCCTCTTATCTATTTCTGCCGTGAAGCAGAAATGCTTGCATTTCTGTGTTTCGGTTTGAAGGGTAAGAGAGCCAGCGTAATTTCCGGCACATGAGGCAATCCATCTTAGTCCTCAAGGTTAGCAGCGCATCAAGAACCCTCCAACATTAATACAGTGAGGTGAGATGTCTATGGGCGACGGTGACCACTTACCATCAGGTGGCCCGTTTGCTCGTCTGCTCTCCTTATTTAATCTATAATATAAAAATGAATCGCAAAATGTGTTGGTAAGCGCATAACTCAACAACGCCTGGACCAATTTGGCCAAATCTTTTTTTAAAATGTTCGTTGAAGTTCAAGGATGGTTTTTACGGCGAGAAAAATTAGAATAATTGCTGGAAAAACCCTAAAAATAGCCCTTTTCTTTTTCCCATACAAACGTTTTGTAACTAAAACGTAGTCAATTTGAGCTTTATTGCTATGGTATAAAGTTCATATTAAATTACAAGCACTGTTGTCTAAGCAATGTAGGTGTGTTCCTAACGTCAAAGATCATATCTATCAAAACAATGTGCGTGTGTGCGTTCAGAATACATAGTTGGAGGAGTTTAATGTCGCGTTAAGCAAGAATATGCGTGTCGAGTTGCAAAATGACCAATCTGGAAACATATTCTCTAAACAACTCATTGACATTGGTAATGGCAAATTTCCTATAGACATGTTGACTGGCTGCATTAACTTTCCTCAAAGTTTTTGTCAGTTAACTCGATCAAAAGATGAACTTATTCAGAAGGTGTTTCCAGATGTTTCTCAAAATTACAGAAACCATGATTGGTTGAGCGAACGAGCTATACTGGCTGCAAAAAACATAGATGTAAATGAATTAAATTTCAAAATTCAAGAACAAATTACAGGCGAATCGAGGATATATAAATCAGTTGATTCGGCTACTAATCAAGATGATGTAGTCAACTATCCACCGGAATTTTTAAACTCGCTGGATTTGCCAGGATTGCCACCTCACAATCTTCAATTAAAGGTTGGATCGGTGGTTATAATGTTGCGAAATATCAACCAACCGCGTCTTTGCAACGGTACACGGTTAGCGATAAAAAAATTACTAAACAATGTGATAGAAGCAACTATACTCAAAGGAAAGTATAAAGGAGAAGATGTTCTCATACCGCGCATCCCAATGATTCCGACTGATGTGCCATTTGAGTTTAAACGACTACAGTTTCCAGTGCGGCTTGCTTTTGCTATGACTATAAACAAGTCCCAGGGGCAATCATTAAGTGTTTGTGGTATTAATCTAGAAAACCCATGTTTCTCACATGGTCAATTGTATGTTGCCTGTTCCCGTGTTGGAAAACCATCAGATTTGTTTGTCTATGCGCCAGGTAATCAAACAAAAAACATCGTATATCACAAAGCACTACAATGATAATAATAATAATTATGATTCACATGATTAACAATAAAGCGATTACTTACTTTTAAATCCTTATATATGTTTTATTTAATTATTTTTTAATCACAACGCCCTATCACCAGGGTGACGGTTCTGTTCAGGAGAATTTTTTAAAATACGTAGGCACAAAAACTGCCACATTACAAATCTTTTTGACAGGACGAAGTCTGTCGGGTCAGCTAGTAAAAAATAAAAATATCTTTATTTTTTGTGGCTAAGCGCGCTTTTAACGGAATTAACTTATGTTAGTTAATTTCGTAAAAATCGCGTGTTACGATTTTGACCCAGGTCAAATGCCGCCAGGCATTGCTGTGGGCGTCACTATTCAAAATTGTAGCCTCGATTTATATCTTGATCCATCAATTCAAGCAAGAGAGGTGTGGCAAGTACCACCAAGAGGTGGTAGAGTATAAACTGACTGTAAAATGTACTTTAAGGTACTTACTTACAATTTAAAAAAAATGATTTGATTTGAAGACAGATTCGTGGCTCTCCATTCTCTCTGTCTACCCCGTAAGGGATATAGCGTAAAGTTATATATGTGTGTATAGAAATCATTTGATTGAAATTCTTTTGCCTTTAGGAAGAGGACCGCCAACGTGAAGAAACGGAACGTAAAGTCGAAGAAGAGAGGAAGCAACGTGAACAGGAGGAATACGAGGCCCTGAAAGCGGCCTTTACTGTCGAGGGAGAAGGGTTTGAGGAGGGGGAGGACCAGGACAAGGAGAACCTATTGAAGGACTTCATTGATTATATTCAGGTTAGTTTCTGTTTACAAAACTGTCTCAATATCTTGATTTATTTAAAAACGCCCAACCTTCTGCCGCGCGAACCACCATTGGAATATTTTCAACTGAGCCCCTTCGTGCCTCGAAGAGCTGTCGGCTACTGTCGTCTGACACACAGCAGTCATTAGGCCATGTCTGAGGCCTATAGGCGGCCTGAACAACATTAACATTATAGTTACCCACTTATCATATGAGATTCCCATTACTAAAATAAGAAAAAGGCAGTTATTTAAGCCACCAATCCATTGTGCAAGAACTCAACATCATGCAAGATGCCTTGAGTAGTAAAAAGGAACCTAAATGTACACACAAAATTAAATATAATACTTATCTGTATCTTCATTTCAGGCTCAGAAAGTGGTATTATTAGAAGACTTGGCTGCACATTTCAAGCTAAAAACTCAAGCGGCTATCGACAGGATTACCGATCTTCAGACATCTGGTGAACTTACAGGTGTCATAGATGACAGGGGGAAATTCATTTACATATCCCAGAAAGAGTTGGAGGATGTTGCGAAATTCATAAAACAGAGAGGTAGGGTCTCAATCACAGAGCTAGCTGAATGCAGCAATGATTTGATCAATTTGAATCCAGTCATTGTGTCGTAGGTATAATAATGGTTCTTTGAAACTTATAAGAATTTAAAATTATTTTTTGTTACCTTTTCACCTTCTATTGTTGTGTAAACTATTTTCAGAGCATGTAAAAGAAACAAAATATTGTTATTACAAATATTTATTAAAACAAAAGCATAGCTTGCAAGACAATTATTCACTTATTTCATATCCAAACATATCCCTTCCTTTCTCCAACAACAATAAAGAAGATTCTTTGATTCTATCCAAGACTTCCACGAGCTTGCTTTTTGTAAATACTTTGTACAAGCACCTGTTTTCTGCTGCAATCAGATTGCTCAGTTTCAAAGCTTCCTTGTGGTTTTCAATGTCATCACCGCTCTGCAAGATTTTCAGGATTAGAATTACAACTTCTGGGATGCACAGACGCCTCAAGGTCTCCAACTGCTTGGTTCTCTCTTGTTTCTCTTCGTCACTGAAGTTTGATGACGATGTACTGTCATTCTCATCTTGGAGCCAGCCTCCAGGGAACAACAGCACATTGTACAGCAAATTCTTCGTATGCTGTGATTGGTGCAGCACTGCATTCATCCACCGCGCCTTTTGTTGCTCGACTTGAGCACACCTTTGTTCATGAAGAACTTTGTCCGAAAATGACGCATCTGGAGGCAGCGAATCTACGTCCTTAGGCTGCCCACTTATGAAATGTCTGTACCAAGTAGCAAAGCCTTCGAGTGCCTCTAAATAGGCTTTCAGACACAAATTTTCCCTTAGCTCAGAGGAATTTGCAGAAACTCTATTCACAAGATCAGGGAACATCTTATTGACATTGACAACACAGGATAATGCGGCGTTAGTGTTGCCTATGAAAATAAATGTGCGTATCATAGCATTACTCAACCACAGAGCCTCCTGAAGTTGATTGGAGACTAGGGACAGCCATTCAAGGGATGATATCACCTTATTGATCAAAGTTTTATCCTTTTCAACTGCTGTGGTTTGAGTAAATGTGAGGTCTATGTTCCCATAACCTTGCTGGATGTCAGTGATGGCTTTCTTGATGGCAACTCGAGCCGATGCTGCAACATCAACTCCTGCACTAATTCCGGCTTTCACAACTCCCTGCCTGTAGTCACTCTTGTGAATATGATCCATCAGTTCAGCATACAGAAGTATTTGCCTTGAAATTGGCACTGTTGAAGTGTAGTAAGCTATAAGCTCAGGACATTCTATGGAACCATCAACCAGTTTGTCTATGAGTTGAGTGATGTATTTTTCCAATATTTTATCCCCAATATCGTGCTGAGGGTCTTTGCCCATTTGTCTCAGCACTAAAATCAAGTGAGCCAGGAATCTTATAAATTTTTCTTCAGAGTCCTCAAGCCATAGCAAGGAATCCTGCATTATGGCTCTGATATGGCCAAGCATGAGATGTCGTTGGCAGGTTTGGTAGTTGGACTCTCTCTTACCATCCATCAAAGCTTTCACAGCGCTGAATATCTGCTGCAGGGACATTTCTTCCACTTTAAGCTCTGCTTGTAAAAGCTCCAAAACATCAGATGGTGTTGTGTTTGCATCGACTGTGGCATGGTGCTCATGTAGGAATTTATCGACTCTAGCTTCAATCTGATTTTTCAAATGAGTCCACAATAGATCCTCCCAGTTGCCCTGACTAGCTGGAAGGGTGCTTGGCAAATGGCCACACAAAACACCCACAGTAGCTCGGTAATGAATGTTCTCTGCAACATTGTTGGCAATACCCAAAGCACACCATTTCCACAGATCTCTTGATGGATTTCCAGATATTTCTAAGGGAGCATTAGGGTCTTCCCTTGGTAGATAATGAAGCAACATCCAACCTTGCAACACTGCTCCTCTCCAAGCCTGGCCAGAATTAATACAAAGGGAAACTGCATCCTTAAATTTCCCACACCGCACCTCAGTGAAGATTCTCTTACACAAATCATTATCATCCTTCTGGTCATCTGAATGTATTGTTTTCTTCTGTCGTCTCGGTGCATCTGGGTCCATGCAAGTGACCATAGCCTTGTTCTTGTCCTTGTTGAACAAACTGCTACCGATTAGCAGCTGATGCAGTGTGTTACCCCAATGAATATTGTTACCGATCACAGGTGCTGAAGTTTTTGTTGCATCCTCTTGATAAGCCGCCGTAGCTTCCAGCCAATCTACTAACAACTGCAGGAGCCTTAGTTCAGAATCGCTTTGGAACAAAGCACTGACTAAAGTTTGCTGGGATAAAGTGGTCTCTGTGATTTGGCTGTCTAAAGACTCAGGGTGTTCCGTAATCGAGTCAGCATACAAGCAATGAAGCAGTTTCCACGTGTTGGCCTCCTCAGCCAGCCAGTAATTATGAACATTATACCTGTTCCAGGGTTCTACTAGTTCGAGGGAATCGCAACACACTTGCGCTAACCTTGCCAGTGTATCTAGCACATCGCCAGGCCGACTCGTCTGTATTATCTCGAAGAAAGCTTCACTCAAACTTTGACCGGCACTTCCAGGATTTACTAATATAGAAGATTCATCCAGAACTTGTCTCAAACTTGTGTCGTTGAGGGTTTTGAAGATAGAAGTCTCGTTGAAAATCGGTGATAGATTTAGGGTGTCTTCTCTCTGTAAAAGTTGTCTGGAGCGCTTATTTCGTAATGGTGTATGCTGCGTTGAATGCAATTGCAAAGATTTGTCGTAATTCATTGTGATTATTGTTGCATTTCACATAAAAAACAAAAAAGGGTTTACCACCAAACCATTCCGCGCCGAACTTACACTTGACTTACACAGACTAAAAAACAATTTCGAGTGACAGCATGCGTTCAAAAACTTTAACAAATTTCATTTGTATACCTACCTATTTGACTGTTTAAAAACGTATTTTTCTCATCTTTTTTTGAATAAGTTATGTTTTCTACGAAGGTGTGGTATATTATATTTCAAATATTTTCAGAGGGGTAAAAGCCAAAAAAATTGTTTAACATCAATTTAAAAACATACCTACCCTAGAGATTAAAAATGTATTTTTCTCATCTTTTTTGAATAAGTTATGTTTTCTACGAAGGTGTGGTATATTAAATTTCAAATATTTTCAGAGGGGTAAAAGCCAAAAAAGTTGTTTAAGAACAATTTAAAAACGTACATATATTTGGTATTTGAACGTCATTCTCGCCACACTTTGCGGAAGTTCGGGATTTTGAATTGATGCGTTTTTCAGGGCAAAACATCTATAAATTACAGAAAATAACCGCAGGTAAGATATTTTTCGAAATTATTTAATCCGTCTTCGATTTAGAGATTGGCACTTAGAGTTTGGACATCATCATCCAAATGTCAACTTTTGTACGAACGTTCGCTCGTGTGTCCACATCCTTACTTTTTAATCCTATCCAAATCCTATCTCTCGTTTATTTGTCGTCCTGGTTCGTCCGTCTCGTCGCTGTGCTGAAGAAAGGTAAGAATGACGGCAAATAATAAATAAACTTACGCGGCCCAATAAATTAATGTATTTTTGTCCACATGGAGACGCTATTGAGGATTTTCTTACATCACATTTCTTCTGAACTTTACAACTTGTTGAAAAACTCAATAGTTACAAAAAATATTTTCAATTCCTTTATAAAGATTATATTCCATGGATATTGCTTACAACTTATTAGATTTTTATTTATGCACCAATAAAAAACATACCTACTATACAAATGATAATTTTACTCATGTCAACAAAAGACCATGGAAAAGCTAAAAAACTGCTTACCTCTATAAAATCCGAGTTGCAGAAGTAATTAAAAATAACAATTATTGTCTTCTGATTTCATATCTCCAACAACAATTATAAAAACTTATATTTTGTTGCCTTTCATAATATGTAGGTAAATGCACATATGTGTTGTTTCATTTAAATCTTGAATAATAATATTTCTCATAAAAAATATATGAACATACAAATATGTACATAACGGCGAGCAATCATCAACAACAAATTTTGGGGAACGGAATCTGGAATTTTTTAAGCCTTTATAGCCATTCCAAAACAAGAAGATAAATATTTTTGAGACATTGTATCTATTTTAGAATTGAAACTTAATTGAGACATTTTAAATATGTGATTGATCCATAATTAATCCCATTGTATCTAATTATTTGGATATTTTAATAATAAAAATAAAGGATTGACAAAACCCCTTTGTTACTGTGGTGACAAGTACCTATACTGTTTAATAAATGTTTGGTCAGATTAAAAAATTCCAATGAATTAAATTGTACCTGCGTACCAATAAAATATGATTTGCGAAATAAATGCATATCTTAAAATATAAAATCAGTTGATCACCGATCATATCAATAGTAATAATTTAATAAAATTTAAACCAGCAATTTTCCAAAAATTATGGATGATCAATAATTATCTATTCTTATCTAATAATTCCATTATTTTGTGGAAAATACCAGTTAAAATTTTATTACATTATTACTATTGATATGATCAGTGATCACGGATCATTTTATATTTTAAGATCAGACAAATTATAGAATGATCAGACATATTATTAATAGATTTATAGATGGACAATGGAACAAGTTGAAATTCAAGTGTAAACCCTAAGGTGAAAACATAAAGCTGTTTAAAAAGTACTAGGTATTTAATTTATTTTTCTTATAAAAATTGTATTGTAGAATAATTGACTGATAAGTGATCAGTTGTGATCACATTTCATTGATCATTCAATCTCTTTTTTTCACTGATCAAAATCATCTTAGATCGCTGGTTGGTACAATACCTACTGGTACTTTACGGCCAAATTAATATAAAATAATATAACACAATAATATATATAACTAAGATAATAAAATAAATATTTATATCTAATGAATAAATTGAACGATTTCTTTGTTCTACAAGTAATCTGTCCTGGTCGTATCCTATTTTAGTAGATTACCTAAGCATTTTAAGCTGTTATGTGTGCAATCATAGGTACATAAACCTGGTCATGTCAATGTATAACATAACCATAACCATTCAATTCTTAATGCACCTATTTAACTTCAATTAAAGATAAAAGATTGCAGAAAAATTAAAAGTTAGCATTTCTTTGAAAGCAAAGTTAATAGATATTAAGTGCCTATTAGGCATCCTCTAATATATCAATATCACATAGAAAAAGCATGCATTAGTCCGTCTTACGGGCGAGAGAAGTCAAAGAAATTGCAATTTAAGTGTCACATACATTGGTAAGGTATTGAATAAAAAAAGTAAACAAATAGATTTTTTTAAGTTTCTTCAACTGGTTGGTTGTCTGGTTGACAGATCTGACATTATTTTTGTAACTTCATGTCACCTGTCACTCTGGTAGACAAACATTTCTGAATTTAATTGAACAACTCATGGTTTGTTATTAATTTTGTCGATTTTAGGAATATAAAGCTGTGCAAAGAACAAGAATTGCAGAATGGAGTCAGTCAACAATTCTTTGCAAGATCACCTATTCTGCAATATGAAGTGCCTGAGAGGTAAGGTTTATTACTTATTATTAATTTTATTTCATGTAATTTTAATTTAAACAACAATAAGTCCTATTGTATATAGGTAGGTAAATTACTAAGGTTCATTTGAAGGTATTTTTTTGTTTTATATGAGTTAATAGTTAAAAGTGCCAATTAATTTGGTATTAACTTTTTATTTCAATTTTGTACGATTAATAAATGAGTAATCTAGGTATGAATCTCATTTTCAAAAATAGATTTAGATTAAAACTACAAAATACAGTTGTTAACAACAAAAAAATGGTGATAATTTCTTAATATGGGACGAGTACAGGTGTTGGTTATTCTATTATTTATACAAAACCTATTACCTAGTACCTGACTAAATAGATACATTATATTGTTTGTATCTCTCGATTAATTGTTGATAGAAGATGAGATTTAAAGTAGGTAGGCCTTTATACACTACGGTACCTAAAGGTTTTTTGTTTGATTCGGTGCGCATTCAATTTCATCCTGATCTTGAATTACTTACTCCATTAGTATAGGTACCTACTAAACTACAGTTTTAATCTTCCATTTACTGTAATTAATTAATTCATGAAATAAACCTATAAGTATTTCAATTAATTTTTGAATTATATAAAAACATTCCTTAAGAGCAATAAGTAGGTACCATTACCAAAATCTGTTGATAGATCTTTAATTTAGTACATATATTAAAATCTTTTGACGCCTATATAAAATTTACTAAATTAATTATTTTTTTATATGGATAGATTGGTATTAATAATATGTAGGTGTATAAAGGTAGGTAAGTGATATTTCCAGTAGAAAAAAGGATTTATTTTGTTCAATTTTTTAATTTCTGGTACAGACTTAACATTTTAATACGACAAGTTGCCTCCTAGAATAAAAAAAAAGTATATTGCTTTATAAAAATATACTTTGAGGTCGCTCTGCCACAAAAATGTGTGCATGAAACGAATCGCACTCTGAAAGTGCATTTACGAATATAGTTACATCTTCATTCTGAAAATTTTATCCTATATTTTGTTTAGTTCGATAAAAAGCTTCTATACCATCAACTCAAAGTTATTGTTTCAGTTTTTATATGGGACGAAATCCTCATATTAATATTGTCAACAACCTGATAGAATTTGTCCTCTACTACAACTTTTAAATTTAGTCAAAGTGACTTCGTAAATGCACCGGAAATAAGTACCTCATAGGTGTGCGGTGCCTATTTCGCATTTTTACAAGCTGTTTACTTGTAATAAGTCATTTTGTATTTTAGTTGCGTGTTTACACAAAATTTACCTATAATAATTGCTAGCTTTAATATAATTATTTCATCAATACGCCCAGAATTTCGTCATAATTGTCAAACAAAAGCAATGTCTTGAAATACCTTCGTGGCGGTAGGTTTGAAGCTTCGTTTGCTAACTTTTTATCCTATTTCAATGAAATCAGATTTATTTTTAAACAAAATAAGTGACAATAATTTCACCATTGAATTTTATATCCGATATTATTATATTTATGAAATACAAGTAGAAATTAATTCAAATTGAAAATATCAAGATTCCTATTTGACTTTACCGCGCAAGTACAATTTCAAGGACATTGCAGCCATCTCTTTTTCACCCACAAGTCGGTCGACGCGAGTTGTGGCGTGTGGTTCGTTTCGTCACTGAACATGAATTGAATAGTGTTTTTTGGCCTGATTCCGCCATTATTACTAAGAAATTCTTTATAGGTCTTATTTTCATATATTTCCTTAAACCATCATTTATTCCACATGATAAAATTCACATAACGTGTCCATAGTTTGCGGGAACAGTGTGTGCGAAGTGTATCATTTCCTGTTTCATATCATACAGAAACAATCAACTGCAGCCGCTAGCGTACGTTTTTCGTTATCACGTGGGTCAAATTTCGAATTATGTGGCCCTATGCGATGGATTTTGTGTGTTTAATATTGACTAATAATTGGCGATGAAAATGCACCATGTAAAGACCCAAAGACCGGCTCGTAATCCGTGATAAACCTTGTGTTTTGCAGAAGCGCGCGGAGCTACTTTCGTTGTGCCCGTGTTGGAGCGCAATGGTGCCGGCTGCGGGCTCGTCCCACGGAGAATGGACGCCACAAATTGTGTCGTAGTGCAGTGCAGTGTCGTGCCAGTGACTAGTGATCGTGTAGTGCCGCGGGAGTGTTATATAAGGGATGGGATGGTCGAGAGCCCGCCCTGACGCGCCGGGCGCCGGCGTCCGCGGCGGGTGACGCGCGTGTCATGGCCCCGGCGCTCTCCCTGCCGCCCCGAGAGCCCCGCGACCGCGACTCTGCCCAAGACATCGACCAGCAGCTATCCCACCGGAGACGGGCGCTCGCGTCCGTCGATAACCTCTCGATACACATGGAGGAGGACGACATGGGTCTCCAGAACCAACCCAGTCTCGCGAAGGACTCACAGGAAATGGAGCAGATCCTGGTGGACCTGGGCAGCAGTGACCTGGCCCAGGCGGATCTGCTCCAGGCCATCAAAACCCTTGAAGGCGGCGGCGACGCGCTGTCCACAGGTGACGCTGATGCCATTTTCCCGCTCTCTGGCTTTGATTTGACTGAAACCGTAGACTCTGAGGGTGATGCCGCAGAGGATAAAATCAGATTGATACAAGTGCGACTCGAGCGCAGGTGCGCCTTTTTGCAAAGACGGTTACGTATATTGCAAGCTAGAACTATTGGTAAAAGGATATCGGAGGAGGCAGCTCAGACATTTGAGAAGTGTACCCGTGGTGCCCGTAAAGACGGGAGTGGAAGACCTATGGGCTTGAAGGCACTGATAAAGCGGGTAGAGACCACATCAGCACTGCAAGCTAGTGCTGCATCTCGTACTGTTGTCGGACCTAAGTACTATCATGCTGGAACATCAAAAGGAGATGCCTCAAGGTCAGCATCGATTGGGATACCTTCAGGGACTCTGACTGGTCTCCAGGACACAGCAGGAGCTCTGCGGTCGCACCTGTCGGTGGTGAAGCATGAGCTGGACTCAGATGCTACAGCGTCTTCGTCCGGGGCAGAGAGCAATGATGAGGCGGTGGTGTACAACAATCTTCATCAGCAGCCTATGCCAATGTGAGTATTGCATTTATAATTAGATATCATTAGAAAAAAGAGTATTAGATGTTTGTTCTTTACAATGGAGCTGTGACTGTTTTTACAATGGTAAGATTGACAGTTGTGTTCTTGATTGCATATAAACGATTGTGTTCAACAATGTTATTATTACCTGCTCTGATATACCACTTCAGCCAACTCTTGGAGGAGGTTTCTTGGCAGATCAATCTTCTTTTCTATCAATATATAACAAGCTACGTAAAATAAAGCTCAAAGCTTGGGATTTATCGACACAGCTAGATTAGGTATGTTCTTTCACAAAATAATGAAGGTACACTTATATATGAGGGGAATGAATAATCAAATAAACATTATTACATTCATAATAATTACATCAGTTAGAGAGAGACAGCTGTACGTACAGACTACAGAAATAGGTTCAGATTTCAAACTTGTGCTTACTCCCTATTGCATCATATGATATCAGATCTTGTTTGGAGCTTTTATTTGATAAAAACTGCTTTGCTGTGATAAAAAACAAAAACAAATAAAGAATTTTATATGTTTTGTTTGTTTAGAATTTCTATGCAGGTATTTTTTACAATGTTTTTGGGAAGTTGTGTAATAGCATACCATAACTTACACGTCCATATCCCCGGGGGGGATGGATAGACAAAGACACCTTCATTGTAGGTATAGTTCCCACTTTTCTCCGTAAGATTTGGTGGACAAACGTGATAGGTATCGCCGTCTACTAGGTGTAGAAATGTAGCCACTAATACCCTTAGTCGCCCCGTACGACACCCAGGGGAAGATTTGTGTTATAGTATCGTATTAATTTTAAATGGGATGAGCAAACAATCAGTTTGACTATCTATTGATATAATAAAGCGGATAAGTTCTAGTTTAATTAGCTAGATGCATTATAGAGAGGCCAGCCTTTGCCCGGAGGCACACTGATTCTAGTTACCGTAAAAAATGTAATAGTATGTAAGTAAACAAAATCTGAAAGAGGCTGTAATAAATAAATAAATTATAGAGATGATGAAAAAATTGTCATCATCTCAAGCTCCACCAAAATGAATTGTTTTACTTATATATATTGTTGTGTATGTTCGTCTGTAATGTTTATAACTATGGGTCTTTTGTATAGTTAGCTATATAATTTGTTGCCTGAAAATTAAGATTTTTTTACTAATATTATTAGGTAAAATTAACCTTAAATTCCATCAGAAACTGAGTACATACTAATTTAATTTCGTTTTGGATCCACATATGAGTGTATATAATACATATCTACTTAATAAGTCCTGATGTTAATTGTATAAATTATAAACTAGGTCAAATAGATTTTGTGTTATAGGGGGTCGAAAATCGTATTTTTTCCGAACTTGGTGTACTGCTGTGTCCAGAATCTAGATAAACCTCCACGATCTCATGGATACCTACTTACTATAGTTCGTTTAAATAGGCTACTAACAATCAAACCATGCTGGTAGATAAGCTCCACTATCAGTTGAAAAGTAGAACATTGCTTTGGTAGAAACTACCTGGAAGGGAACAGGTTTTATGTTTTTAGGTGTAATTTTTTTAATGACATGTAATTGTAATTCACATTAATTTTAGTAAATGTTGAATGAAAACTACCTAATTGGAAATTTTGATAAAAAGATTAGCTTTACTCATTATGTAAAATGTAGTTTTTAGATAGTCTGATCTTTTTCACATCATCCGTTATCCATCATGCAATATTTCGATAATCATCAATCCAATTTTTTTCTCAAGATAAGTATTTTCTTAACTCTTATCTATCTAATCAATTGTCAATTGTAATTACCACTTCAAACACTAGTTGAAAGTAAACATCAGTAATAATTCCTTATATTAGTTCAAAGTTGATGCAAGACACTTTGTACCTTAGATATTGTTAATCCAATTACCATATTTGCTTATTAGGAAAATTGCTTACACTCTAAATCTAAAGAGTTCAAATACAAATAGATTCCTAACCAGATTCGAACTCAGAACACTGTCAACTAAGCCAGTAAGATTAGCCTGTTATAACTTATTTGAATCTAGATTTAACTGCTTTGGGTGTTACGTCCAATTCCCCGAAGCTCCAGTCTGTGAAATCTATTCCCTTAATGTCCAATTAGTAAATAACTAACTATTGCTTGCTCTTCTACCTCGCTGCAAGGCAAGCTGTCGTTTACTTTTTTATTTTTTATTTATTACACTTAGGGACAATAAACAGAAGTACAATATTTTTTAAAAATAAGGAAACATTAAACGATAGGGTAATTGTACCCCCCACATCCTTGTCCTGGGATATACATGTGAAATTTATAATTTTGCTATGATGATAGGACCATTTCTAATATTACAGCACACAGGGTGGCATAAAATAACAAAATAGTAATATAGATACCATTGCCAGCTTGTACTTACGAGGCAGCTTACGAGGGGTATATAGCGTTTTGTTCACTAATACTGATTTCTTAAAATAATTGAACTTTGAGGCACTAATGTTGACTAGGAAAAAGTAGGTAGTTATAACTAATTATTAATATTATATTAGAGCGTCGGTGGCCTAGTGGTTAGGACGCCAGACTCCCATGCGGGAGGTCCGGGTTCGAAACCATGGCATGTACCAAACCAACGAGTTTTTCGGATTTTTTTCGAAGACTTACGTACGTTTACCGATTGCTCTAATGGTGAAGGAAAATATCGTGAGGAAACCTGCATGTCTGAGGAAATGAAAAGTTTTCGAAGGTGTGTGAAATCCCTCAATAAGCACTGGGCCCGCTCGGTGGATCATGGTCTGTACCCCCTTGTGCAAGAGGAGGCCTGTTCTTCGACAGTGGGGCTGGATATAGGCTGATGATGATAATGATCAATATTGTAATGGATATGCGTGTGATTACAGCGAGAAGCGTGCGCTTTGGTCGTGGCAACGAGCGCGCGCGTCGATCGCATCGCGCTGGAGCTGGCTGCAGGCGCAGGTGCAGGAGTTGGAGTACAAGATACGACAGCACAGTGATCTACACAGACAGGTGCGCTCTCAAGGCTCCTCTTCACGATCTGCCATGATGGGAGGTTACGATGGGCCATGGCCATGATGGGCGATCGTGTGGACACGCCCACGGTCACTCGCACGCATTCCTTTGATGTGTGTACAGTGGAAGACACATCAAGCTATACTCTGTGGAAGCCTGTCGCAATATGTTTATGTTATGATTCCTTGACATTCACTTAAATGTGTCAAAACGGTAAAAGCGATAAAGTACTAAAGGGTAGTAGTAGGGTAGGGCCTGATGTGTCTTCCATTTTATAAAAAAGCGACGGCTATCCCATTGTCGTTTAAAAGCCATCATGGCCGATTACACACGATCATGCCCTCCCCTCTATTTTAATTATGCCCGATTATTTCCCAAATAAATTACAGTTTTCGTATTTTAAGTATCATAAATGTATGTAGGTATGTGCTACATAAATATTATTTAACTTTGGGTATTCTCTCTACTGATCACAAGATTCTCAAGCCTCCTTTCACCACGTAAATCTCCTTTGAGATACAGATTCCTAAAAACCTACCTTTGGTTTAAATTTGTCTTAGAAAACTACTTTAAAAATACAATAGAAAATACTTAAATGCTCATTTCAAATGTAAAATTCTGAGGCATCTGTAAATGCTTGATCTAGTTACAGATTAACGAACATCTCAAACCAGCGTCATCTCTGTTGACATGCTTTAGAGTTTAGCCTATGTAATGCCCCATATATCTACCTAATACTTATACACGTTGAGACATGTTTTACGCACAGGGCGCGCGCCCGTTCAAGGTCGAGTCAATATAAATAATGCGCGGGCTTCTTCAAATCTGTTCAGTTTCAGTTCAACAGGGCAACAAGATTGAATGATTGTGGATTATTCTTAAGGCTCAATTTACATTGCCGCGGAATGGAATGGAAGCGAATTTTCGCAACGTAATTGTACATAGCATAATGAACTTTATGTCAATTGTATATACTTACTATACATACTATACATACTATACTTACTATACTTTATGTTTATTGTCAACATACAAACTAAATACGAGCCAAAAAGAAAAGTAGCTAGGGGAATTCTTGAGAATGCGCGAGGATTCCCAGAATGACGCGCGACCTCTTTTTTTGGCTCGTATTTAGTTTGTATGTTACATAATTGACATAAAGTTCATTATGCCAGTGGTGGCGTAGCTTGGGTTGTCACCCAGGGCGGATTTCTACTGAGCACCCCTAATTTACTGGTGCTCAGGTGTACATACGAGACAAAAAAGAGGTCGCGCGTCTTCCGGGGAATCCTCGCGCATTCTCGAGAATTCCCCTAGCGGTAAAGCGTATTTAGTTTGTATGTTACACAATTGACATAAAGTTAATTATGCTATGTACAATTATGTTGCGAAAATTCGCTTCCATTCCATTCCGCAGTAATGTAAATTGAGTCTTATGCGACTTTTAGCCTCTGATTACACGTATCCGGTTTCAGGCCCGGTTCGGTTTCGCTGCTAGGTACCAATCACATGCGTTCCGCTCTCCCCCCCACTTGAAATCAGCGCTTCGTAATTGGATGGAGCGAACAGAGCCGGGGCTAGAAACGAACGCGTGTAGTCCGAGGCTTAGAGCCACAACCTTAATTAAAACATACTCTGTTTCTTGCTATGTTAACCAGAGGTCGGATTAGGTAGTGCAATTTTGCGCGATTACATGACAAAATATTAACATGGTCATGCCCAAAAAGTAACGATATCCCGGGATTACTAATTCACAATTCAATTCAATTCAATTCCTAGGCCTATCATGGAAGGACAGGGTCACGAACGAGAGAGTGTTGGAGATGGCGCAGCTTCCTAGCGTTTCTGCTACTCTCAAACAGAGGCGTCTACAGTGGCTGGGGCATGCGTACCGCATGGGCAGCACTCGTTTGCCCAGAGAAATCTTGTTGAGCCAGGTCGCGCATGCCAAGAGACCAGTGGGAAGACCCATTCTACGCTACAAGGACTGCACGAAACGTGACCTAGCTGCGTTTGGGATTGATACCAGTCACTGGGAGAAACTCGCCGTGGATAGAGACGCATGGAGGCGCCTGGTGATCGAGGGCCGCACTTCACATGACATCGAGTGGTTCCATAATTTAGCTGACAAACGAGCTAACCGGCACAGACACCTCGAAACACCTGCTCCAACAAATTCGCAGTTCACCTGCTGCACGTGCGGTAGAACTTGCCGCTCTCGCATCGGCTTATTCAGCCATGAGCGTAGATGCCGACACAACGCTGTGTAAATCATCTGTCAAGATGTTAAAGGCCAACGACGACGACGACTAATTCACAAGAGCCGGTTACATTGGACAGTAATATTGTTCAAAAATATTATTAAACATTCTTATTAGATTTTTACGAGGCTAAATTTGCCGCCATATTGTTGTTTACTTTACACTTGACAAAATTCTTAGAAAATGTATTGTTTCGGCATAACAAAGGCGACGACTGATAAGAGCTTTCTGAGAAAGTGTGAATGTGAGAAAGAGAATAAATCCCGAATATAGTCCTAATAGTGGTTTCTCTCTCTCTCTCTCTCTCTCTCTCTCGCAAAAGGGACGATGAGATGATTTCCTTTTGGAGTTCCTATTATGAGAGAAAGTTTTATATACAGAGTGTAACATTAAGAACGGTCAGTATGGGAAAGTCTGAAACTATAAGACATACGAACATCTGTTCTTAGGAACCATGTCATCAATTTTAGTAACAAGAAAAACTGTATTCATACATTTAAAAAAAAACCTGTACTCAGCCTGGGAATCGAACCCGTTGTTTTGAAAAAAAAAAAATCCAACACTATTTCTATTTAGATATCGATTGTGTAGGTCTTAAGGAATAAATGTTAGTATGAAACGTGATGTTTAAAATTAATAAAAAGCATTGTTTCCATATCTTTAAATTTATTTTAGTAGGTGTTCGAAATGACTACCATTGTGTAAAATACAACATTCAACTCGTTTAGGTAACGATCTTACTATTTAAATTAAAAGATATGGAAACAATGCGTTTTATTAATTTTAAACATCACGTTTCATACTAACATTTATTCCTTAAGACCTACACAATCGATATCTAAATAGAAATAGTGTTGGATTTTTTTTTTCAAAACAACGGGTTCGATTCCCAGGCTGAGTACAGGTTTTTTTAAAAATGTATGAATACAGTTTTTCTTGTTACTAAAATTGATGACATGGTTCCTAAGAACAGATGTTCGTATGTCTTATAGTTTCAGACTTTCCCATACTGACCGTTCTTAATGTTACACCCTGTATACACAATTTTTCCGAAATCCCGCAATCCCGCGAGCGTATCCATACTAATATAACGTCGTTAACTCTAAATTGCACTACCTAATCTGATCACTGGTTATAACTTACTAAAATGTAAACGACAAGCAAGCAACGCCGCGCGTTAATGCTAGTGTTTTATATACCAAAACCTTCCTAGGAATATGAAAATCACGTTTTGAAAGAATTAATAAAATAGGTACAGTAGTTTTTTTAGTAAATCAGCAACATAAAAAAAAAATATTTGTACAGAATGGCTCAACGGGGCTGGAACCCAGAGCCGTAAAACTAATATAAAAATATATACAAAGAACCTCCATATAAATAATCAGTGTTCTTCATCATCACACAAGTGACATATCGTGACCTTGAATTTCATAGTATGTTTTCGTGCGCAGAGGTCAAGGTTACGCTATTTTTCTTGGTTCCACCTCTGTTAATATTCCTGGTGTACAGTCGACCACAAGCTATAGTATACCATCAGACAGAAGTTATACTATAGCTTAGAAATTCAAACAAGAGCAGACAAACAAACGGGCCATCTGATAGTAAGTTGTCGCCATCGCCCATAGACATCTCACCTCACCTTTTGTTGCGCTGCCAACCTTGAGAACTTGATTGGTAGATTTAATACGCCTTCTGAAACTTTTCCTCATGATGTTTTTTCCTTTATCGTTAGAGCAGTCTGTAAATGTACGTACTTGTAAATCTTCGAAAAAACGATGTAACTCTTAGAAAAAAATCCCACAAACTTATTAGTACATGACATTGCATGGTTTCGAATCCTGACCTCCACGCATGGGAGTCCAGCGTCCTAGACACTTAGGGCCTCCGCTGCGTGATGAAGTTAAAACGTCAGCGAAAGAACACGATAACCGACAATATACATCAATATTGGAGTCAGTTTAACGCAGCGCCCGCCCTTACTTATAAATCTTATAATAGCATAACTGTTACGTCCATAATCCCCGAGAGGGTAGACAGAGGAACCATTTTTCGTTGTAAGATTTGGTTGCGAGCTTATAATATATGTTAAAGTTCAAAAATACAAATTTCCATTCAGGTTCGCGAAGCCAAAGGCCCGATAGAGTTCGAAGGCGAGCCAGTGGGCTACGAGGGCTCTCTGCCGGGCTCAGAGCTGCCTGACGATGACCCAGCCACCGAGACCTGCGCGCGACACCGCCCGCTACGACGCGAGACTTTCAAGAAGCGGAAGTTGCTTCAAATGCATAATTTGCACATTGCTACTAACAAGGCTGCCAAACCTTCTGATGTCAAGTGAGTATAATGAAAACTAATGGTAGAGAATAGTCTAGAAATCTAGAATTTCTGTATAATAAGGAACAGTCTAGAACCAATGCCTGTCGAAGCGAAAACTGCTGCAAATTCACACTTCTGGTGTGAAGTGACTAATTAGTTTAGGTATCGTTTAGACTGGAACACAGTATGATATAGTTAGAATCAGTACTGACGTCCTTACTGAGACCTTCAAATAGTTGAAACTAGTTGAATATACCTAACAAATACCGCTACTTAGGCCGAGCTCTTTACAGGCCGAAGTCTGAAGATTCCCCACAACACCACCTCTCTCCAAGTAGTTTTTGCGAGGCCAGGTGCAAACCTCCTCACGAATTCCTAGACCGAGATCCGCGACGGGCGAAACCTGGCACACCCGTCGTCCATGCCTTACCGAGTAATTTGTGTGAGCTCCGTGTAGTGTAGTGTAGGGCAAACACCGGAGTTTTCCCTGAAGATCCCAAGTTGTTTAATATAATATGGTAGTTTCCAAGTATCAAATATTAAATGCAATTCTTAAAAATTAAGAAACAGTCATAAATTGATGGTCAAATGTGAAAACAGAATTAAAATTAGTTGTAAAATAAAATAGCTACAGGCAATCAAAAATGAGACAGGTAGAAACGGCAATAAGTATGATGACGTCAGTGTTCTCTAGCGCCATACATAACTTTTGTTAAAAATGGACAGCATCACTCTAATACTAACTTAAACCATTAATATCTCTGATGTTAGTTGAGATATCGAAAAACTAATTTTAGATCCTTCTTTATGATGTCCATGTAAGTTGTATGATGCAATAAAAAATATATTCGGTTAATACCGTCTTACCTGACCACACTATGCTTCCCAAACAGATGCAGCTGCCAATACCAAGTGGAGAGCTGTGCGGTGTGCACGGGCCGCGCGGAGCCGACAGAGCCGGCCGCCCCGCTGTCCACACTAGCTCCGGCGTCGCGCGTGGCGCTTCGCGACCCCGGCTTCCACCCCGTGCTGAGCGACGTTAGAGGTACGTAGCTAGCTCTGCCAGTACCAGTGGAGAGCTGCGCGGTGTGCACGGGCCGCGCGGAGCCGACGAAGCCGGCCGCCCCGCTGTCCACGCGAGGTATATAGCTAGCCAACTAAACCTCGGAGTACATGAGTCGGGTTGCAGCACCGGTTCGGTGCGCTGCAATCATTCACATGCGTTCCTGGGAGGGCGGAACGCGTGATCTCTTGAAATCAGCGCTTCGTGACCAGACTTCGGATCCCGTAGTTCTAAAAGCGAAATACTGGATTTTTTAAAGTTTAGGAAAAAATATGGAATGTAGGGTTGCTGCAGTAGATGATATTACTTTAGGTTGTAGTGAATTTTTTTTGCTAACAATTCAAAGCACTTGGCGCGTTCCATTATTTGACGTTTATGCAAATGTCAAATTTGTCAGGAGAGTTAAAACAAATTTTTATTTTCTGTATTACAGAAATTTCTATGAATATGATTCAAAGGCCCATGTACAGTTCACATTATTTATTATAGCCTCCTAAGGCCCATAGGATATATGTTAGACCTTACCTACTACCTGTTTATTATAACTTTCATATTTAAATATTTGATTTTTTTTCATTGTAACTTTGTATCTCTATCAAGTTTCCTAAGTTTGTAATATTATATCATCTTAAGGCCCATGGGTCTATACTCGTATGTTGGACTAAATTGTTATAGTTCAGACCCAAACCCAAAAAATACAATCTATCAATTGAAGGCCGTGGTACTTTGTATAAGAATAATCGATGCCTTTGACGGTCTTCGGAATTAGTACTATGTATAGGACCTTGAGCGTTTACCGCTTTCCAAGCTGAAAAGCTCTGGGTAATTCTTCTAAATCATTCTTCCTCATTGCTGAGAGTCGTGATCATTCTAATGAATTAATCACATAGAACGACTCTCGTGGCAGATTTAATGGAGTGGTTTGCCATTGCCTTCCCCATTTCACACACTGGTTATCTCAGTGTGCAGGTTTCCTCATGATGTTTTCCTTCATCGTCAGAGCAGTCGGTAAATGTACGTCTTTCGAAAAAACCGTTAAAGTCATTGGTACATGGCATTGCCTGGTTTCGAACTCGGACCTTCTGCATGGGAGTCCGATGTCCTAGTCACGACGCCACCGACGCTCACCGTCAAAAAGCCAAAAAAAAGTGACATTCACACATAACTATCACTTCTGGGAGTGAAAAAAAAATGAAATTGAAAAAGTTTATTTACTTATACAGGGCACAAAAAAAGGACCTCCGACTTACAAACTAGGTCCACTTGTGACCGTCGTATTGACATGTTTCTTTCTAACGTTACAGACATGTTTCTTTCTAACGTTACAGACATATCGCCGTCTATCCACGTGGCGGCACTGACATCCCGCCCGTGGTTCCTGTCGCGGTGTGGCAAGTCGTGGCGCGGCGCGCACCACTCGGGCGTGACGCGCGTCCACTCGCACGCCCACACGTCCCACGTTGCACACACCTCGCACGCGACGCACGTTGAGCGCAAGCCGCCGAGGAGACCTACTAGTGAGTGAGATAGCTTCTTGTGTAGTAAGTAGCCACTGACCACACGTGACCTGTAGTGACGCGCGCCTACTACGCCTACGCCCACACGTCCCACGTTGCACACGCCTCGCACGCGACGCACATTGGCTGCCGAGGAGACCAGTGAATCACTAGCTAACTTCTTTCCGTGTTGTTAATGGCCACCTACTGTTAGTTGTTCAAGGGACGTGTTTAACGTGGTCTCCAATAGAGGGGTTCAGATGAAATGTGCCACTAGTGGTCACCCATCCTGGTACTGAACTCGCCCAACGTGGCTTAACACGCAAGATCACTTTTGACCATGCTCGCAGCTACGCTATGAGTCCCTCAATAAATAAATAAATAATAAATAAATTTATTTTCCTTAAAAAGTTACAACATTTTTATATCCGTGATCGAGGCCTCCTTTTAAGCAAATAATGCTTGTGCCAGGAGGCCCCACTCTTCCATATCCAAACATAACAATAATTTAGTGTGCGAGTGTATGTAGGAGTATGTAATTGTTATGTGTGTGTGTGTGTATGTGGGTGTGTGTATGTGTGAGTACATTTCTATGGTAGTTATTTATATGTGAATGTAGATCTATAACACTATATATCTTATGATAGGGGGCTGTGAATAACCCCAGCGGCACTTCGACCCTTGAGGATCTTTTGTGTCTACCCCATTTTACACACTGGTCATCTCAGTGTGCAGGTTTCCACACGATGTTTTCCTTCACCTTCAGAGCAGTCGGTAAATGTACGTAAGTCGTCGAAAAATACGATGAGACTAATTGTTATATGGGACTGCACGGTTCCGAACCCGAACCTTCCGTACGGGAGTCCGGTGTCATAGCCAGACCCTATTTCATCTCATCACATGAAATAGAGATATTGATTGAATCTATGTGTTCTTTCAGGATTGAAACGTGGCCGACCGCCTTTATCGCGAAAGATCAAAGAACGGGAGCGGGAGCAGCGAGACGAGGAATCTACTTCCAGTCATGAACGGTGAGTTTGTAACTATGGTAACAAACATACATATATACATAACTTCACATGAACTTCACGCTGTCCTTTGCGGGGTAGGAAGCGTCACGAATCTCTGTCTTGGCACGCTTCTCTTGCTTCCTCTACAGTCACGTCAGTTCTCACGCATGCCCGCCGTTGAGGTCGTCCGCTCTGTTTATTAAAATCTGAGCACTCTGGTCTTCAATGGTCAGTCTAGGACGATGAATACGCGCGGTAAAACGCGTCTGCATGAACACTCATACATCGTCATATGTTTGAAATGTCCGCTTTACGCTCCGCGTCACGCGCCGCCCTAAGCTCCGCGTCCCCATTAACGAGGCCCTTAGGCTACCTTTCCACCAAAGCTGTTTCCACGAGGAAGCGAGACAGTGAGCGAGGAACAAATCCACCAATAGAATCACTTCATTATCACATCACGAGTAAAATGAAGCAAGTCCTCTGCGTCAGCCCCGCCCCGCGATCCCTGACGCTTGTAAGAAGCAGTTTCTCGGCCGGTATTTTGTAAAGTACATTTCCGAGCATCTTTGAGGAAAAAAATGTACCGTTCGCAGCCGCGGTCGTCCCAGCACGGAGTCCCGGTCGTACCGGCGACAGTCGTACGACATCGACAACATTGTGATCCCGCAGAGCGTGGCCGCCAACACCCGCCCGCAGATACTCACCTACAAGGAGATCATCACGCCCAAGTAATTTACTATATCATTTTCCACACAATACCACGAATAACTCTGAACTAAAAAATTAAGAAACTTTCGACGCACCATTGTGGAGATCCCCTTTCATTTTCCTGGTCATCATCAGGTCCTCAAGATTCCAGATGTGGGAAGGTCACCATGGTCTTAACATTTGAGCTCAAACTGGAACCACCTAACTGTTACCGTTCCAGAGATCCCATAATACTACAACATCCCAAGATACTCCCAATATTTTAGAATCACTGATCCATTTTTCATCTGATATTGCTAAGAATATTCAGCAGGTTAGACCTGGGGCGTCCGAAGGCTCCGGGCTTCGCCCTACACGGAGCGCAGCCTTCGGCCTCGCCATGGCTATCTTAAAATTCCTCGCTCCACACCATTTTTTTTGGCCGCGGTGGACATAGCGGATTTTGTCTAGAGTTTGTTTAGCGGATCTACCTAGATGATTCTCAGTACAGTTCGTGACTCACAAAATTCGCTATGTCCACTTGGACCACGTGGTTGGCTCCATTGATGGATCCAAGTGGACGTTTTTGTCCACGTCATCCATTCATTTTATTTATTTATTAATTTATACAAAAATGGATTCAAAACACTCGTAAGTTTACTTGAATCCTTCGAATGACGTGGTTGGATTCATTGATGGATCCTAGGGCACTGTTTCGTCCATCTGAGTTCATTGTTCTATAAAAAAATACTACAAATATATTTTTTTTAAATGGAAAAAAATCTATGAAATATAAGTTTCTGATTTCAAATTCAATAACAAAAACCAACGTGTATGTTTCAGGTGGCGAGTCCTAGACATACCAGAGGTGCCGCTCAACAACGGCGTTATGAAGACTTCCAACAGAATGTCCGTGGACAGCGAGGTATGTTCCTAAATTATACTTAATTTAGGTGCATATAACTGAACCAATAAATTCATCTACCATCTTACGCTAAAACAAGTCTAGCTAAGCTAGCCTTCCTATCAACTTTTTTTTAAAATCTTCTTCAGTCTACATCCCTATCTCTCAGGAGACCCATGGGCCAGATGCTACTAATACAACGTAATCTCAATATAAACAAATTGCAACGACTTGACGTTTTCCGTATGGCACGAACCATTCGGTCAAGCCAGCGATCGATCGGTCTGCTCAGTTAGCATGGTGTTAGCAGTCAGAATATGATTCGTAGTTATCTTATGACAGGGGGCCAGGGATAACCCCAGCGGCACTTTGACACTCAGGTATCTTTTGTGCTTGACTCTTACCTTAGTCTCCTTCCTGTTCCTAAAAGATGCTTTGCACCTTTGTCCTCCGATATACAGGAACTTCCTAGTTCGGAGGTCAGCGTTTATTGTGAACTAACTGGTTGCTCACAAATTTTAAATAACATATTCTTAAGTTCCTACCGGTGTATGGACTATGAATCCATTGTAATCTTACCGCACAAATAAACTTATTATTCTTATCAAGGATGCTATACAGCTTACAGGAAGGAGCCTATAGTCCTCTGATTTCGGGTACGCCACCCCCAGAAGACTCGTACGCTTTCCAGCCAACGAGTCACATTCTGTGATGTTATGTGCTAGCGTGATGGTAGCAGTCAGAATATGATTTGTAGTTAAAATTGTATTGATACAAAAACGTTATCACTACTTAATTTTAACAGTTTTCCTGACCGATGAATTACATATGATGATATGATTCATGATCACAATTGTGTCCTTAGTCTGATACGTCCATGAATCATATGTGAGCAAACTTTCATATAATTTGCATACAGAATTAAACATTGGATGTACTACATACAGCAAGGAAATTACACTCCTGTATGGCGACTGGTAACCTGTTAAATCCTCCCTCTCGCAAAACCACATTATACACTCACCCACACACACGTTCGCACTAGGAAATCCTAGCACCCTCACGCTCATCGTCGTACAACACTCCTTAATTAATTATAATTACTTATTCAATCAAAACTTTTATTTCTGTTTATTTTATTTAATAAATGTGTAATATAAATATAAATAAATAATAATTAAATATCTCATAAATACCTTTTATAAATTGATTTAAATTATTAGATAAGAAAATTGAACTGGCCTCCGCGATACAGGTTATTGCCTAGTGCGGAGTCCAACGATTAGCATAATTAAAAAAAAAAATTGACGACAAACGTAAAACAGTGGAATTCTCCTGGCACTACAGGATAGGGGGTGGAAGGGGTCAAAAAGTTGTGACATCGTGCAAAGTGTGAAATAGAAATATATAAATAATTGGAATGTTGGAAGTGTTGTTTTAATTTCATAAGTTGGGGGTCGTGACCTGTGGCACAGAGTGGGGGGGGAAAAATCATGCATTTCGTGTGACGTAATTCTCTGGTACTCCTGTCTTTTTATCTCTCGACATTCGGCACACTGTACACGAGCAAACACCCATCATAATAACGTGTAATAGTTGCCCGATCAGGAGGAGGATATCTCGGACACAGCGGTGCTAGCGCGGCACGCCCGCGCAGAAACGCGCGAGCGCACGCGCTACGTGCGGCAACCGCGCCCGCGCCGCTCGCACCACGACTCGGGGGACCAACCGCAACCGCGCGAGGAGCCGCCGCCGCCGCCACTGCCTAGGGAGGAGCCGCCGCTGCCTAGGGAGGACCCGCCGCTGCCTAGGGAGGACCCGCCGCACTATGAGGCTAGTATTGAAGTACTTTTATTGTGTAAGTAGAGCAGGAGCCTTGGGGAGGCCTTTGCTCAGCGGTAGGACATGGCTAAGGGAAAAAAATGAGAGCAGACGAGGATCGACCAGCCGCAACCGCAGCGCCAGTAGCTGTCTTTGCTGAGAGGACCCGCCGCACCATGAGGCTAGTATTGCAGTACTTTTATTGTATAAGGAGAGCAGAGTCGGAGGGGAAGCCTTTGCCCAGCAGTGGGACAGCCTATATAGGCTCCAGAAATAAGAGAAGAGCAGACAATCCTCTACCAGCAGCAAGCTGCCACGGAAGAACTACTATAAGGCTAGTATTACAGAATCTTTTTTTTTATTGTACAAAAACCCCATATAGAGCCGAATCCCCATGGAGGTCGGTATCTTTAACTTAATAACTTTCATTATGGGGTCGCCGCACCATGAAGCTAGGTATTGCTGTACCGTTATGGCAGGTTTATTTAAGAGTTATGAAGGTGGTGTGACTGTAGACAGTCTGGGGAGGTTTTTTTATTTTATTGTATAAGGAGGAGAGACCAGCAAACAGGCCACCTGATGATAACTGATCATGTGATCACCGTCGCCCATTGACATCTCACCTCACTATAATGTTATTACAGGGTTATCGATGCGCTGCTAACCTTGAGGATTTTGATGGAGCGCCTCATTTGCCGGTAATTACGCTGGCTCTTCAAATAGAAACATTGCTGCTTTGCGGCAGAAATAAGTAAAAGGGTAGTACCACCCCAGGATGGCTTTGCACATAGTCATATTACCTACCCTTTTACCTAGAATTATAATCATTTATTTCATTCAAATATAGGTACATAATGGTTTCATGTTATAAGTCGCCTTTGTAGAATGATCGTCACAAAATAAATTTAATATAAATTAGATATAAATATAACAAGTCAAATACAATATAAAACAATAATAGGTAGTATCTAATCATTGGATACAAACCTATTTCTGCCGCAAAACATCTTCCGCTTTCCTATGACTTATCTTATCTGTGCACTTGCATTTTCATCAATAATTTTCTCTAATGTTCCACACAATAATACCAAAGCCATAATAATAAAAAAACTTACTTTTGTGCTGACCTGAACACGGGCTTACCTAGGTTCAGCAGCGCCATTTGTATTTGTGTGACATTCATCATAATTGTTATGAAAAGTCAACAAAAAACTAACTTTTAAACCTGATGTCTTCATCTTCTAAGTCGTATTCCTCATTGCTGAGGGTCGTGATCATTTTAAGGAATTAATCACATAGAACGACTCATGGCAGATTTAATATGGTCCTTTGCCATTGCCTTCCCCATGTCTCACACTGGTTATCTCAGTGTGCAGGTTTCCTCGCAATGTTTTTGTTCACCGTCAGAGCAGTCGGTATATATATACGTAAGTCTCGAAAAAACCGAAAAACTCATTGGTACATGACATTGCCTGGTTTCGAATTCGGACCTCCCGCATGGGAGTCCGACGTCCTAGCCACGACGCCACCGACGCTCAGCCTGATGTACCTACCTGTTAAGTTTTCCCTCAAATAAACGATTTATTATATTTCACATCACTATCATCTAACTTCCACTCCGAATTCCGACTAACAAACACAAAATAACGTTAACACTAATATTATTTCAGACAGTGAGACCCTACACACCTCGTCAGTTTCCACTCCGAGAAGACACATACATGAGCATGCTATCGGCTATGCCTGACGGATATAGAAATAGCAGCCCGGAACCAACCCCTCCAAGAGTTGAAGAGGATGATGACCATTCTAGCACATTGTCACCAATGTCCCCAACACCGTACGATGGTGATGATCCAGATGATATTGAGTGGGATCCCAGCAGTGAGAAAGCGGAGAGAAGGAAAAGTGCGTTCAGGTGAATTGTGTTTGTGGATACAGTGAAGTGTTTTGTGTTACAGTGATATAGTTTAGATACGGGATTCTTACCATGGTTAGGTGTTGTTTTGAGCTTAAGAAAGGTACATTACAGAGATACGATACCAAGTTGGTTTGGTACCTTTCTTATAGGCATACAAATCTTGCGTACCTAAACTGAATTCTTGTTATCAATAACCTAATTGCATCGAAAATAATCAAAACATAAACAAATCTTACATAATATGATAAGAAACAACTTAAAATAAAATTAACATACAGATCAATGTGAGATCTATTGGAAAATTAAGACGATTTGGTAAATAGGACATAAAACGCAAAGCGTTGGGTAGATGGAGCCACTAGCACACTCCGTAAACAGAAAAGCAAAACGAAACGTTATTTTAGAAGATATCACAAATTTCTCGTTAATTGGGTTAATTTAATTTCTCAAAGCTATAGTAAAATTGTGATGATATCATGGCATCATATGTCCATTTCAAAATAGCAAACCTAAAAAATCTGTTAAGACAGTGTGGCGCGAGTCTGAAGGATAAAAAAACGTATCTACGTGTTGATTGGCTACGTACCATTGTGCTAGTGGCGCCTCTAGTGGTAAAACATTGCAGGATTATCTCCTACATTTATCAAATTTGTATCGTTTTAGGTCGCGGGTAGACGTAGGCTGCGAGTTGTGGGTAGGTAGATGTCAGAATAGCTCAATACCCCAAACCATGATAAGAATCCCGTGTCTAACTATAGTATAATAAGTATAGTATAGTAAGCCACGAAAGCTTAAAAAGGTATATTGTGTTGACTGTGTTAGCGGAACAGCTATGCCCGATTTTGTATACTGCCTATTTTTAAGTGTATCTCAAGATTGTATTCTATTTGTACTGATTGTAAACTTAAAGATGGATTTCGAAGTAAATTTTCAAGTTATTAGGATCAGATGTTGATTTGCATTTTTTCATTTCATTAGTCAATGACGTAAGGGTGGAAACCCCTCGCCGCGTCCGGTAGTCCGATAGCGGAATTAAATAAAACAAATACTGCTTGGATTTAAATATGTATTTGATGATTATTATTTTCTAGTTATTGCAATCGATTTATTGGTTAGATTAAATATAACAAATATGTATTTTTGCTTGTAAAGTTAAATTTCACTTGTCTGATTGATTACCTATGATCGGAGTAGGTATGGCTGTTTTTGTTACTTGCCACATACGGTCAGAATATGGATAAGTATGCCCAATAATCCCGGGATTGAATAAATATATTATTTAGATTTTTAATGTTATATTTGTTTTGATACACATTTAAGATTGGTGGCTAAATATTTTTTTATAAGATCAGCGCTAGTGTACCTGTGGTAGTGTTTTAACTTCTTCGTAAGTTCACAATTTTAAAAAAATCGTAATCCGCTGAGTTAGGGCGACGTTTTCAATAGAGGCATCACAGACAGCCCCTTGTGCAGAGCATGCATGGAGGCGGAGGAGACGGTCGCCCACGTGCTCTTGGAGTGCAGAGAGGTGACCACCTACCGGGCGGGAAGCCTTGGCGCCCCAGGATCACTTCCCGAAGTCCTTCAGGACATCAGAGGACTGCTGGACTTCCTGGCGAAGTTGGGGTAGCTCGATTAGTAGTAGTTTCCACTACACGCAAAATAGGCGCTTAAGACGTCAAGTTGCGGAAATCAGCCCGTTATTACATTACAAGGGCGAGGTTTATAAAAGTAATTTACAACATTTGCTCGATAACTTAAAACGGGATCCCGAAATCATATCCATATTAATATAACCTTTGAGGACATTGACCCGAAAGAGCTCTACCTACTCCGATCACTGTTGATTACATATTACATGGATATAAATTCATTTCATTACAATTTATAAATATATAAATACATTTTTTTTATTAGTATAGATTTAACACTAGTTTTGTAAGTCTGACAATGAATATGAGTATGAAGTGTCTTGAGTGGAAGTGTTTTTTTTGTATAATTATCATTTATTTCGAGTCGAAACTCCTAAAGCTTTATTGTTTATAAGATGCGATGGATACAAGTAAGTTGTATTGTAGGTTCTGCGGATGTATTTGTAAAAAAAATTGTACAATTAATAGGCACCCAGTGTAACTAATAAATAATAGACTATATTTCTTGACATTCCTTTCGACCGTTCAAAATCGATGGTGTTGATTCGTGGCCGCCAAATCTATAGCGAAGGCGACTTCCTCATAGATGACCTGGTTATCTATCAGGATATTATTTTTCTTCATAGGAAACCACAGTTTTCTATAAGGAAAAAATTCTTCGTCCGAAACTCCGTTATCTAAGATGAAATATTTTTCCTTGTATATAACCAGTTATGAAACTTGATTATCTACGAGGAAGTCGCCAAAGCGAACCCTAAATTAAACTGTCAAGCTCACTCGTATACTAGGAGTGCGTTCCAAAACCAATTGTAATTATTCACGTTGACAGTTGTACCATTGGTTGTGTCAAATATAAGTTTGAATAATTTTTAGCTGTTAACGCGGTAATGGAACATGGACCGTTGTCAAAGTGAATTATTTCATCTGGTTATGGAACGCTCTGTTTTTGTACGAATGAGCGGGAGGTGTCGTTTAGCGATCATCACTGAATTTGGCGGCCACTCCAAATTTGATGCCCGTGTTTAATTAAAAAAGGGTTAATATTCTTCAAAATTGGAGCTTTTATTATGTTAATAGAAATCTTCACTATTTTCAGTTATTTTGGAATATAAGAACATAATTTGTTAGTTAAGTTGGTGTGTAAATGTTAATTTTGGTTATAAATAACATTTATTTTAAAGCGGTACTCGTAGCGAAACTATAGCCATACCTGAAATATATATTTCTGAAATGTGGTATTTATTAAAGTGGACAAAATAATTGTTGAATGTTGAAGAATTTTTAACAATATTTTAATAGTCTCATATTAAATCAGTAAGCAGTAAAATTGTAACGATGTCATCCTTCTTCATCCGCTTACATTTCACCTCCTCGTGGAGTTCATGGTTGTTGTGCTCTCATATCAGTAAGATATTCCCAAATGCCGTGTATACTATACTGAGGCATGTATAGACATGACCTTCCATCTCTGCATCTCTCTGCTGGTGCTGTAAATTAACACATCTTATGATAGGGGGCCGGGCGCGGCCAGCGGCACTTCGACCCCCCCATTTTACACACTGGTCATCTCAGTGTGCAGGTTTCCTCGCGATGTTTTCCTTCAACGTTAGAGCAGTTGGTAAATGTACGTAAGTCTTCGAGAAATACGAAAAACTAATTGGTACATGGCACTGCACGGTTTCGAAACCGGACCACCTGCATGGGAGTCCAGTGTCCTAGCCACTGTGCCAGACGCTCTAAAAAATGTTCCTAAAAATATTTTGGATCCTGATATTACTAGATTTTGGTGGATAAAAGAGGTGGAATGGAGGCGGGTGGACAAAGGACGATACCGTTACAAATGAAGCACTTCATAGTTCAGCATTTTTGCTTTCTACTTCTTTTCGTTTCATTATAAGGATATTGCCTTAATTCTGAAGTTTTTTTTCAGCAATGGCGGTAGTTTCGCTAGGGTACCCTCTAGGTTAGCTGCGTAGTTGTACAATTGCCCATTGCCGCTAAGCGGCATGTTAATATAGAAGTAATTGGGCACAGATTAGCAACTAATAGACTGGCTACGTATTTAATAATAGAATCTCTAAAAGAGTGGATAAAATAGGGTTCCGTAACAATTATTTTGAAATTGTATCTAGTATTAATAGAGCGAATTGGTGAGTGTGGCGTGAAATAAACTTGCAACCTTTGCAACATAGTAAAAAAGTCTATATTTTCATACAAGTTCCAAGTTTACTATTCAGCCACTTCTAGGGCTCACTCCCTGCCTCCTCGCGTCCTCAGGCGTCTGTCGGTACAGTTGACGAAAATATGGTTCGATTGTAATCTATTGCAAATATTTACTTAATTTCCAATTAATCGGTGTAAAACTAACGACACAAATCAGAAAACAAAATAGGCTACAAGAATTAAGTCACGACATAAATTCATTAGAAATGAAACTGACTAAATATAGTCCGAAATTCACTCGTAAGCTCTGAACTGTTGTTCTGCGGGTGGGAGGAACCTTAAACCTTGGAGTGTTTTCTGTACACCTATGGGTACACTGAACTATTGTTAAGTCCTTGTTATGCAAATTACTACGCTCGACGGAGGACACAGTGAACAACCTTGTCATAGTGAATACTAGATTAACGCTAGTATTAGATCTCTTGTTTGCGGTCTACGTTTTATTGTGACAGAGTCGCTCAATGTGTTAAAAGTAGGTCCTAAATTAGGGTTTATGAGTGTACTTGCTTGTGTGTTAGCATAGCATAAATCTCACATGATCTCACTATTTGCTTCTTATTTCTTACGCTTGCTTATAACAAGAAGTGCAATTTTTTTCTCCATATAATAGAACCTCTAGAATTTTAGTGAATGTGAATTTGGTAGAATCAAATCATATTTAACTTTAACCTGGTATGAAAAAATGTGCTACTTCAATTCTAATATTGCGATGCGCTATACACTCCGTTCGCCGTAAAAAAATAGCAGTTCTTGATAATTCGAGGATTTAATTTAAATTACGGAACCCTACATAATCACCAGAGATCGTACTTTCCCGGTTATTGTTGGTAATAATATGAAATATTAATTTGTCTATCTACCCTCTGTAATATTTTTGTATTGAACATTAGGAGAGGAGACGAGCAAACGAGTCACCTGATGGCAAGTGGTCACCGTCGTCCTGACCGTCACTATAATGTTATTATAGACTTTTCGATGTATTTCTAACTCTGAAGACTCTGATGGAGTGTGTTATTTATTCCTGGCAATTTAAAATATATACCTGAAATCAGAATTGTAGTCTAGCTGGGGTGGCATCCCACGCTATGCCTTGCATTCTCTTTAGTGGGCGCTTATCCACACTTGACTGAATTTAGTTGACTAATTAGTCAACGATTTAGTCGACTAATTATAAGAGGCTTTGTTTACTAGTTATAAATCGCAGACTAACTACTGAATTTGAACTTTTAATATAATAATTTCAGGTTTGACATACATATTTATATATTGTTTCTAACAATAACAGGAAAATCTGAACTCTGATAATGAACAATGTTTATACTTATTTATACTGCACCAGTGTATTTTATCTTCATAATTCTCTTGTAATTTAATTCCTTAGCGAATAAGGACATGTGATACTCGCTTTCGGTCAGGATTACTAAATTACAATGTGAGATATATATATTTGTATTGACGATCTGCAGGTTGACTTGACAATGTTTTAGAAAAGACCAAACCAATTTTATATGGAACATGTGGTTTCAGTTAAATTTTGCCAAATATACATTACATATGGTGCTTTGTACTATAATTTTAAATTTATGAGTATTTGGCAATAAATGTTTATATAATATAGATGTCGCAGCAAAATTGTCAATCTCGTTTTGTTATAATAACGCTAGCGAAATTATAATAATGCGAAATAGTGTCAGTCTTACGTTGTTCTCACAATATAACGAGCAAATTATAGTTACATCATAATTTCACTAGCCAATCCTAGAGAAATTGTGAAGCGTCATATTTTTTCACAATACTGCTGAATCAGCTTTCTAGTCATATTGAGAAAGTAAACCTAATTGGTCAAAGTCTTGTCTGTCTAATCAAGCAAAATTGACCAATCAGTGCGCTCATGATCCCCCACCTCGGAGCCGTTCTTCGTTATTACAATTTCTCTAGGATTGACTAGCGAAATTGAAATGTAACTATAATTGGCTCGTCATATGTTAGAACAACGTCCGGCTGACAATATTTAGTTTTATTATAATTTCGCTAGCGTTATTATAATAAAAGATTGACAATTCCGCTGCGACATAGATATACTTGGGCCTCCTGATAAAAAAATTGTATGGGCGAACATTAAAACACTAATTAGTACATAGTAGTATAATTTGGTCGCAGGTTTCACACTACTGAAACAACATTCCATATTAATTCTGCGGGGTTCTTTGATAAAATATAAATTTTCGATTTTCTAAAACATCTTTAAATGAGTCTCTCTGCAATTGGTCAATACAGGTGTTTCGTTATATTACGTATACAGTTGTCGGCAACGATTATGGCTAGGACTTCACGGGTTCGGTTCGGTTCGCTCCATCAAATCAAAGCGCTGATTTGATGATGGCGAGCACACAAGACTGGTCGCAGCGAACCGAACCTTGGCTGAAACCGGATCCGTGAAGCCCTACACTTCGAGGGTTGAGCTGAGGGAAGTTCGCGCATGTAAATTAACTAAAAATAAAATATTTGTGTATTTGGAATACACGATTTTTTTGGCAATTCCACTTTACTTACAGATACTGAACAATCGCATGGCATTCAGTTTGCATTTGCATGTACTTTTACATCGGTCGTGAAAATTAAATTCTATTTCGGAGAAGCCAAAGTCTTCTTGTTTGTAATAAAGTAAATAAGCGTAGTTTAGTTTTTTTTAAGTGGACTCCGGTCGGGCTTGAGAAATACAGTCTTGTATAGTATAAAGAATAAAATAAAAGTTACAAATGATGAGTTATCTCTGGTTTTATTTACTACACATCAATAAAACAGTTTTATAAGCGGGCTTTAGCTGCCTTTACAATCTTCTAGACACTTTCTTGTACGCACTTTGTTAACAAAAACATTCGTCAGATTTGTACCAGAAGATCAACTCAATTGCTGTTTTTAAAATTGTGACCAAAAAAATGAATTTAAAAAAATATCCTTGCAACTTTTGGGCGACCGATTTGTATGAAAACTCAAAAAAATAAAATACATTTTCAAAACTGGACAAAATTATTCACATTCATGAGTAGAAGTTCTGGCAAACCGGTGAATGTTTTGTTAACACCTTTAGGGTGCCCACCCACGTCATACTTTTTGTAGGACCGATAATCGGGCAGATTTTTCCTCCGATTCTTATGACCGATTTTGTGACCGACTCAACGCACACGGCCGTCACTTTGTCTGTAGCTTTCGAGGGAGTAGCACGTCATGGAGAGTGATAACGTATACCATGTCATGAATCTTAAGAGGAAGTTGGATATACAGAGGAAAGTTTGTGTTTTATTTCTGACCGACTTTTTGTAGGACGTGTGCGTTATACTATTGCACTCAGTACGTTTTATTTTCCTCCTACAAAAAGTCGGTCACCGTTTGTCGGACGTGGGCGGGTCTTATCTTGTATAAATATTTAAGTACACAAAGTACAATACATAATAAACTTACACGCTAGGCATAGTCAATTGTATAATATTAATTGTCCGATACAAAATGACAACGGTTTACACGCATAATGACCAATTTTAATTACGCAGAATGACCAATGTATATTATTGATGACCCAAAAATAGTTCAAAGAGATGCCGAGGCGAAAGATGTGCTAGTCAGTCATGTGTGGTCATTTTGCGTATTGGTCTTTTTTTCGTTGGTCATTCTGCGTATTGGTATTGACAACATATATACAAACTTGTTGTATACACAAACTTTAACATGGCACTATTGATACAGGTGTAAAAAAATATCTGTATTGCTCGTTTACAGGGTGATTCAATACCAATGATCAACATTTGTTCTAAGATTATATATTAACAAATAATGTAATTGCTAAGAGTTTAATACAAATATTTTGTTACACCTGTACATTTATATGTAGGACATACACAACTAATAATACAATCACATATTAACAATAAAAATAAAGAATACTGCAGGACAATACCTATTTCCTAATTTTAAAAAATATATGGTGAGAGCTACACAGCCTTTTCTTAATTACTCTTAAATGCGTTAGGAATGTTAACACTAATAAATAATAATATAGCCGTGTATTTAATGGGGGCGGGGGATAGTATATGGTCAAAACAAGTATAGGTGACCAGTGGTACATTTTCATCTGAGCCCGTCCGTATCTCGGAGAGCACATTAAGCAGTCGATTCAGACGCATACGGGTGGCCTGAACTGAACAACTCTGGCAATAGGTTTACCACTAACCATACTTCAAGAACAGCATGTTGCGAAGTATCGTGTTGCATTTTGCAAATTATTCCCCAATAAACACACGACTTGCAAATATCATAATCATGAATATACAATCACACAGATAAACATCTAATTACTATATTAACAACATGATTATACAATAGTTACAACAGCTGTAGTAGCTCTTTCGTTTGCCCCAAAACTGGTTAATTATTATTGGGCTATATAAAACCCCTAAACATCATTTATTATCTTACATATTATGTGTTCCTAAAATAGCAACAAACATATTGAAATGCGCAAAAAAATTCGACTTTCCAAAGTTATTGCACCATTAAGCTATTCCGTAGTTGCGTTCATTTAGTTATTCCGGCACCGGCACATGTGGAAGATTAGTTTACATCGGCATTTAATGTTCCTTGACCAGCATTCCGGCAAAAATACTGTATGGCAACTATTGCATTCCTAGCATATAGATTCAATTCAATTGAAGTTTATATCTGTATTTGCACCGGGTTTACTGACACTGAATTTATTGGTAATTTTATTCCATGGAACTGGTGGGACAAAAAATCGCACTAGATCCATCATGGAACTGGACAATAGGGTATTAACCGAATTATTTTTTTATTGCATCAATCAACTTACGTGGACATCCTGAAGAGGATCTAAAATGAGATTTTCGATATCTCAACTAACATCAGAGATATTAATGGTTTAAGTTAGTACTGGAGAGATGCTCCGTCCCTTTTCAGCAAAACAGTTCTTTATATGCAGCCAGAACCTGCTTGTATGGCGCTAGGGAACACTGACGTCATAATTCTTATTGCTGTTTCTTTCTACGGTTTGATTTTTGATTGCTCTATAGCTATTTTAATTTTCAAAGAATTTTAATTCTGTTTTCACATTGAACCGTCAATTTATGTCTATTTCTTATCTTTTATGAAATGTATTTAATACTTGGAAAATACCCTATTGAACTACTGGGGTCTATTCATTTTTCCGTCATGGTTTAGACAGTGAGTACATTGTCATAGGTATTTGGCCTGTTAAAAAATATTAGGTCATAGAAAGCATCTCCTGTCGTGATCACGAGGCACCACAGTCCTCCCACGAGATGTGTAAGATCTCATCAATCTTTGACAGCATTTGATACATGGTTTATGGCACAGAGCATCATAAGACTGACCCTAGTTATTTTGACTTGCATCTACCATACTAAATGGTAAGATTTAATAAGACCCAAAGTAAAAAAAATAGAGCTAAAACCCCACTATGTTGTATACATTTTTAGTTTAATAAAGTTATTTATTTATTATTGGATTGTAGGGCATCAGTGTATCAAGTTATTTTCCCAGTAATGGCAGTGATAAATCGGACACGTAGCTAATGTTCCGACATTGACATCGACAGGCGATAAAATATACCGGTACATTTAGTTATTCTGACATATATCGTTACAAAATGTAACCATATGCCACCCTAAAGTTCCGACATCGGCACGTCTAGTAACACCCCAGCGTCAGCGCATTTAGTTAATATTCCGGCACAAATCTTGTATCCGTTGTGCGTTGCATTCCTTGCAGTACAGATGGCCATCTAGAGGGTAGCAGCCGCGGCCTTCCTGGCGGGAGCATAGCGAGGCGCCGCAATCCTCGCAGGCGTAGCACGCGATGTGAAAGCTCTTATCCAACGCTACGATTCGAACGGTCTCCTCTGCGCCGCCTTCGGGCACGATCGGCTCGCGGCAGAGAGCGCAGCGGGGTGCGTATCTGTTGATGATTAGTGTTTTTATTATTTACGGGTCCAGGGTCCATCCTCATGGTCAAATTTTGTACATACTATGCTGTATAGTAAAATGGCAAAATAAAAAAAAGGCTCGTACGTACAAACTTGTGATACAAGTGCTATAAGTGAAGCTTAGATAATTGCTGTCTGCTCATTAATTATTAATAATAACTCTTTAGGAAACATGAAGTTTCTAATGAAAAAAGTTCACGAATTTGATAACAGGGATTATTTTTACCTCAGAAAACTTCAATAAAACCAGTTTAATTAAAAATGGCAAATAAATGCATTGTATAAATGGTGTTACCTTTTATGAAAATCCTCAATACAATGAATACGATTCACAGCGTCCACTGTAAACGGGATACCATCAAGGCTCTTCTGGCAGACCACGCAGGTGAAGCATCTCGGGTGGTACGGCTTGCCGGTGGCTCTCAGGATGCGGTCGAGGATGGGGTCGCCGCAGACGCAGCACTTCTCCAGGGTGTCAAGGTAGTCTCGTTCACAGAGAGCTTTGCCCTGCACTGCGTAGAATGGTCGGCCCTGGAAATTGAAGTTGAGGGTTTAATTTAACAGATATTTTTAGAACTAGCTATAGCTTGCAATGTTTTTTACATGATTTTCGAAATAAGTAATAGGCCACTTCAAGCATGGATCCAGCTCCGATGAGATTTTTTCTGCCCCTTCAGTGAATTCCTTTAAAAATAAATTAGACAGCTGATTTAAAAAAAAACAGTAATAAATAATTCTATAATAATTTAATAATAATTGGTGAGATGTCTATGGGCGACGGTGACCACTTACCATCAGGTGGCGCGTTCACTCGTCTGCTCGCCTTATTTAATAAAAAAAGTATTTTCTGTGAACTTTCCCACAGATGAGACAGATGCAGCAACATATATGCTGTCTGCCCATCTATAAATATATAATAAATCCGCTCTTATTCCTTGCCTGCAATGTAATGTGACCTTGGTATAAAATATCATCTTTCTTAATTCAAAAATATAGGAATATGAAATAGGCAATAAGACATCTTAAAATTCACAATCGGGTACTGTTAACTCAGGTAAAACACCTACCTGCAAGTTAATCGCACACTGATGACAGCAAAAGCATTTAATATGATAAATCCTCTCCATAGCAGTGCATCCCGTTGTCTCTCCCATGATCTTATCTCCACAACGATAACAATTCCCGCAGTACAGTTCTTCATCAGGCTCCGGAGTCGGCTCCGTCGTCGTGCCGACGTAACCTCCATACAGCGACGTCCCAGACAACTGACTGCATGGTCTAGGGTTTATAGGTTCATATAGGGACTCATAAGTAGATGATGTCTGCGATCCACCGTAAGTAGAGAAGTCCTGCGCGTTAACAGAAGCTGAAGAAGGCGGATACGCCGAGCCGGGCCGCCTCAATTCGCTGTAGTTCGACTGTGCACCCAAATCACTGATCCTCGACACTTCCGACCGCGTATCTCTGTCATAAATACCCTCCGCAACGTTGCGTTGTATCGGAATATTGGAATAAACGTGATTTGTTCCTCCGGGAGGCAGTAAATTGCTGTACAATAACACATCGCCGCTTCGAATCCGCGCTGTGTTCCTCACAATACAACTCTTCACTGGCACCAAATTAGAGTAAGTAGAACTTGCTCGACTCCCGTATTCGAGTCTTGAGGAGTAGGAGGGTTCGCAGGCAGACTTCACCATGTAGCTCTGGGGTATTTGAGGCAGCGGAGCCTTATTTCTTTTGGGCGGAATCGAAGGTTTTACCTTAGCCGCGTTAATATCATCTTGCAGTTTCGCATCCAATTCGTTCGCGTAGATCCTTAGATCAGCTAACTGCTTGTCGAGGGTATTCATTTTGATTATTTTTTAGCCACCTATCCACAAGTTTTGGTGTATTTAATTCATAAATCAAGCAAAATCGTTAGGTACCTACTCGCGTAATTCGCCTTGTTTGATGCAAAAATGACAGATGATTGATTTGTCTATGGTTTTGATTTTTTCCGGCCGATTTACAAAAAGGCATCTAGAAAAAGATTGAATTTTAATAAAAAAATACCTATATTTATCTCATAAAAATATATTTTTTTATAGATTATATATAATATACAAAAGAACAATTAATAAAATATTAGGTCCTTACATATGAAATTGGCGTTTTGTATGAGAGGAAAATAAAGTCGATTTTTTTTGTTGAAAATATGTTTAATTAATCGAAGTATGCACCATTGTTATCTATGCACTTTTGCCATCTCATAGGTAATTCATTGATCCCTTTACTAAAAAAACCATGGGGGCGAGAATCAATAAACTCTCTGAAGGCGGTTTGGACTGCCACATCGGAGTTGAATTTTTTCCCTGTAAGAAGTTATACAAATTCCGGAAAAAATGGTAATCTGTTGGAGCAAGGTCCGGGGAGTACGGTGGATGTCGCAGACATTCCAATTGCAGCTCCTCTAGTTTAGCGGCCGTCTGTTGTGCAGTGTTTGGTCTAGCATTGTCCTGAAGGAGCAGGGGCCTAGAGCGATTGACCAGCCTCGGTTGTTTAGCAGCTAGTTCTTCCATCATGGTTTGCAGTTGCTGACAATAGATATCTACTGTAATCGTTTGGCCAGATTTTAGAAAACTGTAGTGAACGCCACCGGCACTAGTCCACCAAACACTCACAAGTAATTTTTTCTGAGTCAATTTTCGCTTGGGGCGGAATTTGGCTGATTCTCCAGGGTTCAGCCATTGCGACGAGCGCTTCCAATTAACGATATTTCATGTTTTCCATTGTGCGATATGAGCGACGCTAAAGAAAAAACTAGTCAGGAAAAAACAAATGAATGACTGTTTTAGAAACTCAAATGTATCAGCTATATGGATTTATAAATTTGAATTTGGAATTCTTAACCAAAGAGGAGATATTTCAGATCAAAGTGGCCAGTACGACAAAACGCCAATTTCATATGTAAGGACCTAATATTAAAGTGACCCTTTACAAAGACTTTGGTACAGTTACAGTCAGCAAAATAAACTCCTAATTATCGCCTCAAGAAGTTCTTCGGCTATTTCAATTTATATTGATAAAAAATCGGGTATGAGCGCGATATATATGGGTAAAACACTCACTTCAAGCAACCGTAAACACAGCACTGTCGGATATGATAAACTGGATGGATCGTAATAACCTTAGCGTTAATTTAAATAAAACAAAAATAATACAGTTTCGCTCTTATAATACCAAACCCTTAACAACCGATTTTAAATTTAATGACATACAAATTGACGAAGTTGACACATTTAAATTTCTTGGACTACATATAGACAGTCATCTTAATTGGAAACAGCAAGTAGACTCAATTTGCCTAAGACTCGACCGCTTTGCTTTTGCTCTTAAAAAGTTAAGGCAAACAGTCTCAATTGAGGCTGCTCTTCTGGCATACCATGGTTACGTCTCTTCAGTGCTCAGCTATGGACTCATAATGTGGGGCAACTCTGTGGACATGGACAGGGTGTTCAAATTGCAGAAGAGATGTATTCGTGCTATTGACAAAGCCTGGTTCTTGGATAGTTGCAAGCCTCTGTTCAAAAAATATAACATTCTCCCGCTGCCGTGTCTTTACATTAGAGATGTTTGTTGGTTTGTAAAATCACATCCAGATTATTTTAAAAAATATACCGAAGTATATCCAAAACGAACCAGAAGTCAATATATAAACTTACTGCATCAGCCTCCTTGTAAGAAATATATTTATAAAGTAAATGTTTATAACATGTGTGTGCTGCTGTATAACAACCTGCCAGATAACATCAAGTTACAACATGGGTCACAATTTAAGTCTAATTTAACAAAGTGGCTTTTAGAGAACTGTTTTTATAACATAAGTGAATATTTAGACAAATTGCATGCACATTAGAATTATATAAATTTTTAGTTTAAGGAATGAATAGGTAAAATATTTGCACGCCTGCTTGCAGGTTGAATACTGTTTCAAACCCCTTTGTAAGACCATGTTATATATCACGTATTCTTGCAAATAAACATTGATTGATTGATTGATTGATAATACTCTATTACTCATTTATAAAGTACTCCTTCGTTAGTACGTCTCCAATTAAAGTTTTATTACCTGTTAACTTTTACACTTTCCGATAACGTATCTAAAAAAAACCTTTGCAATAGCTCAATTATTCAGTATTTATTTTTAATCTGATGGGAACTGTGGTATATGTGGACGTTTATATAATACCTATACATTTTATTTCAAAATGGGAACTTATTTTAAACCATTTGTAGTGTTCTATGTTGCACTTTTTCTTCAGGTAAGTTACAATAAAACAACAAATAAACACTATGATTATGTGTCTAAATCAAGAAAAAGGAAACTTCGTGCGATTTAATGATGCCATGGATTTGTATTTGTGAATTCTACTATAGTTTATTTATTCATTGTTGTTGTTTTAGCTAAAGAATGTAAATTCGGATCTTATGAGCGATGACGAAGGTTTGTATTTACATTATTTCCTGTTCAATTTAAATCTCCAGCCAGTGCAATACTTACAATCTAATTCATTCCTTTATATTTTAGATTTTACTACCGAGCAAACGGAAGAGGAGGTAAAGTCACTAAGTCTTTTTACTTTTTCAAATTACTAACATCTTATTAATCTATTTTTCGTTTTCAGTGGCATATGGATTTTATGCCGGTAAGCAATTATGTTACCTACCTAAATAAATGAAAATAATTTGTTAATTACTGATGAAATCCCTAAATTAAATTACTTTTTCAGACGGGTTACCTTCCGGACAGCGTTTACAGAGAGTTGGCTTGGTACGGTATCCTCCAGATTCAGCCACTCCATCATAGCGCGAAGCACAAAGTCGCAGCTCAGCTGATTTGGCAACACACAATAGGACGTCCCCATGTTATCATGGAAAACCCGCCACAGGCAAGACTCCTTTTATCACTCACTTCTATTCACCATCATGGCTTATCTACCTATATGTGGGTAGAGTCATGTACAGTGTAGACTACACTGTTATAGGTAGAGTTTTTTAGGTCTCCTCATTTTGATGTAAGTAATTTTTTTCTGAATTATGCCAACTTTACTACACATTCTCGTCTCGCGTAGGTTTATACAAAATTTCGTTGATAATTATTCTGAACTAACGGTCTGCTTTTATTTCAGTTTTAAAATATACTTACGTGTTTATTTTATTACGATTGCATGTTTTGTTAAGCTAGCTGTCAATCAAAATTTAACTAATTAACCATAAATATTATTTTTTGATATTTTGTCTGCTTACAGTCGACTCAATCGCCAGGAAAAGTAAGCCGACAAATATTGGCGGAAGAAGCAGCAAAATGGTCGAGAGAACAGCGTGCAGCACAAGAAGTGCTCATGGAAAGTATTAAGAGTGGCGGTAACGGTCTCACTGTGAGAACTGTAGTTAGTGCGAAAAATAAAACTATCTACATCATACAGAATGGTAAGAATTCTATTTATACTCTATTTAAAATTTTAAGTCTCTGTCTACTTCGCAAAGTTATTTATGTTATCCATAATAAGAAATAAGAATGTGTCTAATTTGCATAGTTTTGCTACCTTTGTAGATCCAAATCGACAATAATAGAAAAACACTATTAAGAAAATATATAAATAGTCGAATATTGACTCCCAGATATTTCGAGGGCGATTAGGGGCTAGGGCTCGCTCTTCCTTAGTTTCGGTAAATCGGTACTGGCCTTAATCCTTAGTTTCGATGATGTTGATCGATTTTGGTGTAGTATAAAAATTGGTATGTATCTAGAAAGCTGGCGATAACTGGTCATATTTTTCAGGTAACTATTACAAATGCCCATCCGGTTCCGAGCCGGATTTGGATTCCTATCGTGTTCAAGCGAACATGCACGAACGTAAATGCACATACGGCAAGTCGTCCATCCAAGTTGCCATCGATCCTTGCATTGAAGCTGAAACAGCGCCTATTGAATACTCTTTTCACGAAGGTTGGATGTTCTGCCTTGGAAACGGCGACAGAGAAAATAATTACTTCCAAAACGGGACTCTGGATTGTGGTAATAAAACAAAGGTAATCAATATCAATATTATGAAAATTATATCAATATATTGTAATTAATTAATTAATGTAGTCCGTGGAAAAACTGCTAGCTAGTTTTTTTTATAGTTCATGTGCTCAGAGATATTTATGGCTACTTAAATCGATAATTTCAGGTATCAGTAGATGACTTCCTGGAACTTTGCGCAATTGACAACAATATAGTGATCACGTTCGATTACTTTGGTGACGAACCACGAAAGGACATGATGCATAACGCAACGCTTTGCACAACATGGGATCCTTGTCGATTATCCTACTTGTATCGTCTTGAGGTACATATTTATATTTGATTTAACTTACGTTTTAATATATATTTCATTTATGAATGAAGTAAGAGAAACGGCGGGTGATTGAATCCCAATTTCAATTAAAACCATACCTAACGCATAACACATCACAACCGTACTTTCTGGAGCATAATTATTTTCTACTCTCTTCAAACATTTCATAACAAAACACCGAGGATCATTACTAAAATAAATTACGCTGATTTATGTCGTCGGATACGTAATGGCTTTTAAATTCCTATATGTACCTATCTACTTACAACTACTTTAACTAATGTGCTAAACATTTCAGTAACGACTATCTTAATTTATGTTTTATGACTTTTTCAGCCTCCTCCAGTAGAAATGACGCCTATGTTCCCGACTTCGACTCAAAATCCATGCGAGACTACAATTTGTCCGGAATGTTTAGAAGGCGCTACAGAGGAGCAAGGTGTACCTATAGAAGGTAAGAAAAAACGAATTATAATTTCAACGTAGAAACGGAATTTAGAGCGGAACTCTTTAATTTCTTTAATATTTTTGTTATAGTGTTCTCGGATGATGAAGAAGTGAATATACGAAAGAAAAGAGAACAAGAGAAACCGAAATAAAAAGTTTCATGATTCGCTGTCGTCAATGGACATTATTCGAAACGTATCGTTGTTTGTATTAATTAAATTGTCTTACCAACTTGCATTTTAGATCTACCTAATTAATCTTAACAATATTAAGTTTCTAAAGCGAAAAAATCGTCAGTCCTGTATTGTAGGTAGATTTCGGTGTGTCTCTTTTTTTGTTGATTGTACTTTTTGTTGACTTCATTTATGTATGACTGATTTATGGGATGGTCATTGTGGTCATAATATGTTATGTTCATTCATGCATGATTTCATTTTATATTTTCATTTAGATCAAACATAGTATGAACAATAAAATAAATAAATGTGAAAAAAAAGTTAATCTAAAAATAGCGTAACTAATTCCTTCATGCTGAGTGAATCGGAACGTGCTCAAACCATCGACAAAAACAATTCAAAAACCGAACGAGGATAAATTACGAATGATTCATCTTCGCGCATTTTTCTTGATTTTTCAAAGAATTTACAAGTTAATTGAATGAAAAATGGTTGTGGCACATAATTTCCAAGATATATTCGATGCGTCTTCCAAAAGCACAGAGTTAAGTTTACCGGCATTCAAACATAATCCATTGAAAATTGAGTTTCAAAATTCTGACGTAAGTTTTTAACATTTCTTGCCTTATTTCTTCGAACTATGCATAATTCTTGTTAGGAGGATTCTCAAGATTAACTAGAGGCAACTTTACAGGGTTGTGCAGTGGTTTATGATGGTCAGAAACCTGTTTTTCCGTTTGCACAAAGTGAGGTCTTCAATGCGAGGATTGCTGACTGGAGGCGACTTACAGCGATCCACGAGGACTGCAAGGCCGTTTATGAAGTCACATTTGACGTCACCGTAAGTGTCGACCACATTGATATTTAATTTTTTTAAATCTTTGGTCAGTGTCGCAAAAAAAACTTAAGATGTTCACAAAAGAATATCAAAAATCCTTCATTGAAGAAAGTTGTACTAAAAAAATAGTTTATAAAATCAACTCATGTTTATCATCCAAGATATTAAAAACTCAGGTTGGGGTGTCGCTAGGGACGCACTGAGAGAAAAAATCAGACTAATTTAAAAAATGAACTGTTTCACTAAAACCTAATGGATGTGGAATCGACTCGGACATAATAGGTTATGTTAGGTTGTATATGACAATTAAACAAAGTGCCCCTTACCTTCGACTTCTCTTCGCATCCCCCTAAGGACACTGACCCTAAATGAAATAAATAATGAATACTCCAAATTCATACCTATAACTGTGTCCTTTGAAAGATTGGCAAGAACATCGTTAATTTCTAGTAATTCATACAAATCCTTTCAACATCAAATACAATACAAATCAACTTAAAATTCCTCTAACAATTTTAATTATCCTCCCAACCAATAAAGTAAAATTGAATATCAGAAAAATATAATTTCCATTCCAGGGCAGCAACTTCCATTTCAAACCAGGCGATACCATTGGCATAATTCCCCGCAATAATGCCTCAGAAGTTGACACTATCATCAATCATTTAGATATAGACTCACAGGCGGACCTCACTTACAGTCTGACTGCAGATACCAGTCAGAAAGGAGTTAAGATTCCGGCCCATGTGCCTGTGAAGGGTACTCTGAGATATGTGCTGACATACTGTGTTGATATTAGGAGTGTTGTTAAAAAGGTATGTATTGCTTATATATACATATATATGTAATGTAATGTAGTATGGGCTGGTTTCCGCAACTCGACGTCTACATCGCCTATTTTGCGTATAAATAGGCTATGACAAATAGGGTCACCTGATGGAAAGTGGTATTATATGAATTTAGACAATTTATAGTTATGGCTTGACATAGGGGGCAGAGGCTGGAAGGTCTAACTCCCATATCTCTCAATTTTCCAGCTGACTGTTGCTTGAAAACTAAAATCCTCTCCTTCACACTAAAAACCAATAACATACCAGATTATTGATTCAATCCTACTTCTGATTTTTCGGTTTTCCTCGTCCAAACATTTGGCATGTAGTTCAGGGAAATATTTTTAAAGGACCATCTATTTATAAGAATGGAAGTCAGAAGAGGTCATTTTTAAAAGTTGTTTAATTTGTTTCAGCTATTCATCCTAGCCTTATCAAAACACACAAAAGACGAAAACGAAAAGCGAGTTCTAGAATACTTATGTAGTAAAGAAGGGTGTACCACATACACGAGCCATGTTCTAAACAAAAATCTGTGTATACTGGACTTATTTGCCATTTTCAAGTCGTGCAAGCCACCTGTAGAAATCATCTTAGCAAGTCTACCGAGATTGTTGCCCAGGCCTTATTCTATCTCCAATAGTGGACTAAAAGATTTGAATAAATTGAAAATATGCTTTTCTGTAATGAAAATAGGAAATAATAGAAAAGGACTTACGACTGGCTGGATGGAAGAATTAATTTTAAAAGAACCAAGCATAGAAAACAGATTGCAAAGCTTGAGCATAAGTAATCGTTACACAAGTTGTGATGATAAAGTACCTATTTATATTAGAAAGAATATTTCAGGGTTTTCTATGCCAGATAATGTAGAAACCCCGCTAATATTAGTTGGGCCAGGTACAGGAGTAGCACCATATATTGGATTCCTTGAAGAAAGGGAACTTAAAAACCAAGACTCTGAAGTAACATTGGGAAGTACGTGGTTATTCTTTGGATGCCGAAATCCTGAGTTAGATTTCATCTATGAGCAAGAGATAAATGACTTTATTTTGAAAGGCACTTTGAATAAGCTTAGTACTGCATTTTCTAGAGTGGATGATGAAATTCAGTATATTCAGGTTGGTTATTCATATAACTCAAAATGCAATTGATAATTTTTTCTTGTCATTTGGGAATTCAAAAAAAAATCAAATAAAGTACATAGTGTATCACACACAATGGGGAATTGGGGACAATGTAGCCATTCCCTTAGCACACTTGTTATCGTTACACACTGACAACCTTTGGATAGAGAAAATCCGATTTATTTGTTCCATTTACGGACTTCCAAATATTGTTCATAAAGTTATTTGCTTTTGAATCATCCTGCAATCACATCGAAAATACCATCATCAAAATATTCACGTTTTGTTTTACAGGATGCCATAATGCAAGATGGCGAAGAAGTAGTGAAACTATTAAAATCTGGAGCTTCAATATTTGTGTGTGGGGATCTGAAAACAATGGCGAAGCAGGTCCAGGAAACTTTGACTACGTGTCTGATGAAACATGGAGACCAGACTGTAGAAGAAGCTGAGAAATTTATACGTGACTTGCAGAAGGACAAAAGATATTTAGTTGATATATGGAGTTGATGATATCTTTGATATAGAAAAATATACCTATTTATTTACTTATAATGTTTTTGGGCCTATTTTACGAAATAATTCAATTTCAATATAGACCATAGAAAATTTAAACAATTTCATTACTTATCTCTGGTAATTTACAAGAAGAATATTATTTAGAATAGGACAGGCCCTGGATAAGTAGGGCGCGGGGTTGAATCCAGCTTATTTAAAAAAGGATGTGTTTCAGAGTAACGTGTTTAAGCCCAATCGTCAAACCCTGAAACCCAATGGTTTATCGTGCACACGATATACATCTTGTCTCACAAGTGCCCCCCGAGTCGTAACGATAATAACTTTTGACTGTAAGCGTCCACAAAACTGAAACTTATATATATATTTAAGCACGAAATACGCACAGAAACTGGGGAAACTCACTCCCCCTCGCCAGATTGCGAAATTAAATTTTTTTTTTTTATTAATTAAGGAGAGCAGACGAGCAAACGGGCCACCTGATGGTAAGTGGTCTCCGTCGCCCATAGTCGTCTCACCTTACTGTATTAATGTTGGAGGGTTTTTGATGCGCTGCTAACCTTGAGGACTAAGATGGATTGCCTCATGTGCCGGAAATTACGCTGGCTCTCTTACCCTTCAAACCGAAACACAGAAATGCAAGCATTTCTGCTTCACGGCAGAAATATCATATCATTTATTCATAAACAATTATAAATTGTGTTTGAATATTTACATGCCAAATATAATAATTAATCTCTTTCAGTAATAGATAAGAGGGTGGTACCACCCCAGGCGATCCTTTACTTTAGGATCTACCACTACTATATTTTCATAGCGAACCCCGTAACACATTATAAACCTACCAATGGCGCCTTGAAAGGGTTTTTATATTCCTGTTCAGGGTACTAATGTGACAGTTCAAGGTACATATTGAATTTTTGCCGTTAGATCAGTAGTACCATTGATGGTACAAGTGACACAACTTTGTATCTTTAGTACCATCAAAGGTACTAGGGACACTAATTTAGGATTGGTACTACTGATCCTGAATAATGTTGTGTCGCTAGTACCATCAATGGTACAGCTTCGGCTTCGGCGGAAAATGCTACGGAAATAAAGATAGTGAGACGTGGCCGAGGAAAAGTGTTGTTATTTGAAGGATTTCAGTATTATTTGCTATAATGAAAAGATGATACATAAAATAAGATAAGACCGGCGAGCCTTGGAGACTGAAACACAGTGAGCATTTTACAAAAATAATTTAATAGGCAATCTCTATTAATAAATCGTTCCAAAAGTGTCATCGGTGTATAAGTTTATATAAACTTAAGAACTAGCACTAGCTTTAGCTTCAATACATTACACATTTCGTTGTGCGAATCAATCTTAAAGATATTGGCTTCGATTCTGGGGTGGCCGCCAAATCTAAACCTAAATGAAACTCACGTTCACTCATATACTACATTGTGTACACGTTCATCGTTAAATTCGGTCGCCACGCCGGAATTGAACCCGTAATACAAGTATCTAACTTAGCGCTTAGTCAAGCAGGCACTAGTGGTCGTGTAAATATGCCCTACACTTTGTCTAAGATTCGAAATATATTCGGTTTGGCCCGGATGGACCTAACCTTATACTGTAAAGTAAATTGCACCAAAACTTTAAGTTTTGATCAGATGTGCAACAATGTAGATAGATAGATAGAAACACTTTATTATACACAAAATAGTTTTTTTTAAATTTACTTCTAAACCCGCATTTGACCTCGATCTCGCCTGATGGTAAGCGACGATGAGGTCGACGATGGAGCACGCGGGTCCAGTAAATGCCTATTCACTCTGGCCTTGAAGATCCCAAGGTTGTAGGTTTCGGGAAATACAGACACCGGCAGGCTGTTCCATTCCTTAGCCGTTCGCATAATGAACGAAGAAGCAAATCGCTTCGTACGAGCAGATAGGATATCAATAACATAAGGATGGAACTCCTCCCCGCGCCTATATAGGTACCTATCCTCGTAAAAAATGTTGATACATTTTGTTAAGAACAATGTTAAGTGTGGTTTAAACGCAACCAGTAATTATGTATTGCAATAACCAACTAAACAGATTTTGAAAAAGTTTTCAGTTGGATAGTTCACGTGTGGAATATAAATCGAACCTTAGATCAGAAAAACAAAAATGCAAATTACAAACTAAAACTCGTTCAATCATATGGCTAGTGTAGTGACAAAAAATAATACATTAAAAAAGATACTGATATAATACTAATACATACGAGAAACTTTAAAAGCACAATTTGTACTTTCACTGTTTTAATTTGGTTCAATTGTAGTGATTTCAAAAATCTCGATATTATTGCACTGATTAAAAAATAATTATACAAATTATGATAAAATTGACCAATAACAGATATATATATATATATATATATAAAAAGCATTTTTTTTTTACTTTTCTAACATGTTTTTTTAATAGTTAAAGTCTTATTCAAATAGTTTTCTACACGAATATTTTAATAAAAAAATTAAATTGGGCAGTGCTGTTGTTGATTTATTGTAGACAAGTTAGATTACAGTTAGGCCCGGACTTCAGGCGTCCGGTTCCAGTCCCGGTTCGCTTCGCTGCAACCGATCACATGCGTTCCGCTCTCCCCCATTTGAAGTCAGCGCTTCATGATTGGTTGCAGCGAAGCGAACCGGGGCTGGAACTGGACGTGTGTAGTCCGGGTCTCAAGTAAGATTACAGAGAAGTCGGATTCCAGTCTTATGAAAACTTTATTCTAAAAGAAAAGCGTAGTCTTAAAAACAAGTCGCGATAGGAATGTTGATTTGGAGGATTTCAAGTGAAATGTTGTAGTAGTGCAGTTTATAAGGCCTAGCTAAAAATAATGTTTATGTACACATTTTTGGTAAATTAATAAAATCAGTGCCCCAACCTAGTAGGGAACTACTGATTGTATTTTAAGGGTACATGGAAAGAAAGGGGAGTCAATGAAAACCGAAGTTCTTTGATGCCTACTGTTGGTAAATTATGAAACTCTCACACGTACAGTGGACTAGCTAAAGTATACCATCTGTCTAAAACATTCGATAAATCTCAACCTTATGGTACATTTCAGATTCCCAAATTTTGATGTTTTGGGTAGGTTGACCTGTGGTCGATTGTACCTATAGTATGGGGATAGCATTAGACTGAGGGGCTTGTGGCCTACTTGCGAGCAAGGTCCGAAAAGGTCGTGCAAGTTAATCAACGTGGGGCGCGGTCAGAACCAGGATGGGTGACCGCTAGGGGTCTGTACATTTTGTACGTAAGACAATTTTGACCCCTCAGGGAGGGAAAAAAAAAGAAATAATATGATTTAGTCCCCCCTCCAAGCAATCTTACGTTGTACAGGAAAACCAAATTAAAAAAAACAATTATTATATGCGAAAAAAATAAATGTTTTGAACCGGCCAACTCGCACTTGACCGGTTTTTTTGAAAATCGCGAGAGATTGTATGTCTCATAATCTTACGTAAGATATATCTAAACACTCTTCTTCCCTCATATAAGAAAAAAATAAGATTTGGTTGGACCCCTCCCCCCTAAATCGTCTTACGTAATAAATGTATACCACTTAGTGGCACAATTTAATCTGAGCCCCTTCGCGCCTCGGAGAGCACGTTAAGATGTCAGTTCCGGCAATTGTAGTCCGAAAGCTTACGGGCGGCCTGAACAACTCCGACAATAAGTTGGCAACAAAAATAAACATTTTACTCAACTTGACATTTCCCCCCTTCCCTTCTCCTATACCCTTTATTTGCTAATCTCTTTGCATTGGTAACCTGAAATAATGTATGGGATAAACATATTATAGTTATAATTATAACAGCAGAAATCAGAGATTAGCATTTCACAACTTATTGCTTCAATTATAATTACAGAATACAAAACTCATCTAAATAAATTTTGGACAGAAATATTTAAGTAACTAACATTCCAATTACCTAATTTCGGTAATCCCAATTTTATAAAATTATAAATAAGTAAATAAATTATATATGGCGTTTAATTGTACATTGCAAATTGTTCAGTTCGTTCCTTTTATATTATAATGGGAATAGTTTGCGGTGTGATGTATTTATTATAATATCTGTATCAGTAGCTGATAGCGTATCTACTAGCGAAGTGATAATAGATAAGGATTACGATGTGTGCGTCAAAATATCTTGTTGGTTTCTTCTATCCAGTAAACTTTCTTATGTTTCAAGTTATTATCATAGCACTTGGTCAAATACAGTCCCTAATTATTTTTTATTACTCACCTCACTAAAATATTGCAAGAGGGTTTTCAATGCTGCAAGGTGGAGTGCCGGTATTAACGCTGGTTCTCTAAACCCTTCAAACCAAAACACAGAATTGCTGCTTTGCAGCAGTACTTCCTCATGAAATCTTGCACTTAAGTTTTTTTTTGTTACATTTTAGCTTCAAATTAATGCCCCGTTAAGGCGCAAGGTGGCATTAGAAACCGTCACATATTAATAAACTTACAATCATACACCAATCTTACAACTAACCGTAAACTTGGCACCGTGTCGAATCCTACACACAAAATTGTACATACGAATTGTAAAATGGTTACAAAAGTGAAATATTGGTAAAAAATATACGGGAATGGAAGAATTACCAGTCTCAGTCAATGGTCTTGTGCAGGATCTTCTGAGCGGCCTTAATGAGTGGAGTTAGGGTTCTCAGTTCCATAGCACACTCCAGGAAAGGATGGGCCAGGAGCTCGTCAGCTGTGGCCCTGAAATCCACGTCGACCTGTAGGCATTTATCCAGAAAATCTTGGAATTGTGGGGAGAGAGTCTCCCATCGCGGTATTTTCGGCCGACCGACTGCAGCAATCAAATACAAAGCTCTCAAAGGAGTTTCTTTCATATAAGGAGGCTCACCCTCTATCATTTCTATAGCCATAATACCCAGTGACCACACATCAACCTTTTTTCCATACTGCTTCCTGGTCACGACTTCGGGCGCCATCCAGTAAGGCGTCCCGACCATCGTCTGCCGTTTCTCGTCGCCGACAATATTAGCGCAGAAGCCGAAATCTGTCACCTTCACCGTCCCATCCATGCCGAGTAAAACATTGTCAGACTTAATATCTCTGTGAATAGTTCCTTTGGAATGAAGAAAAGCGATGGCTAGGAGCGTCTCACGACAGACCGCGGCGATTTGTCCTTCCTTCATGACGACTTCGGTCACAACATCTGTTAGAGATCCTCCGTCAAGCAACTCCATGGCCACCCAGAGATGATCGAAGCTAAGGAAGGAGTCGAGGAAATTTACAAGGTTCTTATGGTGGAAGCCCTTCAGCACATTTATTTCGTTAAGTATGAGATCCTTTTTGGACTGTTTCGTTAAATCTATGTCCTTGATTGCCACTCTAGAGTTGTCTTTACTGTCTATTGCGATGAATACGACTCCTGAAATGAGAAATAACATTTATTAGAATTCTTTTTTGTACACGTAATTAGGTCAATAGGTAAATTAAGATGGCATTAACATTAGACTTAATTTGAAACTGTGAGAAAATTTTATCTATTGTTCACTCATACATAATCATAAAACAAGTACAGTCCAAGGTTGCAAGTTTCTTACATTGTCATGTTATAAAAATAAGTCTTCCTTTACTTAGATTAGTTTTAATTCAGATCTTTTCGATAATATGATAGGCAAATAGGTATGTGTGATAAACCTATTATTCATTCAATGAATTTTTAGATATTAAGTGTAACAATGAGTAATTTAATGTAATTGACACAATATTATAATTGACATTGTTAAATAACCAATAATTTTTCTGTAGTTCCTCCGGGAGTTTGTGTATTTGTTTTTGTCTAGGTGTATACCTTGGTATATGCTGCATATTGAATGAGTGTTTAGTACCTGTTTTTTAATGTGTAATGAACATTATCAATATAAATATGTATATGTCTAAATAGCAGGCAGAAATTTTTAGATGACAAATTTTTAATTTTAGCTTTCAATTTAAATTTTAGTGATACTTGAATAAGATAGATTTGTATTTTTAATTAATCATTCCTTTGCATGTAATAAAAATTTTAAAATATTTGCAGCTATCTAGATTTTATGGATTAGACATATATTCCTAGGCTTGATGGATATAATATCATTTTAATATACAGAAATACCTATCTTAACTATCTAATCTTTTTCAACTATAAGATAAAAGGGATTGCCTAAAAATGCTTAGAAAATGACTATATTTCTACATAACTATGAACAAGTATGCAAGAAGACAATTAACAAAATGTAAATAGTAACTAATGATAAACAAGTTCATAAACACAGATGTGAGGATAACTGCCAAAAACAATCCTATACCCTGACATTATCTTATCTTATGAAACGGGGCCGGGAATAACCAACGGCACTTCGACCCTTGAGGATCTTTTGTGCCAACCCCATTTTACATACTGGTCATCTCAGTGTGCTGGTTTCTTCACGATGTTTCCTTTCCCTTCACTGTTAGAGCAGTCGGTAAATGTACGTAAGTCTTCGAAAAATACGAACAACTCAATATACCGACATTAGTATGCACAAGATAACACTTCAAATGCCTCAGACGAAATTCCCCAGTAGTAATACAAGTAGATAAGATTATATTAATAAATTCAATTTGTTTAATTGATTGATAAACTGGTTCCCTTAGACACTTTCATAACTACTTTCTCTGTCTACTAATGAGAATTATGTATTAAGTAAGTAATTCTTGTATCTAGTGATTTGCATTAAACATAATAAGTTTCTGTACAGTACAGTAATCAAATCCATAGTATTTTATCGCAAATAAAGCACATTTTTAATTGAATATTGCTGAAATCGAAGAAACGGCACAATAAAGATTTAATTCTAAGGGTTTACAATGGTATCCTATAGTAAAAAGCTATGTTTGAAACTGTATCCCGTTGGAAATAATTGTAGACTTGAGCGAGGCTTTCTGGCATGATTGACATGCAAAGTCAAGTGGCTACGGTATGTGTTTGTGTTATTATCTAGTGAGTGAATGAGATGGATTAAAATACCGTTTCAATATTTGCATGTCAATAGATGCCATAATCACTACCCCAGCTCCACAGATATTTCCGAAAGATTATAGGTACAATACAAATGTATGTAAAAGAGCTCATTTTTATCAATCTGTGTATAATACAACAAGTGTCAAAGCAAGATAAATATTATGACCCAGAATGAATATGATAAACTGATGAAGAGTGTTATTGAAATTTCCTAATAATGATATTTAGCAGTACATAATTAACATCTGATCAATTAACATTATTCTATTAGTTCCATTACTGGGCAAAGAGCCTTCATTGGAAATAACATAATTGTCTTAATAAAGCACAGGAAATAATAATACTTGATGGAGTATCTAATCCAAATCTAAAATTGTAAACAAGTATTTATTACCCAGTCTCAACAGTCATGCAATGCAACACTGAAAATACCTGGGAAGTACCCGAGTAAGATGATATTGTGCTGTAATCTAACAAGTTGCTTTACGCTTATCAGTAGGAAAGGAATCTGTCTCTTATTATAGGTAGGTAATCAACACCAAACTCAATTAAACAACCAAAATATTAAAAGGTTAAAAGGCAGTGTAGTAATAACCATATAATAATTATTAATATTGCATAATATATTGTAAACACCAATAAAATACCTAAACCTATTTATATTTCCCTTTATCTCCTGTAACACTACTGCCTCAGATGGAGTATTCACCAGACAATAATGCAGACCAGACCATCCTATTTATAGTGTTTATAGTATGGTCCCTTTTGAGACATTAATAAATCTACAATCAGTCACCAGAACATAATCAGATGAGTGAACATAATCAGACTGTCCTCAAATTTACAGTATATGGTCTCGTTTTAGTCACTTTACCCCAATGTCAAACAAATCAGCAGTAAGAGAGTTTACCTAGGTTCATAATGTTCTTTTAAATGCTAGATCTCTCAAAATAATCAGTGAATTTGAAAATGCTGGTTCTGTCAAAATAATAAAGTGTATTACCTGAAGCTCCAGCCCCAAGCTGTTTGATCCTCTCAAATCTAATGTATGGGTCATCTTTATTACAAATCCGTCTCAGTTCCTCATAGATCTCCTCATCTGACATCATGGAGTTTGCCAGCTCCTTCTTCCTGAGAATCGGGCTTTCATCATCCTCCTCCTGGCCTATTGTCGTGAGGTCCTCTAAAACTGCCGATAGATCCAACATTGCATCCTTTTTCTTCATGCTATTTTTCAGCGGAGCAGCCGGCATCGTTTGCCGCTGCTGTGAGTATGTGTCATTTGTAATTACATCTTCCTCGCTGCTCTGTCCGATGGATAGATCCGAGTCTTGGCTTTGGTGGTTTTTCTTATCTAGTAACTTTTCTATCTCTCTATTTTCTTCCGTGATTGCTTCATCGGTAACAAACGGTTTGAACGGCTCGTCCTGTTCTTTCTCCTTCTTGATGGTGTACATGTGGAACTTGACGGCCTGGATGGCCGCATCAGGGTTCTCATTTTGCTCGGCTGGCGTGATTTGCGTGTTCATAAGACGAAGCCATGACGACGGTAGACCTTCGAGTTGGCCAGTTTCAGAGTTCTTACTCACGTGTAGGTGTTGTTTAACGTTGGTAGGCATGCCGATCTCTGTCACCCGCTCGTCTGTGTTGCGCACCTTCTTCGAGAATAGCTTCCCGAACACTCCACGGTTGGATCTCCCCGTCATTTTGAAGAGTTAATTTTTAACACACTAAAGAAACTACTAGGCCATTTCCAGTAACATATAATAGTAACACAAAGCTACATCGCATGAAGGAGATTGTTTTAAAAGAAAGTGAAATTGAATTTCGCTAAGGAGTGGCAAATCACGGACGGCTAAAAAAATCAAGAAACAGCGAGCAATTATCATCTGTCAACTCAAAAGAATGAATGGACATTATGCGTTTCATTTTACGCATGCTTATTAATGACATATTGTGCACAATTAAATCCTATTCAAATAAGTTTTCCCAGTATAAACTTATTTAGCAGTTAAATCATGTAATTAAAGTTTTTCTAAATAAACATTTTTAAGTTATACAATGATCTGACTAAAATAAAATACTTTTTGTGTAGTATCACTACCTACCTAATAAACGGAACGTGATCATGAATCATTCTTGTTGGTGGCAGCACTGTCTCTATTGATAGATAGGGAATTTCGAGGTGATTCATTTTCCGCGAAGACAAGAATTTCAAATAAGTAATATTATTGTATGCATAATATTATAAGTAGTCCATATTAAATGTTTACAATTACATAATAGTATTTCGAAAGAGAAAACTCTTCTTTATTATATGTACGGTACCAATGTGGAGAACTTTCGGATAATAGCATTAGAAATTAAAACGTTAATATTTATTTATAAATTATCTAATGACTATTATAAATATTTTTTTGAACTTTTTCAGTCAAGTTCAATTTGATGAATAAATATTAAATCCAATTAATTTACATTTTCCATGGATAAAACAAAAAAATAATCTTGCTCGTTCTAAATACTCTAAGTCTTGCTCTCATAGGGACGGGCGCGCGTTCTTTCATTACTTACGCATGTAAGTTATTATCGTTCATTACTTTTCTATCACTTTATCGCGGATCCTCTTAGACCCTACCTCGCCCGAAATAGTAATCCTGATAAGAACCTTACGTAACATAAATACTTCAGTATTTAGTATTAAAAAATCATATTATATATATTACTATTATTATATTTCACATTTCTTAGGTCGTGACGAGTGCGGGAAGGGAGGGAGTAGCTAAGTCGGAACGCCGAAGTTGAATGCTTTGACTCAAGATCACTCAAGATGAATTCCGGATATCTCAGGAAAAATAATAGGTAAGTTGTCAGTTAAAACTCTCTATTATTATTGTTATATGTCACATTTCTTAGGTCAACTGATTTTTTTTCTACTGTCAAAATAAGTTTTTGTAATGATTTATTGACATTCATTTAATATGAATTATGTGCAATGAATTTATAACGACATAGTAGCGGATAGTAGTAGAAAAAATAGTATTGGAGGGTTGGAGGGGTTGGGGGGGTTGGGGGGGTTTGTTCCTTCATGTGTTGGCCTGCACAGGCGATCGAAATTGGTTTATAGTTCCTTTCCAACAGCTTTCTTTTCGAACTTTCACGGAAGAAAATTAAAACCTAACTAGAGTAAACCTTTTGCTTCCATTATCGCCTTAACGTTTAGAAAATAAGTGTGATTATGGAATAGTTGGGTTAAACTCTTGTCTGGCTTATTCCTACAATGTTTGTTTTGCTTCTCTTTCTGGATCGGGATTAAGCAGTGCTGGTTTAGTGTTGGGTGGGACAACGATTCATCGACAAATAATGATTGTCAATATATACATATTTTTAATTTACAGTTTAGTGACTCAAATCCAAAAACCAGAAAATAGACTATAGTCTATTTTCGGGTTTTTGGATTTGAGTCACTTTTGTTGCATGCGTGCGGTTTATTAATCCTGCAAGGCGAGGCTATGGTGAGGGTTTTTATTGTGTTTTTTTTGTGTCAATAGACACAGATACATTTAGTAGACAATTCTTCATCTTTCAACAATATCGCTGCACAGTAGGTAGGTAGGTTAATATTATTATCAAAGGTGCACAAGATAATCATCAAGACTGTCATAAATAAAAAACCGTTAATTATGCTGTTTTGCGTAGATTTTTATATAATCCAAGGCAATATTAATTTTGCCTTTTGAGTTGTGTCACTTTTGTAGTACGTGTGCGAAATGTTAAGTATTTTTTTTTCATAACAACTCAATAACACAAGATTAGTACGAATGGCATCCTCTTGACAGGGTTTTTATTTTCGCGACGTGGAGAGAAATGAAATGAAAAACGTTTATTTGCTCTTAATACAATAAAATTAAAGTATGAAAGCAAATAGGTCCATGCCTCAGCATAATGGCTGACGACGGGGTATCGTCAGCCGCTGGTGTTCTTCCATGGCCCGACATAACACAATAATGGAACACACATCATCATCATCATCAGCCTATTAGAGCTGACCCCGCGTGCTCCTGCGGGGCCGTACAAACAATGAGCCACCTAACGGAGGACTGCGAAATATGGGCCATACCAGGAGGAATCGACAGATTGCACTTGCTGGACGACGTAGCCATAGCATGGCTGAAGAATATTTTGCCTTTGTAAAATAATAGTGTGTTTGTGTGATGCTGACGACCGAACGATAAATAAATAAATACATCAGCCTATTAATGTCCCCACTGTTGGGGCACAGGCCTCCCCTTGCACAAGGGGGTACGGGCCATGATCAACCGAGGGGGCCTAATGGAACACACGGAATAACAAAATTAACAAAATCAGAACAAACACACAATAATCATTTATTAGTTTTTTTATTCATCAACAGATTTATTAGTTTTATTAAATATAAATTTAGCCTGATATTATCGTCATCATGAACCAGTAATCAGATTTTGATGCGGTTTTCTTTATTTGATAGATTGTCTTATTATGAGGATTATTAGCTATGTTTTATCAAATTTGATACAGTGGTGCTCAGATGCCCTTTTATTAAAATAGCTTCCACGCCGAAGCTGCTCGTGATCAACGCAGACGACGAACTGTCCGCGGCGTACTATTTAGGTAGTCCCTGGAAATAGTTATTACAGAGTCTATGATATAACGCACACGGCGCACTAATTATTTTCGCGGACAAAGTCTTCGTACAACGAGGCACACTCGTAGACCAGCGACAATAAAGTACACCTAGAACTGTGTTCCACTACTGTTTGGAATGGGATTGGAGTCCCTATAGTTTCGCCTACGAAATGTGTGTGCGTCAAGTCCGCGACAGTCCCTCTCCTACTGTCCGCCGTCTGCGTGAGGCCTTAGGGTCTTTAATTGCCTTCACCATTTCATCGATAAGTCGTCCTAAGTCGCAATTCCCACCACTATCACCAGTGGAGTTCTTCCGAAAGAAAACAGTAACGCATCTCATCTCACTATAACATTCACAGAAGCTTCAGGCGCATGCGCGAGCTATAGTAAACAATTCTTTAGGCGGCGGACGCGCGTTATTTTTAGGTCAATAGCTTTTGAATTCGCTCATCGGCTTTAGTTGTACCAATGAGCGTAATATCAAGAACCGTGTTATGCAGACATGCGCCAAGAAATATAATAAAGTTAGGTAATTCGTCTAGGGTACGCCTGACTTTCTACTTCTGTAAAGTCGGAAAATAAAGGACTCCTTAGTAATAATTAAATATTAAAATAATGGATGGAAGAAGCCTCACTCTCGGATTCGCTTTCCCCAAAATTACTAACGCCTTTAGCACACTGCAGTGATTTAGAAACGGAATTTCCGTACAGAATCGGACCGAACTCATAGAAATTCAGAAAACTAAAAAATATAATAAATTTCTATGGGTTCGGTCTGATTCCGTTTCAAAACCGCTGCTGTATGCTAAAGCCTTAGGTCTGGACTATATGCAACGGTTCCAGCGCCGGTTTGGTTTGCTGCAGCTAATTACGAGGCGCTGACTTCGTGGGGGGAGGGCGTAACGCGCTATGGAACCGGCGCATGTAGTCCCAGCCTTAAACCCGGAAGGATTTACAATGGATGCAAAGGATGAGAAATCCTATAGGTACTTATCCTAAAAGATGTGAAGATGTAATATGCAAGTTGAGTAGTATAATGTTGCATGCAATGCAAGCTGCAGGAAGTCAATTATCGCAGCGTTCGACATACAAAAGTCGAGCGCTACGAACGTCTTGTCACGCTCACATGTAATGTGAGCGAATAAGATAGGACTAATGTCGAAATCGACATTCCACCTGCGAGAATCGCCATCCAGGTTGCAAGAAGGTAGTTTTGAACCTATACTTGATAAAAAGAAACCTCAATTTTCAAGAAACTAAAGATGGCTGTATGGCTCAGTCCTTTGCCTGTCCGTAATGGACGAACATAATTTCATCATCAATCATCATTCATCATCGACAATTTTCAAAAACGTTAACCTCACTTCTTCAGTATTGCATGACGCCTGCGCTAGCGTCACCGCGACATAGGGCGGCCGCCACCGCCCACTGAAACTCAGTCTCGACGTCCACTCCGCGCGGTCCGCCTGCCGTTGCCTGTTTATACTAACCCTAATACTAACCAAAAATTCGCATGTGACTTATTATAATTCGCGCCATTTTGTTTATTCTTTTTTCGAATTGTTTTTTTTTTCGGCAACGACGACTCGCGATTCGATCCGTCGATTCGAATAGAAGTGTTTCGGATGAACTGAGTGACATTATTTTAAGTGGTGTTGGAGGATAAACGAAGGATTCTTTTTTTGAAGGTTGGTTTCTTTGTTATTTACTTTTTTTTAAACCGAACATCAATCTGGAGATTTGTAATGGCTGTGAGCCAGAAAAAATTATAAATAAGTATGTACTTACAGTTTGATTTTAATTTAAGAGTAGAATTTAAATACAGGGTGTAAGAAAAAACCCCTATAGAGCCGAAAGGGGGGGTGTTCAGTATCCATAACTGACCAACTTTCACTATGGGGCCAATTATGAAATCGCGAAAGAAAAATCAGCTGTTCCATACAAAAGCTCAATTCCTACGCGACCGTAATGTATGAAACAGACGATTTTATTTCTCGATTTCAGAGTTGACCCCATATTGACAGTTGGTCAGTTATGGATACGAACAGTGGAATAAATAACAACTGCACTTCACGGGAATTGAACCCGGAAACCTTTTCATTATTGCACGGCTGGCAGATGCACTGCCAACTGAGCTGTAGGCTGTTTTATTTCTGTAGTCTTCTGCTTCTTGAAACATCGATTTTTATTTTTACATTCTATATCCTATTGGATGATAATTTACTTCTGTCAGGACTTTGGGAGTTATCTATATATAAAGCGATCTCTACCAGACAATCTAATATACACAGGATGTCGAAAAACTCTACCAAACCCAGCCTTTACCTTTAAAAGGACACACCCAGACAAAATATCGATTGTTGTGTAAAACAAACTTTATAGAAACGAACCTAGGGAAAAGTTAGGGGAGGCTCGATAATACATAGGTACATACCAAAGTACCTACCACTATTGTACACATACAGGATGTTAGGGAAAGTAACCACTCCCGAAGGGGTGAAAGAACCCAAAACCAATTTATTCACCATACTTATGGAGCAACAGGATGTTAGTTGCTCCTACCAACTCTGTTAATATACCCACGAATACGAATAAGTCCGTAAAATGTTTTGACTTTCAAAATATAGGTTACATGTGTTGACCTGCGAAAGCGGAATATTCTTTCTAGTCTAAATTTTACACAATTTTAACCAGTGCGTCCTACCAGTAATGACCTACGGAGCCGAAACGTGGACACTGACGGTGCGACTGGTTCACAAATTGAAAGTAGCTCAGCGTGCTATGGAAAGAGCTATGCTCGGAGTATCTCTGCTGGATCGAATCCGAAATGAGGAGATCCGGCATAGAACAAAAGTTATCGACATAGCTCATAAGATTAGCAAGCTGAAGTGGCAGTGGGCCGGTCACATCTGTCGCAGAACCGACAACCGCTGGGGTAGACGAGTTCTGGAGTGGAGACAGCGTTTGGGCAAACGTAGTGTGGGACGCTCCCTGCTAGATGGAGCGACGATCTGCGCAAGGTGGCTGGCAGCGACTGGATGAGAAGAGCCGAAGATCGGGCTCAATGGCGCGCCCTGGGAGAGGCCTATGTCCAGCAGTGGACTAGAGTAGGCTGCTGATGATGAAATTTTACACATTCTTAAGTATATCTCCCTCTTTTGTATTTTTATAAATTGGCTACGACAAACAGGCAAACGGGCCACCTGATGGTAAGTAGTCACCGTCGCCTAGAGACACGTGCAATACCGTGGTGGGAGAGGACTTTTTTATAGGTTCTTTTTGAAGCATCCCATCGTTGGGTGGAAGAGAGTTCCACATTTTACAGGTGCGTGGCAGAAACTTCTCTCTCTTATAGAGAACTATAGATTTTTCCTTCCCCTTGTATAGTTTTGAGTTATTAATTTACCTACGACTGTAGAAAGGGTCTTCTTACCCTCACAAACGTGAATATTAATAGATTATTGAAAGTCACGCAATTATTATTATTAGTATTATTACGTAAGTTTATTTTTGAACAGTATTTTTACGTAAATAGAGTAGAACATAGTGATTTCTTCCAGTTAGACGTTCAGTTTTAAAAAAAAAATGAATATACGGAGAGCAGATGAGCAAACCCAATGGTAGACAAGTCACACATCTCTTGTATGTCAATACTTTTGTAAATGAATAATTACAAAAATATTTAAGTGGCATTGTGCACACTAGCGCCGCCAATCGAGAAAAAATCATATCAATTAACTAAAATATTTAAAAAATATCTGTCAATAGTGGCCAATCACTAATGTTAGTTCGTCATTTGACAATAACTGACACGTTGTATGTAAGTTTTACGATACGTTCATTTGTCGAAAGTTGTCGACTTAGCCAATACCTACTTATAGACACGTTTAGTTTAATTATTACAACGGAGCAAGAAACAGTTTGAAATGAAAACCTGTAAAACATTGCTTTGAACCACTTTCGTTGTCTTGTGTGTAGAATGTGCAACTAGAGTTAAAATAAGTGATATAGTGATATGTGTGGGGAACAAGACTTAAGAACGTTATAGCAAAATCCTTACTTTTCAAAACCATTGTTGATTGTAACTAAAATAGTTACCTATGTAAACAAATATACCAAAATACAGACAATTTCCTCAGAATACCAACAAGTGATATTATGTAATAGTAAAAAATGTGTCTTTTCTATGTAGAAATGTACAACAAGATTTAAGACAAGTGTCGTGCCGGCCATAAAGAATAGCACCACCCCAACTCTTCCCGTGGGTGTCGTATGAGACGACTAAGGATCTTAGTGGATAATATTTTACACCTGGTAGACGGCTATAGGCTCGCTACCTCACGTTTGTCCACCAAATCTTACTGAGAAAAGTGGCAACTACCTGTGATGAAGGTGGTTCCTCTGTCTACCCCTTCTGGGATTATGGACGTGAGGGTTATGCTATGCTAAGTGATATTGTGGTAGTGATAAATGTGTGGGGAACTCTTCAAGTCATCTCTAGGTATGTACAACAGGAGTTAAGAAAAGTGATAACCGTGTGAGGAACTCTTCATGTAGATTGGTAGTATAGTAGTAAGTAGATAGAGTAGACCAGCGGCAGTTCGATCCTTGAGGATCTTTTGTGCCTACCCCATTTACACACTGGTCATCTCAGTGTGCAGGTTTCCTCGCGATGTTTTCCTTCACCGTTAGAGCAGTCGGTAAATATACGCAAGTCTACGCAAAAACGAAAAACTCATTGGTACATGGCACTGCGTGGTTTCGAACCCGGATCACCCGCATGGGAGTCCGGTGTCCTAGGCACTGTGCCACCGACGCTCTAAGTAGACAGCATACTTTTTACCACGGAAATTACTTTAAAAGCTCCAAGAAACTGTTTTAAAAAGTGTCTACGCCTGCATTTTGTCACCTCAGTTTGTCACTTTCTTGTTTCATTTGTCACTTTTCATTTGTCACACGTCTAATGTTGTCACTTTTTAGACCACTTTTGTTACGAAGTCTATCTCATGAACGGTATAATCTAGGAACTTGAAATTGGCCAAAGTATCAGTAATAAAAGTACCTACTTACTAAAACTTGATACCTAAATCTGTAAAAGTTTGTAAGTTGTGAGCAAAAACGGTAAATCAATACTTACAAACGGTCCTTAATAGTACAGATCCCTGTAGATTAGGGATGTTACGGAGGTGGTTTTACCGGAACCGGAGTCGAAAACGAAGGTTTAAATTTGATTTATCGGAGTCGGAATCGGATTCGGAACCGGAGTCGGAACCGAAGTCGGAGGCGGAGGTAGAACAGAGATGTTTAGAAGATTTTTATAGCTACACTGGCCAATTTCTTTTTATGATGACGTTTGCGGTAATAAAACATGTTCCTTTAGAGAGTAGTGTAGGAATACATAAATAATAATACATAAATGTATTCCTAAACTATTGAATAAAATATATAAATATTATATTTATTTACAAATTAAAATTATTTATACACAAACAATTACAGAAGCAAGAGCAATAGAAAAGAATTGTAGAAATAATTAATTTAATAATGTACACAAAAAAAATAATTAAATGTAACTTATAAAATTTCTTAGATTAGGCCCGTATGGTAGGGTACCGAGGATGCTGGCGGCGTTGCCCCGCTGGATCGCTGTGCTGATCCTTTGGGCGAGATAGCCGCCAGCCCTTGGGTCCCTCGTCGCATCGAACAAACGCTTGGACAGCTCTCGGAACAGTGACCAAGTACAGAGCCCCAAGGACCAAGGGTCTCTACACCAAATGCAACAAAAATATAAAATATTGATATTTGAATATGTTTGCTCCCAAATCTTCGGTATAACCTCCGATTCAAAATTATCGGAGCCGAAGCCGGAGTCGGAGGTGTAAAATCAATCGGAAGTTCCAACCTTTCGGAGTCGGAGTCGAAGCTCCGTAACATCCCTACTGTAGATGTGACGAAGCCCGACACGCACTTGGCCGCGTTTTTCTGTATTTATTTCATCAGGAGCCTACTCCAGTCCACTGCTGGACATGGGCGAGAGGCCCAGGGCACGCCATTGATATGTAATTATTTACAATATATTTTTTTAGAATTTGCCAAAAGCTCTCGTTTCAACCATTCCAAGGCGTCAATCCTGAAACCGCACGGGCGGAGGCGGTATTGGCCTTCAAAGCATCCGTCCATAGCTAAATAATTTCGTGGCTGGTCGCCAAGTGGCGTCAGTTTACGACCGATTTCATGACGAACGACTCTGGAAGTCGAGTCGTTTTGCTGTTTCGCTTCAATGGAGACCGGAGCAAGGGCATTATGATATTTACAATCATCATATAGATACGTACTTATATTTTTCCCATTTTCAGGTTTATGGCATAATATCTTATGCCATAAACCCGAAAATCAGGATAATCAGGATCCCTTATCAGGATATCTCCTGATCAATCAATCAATCAATTCTGTAAGTAAATAAAAGATGTGTCGACGCGATGGTGACCTCTTACCATTACAAAGCACGTCTATTCTTCTGATTTATTTATTTATTTAACACTTTAATGCACAAAAATAGTACCTACATGAGGCGAGCTTAATGTCATGCAGCGTTTTCTACCAGCTAACTATTAGGACATAAAGATATTCCCTTCAACTTCAAAAAAAAACGGAAACGAAGCTCGATTTCTGTTTGTTCTCCATCTAAAAGCTATTACTACTACTACGTTAACTAATTGATCAATTTATTATCTTTTCCTGAACAGTACCTTTTACGTATAGTTCAACGACCCTTCCCCTATTTTCCCCAAGAAAAATCCTAAATATTTATGTTTACATTACCCAGTTGCTTAGCAACACAAGGGTCGATGCACTTACTCCGTAATAGAGTCAGCCAAGTATTTAAAACTAGCTACACATAACTAAATAGTAGTTTATGCCACGGCCACGTAATGATAGTGATTTTAACATGAGAACTGTTCATGAAACATGAAACGAAGCGTAGCTGAGTTTCATAATAGATCGTTCGAGTGTTAAAATCGCCATTACCTGCGTTGCATACAATACTTACTACCTACTACCTCTTTCTCGATATCATTTCCTCTGCCCGAAGGTTGCCTGGAAGAGATTGCTCTTAGCGATAAGGCCGCCTAAATTATACTTCACTATTTCCTTTTCTATCTCATGTTTGTTGTTTTATATTTGTGCAATAAAGTGTATTTTACTTTTACTTTTTCTACGACCATGAAACATATATAAACAGAAAATACAAACCAATACGGAGACTTCAACAGACGCACTGAAAGAAATTTCCTCCTGTAATCGGCCTTTCCTACCACGAGTTTACCTTCCCTTTTGACTCAGTGGGAAAAATTCCTTCCAGATCAGTAGTAAATATAGCGGAAAATATACCTTCCGAGTTTATCCACCGAATTAGTATCCTAGCTTTACCTTCCACATTTCCATCTATAGTTAGTGGGAAATAGATATCCTTCCAATTTTTCCCACTGAGTCAAAAGGGACGGTAAATTCGGATGGAAATATTATCCACCAAATCATTTACCGTCTATAGATGGTAGTAAATAAGTACCTTCCAAATTTTCCCACTGAGTCAAAAGGGACGGTAATTTCGGATGGAAACATTACCATCCAAATTCATATTCCTACCAGCACATTACCGTCCATGCTATTACCTACTGAATCACGTATCCTGCCCAAAACGGAAGGTAAGTACCTTCCCTTGACGGTAGGTAAAAGGGAAGGTTATTGGGCTTTAACCGTCCACCGCAGGTAGGTAATCCGACATTTCCTTCTGAATGCTCAAATAACCTACCAGCGATGGAAGGCAAAACGGAAGGAAATTGGGCTTAACCGTCAGCCGTAGGTAGGTAATACGACATTTCCTTCTGAACTTTCAAATAACCTACCAGCGATGGAAGGTAAAATGGAAGGTAAAACGGAAGGTAATTGGGTTTAACCGTCCACCGCAGGTAGGTAATCCGACATTTCCTTCTGAATGCTCAAATAACCTACCAGCGATGGAAGGCAAAACGGAAGGAAATTGGGCTTAACCGTCAGCCGTAGGTAGGTAATACGACATTTCCTTCTGAACTTTCAAATAACCTACCAGCGATGAAAGGTAAAATGGAAGGTAAAACGGAAGGTAATTGGGTTTAACCGTCCACCGCAGGTAGGTAATCCGACATTACCTTCTGAATGTTCAAATAACCTACCAGCGATGGAAGGTAAAACGGAAGGTTATTGGGCTTTAACCGTCCACCGCGGGTAGGTAATCCGACATTACCTTCTGAATGATCAAATAACCTACGACCGATGGAAGGTAAAACGGAAGGTTATTGGGCTTTAACCGTCCACCGCAGGTAGGTAATCCGACATTTCCTTCTGAATGATTAAATAACCTACCAGCGATGGAAGGTAAAACGGAAGGTTATTGGGCTTTAACCGTCCACCGCAGGTAGGTAATCCGACATTTCCTTCTGAATGATCAAATAACCTACTAGCGATGGAAGGTAAAACGGAAGGTTATTGGGCTTTAACCGTCCATCGCAGGTAGGTCATCCGACATTTCCTTCTGAATGCTCAAATAACCTACCAGCGATAGAAGATAGAACGGAAGGTAATTGGGCGTGAACCGTCCACCCCAAGCAGGTCATTCGAATAGGTATTTCCTACAAAATCCGCAAAATACTTATCTGCTATGGAAGATAAAACAGAAAGTAACTGGACATGAATCATCCACCACAACGATGGACGGTACACGCCTGCTTACTCTGTTTTATCTTCCATTGCAGTTAGATAGTATAAGGATTCTGTAGAAAATATCTATTCGAATGACCTCCTGCGGTGGAAGGTTCACGCCCAATTACCTTCGGTTATACCTTCCATCGCTGGTAGGTTATTTGAGCATTGAGAAGGAAATGTCGGATGACCTACCCGCGATGGACGGTCAAGCCCGATTACCTTCCGTTTTACCTTCAATCGCTGGTAGGTTAATGGAGCATTCAGAAGGAAATGTCGGATGACCCACCTGCGGTGTCGGTTCACGCCCAATTACCTTCCGTTCTACCTTCCATCGCTAGTAGGTTATTTGGGCATTCAGAAGGAAATGTCGGATGACCTTCCTGCGGTGGACGGTCAAGCCCGATTACCTGCCGTGTTACCTTCCATCGCTGGTAGGTTATTTAAGCATTCAGAAGATAATGTCGGATGACCTACCTGCAGTGGACGGACAAGCCCGATTACCTTCCATTTTACCTTCCATCGCTGGTAGGACATTTTAGCGTTCAGAAGGAAATGTCGGATGACCTACCTGCGGTTGACGGTTCACGCCCGATTACCATCCGCTTTATGTTCCATCGTAGTTAGGTCATTTAAAGATTCTGAAAATCTTTGAATAATCTACCCGTGGAGATGGCGCACGCCCGATATACCCTCCGTTTTATCTTCCATCACAAGGTGGTTATCCGAGGATTTCCTCGTTTATCCTCAAATAACTTGGAAAATAAAACTAAATCTACGAAATAACACAAAATACTAAAATAAACAAAAGCTTGTATTACCATTAATAAAAATATAAAATTGTAGAGCACCTAACCTAATACCTACTCTACCTCTTGAAGGGTGAAAGTACCCATGTACAGTCGCCAATAGAGATATGTAAATGAACAGTCGCCATAAGAGGTAGGTAACCATAAAAAAAATCAGCCAAACTTACATTTTTTACTGGTGTACATAATATAATAGACTTTTAAACAGTCTGCTAGTGAAAGATCTCTCATGCTGTCCCTGGTTACCTATCTCTGTTGGTGACTATACTACAACAATCCACAGAAAAAATGTGTATGCATTGGTGGTTACTGAACCAGTACCTATACACTTATGCATACACATATATTTTTTTGAAATAATAATAGTAACACTGGCCAAATACGGTTTCAAAAAGACATATTCTCAACTTAATGCAAAAAACATACAGGGTGGAAACGATAAGTGTTTACAGGCGATTATTTCGTCACTAATATATCTAAAATCTGTTAACTGATATTGCTACTAGGTTGCCTAATGCAAAAAGTGGGAAGTAATATTATTAAATTCCTCTGTAGGAAAAAGTGCTAAGTCAAGAAATGTAATTTTTTGTGTGCATAGGCTGCCATTAAATATATTTATTCAACTCTACACAAAATGTTTAGTACGGTCAGATGTACAGGGTGGACCAAAAGTCCGTTAACATTTGAATAGGTCGCTGCGTCGGCGCGGGCGGGGTATTGGCGCGGGGGGTGTTACTACAAGCGAGAGCTACTAATAGGGATTTAGTACCATGGCGTCATTCAGCGGAGCGCAACGCGCATTTTGCGTACGCGAGTACTATCGAAACAACGATTCTACGACCGAAGCTAAACGGAAATTTTGTAATCATTACAATATACGGAACAGAAATCAAGCACCAACAATTCAAACGATTAAAAAATGGGTACAGAAGTTCGAAACAACAGGTTCAACTTTAAGTCAACCACGATCCGGCCGACCTAGGACATCGCGCGATCCAGTAAACATAGAGCGTGTACGAGCGTCTGTTCGAGAACAACCTGGTCTCTCTACTCGAAAGCGGTCTAGTGCTTTAGATGTGCCCAGAACATCTCTAAATCGCATTCTACACAAAGATTTACATTTACATCCTTACAAAATTCAAATTGTACAGGCTTTAAAGCCAAATGACCCTGCTCAGAGACTGCAGTTTGCTAACGAAGTGCTTGAGAGGTTTACGAGCTTCAATAACATCTTTTTCTCAGACGAGGCACACTTCCACCTAAATGGACATGTCAATCGACAAAATTGCAGATACTGGAGTGACACTAACCCGGACTTGAAGCACCAAAAACCTTTACACTCGCCCAAGGTTACTGTATGGGCCGCATTGTCAGCCAGCGGAATCATTGGTCCATATTTTTATGAAGATCAGAGAAACCGCGCCGTCACCGTTAATACAGAGCGATACATTGTGATGCTACAGAATTTTTTTGCTCCAGCATTACAGGACTTCTCAGGCTTTAATCGAAGCTCTTGGTTCCAACAAGATGGGGCAACATGTCACACCTCCAATGACTCTATAGCAGCACTTCGTGAAATTTTTGGCCAAAAAGTCATATCCAAAAGAGGTGACATTCACTGGCCACCCCGCAGCCCGGATTTAACTCCAATGGACTTTTACCTTTGGGGATATCTCAAAAGTAAAGTTTACATCAGCAACCCAGTGTCTATTGAGGAATTAAAAGAAAATATACGCGAGGAAATGCAGAACATTTCACCAACCACTTGTCGGGCGGTCATGCAAAATTTCCGTTCCCGGTTACAGGTGTGCCAGGATGAACAAGGGTCACATTTGAATGATGTTATTTTTAAAAAGTGAAATCCTAATTTGTCTACTTTATTATTAAATAAACAGTTTTTCACTAAAGTAGCATTTGTATTTTTTATAACCATTTTAAATGTTAACGGACTTTTGGTCCACCCTGTACCTAAAAGTATACAGGGGCAACATATATGTTTGAGATTTTCTCAAAAACTGCTGGACCGATTCTAAAAATTCTTTCACTGATATATAGTACAAAGTCCTAACTACATGATAGTAAAATATTTTCTTAATTGGTCCAGTAGTTTTTAAGAAAATCTCAATCAGTGGCATCACGAGTGAATGTATAGTCCATTTCATATACCATGGCGTATTGGCACTTGAGACTGGACAATAAAGACTGCGATAATAATCTATTGTTGTGTGATTAGTTACTACTTTAACACTCCAAGTCAAGCATCTGTTCTTAAACCAATGATCAACTGTAGCAGGAGTGATGCATTTTGATACTGGTACATTTAAACAATCATTTTGATACTGGTACATTTAAACAATCATTTTGATACTGGTACATTTAAACAATCATTTTGATACTGGTACATTTAAACAATCATTTTGATACTGGTACATTTAAACAATCATTTTGATACTGGTACATTTAAACAATCATTTTGATACTGGTACATTTAAACAATCATTTTGATACTGGTACATTTAAACAATCATTTTGATACTGGTACATTTAAACAATCATTTTGATACTGGTACATTTAAACAATCATTTTGATACTGGTACATTTAAACAATCATTTTGATACTGGTACATTTAAACAATCATTTTGATACTGGTACATTTAAACAATCATTTTGATACTGGTACATTTAAACAATCATTTTGATACTGGTACATTTAAACAATCATTTTGATACTGGTACATTTAAACAATCATTTTGATACTGGTACATTTAAACAATCATTTTGATACTGGTACATTTAAACAATCATTTTGATACTGGTACATTTAAACAATCATTTTGATACTGGTACATTTAAACAATAATGTTTGTTCTACTTTTTGTTTATTTACATTAAATTATAAGCACACCCTTTTTCTACTATTACAATGTCTTCTGCTACATCAATTGTATGTTTAATCACTTTCTTCGGTATCCGTGTCTTCACGCGTGTTTATTATAAATGGTTGAATTCGATCCCTCGAACATTCGTTTTCCACCTTAACAACATGGTCGTAAGCGTTCTTCCAAAAAATAGGGTTTGTGAAATTTACTGCATTTCGTACAGTTTGAATTACATTGTCACCCACTGTTGGCGTAATATTCGATTTACGGACAGTTTTTTTAAATGACTCCACATTAACTCGATGGGGTTCAATACACAATAATAAGGTGGTAGTCTAATTATCTCATGTCCAGCCCCTTAGGGATGTAAGGGGGGTCACCAACAATTAGACCACCAAATGTCAAACTCACCTGCACGTGGTGCATCCTGCCGATTAACGAACGAGTCCCTGGCGACCGACTAGTGGCGGTATAACCACTCAAATTATGGCTGGGTCAAAATATCAGAAGCACGATGACGGGCAGCAGCGTCATCGGGGCAAGCGACCCGGCTACTGCGATCGCCAACCCGCAGGCCTAGCGTGGCGATTATGGCATCACCTCTTATGGACAGCGCAAAAAGAAAACGGCCTCCAGTTCCCGGCCTAAATTGGTGGGTGACTTACGACTGAATTTAGACGGATTTTTGAGACTAGTTTCCTACTAGCTTCACTACCTTTCAATTTGAAAGATATTTCAGTAATTCCGACTAAATTGGTGGGTAACTTACTACTGAATTTAGACGGATTTTTGAGACGAGTTTCCTACCGTCATCATTACCTTTCAGTTTGGCAGGTAATGTCACAATTCCGACTAAAGTAGTAGGCGACTTTACCACTGAATTAGATGGAATTTGAACACGAGTTACCTACTAGCTTTACTACCTTTCAATTTGAAAGGTATTTCAGTAATTCCGACTAAATTGGTGGGTGACTTACTACTGAACTAGATGGAATTCGATCACGAGTTACCTACTAGCTTCACTACCTTTCAATTTGAAAGGTATTTCATTAATTCCGACAAAATTGGTGGGTAACTTACTACTGAATTTAGACGGATGTTTGAGACGAGTTTCCTACCGTCGTTATTACCTTTCAGTATTGTAGGTATGTCACCAATTCCGACTAAATCAGTAGGTGATTTTGATCACGAGTTACCCACCAGTTAAACTACCTTTCAATTTGGAAGGTATGTCGTAATTCCGACTAAATTGGTTGGCTTAAAATTTGGTAGGTAATAGGTCACAAGTTACCCACTAACTTTTCCATCAGAGTTGGATGGTCAATTCGGAAGGTAAATGACGTCCTACTAAATTGGTTGGTCTGAGATTTGGTAGGTGATCGATCACAAATTACCTACTAGTATTTCCATTAGAGTTGGATGGTCATTCGGTAGGTAAAATTGGATTCCTTCTGGAAATACCGTCCGGTTTCATTACCTAACAAATTAGAAGGATTTTCCTTCCGGTTTTTTACCTACCAAATGAAATTTGGAAGGATAATTTGGTAGGAAATGGTGGATACCTTCCGTATTTCAGTGGGAAATGGGTTTTCTTCAAGTTTGGTTGGTAAAAAACAGTTGGAATCGATTTTTCTTCGGTAGGTAAGGCGTCTAGAAGGAAAAAATCAGAAGGTTGAGCCGGAAATTTCTTTCAGTGCGCCATGACAGCTTAACATGTTATTGGTTACTAGAGAAACCATTGATATGTTTGACGTATTGTCGAAATCGCGCAGGCGCGAGTGTCGAGTTTTTTAATGGCTATGGTACCAAGTAGTTGGCTAGTGAAATGTAGTGCATTTAATACGAAAGACTTCTTGTATGCAGTGCCATACAACAATGAAAAATTTACATATTACAATCGAAAACTGTTATTTAATATTTCATTAAAGCACTGTTTTCACACGACCATCACGAATGAACCTCTTCATGTTATTGATTGTGGTTTCTTAATGAACAAAATACGAAATGGCAGTAGAAAAAAGCTACATATACAGTAATTAATATGTGCTTATGGTGCAATATGGCGATTCGGTTTCCATTTTACACATTATATGTAGTAGGTAATATTAGTAAAATATTTTAGGAAAAATTATTACTATCAGACTATCAGGTCAAGTACGTCGTTGAAGAGTCTGTCACCCCTTTTTAGAAAATGTGACCAAAGTAGAATTCTAGAACTGCATAGGATTAATGAGATTGGAATCATTGTAGGTAAGTAATCTATTATTATTTTTCCGAAATATATTGTAATTTCGTCTCACATCTGATGAAACTGTACGATATCAAGAAAACCAAGAAATAAATTTATATTGGTGCGATCCGATTCCGTTTCATAATCGCTGCAGAATTGCATTTCATTTCATGACATGATATATAAACCCCTTCAGTTTTCTGGGATATGATGAAACATTCTGTGTTAGTACAATGAGTCAGTAAGCCGAGTATGCTGCACTCTGAACACTACCGGAGTCATCAATATTTCGAGACCATTCCCCGCATTGCGTAGATGCTGAAAAAGTTATTCAGCTGCTGAAAATACACATATCCCCTTTTTTATTCATCTATTTTTAAATACAAACTGTATGTTTATTCAAAATGAAATAAAACTAATATAACACTAAAATAAATGCTTAAGATAAAATTACATAATACCTAACTATTTTACAAATAAAATACCTGGCCCAGGTCGCTCCCTGCAGGGAGTGTCCCGAGGAGCCTGGCAGTGTTGCCCCGCTGTATAGCGAGGCTTATACGCTGAGCGAAGTAGAGGCCAGCCTTCTGGTCCCGGGATGTCTATACGAGGCGCTTGGCTATTTCCCCGTAGAGGCAGTGGGCTCCAGGCCCAACGGCCCCATTTTTTATGTTTTCTTCGAATGTGCATTTTGAAATTTAATAAATAAATAAATTTAGTTTTGCAACTGATTTTTTTATTTAACGACTGATGAGATCAGCTCATGAGGTCTATGCCTAGCAGCGGACTAGAGTGGGCTGCTAACGTGACCACCTCTGGTGGGGTCCCTTTTCATATTCCAGTCAATTTTTTTACATAGCGGGAGGAGGGAGTTCAGAATTTTTAGTTAGTTTTCTACTAAAACCTTCGTTTAAAAAGCTTGGTACGAACCACGAACCCACGATATATACAAAAGACCTACAACCTTGGGATCTTCATGGCCAGAGTGAATAGGCATTTACTGGACCCGCATGCTCCATCGTCGACCTCATCGTCGCTTACCATCAGGCTAGATCGAGGTCAAATGTGGGTTTAGTAGTAAATAAAAAAAAATATTTTAAAAAAGAGTCCGTCCGTCCGTTTCTTACTCGACTCCCGTTGTCTAATTTTCGAAAGGTGATATATTTGCCAAAACGATACACTTTACAGTTATTCATTGTGGGTTGGATGGTTTTGGTATAACTATCACTATATTGTGAATGATAATTTGATTAGGTGCGATGTTTGGTCTGTGATATTGTGGTGTAATGGCCTCTAAGTGACATTTAACTTACCTTAGGCTCACCTACACTAAAATGACAGTCTTCATTTTTATAAAGCTCATAAAACGTGGAGCATTCAGTAGGTCATCCAGCTCATGCTATAATTGCCACAATTGCACGCGTCCTTTGCCTCGGGCGTTTCCTTATTAATTTGGATCTCCGACCGACAATCTTTTTTTTGCCTGTGGCAAAGAGTGGAACTATGCTCCATGCTCTTTCTACTAACCATGAAACGTGTTCCTTACGTTAGAAGCGCCACTAACGACTGCAAAGATAAGTTTGTAATTTCTAATTCATTTTAATACGATGCATAATATCGAATCGTACGCTCCATTTCATTTTGATTGGAAGATTGAACGTATGAGATTAAAACTTATGAGGTTTGGTGTAATAAGCCACTGTGACTGATGTTTTCCGCCCATTTTGTGGGTTTGGCTTGTGGCCTAGCTAGTGAAACTAGTGCGTGCCAAACTAAATATTTTTATTACGATGACAAACAAAATTTATTAGGTGGCTAGTCAGTCTTCCAGAGACGAAACAAGGATGGAGGATGACCTACATACCAATATCTATTTAATCAAGGTAGGAGTTAAAAAAACCCACACGTAAATCATATAATATAATGTTATAATCGGTATTCCGAATTGGCTCAATGCTGTAAGAAATTGTATAGTTTTTTAAATACATATTAATAATAATTAATAATATGTGATTCTTATACTTATTTACCAACTTCCAGGACAATTTTAATGTTTGAATACTGGATCTACTGAGAGCGAAAGATACAAATACAAATGTACTTTATTGCACACCCGGGACAAAAACTAAACATACAACATAAACAGAGGTACAATATAATGTGCAGAAGGCGGCCTTGTCGCTTTAAGCGATATCTTCCAGGCAACCTTCAGGTGATGAAAAAATCATAAGATACATAATATACGGGTGCTAAAGGCGTATGAAATAGATACTACCCTCAAATAAATAAATAACAATAATAAAAAATAAAAAATGCAAACCTTTGCAAGCTGCAAAGCAGTAGTAATAATATTACGTAAATATTATACTATAATATATACAGAAATATAATACTTAATATATAATTAAATAACACACATCATATGCTAAAATGAAACTGCATTAGAACACATGGGTTAGGCAGTGTATCCACACTGCAATTCGTAATGTTGACGAAGGAGTTTTTTAAATATTAGCAGTGATTTGGCCTGCCTGATAAAGAAATTTCCAAAAAAAAAAATTCTTTTTGTAAAGATAATTACTTACATGTTTATGTAGGTATTCTAAGAGTTCAAATGGATCGTTCCTCGGCTCCACCTGGGTGCTCACGATAAACAAAAACAACTGGATAGGAAAACCAATCCAAACCAATGCGAAGACAGGCACTTTATATTTACGTTAACTTACGTAAACTTCATTAATCCGACTTGCAAGTATAGTTATGCATATCATGAGATAATCCAGGCGTAACCTCATTTCGATGTTTGTTTTTCCGGTCCCGTAGCATTTATCAATAGTTCATATACGAGTATATAACGCACTGATTCCGGGGTACCTACATATTTAGTAGAGCTTTTTAAACAAGTTGTTTACATGCAATCCGTTATAGATATATTTCCACATCCAGCCCATTTTCCACCTTCTGCTGGTAGAAGACTGCTCTTTCGTACGCTCTATTCTAAACATTCCTGTAATAATCTTGTTTCAATCTTATTTTACCGCCGTTTTATGCTTACGCGGGTGAGTCGGATGCCTGAAAATAGTATTGTCAGCAAAGCAGGCAAATTAAGTATGGAGCTGTTTGGGAATATCGTATATGTAGACATAAGAAACAGTGTAGGCCTCAAAACTGAGCCTGAAGGAACCCCGGCAGGGATAGACCTAATTAGTGCGTTAATAAACCTAAACCCATCAAAAAAGGATGCCAAGTTCGGTGCAAGGAACCAATAGGCCTGTCGCCGTCGCCGTGAAAAGAATTGAGATCTAACTGGACGCCAAGTTCAATTAATGTTCCTTCAAACTTAGCTATAGAAAGATAAAGCATAGTAAATCTCTCACGTCCATAATCTCAGGGGGTGGACAAAGGAACCACCTTCATCATAGGTAGTAGAAATATATAACATTGTTTAAGTATAAAAACTATCGCTTGCTTAATTAAAACTAAATCCCTAATATGGCAAGTTTTCTTTGACCTATTTTTATGAAATTTATGATTCTTAGTAATTAGGTGGGTTTTAACACACATACAAAATTCCAGGTATGTAGGTCAAATAGATTTTCAGTTACAGGGGGTCGAAAATGGCTCGAAATGGTTCCTGTACCACACGTAGTGCATCGTAGCCCTTTTTTTTTCGAAACTTGGCGGACACACTCTCGTGTATCTAGATTAGATAACAGTAATGCCAATATACCAGTTTCTATAGAGTGTCACAAAACAAATGTAAGTAGAGTCAACACAAACCTAGAAACCTAAAATATTCGTGTTTTAAAGTGCGTACACACCTGCATGTGCTATTTTACACGCCGTATTCCTGTCTGGTCCCACTATCCCAACACGGTTGAGGTCTGCCCATTAACTAATGAGAGCACCAACGCCTAGCGTCGGTCGATTGACAGGCGTGTCCCACTTTAAATGCTCTATCTATTTTTATAAGCGCTTATCATTTATAGACGGGGCATGTGTTTGGACAAAAATGTGTAATTTGCGAACCTGGCTTTTGATGTTAATTTCTTTTTTACATACATACACATAACTTCACACTATGTCCCTTGCGGGGTGGGCAGAGAGAATGAAGCGCCACGAATTTCTATCTTTGCACGATTCTGATTCTCGTTTCCTCTATATAGTCATTCGTCGTTTCACGCATGCTCGCCGTTGGGGTCGTTCACTCTGTATATAAAAATCGTTGAGCATTTTGTCAATTTCTTTGTTAGTGTTGGCTAATAATTAATTTTCAAGCGCCTCGTATAGACATCCCGGGACAGAAGGCTGGCCTCTACTTTGCTCAGCGTATAACCCTCGCCATACAGCGGGGCAACGCCGCCAGCCTCCTCGGGACACTCCCTGCAGGGAGCGACCTGGGCCAGGTCTTTTACTTGTAAAATAGTTAGCTATTTTGTAATTTTAGCTTTAGTGTGTATTTTAGTGTGAATTTTAGTGTTATTTTAGTATTATTTTATTTTGAATAAAATTATAATTAATCTGTGGTACACTAAGTTACCTCTATGAGTTAATCTAAGATCCTGAGGTACTCTAACTTAAAAATATATTTAGAGTTCCCACTCTATTTAAACATTTTTAAGTATTAATATTTAAATGTTAATTAATATTATTATCATATTTATATACAAACTATACAGAGTATGTTAAAATAAAATAAAATATAATAACAATAAAATATTTTATTGGCATAAAATATGTTATAATTTATATTTAACATTATAGACCTGTGTAGGGACACTGTGTACAGACACAGTGCACACTGTGTTCTACATTGTGAATTATTATGTCAGCAGTTTGAAATGTCACGCGGCTGCGCCCGCGTCTGGCTAGTCGTGTCTCTACCACCGCACCGTCACGTATGGTATACTGTTTGGAAATATAAGTATCGGTTAACAAGTACAGTGTCTCATTGAAGAGGACTCCTCGAAGACATACCCTGGCTAGGACGTAGGTATAGACACTTACCGAACTCCTAGACCAGTAAAGAGGTACAATTCATATACCTCTAAAAGTCTAAAGCTATTTAAATTGAGTTCTGTCCCTCACACTAGGTTGCCCTGTATTTCCTATTCCGGAGGAGATCCTGCGATAGAGAATTATCTCTCGCAGGACTCTCCTCCGGAAGTGGAAGGAGAGACTGAAACAGCCGAGCGCCGGCCACCTGACAATCGAGGCCATTCGGGGTCCTGACCTTCCACCTTGTGCAGGTCCTCTCGGGACACAGTTGTTTCGGGAGGTACCTGTGCAGGGTTGCGGGTCAAAAAAGAGTTGCCCAGTATTGTGAGAAGTCAGTGAATAAAGTAGATATACAATATAAAGACAATTAGTTATTTACAATATTCAACTACCATCTTTAAGTTATAAATATCATAGATACGATTAGTAGTTCCTTAATAATGGGAATGTAAACAATTTTATTGTTCACATACATACAACACACACTCACACCCATAATCACAAATTCCTCCCCGTCCATTCTCTCTTTCCCTCCATTCCCCAATATCCCTTTTTCTAATTCATACCAATGTAAAGTTTTAGAGTATGTACTGTAAGCCGTATTTGAATTCCTGGTTAATAATGTAATGGTCCCCACGGGACAGGCTTAGCCTAGTGTGGGGTCCAAAGGTAACTTTGTGTATCATCATGTTATATTTTGGTTAAATAAATAATTTTGAATTTGAATTTGAATTTTGTTAAGTGATAAAATTCAAAAGGTGTCTCAAAGTTGTTCTACGAGAAACGCCCTATACTACCGTAGACTTGACCTTGCCTGCTCTAACGAACGTTGACTCATCTTTGTTTGTAATTTTCAAAAGAATAGTAGAGAATTTAATTGTTGTTGTTACGTTGTAGCCTGGCTGTCGATGAAGGACTATGCTGAAACGGAAGAGCTATTAGATGTATTACGTTAAGTGGTAATTTATCGTGGCTATTGTTATCCTCTCGCATCACACACACACACACATCACCTCACACAACTTCATACACCCTCTCTCCTGTACACCCACAGTATCATATCCCGCTGGCTATCTTAGTGTGGACTGGCATGCTGCAAGACAGCCGTTGGCTAGTGTAGGTGCCAGGATTTGTTTTTATAAGTAGATACCTACCTACTTGTATTTATTTAATGCAATCTTAAAAATATATAATAGTGTCTAGAAATATATAATAGATATTGTTAATTCTAAATATGTCATTACAATTTATCTGCGTATCGTATCACTTATCTAGGAATAAATACCTACTCATTAGCGATGGATGATCACCGATCACCGATCACCCACCATCTTCCTACATCGGCTCTCCATGACCCCAATAGAATTGAAGCTCGTAAAAAATCCTAGACAAAACTATACTTAACTCATGTTTTTCACATTTTACGATTCGAAACATTAAAATTGGATGGCGTAACGGGTATTTTTATTCACACAGAAGCTACTATTATAAGTGTACATATAACCACAGCCTAGAATAGAAACGTATCTACAGTGAGCCGATGCTTTTGCAAATGCCGATTGCGGCTTGACAGACCTGTCTGGATAATGAAGATAAAGATACCTAAGTTAATATTAATTTAATAAATACAACTTATTACAACCTGAGAAATTACAGAAAAATCAATATAATGTATATAAAGCTAGGTCGTAACCCTTAACGTGTAAACACAGCATGGTTAGGAAGTAGAAAATTGATTGTTGTACAAAATTGAATTGGCAAAAAATACTATTGAATGTAATGATTAAAAAATACCTATTGAACAATAAAAATAATAAAGTAAAGACTATAAAGTAGGTGCGTGGATAGCTCACTTGAGGACATCCTCAACCCGTCTTTTAACAACCAATGGCCTAAGAAAATTGGAAAAGCGAAACACAGAGACAAGGAAAGACTAATTAAATATGTATGTGATATGTGTGTGATAGACGCTCTGATGAAATGATTTTGTAATTCACCCTGATACTGTTCGTTATATGTGTTTTATTGAAAACCACGAGTTTCACTTGGCGTGGTGTAGATGTATAATACCTACGTTGCCTTTACAGACGTTATACAGAAAGGGTTGACTAATTCGACACCGGCAGAATGTCTTGCATCTCAGTCGGTTAGAGCATTGCCACGGATCGGCATGATCTTAAACGTTTTCAATTTCAATTTCAATCTCAGGTTCAAATCCGGCTCGCGGAAAAATTTTTTAAAAAAGCCACTTGTATTGCTATACAACAATCGTGCATATGGTGCTAATTTCGCTTTCCATGGTTGAATGATTGTTAAATAGGAATTAGGCTGTGACACTTTTAATAATCTTATTTCTGGAATAATTTATGTCGAGTCCTAAATAAACAATACATTGTAAGTAGTAGTGTGTTATTGTTTATTTACATATTACTAATGTAAATCAAGAATACAATGTCATTATGACATCGCTTTTAATTTCTCTTCACTCTATTAGGTTTGCACTCTATACATATCTGATATATGTAGAGACAAACATAGGTATAGTTTAAGCTATGGATACATTTCGGCTTTAGCATAACAATATCTAGCTGTAGCTGTTTGAAATAAGTACGTGGAAGTGTTTATTTTTGGGGGTAAAAATTGTCCTTTCTGATAATTTGAGATCCAAAAAATACCAAGGCATTGGTTAGATATGGTCTGAGTGTGACGTAGCATGTATTTTACAAAGATTTTTGTTTTTATTTTCAGAATCCAGCAACGAACCACAATCCGAAACCTTTCGAATCGACAGAAAAACGATACCGCAGCGATCCGTACACTCAGTACGAGGCGAAAGACCGCGGACAGTCGGGACACTCCCGAGTCAAACGAGCCGGTGACGTCATCAACATGGCGTCCACCGACACATCGACCTCCAACAGCCAGATATCCGCCGTAGCTTCTGAGGAGCACAAGCGAACCGTCGACGAAGCATTCCTCAACAAGCTGAAAGTCCTCGTCGAAAGGTTGAGGCTTGAGAACACAACCTTGAAGAAATCGCTCGACATCGAGCGGAGCGAAGTTCGAGCCCTGAAGGCCCAACAAGAAAGCGCACTGAGAAACCTCAAGACTGAATATAGGAAACGGGAAGAGTTCTTAGAGAAACAGTTAAGGATAACTCCCAAAACTGAAAAAGAAGATGTGCAGTCAGGAAATAGATTAGTAGAACTCAAGAGGTTAACCACAGAGATTCAGTTTTTGAAGTCAGCGAACAAGGGTCTTCAGGAAAAAGTCAAGGTAAATCAACTTTCTTTATTTCTCTAAGGTCTAATATACAAACACATGTGACTGTAGATATATGTTATTACATGATGTGTAGAGATGAAATGGGTAAACAGGCACAAAACGAAAACTTTATTGATTTAAAATTGCTTCCTTTAAACAAAAAGGGGAGGCAAGACATAAAGCTACGTAGAACCGAGTGTAGAATAAAAATATATAGTTTCAGTACTGATTTTATACAACCCATAAACGATGATAAATTCCACTACAGAATAGTTCAAAACCAAAGATTATGGAACAGAATAAAAGCCCCATCATCCATACAAAAAATACTTCCTGTAAATTTTCAATCGTAAGTGGTTTTCGCTCCCTGTTACCACCACCATACAGGATATTTTCAAAGTCTTTGTAGAGAGTATATTCGTCTGCCTGGCTCCAGTGTTGAAGAATCCCTGCTTGATTCAGATGATGTAAGATATAGTTTAGCCTCGGTAGATATGGACTTCCATATTGCAGCCCGTACACTATAGAACAAGGCAATGGACAGTTCTTCACAATGTGGAACAACGATCTACCATTCTTCATATTCTTTGGGTTCCTTGTAATGAACAGTGCATCTGTTTTTCTAAGCAAAACGGTATATTTGTATTGTCTTTTCTCGATCACTTCTTTGATTTTCTTGTCATTGAATATCTGTATTCGATTCTTCATCAGATCGTAGTATTCGTCGCTCAGGCTGTTGTTGAAGATCTTTACGTGTCTATTGTGGACTCCGAACGTTAGATTCGTCTGTTGTACCAATTCGTAATCTGTGTTTATTTCTTGCTTATATCGTGGGTATATTATAGCTGAAGTTATGATTCCCTGGAATGAAATTGTTCAATAAAAATTAGATGATCTGTTGTTACTATCTATGTAAAGGACATGAAAGAAGCTAATAGACGCGGAAGTGGCGCAAAATCGCGCCCAGTGGAGAGGCATGTCTAAGGAGATGATGATGTTGTTACTACCTATGTCTGAGAATTCAATACTTACATCAATTACGCAGTCAATAATCAACGAATAAATAATGATCAACAAAACAATGGATCTGAACACAGGACCCAAAAATTTGATGTCAACAGTCTGTCTTAAGAAACATTTCACCAAGTCTAGCATAGTCGACGAAGATGTTTGTTTTTCCTTGAGATTCAGTATATTAATTTCCGCTTTGCGAAATAATAACGCCACGGTAATAAACAAAATCACGCAGAACATAAACAACATCATTATATTCTTTGATATCAATTTTATAGTAGTCGTAAACGCTGATTGTCTGTCAGATTTCTTAACCAAAAAACATAATTCATCTTGCGCCAGAGGGTAAGTTGTATCAATGTATCCGTAGAAAGAGTTTTTAAGAATTCGAGAACTCAGTTCTAGATCTGTGTAGCCATCTATAAGATCTCCTGTAACTCCAGTTGATGTACCGTTGTCTAATAGATCTCCTATTGTACTTCCATCTCTTGGGGCTAACGGTAAACAAGTGGCGTTTAGGAAGGACATAACAGTTTGGGCTATCCTCGAATCACACTTTACTGGCCCAGTTTTGTCTGACAGGTAGATTTGGCGGAAAACACTCAGTCGGAGCTCATGTCCGTAAAGATTGTGGTATTGATGAGCCAGCAAACGGCTAACGTCTGTGACTTGCGTGATTTCACGAACTTCTTTGAAGAAAGTATTGTAAGTGTACATTCTCAACTGATCAGACCAGACAACTAGGACTGAATTCGTAATTCTTCTGCTGCACAGCAACTCGAAGTGTTCTACCATTGCGAAGTAGAAGTAACTGTCGACATGGACTGGCACATTTATCACGAAGATGACAGCACTTCTTGGCTGAAATACCCCAGTTTTTGTCAATGCTTGTATAACACGGTCATTTACTTCGAGGGACAAAACTTCCGAACTGACGACGTAGGCAGTTTGACCATGTTTATTAATCCTGGGTTTCACTTTAGCTTTATCAGCAGGTGGACAGCCATTTAGAAGTATGACTGGATATCCATAATCCGTAGTCTCAGTGTACTTGAGGATTCTGTTCTCGAAATAAGTGAACTCACAGAAGATAATTGTGAAGAACCATTGTCGGAACGCGTTGTAGATTTTTTCCACGACTTCGTAAGCGAATTGTGCTTTGAAGCTAGTTTCGTTATGATAAGTGAACACTTCTTTGTAGAGAACACTGGATGAGTCTAGGGCTGTAGAGTTTTGGATGAACAAACATATCGTGAGAATTTTGAACATTTTGTGAGGTCTGGTTAGCAATGGAATCAGGTACGGACTGCAGAGTTTAAGGTCGTTTAGGCACTAAAAGGGGCGTTTAGATTCATTAGGGAGAATGTCACTGTTTGCATTATGTGTTCAATAGAAGCACGTCAATTATCGACACAAGGAAAATATTGGCCTGTCGCTTAATTGCGCCACCGTGAGCAGTTTCCCGCATATCAAATTATTGGTGTTGAGTGAAGGTTGTTGCAACAAGCGCTGCATAATAACCGTTTGTCAATTTATGATGTTGTAAAGGTGATATGATTTTTTTTATGACGCATAGTCAAGTGAGTAATCAAAAGCGAACTTTCAAACGTGAGCCAAACATTCTCATTCGTTTTCAGGCGGGTGTTACAAATAAAAGAGTTGTTCTAAGGCCCTAACTGCTGAATTTTAACTTGTTTTAAGCGAACTTTGTAAGTTCGCGATTCTACGCGGGGAATAAGTTGCACGTACGTTGAAAAATTGCGAACGTATTTCCACCGGAGCAATCTGTCGACTTGACAGATCGCTCTGCTGGAAATACGCTCGCAATTCGCTAGCGGGAAAAGGCTCTATCTAATACACGTATTTGACGATTTCGCAGGTCGTGCAAGCGGCGGAATGCGCCCGCGCGGCAGAACTGCGCGCGCAAGCAGCCAAGCACGCGGCGCTGGAACAGGCCGCGCGGAGAGACGCGCGCGCGCAATCACACAAATTGGTGAGTGGTTTCCGTGTTTAGGATGACATATCAGAAGTGACATGTGACATGTGGCAAGTGACAAGTGACATATGACAAGTGACATGTGACAAGTTACAAGTGACATGTCGTCGCACCGCTAACTCTCGTATCTTATTTTTATCTATTTTTCAGAACAAGCGTTTTTTATTTATTTATGCATAATCTTGATCCTAGTTCCATTCAGCTACACTGTTTTTCCTACCAATCGATTTGTTCCTGATTCCTTCCTATACTCGTATCTCATAGCAAAATAAATACTGACGGTAGCAGCCGGGATCGACAGTTTAACGAGCTCTCCGATGCACGACGGGACTTAGATGAGAATGTGCCACTATAGCGGCACCCATCAGTTCTGAACGCGCCCAACTTTGCTCTTGCATGTTAATTTTCCGACTGTCGTCGTGCTCGAAACTCGGCTACGACGCGTCCCTCTCACTCAACTAATAAAGACCTAATTTATAGTACACTGAAAGAAAAGCTTGTTTACTTCAAACAAGAACTTGTTTCAATACGAGCATATAAAGTCGGCTTGTTAACTTTAACCAAGACCTAAGTCGTATCTATCAAGTAATTTGTTCAAATGAATAAAAATTACTTTATATGCTCTAAATCAAACAAGATTTCTTTCAGTGTATGACGTCATTCTTAACAATCCTATCTGTTAGACAGTCATCTTATCTTTTCTTATGATAGGGGGCCGGGAATAACCCAGCGGCACCCTTGAGGATCTTTTGTGCCTTCCCCATTTTACATACTGGTCATCTCAGTGTGCAGGTTTCCCACGATGTTTTCCTTCACCGTCAGAGCAGTCGGTAAATGTACGTAAGTCTTCGCAAAAAACGAAAATCTCGTTGGTACATGGCACTGCACGGTTTCGAATCCGGACCTCCCGCATGGGAGTGCGGTGCCCTAACCAGTGTGCCACCGACGCTCTTTAGACACACATAAGACATGACCTTAGAATCGTAAATCAAAAATCTACCTATACGAAGCAAGCTATGTTCGTCTTTAAATTGCCAAGAACATCGTATATAATGATTTTACCGTCTGATTAGGAATTTCGTAGGCGTTTTATATTGCTGTTTTCTGAACTTTTAGGACTAAGTTTGGTAACTGAACAGTCTAGATTCTTGACAAGTTTCCGTTTACGAGTCTTATTTGAATGTGATTGAATATTTATAAGACTTATTTTTAACTTCATTATTCATTAGCTGCAGATAGCCGTCACAAATAAATGTCAAAATTGAATAACTTCGGAGAAACACACATTTTCTTGATGAACATTTATCAAAATAATGTATAGTTTGTATTTTAATGTCAAAAGATCACTTTAAAAAAATGTATTTCATTTAAATAAATCACATGTGTAGGATATTATTGTTTATTCAAAATAAAATAAAACTAATATAACAATAAAATACATACTTAAGCTAAAATTACAAAATACCTAACTATTTTACAAATAAAATACCTGACCTAGGTCGCTCCCTGCAGGGAGTGTCCCGAGGAGGCTGGCGGCGTTGCCCCGCTGTATAGCGAGGCTTACGCTGAGCGAAGTAGAGGCCAGCCTTCTGGTCACGGGATGTCTCTACGAGGCGCTTGGCTATTTCCCCGTAGAGGCAGTGGGCTCCAGTCCCCCACGGCCCTAAGGTCTCCACCCCGAACGGCGCAAATATGCAATCACCACCCAGGCCCGCATATTTACGCCGCTTGAGGTATATTATTATTGAAAAAAAAATTAAATTGGAAATTATAATCATTTTTATAATTTTTATACATAACTATCTGTATGTTGTATTGAAAAACGACCTGTAATGACCTGTAACTTGTTGTTATCAATAAAGGATTGTATTGTATTGTATTGTATGTATATTTTATGTACAAAAAAGTCTACAGAATAGCACCACCCGAACATTTCCCGTGGGTGTCGTACGAGGCGTCACTTGAGAAGTGTGGTCCCCAAAATAACAAGATGCATTAGTTTAGAAAGCTAGAGCGGAAGCTAGCGAAGCGAGCTCGAATTTTTGACGCAGATCAGACACAGGTGACGAATTAGATGAGAGAGCTAGAACAGAAGCGGGCGAAGCGAGCTCGAAATTTTGGCGTCCGTGACCTCCTGCGGCCGTGCCTGGGGGGGCGACGCTCACATGTTTTGGCTGTGGACTTGGTGCCCCCCGAGACGTGATGCCCTGAGCAACTGCTTACTTAGCTTATCGGTTAATCCGGCTCTGTGTCAGTGTGACGGGTATCTGCAAATATTTCTAAGTTGAGTTGTGAAGATTGAGATTGGTAATCCATTATAACCTTTGTTCTCTGTATACTGTATAATGATTATTAAGTATCCGCAGTGAATATAGATATTGAACATGACCAGTACTAACCTTGATCTAGATATTAATGCGTTACGTACTCTATAATCTAGCTAATGTATGTGAAACATCGATTACAAGGAGTGCCTGTTACAATACCGATAGCAAATTCACCGTAGTGTTGTTTGGTTGATTCATCAGGCGTAGTACAATATTGGCTTAAGGTACTGTCGCCATTTTTATTAAAAGGTTTATTTGAGCACTTGCAGGTTTTCATACAAATATTTAAAGGTTCTAAAGAGTATTTTCTAAAGTTACCTATATATTTTAGTAACAGTAATATAGGTTAACTGAACTATTAGTATCAATATTCCAGTAAAACATTCCACAAGAAGGAAACGAATGTGTAAAATTTTGTATGGGATTGGGAACCGAATTAAACTCATACTGTCTGATTACTTGGTATTGAAGGTTGTCTGGAAGCCTCCTGCCACTAGGCCACCGACGTTCCACTTATTGCGTGTTTCGTTCTATTAGTGCAATAAAGTGTATTTTACTTTTACTTATAGAAGTAAAGACTTATTATCTTTTTGTTCCCAGCTGGAGGAAATAAAATCGAAGGAGCGGGTGATAATACAATTGAGGCGAGAGGTAGCGAGGACGACAGCCTCCCAACAGAATGATCAGGTTAGTACTTATTTGACACCTAGTTAGATGGGACCATGAAGGAAAGAACGCACGCATAGGTAACGCCTACTATCTAGCCGTTTCGTACAAAACTATAGGAAGAATTTATTCAAACGAATGTTTGTAAATATCTCCAGATGCATGCATCCATTGATATATTTTTTTATGTAGAGTTAAAATAGAGCTTTTTGACCCCTTATACGCGGAAAAAAAAACTTTTTCGATAGCACTTTTTCCTGTTAAAAAAAATAACATTTTTGACTGAGTACTACCTTTTGCAATTGTTGATCTAGCATAATATCAGTTGAATTATTTTGAATATAATTATTTTTTATATATATTTTCAGTGTCGAAATAATATTAGTTATTCCAGGTATACTGGTATACGGCTTACTAAATACTCTAGATAAAATAAATCGAAATGTTTGTTCATATGGAAATCTGGGGTTTATCCCCCCCCCCCCCAACCCTATCTCTGCTGCCTATTTATTCTATGTTCTTAGTAAGTATAGTATGGTAATTAATTACCCTGGTATTTATATGTGATTGTTGTAAACAAAATTATCTTATATAACGTTTTCCATAATGCTTGCACACCTACTACCTCTATCTCGAAATCCTCCGAAATTTCCTCTGGCCGAAGGTTGCCTGGAAGAGATCGCTCTTAGCGATAAGGCCGCCTATACTGTACTTCACTATTTCCTTTTCTTTCGTTTGTTGTTTTCCATTTGTGAAATAAAGTGTATTTTACTTTACTTTGCTCTCTTGCCTGGTACAGAATAAATAATAGTAACCGTGCCGTCTCTACACTACACCTACACAAAAGTTATAACATTATATTTTCACTTACTGCTTTTTTACGATTTCCACAAAGCAGTCAAAGGTCTGCGTTTCTCGGAATCTCTATAAACTTGAGTTAACTTGACGGCGACATAAACTTTACTTAGCTTGAAATCTGACACTACACTGATACGGCTTTTCATTACACGTTTAAAATACTAGCGTTGAATATGGTTCCATTTTAGGTTTCGAACCTTTTAGGTTATAAAACTCTTTCCTGAGAATAGAAAAAGATTTACGGCTCTAACCCCATTTATACATTTTTCACGCTTTTCCTTGGGGGTCAGATCAAATCAAAATGTTTTTATTGTAAGTAAGTACCTTAAGTACATTTTTGCAACGTCATTCTTTTTTACTCTACGACCGCTTCGTAAGGTCATATAGCTGAAAGGAAAGAAGCGGCGCAAGAAACTTTCAGCAGCACATCTTTTGAAATAAATATATCTTACAATAATTATGAGTATACAATGTGCAGAGCTGGAGTTGAATTTAGAACCAAGCCTCTTTATCATTTAGGTAGTCATTTATTTTATAATAACGCTTTTTACATAAGTCAGAGAGAAAATACATGTGTAAGTGTTCACTTTAACATTGAAACTTAATTTCATTCATTTCTAAAACCGTTCTCCGAACAAAAAAGGTCTAGAGCAGCGCATCCGTAAATAACTCGATGCGTGAGAAACACACAGAAATGAAATATTACATAGAGGAGCAGAACGAACCTGAGGGTATATTATGCGTGGCAAGGGTACATTATACTGGTACCTCTGTGGTGAAACAGCCTTAGGATATTTTGGAATTTGGGATCTCAAGCCTTCTTCGGGCGCGGTTTAAACATTTAAGGGTCCTTTCCTGTTGATATTTTTTTAAGAAACAAATTTTTTATTAAGAATTAGTCCAAAAAAAAAACAATAGGTAAAGTGTGACCAGCAAAATAAAAACCGTCGTCATATTGCGGAATTAACTGATTTTCTTTTTATTCAATTCAATTAATTTAACTACAAAGTGTTATGTTATGCATTGTTACTAACAAAATTGGATCCATGTTGTTCCGATGAATCACTTTGATTTATTATTTATTTATTTATTTCAGACAGTCTACACAAATAAAGTTAGTAGGTATATTATATTACTTAAAGCTATGTTAGTAAAAAAATTTTTATTAAATAAATATTTCCAAGCCCATGGTACCGACCCCATAGCACTAGATGACTACTTCGCATTGACATGCAGGTATATCCCGTGCCTCTGTATCGGGGATCTCTCTGTATAGTGATCTCAATAACACACACCATCAGTCAGTGCAGTGATATCCTGGGTTTTATTTTACTGGTCAGCCTATTTTACATTTTAATTTAGTACATCTTTTAAAATATTGGAATACAAATATATTTTATTTACCTATCTTTAAGTGACAAATCCTAATAAAATATTAAAATATTTATTAAGACAAATCTATCAAATAATATCTGCCTACTGGAAGGCCCTTAACTGGCCCGGAGGAATGCATGAAATTTCCGAATGTAATCACCATAATGCACTAATATAAGTATGGTGCTTTGGACACAGGTGTGCCCGAAATTAAGGTCACGCGATGGAATTTTTGACAAATTGTTCAAAGTATTCATTAAATCCCGTGTGGGAAAGGATATAAAATATCGTGAGATTTGCAATTTTTCTCATCAGATTGTATTATCAGTAATATTTTTTTATTAAGAAAATGATAAATTATGCATCTTCTACAATTCTTTATGCTTTTCATCTATAATTCTTTATTTTATAGAAAAGGACAAATAATGGTTTGATGAATGTAGAATTCTTAAAAAAAATGAAAAGTTTATTTACGAAAATACAAGGCACAATAATAGGACCTCCGACATACAAACTAGGTCGAAACCTGTATCTTGGAAGTCGGGACTCCGTCGCACTTTCCGTGCAAGCATATGACAATTTGTAACATTCTTCTTCTTTCGTGTTGATGATCCGAACTAAATTTTTCCCGACCAGAAGGCAGCCACATCGATAGCCCTCTGGTTGGCCTCGAAAAGATCCTCCCGCGTGCAGGTGGTCGGACACGCGGGCAGCAGAGCAAGTGCTCCGTGGTTTGAGGGGAGACACCACACTCACACTTTACTTGATCGCTGGAAAACCCCCAATTGTGTAGATTATCTCCGCAACAGCCAACCTGGGTTCGCAGGCGATTAAGCGTTTTCTGGTTGGCCACGGGAGTTTGAAACATTACATTAGTAACTATATACTATACCTAAAAGGAATTTAGAATATATTTAATATGTAGGTAGGTACTACTCGTTGGAAATATCTGTTAGGTATAGGTAAGTATAATTAAATTGTCTTTTTAGAACTTGAGGACAGTCAAGTTGAATTATAGAGGTACCCTGAAATGTAATTGAAAGATTTTTATGAGAAAATTGTTCGGAAAATTGTTCAAAGAATTGAATTACGTAAAACGTTTCAAACAATAGATGGTTCTCAAATCTTGCTGAGACAACCCTGAATAAATATTTCAAAATGGTTTATTCAAAATAAAGTAATACTAAAATAACACTAAAATACATACCTACTTGAGCTAAAATTTATTTATTTATTTAACACTTTAATTCACAAAAATAGTACATGAAGCGAGCTTAATGCCATGCGGCATTTTCTACCAGCTAACCATTGGGTCATACAGATATTGCAAGGCGGGTGCATATAAATTAAATAGAAGATTTACTAATTATTATTATTTACTATACTATAAAATACCTACTCATATAATATATAAAAATATACCTACACGTATGCTACTACATAACAATTTTAAGTACATAAATACGAATACTTACATATACACAGACACTAATACATATAAAATACACATATATTTATATACATATATAAAAGAGTATATGAAAGAGAGAAAAAAATCAGATAAATACATGAACACCGAAACTTATAACACATGCATGTGATAACAAGCATATCAACAAACACCTTATTGGCTGGAACGTCGCAGATGTTTTTGAACAGGAACTTGTTAGGTACATCCTCAGGTAGACTGTTCCACAAGCGGACTACTTGTGCAGTGAAAGATTGGGAGAAGAAATCGGTGCGTTGAGTTGGGACATCCAGCTTAAGATTGACAGAAGAACGGAGAAACTTATCGTGAGACGAACCCAGGTAGTGGAACATTACAAAATACCTAACTATTTTACAACTATTTTCAAAATTATGTTCCGTGCAACAGTTGAACCTATACTCTTAGAGTAGTAATTCGGTTGTACAGTGGAAGATACATCAAACTCTACTGCATGGAACCGTGTCGTAATAAGTTTTTGTTAAGATTTCTTTATTATCGTATTAATGTGATAAATTAGTTAAAGCGACAAAATACTAAAGTAAGGCGTTAGTTGAAACTCGTACGGTAGCCAAAACCGTACGAGTTTCAACTAACGCCTTAAGGTACTTACATTTATTGAGGATTTTTTTTAAAGTGTACAAGAAGGTACATACTTCTTCTAAGTCGTGTTCCTCATTGCTGAGGGTCGTGATCATTCTAAGGAATTAATCACATAGATCGACTCACGTGGCAGATTTAATGGTGTGGTTTGGTGGTGGTTATCTCAGTGTGCAGGTTTCCTCACGTTGTTTTCCTTCACCGTCAGAGCAGTCGGTAAATGTACGTAAGTCTTTTCGAAAAAACCGAAAAAGTCATTTGTACATGGCATTGCCTGGTTTCGAACTCGGACCTCCCGTATGGGAGTCCGACGTCCTAGCCACGACGCCACCGACGCTCTCACATACAAAGGTTTATTTTGTGTACGAGAAGGTACATGCATTCTGATACTCGTATTATTTCCAGAATGCAATATAATTGAAATCGGATACTTTACAGTGTCTGTAACCGAAGTAACGTGCATAGCTGATGATAACTGCGAGTTCATAATCATATTACGATACACCTAATACCGCGGCCGTTATATTAACTGCTCGTAAACTTTTATAACTCGATTCGTGGCTTAGATACGAATTACGATACGCGTTTTCGGAAACGCCATTTTGTCGCACGATTGTTTTGCGCACGAATGCGACCAAACAGAATTTTACGCCTTTAGTACAATGCAGCGATTTTGAAACGGAAGCCGACCGAACATATAAAACTCTAGAAAAACGAAAAATAGACTTCTATGGGTTAGGTCCGATTCCGTTTCAAAATTGCAACAGTGTGCTGAAGCGAATAGTTAACGAGATACGAGATTCTGTAGTTAAATTCATCAAAGCAGCAGTTTTCCTGTATACCGTGATTAGGAATATGAAAACCCTCGTAATATTGCGGAATTAAATAGTTATATTTTTTTCATAGCGAACTCCATAACACATTATAAAACAACCAATGGCGCCCTCTTGACAGGGTTTTTATATTCCTGGTTAGGGTATATATTGAGTTTACTGTCCAATATAACCTACAAAAGTCAGAGATTGCTATGAGCTAAATAAAAACTCCGGATTAGCTAAAAACCAGCTCAGAATTTCTGGTATATCGTTGAGGGTTGCCTTCAACAGAACATAATCTTGAAATTACCTTTAACCTCGTGCACCCGCATTCAATTCTACAAGATACTTCACCATGACTCACATATGAAAACCACCTCTGCTCGTACCGAACAATAGCGTTGCATAAACAATTTGAAGATTACAATTTTTTTAAGGCAAAGGGAACTGAGCCCATACAGCCATGTCTGATGTAAACAACTCTTTCAAGTCTTCATTAAAATGCTATTGTGAGAGAATCTTCCACGCTATCATTTCAATGCTATCTGGGAGAATCTTCCACGCTTCTGCACCATCCGAATCAAAGATGAAGGCGTTCCGGACGCAGTATGGCTCTTCAAAATCCAGCCAAGTACGGATCGGGCTGCAGCGTCTAATTTGACTTTACTTAACTGTCCCACACATTATTCACATCTTGTCTAAGTTTATCGAGAAACACTATTCTTACAAGAAAAGCGCTACTGTAAACCAATTTGCAAGACAAAACGAAACAAAGCTGACGTGGATGGCACAAAAGCGCGGGAGACTCTTGAAGCCTACAAAAGGCTACCTAATTATCTAACTAAAGTTAGCATGTAACAATAATTTAGTATTTAGGAGAAGCAGTAAGTTAAATGTTTATGTTTACGAGATGAATCATAACAAAGTATGCGATGACTGAGCACCACCGTGAGAAAATCTGGAGTGGTTCTACTTAAAATGTGTTTTTTTACTCGTATAAGGAGAGCAGTCGAGCAAACGGGCCATCTGATGGTAAATAGTCACCGTCGCCTGTAAATATCTAACCACACTATGTTATTAGAGGGTATTCGATTCGCTGCCACCCGTTAGATAGAGTACCTCATGTGCCGGTAATTACTTACTCTGACTCTCTTATCCTTCTTCCTTATAACATATGCTTAAGTTCCTACTGGTGTATGGACTATGAATCCTTTGTAATCTTACCGCACAAATAAACTATTCTTATTCTTCAAACTGAAACACAGCATTGCTACTTTACGACAGAAGTAAAAGGGTGGTACCACTGGCTGACCCTGAACATTCAAACCAACTTCCAAAAACTGCATGCACGTTTTCTGGTAAAGGGGTGTTACCACCCCAGGCTGCCTCTGCACAGTCATACCCGTAACATAACACCTTCCAAAATGCATACCTAGGTAGGTATCTTTTGCATTTTTTCGTAGATGAGTCAGTCTGGTATTGTGTAGTGTGTAGGTAAGAATATAAAAGAGATTTGTGTAGGCGGACAACCAACCATTCGTCATATCAGACAGTAGGTCACTATTTTAGGGAAGGATAATCGAAAACCTTTGTGTCAAGGTCAACAAGTAATTTTCATAAAGAAGTTTTCATACTCATACCATTTATTGCTTTTCATGTGGAACAATTGGTCTGAAAAAATATATTATATATTCATACATGAAACCCTGAGTAGGGCACCGCAATATAATATAAGAGATTATAATAAGTTATAATAAATGCTAACGGGATAAATTAAATTAAATGTCATTATAAGTTATAATTGATTTTATAGTTAAGTATTGGTTTTATCATCAAAAAACTGCTGCAGTGAATAGAAACATTTGTTAAGAAGATATAAATTTAATTAGGTAGAAACAACTTCGAGAAAGAAGCCGACAGAAGAATTCAGCTGGGTTGGGCAGCATTTCGGAAGTTACGTCACATCTTCTCGTCGCCCATACCTCAATGTCTAAAGACAAGAGTCTTTAACCAGTGCGTCCTACCAGTAATGACCTACAGAGCCGAAACGTGGACACTGACGGTGCGACTGGTTCACAAATTGAAAGTCGCTCAGCGTGCTATGAAAAGAGCTATGCTCGGAGTATCTCTGCTGGATCGAATCCGAAATGAGGAGATCCGGCATAGAACAAAAGTCATCGACATAGCTCATAAGATTAGCAAGCTGAAGTGGCAGTGGGCCGGTCACATCTGTCGCAGAACCGACAACCGCTGGGGTAGACGAGTTCTGGAGTGGAGACCGCGTTTGGGTAAACGTAGTGTGGGACGCCCCCCTGCTAGATGGAGCGACGATCTGCGCAAGGTGGCTGTGTTATATATTGGACCATGTGTCGGACCCTACATTGAACCTTTACTGTTGTGTACGGAACCATAGTTATGTGAGTGCTGAACCCTAAGTGCGACGAGTGATAAGTTAAAGACTCCATTAGTTAATATCCATATTAGATAGTGCCACAAATACCTAGACCTTATTTACATTTCTCGCGAACTCTGAACTTAGTTAGTAAATAGTATCTTAAGCAACTATGTAAACATCCATCACATATATACCTTGTGCCGCCAATCCGCTCCTCAATTCATTTCCTAACTCCAACCAACTCGTTACTATGTTCAAAATTGTATCGCCTAGTCTAAGTTATTTTTAATTAAAATATATTCAGTTTATTTTTAAAAAAGTGAGTTTAACTACATACTGCGTAACAATTTGGCGCAGTCGGTAGGATTAGCATAGGGCAGTCAGACAGGGATAACGTACCTGTTAGGATAAAACATCGCCGACGCAGCTACGGTACCTGAAGGGTTTTGAACCTCCCTGCCGAACCACCATGCGAGTCCACATTATACTGTTATTGTGGTAAGTGGCTAAACTTATATGCTCTAATCCTCTATCCCATATCTCTTGTGCCATTTCCCTATACTTATATCAAGTGTCTAAATATTATTTATACGTGTGTACCTATTTCTATTGCTCTATTTTGCTCCACTAATTTCGAGTGCAATCATGCCTAAGTCTGATAGTAAGATTTCCGAAATTGACCTAAAAACCTTATTGCAATTAATCCCAGAATTCGATACGAATCAGAACAATCAAGTATACAGATTCATTCGATCATGCGACTCCGCTTTCCACCTCGCATCAGTCTCGCAACAACAAATCTTGCTAATCTATGCACTAAACAAAATAACAGGACCCGGAACGTCAGATGTTCATTCAAAACAATTCGTAACATGGGAAACACTGAAAGCTTTTTTAATACAAAAATACTCTCAAACTAAAACCTTGGGGCATTTGTCACTGGAACTACAGAGTATGTTCCAGAGACCAAATGAAAATGTAACCGAATACTATTTGCGCGTTGATCTGTGTCGTAGCAAAATATTGGAAAAGCTTGCAGCCGAAATCACAGATAGTTCTTTCGAAGGCCGAAAATTAACGACTGAAGAAACAGCACTAAACGTTTTCATAAACGGCTTAGGATCTGATATAGGCAGCATGCTTCGGACAAAGAGCTTCACTGATCTGTCCGACGCAGGCAACTTTGCTATTCAGGAAGATAAAATTCGTAACATGAACCGAGCTAGACAGGCCTTGTATAGGAGTAATTTTAATCAACCAGCTAGGGCTTCGCACACTATACCCTCTGCCATGAACAATAGAGTCCAAAATCCCAGACAACAAGTCCAACCGCAATCACAAACTCAGCAGTTCGGGCCACGAGCAACACAGGTAAGTCGCACCTTTGACTCTACCAAAACTTGCAATTATTGTAAGAAACCTGGCCATCTAATCGCGGAGTGCAGGAAACGAGAGTATAACAACTCCAGGCGCAATCTAACATCCATGCCCACTACCTCGATGCCCAAGATGGAATCAAACACAACTACTGCTAAAGTAAGTCATTTAAACTCGGACGCGGCCTCGGAGTTGGGCAACTCCCAGGCAATCGCTTCAGCCCGCTACTCGATCTCCGAGATCCCGAGTTCGAACGAACTCCAGGAGCTGAACACGGAATTCTCACAACTCCAATGGTAAGCCATAAACCGATCGGGCATCCACCACGCACCCCTTTGAGACCAGTCCACCGGGGACAAGTCACTGAGACTCCATTCAAAGGTAAGTGTAACTTAGCAACACAAACTACCAACGATCAAATTACACAAACTCGAGATGCCTGTACGCAAACTTACTTCTCTATCTCTACTAAATCTACAGAAAATCTACAAAAACCTAACTCACTAACTCTTAGAGACAATCTACAATCCAAAGCTAACGAACAGGGTAGCCAGCCCCAAACTCTCAGCTCTTCTAAATCACCAATATCTCACGAACTCCCGAACTCTACTAAATCTAGATCTAAACCTACTAAATCTACTAAATCCACGAAATCCACTAAAATTATTAAAAACAAAAAGTCAAAAACGAACTCTACGAACTCAAAAACTTACAATATCTCGTCCTTGAACATACCTCCTGAAAACCTGTTACATTGTAAATTTCACATTGACGGAAAACCTGTAACACTCTTAGTCGATACAGGAGCCGCTATCTCTGTCATACGTAAAGACAAGCTCGGAACTAATCCAATAGACAATACCAATACTGTTTCAATAATCGGCGTCTCTAATGAAAACTCTCACATTCAAACCTTTGGTACCTCTTATATTTCTCTAGATCAGTTTCCAAAACATAAATTCCATGTAGCCGATATAAACATAGTGGCGGACGGAATCCTCGGAAATGACTTTATGTCTAAATTCAATGTCAATATCTACGTACAATCAAAAACTATGCGAGTACGCAACAGGACTTATAAACTATTTTTCTTATCCGAGCAAACAACAAAACCCAACGACGATAGTCAGTTCATAGGCCAACGTTCAGAGACTGTAATAACGTGTTTAACCAATGATATACAAAACGGTCCCGCTATTATTGAAAAACAAGACATTCAGGACGGTCTTGTAATTCCTAATGCACTCGTAAACATAGAAAATAATAAATTTGTCACAACTTGTGTGAACTCGAGCGATAACGATGTGACCATATCTATACCCATTGTTCGAGCTTCCCCATTCATAGAGAGTCATAATCATTATCCCATTAACTCATTAAGTAATGACTCAGGACCCTCTAGTCAACAAGACACGGTCAACAAACTTATCCGACGAGAACATCTAAACAAAGAGGAATGCGAGTCCATTGATAAAATCATAGCTGAATTTTCTGATATATTCCATGTCGAAGGTCAACCTCTAACCTTTTCGAATCATACGAAACACTCTATACCTACGACATCAGATATACCCATAAATACTAAAACATATAGATTCCCACACATACATCAACAAGAAGTAAAGACACAAGTACAGAAAATGCTTGATCAAAACATAGTCCAACCTAGTACTTCCCCATGGAGTAGTCCGATCTGGGTTGTACCCAAAAAGGCAGACGCCTCCGGTAAACAAAAATGGCGTGTAGTAGTTGATTACCGCAAGTTAAATGAGGTCACTATAGGAGATAGCTACCCCCTACCCAATATCACAGATATCCTTGATAAATTAGGACACTCAACTTACTTCACCACCTTAGATCTTGCATCCGGTTTCCATCAGATAGAACTCGATTCTAAAGATATCCCGAAGACAGCTTTTAACACTCCTTATGGTCACTACGAATTTCTTAGAATGCCATTTGGGCTTAAAAACGCACCTGCCACCTTCCAACGTGCCATGGATAGCGTCCTGTATGGGTTACAAGGCGAACGTTGCTTCGTTTACCTTGATGACATCGTTGTCTTTGCATCGAGCTTACAGGAGCACGAACAAAAGCTTACTGAAGTCTTCACTCGTTTGCGACAACACGGCCTCAAAGTCCAGCCTGACAAGTGTGAGTTCCTAAGAAAAGAAGTAGCTTACCTTGGCCATATAATCTCCAATGAAGGTGTTAAACCTAACCCCGATAAAGTAAATGCCGTCAAAGATTTTCCTATTCCAAAATCATGCAAAGACATTAAATCCTTCTTAGGTCTTGCAGGCTATTATCGTAGATTCATTCCTAATTTCAGCAAATTAACTAAACCTTTGACTAGCCTCCTGAAAAAGGACGTTCCTTTTAGGTGGGGCAATGAACAACAGCTTGCTCTTGACACATGTAAAGATATACTCACCACAACCCCTCTCTTACAGTACCCTGACTTTAGCAAAGAATTCATTTTGACCACCGATGCGTCCATACACGCCATAGGAGCAGTGTTATCTCAAGGAGAAATAAATAAAGACTTGCCAATAGCATACGCTTCTCGTACACTAAATAAAGCAGAATCCAATTACTCCACAATCGAGCGTGAATTACTTGCCATCGTATGGGCAGTAAAACACTTCCGCCCCTATCTATTTGGTAGAAAGTTCAAAATCATAACCGATCATAAACCCTTAACGTGGCTTTTCTCGATCAAAGATCCTGGTAGTCGCCTTGTCCGTTGGAGACTGAAGTTAGAAGAATACGATTACGAAATTGTTTATAAAGCCGGCAAAAATAACACAAACGCGGACGCATTATCACGACCTCCTATAACGATTACCAATATCACTGACCTAACAAATAACGGTTCTACCCAACCTCAAGAAGCGAATCCTCCTATCGTTGATTTAACATTAGACGATAACCCCAAGTTCGAACAATGTGACGAATACTTACAGCTTAATTTTGAACATTTTACAGAACAGAATCCTAGTTACGATACCCCCAAGCTTAAAATATCCCCTGACAAACTCTTAGATTCTCGACATAAAAATGTATTTATTCCCGTATCCTGCCAACTTTCAGACCAAAACCACCTCTTCAATGAGGCCATAAACAACTGTTCTCAAGTAAATCCCTATCTAGAAAAGTCCAAGAACCTTTATGACGTGGATCTCCTCATTTCTAATGAAAATCAAAATCTATTTTTCTGTTGTTCAAGACCAACTCATTTTGATCCCTGGGACTCTGAAAGCTATTTCAAAACATTACTGTCGTGCCTTCAACTACATAAAATCGAAAACCTCTATGCCCCTGCTTTAAAGAATGATCCAACAAATAAACTAAAAGGAAACGAACAACTACGAATAACAGCGTATCTAGCCGAAGCTTACGATTGTGTCATTACTATCTGTGAAGGTAAAGTAACATGTCCGAACTCCGATGAAATCCCCCAGATATTAAAAATGTTCCACGATAACCCACTTTCTGGACACCGCGGGATAGTTGAAACTACTAATAAAATTCGCGATGCATATTTCTGGAAAGGTATGTCCAATGACATAAAAAATTACATAGACTCGTGCGTCACTTGTCAACGTAGTAAAATACAACGCAAAACTTTCCAAGCCCCCATGGTAATCACTTCTCAATCCACTGAACCTTTTGAAAGAGTATCCATGGATCTAGTATCTTATTCTGATATTAGCGAAAGTAACAATAAATACGTCCTTACCCTACAAGACGAATTGACTAGGTACGTTCAAGCATACCCCATACCTGATAAAGAAGCCATCACAGTAGCCAAACAATTAATACATTTCTGTCAACACTATGGAGTCCCTAAACGCTTCCATTCCGACCAAGGAACTGAATTTCTGAACAATGTCATGAAACAATTAATGAAATTCCTTGGTGCAGATCACACCTTCAACACAGCCTATCATCCGCAAACAAACGGTGCGCTAGAAAGATTCCACGCTACATTACGAGATCATATTCGAATGTACCATAATCGTAGACTCAAAAATTGGGACAACATAATCCCCTTTGCCATAATGTGTCATAACACATCAATAAACCAATCCACAGGTTACACTCCACACGAATTACTCTTTGGTTATAAACCACGTCCCTTTTATTCACTAAAATCGATACCTGATTACACAGCGTGTGATTATCTTAAAGACTTAAACGAACGCCTTAGAATTTCAAGAGACACCGCCTTACGCAGGATAGAATCAATGAAAGAAAAAGCCAAGGAGCGCTATGATAAACAAATAAAAAATGTAGCAGAATATCGCATTGGTAGCAAAGTCATGTTACGAGTTCCAAATCCTAACAATCTAGACGCAAAATGGGACGGACCTTTTGAAGTAATCCGGGTCGGGTTCAATGAAAATTATGTAATTAGGAAGTCCAACAAAAATCAACTAGTTCACGCTAATCGCCTCCGACCATTCAATGTACATGATTCAATAGTTTAGATCTCATGTTGGTTATTTATAATTATTATAGCTCAGTATATTTTATTACAGGGTTAGCCACCTTGCAAAAGCCCACGCTGACACATCCTTTATCCAGACACTATATGAATCTATGAATAATCCTTATATTAGTTTTATAATCTGTTCAATCATGAAATTAATACTTTACCTAATTTTATACAAGTTGTACATCTTTCTTAAGAATTCTATATGTATAAACAAGTCAAATAATTCTAATGAGACAATTCCGTCTCTTTCAGGGCAATCACAGCCACAAGTAGTCTAGAAATAACAGAAAAACTGCCAACGTATTCAGGACTCTTCTTCAAGGAAGAAGGCACCCTATTTGTGTCCGACGAGTCTTGGAAATTAATAGTGTATAGAGACCTCAAACCTCTGTTTATTGCTCAGGAATCCCTTGGCAGATTATCGCAAAAGTTTCGGTCCATATCTGCTCAATATACAAACTTCCCAAATGTCCAATCAACAAAATCATTCTTAAAAACTAGTTTAGGCAAGATCGAAAATAGGCTCTCCGAACTCAGCTTTTATCTTGGTAAAAATTCACGTCAAAAAAGAGAACTGATTGACGCTCTGAGCTCTGTTCTTAAATGGTTAATTGGAACCCCTGATGCGAAAGATGCTAAGAGGTATGACGAATGTATCAATTTACTTGAAAAACGCGAATTAGATCTCACATCACTTATGCAGAAACAAATCCAAATAACTTCATCTACTATACAGAACTTCAATGAAACCATCTTCAAAATCTCCTTTGATGAACAAATTATTAATGAAAATTTAGATCGATTAAATAACTATTTCAATACTTCTGAGAATATAATTTTTAATATAAAAATTAGTGAAGAAATATCAACTATATCTTTACAAATTCTCGAATCAGTCACAAGTCTAGAGAATGAGATAGACGATTGTCTAACTAGCATTTTATTTGCTAAATCTAACATCATTCACCCCTCTATAATCAATTACAAGAAACTCTATGAAGAACTCCTTCTATCAAATCATATACGTACTAATAAGCGTTTGATTACTCCCGTAACTCTTAATAATATCCATGCCATATTAGATTCATCCTCTTTATCTGCTTATGTATACTCCAACCGTTTAATTTATGTATTAGAATTCCCTCTAGTTCAAAACGAACCTTTTACTCTATATCACATATACTCTGTCCCTATTCAACATCCGAACTCTTCCTATTATACCACTATCCTTCCTGAGCATATATACCTAGCTACAAACCCCAATGGACAACAATACATTTCTACGAGCTCGCTAGATAATTGCAAGACCTATGCAGCAAGAAGAAAGGTCTGCAACAATCTCGTCGTCTACGATTCTACAGCACGTCCCGTCTGTGAACTGCAAATCCTATTCAGCATTTCGCCCGCTCTACCGAACATCTGCGTAACCTCAACATTTGCCGCCAATATCAACACATTCCAGTACCTTGACAACAACAAATGGCTCTATATAATAACCAATGAAACTCAAGGTATACTTCAATGCAAGAACGACGTATCGCACCATAAATTACAAAGTATCGGCATTATCACTATACCAGAACATTGCAAGCTACATACTGGTTACAGCACACTAACAGCATTCCAGTCTAGCGAGGAAAATGTCACGTACCCAATCATAGTTCCTGATATCAGAACAGAAGATTGCTTCGAAGACATGAAGAATATTGAAGTTCCTCATCTAATGCCAATTTCCATCAGTGAACTGCCGCTGGATTCACTTAAACAAATCAAACATCATCTGGACAAATACTCTGATGAACTCAAGAAGATGCAATCTCAATCCTTCATACAACGCCATCATAGCAGTTTCTTCTGGATTAACTTTAGCCTTGGATTAATCTTACTAATGTTCATCCTTCTCAAATGCTGTAAGCGCTACCCAAATGGATTCATAAGACGCAGACGTACATCTGATAGTCAAGGCTGCATCCAGATATTCAATCATTGCTTTGATAACTCCAGAAGACGCAATACTCATATGGCAATCCCTATGTCTCACTTGACGACTCCACAAGCAACAACGTGCATCTCCGATGATGATAGCGACACCCCTTCAGCAACATCATCGCAAAGATCAAGCGCTAACGCCCAATCTTTATTCTAAGAGGGGAGGTGTTATATATTGGACCATGTGTCGGACCCTACATTGAACCTTTACTGTTGTGTACGGAACCATAGTTATGTGAGTGCTGAACCCTAAGTGCGACGAGTGATAAGTTAAAGACTCCATTAGTTAATATCCATATTAGATAGTGCCACAAATACCTAGACCTTATTTACATTTCTCGCGAACTCTGAACTTAGTTAGTAAATAGTATCTTAAGCAACTATGTAAACATCCATCACATATATACCTTGTGCCGCCAATCCGCTCCTCAATTCATTTCCTAACTCCAACCAACTCGTTACTATGTTCAAAATTGTATCGCCTAGTCTAAGTTATTTTTAATTAAAATATATTCAGTTTATTTTTAAAAAAGTGAGTTTAACTACATACTGCGTAACAGCTGGCAGCGACTGGATGAGAAGAGCCGAAGATCGGGCTCAATGGCGCGCCCTGGGAGAGGCCTATGTCCAGCAGTGGACTAGAGTAGGCTGCTGATGATGATATAACTTTAATCTTTTATTGAATATTGAGTCTTTTTATTCAATGTCGATGATTTGTGAAATTTTGTTATATATTTTTATAGACATAACGAACGGTCCAGAACTGTGTTTTTACACATTCATGTCGCATTTAAATGAAATATTTACTGAAATTTTGTAACTATTAAGTCAAACACGCTGTTGTACTGACGCGAATAATAATAATTTAACAATAAGTAAATTAAATAATTAGCTAACAGTTAATTTTAGAAAGTAGCTCAGGAGTACCTAGGAATCTGTAGTTTGAGTGGCTCAATTAACACGAAACTAATAAGAAACCATTCCAACTACATAAAAAAATCACTTCCATAACTGCGTCATGGGAGAGCTTTAAGGACCACCCACACACGACGCGACTCAATAACTCTTGCTGTAAGGGTTAATCGTTAACTAATATTTAAAGCATGCGGGATCTCTGATAATAAAATAAGCCAAGTGTGAGTTGAACCTCGCCAAATCTATAGGGATCCGTAGGACTATTTGTAAGTACCTATTGAGTATTTTATTGACCGGTTTTGCTCACAACTGACAGACTATTTATTACAGATGTATCAAATTTTAGTATATGTTGTTGAATTAGAGGATATGACCAATATTTTAGCCAATTTTCAAGTTCCTAGACTAGAATACCATTCGTGAAATAGGCCTGATAACAAAGTGGTCTAAAATTAACAAATTTGATGGACACTTATATATTCGTAGGTAGCTAATAACAACAAACAAACAACATTCTAAAAATAAAGTTATTTAAAAAATATATTTTAGCTTCAAACCGAGTTTTTTATCGACCCCCTTTACTTATATAGGACACCGTCTAAAAAACCATTATACAAAATTTTCAAGTTTCTATTCTGATACAAGGGAATACATACATACATGCGGGTCTTGTGCCTAAACGGAGTAAGATATTATGTATTCCCGGAGCGACAGCAATAGGGCTTCGGGGTACGGATCCCTAAAAACTGGGAACATGTGATCTGGTGTGGTCGTGTCTCGATCATACAAGCAAGCTAAACTCTACAATGTAGAGTCTACACATTCAATTATGTAGTAGACTGTAGTGTAGAGCCGTCGTCGGTCGGCCTCAGTCAGACAGACCGAGCCAGGTTGCCGCGGAGAGCGCACGCGCGGAAGCCATCTTAAATTCCCAACCGTCATTTCGAATCCACGCGTTGCGTTTGAAAATTAACGTCTCGATCGTGTGTGCTTGACTTTAATTCCTCCGAATTAAAAAATTAAAGTGTGTTTGTGTTTTTTTTTTCAATTTTGTTTGTTTTTAAATTTCTGTGACTGTGGACTGTGACTGAGTCGTGATCTAACGTTCATCTGTGGACTCTACGTTTCGGATTTACTTTCTATTGCTGTAAGTAAAATGTTTTATTGTTTTTTTTACTAATTACGTGTTGGATTAGAAGAGAAAGTTCATTAGGTTTTAAGCTGGAATACACTATACACTATAACTGCAATCTGTAATCCTTGATTGACTGACGGTTAAGAATTTAAGTTCAAGTCGGAAATCATGGTTAATTTTAAATATTTTAAAGCTACGTGCTAGCCGCCTAGATTTTTACCAATGTAGCTGTAAAAAGTAGGTTTTTGATACCTATGGATTCAATTTCTGTTGAGTTTGAAGAGAGCTTGGATGGAAGAAAAAGTAGTCTTCCTTCGCAAGGGGCGGGCGTTCCTTCCTTCATGGAAGAGAGTACATAACGCCTACATATTTACGTATTTTCTAGAAGCAATTAAAAGTACAGATAGTCTATAAAGTCATTTAAAAACGTAATTAATGTAGGTATTGTAAAAACATGTTTAAAACTGACCGAAATATTTAGCATCGCTGAACATTTGAAACTTTGTAGTCATTGGTTTTAATTATGGATAATAACAGTAATTATTTATTGGCTGTACCAAATTAACTGGTATTGAAATACTTGAAATAACCTATTATCTGTTACCGGTATTTTTGACAGGAAACGACGGCGGTATCAGGTGATACCTACCGCGGTTTGTAACGTACCTACTTAACGGTTTTTGAGCGTATTATTTGCTACCATAAAGTAGTGCTTTTGATAATTCTTGCTTAAATAATTATATTAATTAATAATAATATGATATCATATTAAAGGTTTTAATTAGATTCTGACTGAAAATATTGAAGAACATTGATTTTCTTTTTAAGCATATAACACTTTGAAATTCTATACTACGCCATCTTTGGCGTAGTATAGAATTTGTATTCTAATTTTTGTTTTACTTTTAAGTACAATTTGTGTACCTATTTATTTTTTCTTCTTTCGTGTTTATTTATTTACCAATACGAATATCACAAGTTCATATTCACAAATTAAAGTTGACATACATTAATTACCTCTATTTTCATTTCATTTCATTATTTCAACCTTCAGGGCTTGGCATCATGCGATTGCTTTACGGCATGAAATGTTTTTACACTGGAGGGACTAATAAAAATATTATAGTTTATAACTATAATATATGTACGAGGGCCGGTCCAAAAGTTGTTAGTCAACGGCTTGTTATCAACCTCATTGTTTTACTTTTATTATCCTTTGGAGGCAAATTTTATTACAAACTCCTTGGCCAAATATCACTGGCTGGCGAACTTTAGTTATTTTTTAAAAACATGTGTGGTCACTTTTCAATCGCGAAGAAACGCGGGAAGCTTTTCGTGCTATGATCTATTATGATTTTAAACGAGGGTTAACATATAAGGAATCACATGAAAATTTAATCAGTGCTTTTGGGGAATTGGCTCCATCACTTGCCACCATCACCTACTGGTTTACGCTTAAGCGTTGGCGGAGGGATCTAAAAGATGAACTTAGACCGGGGAGGCAATCACTCAAGAAAACGTAATCAGGATGGAGTAGTTAATAAAGAAATGTCGCAACATTACCAAACGCGAGATTCAGGATGAACTGAAGATTGGATCACAGACAGTTTCCACCATTTTACATGACCATCTTGAAGTTAGGAAGGTTGCCTCGCGATGGATAGCCCACTCTCACAGAAGAGCAGAAAGTCCGACGTGTAGACCAGAACAGACTGTGATGCCATTTTACGCTAGATAAATTCGACCGAGGTAGCTCACAACAGGTGACCTACATCTTGACTTCCGATGAATCTTGGATATACAGCTACGATCCGCTTACGAAACGGAAATCGACAGAATGGGTCTTTGAAGAAGACGATTTACCCGGTCGAAGCGCCAACAAAAAATTTTTTTTTGCTTCGTTTTGGGCCTGTAGCCGTAATTTCACTAGAACATCTAAGAACGGTTAATAGCCAATGGTATAGCGAGGTTTGCCTGCCGCAAGCCTTCCAGGAGTTGAGTGACGATCGCCCGAGGAGCGGAACGCGTGGTATAATTTATCACTAACACAACGCTCCCGCTCACACGGCCGCCAGAACCATGGACTTTTTAACCCATTCGGGCGTGCAATTGCTACCACATCCGCTCTACAGTCCTGACTTGGCTCCGTGTGATTTATTTTTGTTCCCCACGTTGAAGAAATCTCTGCGGAAAAAGAAATTTGCGACTGCGGACGAAGCAGTAGACCAATTTAGGCGGCTTTTTTTCGACCTTCAGCAAGAACAGTTTTTCATGTGTTTTGAAAGCTGGTTCAGTCGAATGAAGTGCATTGATGCCGCTGGGGAATACTTTGAAAAGTTGTAAATAAACATTTGTAATGTTTCTTTTATATTCTATTTGACTAAATATTTTTGGCCCACCCCTCATAGTTATATCAGACAGGTGTTTTAAGTCGTAATTATGTAATTACACCTTTATTCATGTTAGATCTCCGGTTCATCTTTAGATGGTATCATTACAGACAGATGTAAATATTAATAAGTAGTTTAACATTTAGCTTGTGTATGGACAGGTGATCTATCCAATAAGAATAATGTTATTTATTATCTGAACTATTATATATTATATACATATTTCTAAATTGGTATTTTTTTTAAAACGTACGAAAAGATGACCTTTGAGGGGTTTTGTATAAAAAGCTCATACATACGAATACCCTATATACGTAAACTCAGTTACCTGTAATAAGGGATAGGAAAAACTCAAAGCTGTTTTACAAAACACCGCCAGTTTATTTTCTCAAAAGAGTTAATTATTATTTTAAAGCCTAATAATGTAAAGATTAATTAATTTAAATAATTGATAGAAATTAATATTATCTGTGTCTATTCTATATATTATACATACCTTTAGTACAAGCCTACTATGTATTTCCCTCATTATATCTGTACAGACATACTATAAGTATAAGTATACCACCTAAAGAATTACAGTTCTATAACAAACTATTTTCTATGTTTATATATAACTAGTGTGTACTTGTCTTGTCTATATGAACTGAAATATGTTATTTACGTTTATAATATTTGTGAACCCTTTTTGTTTCTGTGTAATTTTTTTGGTTATATGTATTTCTATCTATTTGTAAACTGTTTGTGTTCCTTAATAAATAAAATAAAAAATAAAATAAATAAACTTAGCCATAGAATGAAATCTTAGAGAATTAATGCAGAACGTAATGGTCACACAAAATCTTAAATCACACTTAAAATTATATCAAGATATCAAGATACTTTTATAAACCTTAATTGCTTAATGAGAAGCAAATAAAACCATGATACCTATTGATTGATATTGATGGGAGTAAATGAACCTACCATATATTGTTGATTCAATTTTATTTTAAAACAAATTTGCAATAAGTATGACGATTTTAATGGTCAATTGATGCAATAAAAATATAATTGGTACTTAATAAACTGTAGAAAGTAAGACAATATTTACTTCTATGAGCAGGTCTGATGAAAACTAACTTTACCTTATAACCTGTGATCGGAGTAGGTAGAGCTCTTTCGGGTCAATGTCCTCAAAGGTTATATTAATATGAATATGATTTCGGGATCCCGTTTTAAGTTATCGAGCAAATGTTGTAAATTACTTTTATAAACCTCGCCCTTACTCGGCGGATTACGATTTTTTAAAAATTGTGAACTTACGAAGAAGTTAAAACACTACCATAGGTACACTAGCGAAATGAATCTTAAAAAAAATTATTTCGCCACCAATCTTAAATGTGTATCTAAACAAATATAACGTTAAAAATCTAAATAATATATTTATTCAATCCCGGAAATCCCGGGATTATTGGGTATACTTATCATATTATGACCGTATGTGGCAAGTACCAAAAACAGCCCTACCTACTCCGATCACTGCTTATAACCGTGAAGAGAACAAACCAAAAACAAGATCACCCATCAGCTTCAGAACAGAACCCACCATAAGACCATAACATAATAAATCCTCCATCCGTCTGTGAGGCCATAAAGAACTTTCTACTCCACTACGTTCCGAAAGCACTGCCTCTGTCTGATAATTGTGCTTTCATAAGCAATCGCCTCTGCTTTATGGGTTTTTAATGGGAATTATGCTTTAAAGACGACGAATGGTTACTTATGTGCCATATAAAAACTTATTTTGTCTCTTTAAATTGTTCAGACTTGTTTGACACCTTTTTGTGCTCCCAGTTATCAAACAAAGTTAGTGTAACTTTAAGTGTAAGAGTTAATAATTTTGAAATTCACCTGCTATATTTCGATTTCTGTGTTTACAGTACATTAGTTTAAAGTTGGATTTATAGTTTTTTTTACGTCGACTCTACAGACGGTACACGGAGAAAGTGTTGCCTAATTTAAACTCCACAATAATAGTAATATGAAGCAAGCTTGATAATTTAATTACTACTTATGTATTATAGTATATAAAGTAAAGCTGCGCCATCTCGAACGAGAGAGTGTTGGAGATGGCGCAGCTTCCCAGCGTTTCTGCTACTCTCAAACAGAGGCGTCTACAGTGGCTGGGGCATGCGTTCCGCATGGGCAGCACTCGTTTGCCCAGAGAAATATTGTTGAGCCAGGTCGCGCACGCCAAGAGACCAGTGGGAAGACCCACTCTACGCTACAAGGACTGCACGAAACGTGACCTAGCTGCGTTTGGGATTGATACCAGTCACTTGGAGAAACTCGCCGTGGATAGAGACGCATGGAAGGCGCCTGGTGATCGAGGGCCGCACTTCACATGACATCGAGTGGTTCCATAATTTAGCTGACAAACGAGCTAACCGGCACAGACACCTCGAAACACCTGCTCCAACAAATTCGCAGTTCACCTGCTGCACGTGCGGCAGAACTTGCCGCTCTCGCATCGGCTTATTCAGCCATGAGCGTAGATGCCGACACAACGCTGTGTAAATCATCTGTCAAGATGTTAAAGGCCAATGACGACGACGATTATAGTATATAAAGTATAAATATAAATAAATAACATTTATTTCAGGCATCAATTAATTACAGCCATAGTTATAAGAAGAGAATCTGCAACGATATTGTCTTTTCCACTGATATGCTGAATATTTGTAGAAATTGTATTATTTTTCTTTTTGGCAATAGTGTTTTTCATTCTTTCAAAAACATATTTTTTAATAGATTGACTTAAAAATTAAAAAGCTCCAATTTTCGAATAAGCTGTGGATTTCGGGGTGCGCCCTCCCGATTTCCCCACTTACCATACCTTGCAGTCTTTGTTTAAAATATGTAATATATTAAATAAGACTAAATCATGATCTTTGTAAATAAATTATTGTTATTAAAAAACGTAAGTGTTAAAAGTATAGTAATTGTACTACGTACACAGGTGCTACTTAATACCTATATTAATTCTATGTATCTATAGGAGGAATACCTAAAACAAAAAGTTTTTAGGTTTCCAATATGACAGCCGAACCGTTGATTGTAAAATCGAAAGTTCAAAAAGGCAACTGATCAAAAAGAAATCCATCAGACATCAACATATCATTGTGTTCTAACTCGATTTGTATCTACGAGTTGTAAGACTGAATCCCGTGCAATCTTGAACACCATCAATCTCAATCAGATTGCAAATTAAAAAGTGTCTTAACTTGATTATAACAACATAGTAAGTAACATAGAAGAAATTCTAATAGTGAAAGTAACTGGAATTGAAACTATATCAACTTTATATACTAACATTGAAGATATAACGATAACATTATGAAATAAAGATGAACATACTTTAGATAGAGATAACAGGCTTACAATTGACGACAAATTATGAGCTTTATGTGTTTCGTACTAAGGACTACAAAGTTTAGATAAGAACACGTGTGAACGATTGTACGGGGGACTCTCGGGGGACTAGATAATAATGCAGATAGATGAATAAAAAAAGTGACACGTCACCATTTGCTTATGATAATGAATGAGAAACTAAGCATACTCAAAAGGAGGTTAAGTAGTAGAGATGCTTTTATCTTGATGCCAAAACATACATTGCCTACGGAGGATTAAATTGGACATCGTGAAAGTATTAAAAAGTACTTACTTACTTTTAAATAAAGCTACCAAAATGTTGAAAAACAAACGAGCAGGAATAAAATATGAATAGTATATAGTACAATGAATAATGTACCTACCATAAATATTCTTATAACATAGTAACAGGTAAACAAACGTAATGTTACAAAAGCAAAAGTATACAGATAATACAACAGGAAATCTGAAAGGGGGAAAAGAAAATTAGTAAGGAAAGGAAGAGGATCATGGACAGTAACTTTTTGATATTATTTTTTTATATATTGACATTTCTAAGAATATGTAACAATTTGTGATAGATAATTAATATTGTTATAGGCTTTATGGTTTATTATATCAACTGTTTACTGAAAAGGTTTATTATATCAACTGTTTACTTCTACTGTATTTATCTTATAGATAACTACCTAGTTGTCTATGGAATGAATGCTGACCGTTATTGAATACCTTCTTTTTGGGAAAGCACTGTCTCTCAAGATACAGGTTCGCCTAGTTTGGGAGCCAGGGTATTGTTCGATTTACAAGCATTGTGATGTTTTCAATAAACATTATTTTATTTTATTTACTGCAAAATTTGGATTTAGAAAGAGAGAAGATATTCTATAAAGTAGCACAATTTTGTAATTTCTGAACCATCATACATAATATCAGATTCATCAAATACCGTTACGCTTCATCTTACTCATATTTCACTATCTGTTGAACATCCAAAACTTGTTATGGACTTAGGTCAAAAGCGTATGAGAGATGCAGAACTACACAAATACACTGTTAGGTAAAACATTGAGGTCGCCGCTCACCGTTCGCCCCCGACATATGACCTCGTCAACGACTGCTATTACCATTATAGCTGGTACAATTGTTCCCGGCGGAAATAAAGATCGCGATGGAATGGAAACAGCCTTTGTTGTTCTTTTTCTATCTCTCGCTCGTCAGCGGCGATTGTTTATTTATTTGCATTCAATGGTCTGTGTCACTGTGTCTTATTGTGGCTTGTGACTGATCATAACGTAGTACGAGTAAACTATAGCTTGAAGAATTTCAGTTTATTTCATTCATGCGTTTATTTCTTATTTAAAATTTAAAACTTGTTATTATTTTATTACTGGAATGGAAATGTAATTTATAATATGTTTATCTTGTATATTATGTTTTCCTTCTGTAATTATAATATACATTATTTTAAGTTATAAATATGTAAATAAATATCTCAAATTACGGATTACTCACTGATAAACAGAACATTTATAATTTGTAAAGTTTATATACATATATAATACTAAATTTACATAATTTTAATTTTTAATGTTTTATAATAATTAATTGTTAATTTATTATTTGTGTATTCTATGGGACTAGTGCCTGAAAATAAATACATTTTAATTTAATTTATTTTCTCTGTCGGTATATTTACACGTTATATTTGCAGCGGTGTGTGTAACGGTGAAGAGATAACTGAAAAGAAATCTGACGAAGAAAGGTAACTTAATTCCGCTAGATATATTATATGATAAACACTAAAGGCTGTCGCACAGTTATCAACCCTGCACCGGATCGCCTCCGTATCGCCTCGCCGTCCACCAGGCGTCAACGTCAATAGGCACGTAACCGACGCTCAGCACTTCCGGGGTGATGCCCTTAATGATAGATGCTAACTTGGTTGAAGTAAGTCAAACCATCTGGTAGGCTCTGCAAAAAGTAAAAGACACGAGAGTGACCATTTTTTCAATGATAATTTACCGTCACACAATCTCTTCAGTTACTTGTACGAAAGTCTTACCTATACAACATACTTCATTCTGAGATTCAACCATCGCCTAGCTGTAAAATACCCTACCTGTACGTTATATTGTACTCAATTGCTATCGGTTCCTTTTCAGGAAACGTAGTGTCATCCATAAACGTAATACATCTGGTGAATTCAATGGTAAGTCTAATTTCCTCGAGCCATTGAAATCAATGAGGCAGATCTAGTGGTCCCGTTAGAACTAGCTTCGAAGATGTGCCACATCGCTTGTTTAGGAGCCGCCTCTCTGCAGATATCGGCTGCTGTGTTTGTTTTGTTGTCTTGAATATCTTTTGAGCTTCATTGATATTCGAAATATCTAGACAGCTTAGAAAAAATCTTCAGTGGAACTTATTTCGTCAGATTTCTCTTCTCTTATTAACCTTATGCCATCATTATGATTTATTTTAAATTTACAATGTTTGACGTATTGGTAGGTTAACCTATATGGTCGACTTTAAACTTTAGCACTCTACATATCAGTGACGTACACTTCAGAGTTATTATCCTTATTTTCTGACGCATAGTTATTACTCTTACTGGGTAAATTCAATACAAATTGTTATTATTGATGTTTTCTATTTGTACAATAAAGTATATTTTACTTTTACTTTACTTTACAAATATACTTTTTCTTCTGATCCTTGAATGAAAATTACTACAACGACACAATGATATCAAGTTTTTGTACTACGGCAGAATTACCTACCAAGTTTATCGGCATTGAAGGTAATTTAAGTTGAGCCCTAAAATTTAAAATTAAAATCGTTGAAACTCGCAATTTGTTCCACCACATCGAACATTATCGTGTATCCAATAATGGAAATTAAGTAGAATCATTATACGTGTGTCGGTGAAGCACGAAACCTTATATTACATCCTTGGAACCACTGTTTTGATTTCGAACAATAACGTATCACGATATCTTAGTGTGTTATTATTCCAACTAGTGTTACTACAAATGCTTCTTACTGATATTTGAAACATACTTTGTCTACTCTTCTACGATAAACACCATCCATATTATAGGTACTCGTAGGTTACATAAGTCTAATTCTCGTAATTCCCGGTTCCAATTAGGCTACCCCATCTCTAATGACAATTACAAAATTTGGAGTCTTCAGCGTTTGATCCTGGAATCCAACTAACATCTTATCTTATCTTATGATAGAGGGCCGGGAATAACCCCAGCGGCACTTCGACCTTTGCTGGAGTATGATGGGATCTCTGGAACGGTAACAGTTAGGTTGTTCGAGTTTAAGCTCAAATGTTTATGACCATGATGATCTTCCCACATCTGGAACCTTGAGGACCTGATGATGACCAGGAAAAAGTATGGGGATCTCCACAATGGTAGGTCCGTTGGGGTTTCTGAAATTTTTAATTTAGAGTTATATAGAATGTGTCTCCAAATACCTTCACCTTAGCGGCGATGTGTCCAATAGGGTTTAGGAGGTACTGTTTTCATCTTCTCAAGATCGGCATCCTACTATAGGACCTACTATAGGTTTCTAATCTGCAGCAGTGTTTTATCAATATATATGCTATCAGCAATAAAAAGGAAGACTTCATTATTTAGAGCCTATCATATTTTCATGTGTAGTGATTTCCACGTAGGTACTCGTATAAGTATACTATAGATGTGTGATTATCATTAGATGTTAGGAATCGCGTGCCCCGGCGGCATAGTTCGCGATGTCTCGCCTTGATTTAGTTTAGAAATCGCCTTAGCGTACCAGCAATTATATTTCGATTAGTTTTCTATTCATTGTCAAGATTTCTTTGATTTGTTCACTTACTTGTGCCGGTTGGGTGAATACTCGTACAAACTATACGCTACAATTGTCTATCTAGTACGAGATTGCAAGCGAAATAACAATGAAAATGACCTTGGCACCAAGTTTTGTATTGCATAATTGAAATTGAAATTGAAAATATTTATTTCCAGAAGTACAATTGGTCTTCTAATACACACACACACACACATTACATATTAAGATACATTAAATTAGATTAGATTAGATTAAAGCTTGGTAAAACAATTAAATTAACTTACATGAAATTTATAATAATAAATTAATAATTTATAATAATATTAGAACAACACAAAACATAAATATTGTCGTCAGGTAATTGGCACATGATAAGGGTGCTTCCTCGTGGTCCCCCTAGTTTGTCCCACCGGTGGGTCCACGAGGAATTTCTTTTCCTCGTGGTCCCCCTAAGCAGTGGGACCATAAAGAATATTCCTCGTGGTCCCACTATAAATTGTGCAGTACAAGTTGCGCTCTTCGTGGTGATTATTATATGAAAACATCCAGACCAGTGAACAAATATCCCATTTGTACTCATCATACAAACATCAGATGGGTAACTGGTCCATTTCCGATGTAGTGGGCTAGGAACCCATTCTTAAATCTTTCTTAATTCTTATTCATTCATAAATTCTGATTGTATTTTCATCATCAGCCTATTAATGTTCCCACTGTTGGGGCACAGGCCTCCCCTTGCACAAGGGGGTACGGCCTTGATCCACCGAGCGGGCTCAGTGCTGTGCAGTGGATTTTACACGCCTTCGGAAACTTTTAATTTCCTCAGACATGCAAGTTTTCTCACCATTAGAGCAGTCGGTAAATGTACGTAAGTCTTCGATAAAAATGGAAAAGCTCATTGGTACACATGGCATTGCATGGTTCCGAACCCTGACCTCCCGCATGGGAGTCCGGCGTCCTAGCCACTAGACCACCGACGCTCACGATTGTATTTTAGAATTATTAATTTAATTTAATTTGATCCTCTGTCAGTTTGGATGTAATTTGTCTTTTTTTGTCTACAGAAGTATCTTTTTTAGAATCTTTTCAATATTTACTAAAGGCAATCATTATCTTTACTTCTTAACAATATCTTTACATCTTTTTTCTAAGTCAAAATTTTTACCGTGATTTATTTTAATTTTCACCTATACATTCCTTCATATTTTTTACGATACTCCTACTTATAGCGTCTCTTTATATTCGAACTAAGTAATAGATCTACTTACTGTTACTTACTACCTATATAAGTATATGTATGTATACTTTTTTTTTCTTTAATGATTGGCCCCTGCTAGTGATTCACACTCTGCAATTTGGCCAAAGACCGTGTTAGAATCTTGAAAATAACTCGAACGTTTTGGAGTCTGTTTTGAGAAAAACTGTTTACCAACATCGAGATTAAGGAAGAGTCGTGTGCACTAAGAATGCCTAGTGTCTTGCATTCCAAGTGCAATTGGAGGTTTAGTTGCCTGATCCACACCATCTATAGTATTTCACACCCATTTCACTGTATTATTTATATAAAAGAGACGAAACGGACGATTTTCAGGTAAAATACACTAGTTTTACGAAAAAATAACCACTGTAAACCGTTTTTAAACATTAAAATAGGACGAACACGCCATGACAGCATGAACGCAACAACTTAGCCTCAAGTATATACTTATAAATAAACTAGTTTCTCATTTCGTCAAATTTCTTCTTTAACATCATCTTACTAACTGTACTATTTGAAGACACATTTTGGTGGACTCCATTAGACAACTCTACAAAAAGTGTTCTGGGAGTTAGACGTGTCAATAACCTGGTCACGACTACTTTTAGAAGATCAATTCTGATATGAAAATTGGATATCTTTACAATATTGGTTAGCACTTATGTAATTCTATATGCAGGGTAAATCGTGACTGCATGTTTTCTATGACGTTATGTTAATCATTAATCATTTGTACTCTTACTCGTAGATTTCTTACAAAGTTTTTCTTAATATCTACTGTAATTAAATTATTTTCTAAAATACTGTTGTTAATTTTTATCCTTTTACTTGTATCGGCCGAAGAAAGAGCCTTATTATTCGAATGCATCCAAGGTTTCTTTTTCATTTCTAGATAAATAATATGAGAAAATAAATCAAATTATTTTTAAAAATGGCGTCGGTGTCCTAGTGGCTAGGACGTTGGACTCCCATGGGGGAGGTCCGGGTTCGAAACCATGCCATGTACCAATGAGTTTTTCGGATTTTTTCGAAGACTTACGTACATTTACCGACTGCTCTAATGGTGAAGGAAAACATCGTGAGAAATCTTGCATGTCTGAGGAAATTAAAAGTTTCCGAAGGTTTGTGAAATCCACCGCACAGCACTGGGCCCGCTCGGTGGATCATGGCCCGTACCGCCCTTGTGCAAGGGGAGGCCTGCGCCCCAACAGTGGGGACATTAATAGGCTGATGATGTGTTGTTAAATTTTTGGTTAAATTCGTTCATTGTCATTTTGTTAATAATACTACATCAAAATTAAATAATATAATAAAAGAAAGGCATCTAAAAAGTAAGACTCTTCTGAATTTTGAAGCAGTAAATGTTCTTAGTTTAATTAACAATTATCTATCTATCTATCTATCTATCAGCCCGTATCTGTCCACTGCTGGACATAGGCCTCTCCCAGAGCGCGCCACATTACTCGGTCCTCCGCCTTCCTCATCCAATCATCGCCAGCAACCTTCTTCAGGTCGTTGGTCCACCGGGCAGGGGGGCGTCCCACACTGCGCTTTCTTGTCCGCGGTCTCCACTCTAGAACTCGTCTACCCCAACGGGGTGAATTAACAATTGTTCTTAGTAAAATTATTTACTATGATCAAAGTTAAATATTACTTCAACAACTTTTCGATACAGGAAGCTATAAACTTTCAATGCCCACACAGTTCTTACTAAGATCCATTCGTAACCGATTCGCGTGCAAGTCATTGTGTATGTTGTAATCGGAGAAATTCCCATCGGTATGATTGCTGTTTACGAATGACGAATTGAATTCAATAGTTCATTAATAGGAACATACTTTGAAAACATGGGCGAATGGAAAGTAGATGGGTCCAACAGTAGAACATTTTAAAATCGCTGCAGGTTAAGCGTTAGTGAAGCAAGCGTAGATGCAATTCCACTTGCTGACTCAGAGCAATGTTATATCTACCTAAATTAAATGAAAGCTTTCTAGATGGATAGAACGGCGGTGGTACTTAGTTCTATAATACACATAATTTAGGTTAATATGCTAAATGCTTTCCTATTGTTAAATGTTGCCTGCAAATTATTAGGCGCTTGAAAATCTGTGGCAAATCTTCGTTTAGATTCTTGATGTGTTCCGTCGAGCTATAGAAGAGTCAGTCCTTTCTTAACACGCGTCCATTAGACTCTAATAAATTAAATATGTGCAAAACACGCAACCATTAGCAACTGAAAACTTGGATCGTTATAAAGTAATTATAAGAACCAAAGCATACGGTATAATGTTATGGCGAAATTTTAAAGTTATCAAACCCTTTCTTTTCCCCTTTTACGAGGCCAGCGTAAGGATGCATAACCCGTTGGCTCTGATTAATCTTCTACGGCCTCATCCTCGAGCGTCTCTCCTATCAAAAACTCAGCGCCAGCCACTTGGTATATTCGGACGTCCCGGGTCAGGGACGACCTAGCTGGGTGTGGTGCTTCATGTTCAAGTTCAATATAGAACATCTAAAGGACATTATATAGGTACTAGGTAGAACTATTCGCAATCTACACAAACTTAAAGTAGGCACATTAATGAAAATCTACCTAATGAGTATCTGCCACAGAATCTAAACGAAATTTCAAACTTAGTAAATTATAGATACACAAAGTTATACTTCAAATAGCTAAGAAGGCACATTAAGGAAAATGCTAACAGACAGAAAGCTGGTAAACGCGTACCGTAGAGTGGAAAATTAAAGGGTTAACACACAACTTTCCACTTAGCGACTACACGGGTTAACCGTGACCTACGCGTGTTCGAACACTCCATAACTGTAACTCAGCATGATGTACATTGTAAATGTTATTTCATTATTAGTTAAGTAAATTCCTGTCGTATACAATCCGTCTTTTTACTTCGAATCATACTTCAATATTTATTCCGGCCTCGGTAATGATTTATTCCGATAGCTTTTCCTCTTTTCATCAGGTTGCTTTTCTGACATATCTTGTGTTTATAAATGATCATTGTTGAACAAAACTTTAAAAATATTGTTTCTTGTTGTAGCATTTCCATATTACCAATGTTATGACTGTCATCATCAGAAGTCGATGAATACTTCCTTTGTCTTTAAATAAATTGTCCATCCATTATATCCTTTTACTAGGTAATGTATGATTTCATCCATCCATGCATTAAATAGTAACTGTGTACAAACAAGCTGCTGCTGACATGTTCAAAATACCATGACGTCCCGTTGTACTTCCTGTTTTTATGTTCGTTGTCTTTTTCCAGCTGGATTTTATAATTTCCAGTCTTTTCTATTCATATCTTTTTTAAGTTTTCTAGTTTTATTGTTAGAATCAAGTCTACCAATTTCACTATGTCATCTGGTTCCTCTTGTTTTTAAAATGTGATGCATGATAGTGATGTCTAGTCACATTTTTTTGTCCGCAGGATTAATAGAACCATATAATTCCATAAAAACGCTTGTCACGTCACGTAATAAAACGCTTACTCTAAAAAATCTCCCCACATCGTTATATGTAGCACCAATTGCATAAAGCGTCCTAAGATTTCAACCTCAATTAAAACATACTCTTGTCCCCTTCTGTTCTAAGTCCATATAAGTATATCCAGAATTTTAAGGAAGTGTTTACACCTAGTTAAGTTATGTCCTTTCCTTCAAACTTAATGCCAAGTTTAAATCAACATCCCGTGTTATTTTCCTAGAGATACATTTCCTTGCACAACCTCACTGTCATTAGACAAGTTTCACTAATTAAGTGATTAATGCTAGCCACTTAGCTACTTAATGACAGGCTGGATTGAACTCAAATTGGTTTACAATCGGAAATTGTGGCTGGTTTGACGTTTGTGGTCACTTTCTCACCAATGTGTGGAAATTGAATAATTTAACGCTAACGTGCATAATCTCATCCTCTACTGCTAGATTACATAAAGTGAGATGTGATAAGTGACGTATGAAATGTGATACGTGAGAAGACGCCTAACGTGGTACCTATGTAAAGGAAGTGACAATGTTGAAAGTGACAGCATATTTTCTAGCACTAAAAATAAAAGCCGGACCGGGCAGCTAGTAGATTTATAAATCGTAGATATTTGCTGTGAGTGCATTGTTTTTCTCAAATTATCTTTAATCAACAGAGCTGTCACTATTAATCCACCATATCAAACTCAGCCCTTTTTAAATACATTTTTAGAAACACAAGGAGAATTTTACAACAATTTCAAGAAGCATTCTACGTTAGCTTAGATGTTGCTAGATTGTTATATAACTTAATCGAAGCGGTTCTCAATTCCTAGCTTAATTATCTTTATAGACCAACTTCTATGATTCATTCCGGAACCATAGAACCTCATTGCTGTTATTATAAGCCGATTCTTATCAACTCTGGCCAATGACTCCAAAGTTCAACGATCTTTCGAAGGCTTTTAAGTACAGCGTTTTCGTCAACAAAACTAGCGTTATTTATTAAACTATAGGTAAGTACTACAAAAACTTAGATAGGTAATCAGTTGGGTAACTTAACCTGCGTTTTTTTGGATTTTATTACTCTAACCATAGACTATGGTATTTGGTTTTTATTTTTATTTTTTACAGTTCTCTGCAAGTTGGAGTTTGATAAGATCATTTATTTCCTATCTTAGATACCGAAGCTTGCACGAAACGTTCTTAAAGATAATTCTTTATTAAAATACATACTTGCGTAAATTAGGCGACGAGATTTAGGCACCTAAGTTAATCTTCTAACTAATACATTACATTCTAAGCTAAAAGCAATGCATCTGGAGCAGTAGTCCACCACAGTGGTCAAGAGGTTGGGGTCGATCCAGCGAGGTTTACGCCGCACTCTCCAATCTAGCCTTTGAACCATTGCTTGAAACTACATCACGATTTATTGCACAGATAGCATACCTGTTAAATTAGTCAATCAACGAAACAAACCCTAACAATGTTACCTTCATCAAAAACCTTGATCCGTTATCTGTACAGGGTATCTCACATCACGAAGCAACGTTCCAATCCCCAAGTGTGTTGAAACCATTGTTTATGACATGCACCGAATGCGCTCGCAATAACAAATAACTTCCCGTAGAATGGAACGTAGAACAATATGGCTGTACCAAAACACCTTGCGAAAAAATTCATAACAATCACATGGCATGAAAACAATTTACGATATTTGAAAACAGTAAAGAATATGAATTATATTTTTATGCTTGTCCCACTCTAAGAAATATTTAGGTAGGCTCATATGGTGCACCACAGGGATCGCTTTTGGGTCTCCATCTATTTTTTGTTAATTAGTTTCGAAAACTGTTGAAAATATTACATAATTATTCTATTCATCCACTATTATACTTGATAGTTGTTCTTTTACCCAACAATACAATTGAGCACCTGCGAAAAAACGAATGACGACAAGAAGTAACGAATCGCATCAAAAGAATAAAAGATTGACGACTGAAATGATATTAAAGTCTCCATTAACAATTCTCAAGACATACGTCACAAAGAAAATTTCGCAACATCTATTAATCAGTTTTCATAGTTTGCAACACTATGTGCACACAGGTCTCCCATGCTAAGACCTTGAAATCGATATAATGTTACGAAATCAATAGCCACGCCGCGATCTACATCAAACTAATTTGAATACAATGAGTGTAGTGGTACGGACTTGTCGACTTATGTCGCAGAATTCAAAAACACGTTCCCTGTGATGTAATCTTTACTAGGAACAAGTTTCGGTTCGTTTGTCATTTCTAATCGAGATCTATCTTGATCGGGAATAATAACTGTTTATAGCTTTTAATCGTTAATAATGCTCACGTTCTGTCTTATCTGATCTTAAGATTCTTAATGTTATCATTAAACAACAATCTAAATCACTCACTGGAGTTTGAGTGGAAGTTACGAGTTGAGTGCTGAATAAGTTCAAGGGAATTCAGTTGACTGAGATTCAGAATAAGATTTGATTTATATATGTATTGTTGTTGTCGTCCTATACCCCGGAGGTACTGAGGGCCTCCACGAGATCTCTCCAGGCCGCTCTGTCTTGTGCCACCTTCCTAGCTTCACTCCAGCTCAGCCCTGCTGCCTTCAGTTCAAGGTCGACAGTTCGCCTCCACGTGTGGACATGACGGCCAGGTTTCCTCTTCCCGCGTGGCTGCAACTCGATTTATATATGTAGTTATTTGCAATAGATATTTGTATCGAAAATAGTAGCGTCAGTAGACAAAAAACCTCGCTGCTTCAGGGCTTACAGTATTTTCGAAGTATCGAGGATTCATGGGTGCTTTATAGATATGTTCTGACAAATGATACAAACGAGAGTGCACCCATGATATAAACCTTCGATTCTTACAATACAAAATAATGCAACAAGCACTGAAACATAAAACATTAGTATTAGTATCCTAAGATTGCGAATAGCATTTTACCTGATATATTTTTATAGTAGTTGATATTCTTCATAAAAACACAAAACTATGTTGCTGTAACGTAACTTTCTAAATCCAAGAATGCTAATTGAAGACAAATCAAATACAATGAGTTGTAAACTAATAAAACGACAGCAGAAAGACCATAAACAATATTAATATACATAATCCAGCAACCGCCGTAGACAAAGGCGATACGTGAAACAATAAAACGGACGCATATCCTGCGAGCCCTTCGTTCCTTGAACTATTATTGAGTCAAAGGCATGGAATGTTTACTTATATGGAAATTTTAGTAAAAGTATGTCACACGAATAATAATGTTAGTGCTTTAACTATATTTACGGTTTTGAGTTGTAGTAAAGAATACTTTATGTGTACTGTACGTGTAGATTAGACATCATGATTTTCAGAGGTCGATGAATTATTGGCATACTTAGTTTCCTTCTTTATTCTTCTTCTGTCGTATAATTCAAGCAGCCAATGGTTTTCTGATTGGCTTTAAATAAATCCATCTTCATTAAATATTTTTGAAATGTCACTTTTAAACATAATACTTTCTTAAGCATTTATCTTTAAGTATACACTTGTTGACGTGAACCTTATACCACACCTTGTACAGTTAATTTAACAGCCATTGATAACGCTGAACGGCATATTATCATTCAACTTTGAAAGCCATGACAGCGTCCGTTTTCTTTTCCTCTACCGCCATACGCTGTCCCTAAAACACTTCCAGCTATCTGTAAAAGGTTCTACATTATTATAATAGTGGCGGTCGTGACTGGCTGTAGACCAGAGTCGATCGACACACAAATTGTTCTGTTCGGAAGAGAAAGTATCAGGTGTGGGTGAGAACGATCTATCGAAAACGGTAACACGTTATCTGCACTCTGTACGTGTTGTGTTAATGATTCTCTCGATGGGGTACAAGATGGAAAATAGCTTTTGTTGCGAACACCTTTTGTTGCGACTCTATTGCCGATTGAGGACGTAGTGGTCGAAAGTGGTGCTTGCTATAATAGAGCATTGCGGTTTGAAACTATTTCAGAAGCAATGAAATCTATAATAAAAGTTATAGAACTCGTAACCAACGTGCTTTCATTTTTAACGGATGTTATACAATATGAAATCCTTCCGAGTCTAGTGTTACAGCCTTTGGTAATTACAGAATATGGCGGTACGATTGAATTATATTATCTAATGACACAATAGAAGGTTACTGCTATGAGATACATAATACAAAAAATATTCAAAAAGAAGGTAGATAATACGTAGGTTTTCTTCTGAAGATAATTCTGATGATGATTTGCTGATGTAAAGAACAATAAAAAATCTTGGCGTACAGTAAAAGCCAACCTCATATTCTTCAAATGTATAGCAATATTTAAAATGAAGTATTATAAGTACCTACCCTAAACTGTTGGCTTTGGGTGCGGTGAACCTCGCAAAAGCCTAATAGCAGTTCGTCGTTTTATTTCAATGTCACTCAGGTTAATGTCTTAGAAAATCATAGCCATCTGTGTTCCACATGTTTCCGATACCGTTGCCATGTGTTTACGTTTGCGATTCGCGGATTCTAATAGAAATGACTGTTATATCAATGGTAATAATGAACACCTAAAAGGAAAGGAAGCTAAAATGTTGTACAAATATGTATTTATGCAATAATATGTGTACGTTAATCGGATAGTTCCCATTTGTTCTATGAAATATGACGTCATAGGCCGTTAATATTTCCTCGAGATTGGGAAATCCGCAAGTCGATATAAACTTGTAAGTTTGAAGTTAGAAATGGTTAAACGACTATAAATTATAACTTTGAACAAGTAGTCATAATGAATATATTTTAATTTACTTTATAAATATTGTCTAACATAATATAATATAACACTAAAATAATACTAAAGCTAAAACTAAACTAAGGCTAAGAAAACTAAAGATAAAAAATTTGGGTTAAGTCCCCCACATCCGGCAGTGTACCCAAGAGACTGGCTGCGTTGCCCCGTTGGATAGCTAAGCTAATCCGCTGGGCCAAATAGGAGCCAGATCTTGGGTCTTTTGACGCGTCGACCAGTCGCTTTGCGAGGTCCTTGAAGACGCGGTGCGCTCCCGGGCCCCAGGGTCCCAATGTTTCAACCCCAAACGGCTCAAATATGTATGTTTCACCCAGATTGGATATATATAGAGATTCATAATCATAAATAAGTTAGCGAGGATAAACTCAAAAAAAAATAACACGTAGATAAAAACAGCTTATAAACAGAAATTCCTAAGAATTCTAAACCAAGATTCTGATGTCATAAAAATAAATAGTTTTCATTTTCTCGAAATGACACAATGTTATTGTAATGGCACTTTCTAAAGAATCCGGCGGAACTAAAGGGATGCCCGCAGATGGCAGGTGCGACCACGACAAGAGTGTGACTAATGTTAATGCGTGATTCCGTTACCGACGCGTGCGCAGGGGTTCTTATATTAAGTGGCTCATAAAAATTCATTCGATTATTTTAACTTTTATGACACCACTAAAGGCATCATCAGAGGTCGAATTATGGTTTTAGTCATCTTGTATATGTCGCAGGGAAATAACTGAGATGTACCAAAGGATTGATCTGGTCAATTGCTCGTTGACTAAATTCACAGGGTAACATTAAAATTGAGCGTGTAATTAAGTAAAATAGTTAATTAATATGTGACTACAATAATGAATTGGAAATTCCTGTTATGCTAATGTAAAATGTAAATACACCATAATATATAGATTTCTATAACAAATGTAATAGAATTTACAGAATATGTCATTAAATAAGTATAACCATCTAAATCGACAGCTCACTTAAACAAGTCCCCTCTCATCAAATAAATAAACTTAAAACCTGAAAAGCAACAAACCCTTCATCGAAGTAATTCGAAATTGCTCATATATTTAAAAGATAAACCAACCAATTGTAGTACACAAATTTTGGCAAATAAATACTTCCTTACTGAAATACTTACTGAAATAGATGGCAGACAAAATTGAGATTCTACTCGCTATAATTTTACTATGAATAAAGAACTATGTACCTTAGTGGTAAACCAATTTTTGGCCGTTCGTACGAGTAGGTTAGGTACTTTTAAATATTATCTCTCTTCAACCGGTGTCCACCCACTGCTGGATGTAAGTCTCCTCCAATGTACGCCATTTTCTACGACCTTGAGCTTTACCAATCCAGTTTTCTCCAGCAGATCTTTTTATGTCATCTGCCCATCTTGCTGGTGGTCGACCTACGCTCCTGGTCCCAGTCCTTGGTCTCCATGTCATAAATATTATACCTAGGTTCAAATTGAACTCTGTAACTAGACAGACATGTGAACAGAACCTGAATTCTATGAGAGCTGCACAAATCACTTTTTGCCGAGATCATCAAACGTTACATGCGCATGCCAGCATGCCACACTAATTTCCCTTCTGACGACAGTTTCACGTGTATAATCATAACATGCGTAAGGCAGCAATTATCACGTATATTAATACCACATAAATCTTTCAACACTATTGCATACTTATACTACAAATTCAATACCGCACGTATACGAGTTACTGTTATTTGCCCGTTATCGAGTTTTCTCTCATTTGATTTCTCCACTTGCTATTACTCGTACTGTGCTGCTGACATTGGGAAGGTAATAGAATAATGCACTCTTGTTTCTTTTTCACTATCTCACTACTGCTTATTTGTCTGTCACCTGTCTTACTTATATTACTAGCTTAATAATAAAAGAGAGCTAACCGGCACAGACACCTCGCAACTCCTGCTCCAACAGATTCGCAATTCATCTGCCGCACATGCGGCAGAACTTGCCGCTCTCGAATTGGCTTATTCAGCCACGAGCGTAGATGCTGACATAGCGCTGTGTAAATCATCTGTCAAGATGTACAAGGCCAACAACCAACCAAGAATAAAAGATTCTTATTCTTTCTTTCTATATCTCTTGACATTGTCACGCTGTCCTTATTTTGCTGTTTGACTTTCTGTCTCCTATCTTATTCTAAGAGTACCTATGGATTAAGACTCTTAGATCTTATTACTGTTATTATGGACTTGTTAATCTCACTTCTCCACTTAGAATAGAATAGAATAGAAAAACCTTTATTAATAGACCATATATAAAAATATCTGTAAAAAATATGTACAAAATATCACAAAATGAGTCGGATTATAAATTGGCTATATGACCACTGACCACTGGCGACTTGCTGACACCTAGGCTTGCCTCTATTTTTCTCTTTCTAACTCATGCTGTACTGCTTGTCATTTACTCTTATGTCTCAGTGTTCGACTTTTAACTACTTTTACTTAAGCAATTTATCTACTAATTTTGTTTTATTTACTACTAAACCCGCATTTGACCTCGCTCTAAGATTATTGACCTTAAGTCATACTCTACCTAGTACAGGAAAGTTATCTCTCTGTTTTTCTTTTTCCTTACTTCCTCATATGACTTGCATTCTCTTTCATTAATTGATGACGACACGTGTATTATATTTGTCATAAGACTTTGCCTCATCATTTATGGGTCACTGTGTACGATTTTATAATAAAATACCTGATACTGTAATAAATATGACAGAGAAAAAATTTAAGACCCATATAAGACGGACCTTATGTAAAAAGGGTTATTATAAAATAAATGAATATTTAAATAATAAAGAGGCTTGGTCCTAAATTCAGCTCCAACTCGGCACATTGTGTACATATATGATTGTATTTATAATTATTGTAAGATATAGTTATTTCAAAAGATGTGCTGCTGAAAGTTTCTTGGCGCCGCTTCTTTCCTTTCAGCTGTAGCACCTTAAGAAGTGGTGGTTGAGTAAAAAAGAATGACGTTGTAAAAATGTACTATAAGGTAAAAAATCAAAATCTATTATTTTGATATTTTTTTGGTTCATTTTGGTTTGTCTTTGCCTTCCCTATTCTATTCCCCATCGTTTCTGTTATTTACCCACAAAAAACTATTCTAAATGCAGGTATATCTATAATCGAAGAAGCCTGTAGTATAATCACAGCATCGCCTAGTTAGTTTCTTTAAGCTGGTAAAGAGAGCATCTTTACATAGCGGTATGTAGTTGTCTCATTGGGGAAATGGAGCAAAAAGAACAATGATGCGTCTACAGCGCGTTTTTTTTTCTTTTTAACCGTGGCCCACATTCTTTAATTTTACTGTTAATGTAACAAGCAACATTGATGGGAAAAATTTCGCTAAAGATTTTACAGTAAGTGGTACAGAAATTGAAAGCACCTCTGTACAGTGGAAGACACATAAGCTGTACTCTGTGGGACCCTGTCGCAATATGTTTTTGTTATGATTCGTTGACATTAGTATCTATGAATGTGTCAAATAATTTAAAGCGACAAATTACTTCTATATATTCTTTTATTATAACTAAAACACAAGGTTTTTCTAATAAACATAATGAAATAACCATATAACAGAAGGTAATTTGACAAATGTAGGTAATTCAATTCAATTCATCGCGATCATCAGCCTATTAATGTCCCCACTAATGGGGCACAGGCCTCCCCTTGAACAAGGGGTGTACCGGCCATGATCCACCGAGCGGGCCCAGTGCTGATTGGTGGATTTCACACGCCTTCGAAAACTTTTAATTTCTTCAGACATGCAGGTTTCCTCACGATGTTTTCCTTCACCGTTAGAGCAGTCGGTAAATGTACGTAAGTCGTCGAAAAAATCAGAAATACTCATTGGCATGTACCAATGCATGGCATTGCATGGTTTCGAAACCGGAACTCCCGCTGAATTAAATTCAATTCAATATTTTTATTTCAGACAAAAGTCCATACAAAGTTAATATTATTACTTGCTTGCTTATCGTATGGTTAGTGGCCAACCTATTTGTCAGAGTTGTTCAGGCCGCTCGTAAACCTCTGACATGGCTTAACGACTGCTGTCGAACGACAACAACCTGAACCAACTGCTTAACGTGCTCTCCGAGGCACGGAGGAGCTCAGATGAAATATGCCACTAGCGGTCACCCATCCAGGCACCGCCCGCGCCAACGTCGCTTAACCTGCACGATCACTTTCGGACTGTGCTCGCAACTACGCTACGAGCTCCTCATATTATTACTTAAAAGCTTAATGAGGAGCTTTAAGTCGATTTAACTTTGTTTCAAATCCCTCTAAAAAAGTGTTGACTACGGTCTTTAGTTTCGTAATCAATTACAATATCATTACGCACTTTAACGGTCCAGAAGTCACGACCCACCCACCGAAAGATCCAGTTCATTACATTCGGTTAGTCAACCCCAGCCAGCTCAGCGTAGCTTAGCACGACATCCACTTAGACGAAGCAATCATGCGAGTGTGTTATGCGTATGAATGTTACGGGTACGTTAATTGCTGAAAAATGTTAGGACTTGTTTGACTAGAATTCTGACTTGTTTCTAGACTTTGAACAGCAAAAACCTTAGTGTACAGCTGTACAATGGAATAAACACATCATTTAAGGGTCACTGTGTACGATTTTATAATAAGATACCTGATACTGTAATTAATATGACAGAGAAAAAAATTAAGGTACCCATATAAGACGGATCTTATGTAAAAAGGGTTATTATGAAATAAATGACTACTTAAATGATTAAGAGGCTTGGTCCTAAATTCAGCACCAGCTCTGTATTGTGTACATATATGATTGTATTCATAATTATATACATACTCACGTCTACAACACAAAATGTAGCGGTTAGATAGATTAACCAACGACAGGTATATTCCCACTTATCGCCGTAAAATTTAGTGGACAAACGTGATCTACAATTCAATAGTAGCAACTAAAACAAGCCACTAATTACTACTAGTCGATGGTCCATTATCTCTACTATTGCACTATATAGTGGGTGCGTGCATCTATGCGCTTGCGCAGCCGCCCGGAGGACGGATGCTGCGCCCTACGCGCCTATTGTTCCGCCTACCGCTGCTCCCAGATATAATTGCCAGTAACTGGTCCGTATTTTTAGAACAGCTCCATTATATACGTTACATCATATTCGTGACTCTTGTTTTGAAATACTTATTTATATGTTACTCACTACCTTACCTTACCTATAGATAGTACGTACATAATACTTGATAGACATTTTTTCTACGACCTATACAAAATAGTCAGGTTTCAAGGGAAAAAACTGACACCCATGAAGTAAGGCTGCAATTTTCTTTGCTGGATGAAGGATCGTAATCAGACCTTTTCTGAAGCTCATAGAAATTCGAGGCATGTTTTAGGTAGACTAGGTAAAATTTAGATACAAACCTAAATTACCTAGTCTACCTAAAACATGGCAAATATGGCTATTTGACTCTTTCTGTTTGACTGTCTAGACCAGGACTTCCCAACCAGTGGAGCGCGCCTCCCTAGCGGGCGTAAAAAGATCATAAGGGTAATCAATGTATTCGGACATTCTAAAGAAAAATCAATTTGAAGTCTTAAAACCACTCATTAATTCATTCGGTCAGACCACGGCATTGATTATGCTTGTAACAGAGAAATAAGTCGTGAAAATGATGTGTTTTTTTATTGTAACAATGAAAAAAAATATCAAAGGGGACATGATTACATTTTTTATAATCCGGGGAATCTAGACACTTCTAAACAGACATAAAGAGACAATAGCCATTTTTTAGGAAAAATAAAAACAAAAGACACCTAGTAGACAGCGATAGGCTCGCCACCTATCACGTTTGTCCACCAAATTTTACGGCGAAAAGTGGGAACTACCAATGATGAAGATGGTTCCTCGGAGCTTATGGCGGAGTTTATGGCGTGAGAGTTATGCTTATGGAATGTAAATTAATTAATCGTAATAGTTAATCTATTTTTAAAAGAATCGAATCGGTAATTATTCGAGCACCGAATAGACATTCCTATATGATACGTCAAACAAACTTCTAAGGGATCATTTCAAAATGAATAGGGTATAGAAAACATACGTATTACGGTGATATTATATCACTCATATGATGTACTTACTGTAGTACTCTTAATACTCAGAAAACTCGGTGGCCTAGTGGCTAGGACACCGGACTCCCATGCAGTGCCTTGTACCAATGAGTTTTTCGTATTTTTCGAAGACTTACGTATATTTAACGACCGCTCTAACGATGAAGGAAAATATCGTTAGGAAACCTGCACACTGAGATAACCAGTGTGTAAAATTGGGTAGGCACAAAAGATACTAAAGGGTCGAAGTGCCGCTGGGATTATTCCCGACCCCCTATCATAAGATAAGATAATACTCAGAAGGAATCTTGCGCTATGATCGCTCCTCCAACTCACTATAAATAAACCATAAGTATTTACATAGTAAGTATATTATTTTCTCTATCCAGCTATCTCTGTCAGCTATTCATTAAACGCTAATGCGAAAAGAAAGCCGCGTGCGCTTGCCGATCCGACGGCGATCGCATAAGTGGGATAGCGTATAGCATAGCATTCTACACAGGTACCTGGTAGTAATGGTATTGTCAAATGTGGAGCGCGGAACGATAAGCATCACTGCACCACTGATTTTGTTAGACTTGTTACTCGTATGTTTGGCTCGAAATTAATAGTAGATTTTGTAACTAGTGGGGAAATGACCACATTTGTCGCAGCGAGTGTAATTTCGCAATACGAACCATAAGCAAGTATTGTAAATAGACGAGTGCGACAAGTGGGCTTTCCACGTGTGATACATACAATATTTTTTGTTACACGTGCAGTCAACCACAGGTAGGTTACCCAAAACATCAAAATTTGTGAATCTGAAATGTATCTCGGTGCGCAGACATAAAGTTGAGTTTAATCGAAGGTTATTGATAGATGGTATACTGTACCTTGTGGTCGACTGTACGAGAAAATAATAAATAGATTACTATTTATTATTTCCCTAATATTATTACTATTTATTACAGGCGTTTAACCGCAGAGGGGTTCTTATCTAAAAAAATCGTAATAATTTTTATTAATGCAATTGAAAATGGATGTATTAATGTATATTATGTAATGGTCATCGGTCATGGTCCAACAGAATACCAGCGCTGTAGGCATTTTTGTCTGTATCAATAAGCTGAGTTGAGGCCCTTTTCACAACAACAGCAGACCATCAGACATGATTTAGATATGTTTACCTTTGACTACATAATTATTTTATCATAATTATAACTGTTTCGGTCATTGCTGTGGGTGAAATAAACATATTACTTACTTACTTAATGGCACTGTTTTAATTATAAAACATTTTCAGTTCAGAATTTTGTGATTCAAGCTTCTATTATAAATCTATCGAATATAGAGGAAAGCGTGGCGATTGGGTTAATAATTTCCCATTAACCTTCACCAATTTACTGGAAACGCCAACTCCTATACGGTCACATCGACTATTTAAAACTAGTTTTCTAGTCTAGCTTTTATTAAGTCTAGTAATATTAGAAGCAGGCTATAAAAACCCTCCATTAATACTAACAGGTTTTACGCCAATGGTGTAATTTCCTGCACCCTTATCAGTTTGGTATAAACCTCGCCGTTTATGGCAAAGTCTCGTTAAAACGTGATAAAACGAACGGAACTGTTTTTAAAACTTGGCAGGCTATCTAGTGGGTGATTAGTGGTCGGTCATATCAGGATACAGTGAATCAACTTCAATTCTGAAGAGGGTATTTGACAAGTATCAAATATTAAATACCTTCCATAAAAATAAGAAAATAGACATAAATTGATGGTCAAATGTGAAAACAGAATTAAAATCCGTTGAAAAATAGAATAGCGACAGGCAATTAAAAATCAGACGGTAGAAAGAAACGGCAATAGATAATTGTGACGTCACTGTTATGTAGCGCCATACAAGCGGGTCCTTGGCTACATATTAAGACTGTTTTGCTAGAAAGGGACAGAGCATCCCCCACTACTAACTTTAACCGTTAATATAGCTGATGTTAGTTGAGATATCGATAAACGGATTTAGATCCATCTTCAGGGCGTCGTAAGTTGATGCAAGATTATTTTTTTAATTTAAATGCCCTATTGTATTTTCCTCGCTTTTGTCAAAAAGCAAGTAACCGATATTTTTATTGTTACTGGTGGTGTTATTTGAATTAAGCATAATTGAGCGGAGAGATCAGCTCGTCTTCAGGCAATCAAAAAAAAACATTTAAAATGTCCTCTGATTTCGTTGTTTTTATATGATGATTGATGACAAAGTGAAATTGTTTGTGAAATATTACAATATTAAATATTATATATGAGATTAAATCAAATACGGATTACTCATCGATGAAAGTCGAAATATTACGTAATTATTCGGAGTTGTAACTTATACAGTCAGTCAGTATTGCATTAGGTATATTTTTCACTTATTAATACTACTTATCTTCAATTAAATTTATTTGTGTCGTTTCTTTGTCCTCTTGGACAGGTTTTGGCCAGCCATCGGCCATGGTCCAACAGAATACCAGCGCTGTAGGCATTTTTATCTGCAGCAATAAGCGGAGTTGAGGCCCTTTTCCCATCAGACATAATTTCGATATGTTCACCTTTGACTACATCATTATTTTATTATAATTATAACTGTTTCGGTCATTGCTGTGTGTGAAATAAACATATCACTTATTTACTTACTATTTTATTGCTAGCAGCTAATATTATTTTTAGTCACATACGATTTCAGAGTTCGCTCATGCGAAGTTGATTCACTGTTTGTGACACAGGCTATTGCGAATCATAGTTGATAGTAAATAAGTTGATATTTGACTTGTAAATGAGATCTTTCGCAAACCGTAATACGGAAGTGGTTTTAAAAAATATATATTAGAGTGTGATTAGGAGTTTAGGGGAGGATGCAATGAAAGATTTGGGCTTATGCCTATGCGAATGACTTTGAGTTTGAAGGTTTAACCTTCAACAGTCATCATTTTATGGCTTTGGCTCTTGGCCAAGACAAACTTCGCAGAATTCTGAAGATATACCTCTATATATAATACATACAAATCTGCCAAGATGACTAGAACGACTGTTCTAAGTGATGAATTCCTTAGAATCATCACGACTCTCAGCCATAGGAATACGACTTAGAAGATACATACAAACCTCTTGTTCTGTTTGTTTGTCATTTAGTTATTAGCAAGTCTTGAATGTAGGTAAGGTACGTACGGTTTATATATAGGTTTCAATTTCAAGTTCCAGAGTCGTATCGGGCAGTCACTGTAGCCACACTTTGTAAAATCCTGTATAATCTATGGCCATATTGGTCATACAATGCACAGTGATCTTTCATCGGATATGAAGCTTTCGACTTCCAAATAAGGTTGTACCCACCCTTTCACCCGCCAAGGGCTTATTCAAGCATTTGTAAGGTACAGCTAAGGCAGTACAGTCGACAAAGCTGTGCGTTCTGTAAACCACAAGAAACCATTTTGATTACTAAACCATCCATCGGACTTTTGGACTTTATTCAGTTTGTTTTCTAATAAATAATAATACTTCGGTCTTTGCTGAGTGTGAAATAAACGAATAACTTACTTCGGAAACATTGGAAATATAATGTAGTCTTAATGACTGAATTGATTTTGGTAAATGATGTATTGTTGGATTTGTCTTGATATTGCAGATGTCATAGAGAAAAGAAAGAAAAAAGAGATGGTGTTACGAAATTAATTAAATAGCGAACGGCTGCTTGCAAAAATATTGGACTCGAACCCCGCTACTAAAAGTGGGGGAACTATTTTTTCTTTCATCCAAGAAAATTTGAGTTTGCGATTCACAGAATCGGACAAGTAGCGCCTTCTCCTCTAGATTGATCGCTGTCAGTACTGACAGCGAGTCAAGAGTTTGGGCAAATAACTCGGTCCACCAGGATCCCTAACAAAATCCCCCAGGGGATGCACCTGAACTCACTGGTTCGTATATAATTTTGACAAGTTTTATATAACATATTATTTCAATGGCCTACTGAATGTTTAGGGAGATGCGTGAGCCAAATGGCAGACGCGGTTTCCATATAAAACTTATCTAGTTAGTCATGTAAGTACGAATATGAATTTCAAAATTTTTGTTGGTTTTCTAAATGTGCTTTCGTGGTCTTACTTACTTGTATGAGTTTTTTTTTAGTTTCACCCCAGGGTTATATACGTCCTGGGGAGGAGTGTATTAATTATTAAGTACAATAAAGTGTTTCTATCTATCTATCTACAATTATCTTTCGCTAACGGTATACATCCAACAATTATATATTGTTTAATGATTATAAAATAAAATAATAAATGAAAACGAACAAACTTTATTCACTTATACAGGGCACAAAAAAAGACCTCCGACTTACAAACTAGGTCGAAAACCTGTATCTTGGAAGTCGGGATTCCGTCGCACTTTCTGTGCAAGCAAATGGGTAATAATAATGGGTAACTAAGGGATGGAACATGATTACAGTTAAAACTAATACTTGTATGAGTATTAGTATTAACTTATTTGGTGGACTGTACGCAATGGTGCAAGTGACTTGCACTATCGCCTTATCAACAAGCTAGTACTGGTCAAGCTGATTGCCATCGCGACGGCTTTCCCTGATTGGTGCACTTTCCAGTTCACTTGTTCATTTATCGGAATTGGATGAACTCGGATGATGGGCGAGCCCTTACGTCAATTTATTGATGGAAACATAATATCGTTTTAGAATTGTAACTACAATAGTGAGATATCATACTTGCCTAAATATATGATTAAAACGCCGACGTGTCTACAGGCGCTTCGCACTCTCCGTAATGAAGGGCTTCCGACTACGTAATTAATAACATATTTACAAATATCGTGTTTAAATATCGTCAAAATGTGGATGATGGGAAGCGATTGTTTCACCTTGCATTTTTTATGTACATAATCGATTCATCATCAGCAGCAGCCTACTCTAGTCCACTGCTGGACATAGGCCTCTCCCAGGGCGCGCCATTGAGCCCGATCTTCGGCTCTTCTCATCCAGTCGCTTCCAGCCACCTTGCGCAGATTGTAGCTCTATCTAGCAAGGGGTCGTCCCACACTACGTTTGCCCAAACGCGGACTCCAGTCCAGAACTCGTCTGCCCCAGCGGTTGTCATAATCGATTGATTTTAAAATATTCTTTCACTATCACGTAGCGTACCTAAGCTATAAACTAGAGAAGTTCTAGAATTGGTCGAGCAACTTTTGAAAAAATCTCAAACGTATTTTTTTTCCTCCTGCATACTTTTCTCTGCGGTGTCGTTTCCAGGGTGTGGTGATCGCTAATCTTTTGGGTTTAGGAATTGACACCAGGTCTACCTCGACACAGGGCAATACATGTTATAGATATCGTTTATAGGTTAAGAATTAGAATAAAATAACAGTATTGTACCTTTTTACTTTGATGTGTGTCCATGAATAAATATTCTTTTATTTATTTATTACATAATGCATAAGCCTTGGACTTTACGTGTCCGGATCCAGCGCCCCGAACCCGGTTCGCTCCAACCAATTACAAATGAACTTCGTTCTCCCCCCCCTTGAAATCAGCGCTTTGTGATCGGTTGCAGCAAATCGAACCTGAACTGGAACCGGCCCCGTGAAGTCGTAGCCCAAGTAAGGAGTGAGAAAGTTGCAAGTTGATTGATTACTGCACAGACTTGCGGCGTCATCCTCACTGCATTATTATGCAACTTCGTGAAGAGATGAGCGATAATACGACATTACTCTCCCACTTGGTAATAGAAAATTGATGACTGTAATGCATGTTTTACTTATGATGGAAAGGATAAGTATCTATGATAATGACAGAAGTAAAAATGAAGTCAGATAAATAGTAGATGATTTAACTAGTGCGTGAAGGACCAAATTTTGGCAGCATGGGCCAAAGGCGAGTGTTGTAGATACACGAGTGCGGCACAGTCTTCCCGCACGTGATATGCACGATACTTTTTGTGTTTTGGAATTGAAACTACACTATAGTTTAAATAGTTCGGAGGACATCCGTCTATCATCAGTGAGTGATCCGTTATTAATCAGTTTATCGCTTAAGTAGTTAGCAATCTATGAATTATGTCCTTATGTTAAGGCTTCTTTAAGTCGCATGTAATCTCTACCTAGAGCTATGGCGTAGAAAGGGATAAGCTGTAGTTTAATGAAGATTTAACTTTAAGGTTGCTACAGTCTGTCCTCTAGGTGCCGGCTAGCAGGGTTCTAGGTCAGTTTGCAGATGAAGTAATAGAAGAACTTGGTAATAGATATTATATTTTTAAGGAACAGAACAAACACAGAAAATAGTTAATGTAGAAAATAGGTAATAGTAGGGGATATAAATAAAACGGAGAAACGTCCGTTCAAGACAAAATACAGAGAGAAAGTGCAAAATACAAAGAAAACAATGAAATTAATGGAATAATGGAATTTAGAAATGGAATGGGAATATGATTTGAATTTTGAAAATATAGATGAAGAAATGAAGATGCCAACACGTAATGAGGTGATATAGACGCTAACGATGAGGTTGAAATTGATGGCATGGAGGTTGATATGGACGATGAAGTCGACATCGTAACAAGGTCGTTTCATATAGTACCTAAATATGTAACTAGCACAATAAAAAAAATTGAATCACGGATTCAGGTTTTTTTTTTCATGATAATTCGTTTTACAATCCACTGAACTGGAAGTGTTTGTGTTTAAACGTTTCCTAATTACTTTTTTTCACGGAACCCTAAAAAGTGGCCAATTAAGCAGTCTCATTGCGAAAGTCGCACGTGGGTATGCGAGTATGTGGCACAATTGTACGGACCGACAAACGGACCGAAACTTCATTATAGCGATTACGGCCAATTACTGTCGGCTCTGTCAACGTGTTATATACGATATTTAAAGGCGGATTAGTTACAAAAAAGATTATTTAACCTCCGACACAGTGTATTAGTGAGCCAGTCAACCGAATATAACCACCCCCTATTTTTTCTTTTGTAATTCGTCCCTGATGGCATTGCTTAATAATGCTTACAATAATATATTATCAACCTGATGTCGCAGTTTGATATTTTACCTTATTATTTACACATAAACCCGCGTTGGACCTCAATCTCACCTGGTGCTCAGTACGATGAGGGCGATGGTGGAGCACACGGGCTTAGTAAGTACTGACTCTTCTATAAACACTGACGAAACACATCAACGCCGAAGCGAAGACATTTGTCGAGTGTTCTTAGCCATGTCTGGACCAGTGGTTTCCAAGATTTTGATCAATAATTATGGACCAGTGGTTTCCATGAACTTCAGGTTTCCAAGAAGTGAAGCGGACCCTTTTAAGTGTTTCAACCGCTTCACGAGCGAGTTCTTGGAAACCACTGGTCCATTTTTATTGATCAAAATCTTGGAAACCACTGGTCCAGACATGGCTAAGAACACTCGCTCGTGAGGCGGACCCTAAAGGAGTCCTTCCACGAGCGAGTTCTTGGAAACCACTGGTCCATTTTTATTGATCAAAATCTTGAAACCTTTGTACATATCGTGCTATTATTCCTGTGGTTTTTACTTTTCCTGATTTTGTGTACAATAAAGTGTTTCTATATATCTATTTTAAATTAAGAAAAAAACTGGGTCCGAATGATCATCCGTTTCTTGATAAGTTATAATGTCACAGACAAACTTATAACACCCCCTTCCTCGGTCAGCAGGGGGTTAAAAACAAAATTGTAAATGATATTTTAGTAACAGCGATCAACTTTTAAAAACACTTGAGTAATGGTGTTATGCAAAACTTTATGATACAAAAACTCTTAAAACCCACATAGGAATTTTGTAAATGATTTAATTTTATTTAATATGTCTTCAAATTACCTTTTTATTGCAAAACATAATGATCATAATTGCAGTATTGTGTACCCGTTAAAAAATTAAGATAAAAATATTTAACAACTTTTTTTGTTTCAGGTAAGCGTACTTTTCGTAAAAATGTGGTGCCATGGCGTCGAGCAAATAACCTGAGGTGAGTACCTAATTTTCCACCAACTATTTCTAATTCTAAATTCTAATATTCTACACCTATAAGAGAAAATGCATAATAAATAAAATTGATAAAAATCATTGTTAATTTTTTTTGGCGATTATTTTTTTGTGTCATCTGTCAACGTCTAGTAAAGACATAGTAAAGAAAAGGTTATATATTAATATTTATAATATTAAACTGTGATTGTTTATACATAAATATTTATTATATGTATAAGTTCCCCAAATGTTCCCCTGTCCAATATTGTTTCGTCCGTCCATATGTACCTATGTACCGTTTTATGTTTGTTGTAGGTGGAGTTTCCGGACAATCTTGACAAAATGTGCAATATTTCTAATGTTCCTAACAGACGCACAAGACATACATCATTATTCTATGTGCCCTTATCGCGAACTAACTATGCACAAAATTCTATTATCCGTCGCATACACGGGTCATATAATAAAGAATTTTCATCGTTGGACTTGTTCAATGGCGGTGCCGCTGCCATCAGGAGAGATATTGTAACAATAATAAATAATGCTTAGATGGTACTAGTACAGTGGCGTTGTAGCTGGATACATGTAGTAAAGACTCGAACAAACACATACATATGTACACACCCCTTTCACCCTTACACTCTCTTCTACACAAACACGCTCACACACATTTCCAATAAACACATCCATATACACACACACCAAAACTTATTTCTCCCTATAGGCGTTGTTTAAAAATAGGAAATCTTTAATTGGCAGTATGTTTTTTTTATTGGACTTTTTTGTTTTAAAATTTAAGTGCTGTAGATTTTGTAATAAACAAATAAAAAAAAAATTTAAAAAAAATTCTAAATTTCGATAAACCAAGTCCTAACCGGTCACTTTCACCATGTGTCTCCCTTACAGCGTGAATTGGCGGAATTATTGTGCCTTAAAACACAATACCAAAGGCCATTAAATAATAAAAAAAAGGTTTTTAAAAAATGGGGTGCCATAACTCATATTTGATAGACTCGATCTATCTCGCCATTTATTTAGCCCTCGTGAAATCACAAAGAAAAAAAGACCAGTTATTAATAAATCACGTTTCCCAGTCACGAAAGCAGAATTTGCATGGATTATTGCCACTGGGTCCAGTATTTGAGTAAACAGTGTCATTCGCTCGTCCGTCACGTCCCGCTGGTTTGTTATTTGTTGCAGTTTCTGCTGCTTTGCGGTTCTGCAATCGATCACTATGCAAACTGCTGTTGTTAACGTTGAATATTAAATAGGTGTAGGTACCTAGCAGTCTGTTTAAAAAGTTTATAAATATAGGTAACTAAATAGTGCCAAAAATATTTTAAACTAAAATAACTTTTCAGGAATGCTAATCGACTCAATTCGCTTACAGTTATTGTAAGCAGAAAATATATTTAAAATAAGTACTAAACGCAACCACAGAATACATATACAGAAGGGCCATTCAATACTAATGCTCGAAAACTGCTTACGCACACACGGACTCTACGTACAGACGATCTCAGGGCAAGTCAAAAGAATTCGGCGCGAAATATACGCTCTGTGGATATAGAGTGGTAGTTATAATTTTTTGTATTTTCAATAAACCCGACGCGCTAGGTCAGTTATAATTTCCAGTTTAAAAGAAATAGCCTTGTGAAAAATATTTAGATAGATAGATAGATTAATAGTTTATTGCACACAATAAATTTACATAGGAAAGGAAACATAGAATAAGTGTATAAAGGCGGCCTTATCGCTTAAATCGATCTAATAGACAACCTAGGCGATAGAAGAATTATTAATAGGTTATCAGCAGTATAGTGCAGAAGAGTGAAATATGAAATATTTATTGGTTTATATACTTTTAATATAAACTACGTTATTACTTTTTATATATTTATGTGATAAGTATTTTTTACAAGGCTGTTTCTTTTGAACTGGGAATTATACCAGCCCTAGCGCGTCGGGTGACGTCATCAAAATCGCGGGCGCCCGGAGCGGACCTTCTGTATTTCTATTCTGTGACGCAACTATGATTAAATGGAACTAAGAGTAGGTTACATTAAAACATTTTTTGATTATTAAGTAGGTACGTATACCTACTTAATAAACAAAAAAATGTCTTATTAATTCTGTAGGTCCGGTGAATAAGGGTTTAACTCAAAAAGTTGAACTTTTCAGAGAAGGGTAAAAAGTAAAAAAAATACTGTTTGTTTTTGATTTGTTTCAAATTAAACCATGTTAACAAATTGCTATGTCCCTTGTTTTTAAAGATAAGTTAGCTTCTCTTACGTAATTCGATAGAGAAAACACACCTGTATTAATTTCAGTAAGGAACTAATTTTCTTAAGGAACTTAGACTGTTATTCACCGGACCCACAGAATTATCGACAACAAACTGTAAGTTTCTATACTTCTAAAATTATCTGACATCTACAGCACACCAAAAACAACTGCCAAAATCTTCATAATTTCAAGTAAATTTTCAATACAATTTGATGAATTACCCACGGTGGTATAACGTCATCCATTATAATAAATACCTGTCGTAGAACTAATTGAATCGAATACAATGTTATACTGCCAGCATCAAATAATGATGTAGCTGGAATTATAAGGAGAAGAGCTTACTTTCGATTTCTCTGCTATTACATGTCATGTTTATAAAAATATCACTACCTACAGTTATAGCAATTTGTATTTAACGAAAACGAATAGTAATTAATTAAAAAACTAATAAAAGTTAATGCTGTGAAAATGTGTGGTGTAACAGTGTGTGACAGAATAAGGAATATAAGGGAAAGGTGCAAGACGATGTAGTGAGTAAGATTGAAATAGGAATGTTGAGATGGTTTGGACACGTAGAAAGAATGAATGGAACGAGAATAACGGAAGCGGTGAATAAGGAAAAGGTAAATGGAAGGGTAGGGAAGGAGAGACCTAGGAGGACCTACGTCAACCTACGTCAACCAGATTGCGGACGTTCTAAAGAAAGGTCAGGTGCGGCAGAGCGTGTATGATGCGATTGATGAGTGTGGAAGAAGCGAGAACGGTTTGTCAGGATGGTTGCAGGTGGAAATCTTTAGTCTCTGCCTACCCCTGCGGGAAACAGGCGTGAGTTTATGCATGTATGTAATAATAAGTAGTTACAATAAGTATTTACATGCGGGTTGTGACGCTAAAGTGGCGATGGGTAAGACACTTGGTTAAACGTGGTTATGGCCGGTGGACCAGAGCCCTCACTGAGTGGTGGCAAAGGTCGGGGAAAAGAGGAGTAGGTCGTCCAGCAGCTAGATGGACAGATGACATCACCAACGTCGCATTGAAGACCTGGATGCGACCAGCACAGGATCGTATAGGGTGGCACAAAAGAGCGAGAGAGAGGAGGCTTATACCTTCCCTGCAGTGACACGACATGGGCTTATCATGATGATGATGAAGTAATTACAGCGGAAGTGACGACAGAAACCTAATATTTCGCTGTCAAAACACAAACTCCGACCCTTGTCTCACCGTAATGGTAGGGCGGCTGACATTTCGGTGGTTCCCAATAGAGTTGGTTGCGTGCTCATCAAAAAGAACATTATCGGGCGATGTCTAAATAAGGCCCTCTGACATTTGTGTTCCGTGAGACAGACGATAGGGTAATGGAATAATTACACGTTTGTTGCATTCTTTGGTATTTTGAAATTTTTGAGGCACAGTTGAGCGTCGTCGGTGGCGTTGCGGCTAGGACGTCGGACTCTGCGGGTAGGTACGAGTTCGAAACCATCTCAAAGCAAAATCGGTCTCTGTCTCTATCATAACACTTGCGTATCATTTCATATCAAGTTGGTGTTTTGGAAACCGTAATTATTACCCGACAATAGGCAGTCATAGTCTTAATCGGTTTTGGAACCGGCACTATTTGAATTATCGGGCAATATTTGGTAATTATTATCTGATTCGGCGTCGGTGGCCTAGTGGCTATGACGCCGGACTCCCGTGCGGGAGGTCCGGGTTCGAAACCGTGCAGTGCCATGTACCAATGACTTTTCGTATTTCTTGAAGACTTACGTACATTTACCGACTGCTCTAACGGTAAAGGAAAACGTCGTGAGGAAACCTGCACACTGAGATGACCAGTGTGTAAAATGGGTAAGGCACATAAGATCCTCAAGGGTCGAAGTGCCGCTGGGGTTATTCCCGACCGTATCATAACTTCATAAGATAATAAGATACTAAATAGTACTCCGTACCGAAGTTTGGTTTTCTAAAAGCTCACAGACTGTACATGTTGTCGATGACTTTATACTTGCAGGAGTTGTAGGCGACTGTACATGTTTGAGAAATATATCAAACATGTATGTTACCCATGGCTTTATGATAAGGTGACTGTACCAAATGCGTAATTAAATTTCTAATAATTACTCGATTCAAGGGTAAAGTGTTAATTTGCATCACGCATATAGCATTTTGTTATGTTGTGAGCTTTAATAACTATATTTTGGTTCAACGAGGGCGCGACTCTAATGTGAATTAACATTCTCTGTCTTGACATAACCTTGTGGTAAACTATGGACTATCATGGTTTACAATACGAGTAACATTATTATTACATTACTTCATTTATTTTTATAATCATTAGTTAACCTTACAAATGATGTTTGTTTTGTCTTTATTATTATTTATTTAACACTATAATGCACAAAAATAGTACAAGAGGCGAGCTTAACTACTTACTCAACTTTTAAGTTGATGAAATGATCAATGTTCTCAGAGATAAGTAACTTTTTTTGTTGTCACTTTTTTGGTGTCTTATGTCCAATTCCTTTATCTCTACTTAGCAGTAAAATGTAATGTAATGTAAAAATTATAATATGTGGATTTAAAAATCCTTTACTTTTTTCTTTTACCTATCTATCTTTTTCTTTTATCTACTTATACTGTAAAAATTACGTTTTGTTACTTAACACAGGTTACTTAGCTCTTAGCGATAAGGCCGCCTATATTTTCCTTCACTATTTTCTTAACTATCTCTTGTTTGTTGTTTTATATTTGTGCAGTAAAGTGTATTTTACTTTACTTTACTTTACTTCTGAGGTGCAGGTTTACAGGAATAGAGAGCGGTATTTTATACGTCACCCTTCACCGATATCCATCTTTTTTGCCCTTAATAGAATATCAAACATCCAGTCCAAGTGACTAGCAAAATATTTTTGGACCGTACCGAATTTTGGTTCAGACGTTGTCCTTGAGACATCGACAGGCAAAAAACTCTGATTTATGATCAACAATGAAGTGTTCAGATGCCATTCACCCAACCAGGATGGGACTTCAATTAAGTTTTCTGTTTATGGTGGTTCCCTTATTTGGAAACCTGCTGGTTTAGCTTCTAATCTTAATGTTTATGCTCATCTTAGTATATAAAATGTAACAAATGAATCACTAATCAAATGAAACAACTTTGTTTGGCACTCATTTCTATATCTTGCCTTCATTATGGTTGATAACGTGTTAGTTATGTTGTAATGCCGCAATGATTGCTCTATTGATATGCAATAATGCACTACTAACTCTGTCAGAAGATTATTATTGTCAAAATGGTATAAAGTTAATAAACTCCTCTTAACTTACTTTCTGATGACGTTTCTTCCTCGTTCCTTGCTTCTTCAAAATATCTCTCTGAATTGTCGCCTTTGTCTGTCAGTTTTACTTAAGCTGTTATTGTTGGTATGAAGTTCCAAAACCACTATTGCTTGGTCGGGTAATAATTAACGAGTAAAGTTGTTTTTTGGAACCGTAATTATTACCCGACAATGGGCACTAAACGAATCGGTTTTGGAACCGGCACTATTTCAATTGTCTGGCAATATTTGGTAATTATTATCTGATTCGGCGTCGGTGGCCTCACTAGCCACTGCTAGGACGCCGGACTCCCATGCGAGAGGTTCGGGTTCGAAACCATGCAATGCCATGTACCAATGAGTTTTTCCGATTTTTTCGAAAACTTACGTACATTTACCGACTGCTCTAACGGTGAAGGAAAACATCGTGAGGAAACCTACATGTCGGAGGAAATTAAAAATTTAGAAGGCGTGTGAAATCCACCTATCAGCACTGGGCCCGCTCAGTGGATCATGGCCCGTACCCCCGTGGTCAAGGGGAGACCTGTGCCCCAACAGTGGGGACATTAATAGGCTGATGATGATGATGATCTGTTTCGGAATGCTCTACCTCTATAACGACACGTAGCGTATTTTTCACACCGAATAGTAACCAATTCTCTCTGTAGGTAGTCGAAATGTTGCAATGCTGTAATTTAGACATGAAGAAACCTCAAACAAAACCACGGGTGGTCCCTAACTACAAACTTAATTTGCATCCGTTCTGTTTGATTAATATTTTGATCGATTACCTACTATCAGAGGTACTCTGTGTGGGAATAACGGCATAGTGATAAGCTTTGACATTATAGTCAACTAGTCTTTTGGGTTATGCATAATGGATGGGTGATTCATCCATCTAGCAATAGCCTGATCTCACTCTCGTTATAATGGGTGGTCTACCGATGCCCAAACAGAGAAATCATAAATTGTTGACTTTTCGAAGTAAATGATCTTAAGTGTCGTAGTTTGTATGTTAGTTATGTTAGTTTTAATTATTTTCTTGCTTAATTTGTGTGATTTCTTTTACCGACTGCTCTAACGGTGAAGGAAAACATCGTGAGGCATGGCTGAGGAAATTAAAAGTTTCCGAAGGCGTGTGAAATCCACCAATCAGCATTGGGCCCGCTCGGTGGATCATGGCCCGTACCCCCTTGTGCAAGGGAAGGTCTGTGCCCCAACAGTGGGGACATGAATAGGCTGATGATGATGATTGTATTTATATTGTTTGAGATGGCAATAAATTTCATTTCTTTCTTTCTTTGTACTCTTACTATTTTGTATTTATTTATCCACAAATACGATACTTCATCATTAAACTAAAACATGTATTAAAACGGTTTCTAAATGTCAATCGTGCGCATCCTATTGTGTGGTTAGCCTTTACCTTAATCGGGTTTAGCATCGCTATACTTATGCTTCGAAGTGTGTTAAGCTGTCGATTCGAATTCACATAACAGCTGCAGTCTTCACTAACAGATAGGTAACTTGCATGCAATGCAATTAAGTATTACTTAATGTTTTTCGCAAATCTTGAAGTTCTTGGGAATATTTTAGTAACTTAAGTCAGAAATATTACCTTCACCTCAATTGCAAAGATATTGATACATCATACACCTGTAATTAAGATTTGAGCTATCTAATATTACAGTTCTGTTGTAATGAAATCAATTTTTTTGTTCATAATTAAACTACACGTCACTGAGAAGGTACTTTTCTCAGACCAAAATTGACCATCGTCATCTGTTTCCTCAAGCTCATTACAGAGATTTATAAAGCCATTCTTTCCAGAAAACAGGCTTAATAAAGATCTCAGTCAAGCTAAAGATAAACTCCAAACCTGGAAGCTAATGGTTACGCACATTAAGATCTACGTTAAGCCATATTAGCATGCTAAAGCACTGGTGTCTATGTAGATAGAATCACTGTGGTAAGCGCCGTGGGTGTGCCGTGATGCCGCAGTGATGTCGTTTGAAGATAAACTCAGGGGTCCTGCAGGGAGCTGCACTGGGACCTGTTTTATTGAACTGTGACTAGTTTTCATTACAAGGCAATGTCCACTGAAACTGAAGACACTTAAGTAATACCGAAGTAGTCGATAGTAATGGTTTTCGTTGTAATTTTAGACTTTGTATAGCCCACAATAAAAATAGAAAAGTTGACCTTAACTTTGTCAACATTTTTAGTGAGTCTTTTGAAACGTTAAATATTTCAATCTCGCCACCCACTCAAGCAGAAACCTGACACAAAAATGTAAAAGCTCTCTTACTTATTCGTGTCGTGGTTAAAGAGTGAAAATAAAAAGAAACGTTTAACTTTTTTCTTGACGTTGAAAATGCATTTATTGATGATTAAAATTATATCATGAATAGACACACAAGTAAGTATTATTATAGAAAATAAAAATAATTGGTTCAAAGTAGTAAATAATCCAATTAGGTTAACGATATTTATAATGTGAACATTATTGCTAAAATGTTTTCGCTGTTCGAATCGAACCGAACGTAATATAACCAACGCAATACGTTTCGCAAAACGTTTAACCTTAGTTATACGTAATTGATGTAAGTTTTACATAAAATCGTGATAGAAACATGAACAAAACGGCTTTATTCAAATCATATGGTTAGTTATCTTTTTACAATGTCATCATTCAAAGGCAGCTTCTCATACCCATGGAAATACAAGGCAATGTCTCCCATCATTCACGCTGCTTCAATTCTCATCACAATTGAATCCCATTAAATAAACTTCCCATCCCCTCTCGTCTAAAGATTCGTAAGAACCCCGCGGGGAATGCTATTTAATATCACGGTCCATTAAGTTCTGGTGAAAGAAAACCCTGTTGAGATTCCTCTGTATGCTCCGTTGATCACGATCAACATTATTGTGGATGCACCCGACCTCGGCGTCAAACCTTGACCGAGTCTAATGCTGCCGAGATACAAAGCCTTTATCTACCTTTATACTTCGCCGACGTTGATATGCTTCTGCACCTGGTCTCTTTGTCGGTAGTCGTGGTTCAGGAAAAGTGATTGAATTGTTTTAATTATAAGGTTTTTTGTTTCCCACGACGCTCTGTCATTGGATAGATACGGTTGTGCTTTGTTATTTACTCAATTGACGTTGCTTTGACTTAAAAATCTTTTTATTCTTATCTAGTTCATCTCTTCATACTTAGCTGCATTGAACATTACTCAAAAGTCTTTTTGAGTGCCTATTATTATGTTCTTACATAACATCGTTATCGTATATAACATCTTCTTAATTAGATTACATAGCGTCTAAATCCTCAATTCTTTCGTGATTACGTCTTTGGAAAGTATACCAAACATCGCCATTATGTTCTTACTGTCCTGTAACAATATCGTCAACTAACCAACAGTCATCATCATCAACATTTTCTATTCAATTTATTCCCTGTCACTTTTACATAACTGATTTCTATCGATGATATCATTATCTGTACCAAGTACCAACAGCAATGATTTCTAATTATTACGACTTAACATTCAACTGACGGCGGCTTCGCACAAATGGTCGAGTAATAATATAGTTTGACCATGCACAACATTAATAATGTCATCCATTGCTTTTGTAACAATGCATGTAGGACAGGCGGGTAGGTCGCTTTCATAGCCCGTGGCGGTTGTTCACGATTTAACCGCACCATATTTGGTTCAGCACGTGTCTACAGAAAGCTGTTTTAGGAGAACGATTTGTTGCCCATAAATCTTTTTAATTTGCTCTAACTTTATCTTTATTTATCAAACCACCGGCCATTTATAATTATTATGCAATTACATATTAACTGACGACCTTAACCTGTTGCTGCAGCCAGTCATCCAGGATCGTGTTCATTCCAGAGCCTTCAATGTCTAACGTTCTTACATCGTGATTGTAATTGAGGAAAGCTAAATAAAAACGTTTTTTTTAATTGAAGCCCATTATGAATTGTTTCAATTTCAAGTGTAGGTGAATGAATATCGAATGCTAAATTGACAAGTCGATGATTCTATTTGGGTCAATTCGCAGTCCGCGACTGTATGTCTGATAGATTTCAGGGTCATGCCCTCATTGTCCATTTTCTGTAATCATAAGTATCGTTTTGTGAAACATAATTGCACCTTACATTTCGTGACCATCAATAATTGTTCAAAAAAGATATTTATATTACCTACTTTCACTAAATCTGGTACCTAACTTTAATGTCCGCGACAAATATTCTTCTTCTTCTTATAAAGTTGTATTTCTTCCTCAACAATGAGGGTCGTGGTCATTATCAAAAATTAACGGCACAGAAAGATTTTCTTGGCAGATTTTATCTGGTGGTTTGCCATTGATTGGATATCTCAGTATACGGGTTTCCTCACGATATTTTCCTTTTCCGTTAGAGCAGCCAGTAAATGTCGTGTCTTCGAAAAACTCCATTTCATAGTTTTGAACCCCGACTCCCAGCATGAGAGCGGCGTCTTAAAACTCGCTGCACTTACTAAATGACAAGTTTTACATACATGTTTGTCGTTATCGAAATTGGTGCATATATTTGCATGCGTTGCTCTGCATTAGTATAATGCGAGTGCATAGGTCTTGGAATATTGCCTAACTCTAACTTGATTACCTATGTATCTAGGTTGTTCAAACTTAGGTATGGGTTTTATATATTGCGAAACTCCAAGTGTATTATGTGCTAAATATTTTCAGTAATTTAACAATTCTTCAACTCCTATACGTAAATCTCATAAATCAATAACATCTCGAATTTAATTTATTTACTCGTTGACAGTTTGGAGAATATGTTTCATGTTCATGTATTTTCGCCCGTGGTCTCGGGAGCACCACGCGTAACCCATTTCACCCAGGTTGATATGTCCTTCCTTATTCTATAATAATTCTATTAGTAATATAGTCATTTTATTAATACCAGCTAACGTAAAACTTTTCTTAACATTTTTTATAAGTAAATTCAAAACAAATTCTATTACAATTTGCCGGCATTTTGTTTATTCTAATTATCCTCAAATCTTTAGTAGGTAATCCAATCGTATTACAAAACTTTTCTCAGGTTGGAAGTTACATAACGTTTCTAATATCGCTGACGAATATCGTTTGCACCGCAGAACTAAATTGAATATGCATTGTTTCTGCAAGTGTATTGTCAATTATTACCTTAGTCAGTATGGTGTCATCATCTGTAACAGGTTCAATTCCGATTTCCTTACGAAAGTATTGCATTTTATTATTGTTTAATTTTATTATATATCACGTGTCGTATTATGTTGAGTTGTAATATTTATTGTATTGTTTCAGGTAATTGCAACAATGATAACCTTTATTGTACACACGTAAATGTAAGTGATCCTTTTCTCTGATTCTAAATTCACTTAATATACAATCCTTGATTCGTGATGCTCTGATCTCTCTGCCTACCCCGCAAGGGGCAAAGCGTGAAGGTATGTATGTATATACAATCCTTGATTTGTCTTTTCATATCTATCGTATAAAATAAACCATTGATCGTGATTTACATTCTAGTGTGATTTACGAGTTTACCTTTACCTCACATGTTTTGGCGTGGAATCATGCCTTAGTCATATGGTACAAGGTGGTATATAGGCTAAAGTTACCGAATATATGTTAGAATTAAGGACTTACATAAATAAATACGATACTTTAATTAGTATGCATGTATATTCTGTTTGTAAATGATTACGTAAATTACGTTGCTCTAATTTAAATTGATATTTAAACAGATGGCATTTGAGAATTCTCGAATCCGATCATAAAATTTAAAAGCCAAAAAGCGTTAGCATAAATTGTGAGAATTGGTCGTCATTTAATTTAATGGCATAACAGTCCGCAGTGGCAATTTTGTCATCACCACAACGTGGACATTATCAATTTGACATTTGACTGTTGCGTGTGAGCAAATTGCATAGCTACCTAAGTATAGTTAATACGATTTTATGTGGTCTTTCGTTTATTGTCTACTATCAAGTTGTTTATTGATAAATATACGAGTATTTCAAACATAATTCATTTCGTTGTCGATTAATTATTGCATTCATAAAATGCATATTGAGTAGATTTTGAATTGATTACGAGAGAAATTGATTAATTAAAATATTTGTAGGTCACAGTAATTAATTTATCAATTTGTTGCTCTTGAATGATATATGATAATATCATGAACTGGCAAGATAAACGACATAATTGATGCTGCTAGGGCTTATATTCGTGTTGTTCCCGGTTTTCGAATAGGCCATACCATCTCTACCCGTGGGCGTCGTAAAAGGCGACTAAGGGAAACGGGGCAGTACCGAACACCGTTGCCTCCATTTGGAGTCCTGAGCCTCAACCAGAAAGTGGCAGTAGCCTGCAGCTGATCCGGCTCCGCACGAATCGACTCGTTGTTCCTACGGATCCAGTCAGTGAGGCCGAGGGTGTGGGTACTGGGCAAGCCCGCGTTTTCCTTAATTACTTCCCAGGCGATGCAGCGTCTGATGATGATGATGAGGGCTTATAGGCGTCGGTAGTCACTTGCTATTACTATAAGCTGAAATGTCTAATTGTCTGAGTCCTATACATAACTTCTTCTTTTCAGCCTGTATATTCCTATCCCATTGTTGGGTACAATAGACCTCTTCATGAATACGCTTCTACTTATCTCTAGCTATATTCACATCAATACCTTCTTCATCGCCTTCACTACTTCCTCAGTCCACCTTGTTAGTTTTAAATAATGTGGTCCATTTACATATTCAACTTTTATTGTGTAACTCGATCTAGATTCGATCACAGCATCACCTTTTTCATTTCTAACTACTAACTTACCACACGACAAGCAGAAGAAGATCTCTACAATCGGCATGCACTTGCAAACACTTGCAAAAAAAAACACCTCTAATTATAACAATTTTATTTTTATACTCGTTATTTACTTCAATCCCCTTGGTACAACCAGTTGCACATTGCAGTTGGACCACGGGTAATACCCCCCAATTTCGAAATAATTCTCCGGTTTACCAAATTCAATTGGATATCGCGCCAGCTGGGAATTAGTAATACTAAGAAAAATCCCATTGGGGATTACTTTTTAGTTTATTTCTGACATTTGTAACCTCTAATTATGTATCAATCAGCTTACTTACCTGCCTAACCTACAAGTTAGCAGCTAGTAGATTACTCAAGTGATAGCATGCGCGCGAGTGGCTTAGTAATCAGAGGTACGTAAACGTTGGCGCCTGGCGTCGGTGACGTGACACGATCAAGATAAAATTGTCTAGTGTCAGAGGTTGCCAAGTGGTTGGTATTTCATGTTTCGTTATCATCTTCTACGAACTTTTGTGCTTTGCGTTTTAGTTCGTATTTCAGAGTGTATAAATGTAGAGTTTATTATATTTTTTGACAGTTTTAAGATTTCTGATGATGATGATAAGTGAAGAAATTCTCTTTCGGATTAGGTTTGTTCATGTAAATAGGTGTAACTGCAATGCATTGAGAGATGCCTAAATTATCGTTCAGCTGATGAATTGTTGTGATAGATATATTCGTTTGGAAGCAGCAAACAATGAAAACACCACCATTGAACCTAATATTCTCCTGTAGACCGTGATGTAGACGTTAACGATTGTTTATTCAGAAGCGGGATTCTAGCTCAACTACGAGTACCTAGATCCAAATAAACAGTGCACACTAAGCTAAGCTTTTATACAGTTCAAGTTGTAATACTAATAACACACAAACAAATTAATGTTATCAAGCAAAATTCTAAGTATTCTGCTTCATCTTGAATAATTATGCTCCAATTCCAAGGGTGTTTGAAAGTTTGTGCAGTGGAAATGTGAAAGATGGTGAAAGTACAGTTTGTGTGGTATTTCTGAAAATGCGACAACAATAGGCTCTAAACAAACGTGGTTTCTCGATTTGTTTTGCGGTACACAGCACAAGCACTTTCGCCTTACCATGGTTTTATCTTAATAATGGTTAGGTACCTTACTTTCGATGTTTTTAATTTGACCTTTGTTTTTATGAAATTCAGTATCACTGTCTGTTTAGTCGTTTAATTAAGTCCTACTTTGGATTGTACCACTGTTTTCTTCTTTATTTGGTCACTTATAATATTAGGGGGAATCTATCGGCAAACAAGTATTTATAGGTTGAATTATTTTGAGAATTTTTACCTAGGGTTTAATTTCTAAACGCGAATCCTTATTTCTTCCCGAACAACTAACTTCTCAGTATAGTAGAAAGTCAATTAATGCTGACTGCATAAATGATTGAATTTGCATTGCAACAGCATGCTGAATTCCAGGATCTCACGACAGTGACATGCTAATTATTTTAAAGCAAGAATGGGGGCTTGTACGACTTTCTGTTGGTCTTTAAGTCTCTTAAAATATTCGTCATAATTTATTTTTTTCCGGACATATACGTAAATAGTACAAATTATCTCAGCGTGAATGGGAACATTAGATTGCCGATCGTTCCTTATTTTTTTAAGAACCATATTTTGATTCAGTAGTACTTTAAGCACTTATCTTTTAAAGTCAATTGCGTAAACTAGGGTAGTAGGAGTTAGTACTGTTTTAGACTGCACGTCATTACGCCGCATTTCAAACATCGGAAATACGTTAGGGCAACAGTTTATTCTTTAGATATGTAATGTCGACTGAATGTTTGTAGGGTACTACTGTTGGCATTTACTGGACGCGCATGCTCGACCTCATCGTCGCTTACCATCAGGCGAGATAAGGTCAAAATGTGGGTTTAGTGGCATATAAAAAAAATACACTTTACAATCTCAGTCGCTCATAAATGTAATTACAATGAAATTGTTATTGTAATCGGGTTTAATTCAAACCAACTCGTGACGGCTTCATGTTAATTCATTTAACGTTTCATTAAGTTCCTATGTTCGTGATTGAAAGGCGAGAATAATGGTTATTACTGCTTAATGAGTCGCTGTAACCTTGTTAAAGTTGTTAATCATTGCAAATGTAACTTAATTGTCATTTGCATGAAGCGTTTGCATGAAGATTTTAACCGCCATTAAAATATTCTCTGTACCATTCTATTTCATAGTTGTACCAGTAGATAGGAATGCCACTAGATTCAGGTAATAGCCAGAAGTCGTTTCAATAATTATATTGTTGTAGTTAAGTTGTTTGTCTTTGATCTAAATATAAAGATGAGTAATAAGTAATTCAGATTCAGATCTTTATTCATAATATTCAATTATAAGTCATTTATCAATTTCATTTTAAGCGAGTGAGTTCTTTCAAAGTAACGCATATTATAGCTTGAACGAATTCATTGCCACAAAATTAAAGCACACTCATATTCTCTGACACATTATTCCTTACTAACTATAGAAATTCTATACATATACCTATTGTAATTGATTTAAAAAAAAATCTTATCTCTGGTGTACAAGACTGTACCTAACTATTATGTTTTATTTTAAGTATTTGACCGACACTATAACTAAAACTTTTGATTTTATATAGTTTGAATTTATATTATTGTTAGAGTATATTTAATACTGCTGTTAATTACGTATCTTGTAACGGTTTTAGTTACTATAAGATAAATATCTACAATAGAATACAAAATAAAATTGTAGGGAAAATATATTCTAAGTCTTATCTCGTATTTTAGTTTCTCTGAAGGAGTATTTTTCGGAGTTCTTCAGTACAGAATAAAGCTATTCCAGCGGTGAAAGATCTTATTCGAGTAGTTGTAGTGTGTGTGAGATCAGTGTTAAACAAACATTATAAAGAGAAACTTAAGTACCTTAACAACGTAGGTAACGTATCGATTATAACTTTGTCTAATCTTTGTCGTTTTTCTCTTTATCTTCTTTACGAGTATATTTTAGTTTTACTTCAAGTTTATCGTATAGGTACCTACTTAATGACATATTTACACTTTCTCTTCTTAAAGTTCCTAATATTATCTTAGCTTGATTACTTACAACTAAATATTATGTCTTCTTAAGTTCTTACAAAACAAAACATACTTAGTTATTACCTAAGAAAACGCGTACAAATATGTTTTATGTTAACATTAGTTGGCATACCTGTTCCTAAAACATTAACTTAACCTAATTCTACTTTACTATTTATTTGTTTTGTCTGTCTGTTTGTTATTTTCTCTTTGTGTTTCCGGTTGGGCACTTTCCTTTGTATTGCTATTCAATATAATACTTGACACCTTTGACTTTCTTGGAGCCATGTATGGTGCGTATGGAATGGACTTTCAATCAGCGTATCTATCTACTAATACTTATTCTAATTAGATGGTCAATATTATGGTGTAAAAAAATAATCTGTATTCATCTTTGCACTTGTTTTTCACTCATCGCTGATATGAAAATCGGCATTTTGTGTTTCGCGGTCATCAATCATGATATTCAATTACTCCGATTCTATGATTTATATATTCTACTTCTAATTTTCAAATTGCATTACTGTAGTTTAAATACTGTATGAAAAGGTTGCCTGAAAGAAATAGCTTGAAGCTATGAGGCCGCCAATTGTAATTGTATTTTGTATCTTTGCTTCTGTTCTGTATTTTTGTCTTGTGTGCAATTTTTGTATTGTATTTTAATTTAGCAAGAATCAGGTTGTAAATTTAATTTACTGATTATAACATCGTAAACCCATTTCAACCTACTTCTCTTACCTACTTTACTTACGCCACTCTAATGATTCTAGATCATTAGCATTATTATCACGTAATCTAATGATTTCAACTAATACCTTCCAACTGATACCGTCTTCTGCCCAATGGTCGTCACTTTGTACTTACCTATATCTATTACTTTTCTTCTCACAAGTGTCATGATCTGATATAGATCTCGTGTAACATTCCTCGTCGCCGCAAACCACACGCTACTATTCACACAATATGTTTTTGCAGCACTAAACCTGTGATTAGGTGGCAACAATAAAGACATTTGATTGTCTTATATCTATGGACTTCTTGTCGCTTCTGTGATGGATCTGATAGATTCAATGTATGTTTTAATTGCTTTATAATTTGTATCATTGAGAACGTTTGCCGCATGCCAATAAGCTTGCTTTATTTTCTATTTTTTGCAATCGTTCTGATGTTGTCTACGTTTTCAACCTTCGTTTTAGTTTTATTAATGATATGCCTTCATTCATTAGTATCAAAATTAGCTGTACTAGTCCTACTATGCTTCCGTATTTAATTTCTCTGTGACGATTAAATTATTTCTTAATCTTTGTTATTATATTGTTCATAAACTTATGTTTGTTTGCAATCTTAAAAGAACCATTGTGTGCGGTATCAGTTACTTATAAGCTTTTATTATGTGGGAATTTTACAACATTGATGTTAAAAATAGAAGCTATAGAATAGAAACTATTGAATTATCTGCAATAAAAGATCAAAATACATTCACTATTATGTTATTGTATGATGTAAGTTTCGAACATCGGGGACAAGCTTCAGGCGATAGTTTATTGATAGGTGTAAGGTGTTTCGTCAGACAACAATACCGCTTGATTTGCATTTCCTTCCTGACACAATGCCTTTGGGTTGTAAGATGTTATCTCTATATTGGTGTCTTGTTATGAAATATGACATGAGATTATGCATTTTGTTTATAGCTATACTTCATATGTTCTACTATGTTACGGCTGGCACATTCGATAGGACGTAACCTGAACGTGTCGTTGCAAATGTGTAACTTATGCTAAATTATAATAATCAAATTGCAAAAAAGTAATTACAAACTATCCAACGTAGCTACATAAATATAATATTAATTTTATATTATCTCCTATTACCTCCTTCCTCGTCTCATCTCTCGCATGTCAAACGGACCGCTTACGGCGTTGCCATCCGTCGTGTCTGACTATAGAAACGAAACAACGGTGATTTTGTCAGTGTAGAGAAAGCTTTTATAAATGTGGAATTTTTCGCACTTATGAAGGTAGTCATTATACGCGAATAATGAGATGAGAACGCACAGTATGGTGCCAATTTAGAGCATGACTGTCGATGTGGGAAACATTTAAATTCTTGTTTTGCCTTCTAACGAAGTTTCCGACAATAAAAGAATTCACGCGGAAATATATGCAAGATTTTTTCCAAGGTAACTATTATGCAAGTTAAACGCCGTTTAGCATTACAATTGAACCCTAACAAGGTTCCGTATTCTCACAGCTACATGCTACGTAATGGCAGTCCTCTGTTTCTCATCACATCATTGCTGGTTACTTGGTTAGTTGTTTTTAATTGTTTGTTGCCTTGTTGGTCGAGGGAAATGTGTGAACTATTATTTTTTACCTTGATGCCTAGGAATGTGAGGTTGGAAGGTAATTTCAGTTTTGTAGTGTCTCACACTACGACGACCTTTCTATTGTTCTGATCATGTTTCCGATCTTACGCTAGGTATACTTCATATTATCGATGGAGAGCGTGTTATAAGTTTGACACGTTTGTCTATCTGTTTGTCTGCCTGTTTGTGGCATCATAACTAAACAACGGATGATCCGATTAGGACCAGTTTCTTTAATTTAATAGAGAATTTTGTGCCAAGTGTTCTTAGCTAGGTCCGATAAAAATTGGACCAGTGGTTTCCAAGATCTTGGAGTATCTTTGATGTCAAATGGGATCTCTGGACCGAAAATAGCTATATGGTTTCGATGGTTTTTACTGCGTTCTTAATATAATTCATCATCAATTATTTGTTACTAAACTAGGAAATTTAAGTTTTTGAATAATATGTCACGGAATGATTAACAATATTGAAAGATCTTCAGCCAAATAATAGCAAATAATAATGCAACATTAAGACGAAATCTAAGTTTGACCTTAATCTCACTTAATCGTAAGTGACGATGAGGTCAAAAACGTAGCACGCGGTTTAGAAAGCATTGGTTCTACCAAACACTGCCGGAGTACATCAACGCCGAAGCATGATAAAACCTTCTTTACATATCTATAAAATCATGAATTAGCATAATTATAAAGTTGTTTCAACTAATTTACGACTTACTTTCTTATGTAATCGTTCTTCTGCATATCCTATGACTACTCGTTGAGCTTAAGAAACTTGGAGTAGTTTGTCAGGATATTCTATTCAGCGTCTGTCCCCGTGAAAGCTTACCACGAAATGCCAACTGCATCCATGTCCTTCCCCTGGTTTATATTTCAAACCAACCTTTTACATATTTCAAACTAATCGCCAAATCTAGTGATAATCGTATAAGTAAACGTCCGGTCACTAGTACATAAAACAAACACAACAGTACATAACTCATTAATAATAATAATAATAATACATTATTTATTTCAGGTAAATACCCATACAAAAGTAATAATAACAAATGAAACAATGAAGGGCTTAATCTATTATACTTAGACTAAATAAAAAATTAAAATAAATGTAAAAACAACGTTACTTCCGGTTCTGATCGCGCTGCACGGATATCCAGTGTCTAAAGATGGGACTGTTCAGGCACTCAGTTATCGCACGGAGAATCCCATTGCCCGAGGCATGGAGACGTTGCCAAAAATACGCAACACGTGATCTAATGATCGCGTAGAAGTCGGGAACTCTCGCCGCGGCGAAAATGCCCGACGCGCTGCAGAACCTCGGCAGTTTCATCAGGATGCGATACGCGTCATTGTATTGCACCCTGATGGCTCCATTACTCCACCAAAAAGTTGTCTGGAAGATATCGCTTTTAGCGACAAGACCGCCTAGATTGTATTAATAGTTTCGTACGCACTGTATCACACTAATTTTGTGCAATAAAGTGTATTCCATTCGTTCATTACATAATGTAAGTGTGACAGTTTCATTCAGGTTTAGCGTTAGCTTTAGATTAGGCGGCCACCCCGGAATCAAAGCCAATGTTTCCCTAACTAGGCACTGATACTAATCTGCTTGTTAAGACTCATCTAACTACGTGACCTATTCTCTAACTGTGATCAGATCTCTGTCATTCACCTCGACTCGACTGTCAGCCGACACCGGCCACTCGGCCAGTCACCCGCGGTTGCACTCTTGCGCAACGATACTAACACTCGATAGATTTATCGACTGCGCGTAATATTTGCGTTACTTATTATAGAGTTGTGTGTTTATCTGGCACTTTTATAGCTTGAAAGTGTTTTATGTCATCGTGCTGAGCTTAATAATTGTGCTAAGTACGCTCCTACGCATTTCTTTTAAGATGTTGTTGGAGTATCTACTTGAGTACTTCCTACTGCTTCCTGGTTTATCCGTTTTCTGATTATTTCTCAATAACTATTTTTATAATGTCCTCAGCTTAGTTTAGTTTAACTCTTTATTGTACATACTTACATAATATGTTACAAACTTAGACAAACATGTGAAGCACAAAGGGCATAATCAGAGAGATTTCTTCTTCCGGCAAACCCCTAGCTTACGTAATTCTTCTATTTTGGACATAGTAACTACCTTTTTATTTCATGGATTCTATCTACCTATTATTTGATAACTTTTTCAGTTACATCCTGACATTTTCGATTTCAAGTTATTTCTTGCTTGTTTATTAGTTATATCTGTAGTTACAGACAATAGATTCTGTAGTCTTAAAATTGAAGTTGGAAACCGTTCAACAGGTTTATTTAACTAAAACTTGTAAATGGATCACAAAAACCCTTTCTAATGGAACATTCGTGGTTCATCAATGAAATTCTTGTACCGGCCTCAACAGGAACTAGTCGACACTTGTTTTAACAAGCAGTTAGGAAGCTAATATTTGTCCACGGAACCTGAGTTTATTTACTTTTCCCACGTTTAGATGGACCCTTTTCTATTGTTTACTTAACACATAAGCCTCCGTCCTCTATTGGATACAGCTAGCATCTCTCTGCCTATACTTTGGTCTACGTAATAAGAGAGAAGCTAAAACAGTGTACTTAATAACAGCGGAAGGAGGTTAGCTTTTTTTTTATTGACTACTAAACCCACATTTGACCTCGATCTCGCCTGATGGTAAGCGACGATGAGGTCGACGATGGAGCATGCGAGTCCAGTAAATGCCTATTCACTCTGGCCTTGAAGATCCCAAGATTTCGGGAAATACAGACGCCGGTAGGCTGTTCCATTCCTTCACATAATAATGCTTTACACTATCAATGATTTTTGGGTTCTAAAGCCTACTTCTAACAACATATCTTCTAACATCGATGCTTTTCAAAACCGTTACTCCCATCCCCTGAAGGGGATCATTAATTATGTCATCATCTAAATTCATTTTGCGAATTGTTCAATTCCTGTATTAACATAATTATGTGCTATGTTTCGATTTGAAAGGGTAAGAGAGTCAGCGTAATTAACGGCACATGAAGCACTCTATCTGTCTTCAAAGTTAGCAGGGCATCGAAAACTCTCTTGAAATTTTTAGTGAGATGAGATGCGACGGTGATCAGTTACTTACTCAGGATTCCCGTCTGCTCTTCTGCTTTAATCATTAAAAAATCGTTTTACCATAGCATTCAGTTGTTTTACTATAAAGTTATAACAGAATTGTATAACATGCACCAGGCTTCAAGGTACGAAGAAGTGTGTTCCACATGCACTATGCTTTTCGTCGAGGGCTCGGTGGATTAAGAAAACTTGTATTTTTAGTGTCAAGTCTGTAGTTAACTGCAGTTCACACCTTTAACGAGTTTAAGTGCTGTAAATCATTTCTTTTCACCATTTCCGCTCCGAAAGTGTGAATTTGGGTTTTTGTTAAGCTGTTTTTGTATGTTCAACATGTTTCGAAAATCTTAGGATTTACATAATGTGCGTTATCTGTTCTTTATTTATGAAAAGGTATTCACTGCCTCTTGAATATTGTCTCTAAATTTGTCTTATTATCATCATTATCATTGTAATTTTAAGAATCTCTTTATTGAGTAACTTGTTACAAAAGTATTGCATGCAATTCTTTATTAATAACATAGAAAATTTATAACTTAACTGAATATATTTTTGCAATGTAACTTACAAACTAAAATACTTACATTACAGAAAATAATACCTAGCTACTATAAATACAATTATATACATAATTACATAAGCCTCGCCATACAGCGGGGCAACGCCACCAGCCTCCTCGGGACACTCCCTGCAGGGAGTGACCTGGGACAGGTCTAATATTTGTAAAATAGTTAGGTATTTTGTAATTTTAGCTTAAGCATTTATTTTAGTGTTATTTTAGTATTATTTTATTTTGAATAAACATTCTAGACTTTATAGCTGAAATTAAACCATTATATACATTTAAGTAGATAAGGACCCCGTCTGGGTGAAGGCCTCCTCCAGTTTTTGCCAATTGTTATGCTGCTATTTGTACGATGTCATCTGTCCATCTCTTTCTTGATCTGCCTACTTTTCTTTCACCCTGAGGACCTTGCCACTTAGTGACCTCCAAAGTCCATCTCTGATCTTCGAGTCGCGCGATGTGTCCTGCCCATTGCCATTTGAGCTTCAGAGCAAAAGCAATATAGAAAGTAAAACCCTTCAAGAGTGCTAACGGCACACACGTTTAAAGCATCTTTACCTTTAGTAGAAGTGATAATATTTTCTCAAGACTTTCTTGAAGACTTGTAACTTGTAACTGAACTCCTGACCTCTATTGCGAACTTAGCAACAGGTTACGATTTTACGAATGCAATAGTATTTAACTATTTCTCATAATAATTATATTATTTCATTGTTGGTTTGCAATCACGAATGACCTAGAAAGTAAGTGACCGTATTCAAAAGACTGTTCTTTCGCACAATTATTTTCAATGTACACTAGTCTTTTTTGTTTTTTTTTAAACTATTTCTTGTCGTGTACAGTTTTATTGTAACCATCTGGCATGCAAGCGGTCAATTGAGGGCAGTTTTTTCACAAAGAAAATTCATTAGTGTTACATTAGTACCAAGGCAAACGGGGTTTACTACCATCATCTTTAAATTATGCACCGTTTTCTTATCCGTTAGCAGTTTTTGTGTAATAGTTTTTTTTATTTGATTTCAATTGTCTGTTTTGTTATTTATTTATTTTTCTTTAATGAAAGGCCCCTGCTAGTGATTTACACTCTGCAATTTGGCTAATGACCGTGTTAGAATCTTGAAAATCACTCGGATCGTTTTGGCGTCTCTTGAAAAAAAAACAGTTTACCAACGTCGAGATTAAGGGAGAGTCGTGTGCACTAGGAATGCCTAGTGCCTTGCATTCCAAGTGCAATTGGATGTTAGTTTGCCGATCCACGTTTTGTTATTTTGTTTTTATGCAGTGGTATTACACGACGTTTCTTTAACTGTCTCTGTGTTGCAGTTTTACATACATACATCTTTTAAAACATAAACACATTTCTGAGTTATTTTATGCTCAAAACTCTCTTAGATATTATAAATAGGTATTTCCAAGTTCAGTTATCAAACTTGGTTATCTACGAGGAAGTCACGTATTTTTTTAGGGGCTTCATAATTATATCAATAACGGATTTGGATGCGGTCCTTTTAATTAACAAGGTTTCAAAATTCCTGATAATGTATTAATTAAATAATAGAACCTTGAGACTACAGGGGCCCGATTCTATTAATATAATGTAAACTCAATATAATAATAGGGTATTTTCCAAGCATCAAATATTAAAAGCATTTCATACAATTTAAGAAAGAGATATAAATTGATGGTCAAATATGAAAACAGAATTAGAATTCAATGAAAAATAAAATTGCTACAGGCAATCAAAAATTAGACGGTAGAAAGAAACGGCAATAGAGAACAATGACGTCACTATTCTCTAGCGCCAAACAAGCTACAGATAAAGGTATAATGATGTGGTATCAGGTGGTTTAAGGCAGCTTAAATGATACACCATTTCAGACACTTTCAATGTTATATTTAACACAACAGTACAATAGGTAGATGCATCTTGGAATGCTCTCACAGAATGAACCCCGAATCAGTGCTTAAATTAACTTATATAGAAATGAAAGTACGTCTTTACGTGAGATCAGTTTAAGATCTTATCTATAGTTAGATAGTTCAGAATGTAATCCATTTATCTAACTACCGATAGCAACCGTACTATGTATCATCACGTAAGAAGTTCTAAGAACTACACTACAAAGGACTGTTTTGCTTAAAACGGACAGAGCATCTCTCCAGTACTAACTTAAACCATTAATATCTCTGATGTTAGTTGAGATATCGAAAACCTAACTTTAGATCCTTCTTCAGGATGTTCATGTAAGTTGAATGACGTAATAAAAATTTTTAGGTTAATACCCTATTGCAGCTACCTGACATTTTTCGTATGCCAGTAGTCACGACTGTCACGAGCCGTTCGATGAACGTTACGTTTCGGTCTATCTTCGGTTATGCTGTTAGCAGAATACGATTTGTAGTAAAAGTTTAATAGTTACGAAAAATCGCTACTTAATTGGAAAGAACAACAAACACAGTGGAATTGGCTCATGTACAGGTACAGTTACATGTTATAGTATACCATCTGTCAAAAACCTTCGATTAAATCTCAACGTTATGCCTGTGCAATATGATACGTTTCAGATTCTCAGATTTTGACGTTTTGGGTAGGTTGACCTGTGATCGACTGTACGTGTAATTTTATAATTCCTTACATTGTCAATCTCTAATTTAATAATATAATTCGATATTTAATAATAATTTTGAATTTTCAGTTTAACTCTACTTTAGTAGAGAAAATTTATTTTTTTAATCTTAAAAGACACACTTAGTGTTAACTAAATACCTACATAATATTAAGACTACAATGATATGTTGTATACAAACTTGACGAAACATTTTTTGCGATATTGTCTGCCATGTTACAAAACATTGTATGAATTAGAACAAAAATTTAAATAAATGATTTATTTATTATTTACGTATAAGTATACCTACGCAATGCAGATCGTGCGACCGAGTCGCAGGCGCACGTTCAATGGTCGCGTTTCTTAATTATTGTATCATTGTGAAGTTGGTCCCGTTGAGATTGTGTGCTATTATTTTATTAATAATGAAAGAATAGATTTCACGTGTGATACAAAATGTAACGAATTTCATTCGTTCTATTTACCTACTGTGAGTTTTGTTTAGTTTAGTTCAGTACCTACTTTACTTTTTTAATTAATTCTTAAAAAACATGTAGAAAACCCATTCGGGCGTGTAATTGCTACCACATCCCCCCTACAGTCCTGACTTGGCTCCGTGTGATTTACTTTTTTTCCCCACGTTGAAGAAATCTCTGCGGGGAAGAAAATGTACGACTGCGGCCGAAGCAGCTTTTGGCGGCTTTTTTGGACCTTCCGCAAGAATAGTTTTTCACCTTTTGAAAGCTGGTTCAGACGAATGCATAAGTGCATTGATGCCGCAGAAGAATTTGTAATATTTATTTTATTTTATATTTGACTATAAATTAATGGAACGTTCTAGATACTTATATTTAATTTTATTGTCATTTGAAGTTATTATCTTTGGTCTCACAATACTGGGCAAAGGGATACCTTAGTGTATTCTAAACTTGTCGATCTTATATAAGGCAACCTTCATCCATTTCCAAACTAACCTCGCTGTTGTTTTATTATTATCAAAATTAAACACTATATTCTAATGAAACATTAAATTCGCTAGTTTCCAAGTAAAAATTAAGAAATAGACATACATTCATGGTCAAATGTGAAAACAGATTTAAAATTCGTTGAAAAATAATATAGCTACATGCAATCAACAATCAGATGATAGAAAGAAACGGCAATATTACATCATGACGTCACTGTGTACTTGCGCCATACAAGCATATCCTGGCTACATATAAAGAACTGTTTTGCTAAAAAGGGACAGATCATCTCTCCAGTACTAACTTTAACCATCAATATCTCTGGTGTTAGTTGAGATATCGAAAAACGAATTTTAGATCCTTCTTCAGGATGTCCACGTAAGTTGATTGATGGAATAAAAAAATACCGAATTCTAGACACTTGTTTAGTCTAGTCATTAGATATTCAACTATCGTACTGTAACTGTTATATTTCATAGGAATAGCAGTGTGAACTTGTATTGTATATGCTGATCGCGTCTCATACATAGTCATACATACATACGTCGCCGAAACCTGTGTCATCGTCGTCTCTTATATTTTTTCTATTGTTTATATAATGGAGGAAATGCCAGTCTTTATTACTCACTGCACTTTTTATGATTATAGTTTACTATGTTGAGAGAATGTCTTTTTGGATTTAGTAATGTGTTCGGAGTATCAGGGAAAATACACTATAATCTTTTAGAAGTACTTATCTATAAATAATTACGCGAAAGAAGAAATTGAGTGAAAAATTACTTCCGAATCCCCGTAATACAGATTGTAAACTATCAGATGAAATATATTTTACTATCAGAAAGTATGATTAATGTAAAGCAAACCGTTGCGTTGGTTATAGTTTTAAAAAATGAATTGAAAATTAAGCATTTTAGCAACAACCACTTTTATTATTGCAAATAATCCAAGCACATATTATAAGGGCAGTAATTAAATTAACCAAACTTCTTTTAAATAGCATTTAGTCTATTGTAAAATTAATTTATCCTCTGAATTACTAGTTTTGCAACCAACTATGAGCGTCTGAAAATTACTATTTCTGCAACTAAATGTTCTTAAAACGGAACGATTTAATATAACCTCAGCATGGACGAGTCTATAATGAGTAAGATCCATGTTGGACAAAACGACGCATGTATATATCTATACAATACAAATATACTTTATTGCACACCCGGGACAAAAATAAAACATACAACATAAAGAGAGGTACAATATAATGCTATAGTGCTATGTGGCAATTTTTTATGTCATACATACATAAACTCACGCCTGTTGCATGGGTAGGCAGAGACTAAAGATTTCCACCTGCAAGTCCTGCAACGAACCTGACAAACCGTTCTGGTTTCTTCTTCTTCTTTTTAGGTCAACTCGCGTATTTCGTATCGTGCCATGCTTGCATTATTTCCCTAGTGATTTATTCCGCTACGTGTTTTCAAACTGTCATGAGAAAAAGTAAAAAATGCAATAAACTACACAATCACTACAAGTAATTGTATTTCCACGACGAGGATATTGCTAAAGTCATTGAGATGCCGAAACAGAATGTCGTCACGCAAAACGTTCTCATGATGTGGTTAGAATAATTAATTCGCACTTCGCATTATGGCGGGGTTCTTGGTAGATGGAACCGTGCTCGTAGTATTGGATAGGTAAATAAATACATGATATCATTGAAGAGCTATGACTTCTCTATACAATCCCAAAAGTGGATAAAGAAACTGTGTAACTGATGATTATTTGAAAGGTTTTAGAATTGAAACTACAGTGAGATATTTTAAATAGGTATGTCATGAAATACGGAGTGAGTAATTCGTATTTATTAATCACATCAATACCCAATACTCAATATCTTTATTGCGTTCAATAAAGTGTAATAGTTGGACTTATCAGATAATTTACAGATAATTCATTATGGACCCTGCCGGGCACAGCAAAATTAGGAGAGAATTGGATGATTTTATATGATTTAAGAAAATATTATATAGAGAGTTAGTTTTGTATTTCTATTATTCATATTGTTATTATATTAATATGTACAATCATAATTTATATTATTTATTTTTCTCACTTAAATATTCATTATCTAAGAGATGCTGAACATGGGTTAGTGCTATGTAGCAGTTATATTAGCAGTTCTACGATAAAACAGATTGATAAAAAAAACCATCCAGATTTAACTAATCTGGATGGATTGGAGCTTTCCAGCTTTTTACAACCCAAAAGATTGTTAACGACTTTAATGTCTTCAGTATTAAAATAAAACCTTTAGGTATATTACAAAAATTAAAGCAATTTTGCTAAATGGAGCGACGATCTGCGCAAGGTGGCTGGCAGCGACTGGATGAGAAGAGCCGAAAATTGGTCTCAATGGCGCGCCCCGGGAGAGGCCTATGTCCAGCAGTGGACTAGAGTAGGCTGCTGATGATGATGATGATGAAGCAATTTTTTTATTAAAATAAATGTAGTTTTCTAGATTTTTAAAGAACACTAATAAAATATATTGAACAGATGAATAATAAATAAATAACAATAAGTACAGTGGAAAACACGTCAAGCTATACTTGATGGAACCCTGTCTCAATAAGTTTTTGTTATAATTCCTTGACATTCGTAATAATATATCAAATAAGTTATAGCGACATAGGGTTGCTAGAGTTATAGCCTGATGTGTTCTCCACATTAATGACAACACTCCAAATAATGCAGTAACCAGCTTAAAAATACTTTCATCTTTTCTAACGTGTTTAGCAGGGCATGCTAAAGCAATTCAAAATTGTAAACGAGCTAAAACACTTTCATTCAATTTCGCACGGTATAACCGTAGTGTATCAGAGCCCAGTTCCACTGTTTTACCATGTTTGTCGTTGACTTGACCGAAACATAACGTTAATCGAACCGTTCCGTGACGTCAAGTCGCTGCAACTTAGTTCATGTTGAGATTACACGTAAGTATTAGTACAATCTTCAATCTTCCCTGGACGGTAAGGAAATGACAGATGATACGTATACGCATCGGACAATCTGAGAATCTCTCATTGCGGACGTTATTTTGCATTTCCCGTAACATGAACTGTGGACACTGATGGAAATAGATCTAATTAACTTCCTGTTCAATATAAAAAATATATTGATAGGAAAAAACGATTCTTATGTCAACTATTATACGAAGTGCTATACATCAGCAGCCCACTTTAGTCCACTGCTGGACATGGGCCTCTCCCAGGGCGCGCCATTGAGCCCGATCTTCGGCTCTCATCCAGTCGCTGCCAGCCACCTTGCGCAGATCGTCGCTCCATCTAGCAGGGGGCGTCCGTGAGACGTTTGCCCAAACGCGGTCTCCACTCCAGAACTCCTCTACCCAGCGGTTGTCAGTTCTGCGACAGATGTGACCGGCCCACTGCCACTTCAGCTTGCTAATCGCTAAAAATATTAGACTGTAATCAATTATCGAATTCTACACTATTCGTCAAAGTATTCAGTGAAATGCAGATCTTTAGTTAGCACATAGCACAATTGACATCGAATTACGAGTACACTTATGTAGCTAGCTTTGAACCGCATCGTGAAATACTTTGCAACTTGCTACTGCGACTACGACTATGCGACTGTGCGATGTGTCTACAACATTAGGTATGTACTCGTACTATATACCCTAAAATTACCAGTGGCACCCTCTTGACAACTCTATTATGTTATAAGCCTTTATTATGCGTTACGTAACCTTCGTAGCCGTCAACTGTACCGGTGTATGTATTTATAGTCCCAACAATTGAGCGGAACGAATGGCAGAAAACAATAGGTTCATCTCACTCAACCGGTTAACCATACCGGTTAACCACCTTAACCGGTGACAGGAGGCTTTCACCTGCCTCCAATTATAGACATACAGCTGTCCGTCGCATCACTAGGGGCGTACTTTTAGCAGGCACGGTCCTGGTTGTGTTTGGGGGAGGGATCTAGGCAAATGTCTCACTCGTATTCTATGTCTCCCCACTTCCAACATGCGCTCACGCATCGCCCGCTACTAGAGTAGTACAGAGGTGCCGGTTCCGTCTAGCTGTACAATTTTCCAAGTCTTCAGCCGGATCCGTGTAGCATTTGCCGTAAGCACAGTTGTTAAGGAACTTTTTTCCGCTGTCGGCTTGTGAGACTGTTATATATGACCAGTCCGGAAGTTTTGGTCCTCTTTGAGGTATATCAGGTTTTATAGGAACATAGGAACGGATTATCAGAAACAGTAATGTTTGTTGTAGAAGCACTGCGGTCAGTGTATACTTGAAAACTTTACCCATATTGTATAGTATAGGTTAGGTTGCTTTTAAACCGATTTAGCTGCGACTGCTATTAGGAAAGAAAGAAAGAAAGAAAGATTATTTATTTCCGACACACATACAAACAATTAGGTACAGAAGACAAAAATAATATTAAACAAATATATTACAAAAATAAATAAATAAGCAAAAGTAACCAAGTTTGATGAAGGTGGCGTGCAGCACCGGACAAAGCGGACTGCCTCAGGCTGTTGCCGCAGCGCTTTTAGCACTGCGGCGCTGATTTTCAGGCACCCCCTGAGTGCCTGGGATCACTCCCTAATGATACACTACCGGAATGATGCCAATAAAACATGTATACTACCTAAAGGACATCTAAATCGAAATACGAATATTTTGTCCATGACTATGTCCAATGGAGCGTAATAGTTTATCGGTTAACGAAAAACTACTTTCGAACCAATTTACCAATTGCGAAACGAATGCAATAATTGGAAGAAGAACACTTATTTTCCCATTTTAATTAAACTATCAGCTGGACTGCGAATGGTGCGGCTTAATTTGATAATATGAATCTAGTGGCTAGGACACCGGACTCTCATGCGGGATTGAAACCATGCAATGCCATGTACTAATGAGTTTTTCGGATTTTTTCGAGAATTACGTACATTTATCGACAGCTCTAACGGTGAAGGAAAACATCGTGAGGAAACCTGCATGTCTAAGGAAATTTAAAGTTTCCGAAGGCGTGTGAAATCCACCAATCAGCCCTGGGCCCGCTCGGTGGATCATGGCCCGTACCGTTGAGCAAGGGGAGCCCTGTGCCCCAACAGTGGGGACATTAATAGGCTGATGATATGATTATGATGATGATGGATACAATATGTAACGAGTGTAACGCCTAGAAGACCTTGACGCCAGACGCCATTGTCCGTAAAACGCGTCCGAAGCCCTCCTATAACTACACCTGTAACTCTAGCGGACTGCTCTACTGCTCTGTCTGTGACCGAGTCTTCAGGACGAAGTTTGTCTTCGCTAGCCACCTCCGAGCGCACGCCAGGAGCTGAGCAGGGGTCGCCGTCGACGGATACGTCGTGGAGGACATCATCATCATCATAACGAGTGACGAAAGTAACGTTTTTTTTTTTTTTTTCGTACTGATAATTGCTGTTGGTCCTAATGACCTTTACAGCTTCACCGGGGTTTTTGGGGCGAGCGCTAAATGCGCTCCAGCCTAGAGGAGGACCTAAAAACTACTATAAGAAGCGACTGCCTAAGGGCACCCAGGTGGGTACGGACCTCGGCTTAGGACGTCGCTGGGGAGGGAGGGATCGGGGAGAAGCGGCCTGGAATACTCCGATAGCGCGTGTAAGCGCCAGAAGCGGGTCGCCGCCCGCGCCGGCGCGGGCGGTATGTAGGTGCTGTGTGTGAACTACTATCGGGTGGGGTGAAAGTAACGTAATATGTAGTTATAAGGTAATGTATCATCAGATATGACTATTGCAATACTACGTTCGTTATGTAACAAACATCAATATTAAATAACATAAGACCATTAATAACAATTTAAATGAAAGCACCTTTATTGATGGCCGTGGATAATCGGGGCTCGTGATTGGAATTATACAAATTTTATGTTATTGCGTTATGTATGTATGTAGATTAGTTACATCCATTGAGTGAAGTAACTCAACTTGAATTATTTTAGGTATTTTAATGTACATAGGTACTAGTTCAAAAGAGCTCGTAGCCTAATTGCGAACACGGTCCGAAAGTGGTCGTGCAGGATGGGTGACCACTAGTGGCGTATTTCATCTGAGCTCCTCCGTGCCTCGGACAGCACGTTAAGCAGTCGGTCCCGGTTGTTGTCAGAGGCCTGAATAACTCTGACAAATAGGTTGGTCACTAACCATACGATAAGCATGCAAGCAAGTTCAGAATATAGACAAGTACAAAAAAAACAAGAGAAACTTAAGACGTTTGTGGAAATGGTATATAGCCTGATGATGTGCAGGATCCCGGTTGCTTAGAGAGGTGTCATCCTTTTATCTATTTCTGCCGTAAAGCAGCAATGCTTGCTTTGCTGTGTTCCTTTAAGGGTAAGAGAGCCAGTGTAATAACCGGCACATGAGGTACTCCACATAATGCCTCAAGGTTGGGTTAGATAATTTCTATTTCGCAATCTCTCTATATAAAATAAACATAATTTTATAAAACATTATTAATAATGTGTATAGATTCATAAGTTATTCTATATCTGTTTTATTTCTTGTTATTGTAGTACATATGAGTACTTAACAATATTCTTAATAATGTTGTGTACGCCTATAATTGGCACAAGTATTAGAAATTATGTCTAGAAATTATATATTATTGAAATTATACATATATTGTGGCGACGCACGACGCGCTCCACTACGATACAGTACCTACTCACATCGGCGTAGAACGCGCTATCAAATTTACCTAGGACTTCGTATATATGTATACGAGTTCCAAACATTCACAGTTGGACCAGCACATCTGGTCACCAGGCACAACACACCCCGCCTGGTGGAAGATCTTCCCTTTTCCCTTTCATACAGCTGACGTTACGTCATCCATGTCCTCATCATAGCGCGTTCCTACAATATTACTTGTAGCCGTTAGCGTTCCTTAATAAATAAACTAAAATAAAAAATAAAATATTTATTTTATTCACATTAGGGGTCATTCATAAATCACGTCACACAAATTTCATGATTTTGGAACCCGCCTCCACCCACCCCCGTCCTTGTCACAGGTGGTCACATTCGTGTGACCTTCCTTAATAAATTAAAACAGCACTTCCAAAATTATTTATTTCTATTTAAAATATTTTGTCATAAAATCAATGATAAATCAAACATTTTAGAAAATTTACAAAACATCAAATCAAATGAACGACACAAAATTTAGTCATCTTGTGTCCATGGACTTTGAACACGTTGCTTTATATGACATTTATTTGACAGGACATGACATCGCGGGACTTATGAAACCCCCCCCCCCCAACCCCCCCCCCCCCCCCCCCCCGTCACACGATGTCACACTTTTTTGACCACCTCCCTCCCCCTTAACGTGTGACGTAATTTATGGATGACCCCTTACCTCTAACACATATAAGCAGACCCATCTGTCGTTGGCTTGATCGAAATGTAACGTTAATCGAACATTTTGTCTCTAGTGACATACGAGTACGAAACACGTCAAGTTGCTGCGATTTAGTTTCCACTGAGATTACGTTGTATATACAGGCTGTAACATTAAGAACGGTCAGTATGGGAAAGTCTGAAACTATAAGACATACGAAGATCTGTTCTTAGGAACCATGTCATCAATTTTAGTAACAAGAAAAACTGAATTCATACATTTTTTTTAAAAACTGTACTCCGCCTGGGAATCGAACCCGGTTGTTTTGAAAAAAAATCCAACACCATTTCTATTTAGATATCGATTACGTTAAGGATGAAGCGTACAAAACAAGCTACGACACAATTGAAGACCTAAAAGCAGCCATAGAGACAATTTTAACGCAAATTCACCACCTGAAGATACAAAATTCAATAGTAAGATCGTTACCTAAACGAGTTGAATGTTGTATTTTACAAAATGGTAGTCATTTCCAACACCTACTAAAATAAATTAAAAGATATGGAATCAACGCGTTTTATTAATTTTAAACATCACGTTTCATACTAACATTTATTCCTTAAGACCTACACAATCGATATCTAAAAAGAAATAGTGTTGAATTTTTTTTCAAAACAACCGGGTTCGATTCCCAGGCGGAGTACAGGTCTTTTTAAAAATGTATGAATACAGTGTTTCTTGTTACTAAAATTGATGACATGGTTCCTAAGAACAGATCTTCGTATGTCTTATAGTTTCAGACTTTCCCATACTGACCGTTCTTAATGTTACACCCTGTATAGTTATAGTAGAATCGACCTCTGAGCCATCTTCGGTACAGTACATTAGTGGACTTTCTTCCTTACGCAAACCACTTTTCTTTCGGTGACATAATGTGACATAACCACCGGATCTGACAATAGTATGCTAATATACCTTGTGACACCTTTTAGGGCAAAAGGGCGTAACATAATAAGGCATTTAAATTCTAAAGTTTCTTGAGATTGTGAGTGGAAAGTTTCTATAAAAAGAAATTGAATTGAATAGATTAATTTAATTTTACCAAAAAGAATATCTTTCATTTTAAAGTGCCATTCTAAAATGGTACCTTAATTTGACTACAATCTAGCCTATAATACAGACTAATAAGTAGTTTAATTCTAACTTAAATTGTTACGAAAACTCTTAATCTAAGAGAATGTCCACTGACTCGATTCTTAGACACTGTTTAAGGTGACGCACTTTGTTCTTGTGTCTTTACCTAATGAAATATTTATTATTATTATTATTGGATTAGCAGGCAGGCAGGCAGCTAATGCTGGTTGGCCTGTTTCTTCACATTTCGTAAGTGGCTGTCTAATCTGTTCTTAAACTGGTTTATAGTTTCAGCATTCACAACTTGGTCAGGTAGGCCGTTCCACGGGATGACTACCCGGTTGAATACGAGATGATGTTTTGGCAGTGTTCCGTACTAGTTGTGTGCAGTGTCTTCTTGAGTGCTCCTTCAAGTTCAATATAAAGAAATTCTTCAGTTAATCTGTGTTATAATAATTGTTTAGAATTTTGTAAGTCTCTATAAGGTCGCCTCTATCTCGTCGCTGTTTCAGTGTCGGCAAATTCAGTCTTTCCAACCTCTCCTCATACTCTATTTGAATTATAAGACGTTGCTTTTATCTTCTTTTATATTGTTATTAGTATTTATTTTGTCAGTTTTATATTTTCTTGGCTTGGCTACATGTTCATTTGCACTGGTCACAGAAGAGATTTCTCCTTCGAGATACAGGAACTTCCCAGTTCAGAGGTCAGCGTTTATTTTTATTATTTATTATTTACACTTTATTGTACAACAATACACTTAATTATTATTGAGTTTATTGTTACCCTTTACTCACTAATTTTTATTTAGTTTAATTATAACCTATGCTTTATTCATTGTATAGAGTCACCTACCTATATCTAAAGGTATATTAAATAAGCAGCAAAAATATGGAGATTTTCTCATAAACAAGATTTATCCAAAAAGTACTTATATTCTATTCTTTTTTTTTTCTATTTTAGGGATCCGAAACCTCAGGACGCTCTGTCGTTTTAGTTTATCATTAACTTGTATTGAAGTAAGTAAAGTACAAACATTATTTGTATTTATACATCTTGCAAAGTTGCCCGCAATTCAGATCTCAACCTCCAAAAAATCACTTGTACAAACGAACAATTTCTTAGATCTGCGTTTAAAACCTAATACATTCGAATACGATCATTTATCTTCGAAATGATATTCGTTAGTGCATAGAGGAAATAGTTAAATGAATAGAGTTAAATGTTCGATCTCCATGGTTGAATATGTACCATGGAAATCGAACATTAAACCGAACTAACTAACTAACCGTCCAGGCTATGGTACCTGCAGTGTACGATAGATTGCCTGGTGATGACACTGGCGCTCCGAGCTCATTTGTTTTTAAAAAGAAGTTACGAGATTGGCTTGTCAAGCAATCGTTTTATTCATATGACGAATTTCTAGAATTAAAATTTAATTAATCATCGCAATAGCTACCTATCTTTACAATAGGTACCTGCTATTATAATATATTTTTTATTATATTTTTATTCATTATTCTCAATTTTTTAAATTGGAAATTATAATCTTTTTTATGACATACATAACTATGAGTATGGTGTATTGAAAAATGATCTGTAATGACGTGTAACTGATGTTAACAATAAAGTATTGTATTGTATTGTAACTAACTACTATTAACTGTAGAACCGATATGTACCTAATAATAGAATGGGTAGTTTTTTTTACACTGATTAACCACTGATTTTGTATTGAGATATGTTTAGTTGTGCTATGCTGACAGCTGTCCCACCGTTAAGTACCCTGGGCCCTGACTGGCAACCAGCGCTGCGGCGGTGGCTAGCGTCTAGCCATATCGTCACAGCATAATGCTGAGTCAGGCACCCTTTTGCCACATATGCATGTGAACTTACTGTAAGTCATAGTTACTTTTAAGAAGTGAAATGTAATTATCGCAAATAAATTATAATTCATTCATTTATTCAATAGTCTTCAATAGGAAATCCCTATCCAATTCGGTTGAGCATTTCTCAACTTAACGTGCGTGAACTCGTACATTTGGTTTTAGAAATGCATTAATTAAAAAGGCATTCTCCATTTCCGGTCATTATCTTGTTACACAATAAACACAAACTCGATTACCAGTTGTCATAACTCGGAATGAATGATTGTTTCTTGTGACATCGTTAGCATAATCAGATGCGTTGAATGGTGATCATTAACGACGTAATATAACATAACACGCCAAACCCTTTCATATTTGCGTGGGCTGATTAGCTGGCGCCAATTCCACTGTTTTACAATGTTTATCGTTCTTTGCCAATTAAGCAGGGATTGCGTTTTCAATGGGTTGAGAGCGTCGGTGGCGTCGTGGCTAGGACGTCGGACTCCCATGCAGGAGGTCAGAGTAGGAAACCATGCAATAAAAATAAAATAAAAGAGTATTTATTCATTCGCACATTAAAGTAAAAAGGTGCAACACTGTTATTTTATTCTAGTTCTTAACCTATAAACAAAATATATCTATAACACGTTTTGCTCTGTGTCTGAATGAAATGGTCGAGACCTCAGCGACACGCTGGTTTTCAGGTCTCGCCTAATGTGCTAGATAGAGCGCTGGTTGCGGGATTACTACACAACACGACTATGTGGTCAAATCTCTATTATGTAATTTTATATTAAAATGAATGACAATAAGTAGTTGTATGTAGCTTTAGCTTCCTTGTGATGATAACATAATTGGGTTTCTGCGTCTGAGAGAGTATCTATACCATTCACTGAGGTCAGCTAACAGAGACTTTGCTGTATGTACCTAATAAATTATCCTAATGTCATGTACCAATGAGTTTTTGGTTTTTTCGATGGACTTACGTACATTTACCGATTGCTCTGACGGTGAAAACGTCCTGATGAAACCTACACACTGAGATAACCAGTGTGTGAAATCGGGAAGACAATGGTAAACCACCCCATTAAATCTGCCACGAGAGTCGTTCTATGTGATTAATTCCTTAGAATGATCACGACCCTCAGCAATGAGGAATACGACTTAGAAGAAGAAGCACGTTTTCAAATCGTATTCTACTAACATGTTATAATTATGAGCGGACCGATCGCGAACGGTCGTTGACTTGTACAAAACAAAACGTAACGTTAGATAATCGAACGGTTCGTGTCGTGACTAGTGGCATACGAAAATAGAATCGGGCCCCTGATTTAGACCCTATGCTCTCTATCTGGGAAAACATGGGGAAATTTATTTATTTTAAATTTACAATTCACATTATTATTACGGGAATTCCTAATTCAATAATGTAGTCACCTATAAATCTATACTATTTTACATAAAATAATTACATACACAAATACGTCAGTGATACCGCTGTGGAACAATGGACCAGATCAATCCTTTGGGTTACCTCGTGTAATATACGAAGAGCTCTCGTAATTGGAGAAAATTTAAGAAGATTTGTTCTAGCGGTTGGGACCTAGAAAAATTGGTTTCTGGGTCCTCGCCGCAGCCTCGCGTTCGGAACGAACCATCTCAACAATGCCAAAACCTGCCGATGCCGCAAGACGAAGTATGAAAGTAAGTAAGTAGAATTCCTTGGGTATGAAAGTATCCATAGAACAGATAATGGAAAGGAAACAGAAATATAATTCTGAACTACTGTGGATTCAGCGTGGTCGGTTGACTAGGACACCGGACTGCCATGAGGGTGGGTCGGATTCGACACAATGTAATGTCATGTTGGTTTGTCATCATTTAACTGCTACTCTAACGGCGTTAGGTTAGATTGTTGAGCTTCTGTTTCCGCATTTATAGACACGGTCCTTTGTGCATGCTGCTCTGACGGTGAAGGAAACTATCGTGAGAAAACCTCCATACTAATATAACCAGTGTTTTTTTTCTTAGGAAGTTTTTTATGTGTTTAATTTGATCGCGCGATCTTTGCGTGGATGCGATTATAAAAGAAACTTCAAATAACCCTGAATCCACTTCGAATTCAGGGTTACTAAAGTTTCTGGAACCTTCAAAATAGCTGTTTAGAAGGTTCTAAATTCAAACTATACCCGCAATGGCGTGCGAAATGTCCGTTACGATTCGATTGTTGCTTTCCATTTGCTCGCATTTCAAACTAATAGTTTTCACGCTCCAAACTTAACCAATTCGTTAGACACAATGTTCCGATTTCCGATAGACCTCCAAATTTATTGTAAGCAGAGTGTTTCGCAATTCGTTTGGAAGGATACAATTCTGTAACATTCTACATTTTGATAGACAAATTGATTTATAACACATTGGCGCGTCGTTATCAAATTTCGCGACAGAGGTGGTCACGTCAACCGGTATTTTTAGGCATCGCTTACTTCTTCATCTCATAGGTATCTATTATCTAAGTTTTTTATTATTGAACAAGGACAGCAGACGAGCAAACGGGCCACCTGATGGTAAGTGGTCACCGTCGCCCATAGACATCTCGCCTCACTGTATTAATATTAGAGGGTTACCCTTCAAACCGAAACACAGAAATGCAAGGGTTTTTGCTTCACGGCAGAAATAGATAAGAGGGTGGTACCACCCCAGGCGACCCTTCACATTAGGAACTACCACTACAGCCAGTACTATATAGACAGCTTCCAATCGGCTACTACGAGTATGTAGATTGATTTACTTTGATCGCATACAATAGATACCAGAAAACCAAATATAATATATCTTTACGTATTCATCCTAACATCTTCTCTCTCTTTTAAGTCGTGTCCCTCATTGCTGAGGGTCGTGATCATTCTACGGAATTAAACCACATAGAACAACTCTCGTGGTTGATTTAATGGAGTGGTTTGCCATTGCCTTCCTAATTTCACACACTGGTTATCTCAGTGTGCAGGTTTCCTCGCAATGTTTTCCTTCACCGTCAGAGCAGTCGGTAAATGTACGTAAATATGTCTTTCGATAAAACCGAGAAACTCATTGGTACATGGCATTGCCTGGTTTCGAACTTGGACCTCCCGTATGGGAGTCCGACGTTCTAGCCACGACACCACCGACGCTTGTGATTGGTCAAAGTTTAAACAACCCATATAAGACAGCCCTTATGTAAAAAGGGTTATTATAAAATAAATGACCATTTAAATGATAAAGAGGTTTTGTCCTTAATTCAGCTTAATTGTTGTAAGATATATAATATTTATTTCAAAAGATGTGCTGCTGAAAGTTTCTTGCGCCGCTTCTGTCCTTTCAGTTATAGCACCTTTCGAACCGGTGGTAGAGGAAAAAAAATTACTTTGTAAAAATGTACTTTAAGGAGCTTACTTGCAATAAAAAAATACTTTTGACTTTTTTGCAGCGAACCGAACGGGGAGTGTAACCGGGCGCGTGTAGTCCAGCACTAAAGTGGAGCAAGCCTTTCTAGAATATAATGTAACCCTTATTAGAAGTTTAAAATTACACCATTGCAATACATTTTCTAAATACGATCGAGTCTTTCGTGCCAGATATTCTCATTTTACCGGTTCAGCGCCAATTATCAATTTGGCTGTCGGTTGATACGTTGTATAATTTGTTTTCGTGTGATAGTGATATGGGTGTGCCATTGCGTAAGTTGTCACAAGTTTACAACCAAGTCGATTTAAAAATAGGTTTTTGTAGAGGTCAAACAAATGAATAGAGATATCGGGAAACAGGGCATAAAGCTGCGCTGAAATCAAATTAAATATTTGTATCTGCTTTGCTTGTGTCAAGTTAAAGTAGGACAAACAGAACACTTTGTTCCAAAATATTTTGAAAATTCAACAAAATATTGCTTCCATTACGAAAATGAACCGATTTTCGGCCTGCAGTAAAATTATGAAGAACATATTTTGTTCTGAACTTTGAACTACGTGTCTCTTATTGTTACGTTCAAATAGCTGTGGTCTAGTTTTTGAACTTGGTCATCAACTCCGGGACGCTATTCTATACATCTAATGTCCCATATTTCCTCCAATACAGGATATATGCCACTCTCAACATGTGATACATCCTTGGATGAAATAAAAAAAAAGTTTCCCTAGGGGCAGCCGTTCGTTCCTTCATGGCTACATTACTCAATGTTCCTCCTTTCTCATCCCCATCGCCAGCAATATTTTTAGTCGTCGGGGTCTATCTTGTATGCCATATTATTGCACTTGTTAAGAACTCGCCTATCCCAACGGTTGTCGCTTCTGTGGCAGATATTCCATGAGTAGCAGTAGGCTTAGTTCCATAAGTCTCGTCTCTACCTAGAGCTATGGCACAGAAAGGGATAGCATGTTTACCAGATAGGTAGCACTTTTACATTTCTTCCCCCTCAGTTGTAGACCTCAATGCTGAGGATCGTGACTCTCAACAGCAGCTGTCATCTTGGCGTTCACTAAATGACGCGAGGTGTTGTGGTCTTGTGCTCTTCTAATGCCTCTATTGTCCCCCCAACGAGATCTGTCCATCAGGCTGGCTTTCAACTTTTCCACTTGCATTACATCTAATCTTGTAATAACACAATGGAATCATTTCTATAAATAAATATAAAATCTATGTCATCATAAACCTTCATTACCTTATATTTTACATGGTAGGCATGAGTGTACTTATCGTTATGCTAGACATGTCTTAATGTTGCCATTATATCTGGACAAAGCCTGATGAATTGTAAGGTCAATAGTCTTGTGTAGTTAGTCAACATAAGGTTTATGACCCTTTTTGTCTTTGTTTTCGTTGGTTAAACCGTTAATACTGATTAAGACCATTCTAAGGAATGAAAACATAGATAGTATTTACCAATAAACCAACCTGTTATGACCATTTCTCATAATGTTATTCGTGTGTCAATAATCAAATGCACTTTGAAATGTCAAGGAATAAAACGACTTCTCATTTTATAAAAGGTGGTTCGCATAAATGCGAATGCCGAAAACGAATATAAACATCAAAGCCGTAAAGTAAAGACTGGCACATGATTTCTTACTTTATTATCAATCATGCATAGATCCGGTACAGAGAAAAGTACATAAAGACATATACAAATAACACCCAGTCTTGGAAAAAGTAGAATAAAATAATTATTAGTTTTATTTATTATAGCTTTGTGTTTCTACCTACTTTCGTTTAGTTTTCTCTTAGCTTCTTGTCGGCTTCTATGGTTAATATGCTCTTATAAAGATAAAATCTGCTACAAATCTCCACCGTTCATCATTAACTACATCCTGATAACGCCAAGTCCTCACTTAAGCTTTCTATCCTTCTTTTTAAAACACCTTTATCTCTTGTTGCATAAGGTTTACATTAAATTTTGATCTTATCTCGACTTTGTTTTAAGCTTTATTCTCTAAGCTTAAAGTTTAAAGTCCAATGACTCATTACAAACGGATGCAACAAGTATATGTTGCAACGGATGCTGTGTACACTCAAATGCAATTGCTTTCCTGTATCTCTCCACATTGGATGCGACCGTAGTTTTGTTTTTTGCTTCAACTGTACTGGATACGTTTGTAGTTCAATTGGATGATAATTGTTGGTTTTTATTACTACTATGTACTGTAATGTGTTGTCTTTTATTCCCAAAGGTATTCACTGTGCATTGACTGGTTAATATCTCCTTCCGAATAGGCATTAGAGACTTGCCAATTGGATTTATCAGTCTTATTAATACCACAAAAAGCACATAGCATATTGTACGTGTTCGAATATAGGTACTAATAAGATTTTTTCTGTTGTTACAGACGCATAGAATGGAGTGCGGAGTTGCAGAGTACAGCAGGAAACTGCGAGCTGATCAGGTAAACAAGTTTTTTTATTATTAAGGAGAGCAGACTGGCAAACAGGCCATCTGATGGTATAATAAAGAGGTATTTCGATGCGCTGTTTGAGGGCTTAGATGGGGTAATAATGTGCCGGTGATCACGCTGACTCTTTTCTTCTAAACTCTACTCTAACTGGAACACAGACAGTAAGCATTGCTGCTTCCTTACATTATCTTATCTTATCTTATGATGGGGGCCGGGAATAACCTAGCGGTACTTCGTCCTTTGAGGATCTTTTGTGCCTACCCCATTTTACACACCGGTCATCTCAGTGTGCAGGTTTCCTCACGATGTTTTCCTTCACCGTTAGAGCAGTCGGTAAATGTACGTAAGTCTTCGAAAAATACGAAAAACTTATTGGTACATGGCACTGCACGGTTTCGAACCCGGACCTCCCGCATGGAAGTCAGGTGTCCTAGCGACTGTGCCACCGACGCTCTTTGCTTACATTACTTCTTAACAATAATAAGCAAACAAGTCGTCCAGAAAGACCAGTACGAGTATAATTGTAGGTACGTGTTTATTTCTTTCGCACGTTTTTAATATGTGAATTATGCACAGTTTTGACACAACCCTGTCAACTGGGTCAAAGTAAATTATTTACGATTTACGCACACTTGGCGATTTTATCGAACAATGGGCGGGACATTTCTGTAACGATACTTTCAAGGACCTGCAAATTAGGTAAAATAAAATGTTTTGTTACGAAAGTAGGGCAAAAAATTTACATAATACATCGTAATAGCTATCGTTTTGCGGGTGATCTGCAATATAATCACGTCGTTGGTAGTGTGGTCTGTCCACAAATTTCAGTTTTTCCTGTTCTGAGGGTCTGTCCTTTAAGAAGTAGACAAAAGAAGAATGAAAGCATAGGATAGGGTTCCTTAAGTTTACAAGCTTACCTCACAGAGTTTAATTTGGAAATTGTATAGTATTATACTGTATAATATCAGGCATTTTTTCTTGGCTTTACTCGAGATACTCATGTATTTGAAGCATCTTTTAGATCTATAAATTGACAGTACTTCTCACTTCTCACCGTCAAAATAGGTGATGGATGGGTGCATCAATATGGAGGTAATAAGAATTACAGTGCATTGAAATCTATTCCCCCTCCAATAAAAGGTAAGTACCGCTCTACCACCAATTTTGACACCATCGCAAATGCAATCCCTTTGACTAATCGATGTAGTCAGTTACGACGGCATTGGGATGCAAAATCTACGTATGGCAACAAAAATATAAGGGGGAAAATGTCAACTGTCAAACTATAGTGTTGCTGTCGATTTGTAATTTCCATTACAACTATGGGGGTGATAGACTCTACGATAACAAAGACAATCGAATGCGTATACACGTCACTTTCCCATTTGATATATCGCGCACGTTTTGACAGCTGTCAGACGTTCGGTCAACAAGTTGCGCAACTGGTTCTGCGTCTGCGCATACACCTGTTTGTAAATGTGTGTATGGCTGTTAGTGGGTTAGTTTTTATTGGCCACAATAATTGCTAGGTTCTTATTACAGGTCAATTACTTATTGGTATTTTTTAACAATTCTGTCCTTTTTAAAGCTGCCGTTCTTGTTAAAATTTAAATTTAAGTTTTGTTATGAAACAAAGGTCAACGTTAACGTTGCATAAAGCGTCTATAAAGTTGATTTGCTGTTATACTTAATACATTGTACTTCAAATATAAATGAGAATGATTAATTTGATTTAACCCAGTAGGCAAGTGACGTACCGTGTGTGGCTGCCTTCTCTAGCAGTTCCACTTCCTTAGAGGAAGACCAATCACTTTTCGGCCACAAATCATAAAATAAACTGATCGAGTTTTGCCACAATATTTCTAGTTATAATTGCGTTTAGTAGATACATACATACTACCATCCACACACATAATACCATGTAAATACACCCGCACCATGCCATCACCCTCCCACACACTCAGTACCTCACATACACACTAATATCCTTATTCATACAAACAAACACATTCATACATCACAACACGCACACACTGTTGCTTTCTTCGTCCGTACAGACACCGAGGGGTCAGCTGAAAATCAGCGCTGTAGCTTGCCTCAGCATTATGGTGTACCCTTTTTGGCACTGTACCACACCAGATGTTCTGTGCTGCATGTATTAAACTTTGTATACTTCTGTATTCTCTATTCTGGTGTTTACAGCGCTAAATAAACGATTTCAATTTCAATACAACCATCTTGTCTATCCTCAATCCTCATTACAACCATGACTCATCAAGTCATCATTGCCAGTCTCTTGATTTTATCTCCACTAATAATCGCCGCACATTAATAGTTAGAATCGAGTTCCGAATCGTTCCATTCAATAAGTCGATGCCCGGAGCGGTTTTATGTAACGGTGTGTTCTGCGTGAGACCATCGAAACGAGTATATCGGTCATCGTGAATCGATTATCTATTATCGAGATGTAGCCTGACAATATACTTGTTTCTATGGTTATGTGGGACAATTCGACTCTTCTTCTTATAGTCACATTCTCAATGACGAATTAACAATAGAACCACTTCATGGGCTTTAATATGGTTACCAATGCCTTTCCCATTTCACACACGGTTACCTCAGTGTGCATGTTTCCTCACGCTGTTTTCCTTCGCCATTAGAGTGGTCGGTAAATGTATATCTTCGAAAAAAAATATCTCATTAGTAGGTACTTACATGATGTTGCATGGTTTCCAACCAGAACCTGCGCCACCGATACTCGATTGTTCGTTGGTTGCAGTCTTGCCCACATTATTCACAAGATGAATGGATCTATAGCTCTTAGGTATATTAGGTATAGGTATACCTCTTAGGTATAGCAGCAAGATGTTTTTTATATAAGTAGCGTGCTACATAAACATTTAGTCTTGTTTTTTTTTAATGAATGGTGATTTACACTCTGCCATTTGGCCAATGATCGTGTTAGAATCTTGAAAATCACTCGAACGTTTTGGTGCCTGTATTGAAAAAAAAACAGTTTACCAACGTCGAGATTAAGGGAGAGTTGTGTGCATTAGGAATGCCTAGTGTCTTGCATGCCAAGTGCAATTGCAGGTTAGGTTGCCGGATCCACACCATCTGTAGTATTTCACTCCCATTTCACTGTCTTATATAACGTTCACTTAACACGGATGATTTTTAGGTAAAATATACTAGTTTTACGAAAAAATAACCACTGTAAACCGTTTTTTAACAATAAAATAGGACGAACACGCTATGACAGCATGAACGCAAGAACATAACCTCCCAGTTCTTTTATTATAAAATACTTACCTGACGTTGCATCGTTGTATCTGCCAAAAACTAACATTTATCAACCATTAAACGAGTTTATCCCTTCATTTAATTCAATATATTTATTTCAGACAAAGTCCATACAAAGAAAGTTAGTCTAAATTATTACTTAATACTATGTTAGTAAAAAGGTATGACTAAGTACGTGAGCTTGTTAACCCAACCGAACAGAGAATACACGTGCGCGTGCGATTCCAATGGTTTCACTATTCGCATCCCAAATAAATCTATACGACCTCCTTTCTTCTAAACGATGTAGTGGCGGTTCGATTGTTAAAGTTAACAAGTGTTTGGATAGTGATGGGACAAGTCGTGGTATTGAAATACCAAACCAGATTACGATGTTAATATCGATCGATATACTTATAGCCAATATCGCTTCACTATTTGAACACTTTGAGGAGCTCTTAGCCTAATTTGTAAACATGGTCATAAATTGAACGATTAAGTCAAGCAACGTTGGGCGTGGTCAGAGCCTGGTTGGGTGACTGCTCGGTAGTTGGACATTTCCCTTCGTATCTCGGAGAGCACGTTTAACTGTCGGTTCCTGGTCTGAACAACTCTGACCGTAGGTTGGCTACCAACAACACTACAAGAAGAAGACCGAATATGAAGCTCCTGTCTTCCTGCTATATGTCCAAATTTGATCTTGCGAAGTTAAGACTACATTCATTGTAAGAACTGTCTACTACCAAAACCAACATTTTTGACTTCTTGAACATCTCTATAGTTAGGTGACTTTCTTTGTGATGTAATGTGCCTACTTGTTATGGACGTTTGTTTTTCGTACGCGATTGTCGTTCGAAGTTATGCATGAATGGCCGGTCTATTGATCAGTCTATTCATTAATATTGTTCTTAGACCATCAATCATTACTTAGAGATATAATATAATTATTTTATTATCATGCACTATCATTCTGATTGGTTGTACTAAAACTCATTGATACACGACCATGAATTGTTTTGAACCTGGATCTCTGGCGGGTTTCCTTCCTTCTAGATCTAAGTCGTGTTCCTCATTGCTGAGGATCATTCTAAATCACATAGAACGACTCTCATGGCAGATTTAATGGGGCGGTTTGCCCTTGCCTTCCCCATTTCACACACTGGTTATCTCAGTGTATAGGTTTCCTCACGATGTTTCCCTTCACCGTCAGAGCAGTCGGTAAATGTACGTAAGTCTTTGAAAAAACGGAAATACTCATTGGTGCATGGCAATGCCTGGTTTAGAAAGAAAGATTATTTATTTTCGATACACATACAAACAACTAGGTACAGAAGACAAAAATAATATTAAACAAATATATTACAAAAATAAATAAATAAGCAAAAGTAATTAAGTGTGATGAAGGTGGTGTGCAGCACCGGAAAAAGGAGACTGCCTCAGCCTGTTGCCGGAGCGGATTTAGCACTGCGGCGCTGATTTTCAGGCATCCCCTAAGTACCAGGGATCACTCCCTAATAATACACTACCGGAACATATAAATAAATAACGGAAATATTATATATTAATATTATATTGTTTCGAACTCGGACATCCACGGGAGTCCTAGCCACGACGCCACCGACGCTCTCTAAAACTACCTACCCCTGTAGAAACCCTTCGTTGTCACAGACCAAGACCAAGGAGTACTTACCCCCAGATATTCCGCCCGGGAAAGGGGTTAGCGCTAAGCCCGTAATGTTCCGAAAGAACTGAGATGACCCGTGACGTAATGTTTCGAATACTCGAATAGGAAATAAAAGCTCCGAAGCCGACAGTTTAAAAAATACCTTTCAAACCACGAAGCTCCGCGGCACGATGGATGTTGTTTATTGTCGTATTGTAAAGATAAAGCTCAGCTGCAGGCTAGAGCTAAGCTTTACATAAGCTACATAGTATATTATATTAGTTTATGGTGAGTCAATGTCCTTTCCTGAAAATATTTTTTGTAAAATAGAATTCTGTATTTCAATTGTTTTACTACATATTGATTATTCTACGTTTGGACATTTTGATTTCTAAATTACATAGGTAAGTAAATATTATTTTTATGTTTATTTTTCTATTTACGACTTAACCTGCGTTTGACCTCAATCTCAGTGGTGGTAAGTGACGATGAGGTCCATGATGGAGCACACGGGCTTAGTTTCAAGAATAATATTGATTTTTAAATGAATTAGTTAGTAAGTAATATGTTTATTTCACACACAGCAATGACCGAAACAGTTATAATTATAATAAAATAATTATGTAGTCAAAGGTAAACATATTGAAATCATCTCTGATGGTCTGCTGTTATTGTGAAAAGGGCCTCAACTCAGCTTATTGCTGCAGACAAGAATGCCTACAGCGCTGGTATTCTGTTGTACCATGACCGATGGCTGTATAGTAATTAGTAGCAGCCTCTCTCTCTCTCTCTCCCTCTCTATATTGGTCTAATAAGCGTTTCGTCTTACTTAGTTGGCCACGAAACAGTTTCGTCCAAAAGTCTCTAATTCCCATAAGCACTATAGACGACTTTTAGGGAGCTATATTCTGTTTTAGCTATATCACCAGCACAAAGCTGATGTGGCACGATCTCGTGAGAACACAAAGAGACAAACAGCCGAGTCAGGAGTCACCGTGTCACTGTGCTGACTCTCAGGTGTTCTCCAATCTTACTTTTCAGCTTTGAAAAGTTGTATTTATGACCTATTGAATTTGTGATGTGATGATGAATTACGTATTTATTGAATTACAATACGCAGTTACCTATTTAGCTTTGGACTAAAATAGATTTTTTTTAACAAAGATACTCCGAGCATAGCTCTTTTCATAGCACGCGCTGAAAGACTTTTGTGGACCAGTAGCACCGTCAGTGGCCACGTTTCAGCTCCGTGGGTCATTACGGGTAGGGTGCACTGATTGTCTTCAGACATTCAGGTATGGGCTAATTGACTATGGCACCATAAAAAGCAGGTACGTATTATTATAAAGACCACAGCAAAAATGAAAGAGAAATTCGGTAATTTCACAGTCTCAAATTAACCGTATGACATTCGCTGAGACGTCAGCGCACCGGTCATCCATCAACCCGACCGGTTACCGTCGTAACCGGTCACTATAACCGGTCGGAACGGTACCCGTGTGTATACTCCCGGTTAAAGGGAAGCGCTAAATATGGCAGTTTCAACTGTACCGCTACTGAAGTCACTGATGTACTACCGATAGTCTGATATTGTAGGGCAACCAGGTTGTAAGATGGGCCTAGGTCGAGGAATCTTGTTTTTAAACCCTAACTGACCGAGGAAGAGGTGTTATAAGTTTTACGTGTTTGTCTGTGGCATCATAGTTCAATGACCAATCAGTAGTTCGGTTTTTTAAATGAGAATTTTGTCGTTTTTAGCCATGTTTGATAAAAAATTGGACCAGTGGTTTCCAAGACCTTTGAGTATCTTTGATCTCAGGTTCGAATTTATGCTTAAATATTTAGAGGTTCAAGGTGCTTTTCTGACATCTAAAAATGTTGACAAACCCCTAACTATCTTTCTGGTCATCATCAAACGCTCAAGTGGCAGATGTGGAAGCGGCACCTTAAGCGTAAAAATGTAGTTCCAATTCGAGGTTCCTAAGCTGTAACCGTTACTGAGAACAAGCAAGCGCTGTAACCAAAGCTATTGTATTAGGTCAATATTGACTGCAAAACTATTGGAAACATAATGTCAACCAAAGTCACATTTTCATGTAGTGAAACTATATAGTAAACCACTTTTGCTAATTTAACATTGGTATATGACCAACATTTGTTATTTCTGAAATAACCGAAGTAGTTTGATTCTCTCTTTTGCTCTGTGTATTCACGCAAATCTAGGTAGAAACCGGCCGTCGATCAAACGTCGGATATCAAGTTAGTATCGACCGTTTTTATTACAATTGCAAAGGCGAGCATTTCCGCTGCACACATGCCCTTAACAGTAAGAACCTGCGAACATGTGGGCAAAGCAGGTTCTGCTATATGTAGAGCATTGGGTTAAGTGGAACTGTTGTGGCTGCTACTACTGAAATTTTTAAGTGGATTTTCCACCAATTGCACGAAACGTTTTGAGCACATCGAAAACTCTAGGTGCGATGTCTATCATATGGGCGACAGTGACTACTTACTTACCATCAAGAGGGCCGATCCCACACAAAAAACATGTGTCACCATCGTTTTTATTTTATTTTTATTTGGCACATCAACACATTATACATTTAGGATTATTCGAGCTTATTAATATGGTAACGTTCTAATATATAATCCAATTACAGACGTGCACAGCACTCACATAAAAATATAGGCTATAAGTAATACCAGCAATTTCATAAACAAAGCTTCTTAATTTTATAATTTCAATACTAATTAAAAAATAAACAAACAAACAAACAACAAACAAACATTTGGATTCAAACATTTTGAATTAATAATAAATAAAAGTAATATTCTATACGAATGAGAGTACTTACATATTTAAAGAAAATACTTATTTATAGAAAAAAATATTCGAATACATGACTGACCTGAACTTTAGTCCTTATAAACTCTATAATTATGTTATAAGTGTTATAACTAACTTGTTGCTCACTAATTTTATTTAGTTTAATATAACATATACTTAAGTTCCTACTGGTGTATGGACTATGAATCCTTTGTAATCTTACCGCACAAATAAACTTATTCTTATTATTATTTGGGGATGTTTAAGATTTGGTTGTTTTATAAAAAGGCACGTCTCAAAAGATGGTTCGTATGACAGGGATACCGCACCGAAACCGGTTTTGTCGAGTCATAACTGGTTTCTTGTCTCGTGATATGTTTAGGCCACCTACCTACTAAAAATATCTCGCTGCATTTGCCCATTTAAAACACAAAAGTGGGCTCTCCATTTACGGGCGTAGACTTTTGACCCTGCCTACTTCGCGAGCTTTGGGAAAGTGGGCATATGTTATGTGGTACACGGTCCACTTGCTTGCCCCACGTGGGGAGTGGGTGTGAGTGTGGGACACCTGTGCTTGAATACAGTGGTGGATATGTGGGTATTTGTTTATCAAAACTAACCGAAACTAAAGAGCGTGTATGAAGTTGATGAGTGTGGAAGAAGCGAAAACGGTTTGTCAAGTGTTAATCTATAAGTTAAGTTTAAACCTTTGATGTTTTTACGTTAACTACACATATATAGTTACTGAATGCCTGGTGCTTTGGAACATTCTGTAAACCCGACATCAGTATTGTTAAAAAGAAATAAAGTAGGTACTCGTATATACGTTGCAGGTGGAGCTATTTATTCTCTCTTTCCCTATAAGTAAGTACCCCTGCGGGTAACAGGCGTGAGTTTCTGATTGTAGATAGGTTGTTGTTTATCAAAAACTTGCTCCTGTTTTTCAAGTGTTTTTTCTGTGGTCGAAAGGAAATTGACTTTTTGGACCTCGTATCCATTTTCCAGTCACCAAAGTTAACAGAAACCAGGAACCTAATTATCATTGCTATTGTATCGTTTGACTCGCCTGTGGGCGTGGATAGAAAAATTGAAAGTTTTCGATAAGCTTTTTATCAGAAGTGCCTCTCGTTTTTTTTCCAATCAAATAACGAAAGTCTTCATAAATCGTCGGTAGATTAGTAGAGAAGTTTGTTAGTGTGTTTTACTTTGTGTGTTGATGTCAATATTTATGTTAAAAGTTATTATTAAATAAATTACTAATTAAATGATAAATAGGCTTGGTCATAAATTCAGCTCCAGCTCTGCACATTGTGTACATAATATGATTGTATTCATAATTTTTGTGAGATATATAATTATTTCAAAAGATGTGCTGCTGAAAGTTTATTGCGCCGCTTCTTTCCTTTCAGCTATAGCACCATACGAAACGGTAGTAGAATAAAAAAAAATTACGTTGTAAAAATGTACTATAAGGTAATCACTTACAATAAAAACATTTTGATTTGATTTGTCATGCTCAATTGCTCATGCATCTGGTACCTATTTGAAAACTGTCGGAAGGGGCACAAAAGTAAGTTTTTTTTAACTCAAAATACCAACTTTCTCTCAATTAGCAGATTATAGGTAATCAAACTATCGATAAGGTGTAATCAATGTATTAAACAGCACTAATCCATAAAAATATCGATACAATCGTCAATAAGTATAACATCATCGTAAAAGGCAACCTTTATCAGCCATACGCAAGACGATAACCAACAATCGTTATGCAATCGATTGACCGATGGTTCGGAATCGATTCGGGTCATCGATGCATTGTGCGCGAGCGCTGCATCCGGTGAAAGTTGTCCGGTGCATCTCAGCGCTGGTGGATGGTGTTTCGGATGTGACCTTACCGTTTAGGGTCACGCACCTCACGATAATCGGTGTGTGCGTTGATTTACGGCCGTAAGATGGAGTATACATAAAAAGGATTCATCATTATGAATGGTACTTGCCACATAATACTAGGAGTTTTGGCGGGAAAGTCGCTGGTGAAGGTTCTACGATGTTTTTTTATTGCTCAAAAATTGTTTTCTGGTGATTTTGATAGCTAAAATCGGTGTAGTTTTGTCTAGCAAACGTCAGTAACAGTGACAATGTGTTGAACTCTTAAAATAAACTTCTCGTTAGTGGTTCGTTGTGTAGTTTCACTCTGTGATTCTGCGGCGGGACATGAGAATTCGCCAGAGACTAGACCGTTTGAAATTTTCGTCAACTCCTAGGAGTGCTAAAATGTGTCTACACCGCAACATTTTGATGCAGAAAAACTAAAAACTGTTTTAAATAAAAAAACATAATACTATAAAATACTACACTAATAGTAAAAATATTACATACATACATACGTAGGTACATAAACTCTCACTTCCATAGTCCCTGAGGGGTTAGATAGAGGAACCGCCACCTTCAATCATAGGTAGTTTCCACTTTTCGCTGTAATATTTTGTGGACAAACGTGATAGGCGGCGAAATAATATCTTAGATCCTTAGATTCCTACCCATCGCCTCGTACGACACCCACGGGAAGAGTTGGGTAAAAATATTCCACAAGTTTCACAGATGGATATATAAAACAATTTGTATAGCAACCGAGTGACAACATTGCACCTTAATGCTATATCTTAAATACCTACTTCACATGTATGTATCTCCTAAACTGCTCTAGAGTTCACTGTTCTCTACCCTCATGTTCAATAGAAGAAAAAAAACAAATAAAAACAAAAAACCCGTCGAAGGCTCAGCTGGAGCTGCGTATGCGCAGCGCAAGCGGCTCATTCACAAAGGAACCAGTTCGTGTTTACGATTATGTTTCTAGTCATATTGTAATAGAATACGAAGCGGCAAGGTGAACACCGATCGTCTGTTACCAACATTATGGTAAGCATGATTTTACGTTAATAAATATCTTACCTACAACATAAGTAATTCTACCTACATAATGTTTCTTTCTACATATTAAAATATATATCATGCTATGGCGAGGCCATTTCAAATCCTATCCGCAACCGTAAAAAACAAAAAACCGAATGGTTGCGTTCCCCCACCTATCAAGAAAACACTTACAGGTACAACCTCTTGATGCACGAAAAGGTAATTTCGAAAAAAATCAATTTAATCAAAACGAAGGAATTTGATCTAAATTTTCTAAGTTATATTTATTATAAATTATTGAATATCATGAGTCATTCATAATAAATTAAGACTCAAAGTCAATGACTCAAAATTCTTACCAAAACATTCTAACCACTGCATTTTATTTGGATTAGGCGACCTGTTAGATATCAAATTCACACACACCAGGCTGTTTTGAAAGAGAATGGCAACCACTGGGTCACGCACGGGGTGTCTTACGAGAGGCAAGTTTGTGCGCTGGGGTAACATAGTTATTGGAATCACATTTGTAAGTTTAGAGATACTCTACTCAAGTTATCTTACCTTATGATTTGGGGGGCGGGAATAATCCCAGCGGCTCTTCGACCCTTGAGGATCTTTTGTGCCTACCCCATTTACACACAGGTAATCTCAGTGAGCAGGTTTCCTCACGATGTTTTCCTTCACCGTTATAGCAGTCGGTAAATGTACGTAAGTCTTTGAAAAATACGAAAAACTCATTGATACATGGCACTGCACGGTTTCGAACACGGACCTCCCGCATGGAAGTCCGGTGTCCTACCTAGCCACTGTGCCACCGACACTCTTCTACTCAAGTTAAAAGAATGGAACAGCTGGAGTTAGAACCTATTAGCCTTTCACATGTGTTTAACTACGTCGTAGATAGACAAATCACAATTTCCTAGATAATTGCATCTATTTGTCAGGCCTCTATAACCGTGATGGGGGACCGGGGGGTCAGCTCCCATGGGGTCAAACTTTCCCGTGCCTTATTGTTTAAACCGCATCTGTCAATTGAACCATTGAACATGAACAATGAGCGAATTGAAAGGTTTTCAATTTAAGGGTCAGAGGCGAGCTTTCGATGCAAGAGACTTACTTTTACAGAGTCATGCATGACGTCAATAAGTCACGTGACGTCATTGTGTACTTTGTAGTAAGTATTTGATTTTTTAAATAACTAGGGCCGGCTTCCGCGAAAGTCAAGTTAAGAGAATACCCGAGAGTTAGTGCCTAACCCGAGTTAAATCACAAAAACGTCCTGAAAATTTTGGTATGCAACCATAGACAATCCACGAGTTAATTCAATGTTATCTAACCCAGGTTAAGAATTTTTAACTTGCACTTGCCCGCAAGCGGCCTTTATGGAACTAAAGGCCGCTTGCGGGAAAGTGCACGAAAATATAAGCCCGAGCTAACTCGCAAATTGTCTATAATTTTTATACAAAATTGACTTCGGGTTAGAGCTAACTCGAGATTTAACAGTTCGTGCAAGATGACATTGGCACCAATTCTGGGTGTCTGTCACTCGCTAAATTAAAACATCGTCGCTAAACGAAATGTCACCCGTGCACTCTTACACGGTCTAGCATAATATGAGGGAGCGTGACAGTTTCATTTAGGTTTGGCAGGCATCCCGGAATCGACGCCAGTGTTAGGTATAGATAAAATTGTCTATTTGATCAACCAAGTAATAAAATACAAGATTTGTTAACCATATTGGCTAGTGCGGCGCCCCACCGATAACTTTCGATTCATTGCTATCTAGATCATATCGATAGTCGATAGCGCCTTCGGATTTATGCCAAGTTAGTGCCAAGTTACGATATCTTGTGAATTATGTATTAACTCAAATAGCCTTTTCTAATATAAGTATTTGCTCTCTAATAAAAAAAGTTATTTATTATTGTATATTAATGATTGCTACAGAAATTGAAACAATTTTAGAAATTAATTTTGCTCTATACAATTTTAATAAATTAAGACAGATAAACTGTTACATAACTTTGAAGAAACACAGCTACTCAGGGTGGAACAGCTAGGTACAAGGTAAGGTCTACAGACGAAATTCAAAATATTTCAACTGATAGCTACCAAAGAAATCACCTAGTACCTAGTCAACTATTATAACTCCAAATTTTTAGTTTCTCATCAGGAAAAGTGCTAAGTCAATCATTAATTAAAAATGTAAGAAACCTCCGACTTACCAATGTAGGAATAGCCTTACCTAGTTATATCGGGTCCTCAACGTTCCAGATATAGAATTGGTATAATGGTTAAACATTTTTGATCATCCGTTAAAGAGGGAAAGATCATCATGATTTGGAACTAAGATTAAGAACTAAGAAACTAAAAGCCAAGGACTTAAAAATGTTTTGGCCGCAAACAATCTCTAATGTTAACGTGTGGGCTATGGCGCGTGAAAAACCATTATCTGAACAGATCCGCCGTAGGAAATGGTTGTGGATAGGGCACACCTTACGTCGCCCAAAAAGCATCGCCTACGCCTCCTTGAACTGGCAACCTACAAGACGATCTCGTAAACGTGGAAGACCCAGGGCTACATGGAAACGTAGCCTTCAAAAAGCCTTGGATGCGGCTAAAGTATTCTGGGAAACCATAAGAGTCTGCGGCATCGGACAGAGCGCGGTGGAAGAATACTGTCTCAGCCATAGGGCTGAGAGCCTATGGCTGAGACCTAGAGCACCACTAGCTGTTCTAAGACCTGAAGAAGAAGAAGACCTAAATATACAGTCACCAACAACAACCAAATTATAACAAACTTACCTAACCACACCTCAGTAAATCAAACTACAAATGTGATCCGATATCTGATTTAACAATAAACTACAATGTATAAATTCACAACCTAACAGACAACGCTGCGACCGAGCCTGGGAACTGGGCCAACTAACCCGAGAGAACAAACAAACAGCCCATTGGTCCAAGGACACGCGACAACAGACTATTACATACAGAATTACTATCGAAATGGATAATGATTTTCTGCCTATCAAAGTGTAGGTTGGTACAGCATGTTGAATGCAAATTTTCCGTGCGGCGGATTTAGAATACCCTACCGCCACTCGATAAGCATGTTGTACAATACAAGGCGACTAACTTGCTGGTAGGACTCCTTTAGGTTCCGCTTGGCTATATTCGATGTAAACACAGTTTACATAGAATATCGTGAAATATTATCGCTTCGGCGTTGATGTACTCTTATAACGGCCTAACGACATTCACAGTAACGTATGTAACCCTTATAGAAGAGCCAGTAGAAACTCCCTATGCTCCATTTTCGGCCTCTTCGTCACTTACCACCAGGTGAAATTAATGACAAACGCGGGTGTAGGTGTAAATAAACTCATGAGGTCACTCCGTACGTTGAAATAACTTTCCTCAAGCATGCCTGATTACCTCACAATGTTTTCCTTTACCATTAGAGCATAAGTAAACATACCAAATAGATACCATTGTTTAAACTGGGAAGTTCTTGGATTACTGCTGTTACCATAAATCACCATAAATAAGCTGCGATTTAGTGATGGCTATGTTAGCTTGCACTCTGACTTAATCAGAAGTTTTGCAGAACGAAAGTCATGCGAGTCACTTAAATGTTCACTTAAGATGTTGTTTTTATCACAATACCAACTTTCGTTATCTTATTAAACAAGAACAATGAAGTGAAAGTACTTGGGATGGATTCCAGTGATCGTCAGAAAGGAAAGATTTAGATTTTGTACGCGTACGATATTGTGCACGAAAGTTTAGGTCGCGAGATGTGAATTTAGAATTGTTTTCCTATTTTAGAATCTTAATGGCACATCTTTGCTGTTGGTCCTAATGACCTTTACAGCTTCACCGGGGTTTTTGGGGCGAGCGCTAAATGCGCTCCAGCCTAGAGATGGACTTAAAAACTACTATAAGAAGCGACTGCCTAAGGGCACCCAGGTGGGTACGGACCTCGGCTTAGGACGTCGCTGGGGAGGGAGGGGTCGGGGAGAACCGGCCTAGAATACGCCGATAGCGCGTGTAAGCGCCAGAAGCGGGTCGCCGCCCGCGCCGGCGCGGGCGATATGTAGGTGGTGTGTGAACTACTATCGGGTGGGGGAGTGGCTTCCGCGATGGAGATCGTGATGGCGTCGTCGGGGTAGCTGATCTAGTGGATCTTACTAAGCCAGTGTGCTCCATCTTCGGTCTCATCGTCACTTTACCATGAAATGAGATCCAACGCGATATTATGCATTAACAGTGGCGCTGAAAAGGCTATAAGCCTTGGGACGGCGATACCAGGGCGGCGGAAAAATGAGGAGTTCCAGAATATACTCCTCATGTTGCTGTACCCGAGGTGCAAAATTAAAAAAATACCTAAACAAACGCAATTTCGTAACCTATACGAAAAAGTTCACAAATTGCTATAATTAATTATGTATACTTATTGTAAAAAATAATTACAAATTATTTCCTACTTTAATTAAAAATATTGAAATTTTTTACGAATTTTGATATGGGGTTAGTAATGGTATTGGGTCACGGACTGGGAGATAGCCTCCGGCGGTCAAATGTTTTAATGTACTGGACATTAAAAGAAAAGCTCTAGAATGAAATGTCATTTGACTTGACATACAAAGGAAGGAGGAAACTATATACAATAGGTGCTTTTGATGGAGTGCCTCGTGTGCCGATAATTACCCACAGAAACGCAACCATTTCTGCTTTGCGGCAGAAATAGATAAGAGGGTGGTACCAACTCAAGCGATCCTGCACATCAGGATCTACCACCTGTTAAACTTAGGTATTACTAACAGTTTACAAAATCAAAGATTTGCCGTCATCAGACTTTATAAATCATCAGTCATCACATATTGAAAAACTGTTACACTTTCAAAGCCAGATTCTCTCCGATAATATCAATATCGACCGGCATCATCAATCATTGCAATCAATCTGTGTAATCAATCAATTTGCCTGTAATATCGGTCGGAAGTCGCTTCCCTGCAGAATGTAGAACAGACGCAGATAGTATCGCTTATAGCTAAACGATCATCATAGCTTTCTATTTAATTCGCTAATCAAATACGATCGATTCTCATGTTTTATTATCACTACCTTTTACTATCAGTCACTATATTGTGAAAAAAAAACCTAATTGGTACCCTACCACACGGGCCTTATTTAAGGCATTTTAATTTACAAAAAATAATCACGACATTACAGAAGAAAATAAAATATACTTTTATTGGTCAGTGATTGGACTCGATCTTTTGCCACAACACTATTTTTATTTCATCAAAAACTGGCAACACAGGAAACGTCAGTTTAGTCCGTCTAATAAAAAATACGGGAGTTTCTCCCGCGCTTTTGTGGCATCCACGTCAACTTTGTTTCGTTTTGTCTTGCAAATTGTTTTACAGTAGCGCTTTTCTAGTAAGAATGGTGTTTCTTGCTCGAAGAACTTCGACAAGATGTGAATAATGTGTGGGACAGTGAAGTAAAGTCAAATAAAACGCTGCAGCCTGAACCGTACTTAGCTGGATTTTGAAGAGCCATACTGTGTCCGGGACGCCTTCTTCTTTGGTTCGGAAGATGCAGAAGCGTGGAAGATTCTCCCAGATAGCATTGAAATGTGTCACACCAGCCTTATAATGAAGACTTGAAAGAGTTGTTTACATCAGACATAGCTGTATAGGCTCAGTTCCCTTTGCCGGAAAAAAAAAACAACAACAACTAATAAAAAATACTACTTTAGACCTACATATGTATTCCCTTAGTTATACTTAACTTAGCTAATCATACTTAACTAGATATATCTCTGTGCCGAAAGCACCGAAAGTAACAAGTCAGAACAACCGGATCTCAATTTATTATTTAAATCTGGAGTTAACATTTAACCCTTGACTAATTAATCCTATTTTAATCAGTCGAACTTGTTAGTCTAGGCTTAATTTATTACATGACAATGTTATTGAGAGCAACTTATTCGCTCCACTGCAGGCTTAGAGGATTTAGTTAATGTTCTAAACTCAGAAATCAGACTTGTGCCCTAGGGTGTATTATAAAATCTATAAGGTCTAGTCTTGTAGCGTGATATGTGATTAATGATCACTGTCTAAACATTTAAACAAACATTGCATTACATAATACCTACAGAATGTATGTAGAAATTCATTTTGTCGGCGTCACAGATCCACCTCTCAGAAATAATTGTTTAACATCGCAGTTTCCGTCAATAGTGCTTCTTTGCGTCTTAAAGATCCGAAGATCTTTCCTCATATTTTAATGTTTATGGTTATTTCTCCCTCGCGCCTATGGGTAAATGAATTAATGTTAAAATTAGTTACGAGTGAGTAAGGTGCCTGTAGATTCTTTAAGAGCAATGACATGCTGCGTTGTTTTAATAGCCACTGAATGATAAAGAAGTGGCATTATGTACTTTATCAATCGAAAGCTACACTAAGTCCCTAAGTTATTTTACCTTGAAACCCAAACTGTAATAGTAACCATACGGTTAAATACCTACCAAAAACTTGTTTTCATTGGCATCTCCATACCTAAACAATAACAGTCGAGTCAGTCACGAGTTCACGACTGCAACTTACGAAGCAAAGCAACGAGCCATGTCTGCCCGGGGCGATCATTACCATCGACCATTTGTTCAGGGACCTGCTGGTAACGAAAGTTGTTCTCGATTCGGGGTTATTACCAGTCATTACCACGAGTAAGAGTTATGGTTGTGAAGGGCACGAAAGAGGACATTAAGGCAAAGAGGGACGTAAAAGAATGATTGGTTATTTTCGAGATTTCAATTTACACAAATGAAAATTACTGCTTGCTAAGTACTTATTATAAACAGTTTTATTAAGTTGGTACAGTCGAACACAGGTAAACATACCCAAATTGTCAAAATCTGTGAAACTGCTATAAACCATACTTATTGGTAATAAGGCTGAGATTTAATCGATGGTATACTTTAGGTAGTGGGCGACTGTAGGTACGTCGATTAGAGAAACCCAGTTTCAAGTATGTGTAAGTTTATTAAATAAATAAAAAAATATTAATTTCTTTTTTTCGATTGTTTCAGGGTAAAGAGAAGAGCAATCGGGAAGATCTGAAAACCGATATACAGCACAGAAAAGAAACATTCTACCGGGTAAGTGTTTAGATTCTCTGAAATCTCGGCTTAGAATTCCTTAGTTACCTAAGGACCATAGACCCATAAAAACATGATTAAGGATAAGTTGGGCTTTTGCCCTATAGAATAGCTAGTATTATAGTAGATGTAGTTTTGGGGGAGGAAGGGGCAGGGCCTCAATTACACCGATTTTAACTTTTTTGTCTTGTTTGTCAGCATTCAGGCACCCTTCCGCCCAATTAATTAAATTAAGCCCGTGTAATTTAACGGCACCAAACACCGGGGATGTAGTGACACCCCGAGCTTCTGTCCGAGCACGAGGGTCGCCTCCAGGCCCACACCCACTCCCTTCAGGGTTCGAGTGGATGACCCGTTTGATTGATTGTTTGTCACTCGCTAAATTAAAACATCACTAAACGAACATAATGAGTGAGCGTACAATTTCAGTGTGGTGTGAAGGTATTGACATAGAGGGTGTTCCGCAGGAGGCGCCATCGGACGAGGACTCGGCGGTGTCGTCTGCACCCGCCTCTCTCTCGCCACAACCGCTCAACGACATGTGGGTCAGTATTCATCACCCTCTATCTTCATAGTGCGTGATCATTCTAAGGAATAACATAGAAAAACTCTTGGGGTAGTTTGCTATTGCCTTCCCCATTTTACACACTGGTTATCCCAGTGTGCAGGTTTCCTGACAATGTTTGCCTTCACTGTTAAAGCAGTCGGTAAATGTACGTATGTTTTCAAAAAAAAACATAAATCACATTGGTATGTATAGTCTGTCAAAAAAGAGTTGAAATTAAATACTGGCAACATTATACTGAAATTGTATGGAAATGACATTAGGATTTTATTAATTTCAACTCTTTTTTGACAGACTAACACTCATGGTTTCGAACCCCTACTGGCAAGGGAGTCTGCCAGGCATCCTAGATAGAGCGATGGTATAGTGTACACCACCGCTCTCTCATTACCTCTATAAGACACAAGAAAAACCTAAGAAAAGTGGGAGACGTTATCCCTTGCTCCATAGAACAAAAACCCTATGTTCTAAGGACGTTATAGAATATCTAACATATGAAGTAGTAATTACGCTGGCTCTATATAAGGTCATTTTTTATTAGTAGTAAATATTTGGAAGGGGGTATGTGCTGGTCATTAGTACCACTTTATACGAAAAAATAACACTGTTCCTTGTATGAAAATTTTCCACACTAAAGAAAAATAAACCCCATTATTTTGCGCCTTGCCGGCATAAACGGATCCATAAACGAGTTTCATCCACACTTCTTATTTCGTATAAGAATAGCAATAATTCATTCATTTGTAGAATTTTCAAACAAATAATTTTGTCGTTTTTCTCGAAAATAACTTATTGAAAGTTAAAAAAAATATTTTTGCCCTTTGTTATAAGTAGTTATAACCTATAGATGACACTCTAGAAACATTTGCCGCTAATAAAATAGGACCCTATATTTATGATTTAATAACCTGTGTCGAACAGGACAAGACAGGCTGCTGATGAAAAGAATTAACCTAATAACTTCAATAAACTTAGACACTTACCTACATAATTATTCTATTCAGATTTATACCAGTTCATATTTTCCGTATTTGGTAAAACGTATTGAAGTTTCACATTTTCATTAAAAAAATAGTACGTGGGTAGGAATACGTGGTTTGGCACGCGAACCAAATTATCCCATTCCGTACATTAACACTTTAGCTGAAGGCTGTAATTATAATAGTGCCAATGAAATCCATATTACCATCTGTAATGAACAGGTACGTCTTTTTTTTTAATTTTTTTTTTTATTTATTTATTACAAAATCTACAGCACTTAGATTAAAAAATAAAAAAGTCTATTTAAAGAAACATATTGCCAATTAAAGATTTCCTATTTTAAGACAACGCCTATAGGGAGAAATAAGTTTTGGTGTGTGTGTATATGGATGTGTTTATTGGAAATGTGTGTGAGCGTGTTTGTGTAGAAGAGAGTGTAAGGGTGAAAGGGGTGTGTACCTTTGTATCTGTGTGTTCGAGTCTTTACTACATGTATCCAGCTACAATGCTACTGTAGTAGTACCATCTAAGTATTATTTATTATTGTTACAATGTCTCTCCTGTCTGTTTACTTATAACGTGACACGGAAACTAGCCGAAGAAACTGTGTGATTGATTATAGTGTATGGAGAAATTATGGTTATTGAAGAAAATACGACAAGTATTTAGTTTTCATCATCATCATCAGCAGCCTACTCTAGTCCACTGCTGGACATAGGCCTCTCCCAGGGCGCGCCATTGAGCTCGATCTTCGGCTCTTCTCATCCAGTCGCGCCAGCCACCTTACGCAGATCGTCGCTCCATCTAACAAGGGGGCGTCCCACACTACGTTTGCCCAAACGCGGTCTTTGTTATTAAGTAAAGTATTTAGTTTTGCAAAACTTAAGTATTTAGTTTTGCAAAATCTAAAATCAGAACGGTAGAAAGAAACGGCAATAAGTTTTATGACGTAACTGTTCTCTAGCGCCATACACGCAGGTCCTGGCTGCATGTAAAGGACTGTTTTGCTAGAAACATACAGAGCATCTTTCCAATACTATCTCTGATGTTAGTTGAGATATCGAAAAACTAATTTTAGATCCTTCTTTAGTATGTCCATGTAAGTTGATTGATGCAATAAAAACAAATTAGGTTAATACAGTATTGCGTTGTTTGTCTAAGGCAATTACGAGTTAAATCCACTATTACTTAACCTAACTTATGAATACTTATTAATGTACCCAGGTATGATGCAAGAACTGATGCACCAACAGTTTTTTCTGGTGCTAACCTATCGGAAATGCATCAAACCGCTTTCAACCAGTGCATTATTCTGACAGGATTCAGTTTTTTATCTTTATACATAACGATATATTCAGCCCAAATCAGAATACCAACATTCAACGTCAAATGATTCCAATTGTACCTCCAAAGCAACAAACAAGATTTACCTGACTGATTATAGACCTGCTGGGACAATCCTATAGGAAAATTGCTATCGTATAACATTTGCATGTATTATTATCAATCCCCCCCGTACCCGGTGGGCCGACAACCTGAAGAAGGTGGCTGGTGATGGTTGGATGAGAAAGGCGGAGGACCGAGTAATGTGGCGCGCCTGGGAGAGGCCCGTGTCCAGCAGTGAACAGACACGGATAGAAAGATAGATAGATTATCAATCACGCACTTACGAACTTAACTTTACAATCGAATGATTGCCTGGAAAAGATAACTTTGTGTGAAAACGCGTTCTATTAAAAGCATATACGAGTAAATAGTTATCAATTTTTTTTATCAATAAATTTCACAGCATAACAGTAATACCAAGGCACTGTGAAATTCAAACAAAAATATATCTATATAATTAATTACACACTAACTGAAGACGGACGCACATCCATACTCTCACAGAACCTCAGACACTCATCACGCACACACGCCCATCGACTTACAAACACAATCATAAAATCAACTATCAGCCAAGGTTGCCTGGAAGAGATCTCTCTGAGATAAGGCCGCCTTTGCACTCCTCAATTTGAAATTGTATTTTTATATATCATAATATATACACTTTAGTGCAGACAAGGGATTTTGGGCGTTACATCTCATTCCGCGAAGGTCCAGAGATACACAATCAGGAAAATACAATTTCAATTTGAGGAGTGCAAAGGTAGCCATATCTCTCCATTCAAGGTCGAGAGGACGCCATTACGATTAGTACCTACTTACATCGGTGTAGAACGCGCTATCGAAATTTTCCTAGGACTTCACATATATACGAGTTCCAAACATCCATAGTTGCACCAGGACATATGGTCAACAGGCACAACCCGCCTGGTAGAAGATCTTCCCTTTTCCCTTTCATACAACTGACGTTACGACATTCTATGTCCTCACATAGCGCGTTCCTACAATATGATACAGTTCATAGACTGAGAAATAGTGATTGCAAATCATAGAGTCCTCTCGACCTTGAGGTATTCGAGGAGCATCGTGCACAGCCAAATGTCAGATACCTACTTGTCTATAGTATTGCAGCCAGTACAAACATCGTGTCACCTAGTAAACTATTGGTGCTTGCATCACAACTCTAGCATTGTGTTTCTTACTTTATCGGGTGACCATACCTTTGTGGGACAAACAAAGGAACTGTCTGGAGTGATGGATGACAGTTCGAAAAATATTCTTTTTTATATATTTCATAACAACACTAACAGCTATTTTCAATTTGTACCACTTTTGTACATTTGTACCACCAAAAAATAACCCTGTTACTTGTATGAAAACTTTCCATGCTAAAGAAAAATAAACCCCATTATTTTGCGCCTTGGTGGCATAAACTCATCCATGTCATTATGAATGAAACGAGTTTCATTCATACTTCTTATTTCAGTATTAGAATAGCAATAATTCATTCATTTGTAAAATTTTCAAACAAACAACATTGTCGTTTTTCTCGAAAATGTAATAAGTAAGTTTTGCCCTATCCTTATTGTTATAATAACCTATATGTATATTTGACACTCTAGAAATATTTGCCGCTAACACAATAGGACCCTATATTAACCTTCAAACCGAAGTCACCAGCAAGCAATGAGAGCATTCTAGTCTACATTTAGGATTATAAATGGAATCTTGATTCGGATTCTGAATTATGCTTTGTTTACAATATTATTCAAAGCCCAAGGATCCGCATTCCGCGACGGCATGAGTCGGCTACGCGTTATCCTTTCATATCAGCTCATGGATGCATTAATATACAGACTAAAATAGGTAGGGAAGTATGTTGTATCGTTATATCTAAAGACTATTGTACAGAGGCCAATATATTAAGGTATACCCACAGAAATCAGACAGTAGCGACCTCTCCTGTAGAATGATGATGTGAGCACTGACAGCAAGCCAAATGGTTTGGGCAAATGCGCTTATAATTTTGACAATGTATGGGAAAAGCTCGCATCGCATATGCCAACTGGCAGACGATGTTTCCATATAAAACTTCTCTACCGAGCAACTACATAGGGTGAACTTCAAAATCTTTGATTATATCGTTTCCTATCTAAAGAATACAGTGCCAAGAACTTCATCAGGTATACCCTTTGGCGCTTTGTCGCTTTAACACGAATGTCAAGAAATCATAACAAAAACTTATTGCGACAGGGTTCCACATATTATTATAGCTTGATGTGTCTCCCAAAGTAGTATTTGGTGACTTAAAAAGTACGTAACTCTACCTTAACTCTTACTAATTAGCTAGAGCCTAATTTAACTGTTTAGCTAGTCATGAGCATGGTATGACTCTGTGAAGAGTTGGGATGGTACCACCCTCTTACTTATTTCTAAGCCGCAAATCAGCTATTGTCGCATTGCTATGTTTCGATTTGAAGAGTAAGAGAGTCACCGTTATTATACCGGCACATGAAACACTCCATCTAAGTTCTCAAGGTTGGCAGCACATCGAAAATCCTATTATTTGTTTATTTACATATTTCATAACAACACTAACAGTTTTACCAATCGTGTGTTACATGTCAAGTTATATTATAGGTACATAGCATTGTATTTTACATTGGTACTGAAGTAGGAGGAGCGGTCATTTCAAAATAACGTGCGGCCGAGGCCAAAAGTCTCGACTCTGTGTCCGCGAATAGGTAGGTATAATAACAATGTAGTGAGGTGAGATGTCTATGGTCGACGGTAACCACTTACTTAGGTACTACTTAGTTAATAAAAAAAATTACTTCATGCTATCCAATCTATGTTTCAATAAGTAATATAGCGTCAACTTCCTTCCAAGTCGTGTTCCTCATTGCTGAGGGTCGTGATCATTCTAAGGAATTAATCACATAGAAGGACTCTCGTGGCAGATTTAATGGGGTGGTTTGCCATTGCTTTTACCATTTCACACACTGGTTATCTCAGTGTGCAGGTTTCCTCACGATGTTTACCTTCACCGTCAGAGCAGTCGGTAAATGTACGTAAGTGTTTCGAAAAAACCGAAAATCTCGTACATGGCATTGCCTGGTTTCGAACTCGGACCACCCGCATGGGAGTCCGACGTCCTAGCCACGGCGACACCGACTCTCTCACATAGCGTCAACACTGAGCTAAATTATTACCTACCAGTGGACTGACTGCCCCATACAAATGCCAGCTATATTTTTACACCTTCGGATGAACTATCGATACTCGTTACGTCTAAAAGTTTGCTCATCACTATTTATAGTTCCGCAGACATTCGCAATTGCCTACAGCGCCAAAATGGCGAAAACCATGTAGGCACAAAAAAATTTGAAAATAGAGTGTCAATAATATTTTTTATTAAAACCTTAGAGATACTAAACCCTTGATTACGTCAAGTACGTCTTCATTTACAATATCAAAAGGCACAAAAGATCCTCAAGGGTCGAAGTGCCGCTGGGCTTATTCCCGGCCCTCTATCATAAGATTAGTTACAATAACAAACATGACTGGACTGCACAGAACCAATAAGCGTTTCAAATCTGCGTCAGAATTGTAATAACTTAGTTTTAAGAACAATTAAAAAATACCATATACTTAAATACTTAGGTAACTTAAGTATTATAACGTGGGCGTCAGACCCAATACAGAACACATCGTGGTCACCTTAGTTTCCTTCTTACGTTCTCAGTCGTTCAGCTGGCCACACCGCGAGCTCACGTATTCACGTTATAGCTACCCGTCTACGTTATTCGATAGTGTTTCACGTGGCTACCTTGTTTTAAGTGGGTAAACTTTATAGGTGCCTACTTAGGATAGTATTAGTGCATCGTATTACAGTGTCATTTGTGTGGTTTAAGTGGCGTTAACTAGTGAATAGTGTAACTTAATAATAGTTGCTTAGTTGCCTAACTTGTGCATATGATGACCTTGGAGTTAAAATAATATCTGAAGGTAATTATCTTAATTAGTTCGAATTAAAATCGTTATTTGTTAATTGCTAAAGTAAAGTAAAATACACTATTGCACAAATATAAAATAACAAACATTAGATAGAAAAGGAAATAGTGAAATACAATTGAACGAATGAAAATTGCTAATGAATTGAACGGTGTGAAAAGTAATTTGAAACAGTTTTCAGGCACTAAATGCTTTGAATGTAATATATGACGTTAATGGAGTTTCTCATTTTACCGTGAGATATTATAATCAGAGAGATATTTATAATCAGTGACTGATTAGGTGAGAACACACAGAACTATGTATCTACGTAATTACTATGTAGGTAAATAGATGAAGGACGCTTATTTCAGTTTATTACTCACGATCTAAAATAAAATCTAGATTTAGGATCGTAGACACTCGGGGTAATGTAAAATGGTCTAGGGTCGTAGATACGAGGGGTAGATAAGATATAATCACTCGATCGTAGCGCTAGGGGTAGCTACAATCTCAGTTTAAAAGAAAGAGCCCTTTGAAAAATGTTTCTGGAAATGTATTTAGTTTATTTTAAATACAAAAAACAATGCATAACCACTCGACCGTGCCACAGCGTGAAATTCGCGGCTGAGTTCATCTGAATCAGTCTGAGATCGCTTGTACTCAAAACCCGCGAGTTCATGAGTTATACTGGATGTAACAAGAACTCCCTATAGTCCCGATAGGGGGGTGTTCGGTATCCATAACTGAACAACTTTCACTATGGTGCTGCCAACTCTGAAATCGCGAAAAAAAATAAGCTGTTCCATACAAAAGCTCAATACCTACGACCGAAATGTTTGAAACAGCTGATTTTATTTTCGCTTTTTCAGTGGTAGTTTCGGGACTTTAGCGGGTTTTTGTTACACCCTGGAGGCAGAGGAAACGGTCATCCACGTGCTGTTAGAATGCAGTGAGGTGTCCACCTATCGGGCGGAAATCCTCGGCACGCTGAGGTCACTTCCCGAAGTCCTACAGAACATTAAAGGACTGCTGGACTTTTTGTCGAGATTGGGGTGGCTTGTTTTTCCCATCACACGCAAAATAGACGTTGTAGACGTCGAGTTGCGGAAACCCGCCCGTTTAATATCGGGTATTGAGCGGATCTTCTGTATTTTGTGCTAATATCCTCTGGTACTCCATTCTGACCCACCACAATATTTGCCAACAGTCGTGCGGGCAGTGCCGGTCGGCGGCGGAGCGCGCGAGCGCGGCGGCACGCGAGTGCACGAGGCTGGCGGACGCGCTGCGCGACGCGCGCGACCAGCTGGAACTCATGGAGTTTCGGTTATTGGAGCTGGAGGATGCGCACCCTGACAAGGTGAGGACATCGGTTAGCGCGTGGTGAGTCCATCGGCTAGCGCGCGGTGAGTCAATCTGTTAGCGCGTGATGAGTTCGTCGGTTAGAGGTAACAGTGAGATGATTGCGCGACGCGCGCGACTAACTCGAACTCATGGAGTTTCGGTTATTGAACCTGAAGGATGCGCACCTGACAAGGTAAGTGCATCAGTTAGTACGTGGTGAACGATAGGTGATAGTGAGATGCCTGCAGGATGCGCTACGCGATGCGCGCATCCAACTCGAAGCATCCCGACATTCTGACAAGGTAACTGCATCGGTTAGCCCGTGGTGAGTCCATCGGTTAGCGCGTGATGAACGCGTCGGTCAACCCGTGGTGAGGTGAGGCACGTAGTGAGCTCGTCGATTAGAGGTAACAGTGAGATGGCTGTAGGACGCCCGTAACCAGCTCGAGCTCGTAGAGTTCCGATTGTTGAAGCTAGAGGACGCAAACCCCGACAAAGTCGGTGCATCGATTTGAGGCGACAAGATAATCGGTTACGGTTAGCAACGACAAAGTGATGACACGACACTTACGGAAGTTTCTTGCAACTCACAGTATTGTTTGCACATATATAGATACATGTTTTTGTCTTTTGTTTCGAAGACTTCTATAGGACATTAAGGAGTGACATTAACATATGACTTTATGCTAAGCATGATATGAATCATAGTTACACAGTCATCATTTTAAGTATACCACCTTACATAAATAGTAATGGAATTTTTTATTTACAAGTTGTTTGTTGGCGACTGCAGAATTAATTAAAATACATAGTCTTATATATTATATTATTTATTTTATGTAATGTGTAGTCGGTTACGTAACTAACCTAACGTATCAAACATCTAATAACTTTTGTCACTATATACGGTGGTACCTGTGTTGAAAAATTCGTAAAAAAATTAGTCCGCAAAATTCGTGCCAAAAGTAACAACATTCCCGATGGACATATGGAACTGGATATTTTGGGACAAGTCATTTTGGGAAATGAACGTTTTGGTAAATGGATCTTTTGCACCCAACCGCCTAATTTTTGTCACTTTTAAAAGTATCCCTGATATCACATCTGATAGATATCCTCTTCTATAGAATGGGAAATCAAAAACATTTTCCAAAAGAGATTGGGCGGATCCCATACAAGCCTGGACCCAATATTTTCCAAAAGAGATTGGGCGGATCCCATACAAGCCTGGACCCAATATTTTCCAAAAGAGATTGGGCGGATCCCATACAAGCCTGGACCCAATATTTTTTTCTTTTCGCCTCCAATCATATATAGTGCATTTGATAGATCTCGCCTAGAAGTACATTTATTAGAGAGAAAACACCCTGAGTCCTGTGGAACAGAAGTTTTATTTAGTCGCTGGGGAAACAAAATAAATAGAATCAGAATAATTAGTATGAAGATATTTTTGGTCTCAATCTCCTATCCTACACGACTTAGGACTTCTCTTTTGTTAAAAATATATTTAGTTCAGTTTAGTTCACTTAATGGATAGGGTTCCGGGTTCGAAACCATGGTATGTACCAATGAGTTTTTCGGATTTTTTCGACGACTTACGTACATTTACCGACTGCTCTAACGGTGAAGGAAAACATCGCGAGGAAACCTGCATGTCTGAGGAAATAAAAAGTTTCCGAAGGCGTGTGAAATCCACCAATCAGCACTGGGCCCGCTCGGTGGATCATGGCCCGTACCCCCTTGGTCAAGGGGAAGCCTGTGCCCCAACATTGGGGACATTAATAGGTTGCTGATGAATGGATGATGAACACGACTTAGAATATTTCTTCCATAATGAAAGAATGGAGAAGAAGAAGAATACGTAGCCCTTGGTGAGGTCTATCAAATGAGCCACGAGTGGTTGTAGGCGAAGCCAAAAAAAGAAAAATTGATAAAAGAAGTTAATTTTGTAATTGCAAATTAACTTCGTTTTAACCGGAATCATCCTTTCAAATTATGCTCTGATTATTTCAGTATTACATTAAGTGATAAAGATAATTAAAAATATGTAGAGTTAAGCATCAGTTCCGGATTTAGCGGTGTAGGAAACAGTAGGCAGTGCTAGACGTTGACCTTAACGGATGTAGACGAGAGCCTTGGGGTACTGCTATTGTGGGTAATGTAGGTATTTACCTAAATAAAGTCTTTATACAATGTATTGCAATTTGAAATGACTTTGCAGTTCAGCAATGGCAAATCCAGGGGAGGAAGGACAAAACAACGTCACTGTTGCTGTTTTAGACTTGTAATTACAGGATTCATTTCATTTTTTTTGCCATAAATCGCGTGTACTTACATTGTGGGTCTTATAAATATATACATACGTTTCAACACGATTTTACCCATTGGGTGTAGCAATAATTATATATTGATTATTAAAATGAAATTATTAGATTAAAATTAAGTTTAAATTAAGTAATTATATCAAAATCAAATATACCTAATGAATATAAAATTAAATTATGTACTCAAATCAAATAAATCGCAATAATTTCTATTTATAAAACGAAATGTCAAATCATATTATTAATTACCATAATGTCAATTTTATCCTAATGTCAATCATATTGTAAGGTAGGCAGGTACCCCACGCCTCGTATTACAAACTAGCGTCTCATAATACAATGTTTGTCGTTACTCTGCAGTGTCAGCAGTGTCATAAACTGCAATATGGCTTACCTAGAATACCTGGTGTAGGTTTCGCGGCGCCATTACATATATCATAATACTATCTAGTGTCAACAAGAAATTATATCTCTTAAGTTTGTTGTACCTGCGTAAGTTTAACCCTTAAATACATTATTTATTTATTTAAAGTATTAATCTCCCATAGGGTGCTAGGAACAACCTAACACACTTGGACTCAGACTGCGTGTCCCCCGGATCTCGCATTAAGGACTCGGCCTCCCCGAGCTCAAGCCCATGAACTCTAATTACAAGTGACAGTGTCATAAAGTACTGCTCTCCCACAGGGCGCTAGGGACAACCTAACAGATTCGGACTCAGGCTGCGTGTCCCCCGGATCTCGCATCAAGGACTCGGCCTCCCCGGAGCTCAAGCGCATGGACTCCGGGTACAAATCCCCCCGCGCCCCCTGCAGCCCCTGCAACCCCCGCCGGACACTCGCCACCCCTCACGATGAGTTTAAGGAAGATTTCGCTAAGGTAAGCTATTAAAAGAACTCGTTGGAATTGAGCCTACAAAGTTCAATTATTCAATTGGACACTATGATATGAAGATCTTAGTTAAATCTACAATTTATTGGTTGATGTGAAAGATCAAGCACTTGTTAACTAGGCCTGTTACAACCCTGGTACATGTTGTATAGGTAATGTTTAATAATAGTAGCTATAGGTACTAGTACTAGTATAGGTACAGCGTCGGTGGCCTAGTGGTTAGGACGCCGGACTCCCATGCGGGGAGGTCCGGGTTCGAAACCATGCAATGCCATGTATCAATGAGTTTTTACGTTTTTTTTTCGAAGAGTTCGAAAACAATCGTAAGAACTACAATACATACATACATTTACCGACTGCTCTAACGGTAAAGGAAATCATCGTGAGGAAACCTGCATGTCTGAGGAAATTAAAAGTTTTCGAAGGCGTGTGATATCCACCAATCAGCACTGGGCCCGCTCGGTTGATCATGGCCCGTACCCCCTTGTACAAGGGGAGGCCTGTGCCCCAATAGCGGGGACATTAATCGGCTGATGATGATAGGTACTAGAGAAGTATCGTAACCAAGTTTGGAGAGAAGGACTAAAGCTAACTCAGCCTAAAGTATATGCAATAACGTAGCTGGCATTTTTCTATGTATTTTGGGAGTCCATATTGTCAGATTTGTTTATTTCTGTTTTAATTTGATTAGAAAACCAACAGCACTTGAAGCAAAATATAACCCTTCCAAACTTTAGGTAAACGAGCTTGGATGAAAGAAAATAGTCTCTCCATCCCCTAGCGGGCCTTCCTTCCTCCAATGTGATTAAAAAACTGATTAGAGGTCTTCACTAATAATTGTATCATTTCATGGTCTCGTGTTAACTTCTGGCAAATAAACATCAATCCTTCATTCACAGGCGCAGGTTCTGGCCGACATATTGGACAGAAACTCGGAAACCAGTGACTCGTTGAGGAGTAATCCGGTGAAGGAGCATCTAGAGCAGATGATCCTGAATGCAGCGTCCGCGGAAGACAGGAGTTGCTTGGAGCAGGTGCAAATGCTGCTGTATAACTTCCAGGCGTTGAGCAGTTCCGTTAGTGAGGACGAGTGCTATCAGGTTTGCTACCCATTTTATAGATAGATAGTAACTTTATGGTTATTTATACCCTGACCAGCAAAAATAACTGTTCCATACCTATCCTTTATACCCTTTATAGTATTAGTAATCTCTTTTGTCATAATTTTTATACGCTCTCTTTCCAAAGAACTTTATGTTATGAACATTTTAAAAGGTCAGTGTCACATCCCGTCAACAACTACAGTCAAAATACAAAATGGACTGATACTGTTGCTAATTTTCCAAATTCCTCATGATTACAGACAAAACCGAAAAGAATATGTGACCTGAAACTGAAAACAGAAACTGACATTCCATCGCACAAAACTCAAAAAGCAATCGCAACAGTTACACCTTACTCGCAGAAAGGTTACAAGAGTGAGTCACTCGAAAGCCTTTGCAGCGACGAACGGAAACCCAACGTGTTACAAGAGAGTGGAATCTTCGAAGGTGTCGAAACAGAGTCGAGAAGCACTCAAACAGACGTCAACGAAAGTTTCGAATGCAGCGGTGAATTGAACACCGAAATCCAACGACTGAATAGTATTAGAGAGAAACTTGAGAGGCAGGGTGTTAGGAATAGGACGTTAAATAGTAAGGAGGATATCGAAGGCCTGGAGTGCAGGTGTGTGAAATTGGGGAAGAAACACAAGCAGTATTACGAGAGGAGGCTAAAGTTCTTGGAAGGGAAGATCTCCATATATGAAGCGGCACAGGACGTGAAAGAGGCTAAGCTTTCGCAGAGGTTACAGAAAGAATTTGAGTTGGAAAATAGAATACAGGTAAGTAATAAAGTAAATACCTTATTAAAAAAGTTTTAATACCCTTTTTACGTCTACTTATTAGCATAGTATACAAATGTTACTTTACTATTTTCTCTAGTATGAAACAATAAACGAATTTGTTACTTGGGGAACAATTCTAACAAATTTAAATACTGATTAACTGCAGTTTCTGAATTAAGCCGAATATTCGAACATAATACAAGTACGAGTGGCAATTTATTATAACAGTGATATTTTTGCAGGAACTCGAAGAGCAGCTTTTAGATCTTCAAGACAAGTACGAGAGGTTAGAGGAGGATTGTTGTGAATTAGAAGAAATCGAAAATGACACCAGATTACACTGGCAGCAGTAAGTATCTAACGCCTGTACTGGTTAAAGTGAATGAGCAACTTATATACATACATAACTCTCACGTCCAGAATCCTCGAGAGTAGACAGAGGAGCCACCGTCAATCGCAAGTGGTTCCGAGATCTTCGCCGTAAGATTCAGTGGACAAATGTGATAGGTGGCGAGCCTACCGCAGTCTACTAGGTGTAGAATAGTATCCGCTAAGATCCTTAGTCGCCTCGCCCACGGGACGAGTCGGGGTGGTGCTTTTTTTAAGGCCGGCACCACACGGGCACATACTTGTAATGTAGCGGCTAATTCATTAAAATCAACTGTTGACGTGATTCAACCTTTAAAAGTCAACCCACGAGCTGTTATACAAGGAAAGGATGAGATGTGCAATCATTCAACTTTTGACATTTAGGAGCTAATTGTTTGATCAAATAACGCCTCGTCGATTACGGTAGCTGGATTTAAAAACGGGGCCTCTCAACGTGATTCTATTTGCCAATTTCGGTTTAACATTGTTAGATTTAAATTACTATGTCGCTAGAACTAGCGTGGGTTCAGATTATTTATTGAAATGAGTAAGCCATATCATCTTTATAGGAAACCTACCTGCCATTAAAAGTCCTTAACAACTTAAGTCCTGAACGACTCTTTGCATTTACCATACAGAGATTTTATAATATCTTATTGATTAGGTCATCAAACAAATTAAAATTGAACATGGTACGAAATAATTGTTAAAATGAAAAAATAAAACAATCTGAATTTAGATTTTACAAGAAAAGAAAATGATCTAATGTAGAGATTCACCAGTAAATGTGGAATGGTCCACTCAAGGCCAATACAATCAGATAATCAGATAAAGCAAATATAAGGTAGATTGTGTGTTGATAAGATAATTCTGAAATCACAGATAAACAGCGTATAAAGATAAAAGAGTAAAACAAAATCAATACGAAAGCAGAACATGAAAGTCGAGTTTTCAATATTTATCTGACGGTGAAAAATTTCTGTGTTTCTAGTACACACAAATGGGTTCCATTAATCGCCCCCAGGTATCCATGGGGGGAAGAGTGGATTTTTTTCCATCTATCACCACAATGAAACAAAATACCAATAAAAGCATGATGTACTGTTTGTACCTACGTCATTATTTTTTTCGTGTTTGATAGACCTGTGTCGTCAACGATACGACTAAATAGACATTGCTTGCCACCAGAGTCCAACTTATAATTTCTAATAGGACATTATAAAATGCAGCTAAAATGTCCCGAAATATCGGGAACTCAAACCCAAATCGTAGTGCTATTATTTCTAACATCGATCGTATATGGTAGGTATTATTAAAGCCTTGTTTACATTATTCCAGTAAGCATTCCAGTCTCGCAATTCAGTAGTTACCTACTACTACTGGGATGAAAAATAGAACACCATCCCAAATCTCGATGAACTGGAATGTCTTTAATTGAAGTATCTACTGGATTCGGTAGTAGCTACTCATAAACTATTCATAAGTATCTGCTTCTTTAGTGGTTTAATCGTTTGTTCCAGACTTGAGATGGACTATGAGCTGTGCTCGGCTCAACTGAGAGACATGACGGAGCAGAGGGAGTGCTCGAGGGCGCAGACCGAGAGGCTGGTGGCGGAGTTGTCCAAGAAGGAGTGCGCTTTGAAAGCTAGAGAGGTGAGCTTGTTGGACGTTACGGACTTACTTGAAGAGATAGAGTCTCTTAGGATTGACGACAGGTTTATGATCAGTGAGATCAGAAAGTAAGATTTGGATAATCCTGATTATACTAAGTTTAATAACAGATAATGTGTAAATCCTGCATCTATCTATAGAAATTACTCAATATTCAAAATATCGGTGATAGGTAGGTAAGTCTATAGAGAAGTACCTAAATCAGGCGTAACTCAAAAAATAACCAATATTCAAGTAGGTACAAGCAATAGTTCTTCGGTCTTCTGATCTTTGCATGTGGTCATTCATTATCATTTAAAATCGATATCAACCTACGAAATATAATTGTGGTGAATCATCAATAATATCAACAAATGGTGCAGTCGTTTCAAAACTTTCGTAAATATTTAACTTTCTGAGCAAATCGATTCCCCTTGCACAATCTTATCCTTGCACAATCTTATCCTGACCTAACAAAATTGCAGGCTGAGCTATTGACGAGGCTCGACAAGTTGGAGAAGGCGGTGCCGGCGCTGATAGCATGGAACGTGTTCAACGCTCTCGGGGTCCACATGACGCCGGGAAGCCGCGTGAGTTAACCACCGCTGTTTTATAACATCCTGGTATTTCTGAACAGACAGAGGTTATGATGGGCTTGAATTTTTAACATGGAACGTTCAACAAGATAGTAAAAGGAAGGCGGTAAATTAATCTCCTCTACTTTGACAGGGAACCCTGTCTTCCTATTCAGGACGGGCGGAACACTAACATCGCGAGCGACACCAAAATGTAACACTTTTCGCGCGTCTCTAGATCAGTGTCTATCGTGAGAGCAATTTGCTCGCTCATTCTGACAATAAAATCATTGCAATCGGCCAACTGCATCCGATACTGTTTCCTTAAAATACATACAGAGTCCAAAAGTGTAGGCACGATCAAAATCGTGCTTCGGTTTTTTTTAATCTCCTGCTATTTCGGTGTAGAGAATACTAGGTATCACCTGGGCGTTAACAGCGACAGATGGGAAGCTAGTTCTAAAAGAAACAAAGACCTTTCTTGGTCTTGTACCCTTTCCACTCAGTAATAAAACTGAGTATCACGCATGGTCGTACTTTCGATGCGTCCGGGTTGACCATGAGGGACCATAAAATAGATACGCCAGTGGGATACGCCTATTCTAGTAACAGAATAACTTGGTTCCGGTTAATGTTGGTTTTGCTCGTCACAATGAATTTAAGGTGTTTTCTATGGTAATCGAAGATTTGGGGTACCGCGCAAAGAAGTATATTGTCAAATGACCGTTCTATGGAAGTCGAAGGTTTGAGGAACCAAGCCTAAAATGTTCCTTGTAATTTCGACCTCGTTATTTTGACCCATAATGCCCCCCCTATTCCAGCAAACGCTGCTACACCGCATGGGTCCCTTAAGCCTGGACCCGAAGACAGCCATAGCGACTCTGAAGCGGGACCGGAACTACAGCAAATGCGGCACGATGGTGGCCATCAACGACATGAGTTTCGAGACACCGCCCACTGTCAAGGAGTTAGAGCAACAGATTACTAAGTAAGTTACACTTCTCTGTTTTGTAGTCAAGGCCTTACAGATTGGAGATTCAGAAGATCAGGCTTCATGACAAGTGAGAGAGGCGTATATCTAACCTTTCCGTGGTTACTCCCGAAAGCTATAATAGATGAAAAAGTAACACGTAGTTAGTATAGATTGTTCTGCTTATGATGATGAATCAGGGTCTGATTGAGGATTTTGGTCACCGTCGTGGGGATTCAAATGTACTGACCAACCGACTTTTTCTCACAAAATCTGTGAATGCATGAATTCCAATCTTTTATCGACTTTATTTCATGAGATTTTAACTAATCGTGATCTGATGTTACCTTCTTCATATTCAGAAGTATCAGCGAATAGGGTATTTTGGTATTCAGTCGCAAAGACTTCGTATAAAACCGGAGGCAATACTAAAACTGCTCTCTATTTACCTTACAGACTAATATCCGAAAAGAAACAGGTGCAAGACCAGACAAATGCCATCAAGAGGACCTTAGAGCACAGGATAAAGGAACTAGAGGAACAACTCGAAACAGCCCGGAGACAGATCACAGCAGCCGTCTGCGGGGGAGAGGTGAAGCAGGAGAGGATCGAAGAGAAAATACAGGGGCTGGAAAAGAAGATCAGGGATGAGAAGCATATTGGGGAGGTTTGTATGCGCATTTACCCGTATTTATAAACGTAGAGACTTACTTACTTACTCCGCTGGCGCAGCGACCCGAAGTGGATCTTGGCCTCCGATACCAAAGAGCGCCATCGCTCTCTCTCCTGCGCAGTCTCGAGCCAGTCAGGCGCCCGGAGCTCCCGCAGATCCTTCTCCACTTCATCGCGCCAGCGGTATCTGGGACGTCCGACCGGACGTCGTCCGTTAGGGCGTCCCACATACGCTCGTAGAGACTAGTGTTAACAAAATGGAACTAGAGGAACAACTGGACGACAGTTTGGAGACAGATCTCAGCAGCCGTTTTCGGTGGGGAAGTTAAGCAGGAGAGGATTGGCGATCTATGTAATCATAGATTATCTTGTAACTTCGAATTTTGGTATTTATATTGGGAATGAAATTGAGTTTTCCAATGGGGAGGCAACAGATATTTACAGTGACTCGTGTTTGATTAATTTGACAAGAATATTCAGCATGTATGTCAATTATGTGTGACCAAGAAAAGTATCCGATGAACGTGTCATCATCAACAAGACGAAAAACCATACCTATGTATGTAAAATCCATAACCATATGTAAGTACATAAAATGAAAAGATAAGACATCTATGCGGCAATTTAACTCGAATAGTGGTAAAACGATTTAACAAAGGTTTAAAATGACCCAAGTTAATACGAGCACGTTATAGCTTTCTACGTTTACTCATTCTCGACATACGCCAAGGAATCAGACCGTATAGCGCGAGCACTGCGTAATAACTCTAAAACTCTTTAACCATGACCATTCCTCTGATGAAATCTCTATCGAAACGGCGTAAAAACTACATAGGTGTTCATCTATTATAACCGTGTTAAGTGTTTTATCGGTCGGTTACTTCATAGGTGGAATTCTGATTGAATCGCAACTAGAGCTGCAAGTTCAAGGTCATGATTTTGATGGAGAAAGTATATTCCGGCTAGAATATTTTGAATGGGGGATTCATGTTAGTTATAATAGGTACTCGTATAACAATTAACTAGCTACATTAGAGCAAAACCGGACATTATTTTGGAACAATTACGAACTTTGACCCCTGTCATTGTCATGTTAATAGGTGTTGACAATAAAATATGGCACTACACCCTTGTAGTGCCATATTTTATTGTCAACACCTATTCAGTCATTTTCATCATATACAATGCACAGATGGCCCAAATCTAGATATCCTTGTACAAGAATACTGGGTACATTGTTACAGTGTAGCATAATGATGTCATTATGCTTGCTTGCAACATTGCACGGATATGTAGAGTCGGCCAAATAATTGGTTTACCACCTTAAGGTTGAATGCTATTTGCACGTCAAAGAACAATAATGACTATTTTCGCTTACATCTCTTTGAAGGTTCCTACCAAGTATGAACCTTAATGATATTTTGATTCCATTAAAGATTTAGCCAAAACTGGTAAACCATTTTCTTGGAATACCGTACCAAGAAACTATCTTCTAAAAAGAGTCAACCAATACTCAACAATTTTACAAACAAGACAATACTAAACAGAATAATTTCTCTTCAATTCCAGTTGCCAGCAGACTCTGTCCTGGGCAGCAAGCTGCGAGCTCTACTCGACAGTGAACAAGAGCTGAAAAGCAGAGTGGCAGAGCTGGAGAGACGAGAGACGGCTTACTTGGAGATGTTGACACAAGCGGACGACATGTGGGCGGAGATGGAAGGAGGGTATAAAAGGAAGATCCAAGAGTCACAGGCCACGGAGACGCTGTTGGTTGGCAAGGTAAGGATAAATATAAAAGTATAAATGAAATAGAGATAGATAATTAAATTAGCGCAAGTAGACGACATGTGGGCGGAGATGGTGGAGGGAGGGTACAGCTGGTTGGCAAGGTATGGACTATGGATAAATATAAAAGGGTACAATTATTATTTTCAACGTTTTGGACCAAGATATAAGTCAGTGAAGGTAAAAATTATGTGTGTGCCTAATACATTGTATATTTTAATTTCAGATAAAGAAACTAGAATGCGACAAAGACGAATTCAGAAAATGTTTTGAGCCACTCAAGAAGAAACTCAAAGAAGTAGAGGAATCCGACTCAGCGGCGCGAATAGCTCTAGAAAAAGCTGAAAGAGACGCTAAAGCCATGAAAGAGAAGAACACAAACTTGTCTGTAATGTTCCAAAGAGCAGATGCTGATGCCAGGAAAGCGGAGATAGCTTTTAAAGAAGTCAATGTTAAGTTTAAAGTAAGTCCAGTTTTCTGAAACATAATAAATAATATTAATAATAAATAAATTTATTTAACGACAACACTACAACGGAAAGGTACAATTAATACTACAAAAAATTAAATTAAAAAAATAACATACATATTTCCTAATACCGAGCCTACGGTCAGCACCCACACTAGGTAATCCTGTGTCGTGTGCGCTGTGGTGGGGAGTGTGTGTTGTGGTTTGTACCATAATGTACTGTAAGTTATGTGATTTGGCGAATTAGAATTGTGTGAGTAATGTTGGTGTCTATTTGTAAAACTAAATGATTGGAGAAATAATTAACAGATAAAGCTATGCGAATTAAAAAACTAAAAAGTAAATAAAGCCCAGTGGGTATTTCCGCTAAAAATACCTACCCCATACCCAAACCGTCAAACAAGATGTACAATAACAAAGAGGTCTGGGATGACAAATATACTTAATATAAGTACTGGAAATGTATATTAATTTCACATATTTAATTAAATTATATTTGATTAAAAATAACTAAGTAGACCACACAAAGACCAAAAACAGACATTATTTCTTTCTACATGAAGAATTGTTGGCAGATAATTACTAACGTACCCTTGTAATTACTAACGATCTCTTTCACAGAAGGAATTGGAGCAACTACGTAAAATGAATAAAAAGCTTGAAGATGACTTGAAAATGCAGAAAGATGCATCGAAGAAGACTGAAATGAGCTTCATGGGCGATCTGGAGAGTATTAGAAGGGAGCTCTCGAGGGCCAGTAAGCAAAATCAGGACTTGGAAGTAACGAACAGCGAATTGAAGGAGGAGGTATGTAACACTTTTAAGTAAACGGTGCCGGTGCTTTAAGGTTTAAGTTGACAGCTTTCCAAACAATACATGAATCGGGATTTTTACGCAGTAACGAGCATGGTTTGTTCAAAATGCAAAAAAAACTCCATTAATAATGGTGAAATTGAATACCAATATATATTTATTGTGGTTTATCTGATAGCTTAGTTGGTCTAGTAGCTTTATGGTAGCCATTATATATTAACGCTTTCATTGTGTAGCGCTTTATTTTGTCTAACACTGCATGTTCGCTACGTTTCCGCACGGTTTTACCAGTTTTGGTTTCGCTCGGTTAAAAAAAATTGTGCATGACTTCACGTGATTGTGGCGTGTAAATATGCATGCATGGAGTGACTTGGAACGGAAGAGGCTTTAAGGAGACGTGTGTTCCCAGGTTGAATCTCTGGAAAAGCAGTTAGCTTTGACGCAGAAAGCTTTAAGCCAATGCAAGAGGAAATGCGACGAGAAAATAAAGACGCTAAGTCACGAATTGTCGATAAAGACAGAGGAATTAGAGGAGTTGAGGAGTGAGACGATGAGGCAGACGTATCACGCTTCTCGAGTAGATCTAAAGCCGGACAGAACTGAATACATAGACGAAGGATACTCCATATACACAGCGGTACCAAATAAAACAGATTACGGAAGAATGCACCATAGCATGAGTTACATTACATCGGATTCGCGTTGTTCGTGTCCATCCATGAGGAGCCAGCTAGTCAGCCAGTTGATAGAAGATCTGTTCGATAGGATTCATAGCACAGCCGACGAAGATCTGACGAGGCTATGCCGAGAAATAACTCCGGTCAATAGGGAAGTGAATGCAGAAACCAAAGCAAAAATCACAAATTACCTCTTAATGGCGATATCGAAAGAACTCGTTAGGTCCATAGGAGATGCGGATGCTAAGACTGATACTGAGGTATGAATTGTTTTAATCATTTGTAACTAAATTATGATAACTGCATAGATTTCTGTGTCCCTAATGCAACTCTAATTGTTGTGATGACAATCTAATAATGGTTGTGGCGAATCTATAACAAGTAACAGTATTTCTTCTTCTAAGTCGTATTCCTCGTGGCTGAGGGTCGTGATCATTCTAAGGAATTAATCACATTGAACGACTCTCTTGGCAGAATTAATGGGGTGGTTTGCCATTGCCTTCCCCATTTCACACACTGGTCATCTCAATGTGCAGGTTTCCTCACGATGTTTTCCTTCATCGTTAGAGCAGTCGGTAAATGTACGTAAGTCTCTGAAAAAACCGAAAACTCATTGGTACATGACATTGCATGGTTTCGAACCCGGACCTCCCGCATGGGAGTCCGACGTCCTAGCCACGGCGCCACCGACGCTCTAACGTAACATTATACCCAATAGATAATGTGGTTATATAAAGTATTGTCCATTATTCCAAAACGTCTTTGATGCAAGTTATTTTCCCAACATTCTCTGCCATTTCATGAAATACTTATTACCAGTGATCGGAGTAGGTAGAGCTGTTTTTGGTACTTGCCACATACGGTCATAATATGGATAAGTATACCCAATAATCCCGGGATTTCCGGGATTGAATAAATATATTATTTAGATTTTTAACGTTATATTTGTTTTGTTACACATTTAAGATTGGTGGCGAAATATTTTTTTTAAGATTCATTTCGCTAGTATACCTATGGTAGTGTTTTAACTTCTTCGTAAGTTCACAATTTTTAAAAAATCGTAATCCGCCGAGTGAGGGCGAAGTTTATAAAAGTAATTTACAACATTTGCTCGATAACTTAAAACGGGATCTCGAAATCATATCCATATTAATATAACCTTTGAGGACATTGACCCGAAAGAGCTCTACCTACTCCGATCACAGCTTATTACACACTATTCATCTGACTAACGTTGTAGATTAAATTTTAATTGGATTACTTACATCTAAAAATACAGATGGAACGATAGATAGATAGGCACTTTATTGCACAAAAGAGACACAAAAATTAGTCTGTGGGAAATTATAATAGTGATTTGACAAAAAAGGAATAAGTAGTGTAAGCGCCTCTCACAAGTAAAAAGAAAGAAAGGTAAACCCTTTATGGCCAAAAAGAAAAATAATACATTTTCTACAAATATTCAGAATAGACAATATCGTTGCAGTTACTCTATGTATATCTATCTATGTATATTTAGCAAAAGGGGGGAAAGTCCGTAAATCCGTCCGTAAAAGTACTGACATACTCGGGTACCAAATATGCAGCGCTGTTTTTATTTCACCCCTTATCCCAAGATGTTAGTGGGAGCGATAGTGAAGAGGGTAAAAAAATTCACACTAAAAATCAAAAGGTTTAAATACTTATGTGAAGAATTTAGGTACGAAATTGCCAAAAAAGTAAGTCTGGAAGTAAGCACACACACGCATCCTATTGCATCGTGTCTCTTTTTATCTATATACTACAATCTTCAGGATTCTAATTAGGTTTTTTTTTTCGTACTGATAATTGCTGTTGGTCTTAATGACCTTTACAGCTTCACCGGGTTTTTTGGGGCGAGCGCTAAATGCGCTCCAGCCTAGAGGAGGACTTAAAAACTACTATAAGAAGCGACTGCCTAAGGGCACCCAGGTGGGTACGGACCTCGGCTTAGGACGTCGCTGGGGACGGAGAGGTCGGGGAGAAGCGGCCTGGAATACGCCGATAGCGCGTGAGAGCGCCAGAAGCGGGTATGAAGGTGCTGTGTGTGAACTACTATCGGGTGGCATTTTTTCTAATTAGGAAATAAATTAGAAAGCTCTTGTACAATTCCTCCTTAAAAATACATGCTAGCTCTTGACAGAGATGACACAAGACTTAAGGACGCCTTAACGTCCGTAATGTATGTTAATTCTTGCAATTCACGGTAACCCAACAACGAAGACTGAATTAAATAAGCACCAATTTGCTGTTTGTGTGTTATAATTGAAACCATAATCCTAAATAATTTTAGGAGTGGCAACGCGCAGTTTCCTCAATGACGTATTCAGTGCCGAGCTACGCGGGTGACGCGGCCGGCGACTTCGCGTCACTGCGATTGTCGGGCAACGCCGGCGTGCTGCACGGCGCCGCGCGATTGGCTAGCGTCAGTTGCGCTTGCGCAGCCGCTCGACTGTGCGCGGCGGTGCCCGAGCTCTCCGATAACGTTAAAGTTTGTCAGGAGGTTGGTTGGCGACCTTTTATTTGAAAACTTAGGCGGTCTTGCACGAACCATTAACTCTAACCCGATGTGAATTTTGTATGAAAAGCATAGACAATTAGCGAGTTATCCCGGGGTTACATTTTCACACAAGCGGCCCTTAAAAAATTAAAAATAAAGACAACCTTAGAACCTAGAACAGAAATATACATTATATTAGGTACCTAGGCGAGGTTTTTTATAATTATTTCTCCTAAAATAAATAAAAATATTTGTCCTTCGAGCCGGATTACTTATTAAATTTTATTCTACAGGAAGTTTTGGATCATGGCGATGTGAAAATTATGGAGGAGCAATTGGCAAACGCCATTGAAAGTATTGTTGTAAGTATTCATCTCATAAATACGCTAATAAACAGACACAGCAAGCTATATACTCTGTGGAACCCTGTCGCAATAAATTTTTGCCATGATTTCTTGACATTCGTATAATACCTTTTTATAAAATCCAATATGTTAAAGCGACAAAGTACCAAAAATAGCCTTATGTGTTTGCCACCCCCAGATTACGAAACAACAATTATTGTAATTACAAGTTTAAAATTCTGAGAATTCTATTAATGTGGCAACATTAATCCCCATACAAAACAACATCAATGTTGCCATTTTAAGCTTGTAATTACTATAATTATTGCTTCTTGAAATGGGGCCTATAATGAATTCAGTTATACTTAATATAATTGTTTTTTATCGTTTCTTGTTCTTTACAGAATTGTCCATCTTGTGCGTTGGGCACAAATGCGATAGTTTGGAGCACGGATGTCTAACACTGCCAATCGTGCGATGTTGTGTGAGTTCCTTTATTAAATCTAACCAAGAAAGTGACAGCGTCGGTGGCACAGTGGCTAGGACACCGGACTCCCATGCGGGAGGTCCGGGTTCGAAACCGTGCAGTGCCATGTACCTACCAATGAGTTTTTCGTATTTTTCGAAGACTTTTTACCGACTGCTCTAACGGTGAAGGAAAACATCGTGAGGAAACCTGCACACTGATATGGTCAGTGTGTAAATGGGGTAGGCACAAGAGATCCTCAAGGGTCGAAGTGCCGCTGGGGTTATTCCCGGTCCCCTATCATAAGATAAGATAATGATAACCAAGAAAGTAGTTTTACTTACAAAATTAATCCTGACAGATTTTTTTAGAGAGAGAGAGAGAGAGAAGAAGTTACTCTTAACGGTAACCATAATTATCTCTTATGCCCGGTTTACACTTGGTCAAGTTCAGTGGCGAGTGCAAACTTCCAGGCACTCGCCACTCGCCATTTTACTGGCACTCGCCACTGTACTAGACCAAGTGTAAACCGGCCATTATATTATGTAACTGATAGTTTACAGTTTTTCAAAATATAGAAACACGGGTGGTATCTTACTGTCGGACTTCTAAGACTAAGAGTCAGTCCTTAAAGTTAAGTCTTCATTAAAATACATGCTATTCCTTTTTACGACATATCTTTAGATAGAGATGACACGAGACTTAAAAAAAGCCCTAAATTAAGGACGTTTCTTGCAACTCGCGGTAAGATTTCTGTTGTAACTTTGTATTTAATTATTTATTTATTTTTGTTTCAGGTTGTTTTACCTCCACCGACCTCACTCTGGTGCCTTCATTAGTTTAGCGAGTAGGTACATTTAACGAACTGTACATATTCTTGTATCATACAATAATACTCTAATAATAAAGTATTTTAAGCGAAACATATCGAACAAGTCGTACCTTCAACTCGATTATAATTCAAGCGAAACATGTTTATAATTTAAGTGAAACATGTTTATAATTCAAGCGAAACATGTTTATAATTTAAGTGAAACATGTTTATAATTCAAGCGAAACATGTTTATAATTTAAGTGAAACATGTTTATAATTCAAGCGAAACATGTTTATAATTTAAGCGTAACATGTTTATAATGTAAGCGAAACATGTTAATTTCGACGTGATCTTTTATTTATCGTTTCCGTGCCAATCGTGTTTTTTATTTAGTTGTAAATAGTATCACACTTTGACGAATCCATGTAACCATGATACCTAACAACGTTCTCACAAATTGTTATTAGCGATTTTATCTTTGTCTATTTTACATTATTAAAAAAATGTTTTATTTACGAAAACAAAGAATTTCATTGATGGATTAAAATTATTATTTAAACGAAACTTGTTGTTTTACTTAATTCTTAATTATTTTTTTAAACCACAATCATATATAGTAAGTAACCTATTATAATTATTAATTACTGTAGGGAGACAGCAGAGACCAAAAGTAGATAAGTATTAACTATGTATGGACTATGAATCCATTGTAATCTTACCGCACAAATACACTATTCTTATTCTATTCTTATTTATTTTTTTATTAAAAAAGGTGAGCAGACGAGCAAACGGGCCACCTGATGGTAAGTGGTCACCGTCGCCCATAGACATCTCACCTCACTGTATTATTGTTGGAGGGTTTTTGATGCGCTGCTAACCTTGAGGACTAAGATGGAATGCCTCATGTACCGGAAATTATGCTGGCTCTCTCACTCTTCAAACCGAAACACAGAAATGCAAGCACCTCTGCTTCACGGCAGAAATAGATAAGAGGGTGGTACCACCCCAGGAGATCCTTCACTTTAGGATCTACCACTACTAGATACGAGGGTGGTACCACCCCAGGGTACTGCTGGGTACCTATTGCTGATATGGAATTGAGTTTATTAGAATTTTATAAGCAAACAGTTAAGAAATACAACAAACATACAAGTTTGATTAGAAAGGTTATTTTTTGGAATTAATAAATATGTTGCTGCCGCTTTTACGATTTCCGGGCAGTTCATAAATTAGTTTCGTGTAGATTAGTTTTTAAGCTAGTAAGCTAGCATCTCAAGCCAGAATAGTTTATTTAATAATATTGTTAGTTATTTTAATTTTATAGTTTGTTTTATTTAATAGTTTGTTTATTTAGTTTGTTTAATAGCTGTTATTGTTGTTATGAAATATATAAATAAACAATAACAATAAACAATTTTCGAGCTACTGACCCCCCACTTCCTTAATTACTATTTTTTATTTGTGTACTTGTGGAAACAAGCTAAACTCTATGGAACCCTGTCGCAATAAGTTTTGCACCAAGTGTCAAATAAGTTAAGCACTGTGACGTGTACCCCACTGTACAGTGAAAGCGTTGCATATTGCAAGACTGGCCACCGCAAGGAAGTTGTATACTTACTAAAAGTAAGTAACTGGAATGGGATCTTCATAGATACAAAGTGGCCCCCTTCGAAACCCTGTTATAAAAAAAGAGAAGCGAGGTAGCCTGGAGCGCCGACTCCCATGATCGAAAGCATGGAACGCCATGTACCAATGAATATTTCAGATTTTTTCGAAGTCTTACGTACATTTACCGACCACTCTAACGGTGAAGGAAAACATTGTGAGGAAACCTGCATATCTGAGGAATTAAAAAGTTTCCGAAGGCCTGTGAAATCCACCAATCAGCGCCAATCAGCGCTGGGCCCGCTCGGTGATCATAGCCCGTACACCCTCGAGTAAGGGGGAGGTTTGTGTCCCAACAGTGGGGTCATTAATAGGCTGATGATGAGATTTGGTAGTGGTAGATCCTAAAGTGAAGGATCGCCTGGGGTGGTACCACCCTCTTATCTATTTCTGCCGTGAAGTAGAAATGCTTGCATTTCTGTGTTTCGGTTTGAAGGGTAAGAGAGCCAGTGTAGTTTCCGGCACATGAGGCAATCCATCTTAGTCCTCAAGGTTAGCAGCGCATCAAAAACCCCTCTAATATTAATAAAGTGAGGTGAAATGTCTATGGGCGATGGTGATCACTTACCATCAGGTGGCCCGTTTGCTCGTCTGCTCTCCTTATTTAATAAAAAAAATAGACTAGAGTAGGTATCCCATCTCTATTACATCGGTTACAAGGTAGTACAAAGAGACGGGATACCTACTCCAGTCTATCTCGCTTCTCTTTTTGTTTAAACATGGTTTCGAAGGGAGCCACTTTGTATTTATGAAGATCCCATTCCAGTTACATACTTTAGTAAGGATGCAACTTTTTTGGACCGTCGTTATACGGGTACAACACTAAAATTGTGTAAAACCAGGACAATAGTTGGCTTACTATCCTGACTTGAAATATTAGCTTCGTGTAAAATAACATATGGTATGATATATATATATATATATATATATATATATATATATATATATATATATATATATATATATATATATATATATATATATATATATATATATATATATATATATATATATATATATATATATATATATATATATATATATATATATATATATATATATATATATATATATATAGAGTACATAGTTAAACAGTTTTGTTTTCACTGTCTTATACAACGTTTACTTAACACGGACGATTTTTAGGTAAAATACACTAGTTTTACAAAATAATAACCACTGTACACCGTTTTAAACAATAAAATAGGACGGACACGCCATGACAGTATGAACGCAACAACATAACCTTAGTTAAACAGTTAGAAATAAATCAATAAACAAATATTTACACTATCACAAACAAAATAAAAACAAAGAAACTAAAATAAACACTAAGACATTGATTTCAATACTGATCCTCACTACAAGTGATCATATATAACTCTCACGTCCATAATCCCCGAAGGGGCTGACGGAGGAACCACCTTCATCATAAGTAGTTTCCACTTTTCGCCGTAAGATTTAGTGGACAAACGTGATAAGTGGCGAGCCTATCGCCGTCTCTACGTGTGAAATAGTATCCTCTAAGTCCCTTAGTCGCCTTGTACAACACCCACAGGAAGAGTTGGTGTGGTGCTATTCTTTAGGGCCGGCCAAGTGATCATACGTATACAGCCAGATATATACAGCCTGTATGTTTCACAATCGCAAACAAACCAATCTCCAAGCAGGCACATCCAGTTACAAAAAGAAGAACATAAACTGTCAAATTTGGCTTGTTTTGACAGTAGAATAGAAACTATCGAAAAGAAAAATGAAATTGTAGTGTAGAAATCACACGTAAAAATCAAAAAAGAAAAATATGGTATTAAAATCGTGTTTTGGTTTTGTATGAGGCGAAGGTAAGTTCCGATTCTTTCAAATGGCATGTATGGAGGTTTATGTGATTTCACAGAATTAAAGCTCTCTATAGTGTAGGTATATAATTAACGGATTACTCATGATAAAAGTCGGAAATCCTCTAACTATAGTTTCAGTTCTTTAGATTAGAGGAACAAGTCTTGTTCGTCGTCGTTCGTGTAAGTCGTTTTCCTATACATAGCTGTCTAGACGGAAAAAGTGGCAAATGGTAAAGTGAAAATTTCGTCTAACTAAATAACTGTAGGTACGAAAACGATTTGCAATTAAACTATAAGTATAAATATGTCTATAACTTATCATCAGAAGCACAACGTAAATCCCTGATTTTGGCTTTCCCTTGTAGGTATTTGGAAGAAATTGATTTTTTATCAAAGTGGCACTAGTTGTTTCTAGTTAAAATTTGCACCTTAAGAATGATGAACTGCCAACTAGGTTAGGAGTCGTCATAGTTATTAATTAAACACACACTTTTGTTTGCAGGAGGTGCTGGTAAAAGCAGCAAGTTTATGTTGCCGCAGCTCCACCTCATTCAAATCCGTCAACATACCGCCCCGAGAGTGCCGCTCGCGATCCAGGTCCCCGAAGAAACACAACTGCGGAGCCTTTCCCTAGCGAGCCATGTCTGGGAAACCTATACAAATTGATTCGCAAATCAGAGAGCTAAACCGGTCATATTGCTCCTGCACCGAGTGCGACTCCATAGGCTGCTTCACGAAGCGACGCCAGTGCGCAGAAAAATGCACCTGCGATAAATGCAAGAGCTCCAAAACTTGCCTGTTCTATTCCAATAGAATGGCCGACGTAGACAGTAAATCTGAAGTTAAAGTAACCGAAGAACAAGGTAATGATACTGCAGCCCCGTGCGTCACTAATGAGCTATTCGAGGAGGAAGTCATGTTCGACGATGCCACCAAAACCAAAATCACAGTGCAGAAACATTCTAAGTATTCGTTCCAAAAACTACCAGCACCTAAGAGTAAACAAGATGACTTAAATAAATCTGTAACCATAAGCGATAGACCGCTCAGTTTAGTGCACAGTGTCACTGTGGTTCGTACAGACATCAGCTCCCCCACTGCAAAGTTAAGCGCACAAATAATGAACGTACCTTACAACGACTTTAAGAGATCCATCTCGTTCCATAAACCAGACGGCACTCCTAAAGCTAACAAGCTATCGAAATTGGATATCCTTAACAGAATCAAAGAAGCGTACAACGCGTGCAGTTGCAAAGTTTGTGAATGTATTGACAGTATAACTCTGCCCGAGTCTCTATCGTCACAAAAGGAAATATGTAGCTGTAAACCCTGTCAACGTGAAGAATGTCAAAGAGTTAAGATGAAAATTCAATGCTCAGATAAACATAAAGGAATCAAAGGTTGCTCGTGTATACGTTGCGCCAAGGAGAAATGTAGAACCGCACTTACAAGAGACCTGACTGAGGGTTGCGACAGCAGTGTCACGAAACCCTGTGATTGCCAGCCCTGCCAATGTATTGAATGTAGATTCATGGGCATACAAAACCCTAGGACTATTATAGTAGCGCCTGTGGGTGAAGACACCCCACGTGGCGTTTGCCAATGTGCTCCGTGCGATTGTCTGGAATGTGGACACGTTTACGGAACCATTAATACAAGCTTAACCCATGAAATGTCAACAGGAATCAACAGAAACAGGAATTGTCGCTGCGAAACCTGTCTCAACGAAGCTTGCGACCAAGAGGGCACCGATACATGCAGATGTGAAGGATCTGACAAAATAATGCGGAAACCTGTTCAAAGGGACACAAACGATTACGACATCAGGAGTGCTATAATATCTAATTATAACCAGTCAAATCAGGGAAGTAGTCGGTCAAGGAATCGCGATACCATTGCTATGTATGCAGCAATGTCAAACACCTACCCGAATGCCGGAGCCGGACACAAAATAAGCAATACCGATAACTGTCGGTGTAGCGTCTGCCAATGTGAACAGTGTAAATATGACAACGATACGACAAGAGCTTCGGAAAAACCAAACAATATTACTTTGAACAGGAGCCCAAAACCACAAAATTTAATGAACAGTTGTAAATGTGACCCTTGCGAATGCCAAGTATGTGTAACAAATAGGGATAAAAACTTCATAGAGACAGTAGAACGCGGGAAAAACTGCAGATGTGAATTCTGCGAATGTATTCAATGTGTAGACGCCACCCCTTCTTGCAGTACCAAGCCAGGAGTAATTTCTAGACCAATAAATAAGTTTCCCTCTCAAGGAGTTTGCAAATGTGTACCTTGTGAATGCTTAGATTGCCAGAAAGCGGGAGACCATCCCACGTGCAGATACAATATAGATGACACTGATTGCGATGAAGGTGTGTATCCTATAAAAAAATCAGAGGATCTAAATCTTTTTAAATCCAACGCGTTACACGCCCATGGTTACATATCGCACAGACTGCTCAGCAATAAAGAAAACCTACAAAAATTCTCTCTAAACAAATCAATGTATGATTCAAAGAATTCTGACCACGATCTTTTGATATATCAGACACAAAATAGTTACATGAACAGTTTAGTTGAACAACCTTCTAGAAGGCAATTGCTAGATGGTAATGCGGGGGAAGACGCTGTAAAACACACAAAAAGTAACGAAGAACATATAAATCAAGATGCGAGATTACCGTGTAGCAACCAGTCTGACGACCAGGTAAAAACTGAAAATATATCGAGTCAAGTATCGGGAAGCTACATTTCAGCAGTGTCATCCAGTGCATTGTTTGTCAATAACAGTGGTAGCATGTCACCATCTATTAGACGCACCAAGAAATCGTCCTGGCAAAGTTCCTGCAATAGTTCAGGTCACGATCATTCCGATTATTTAATTCGATTCCCCAGAACTCCCGCTGAAACTTGTATAAATGAAGTCATGAAATTAAACTTAGACAGGAAATTCAATCTTAACAAAATAGATGTGACCTCAAAAGCAAATTCGGTAATGGATCACATAAAATCGCCAATTGCAATAAATTGTCAAAACAGGAAATTCTGTAGAACAAAATTTTCGATCGAATCAAACAATTATAAAGCGTCCGAACAGGCATTTCACAACAAGGAATGTGCGCATATTTGCTCTGGAAACGCGTGCGATTGCAATCCGTGCGACTGTGACAGGTGTTCGTTTAGTAAACTGAAACTCAAAAAGTGTAAATGTGACTGCATAGCGTGCAATTGTTACGGAGCCTGTCTCAGTGAAGATCAATCTGTATATATTAGAAAAAACGAAGGAACCCAGACTTGCTTAAAGCTCCCACAAGATCGTGGCCAAGACAGTTTCCATGCTAATAACAGTTGTCCATTCAATAATACCTTAATAACCAATAACCCACTTTATTCATATTATCCGAATTCAAGACTTGAAATGTCTAAGAACGGAAACAATACAATACTACACCAATCGGATTATTCTTATCCGACCAACCCACATATAAACAGAAGTGGGAGGTGTTGTTCTTGGAACTATGTTCACCGAACTCCAGAACATTACGTGCAAAATGATTTAGATTATGTGAGTCTCCCTGTACACATAAATTACGAAAGTGTACATAATACAATACGTGAAGCAAGAGAATTCTCGTCACAGCTGTTGAAGATATTAGAGAAGTATGAAAAGGCCAACAGAGAATTTGAAAGTGTATCTCAAAAACTGAAAGTGTCACACGAATCACTGTTTGGTGACATTTCTACTAGAGGAAGTGAAAATGTCCAAGTAGCAAGAGCAGAAAATGAAAACAATACAAATACTGTTGAAACAAATGACGTTAAAACTCATAAAGTTGAAACATCGCAGCTGCAGATGTTGTCAACGAATGATGTCTGTAAATTTGTCTTTGAAAGTAATAATAGTAACGTTCTTCAGCAACAAAGCCAATTATTATCGAATAATAACATGACCATAGATAAGCTTTCTTCGTACATATTCGAAGAAGTATGTAAGAAGTTATTCAAAGGAGCAGAGGAACTAGAAATGAAAAATAAATATAAGAAGTATAGTAAATTGATAAAGCGGGCCACAAAGGTTACGAAACGATTTAACTCGAATAACTTAATCACTGAGTCTACATCTAATATAGACCATGATGCTTCTCGCATTTATGACATTGAACCACAAAAAGATCAGCAGTTCAAAGATTCAGAAAATTCTGTGCCCAAAAGACATACAGACGATTATAAAAGACAAAATCCTGCAGAAAACTCAATTAAAAAAGAGTATACTAATGCGGTTATATCAGATATAGAAACAACTAAAACCGTGTGTGGTAGAAAAGAAAAATCTAATCACAATTCGATAAATTCTGAGAATCCAAGTCACACTGCGGCAGTAATTACTGAATCATCCGGGTTATCTAAAGCTATGAAACTGTTAGCGACAATATTTGGAAATACTGATATAGTTTCATCAAAACATAGATTATTGATAGAAAGACACGTGGATTCCAATGCTTTAGCAGAAAAAGATAATTCAGGTTTACAGGTATAATTGTCTATATTTTCTGATTTCCACGTTAGAATTCACACGTTTTAAATTGTATCTTTAACATTTTAGGCAAAAAAACCGATGGAAGAAAATGAAGAATTCCCAATCACGAAGAAAAACTTTAGTTTAAATACTTTGCCATGCACAAAGAACAAGGGAGTTGCTATATTTCCTTTGCTACAATTGGATATCAAGGAAGCAATAGAATCAATATCGGTACAGACAAAGAATTTCCAAAGTAATGATGAAACGGTTACAAATCCTAATTACAAGAATAAAGCTTTGGTAAGATCACCTTTTCGTTTGCCATTTAAATTACCACAGCTCATATTGTAGCTACCACTGGATGTGAAAAAGAAGATATAGCTATTAGAAGAATCTGTTTCAGGCAAATCTGCATGTAGAAGTGAAGAATTTATTGAATATGCCACAGCTACAATGCCAACAGGATAAAGCTACTAAAGAATCAGAAGTCGTGGTGACTTCAATGTCACACAAGGTAAACCATTAATTCATAATAACCAAAGACTGGGGGAAATGTTGATGATAAAGTTGAACACTATTTATAGCTAACGTCCGCTAGTAATAAAACGGGGCCGGAAACAGAAAAAGATTAGGCGCAATGGTAATAATTATTACTAAAAATCACGGGCAAGTCGAGCCTGGCGTCCTATAGTGACCTTATAGGTCTAGCCACTATAATAAGGTTGAACTACATTTAACGATACATCAACTATTAGTAGTATACAGATAAATGAAAACAAAATGAAGGACAATATCCTGCTTGAAAAATCTGCGACAGTGGTACGAGCAGAGCACCCAATAGTTATCACAACTCCTATGTCCCAGAGGTTCAAGTGGCCATAATGTTCCCCAACCTTCATTAAAAGATGATACCCCAAGAATAGCTATTCTGTTAGAGGCGTAAAAATGAATGTGAATGATTTCAGACCAAGGCTGATTTGGAAGCAAAAGGGTCGTTAAATGTCGCGTCTTCACAAACTTGCCGTGAAACGAAAGAAATAGTAGACAAAGAAGTATTGTGTACTCAAGGAGCGCATTCTATGGTAAAAAAAACTTATAGTATTTTCATCTCGTAAGTTTTAGGTATTCTACGGGTCGAGGGTCATCTGTTAGGGCTATTGGATGTGGTGTATTTTATTTTACAGTCAAGCTACAGTAGATAGTTATTATCATACTTTCAAAATGTGACAAGGGTTTGGTTATGTCTCAATCTCCATTGTTTCCCTTCCACCAATCTGACCCATTTGTTGAACCAAAAGCTTGTTCAGTTGTACCTAGTAGTAACAATGTATAAAGAATTATCCAGGGATTTTTTTTATGAGACATTATCTATTGTCAGGCACGACTGCAGCGTCAAATCAAAGATTTCATGAACATTCCCACGTTGGCGTCCGCATCAAAGACTCGCATAAACTCAATGGACGTAGCAAATGCTGGTGAAGATAATAAGCTTGCAGTAAGTTGCTTTTTTTCAAACGACCCAATGACAATATTAATTTTACTTAATTAATAAACGATTGTCGGTGGCGCAGTGGCTAGAACGCCGGACTGCCATGCAGGAGGTCCGGGTTCGAAGCCATGCAATGTCTTTTACCAATGAGTCTTTGATTTTTTCGAAAGATTTACGTACACATACCGACTTTTCTAACGGTGAAGGAAAACATCGTGAGAAAACCTGCATAATGCCTGCACACAGAGATAATACCAGTGTGTGAAAAGGAGAAGGTTAGCAAACCACCCCATTAAATCTGCAAAGAGAGTCGTTCTATGTGGTTATTTCTATAGAATGATCGCGACCCAATGAGAAATGACATCAATGAGGAATACAAACACGATCGCTAGCTTGTTCCAAGATCATGGTCCATTAGCCTTTTTGCGGCTTTTGCTTTCAGTCTGCGAAAAGCAGTTGCGATGCCCTGAAGATCAGTTTCCAGGCCGTGAGGAGAATATCAGACCACACCATCCTGGTCAAGTGGAATCCTCCGAAGGTCACCAAGGATATACAAGGATACGAGGTTCGTAAAAGTCACAGTCTAAGGTGAACTTGCGACAACCGTTAACTCTTGGGTATTGAGATGTGAATTCAGTCTGTAACTGTTATTGTTTTCAGAACAATGTTCAAAGTTCGAATCGTTTATTCCAAGTAACAAAATACGTTACTTTTAGACCGTCACGTTTGACAAAAATTTCTTAGGCTTAGATATACCGATTATCTAAATTATTCTATTGATGAATTATAAAAATGATGTACATAGGTAGGAACCTAAAATAAATCAATTCTATGATACCGTCATTATGTAAGGATCGAACATTCTTTTCAGCACACTGATGTATTCATTTATACTGTAAAAAGCATTATTTTCAAAAAATCTTTTTGAAATTCGTTTAAAGTCGGAGAAAGGGAGTTCCGTTAGTTCTAAGGGTAGTTTATTATACAAAGATATTTTTATAGACATCCCTTGCTTACTAGTTTTTACTAATCTCGTATTGGGAACAACTAATTTATCTCTGTTTCTCGTATAATATTTATGCATATGATGAAATATGTACCTAACCTATTAAGCGATTGCGATTGCAGATAGCGCGATACCAAAGCGAGAACGTACCAACATCAGTTTTTTCACAACATCAGTTCGTTTTGTGAGCGGTAATAGCTACCCTGACAGACTCTGCTCCATCAATGATAACTTTTTGTTACATCCGAAGGATCGAGCTATGTAATTGGAAATCCTGTTAAAACAGAATTAAAATCTGATCAATCGAACCAAAACGGGCCAAAAAAGCCTGAAATTAAAGTGGCTATACCTCAGTAACTGTAACCACTGGAGTCTTTAAATTTTGTATACTTATTGAATATCATATTCTCTAGAAAGTAAATTCAAGAATTTTTAATATTAGCACGGAATAGGGAGAAATAGGGATTTTAAATTTCGATATTAAAGGGGCTATATCTTAGTAGGTATAACCACTGGAAAACGTCTTAAAATTGTAGCGTATAGAATGAAAGTTGAGCTTTCATTTGCTTGGGGGATTGCTCCTAGACGTCAGGACTTTTTGTATGTTTACTCCCTAAGCACCCTGAACAAGTTTCGTCCCTGTTCACGCACGCAGTTGTTAGGTCCCTGTTCACGCACTCTACACCCTTGGGCCATTCAATGACTGGACTAGGGGAAGGTTGCTATGAATGGACCACTTAACTTTTCTACCTTATATCTCAAAAAGTATAAGTGATAAAATAAAACCAGTTAATTATCTTTATTTATTATGACCTTTATTTATAATAATCTAAGGCACAAACAATTCGGGTTTACACTTTTTGATACAAATGAAGAAAACTAAATCTTGGGTTGTTGCCTTCTTTGGACCATGGGCACCTTCAATGAACCACCAGGTTGCCTTCAATGGACTTCGAGAAATTTGATCTAGAAGTCCAATTTAGGCAACTTATTTAAATTGGCAATATTATTAAATGACAACATATATGGAGAGACAAACAGTACTCATATACATACGACTAGCAAACAAACTAATAATAAGGTCGAAATTTTAAAAAAATATTGGCACATTTCATGAGATCAACAAGTCATAAAAATTAAGATACAGTCTAATGGTACAAACATTTCTTCACACATTCGGTCACATTGGTCACTTTCGGATCCAGCTATTTGGACGTGTTCTTTAGCTTTTTGGTTGAATCCATCCAATCCTCTTTTTTTGTGTTGCTTTCGGTACTCCGTATATTCTGCTTGCCAACTTAAACCAACGCTTTGTTTCCTTACTGATTCAATAGCAAGTGGCATACTGATTTCATTCCATGCAAAATACTTTCGTTTTATCGGCGGCATTCTGGAATATTTATAATAAGGTTATCTGTGGGTTTATCCATTAGTAGTAAAACTCTATGGGAATATGTCCAAAATTTTACAATAAAAAATTGCTATGATTAGACCGGTCCAATGGTGGAACTCTGTAGCGGTCCATTGATGGCAACAAGGTACTCATTATGAAAAAAAAATCCTAAAAAATATGGACATTATTAAACTACATTTAATATCACACATGCAATCATAATGAAATTCTATAATATTTTATATCAGTGCACGCAGATAAACATGAATACAATGATACTTACATTAAATCGTCCTTATTCAGATAATTAGATTTTGCTCGCCGCAAACACACTTGCACACGTCACTCCTCGCCATGTGCCACAGCGTCACTGAAGTTAGAGGGGGGCGCGACTAAGACGTAGCGGACTCGTTTCGACTTGTTTGGGTGTTGCTAGCTTGCACAGTTTTGGAAATACCTTGGTGGTTCAATGAAAGCGCTGGTCCACTGATAGCAACCTTCCCCTATATCCCTTTCTTAAAACTCACGCATTATTGTATGTTTGTGAACCGTATATACTAAACTTCTCTCACATCCCCAGTTGCTGGTGGACGGTCGCGCCGTCCAAAAGGTCCTGAGCCCGGGCCGCTGCATGGCGGTGGTGACCTGCCTGCCACACAACGACCACGTGCTGCTCACCGTCCGCTCCATCACCCCGTCCGTCGCCAGGACCGGCCACTACCCCTCCACCACCATCGTCTACCGTCCACGAGTCAAGTGATCCTGTACGCCTCATTAGACAACTGCCTGCCTACCAATAGATATTATCAATATCTACTTAACCATAGAAATAAAATAAAAATCAATGTTTTTACGTAGAATTCTTAGTCTCTACATATTTTTTCATTTCTTTTGTTTACTTTTTTTTCCTATAATGTTCGGCTCGTTCACCATCTCTTCTGTCTCCCTATTCTTTCTCATCCACCACCCTCCATCTTCCTTCTTGGCTGGTCCCAGAATCTTCCTCAATATCCTCCTCTCGGTCACCAAGAGTCTGTTTTCTTCCTTTAAGGTTAGTGCCCAAATCTCGCATCCATACATCAAGATCGGTCTGATGACAGTTTTGTAGATCCGGATCTTGGTATTTCTGCTCAGTAACTTGGACACCAGAGCCTTGTGCAGGGCTGCGGCGCATCTTAAGGCGGACGGAAGAAAGGAGAGACGAAAGCGGCTCGACTCCGATGGCTCGGACACATCACTAGGATGGGGGAGGATCGGGCAGTTAAACGAGCGTATGTGGGACGCCCTAACGGACGGAGCGGAGTAAGTAAGTAAGTACTTTTTTTTCCGGGTATGACTAACCGTCAGATCAGCCTGTCTTTTTAGACGAACAGAGCATGGGAGCGAAACTTCCGTTTAGGTATAATCATGGGTGCTTCCTCGTGGTCCCCCTAGTTTCATGTCGTTTTTAACTAATTATACATGAGAAAAAGACAACAAATAAATTGACATAGAACCATTTTTTAACATAGCTATCACGTCCATAATCCCCGAGGGGGTAGACAGAGGAACCACCTTCATCAAAGGTAGTTCCCACTTTTCGCCGTAAGATTTGGTGCACAAACGATAGGTGGCGAGCCTATCGCCGTCTACTAGGTGTCATATAGTATCCCTAGAGATGATGGACACTTTCAAAATTGGGTAGAAACTATAATTAGATAAAAGGCGTGGATTTTGGGTATTTTCGAAGGAAATATGAATGACAAATCAAAAAAGAAAACGGCCGCCGTCGGTAAGGCGGCAATAGATTGACCAAAAGGTTGTAATCATAATTAGGTCCATATTAAAAGTATTTTTCTTAATGAATATTGAACTCATAATAAATGCCTGTTAAACATAAATCATTATTAACATAAACAGACTATTACAGAAATAATAAACACATTAAATTTTATAATAGTTTATTTACAACTTAAAATTATTTATACACACAACATAATTTTATGTTAAATAAATACCCACTCCTTTTCATTTTTATTTTCCAATATTGAACATTTAATTTTAATCAATAGTTACTAGTGTATATAAAAAAATATTGTTGAAGAGAGCGGGAAAGCAAACGGGGTCAATTGAGAGTAAGTGGTCACCGTCGCTCATATATACAGGGTGGACCAAAAGTCCGTTAACATTTAAAATGGTTATAAAAAATACAAATGCTACTTTAGTGAAAAACTGTTTATTTAATAATAAAGTAGACAAATTAGGATTTCACTTTTTAAAAATAACATCATTCAAATGTGACCCTTGTTCATCCTGGCACACCTGTAACCGGGAACGGAAATTTTGAATGACCGCCCGACAAGTGGTTGGTGAAATGTTCTGCATTTCCTCGCGTATATTTTCTTTTAATTCCTCAATAGACACTGGGTTGCTGATGTAAACTTTACTTTTGAGATATCCCCAAAGGTAAAAGTCCATTGGAGTTAAATCCGGGCTGCGGGGTGGCCAGTGAATGTCACCTCTTTTGGATATGACTTTTTGGCCAAAAATTTCACGAAGTGCTGCTATAGAGTCATTGGAGGTGTGACATGTTGCCCCATCTTGTTGGAACCAAGAGCTTCGATTAAAGCCTGAGAAGTCCTGTAATGCTGGAGCAAAAAAATTCTGTAGCATCACAATGTATCGCTCTGTATTAACGGTGACGGCGCGGTTTCTCTGATCTTCATAAAAATATGGACCAATGATTCCGCTGGCTGACAATGCGGCCCATACAGTAACCTTGGGCGAGTGTAAAGGTTTTTGGTGCTTCAAGTCCGGGTTAGTGTCACTCCAGTATCTGCAATTTTGTCGATTGACATGTCCATTTAGGTGGAAGTGTGCCTCGTCTGAGAAAAAGATGTTATTGAAGCTCGTAAACCTCTCAAGCACTTCGTTAGCAAACTGCAGTCTCTGAGCAGGGTCATTTGGCTTTAAAGCCTGTACAATTTGAATTTTGTAAGGATGTAAATGTAAATCTTTGTGTAGAATGCGATTTAGAGATGTTCTGGGCACATCTAAAGCACTAGACCGCTTTCGAGTAGAGACCAGGTTGTTCTCGAACAGACGCTCGTACACGCTCTATGTTTACTGGATCGCGCGATGTCCTAGGTCGGCCGGATCGTGGTTGACTTAAAGTTGAACCTGTTGTTTCAAACTTCTGTACCCATTTTTTAATCGTTTGAATTGTTGGTGCTTGATTTCTGTTCCGTATATTGTAATGATTACAAAATTTCCGTTTAGCTTCGGTCGTAGAATCGTTGTTTCGATAGTACTCGCGTACGCAAAATGCGCGTTGCGCTCCGCTGAATGACGCCATGGTACTAAATCCCTATTAGTAGCTCTCGCTTGTAGTAACACCCCCCGCGCCAATACCCCGCCCGCGCCGACGCAGCGACCTATTCAAATGTTAACGGACTTTTGGTCCACCCTGTAGTAGGCGACAACCTCGGAATGCGGTTGCTAAGGACTGTTTATGGTTGCTAGGCAAATTAAAAATTAAGGCAAATTAAGGTTGCCAGCTCGGATAAAGAGTCTGGCATAGGTACTAGGTAATTTAAAGCAAGGCATTATTTTTTTAATAATAAAAAAAAATGTGACAATATGGAAATGAGCACTTTGATGTTCTGAGTACAGTGTCGAAGTTAATGCATAATAACGTAGAGTTCGTAGAACCGTCTTAAACATTTGCTCGCGTGCCAGACGCGCCCGCGCCCGCGTCCGCGCCCGCGTCCGCTTGTCTCGCCGCTCGCGCCTCTAACATAGCGCGGACCTTAGCCGAGCGTTTCCCGTTCGGTTTCGGCCACGGCACCTTGTTATGTGTGTGTTTCAAGTGATACTTCACTTCGCACGCGTTGATGAATGTTTTTTCGCAGATATCGCATTTGTAAGGACGGATCCCGAGGTGAGTCTGGAAAGAAATTGTAAATAAATCAAAAAACCGGCCAAGTGCGAGTCGGACTCGCGCACAGAGGGTTCCGTGCTCAAAAGAAATTGGTAGTTTTAGTTTTCAAAAATAACGATTTTTAAAAAAAATCCCCAAAAAATATAAATATAAGGATCTGATTCGCGCTGTGGGGAGGCGAATTAAGGAGAGAGGAGGTGATCCGCGTGCCGGCCACTTTTTGGTACAGCGCATCTCCCTCGCCATTCAGCGAGGGAACGCCGCGAGTATTCTGGGTACTTTTGGCCAGGGGGCACTTCGCGGGGGGCTGTTTGACTGAAGTTATATTGTATAATTTTTGCCTAGTTATAGTATGACATTTTACTAATTAGATTTTTTATTATCATATTGTAATTAATTAAGTTGACATTATTTGTAATTTAGAGATATCATATTACTTTTATTTTACTATATTTACTGTGTATTTAGATGTTATTTATCTAAAAAAATTAAAAAAAACTTGTAACTCCCTTTTTATTTCTCCTGTAAAATATAAAGGATTATCTATGGGGCCGTTCAAGTATTACGTAAGCAGAAGTCTAGCTAATTTTAAACCCCGTCCCCCCGTCCCCCTTGTTAGCGAAAGGAAGCAAAGCTCTAACCCCCCCTCATACGCTTACGTGAGCATTGGTATAATTTTTACAGAATTTGTCAAGTTTTAAATTATAATTAATAAACAAGTATCATTGTTATTAACTGTTGATCGCTTTTTGTGGTGACGTAATCACCATTAGTAAAGTTAAAACCCCCCCCCCCCCCCCCCCCCCCTTTGATGCTTACGTAATACTTGAATGGCCCCTATGAGTCTGGATTATTTCAGATTTTACGCCTTACAAACTTCGGAGATAAGGGGGAACTGTCATTATTTGCACATTTTTGGCCATAAGTAAAAAAACTATAGCACATAAAAAATACAAAAAAAGATTTGTAATGCACAAATAAAGTTCTTCCAAAAAATTTTGTGAAAAAGAAACAAGTACTTACAAGGAAAGGCCCCCAAGTGTCCGGCTCCGATTTGATTCGTTTTAAGATATACTGCAGAGCATTGAAAACCGACCCGTATTTTAATATTTAGTGGGGGGGAAATCGCCATTCGAAATAGCATACGAGTTGGCATAGCGAAAGTGTGAAGTGGCATAGTGAAGTTTGCATGAACTGAAATCGAATTTCGAATACACGTACATGTCGACACATCATAGAAGTCGCATCGGCAAAATTCGTAAAACCGATCACTTCTGAACTATTCCGAACTGATTGTTGTCATTGGTCAATCGAATGAGGCGGGAATTCACTGAGCGAATGGCGTGAGTGACGAGCCGAATAACGTGATAATGAGCGATTTTCATTGGTTGTTCGATTAAGTACATCGATGTATCTTATGATATGAGGGACCGGGAATAACCTAGCAGCACTTCGACCTTTGATGATTTTTTGAAGTCTTCCATAAATACGAAAAACTCATTGGTACATGACATTGCACGGTTCTGAACCCGGACCTCCCGCAAATGGAGTCCGGCTAGCCACTGTGCCACCGACGCTCTACATCGATGTAACTTCTAAGTTGTGTCGTATTGTACAATTCTAATTTCAATATGTCCACATTAGAAATCTTTGGAAGGGCGATTTTCCCCACTAAATTTGAATTTGAACCGATAATAAAAATACGGGTAATAAACCGAGCCGGTTATTTTTCAATGCTCTGCAATATATCTTCAATCGAATCAAATCCGAGCCGGACACGTGGGGACCTTTCCTTGTTAGGCCTGAACTACTTGCGCCGGTTCGGTTCGCTGCAATCAATCACGAGGCGCTGACTTCAATTGGGAGGGAGGGCGGAAATCAGCGGAAGGCTTCTGATTGGCCACGTAGTCCCAGCCTTAACCAATCTCTGCCTGTAATATTTACCTTCATATGTTTGTCGAGGGTCGGCTTGGATGCGAAGAATCTCTTGCACGTATCGCACTGGTATTCGTTCCGTGCTCTGTGCGTATTCTTATGATTATATAAACCGGTGCTAGAGGTGAAGGATTTTCCGCACTCAGCGCACTTGAACGGGCGCTCGTTCGTATGGGTACGTAGGTGATCGATCAGTAACAATTTGGTCTGAAATAGGAAGGTGTAATGTGGAGGTCAGGTGCGTATAGTCAACTGTCATTGAGGTGTCCTTGAGTACGTTACACTACACTTCATGCAAGAACTCCCGTGAAACAGGAGTGCGGGCCTGTGCCCACATTCGCGGCTTCGCGCCACGTTCTTGGCCCGCGAACGGTTCTCGCTCCGCCCACCGCGAACGCATTCACACTTCACGCGCGAACGTCAAAAGCGTCGGACCGATAATGAGAACCCGTGAGGTGTGGACGTGTTCGCGTTTCGCGGGGTATTCTTGCCAATAAGTCTTGGGAAGATTCTTGCGCGAATGTAGTTGAGGTGCCGCAGCCCGATTTTATAATCCGTTTTGTATTACGGCTAAACGACGTTCAGCCGTTTTACATAAGGGCTTAACGTTAACACGTCCGATTGTATGTTTTGCGTTCTACAATCTGGCGGGTCAACGTTTAGCCTTTTTGTATAAAGGCGTGATGCACGATAAAGAATTTGGTATTTGGTAGAGGATACCCTTAGAGTAAGGATTTAAAATAATAGATCTGAAGCTACTCCTAGGGAGCTAGTTTCGAGCGCCACTCCCGAAAAAAATCTTTTCTCCTAAATTAAGGCATTTATCCAAAAAAGTGGATAGGATAGTTCCACGAAAAAAAATAGACGAAAAATAAAGAAAAAATAATAATACTGTTTTTGTGTTCACATAGTGAAACACTAAAAATTAGAAAGCGAAGTGCTAAAGTGGCCGCTTTTGAAGTAGAAAGCGAATGTGTCAAAAGTTGACACTTTTAGCACTTTCGCTTTCTAGTTATAATTGTTCCACTGTGAGGGTATATTTAAAAACATTAAAAAAAAATTCTTCTTCATTCGTGGAACAATTCTATTCTCCATTTTTTTTTCATCCTCAGTCCTTAATTCTTCTTACATTCTAAATTCTTTTGGATTAACTTGTTCCAAATTCCTTTTAGGTATAGTATATAGTTACTAATGTAATGTTACAAATTGTCATATGCTTGCACGGAAAATACGACGGAGTCCCGACTACCAAGATACAGGTTTCGACCTTGTTTGTAAGTCGGAGGTCCTATTATTGTGCCTTGTCATAAGTAAATCAACCTTTCATTCAAACTTTTCATTTTTTTCATTCATTAATTCAGGAAAAAAATTATGTTTTTTTCGGGAGTGGCGCTGGTCACGCTAGGGGTTGAGCCTTGTCGCGGAAGTTATGCGCAAGCGTTCCCGTGGCTTCGCCGTCAGGCGGTGCGCAGGAACACCGGGGGGGTTTTGGCCGGTAAAAGTCCGGCATAACCTCTTCGTCTCCCCCTTTCGGCGAAGAGGTAAGCATGAGCGTTTCCCCCCGAAAAAAGAAAAAAAAGGGGGTTGAGCCTTAATACGAACCCAGAAACTTTTCCCGCACATTTCGCACATGAACTTCTTCTGTTCGGCGTCGATTTTCCGCGCGAGGTCGGAGAAAGGATGCTCTGACGTGACATGCGAACGGTATTCGCTGCTGGTAGCCAGAGGTTGGTTGCACTGGGAATAGTAGGTAGAGAGCGCGTCAATCTTTATGGCGTATGTGAATATAGTGGGCCGTTCAAGTATTACGTAAGCATCAAAGGGAGGGTAAGGGGTTTTAAATTTTTATGACAACGGGGGGCGGGTTTGAATGGTGATTACGTCAGCACAAAAAGCGATCAGCAGTTAATAACAATGATACTTGTTTATGAATTATAATTAAAAACTTGACAAATTCTGTATAAATTATAAAAAGTTGTAGGAAATAAAGATGGCGGTCAAAATAAATGATAATGATGTGGAGATAGGAATTTTAAGATAGTCATGGCGAGGTCGAAGGCCGAGCTCCGGGTATGGCGTAGCCCGGAGCATCCCCCCGCTTTCACGTCTAACCTGCTGAATGTTTTTAGCCATTTCAGATGAAAATTGGATCAGTGGTTCTATTCTAAGATTTTGGAGTATGGAACGGTAACAGTAAGGTGGTTCGAGTTTGAGTTCAAATATTTATGACCATGGAACATCACATCTTAAACCTTGAGGACCGGATGATGACCAGGAAAAAGTAACGGGATTTCCACAAAGGTAAGTCGGGGGTTTCTTAAATTTTTAATTTAGACACACGGAGTGTGTCCGCCAAGTTCAGAAGTCAAGTTACGAGTTATTACTGTTTAGGGACGGAACCCTAAAAGTTACAGACCAACGGTCTTTTTAAACGGACTATATAATGGAGTAGGAATTACTCACGATTTCACACGCGGCGGGGTCTTCTCTGGGTTTTCTGTAATACAGATGTCTACGTTTGTTGTATTTGTTATATTTGTGAGTTTCCTTCGCGTGTCTCCGCAGCTCGATATCGGTGGGGAATATTTCGCCGCAAAATTTACAACCGTTGCTGCAAAAAAAGGAAAATCTAATAAAAATACAAATATTGTTTTAAAAATTGAAATTGAAAACGTTTATTTATCACTGTAAACACCAGTATACAGAACACAATACAGAAGTATACAAAGATTAATACATGCAGCACAGTACATCTGGTGTGGTACAGTGCCAAAAAGGGTACACCAGCTCAGCATAATGCTGAGGCAAGCCACAGCGCTGATTGTCAGCTGGCCCCTCAGTGGCTGCACGGACGAAGAAAGCAACAGTGTTTTCAACACTGATCTCTTTAAAGTCCATTCGCTCAAATCGTCTCGCTTCTTGAATATGCCTCCCGCGCTCGCGCCGTTGTTAGTCAAACGATAACAATGGTTGATCGTCTAATGTTGATAAATCAAGAAACAAACCTATTGTTATTATTTTATCATAATTATTACTGTTTCGGTCATTGCTGTGTGTGAAATAAACATATTAATTACATATTTTTTTTAAAAAGTCAATACGCTTAAATAGTATCACTCTTTCAAAAGCGAGCGCGGGCGGCATTTTCTAGGAGCGAGACGATTTGAGCGAATGGACTATACAGTTTCCTTTTTGCTGATATTTTTTGTCATTGTTTAAGTAAAACAGTTCATAATAAAATAAAACCATTTCTTTTTTAAGGTTGGCTTCCGTTGATCGCGGCATATATATATAGCATAGCATTTTGTTAATCGTACAATCGTATCGTTATGCATAAAGCTCGGTACGATTAACAAAATGCTATGGCCTTAGCCATAAAACAATACATATAATATAATAAATATTTATGTATTAATTTTTGTATTATTTATGTATTAAAAGTATATAAACTAATAAATATTTCATATTCAACTTTTCAGCACTATACTGCCGTTAACCTATTAATCATTCTATCACCTAGGTTGCCTGGAAGAGAATGCTCTGAGCGATAAGGCCGCTTTTGTACACTTATCCTACGTTTCCTTTCTTATTATTTATTTACACTTTATTGTACAACAATAGACTTAATAAAAACAATTAAAACCTCTTGTACAATGTCTCATACATTGTACAAGAGGTGAACTTATCTCTAAAAGAGATTTATGTAAATTGCTTGTGTGTATTAATTTATCAATATCTAGTCACTGCAGTACGAATGAGCGAGACGCAAATGAGGAAGCGAGAGGAATATACTCACGCGCGCGACAGGTCGCGACACGGTCGCGCGCGGCTACGACAGGCGTCTGCCGTTATAAGTACTTACGTATTTACTAATAAATGAATTTTACAGAAAAAAAAATGCATGCAGTTTATCCACTTACGTTACAACATGCTTGGTGGAGAGCACTAGGTGCCGCTTCCACGCGGTCTCCGTCGCGAACTGCACGCCGCACTCCTTGCAGTTGGGTCCTTTCCCCTCGTTTACTTCCTGAAAATGTATAGTAGAATAATGTATGGGCGAACGTATAACGTGTACATATATACATAACGTGGCAATGGGCTGGCCATGTCTGTCGCAGAACCGACATCCGTTGGGGGAGACGAGTTCTGGAGTGGAGACCGCGGACAAGAAAGCGCAGTGTGGGACGCCCTCCTGCCCGGTGGACCGACGATCTGGAGAAGGTTGCTGGCGATGGTTGGATGAGGAAGGCAGAGGACCGAGTAATGTGGCGCGCCCTGGGAGAGGCCTATGTCCAGCAGTGGACAGACACGGGCTGATAGATAGATAGATATACATAACTTCATGCTATGTCCCTTGCGGGGTAGGCAGAGAGAACGGAGCGCCACGAATCTCTGTCTTGGCACGCTTCTCTGGCTTCCTCTACAGTCATTCGTCGTTTCACGCATGCTCGCCGTTGGGGTCGTCTGCTCTGTATATTAAAATCTAAGAGCACTCTGTCAATCTGATATTTGAAGGTCAGTCTAGGACTCCGGCATTTTTCCTTTTTTCGAGGCACGAAATACGCACTAAATGCTGAGTAGGTATACTCTTAGGCATGGACTACATGCGCCGTGAAAGTTTTTACCTTAGAGAAATCAGAGTTAATTTTTAACTCGTGTCGATGCAAATGAGATAAATTAAATTAAATGTCATCATAGGTTATAATTGATTTTAAAGTTAGGTATTGCTTTTAACATCAAAAAAACTCGTGCAGTGAAAAGAAACATTTGTTAAGAAGTGTATTCCTCCATTTGACAAAAAATAAATTACAAATATTCATTTTACAAACAACGATTGGCAAAAATATGGTTCATTAATTCATCTTTATACAAACTACTGGTTCTATAAATAATTCATTTAACAAATAGTTACTAGGCAAATTTTCTTTTTTTTAAAACAATACTTGAAAAATTATTCATTTATTATTTACGTTAATTGATAAAACAACGCATCGCATAGAAACGTTTGAAAAATCACCAGAACCAAATATAATAATATTTTAATTTTTAGGTATTTCTCGAAATCTCTCTCTCTCTCTCTTTGTTGAGGACTCGTGTAGCACCATCCTATGCACAATTTGCGAACGAAGAAAGAAAAGAAAAATAAACGTCAACTTCAATTCGAACATGGCCGCGACCGATAACGCATTACACGGCTCGCTATAATTATTTTATTTAAATGTAATACGCATTAAAAGTCTACAAAAACTACCTCTATTCTATCGCCTGCACCCCTCAAGAAACCCTACACTCTTGGCTCGAATCAATTGAAGACCAGGGAATGTTTGACAACAAACGGTTGATTTTGATGTATAATGAAATTCTGCTTAGGTCACCACCGCGATGGTTTTACACCGAACCGAATATTATCAATTTCACTTGGCAACAGGTGGGTACTTCAATAAAATATACAAAACAACGCTTCTTCTATAGCTTCGCGTATTGGTTTGTAAGTAGTGATTTTTATCAAATAAAAATTTATCTACCGACATTTTGTAAAATCGCGAATTTTACAAACAAATTATATGGTGAATTATAAATATTTAAAATAACATTCAACACATTTGAAACGTGAAATATTTGCGAAATGTGTATTTGTCAAATGATCATTTATTAAACGATATTGAGTTTTTTAGCTGGACGTAGTAGCTTCAGCTCGTCGTGTATAAATCTAAGATCATCTTTTGATGCTGTGTCATTACACAGGCTTTGGAGTTCCGACTTTAAAGCAGTCAAGTCTTTTAGGAGGCGGGATACATCGACATGGTCGAAGGTCACAGGGGGTAGGCGTCTCAGCTTTTTAGCTACGAAAATCGGCTGCTTCTCGGGGTCACATTCTTTAATTTCTTTTTTAAAACGAATTTTGTATAATGATCATTTGTCATACGTTTTTTGTCAAACATTAGCGACCCGTTAAGAAAGATATAAGTTTATGGAGGTAGGGTGATGTAGTTGACTTGTGTCGATGGAAGGATAAGCGTAAGCAGATAATTTAACAAAGATTTAATGAAATTACTTAATTAACAGCAATGCAATCTTAACTAATGTGACTAGATAGAAATTATATGAAAGCTAGCAATAGGTAAGCGTGTGTTCCGAGTCACGGGGTGAGGCGCATCGATGAGCCGCGCGCGCCGGTCCGCCGCCCGCTGCATGGTATTGTATGCAGAACTGGTTGTGACGTAGGAAGTGGTTTCTATCAATCCGTCATACTCAGTTTGACGTGTGATGACGGATGTGAGTGTTCAAATGATTGTACTCCACAAGTTTAATCTTTTATTGAATATTGAGTCTTTTAATTCAATGTCGATGATTGAGTATTTGAGTGAATGGACTTGCATTTAACCTCTTGGTTGCAACTAACCTCTGGGTGTACCCTGTTGTGGACATATAAGCCTTGCAGCGTGTTGAACACGGTTCCGCAGAATTCGCATATGAATTCGTTCCCTCGCTTAGGATGCTTCGCGAGCCGGTGGATGTTCATTGTGTGGCGGACTCTGGAAGTGTATTTTTTTATTAAATAAGGAGAGCCGACGAGCAACCGGTCCACCTGGGGGTAAGTGATCACCGTCGCCCGTAGACCTCTCACCTCACTAGGTACTAACTCTCAAGTTAACTCTTGATTCGACCTTCGCAACAAGCGACAAGCGGGCCTAAGTCTTCTATTCAGACAGGAGGCGGTCATTGAACGCTGACCTGGTGTAAGTGGTCACCGCAGCCCATAGACATCTCACCTCGCTGTATTATTATTAGAGGATTTTCGATTTACTGCTAACCTTTACGCTGGTTCTCTTACATCTCAAACCGAAACAATAGCAAAGATTTCTGTTTAACCAACCCAGGTGATCCTTCACATCAGAATTTACCACCTGTAAAATACAGACTGTAATGTACAGTGGAAAACCCATCAAGCTATACTCGATGGAACCCTGTCGCAATAAATGTTCCTTATGATTCCTTGACATTTGTATATATATGACAAATAAGCTAAAGTAGTAAACTAACCTTATGTGTTGTCCACTGTACTAAGATCTAAGATCTCATCTCATATTAACGTCCCCACTGTTGGGGCACAGGCCTGCCTTTGCACAAGGAGGTATAGGCCATGAACCACCGAGCGGGCTCGGAGCTGATTGGTGGATTTCACACGCCTTCGGCCTTTTTTTTCTCAGACATGCAGGTTTCCTCACGATGTTTTCCTTCACCTTTAGAGCAGTCGGTAAATGTACGTAAGTCTTCTAAAAAATCTGAAAAACTCATTGGTACATGGCATAGTTTCGAACCCGGACCTCCCGCATGAGAGTCGGGCGTCCTAGTCACTATATTTTCCTCCCCCGTTAGAGCAGTCGGTAAATGTCCTCGAAAAAATCCGACAGTCATTGGTACATGGCGTTGCGACGGCGGTTCAAAGTCATTGGTACATGGCGTTGCGACGGCGGTTCAAAGTCATTGGTACATGGCGTTGCGCGGGAGGTTCAAACGCTGAATATAAATCGACCTTTAGAGTAAGTCTACCCGCTCGGCCTTTCAGCCCCTCTCTGCACATATAACCAACTTACTTGAAAGTTAAACCACATTCTTCGCATGAATATTTCTTGCCTTTGTGAATATTGATGTGTGACAATGCATGTTTTCTAGAACAAAATATAATTTTATATTAGCAACTGAATCAGTATGAACTGGATTTTTGGGCTAGTCCGAAATATATTCTAAAAAGAAGCTGTCTAAATAGTTGTAGACTAACTAGTTGTCTGAATTCAGTCAGTGTGATAAGCATTTTAATAATAAAAGTGAAAACTTACGAGTTAAAGCAAACGAACGAACAGATCTTGCAAGTAAACTTGTATATGTGGCACATCATTTCGTGTATGCTCAGATTCTTCTTAGAAAACCGCAGATGACAGAACTCACACTCCAAGTCTCCAGTCTGGTGGAACACATACAGAATAAATAATGGAAAATAAGCACTTAGTTATAAATTTTTTTTTATATTCAAATAAATTTACTACGTAACAATTCTGTCTAGATAGAATCTGACTATCACCGTTTTGTACCAACTGCAACACAATAGAAGACCTCACTCACCTCCTAATGGAGTGTGACCTGGGGAAAATTGAGAGGAAACAATTTGGCCTCAATAGGCTCCAAAATGGGAGGCTCAATGTTATTTTGAGTCAGCCCTTATCTGATAATATGAAACACTTACTGTTGTTTGCTATGGCTGACTCTAATACTTGAGCTTCCCTTTCCCTTTTCTTAGTGACCCTAACGAGGCTGACATGGTCACCTTATCGTGTACCAAAGCCTCTAAACTGAGATTAAAAAAAAGAAACAAAGAATCTGACTACATATGTAGGTACCTATTAGAATTTATTTTATTTATTTATAGCAAAATCCATAGCACTTAAATTTAAAAACAAAAAGCCATTAAATATTCATACTGCCAATTATAGATTTCCTATTTTAAAATAATGCTTATAAGGAGATATAAGTTTTGGTGTGTATGTGTGAGCGTGTTTATGTAGAAGAGAGTGAAAGGGTGAAAGGGGTGTGTACATTTGTATGTTTGTTCGAGTCTTCACTACATGTATCCAGCTACAACGCTACTGTACTAGTACCATCTAAGTACACGCAAAATAGGCGCTTAAGACGTCGAGTTGCGGAAATCAGCCCGTTATTACATTACATTACCATCTAAGTATTATTGATTATTGTTACAATGTGTCTCCTAATGGCAGCGGCAGCGCCATTGAACAAGTCCAACGATGAAAATTCTTTATTATATGAGCTGTGTATGCGACGGAAAATAGAATTTTGTGCATAGTTAGTTCGCGATAAGGGCACATAGAATAATGATGTGTGTCTTGTACGTCTGTTAGGAACGCAAAAGCGCAGTTATCGAGGTTAACTCCAAGTCGAAAGAGCCGTACATACGTTATATAAAAATAACTTTTTATTGTATATCCATCCCAACACCCACCCAAATGACCATCAAATTTGAAAGACCGCACTAAGTTCTGTAGAGACTTACCTTATGTCTCTTCATATGGTTGTCAAAGGTAGATTTTGCTATAAAACCTTTACAGCACAAATCACACTTGTATGTGTTCATTCTGAAATTAGTAGATTCTTTTCTGAGAATGACTTCCTTTTTCGCTTCTTCTGGAGTCATTTTCACCATTGTAATGTAGTCTTTGTACAAGTCTGCATTGAATGTAGTAACACCTTTAACATTTCTTCCAATTTTTTTGAGTTTTATTTCTGAATTATCTGTATTTATTACCCCATCTGTTGCAGGCAGGATATCTCCAACATTTTTACTGGAATCAACCTTTGACACATAGAGAGATATTTCTGCTGCAGTACCACATTTTATTACTCCATCATTGAAAGCAATTTCTGATGATCTTTTTCTTTTTGCTGACTTATCATTATCATTTAAATCACCTTCAGCTGCAGTAGGCACACAGTCAACTGATTCTAGATCACTGCCACCTTTTAGTGTTGCAATTTGTTCATCTTTATAAGTCTTGCTAATTTGTTCTTCTTGTGTGAGTTTTATTTCTGATTTACTACTATTTATTACCGCATCTTGAAGTGGTGATAACTTTATCCTTGTTCTTTTTACTATCGGTTTACACTTTTTATTATCAACTTTAGGTTTGATATTAGCTTCTAATTTTATTTTATCGGAATTTTGTTCAGATACGCTTTCTTCCACTGATTTGAAACGCAAATCATCAGAAGGCATAGGGGAATCTAATAAATACCCAACTGGTTTATCAAAAAATTCAGGATCCACATTACAATTTCCAGTTTCATTTAGTAAACTGTCACATACTTGTTCGCATTCTTGGTTCTGTTCTTGGCATTCTTCTTCTAATTTTATTTCAGATATTAGAATTTCTTCCTTACATTGATCTTGATATTCAATTTCGTTTACTTGTTCATGTTGGTTTTCAACTTTTACTTCAAGGAAGGAATTATTATCCTGCTCACTATTATAATCACCAGGCAGTTCGAGATTAACTATTTCATGAGACTGTGCTAATTTTGACTGTAAATTATATTGTTTTCTGTCCATTTTTCTGAGAGCTTCGTCGATTAACTAAAAAAAATATAATTGTGATATTAGTGCACAAAGTCAATACCACCTACAATAATAATTACATATTTTACTGATAACCTACTGACATACCTTAGAATTATGTGTCTTTAAGATCGTCAGCACATTGTGAGCTTGATGACATTTTGCGTAAAAATCATCAAACTTCAGTAGTAACGCTGCACACTCATAGCAAATGTACGGAACAAGTTTAAACGGCTGAAACATTAAATGGAAACGAGTATATAATATTTATCATCATACATAGCAGTATATCTAAACTACATGAACTGAACCCTTCATAATACCAGTCTCAACTCACGTAGGAATTTACTTTTGTTGATCTGGATATCTCAAAAGGTACAGAATCTGTTGTTGGCGATGAGCACTAGAGTTTCTGAGTTGAGTGAGCAGTTAGAAAATTCAGTCTTGTTAAAAAATGAAAAGTTTCACAGAAGTTGGTCAAAGTATTATGGGGGCGCAAAGAGACGTCACTTCATAAGGGTATGTCATCAAATAACTGAGTGTTACCATTATTGGATACCAGACAAAGCACAAAGATTACCATAAAAATATATTCCATGATTTTTAAATTATTAAGTTAATTATGTTCACACATTTGCACTTCGAAATATTTTATTAAACATTTTTTATTGCGAGCATAATAAAACATAATTTTTAAAAAGAATGTAAGAATGTGGAAATGGGTAAAAATGACAACCCAAGTTACGTACCTACCCTTGTGAATAAAACGTCACGTCCGTAGTTGATATGCCTATGAAGTATGAGCGTCTTCTTGTGCCATGATTGTCATAACACAACCGAACATAACCAACTATATCCGAGTCGGATTCACATCCAATAGGTTTCTGTGACACAGTTCATATTTTAACAAGTCAGAATTTTTTTAATACTCTTTCCCTCAGTGTCTCAATCCCCCCTTAGCGTCACCCCAACCTGTTGGTGACCCATAACTACCCTCTGATCTGACTAAGTGAGCTCGATTGAGGTTAGTGTTTGTAATGGAGGCACGGACTGCATTTTTGCCCTATTATAAATTTACAATCCGTAGAGGTGCAGAGCACACTAACAAGCTGCTTTTAACCGATAAACTTACATTTTTATTTAAAGTGATATAAATGTACAATTTACTTACTGATAGCTGAAGAAGTCTTGAATAAACTTTGTTAATCGAAGTGTTCATGGTAAACATTTTAACGTCAGTCGCCAAACACAAGGAACAATATTTTAAATTGCTCATTTTGTTACAATTTCTCTGCAAAATCGGAATATTTCAACCAAAAAACAAACATACACACACAATTCTTTTTTTTCCAATTGATGTTTGACTTTTAAGGCAAAGGGAACTGAGCCCATATAGCCATGTCTGATGTAAACAACTCTTTCAAGTGTTCATTAAAATGCTGGTGTGACACATTTCAATGCTATCTTATAGAATCTTCCACGCTTCTGAACCATCCGAACCAAAAAAAGACGTCCCGGAAGCAGTTTTCTCCCGCGCTTTTGTGGCACCCACATCAGGTGCCACAAAAACTCTTCTTTGTCAATTTTTTTCATGGACGTAGAATTTTTTCCATTCGTCCTTTCGGACAGGCGAAGGTGCTTCGACCATGCTGCTTCGTCTTCAGTATGACTCATTCAGAATTAGAGATTCATTCAACATTTCTTCATTAATATGAACGAACATATAGTTTACTATCACGTCCACAATCCCCAGACAGAGGAACCACCCTCATCTTAGGCAGTTCCCACTTTTCGCCGTAAGATAAGGTGGACAAACGTGATAGGTGGCGAGCGAGCATATCGTCGTCTACTTACTAGGTTTACAACATTATCCACAAATACCCTTAGTCACCTCGTACGATACCCACGGGAAGAGTTGGGGTGATGCTATTCTTTATGGCCGGCACGACACGGCACAGAGTCATACAGAACTCTTTAATTTCGATAAAATATTCAATTTTAGTAAATTAATCATTTTTATTGAAAAAAAAAAACTTACTATAGGTATCACAAGTTCACCAAACAAACAGATAATAGTCACCAAATTGAGACAAAAAAAACAGTACACGGGTTCTTATTACTCGATTTATAATCTTGGGACTATATAGCAAACAAGAAAAGTTCAGTGTTGAATGCGGCAAAACAATTAGGCTTGGATTACATGCGTCCGGTTCCAACCCCGGTTGGGTACCTTTAAGAATAGCATACTGATTCCGATTCTGGCTAATTCACTAAAAAAATACAAATACAAATATACTTTATTGCACACCCGGGACAAAAACAAAACATACAACATAAAGAGAGGTACAATATAATGTGCAGAAGGCGGCCTTATCGCTTTAAGCGATATCTTCCAGGCAACCTTCAGGTGATGGAAAAATCATAAGACACATAATATACGGGTGCAAAAGGCGTACCCTCAAATAAATAAATAACAATAATAAAAAATGCGAAAAAACTTGTCATCACCCTGGAATCGACGCCATTGTGTAATTTTTTTTTTTTTAAATATATTCTGGTATTAAGAGACGCCAGCCTTTCCAGGTTTTCTATTCGGCTTAGGTTTCCTTTTCGGTTTAGGATTCCCTTTCGGCACAGGTTTTCCACTATTCGGTTTCGGTTTGTTTTTCTGTTTCGGCCACGGGACGATTCTGTGCATTCGTTCCACATGGCTCCTCACTTCCCGCTGATGCACGAAAGTTTTGACGCAGAGATGGCATTTGTAAAACTTGATCCCGAAGTGACGCTAGAAAGAAATTTAGAATAAGCATATTACCGTACGACCGATTCTTTACTGGCGCACAAGCCCTGAGGCTTATGCCAGTATTATGTTTTAAGAAATGTAATTAGTTTTAATTAAATAAAGAAAAAACCTTCAATGGAAAGAAATTGTTGCAGTGCAGCAAGGCGATTCTCGCAGCGTTCGACATACAAAAGTCGAGCGCTACGAACGTCTTGTCACGCTCACACGTGTAATGTGAGCGAATGAGATAGGACTAATGTCGAATTCGACATTCCACTGGGAGAATCGCCGTCCAGGTGGATCTGAAATTCTTTGTTCCATATCTCACTCAACTAACACCAGAAATAAGTATGTACATGATTCCATGCCATCACCCTCCCACACAGTACCTCACATACACACTAATATCCTCATTCATACATTACAACACGCACACACTGTTGCTTTCTTCGTCCGTGCAGTCACTGAGGGGCCCGCTGAAAATCAGCGCTGTGGTATGAATGAATAAAACAGAGCACACGCCATACCATTCTATGAAAGAACGAAGTTTATACAAATACCTAATATTTCTAAATTTTAAAAAAATACCTTATTACCTGGAAAACTGGAAGAAATTGGGGGAGGCTTATGCCAGAGATGGCAACTACTGAAATAAATAATAAAATATTGACATACTTGTAGGAACGCGCTATTGAGGACATGGATGACGTAACGTCAGTTGTATGAAAGGGAAAAGGGAAGATCTTTCACCAGACGGGATGTTGTGCCTGGTGACCAGATGTCCTGGTCCAACTATGGATGTTTAGAACTCGTATATATACGAAGTCCCAGGAAAATTTCGATAGCGGGTTATACACCGATGTGAGTAGTCTATTCGCAGTGGCGCGCGTCGTGCGTCGCCACATACTTATAATAATTTAATGAAATAATTAATAATGACAAGTAAATTTTATCTTAATTTATGAATGATTGTGTATGAGTAGAATGTGAATGATTGTGTAATTGCGCGACGATCTGCGCAAGGTGGCAGCGACTGGATGAGAAGAGCCGAAGATCGGGCTCAATGGAGCGCCCTGGGAGAGGTCTATGTCCAGCAGTGAACTAGAGTAGGCTGGTGATGATAATGTGTATGAGTAGTAGGAAATAAAGGCTGTTTTTATTTTATTTATTACCTGTACGTGTATTTGGAGCGCATGCTTTCTGCTGAAGCGTCTCTGGCACACGTCGCACTCGTACCGCGAGGGTCTGTGACTAGCAACTCTGTGTTGACGCAGCGTCATCATTGAAGCGTACGCTTTGCCGCATTCCTCGCATTTGTGCGGACGATCGCCTACGTCTTGAGACTTATGGTCCATGAAGTAGCATCTTTTCTGAAATTAAATTATATAATATAATCCTTCAGATTTCAATTCCCCAACATGGCAAGGGTTTTTATATTACTGGTTAGGGTATATCGGCATTGCTGCTTTACGGCAGAAATAGGTAAGAGGGTAGTACAATCCCAGGCGATCATGCACACCAGGATCTCCTAGTTTAGTACTAAAAAAATGTAGGAGGCTCCATGTCTCTCCGCCTGGATTCGCCATTTAGACTCTTATCTCACCTCACTGTATTAATATTAAAGGGTTTTCGATGCGCTGCTAACCTTGAGGACTAAGATGGATTGCCTCATATGCCATAAATTACGCTGGCTCTCTTACCCTTCAAACCGAAACATAGAAATGCAAGCTTTTCTGCTTCACGGCAGAAATAGATAAGAGGGTGGTACCACCCCAGGCGATCCTTCACATTAGGAACTACCACTACAAAACTAGATTGTTTTGCCTGGCGAAGAATGAGTCATCTTCTAGTGCCATGCATCCTTGTTGTAGCCTTCGTAAGGTGCGGAAGCACATTTTAATCTTTTTTAAATATTCGTTTCGTGGAAGAGTCGGTCTATCGATAGACGGAGGGACTGCAAGACTCCCATTTGTGTAACTCGTCGGTAATATCTATAGCCTTCTGGAGCATTCGACAAAAATATTTTTTTTGAGGTTAAAGGGTTCGCGCGGTATGGCTGAGTTTTTCGGAAAGCCCTCGATGAGGGCTATCGTTTAAGACTGAATGAAAGTTGTAAACAATAGTTTGGAATAAACGGCATGGATTGATGTAGTATTCAAAGTAGAGCGGTTACGGTGTGTTGTTACGCTCACACATATGTTCGTGTCTATGTGAGTGAACGGGATGGACTAAAATACCGGTAGTCGAAGATGCCGTAATCGCTATTCCAGGTCAGACATTTACGATGTGTTATATTTATATGATCGGTACCTATACAAGGTATGAGAGGATACCTTAAAACCACTTGTAGTTAGCTCCGTTAGTCTTCAACATTCAGTCCAGTCCAGGCGCACCATGTCTAATTCTCAAAATGTCAATTTTCCCCTTTTACATTTCGTGAACTAGAAATTGGGCCGGGTTAAAAAAACGACATAACATGACATTTGCCTATACCTGTTTGGGAGCGTGACTTTCATTATAGTGGCTCTTTAGAGCGCTCACAACCGGGAATGTTTCGCCGCAGATTTCACAGCCGTTGCTGCAAAATATTTACTTATTAGGTAAACAACAGATTACAACCAGAGAAATTACAGAAAAATCAATATAAATTAATGAGCTAGGTCGTAACCCTTAACGTGTAAACACAGCATGGTTAGGAAGTGGTAAATTGTTTGTTGTACAAAATTGAGTTGGGAAAGCAAAAATACTAGTAAAAGTAATGACAAAAAATAACAATACCTACTGAAAATATGAAAAATAAAGTAAATACATGGATAGCTCACTTGAGGACATCCTTAACCCGTCTTTTAAAAACTAATGGCCTAGGATCTAATAAGTCTAACGATGGCTTATTATTACTGTTCGAAAAGATTTCGTTAAACAATCTACACATTCGCACAATAGGGTTATAGCACGATGTTTTAGAATTGCGAAGTCTAAAGTTTGTTGTGAAGTTAATTCATAACATAAAACGCAACATCACAGCTTTTTTGCTGGTAGGACCCTAGGGTCCAGATTTAAGGGTGGTCACTAGCCACCACCCTTAAATCTGTCGTCAAATATCTTCGCTTCGGCGTTGATGATAGAAGAGCCAGTATTTACTAAGCCCGTTTGCTCCATCTTCGGCCTGATCGTCATTTACCACCAGGTGAGACAGATCAAACGCGGGTTTTAGGGCTCAAGCGGGCTCAGTCGTAAATAAAAATAAAAAGGTATTTATGAAAGCGAAATTTTCTAAATAGGAAACATTAGTCATTATGATAAAATATATAGATTATTGACACAAATATGACCAATATATAATATGTAAATTGCTCTCTTGATTAATATGATTTTTTTAAAAATTTGAATAAGTAAACGTTTATTTAGCACTGTAAACACCAGAATATAGAACACACAATACAGAAATATACAAAGATTAATACATGCAGCACAAAACATCAGGTGCGGTACAGTACCATTTAGCGCTGTAAACACCAGAATACAGAATACAGAAATATACAAAGTTTAATACATGCAGCACAGAACATCTGGTGTGGTACAGTGCCAAAAAGGGTACACCAGCTCAGCATAATGCTGAGGCAAGCCACAGCGCTGACTTTCAGCTGGCCCCTCAGTGACTGCACGGACGAAGAAAGCAACAGTGTGTGCGTGTTGTGTTGTATCAATGAGGATATTAGTGTGTATGTGAGGTACTGAGTGTGTGGGAGGGTGATGGCATGGTGCGGGTGTATTTCTCACCTAACTCCGTGTTTAGTAGAGAGCACTAGATGCCGCTTCCACGCGGTCTCCGTCGCGAACTGCACGCCGCACTCCTCGCAGTTGGGTCCTTTCTCCTCGTTTGTTTCCTAAAATTAAAGTGAATATTTTTTTATTACAAATAAGTAATTACAGAAAATTTCTGACGTTCTTTTTTTACTCTACCACCGTTTCGTAAGGTGTTATTGCTGGAACCAAAGAAGCGGCGCAAGAAACGTTCTCCAGCACTCAGTTATGCAGTATGATTAAGAACACTGAGTTTGCCAAAAGCTCTGAACACTCAACGGATTCAGAGGCAAACGGAGCCTCCACAGTCGTAACAGTCTTTTTAGTCGTACGGCTAAAAAATCTTCTTGTATATCTCAACGAACTAACTTGTTGGTGTGCCTTATTCTTGTGAGTGAATATCCCACGCTCCGATGTAAAAACCCTGCCGCAGATGTCGCACACCCACTCGCCAGCATCCGTGTTGTGAATACGACGTCTGTGGACGTATAGACTGTGGGCCACGCTGTAAGATGCAGGGTTAATGTTAGTCCACGCTCTTCTTCTAAGTCGTGTTCCTCATTGCTGAGGGTCGTGATCATTCTAAGGATCAAATGGGGCGGTTTGCCATTGTCTTCCCCATTTCACACACTGGTTATCTCAGTGTGCAGGTTTCCTCGCGATGTTTTCTTTCACCGTCATAGCAGTCGGTAAATGTACGTAAGTCTTTCGAATAAACCGAGAAACTATTGGTACCATGGCAATGCCTGGTTTCGAACTCGCACGGGAGTCCGACGTCTTAGCCACGACGCCACTGACGCTCTCTAAAACTACCTACCCCTGTAGAAACCCTTCGCCTCCCTGAGGTTGTCACAGACCAAGACCAGGGGGTAGTTACTCCCAGATATTCAGGTAAATGTACGTAAGTCTTTCGAAAAAACCGAAAAACTAATTGGTGCATGGCATTGCCTGGTTTTTAACTCGGACCTCCCGCATAGGAGTCCGACATCCTAGCCACGGCAGTCCCGCAATCAAACTGGGTGTAACGAGCTTATACTTAAGTGAATGGACTCAACACAAATGTTATGGTGAGCATGTATTTTGAGTACCTACAATAAATCAATATGAGTAAAGTAAATTACATGGATTAAAAAAATTGTCTCCCTCTAATCGATAGGTAATTAATGTTATTTTGTATAAAGGCTATTTGAAATAATAAAATAAAAATAAGGAAATAAAAATAAACATGTTTGGCAGTCTTATCTAGGGGACGTTTGTGTAATTAAAGCTGTAACTTATTTATTTTAATTATTGCATATATGTACATAATTAGCTTTAATATTATAAATATATATTAAATAAATATACCTAGTTATATAAATGTATATATTATTATATTTTATAAATTTATAATAGTATATATATTCTTTTAAATAATACATATACATATGATCTTTTAAACTTAAGTTGTAATTTTTCTTTTAATTCTGGAATGTAATGTTAAATTGACACATAACAATGTAAAGTGGTCAGTGTGTGTATGTAATCTCCACGACACAGGCAACGCCTAGTGTGGAGGTTATAGTTTAATGTGATGTGTTAATTAATAATTTGTAAACGAATTTTTTTTCAGTTTTTTGATTTGTATCGGAACCTAGCGCGCCAACATTACTCTCCATAATTCGTTCGTTCCTTCATGGTAAATTACATATTTTAGCTATGTACTTATTTACAGATGGCATAAATAAAGTAAAATATATTAAAGTAAATAATAATACATATATGTAGTACCTATTCTGTAGTAGTTTCATAATACATATATGTAGTACCTATTCTGTAGTAGTTTCATAATACATATATGTAGTACCTATTCTGTAGTAGTTTCATAATACATATATGTAGTACCTATTCAGTAGTAGTTTCATAATACATATATGTAGTACCTATTCAGTAGTAGTTTCATAATACATATATGTAGTACCTATTCAGTAGTAGTTTCATAATACATATATGTAGTACCTATTCAGTAGTAGTTTCATAATACATATATGTAGTACCTATTCTGTAGTAGTTTCATAATACATATATGTAGTACCTATTCTGTAGTAGTTTCATAATACATATATGTAGTACCTATTCAGTAGTAGTTTCATAATACATATATGTAGTACCTATTCAGTAGTAGTTTCATAATACATATATGTAGTACCTATTCAGTAGTAGTTTCATAATACATATATGTAGTACCTATTCAGTAGTAGTTTCATAATACATATATGTAGTACCTATTCAGTAGTAGTTTCATAATACATATATGTAGTACCTATTCAGTAGTAGTTTCATAATACATATATGTAGTACCTATTCAGTAGTAGTTTCATAATACATATATGTAGTACCTATTCTGTAGTAGTTTCATAATACATATATGTAGTACGTATTCAGTAGTAGTTTCATAATACATATATGTAGTACCTATTCAGTAGTAGTTTCATAATACATATATGTAGTACCTATTCAGTAGTAGTTTCATAATACATATATGTAGTACCTATTCAGTAGTAGTTTCATAATACATATATGTAGTACCTATTCAGTAGTAGTTTCATAAAATTCTTGTGTCAAAACTTACTTGAAACTTGCATCACATTCTTCGCATGTATATTGTTTCTCGTCTTTATGGAGATTCGTGTGTGATATTGCATGGGCCCTATAAGAAATAACAAATATTTTACATAATATTTTTTTTGATAAATATATAGGGTCCTATTTTATTAGCGGCAAATATTTCTAAGGTGTCATCTATAGGTTAAAACAATAAAGATACTTACGGCAAAAATGTATATTTTACTTACTAAATTTTCGAGAAAAACGGCCTAAATTATTTGTTAGAAAATTCTACAAACGAATGAAATATAGCTATTCTAATAATGAAAACGACATGGATGAGTTTATGCCACCAAGGCGCAAAATAATGGTGTTTATTTTTCTTTAGTATGGAAAATTTTCGTACAGGGTACAGGGTTATTTTTTTTGTGTAAAGTGGTACAAATGACCAGCACATACCCCCCTCCAAATATTTGCTACTAATAAAAAAGGACCTTATACTAGGACTTGTTTATTGTGGACTAAATGGAGAAGTTAATGGACATGGGAAGGACAAGTTAATGGCCATGAGCAGCTAAAGGACACATTGCATGAATGGATGAAATGTATGAAATTAGGAAAGAAAAGATATTTTTAAAACATACTTTTTTTAATAGCCCACTGCTGGGCAAAGGCCTCCCCTCCTCCTTTCAATTTTTCCCTATCCTCCGCGTCCTTATACCATCCTTTTTGGAAGTGGTCGATATGTATAAACATACTTATGAGTAGATAAATAACACTTGTTTAAAATAGACTTTTTTTTTTCTTAGTGATTATTGCTGTTGGTCCTAATGACCTTTACAGCTTCACCGGGGTTTTTGAGGCGAGCGCTAAATGCGCTCCAGCCTAGAGGAGGACTTAAAAACTACTATAAGAAGCGACTGCCTAAGGGCACCCAGGTGCGTACGGACCTCGGCTTAGGACGTCGCTGGGGAGGGAGGGGTCGGGGAGAAGCGGCCTGGAATACGCCGATAGCGCGTGTAAGCGCCAGAAGCGGGTCGCCGCCTGCGCCGGCGCGGGCAGTATTTAGGTGCTGTGTGTGAACTACTATTGGGTGGTTTAAAATAGACTGAAAGGAGATTAAACTTATGGACATGGGAAGGACCAGTTAATGAGCAGCTAAAGGACTTGGGCAGGACGTATTATATTTCACAGGTGAATATTAGGAACAATAAGATATTTTTGAAACATACTCACGAGCTATAGCAAACAAACGAACAGATCTTGCAAATATACTTGTATGTGTGATTGTTCATTTTGTGTCTGTCTATAGTAGCCTTGGTGCTAAATCTTAGGTTACAGTATTCACATTCCAATGCCCAAGCCTGTAACAAAAGTAGAAAACATAATATGCTAGAAATAAATAAAATAAAACAAAATGTCTTTATTGTCAGGTTATACACCCATAGTGCCTAAGTTTTATAAAAATATAAATAAAATTAGAATAAAACATAAAAAAATTAAATAATTAAAATAAAATATAAATTGTAAAGAAATGAAAATAACCAGAAAACAGAAAATTAAATTAAAAGTAGAAGTAAAGAAGTGAATGAACAATATACAATACAATAAAATACATTAAACATAATAAAAGTGAATAAAAGTGAATTTTCTACTTTTTATTATATATATAATAATATTCGTAACAGTTTTAAAGACACTTTTTTAAAGACAAATACGCGGGGCTCGAAACGGCCTATATTTTCGTGCCACTCGCTGTAGAGACCACGGGCGTATGGTGCACGGAGGCCAAGGGTTTTGTCCGCGGTTCGGTCCGACGACTGAGAGAGCGCTCAGGTGACCCCCGCGCAGAGTCGTACCTGGTGCAGCGCATCTCGCAGGCCATTCAGCGTGGAGACGCTGCCACCGTGATGGGCACCTTCCCGCCGGGTGCGACTCGGGGCGGTTTATTAGACTAGGGATGTTGACATCATGTAATATTTTGACATGGAATAAATAAAAATTTAAAGTTTTAAAGAGTTCAGTGACATTGAATTCAAAAAGGCAATCCACAGGTGGTTGTTGTGGAGTCTTTTCTACAATATACAGGAATTTAGAGATAATAAAGGCAATCTGGAATAGGACTGACATTGTAACAAATGTATAACATGACGATCTAACGATGACGATGTAAATCGGCGGTTCAATTTTCATCCGCACTTTCTAAAGCATTGGGTGTCCACCACGACCCGTTTTACACGAGTGTTTCTGCCACGCACCTGTAAAATGTGGAACTCTCTTCCATCCGACGTTTTCCCGCAGGCCTACGACACGCGATGCTTCTTAATGTCCTTTCCCTACACGGCCGGCAACACACGTGCAACACACCTGGTATTGCACGTGTTTCTAGGCGACGGTGACTACTTACCATCAGGTACAGGTGGGGCCCGCCTGCCTGTTTGATGTAACCAATTTATATTAAAAAAATAATGACGTCTCTAAATGTAACATCTACCTACAACTAGACTAAGCAAGTACCTGACTGTCTTACCGACGAATGTTTCTTCATATGGTTGTCGAAAGTAGACTTCACTTTAAACCCTCTACAACACAAGTCACATTTGTAAAACCCTTGAATGTAGTTCGCAGACTGTTTTCTGAGAAGAACATCTTCTCTCGCCTCTTCAGGAGTCATTTCCACTCTCATTACGTAGTCTTTGTACTTCTCAACGAAATTGGGAACATTTTTCTGTTCTTTAACCTCAACATGTTTTTGTTTTGTGACATGGAGAGATATTGCCCCTGCATTACCACAATTTATTATTCCATCTTTGATTGTAATTTTTGGTGATATTTTTTGTTTTACTAATGGTATAACATTGAAATCTCTAAGTGATGTATAAGCATCTATGATATCATATTCAAGCTTCATTTCATTAATTTCAATAATCTTCTTGCTCTTTTCAGCACTTTTCTGAGAAAAAATTTCATTTATTGTACTTGAATCTGACAAATATTCCATTGATTCAATGTCAATACATTCAGAATCATGACTCTTTACAGTTTCATTTATGCATATCTGTACATCTTGATTTATTTCTTTGTTTATGTTGTTTATTTGTTCATCTTGGTATACTTCTTTGTATGTTTCACTTTCACTTGTTTTTTCATCTTTGTGTACTTCTATATTCAATTTGCTTTCACTTATTTGTTCATTTTGGTATACTTCTTCATTTGTTTCCTTTTCTTGTTTATCTTGGTTTTGTTCTTCACTCTCCACTTTTATTTCTGATAAGGCAAGTCCTTTTTGCTCATTATCAAAGTATCCAGACAGTTGAAGCTGAACCACTGGATCAGAGAGTTTCAGTTTTGATTCCAAATTGAATTTACTTCTGTCCATTTTTCTAATAGTTGCCTCAATTATCTGTAAGATTAGATTTTTACAATGATAAAATGTTTACCAGATACCTACCTACTATAGCTCGCCACAAAAGCAACTATTATAAACATAGATTTCAGACTGGATAGAGCCCACTCCTGTAGAATGACGATGTGGGCACTGAGTGAGCTACAGGTATGAAATTTAAGACCTTTGATTCGAATACTTGAATGCCCGATTGAATGTAAGGGATATGCTCACAGTGAAAGGATTTCAATTCCAAATTAACTTCATGGAACAATCTCCAAAGGGTGAATTTAAAAATCTTTGTTTACAGTATTTGGCCGATGTTTAGTGAAGCGCTGAAACAAATATTAGTCACCATCGCCATAGCATACATGGGTCATTGAAGTTAAATTCACTTTGGATATGGAAAATAAAGATTTATTATTATTTGTTAAATAAAAGAAAAAATATATGATATCAACAATAATAATAATAATAATAATAAATTTTATTTCTCAAAAGTGTTACAGATTTGTTAAATAGACTATATTAGGCTATGTCACTAAAACTATTTTAAGCCACTGTTGCCGAACTAGGTGTAACCTGTATTTCAACAATGAATGACAACAATTTAAAATGTGGACCTACTGACATACCTGACATACCACTGACTGACATACCATATTATTTAATAAGTTGCCTGTGGCCCTAAGACAAGAAAGTAACCATAATATTTTCTGTTCACAAGTTTAAAAACTACTGATAGAAAATACACTGTACATCGTGAAGGAGTATACGGAGCATGACTTTAAAAATACACATACAACAACAAAGGGAAACCATAGTGTCTGCTGATGTACATCTGGGTGTGCATTTGTTTTTGGCCAGCTGTGCATTTAATGTCCATAACTTAATAATTAAGTAATCAAATTTTATAATTCCTTACATTGTCAATCTCTAATTTAATAATATAATTCGATATTTAATAATAATTTTGAATTTCCGGTTTAACTCTACTTTAGTAGAGAAATTTTATTATTATAATTTTAAATACAAACTTAGTATCAACTAAGTACCTACATATTAATATTAAGACTACAATGATATGTTGACCTAAACTTGACGAAACATTTTTTGCGATATTACCTGCCATGTTACAAACATTGTACGTATTAGAACAAAAATGTAAATAAATTATTTATCTATTTACCTTAGGATCACATGACATTAACGCTTTGAGTATCGCGTGTGTTCGATGGCATTTAGCATAAAATTTATCAAACTTCAGTAATAAGGCTGCACACTCGTAGCAAATGTAGGGCTCATGTTTAAACAGCTGAAACATGAAATGGAATAAGATCTTTAATTATTTTCATCATGATAGTATGCAATACTGTTGAACTATGTGTATAATACTGGCTGCACTAGTTTATATTTTAATTATTGACATTTGACTTTGTAACACTCTCTCGTCTCTTGTTACCGAACTCTGCTATTAAATAAAATATATATTATTTAAAAGGTTATGGGCCCAGCACGCTTCCACTGCGCAATTGACGGATATTTTTACTAAGGGTTTGCCTGAACATAAACATAGCAAGTTTTTGTTAGGGCTGAACTTACTGTAACTTAGTTTACTTAGTGTGCCTTCATTAAGGGGATGTGTTGAACTATGTGTATAATACTGTCTGCACTAGTTTGTATTTTAATTATTGACATTTGACTTTGTGACACTCTCTCTCGTCTCTTGTTACCGAACTCTGCTATTAAATAAAATATATATATTTTAAAAAATACTACATACATACAATACTCCAACTTATGTGGAGTTAGTCTGTACTAACTCCACATAAGTTGGAGTATTGTATGTATATAGTATTGCATATTATCATTGCGACTCTGTAGCCGTTAGAGAATAAGATAGTAGAGGTACCTATGCTAAGTTTTATGATGATACAAATTATTTATGGTGGATATGGGCATTCGCCTGTAGATAAATTAGGTTTGAGCATGGTCTGGTTTCTGCTGTAATTTAAATACTTAGATTGTAAGTACCTTTTGGGTTTACATTTACAGTCAATAGTGATGCAGAACGGACTACACCTACGAGCTATAATATTCATCATCAAACATATATTTTAGTTATGAAAATGTAACTTACAGACAGTTGAAGAAGTCTCGAATAAACTGTGAGAATCGAAGTGTTCATGATAAACATTTTAACGTCAGTAGCCAAACACAAGAAACAGTATTTGAAATTGTTCATTTTGTTCAAATTTTTATGGAAAAACGTGAAAAACAGAAATATAAACAGATATACAAGCAAAACAAAACCAGTGTTGCCAACAGTGCATAGGAAATCAATCCGAAATCAGTGTCGATTTACCCATGGCACAATAAGAAAGGCATATCAAGTACGCAAATTGCACGATGTTTCACATCAGTGTTTCCATTTATTTATAGTACTCTGTGCAAGATATCGGGGTCAGCACTAGGACAGGTACCTTAACTAAGTCATCAAACCGATACTCGATATACAGCAGCCGGGACCGAGCACCGATAGTTTGACGCGCCCTTCAAGGTACGAAGGATATAATGTGTTACTTCATTACCGGTCCGTTCACCATCTTCTACTGGAATAAAGACCCTCTAACATTGTATAACATTTCTTTCATGAATTACTGTTTACTCAATTATTGGGAAACTCTTGCTAATAGGCAACTCCAAAGAATGTTGTGTTGTTTATTGTTGTGAGTATGTGCTTCGGGTAAGGCAAAGGTAACTAAGGAATAATCTTTTGCTATGATTGTGCTTTCGTTGTCGCTTTTAAAATCTTCGGGCGCTTTCAGCAAGGCGATTCTTGCAACGTTCGACATGCAAAAGTCGAACGCTACGAACGTCTTGTCACGTTCACACATGTTATGTGAGCGAATGAGATAGGACTAATGTCGAATTCGACATTCCACCACGAGAATCGCCGTTTTGGAAGGAAATTCTCGTGGTGGAATGTCATGTGTGAGCGTGATAAGACGTTCGTAGCGCTCGACTTTTGTATGTCGAACGCTGCGAGAATCGCATTCCAGAAGGAACGATAGTCAAAGGACCTCACCACCGATGCACAGTGGATTTTGGGAGCCGAAAAACCTACGACGAGAACTAACGTGTGCCAAATATATGTAGTTTTTTAGAGAAATTTCCATAATGAATACGTTGATGATAAAAAAATAATCGGAAAAACCTTGATTACTCCTAAACGGTACTAGCAATCAGAAATTGATAGCATACAATTGTGGGCTAAGTAAACACCTAAAGGAGAAGGACAAATATGGTTTTACAAAATATATATTATATAAAAGCTTATATTTTATAGTATTTACCTACTTTATTTTGTTAAACTTCCATTTCAATTTCCTTTGCTGGAGTTGCAACCGGGTGATTTTTCGGAGTTAAAATTTACGAAGCTTTTATTTTATACTAAATAAATAGCTTATTTATTGCTCTTTCCAAATATGTAAGTCCCATTATTGTCGGAATTTTAATATATTTTAAAAACAAACCTCCATATAAAAAATAAATGGGTTACACGAAAAATTGTACATATAGAACGTAAATAACATAGATATTTTTGTTTATAACTTATACTGAAACAGTGTAATATCGGAATAAAAAATTGCCAAAGAAAAGTCAAAAATATTGAATCACTCATTAATACGAGTAGAACTACCATACATAACTTGAAATTTAGGTGTTTACTAAGCACAATAGTACGTTATCATGTTTCTAATTGCTAGTACTTTAGGACTTATAAAGGTTTTTTTTATTATTTTTTTATCTATATCAACGTATTCATTTTATAAATTCCTCTAAAAATTACATGTATTACTCATGCTCATTTATTAAACACCATCGGGACACCAGGAACTCTTGGTTACGTCATGCTTTTACAATTACTTAAAATTTAAAACACAATTCATGTTAACCACAAACATAACTGGACAGGAGCGAACAGACCAGCCGATTTACATAGAAAAAATTCGGCTAAAAAATTAAGGTTGTAGCAGCTGTAAAGGGGCTTTGTCATTTATCTAAATTAATAAATAATAAAATTAATATATCTGCTGTAAAGGGGCATTGTCGTACAAATATAATATTTGGCACACGGGAGTTCTCATCGAGGGTTACACATGTGTATTTTCTAGCAGGTTCTGGAATAAACTCGATGTCACTCGGCTCCCTAAATCCCACTGCGACGCCATGCCATCCGACGCCTGATATTATAAATTACCTGTAACGTTTTTACGGGCAAACTGTATGTAATCAACCGCTGGGGTAGACGAGTTCTGGAGTGGAGACCGCGTTTGGGCAAACGTAGTGTGGGACGCCCCCCTGCTAGATGGAGCGACGATCTGTGCAAGGTTGCTGGCAACGACTGGATGAGAAGAGCCGAAGATCGGGCTCAATGACGCGCCCTGGGAGAGGCCTATGTCCAGCAGTGGACTAGAGTAGGCTGCTGGTGTATGTATGTATATGAAATCCTACTATAGATAGTTCTAGCTTGACCCTCTACTCCAGCCTTTCCCAAAGTGGGCGATAACGCCCCCTTGTGGGCGCTGCAGGCCTAAAGGGGGGCGGTAAGAGACCCAGAAAAAAAAATGGGGGCGTTGTGTAGAGGCTTGGGGGGGTGATTTGTAATTTCATTTAGCTAAGAGGCCTCTTAGACACCGACTGCATGAGCTCTCGACTCTCAACTACAACTTGTGAACATCAACTAATATTAGTTAAGAGATTGCTCAAACTCGGTTCGCTATTTCTCTCCGCGTAGTTCATATATCTGTCCTATTTTATTGAATATATGAAATAAAAATCATGTCAATCGGTCGCATTCGGCGGTTCAATAATCATTCTCATTGGCAGGTGTAGCCCGTAAGAGTTAACTTGAGACCTGAGCGCCGTTGTGTATTACCGACTGCGCTCAGGTTTCAAGTTAACTCTTGCGAATTATAGTAAGTCTCGTTTAAAATTAATGTTTAATCTCCGCTAATATAGCTCACAATAATTAATTAATTTAATTTGAAGTTATAGTCGTTTTTAAGTAGGGGAAAAAATGGGGGCGCTAAAAAATAATTTATTCTCAAAGTGGGCGGTAGACAAAATAAGTTTGGGAACCCCTGCTCTACTCCGTCTAGCCCTGATAGGTGGATAGTTAGAGGTAACCAATAAAACTATAAATATTGTTCATTACAAATGTTTTTTTTAATTAATACCTTCAATGCAATACAATTATGTACACGGAATAACAAAAAATACCAGTAGAACCACATTATATTATTACAAAATAAATGAAATAGTCACGCCGTGTTTTATCTTATTGTTTACAAGACGGCAGACTTTCTAGGTTTTCTATTCGTTTTAGGTTTCCTTTTCGGCGTAGACTCCTCACTATTCGGTTTCAGTTTCTTTTTAGATGTCACCCACGGTACTTTGTTGTGCTTAAGTTCTACATGTTTCCTCACTTCCCACGGATGCATGAAGGTGCTGGCGCAAAACTGGCATTTATGAAACCTGATCCCAAAGTGACGCTAGAAAGCAATTGTATTAAATGAACAGGCGAAAATTATTTTTTAATTTCTAAAAGGAACTTTCATTACACATATATACAGTCACGCTGTGTCCGTTGCGGGGTAGCCAGAGAGAATGGAGCGCAATGAATATCAATCTTGGCACGCGTCTCTTGTTTCCTCTACAGTAATTCTTCGATTCACAATGCTCGGACGACTATAGAACAATGATGTGAGCACTGACAGCGAGCCACGGGTTTGCCTAATAAGGGGCATATTTTTACACATTTGACATTTCAATACCCGACTAATGTATGGGAAAACGCTAACAGCGCATGCGCCAACTGGCAGACCGGTTTCCATATATAAAAGTTCTCTAGCGAGCAATGGGTGAATTTTAAAATCCTTAACCAGAACCTTAGTTTGATTGTGTTCAGTATAAATTCCTTCACACACAACACTGCCGTGAAAATCCAATACACAATAACTTGTCAACATCGATTTTGAAATAATCGCGTAAATATACATTTTAGTCCTTTGTAATTGTTAGAAATAGTGTATTGTCTGTATCATATCTCTGTATCAGAATCACAGAGCTAGAAAGTTACAATACCAAGGCACTAAACCGATAATTCAGATAATTAGAAATGAAATTAGCGCTGTTAAATCATAACACTGTATCTTAACATACAGTGTATTGGATTTACACGGATACACCTGATGTTTCACTTAATTTTACAACTTTGGATTTGGGATGCGTTTATCCCATCCTAATAAATCCGAAGATACAATATTTTAGGGAAACTCAGCCAGTTGTAATAAATATTGCACTTTCTTGTCATTGCGCGGTCAGAACCAGATGTGCCAAGGGCGGTATCTTGGCACATTTTCATCTGAGCCCCTCGTTCGAGCCTCCATCAGTCGATCGACAATACTTTAGACACTAAACGCAGGATAAAAAGCCATATACGTTTTAGAGATCTGCTCTGTGCCGTGTCGTGCCGACCAGGAAGAGTAGCACCACCCCTACTCTTCCGGGTTGTACAGACTGAAGTTCTTAATGGATACGCCATTCTACACGTAGTAGACAGCGAAAACCTCGCCACTTATCACGTTTGTCTACCAAATCTTACTGCGGATAGTGGTAACGGAAGCGAGCGGGACAAAGGAGCGAGTGGGCGGCGACCGCACGCTCGCCCTCCCCAGGGTTTACCTATACTTACCTATGATGAAGGTGGTTCCTCTTTCTATCCCCTCGGGGAATATGGACGTGAGAGTTATACTGTTATGAAATAGGGTCGATAGATCAGACAGCAGTGGCAGCCAAGAATCCTTGAGGGCCCTCTGATGGTCTTCCAAGAGCTGGTTTCTTTGTGAATCTAGTCCAGATTGACGCTGGAGTGTTTTTTTGTTGATTTTGGAGAAGTTTATTTACGTGTGGCACGAGATTTAGGGTTTTAAATGAATAATTTTATCGGAGCTTTTCTCTCAATCTTTTTAAGTTGCGGATTTTTTCCGCTAGGTGCGCTGCTAGTTGGCGCGCTGAGAATTGTCCAGAGCTATCTGTTTTGAAGCGCGAAAGTTTAATTTTGAAAAACTTTCTAAATTGGTGCAAAGACGAATACGAAACACACTCGTATACTATGGTAAACTTTGTAAGGATGCCAGTTACCTGTATGTGTTTTCCGAGGCTAGACTTTATGCCGAACCGTTTCTGGCATACATCGCACTGGTATTTTAAAGCTTTGTGGTGCGTGGCCTTGTGGTGATACAGTGTTTCGATATGAGTATACGCCGTGCCGCACTCCACGCACTTGTAAGGTCGGACGCCTTCGTGTTTATTTTTGTGGCCCAAAAAATGACGTTTTATCTGAAATATGCATACTTCTAAAAGACATGTCAAATTACTTATGAGTTGCGGAGGCAGTAATTTTGAATCAGAGGTGCCACACTGACGAAAAAACATCACATTTACACAACATTACATTTACACAACATTACATTTACACAACATTACATTTACACAACATCACATTTACACAACATTACATTTACAATTAGGGGCCATCCATTAATTGCGTCACACGAATTTCATGATTTTTGGAGCGCCCTTGTCACAGGTGGTCACATTTGTGTGACCCCTGGTGTGACGTTACATATTTTACAATTTTAAATTTAGAAATTATTAATTTAAAACAGCATGTACGGTTCACACACGTACATTTTTATATTGCTTAGTCAACAGCCTACTTTAGCCGCGACTCGTGTGCATATATGTACATAATTAGCTTTAATATTATAAATATATATTAAATAAATATACCAAGTTATATAAATGTATATATTAATATATTTTATAAATTTATAATAGACTTAATAATTAATAATCTTTTAAATAATACATATACATATGATCTTTTAAATGTAAGTTGTAATTCTTTTAATTCTGTTTCCTTTTCTTTTAATTCTGGACTTTAATGTTAAATTGACACATAACAATGTAAAGTGGTTAGTGTATGTATGTAATCTCCACGACACAGGCAACGCCTAGTGTGGAGGTTATAGTTAAAAAAAAACTAATTTTAAACATTTTACTTAGAGTGCAGTAAGAACTGACAGAGAGAAGTTGTCACCGATAGTAATTGTTATAATTATTATTTCATTTTACGTTCTTCCAAAATAAAACGAAATATAATTAAATTATAACATACAATGTCAAATCGAATATAAACCTCCCCCTTCCAAAATGTTTATATATTTCTATTTAAAATCTTTTTTCATATAATCAACAATAAATCAAACATTTTAGTAAATGTACAAAACATCATATCAAAATAATGATTCAAAATTTAATCATCTTGTTTCCATGGACTTTGAATGCATTCCTTTATATTATTTATGATGACTTCATCTTTTAGATTTACGCATGTGACGTCACGAAACTTATGATTCATCCGTCACTCGATGTCACACTTTGTCCCACCCCCTTAACGTGTGACTTAATTTATGGATGGCCCCTTATTGTAAGATATGCTTATTTCAAAAGATGTGCTGCTGAAAGTTTCTTGCGCCGCTTCTTTCTTTTCAACTACAGCACCTAACGAAGCGGTGGCAGAGTAAAAAATGACGTTGTAAAAATGTACTTTAAAGTACTTACTTGCAATAAAAACATTTTAATTTGATTTGACAAATTGTTTAAAAATAGAAAGACCTAATATCTGTTGTACACTGAATATTTTGTTTATTGCCTCTCCTGAAAGCAATATATTTAGTGCACAAAAGACCGTGTCTTCACACACAGCGGCGCCACCGCAGCGGTGCGACCGATAAATATAAATCGACCCTTATCATCCCTTCCCACCTCCTCTTCCCATAAACTTGTTTTTTGTTTGTAGGACCCACAACGCATAATTATTTATTACTTATGATCCTTTTAATTAGTAAATCATATAAACTAATTAACATAAAGTACCGATAATTCATTGAACAATACAAACCGTGTATATTTTCCCACACCACTCACAGACGTATATTTTACGCGACGACTTCCGTGCGCCACGAGGAATGATTTCGTGCTTTATTTTAACCTTCGAGATTTTCTTCGTGTGGAACTGTTGATAAGATAAAATTGGGATTTCAAACGGGACCTTCTGGGCCGAATCCAAAGATATAAACAAAGTTGTAATGGACATGTTACAGGCGAAGTCCTGGTCTGTACTGGCCGGTACTGGTCAATTTTTTATCAAACACAGCTAATAGAATAGAATAGAAAAACCTTTATTAATAGACCATAATTCGGCGAAGCAAGTAACTCGGCAAGCCACTCGGCGAAGCAAGTAACAAACGTCATTAGAAAAATGACCAGAGGCAAATCGCCCGGCCATGATGGGCTCAGCATCGAGCACCTACAACATGCGGGAGTGCACTTGCCGAGTGTTCTAGCCATGTTCTTCTCCCTGTGTTTGAGTCACTCCTACTTACCCAGTGACATAATGAGGACCATTGTAGTACCTATAGTAAAGAATAAGACGGGTGACATTTCAGATAAAGGCAATTACCGACCCATCTCGTTGGCCACTATTATGGCTAAGGTACTGGACAGTTTGCTGAACTCGTATTTAGAAGAATATCTGCGTCTGCATGACGCCCAGTTCGGTTTCCGTCCTGGGCTTTCCACTGAAAGTGCTATATTGAGTTTAAAGCATACTGTCCAGTATTATACCGACCGGCGAACACCGGTGTACGCTTGTTTCCTCGACTTATCCAGGGCCTTTGACCTAGTGTCGTATGACGTGCTCTGGAGGAAGTTGAGGGAGAGGAATGTGCCTTCTGAAATGTTACGCGTCTTTCAGTATTGGTACTCCCACCAGGTGAATAACGTCAGATGGGGCAACACGCTCTCGGACGCGTACAGGTTGGAGTGCGGGGTGAGGCAGGGGGGGTTGACGTCGCCCAAGCTATTCAGCCTGTACGTGAACGACCTGATCGTTGAGCTCAGCAGTAAATATATCGGATGCTATGTGGATAATGTCTGTGTCAACAACATTAGCTACGCGGATGATATGGTGCTGCTGAGCCCAACGGTTGCCGCACTGAGAATACTGCTAAAAACATGTGAGACGTATGCAGCTAATCACGGATTGCTGTATAATGTTAAAAAAAGTGAATACTTGGTATTTAAGGCCAACGGTAAATGTCCAAAGTCCGTGCCCCCCATAAAGTTAAATGGTACAGAACTAAAGAGGGTTCACGTTTTTAAGTATTTAGGACATTATGTTGCCGATGACCTTAAAGATCAAGTTGACATTGAAAGGGAACGCAGGGCATTGGCGGTAAGGTGTAATATGCTGGCCCGCAGGTTTGCTCGTTGTAGTGACCAAGTTAAAATCACGCTTTTTAAAGCCTACTGCCAGACCTTCTACACGAGCAGCTTGTGGAGCAATTACACCAAAAAATCGATCAATGCCCTGCGTATACAGTATAATAATGGCTTCAGGATGTTGATGGGGTTGCCTCGTTTCTGCAGTGCCTCCGGTATGTTTGCGCACGCACATACCGATGGGTTTAAAGCCATTATGCGCAAAAGAACTGCGTCTCTGCTTTGCAGGCTTCGGAGCAGCTCCAACAGCATCCTGAACATGATAGCGGAAAAGTATGATTCCCCTATCCTTAAACACTTCGTTCGGGTGCTGATCGAATGATGTTATTTTTGATCAGCATCTGATCGAAGTGTAAAAACTCAAACTTTATTTGCTGAATATATTTACTAACATAGTTTTTAAGTACACTAACACAATGGATCTAGTTATCTGAAAAATAAAAATATTGAATTGAAAAAAATAATTAAAAAATATCTGTAAAAAATATGTAAAAAATATCACAAAATGAGTCGGATTATAAATTGACCATATTTTACATTCTGACAAGTGATATGATCATATGATATGATCTATTAAAAGGGCCAAGTTCAGCCGAGTGTCGCCAGATGCATAGATATCTATACATCTAGCGACGCTGGTTTTCAACTTGACCCTTTCCAACTTATAGCTATAGAGAGCAATGTCGTTCGGTTCGTCTGTAGTGTTGGCTCCTCTCCTTACACGTCACACACAATTATTTTCCGATACTCGACCAGTATCAAAAATTTGGGATTCAGTCATAAACAAAAAAAAACAGTGAGTTAGGACTGAAGGGACCTCAAAATTCTGTCGCCATTGATAAAATGATTTCTAAAATCACTATACTGTGGACTGTAAAATTATTGTTTTATACTTTTTCTTAAAAGTATGCAAATTGGCTATACTTCGTAGGGGCGGTGGCAGATCATTCCATATTTTGGCGGCCGAATATTTGAAACTCCCCCTAAATCCTTCACTCCTATGCTTGGGGATACACAAGTTACCTTTACGTGTAGAACGTGTGCTTATCTTATAAATGTCCTTACACCACACTAAGAACACTATCGACAAAATGTCCAAATCGGACCATCCGTTGCTAAGTTATAATGCCATAAACAAACACACAAACAGACAGACAAACGTGTCCAACTTATAACACGCCCTCCATCAATCGGCCGGGGGTTAAAAAAGGTGACTCATTTGCAAGTTTGCTTTCATTATAGGTACATAAAAACCCCGAAGCACGATTCTGATCGTGTCTACACTGTTGGGCAGGGAACCAATATTTATTTATTTGGGTATTTTAAGGAAATAGTATCCATTACAGTTGGCCGATTGCATTAACCTTAGTGTCATTCGAAGCGAGAAACCTAACTCTCGCGATAGACACTTACGGCACTGAGCTTGACTTAAAAGTGAATGAGCTAGAGACGCGCGAAAAGTGTTACATTTTGGTGTCGGTCGGCGGTCTTAGCGTTCCGCCCATCCTGAATAGGAAGACAGGGTTCCCTGTCAAAAAAAATTAGGCGCTAGTACCCAAATAAATAAAAAAGGTGCAACGGCTAATATCTAACGATCTACCATCCACACACATAATACCATGTAAATACACCCGCACCATGCCATCACCCTCCCACACAGTACCTCACATACACACTAATATCCTCATTCATACATCACAACACGCACACACTGTTGCTTTCTTCGTCCGTGCAGTCACTGAGGGGCCAGCTGAAAATCAGCGCTGTGGCTTGCCTCAGCATTATGCTGAGCTGGTGTACCCTTTTTGGCACTGTACCGCACCGGATGTTCTGTGCTACATGTATTAATCTTTGTATACTTCTGTATTGTATTCTATATTCTGGTGTTTACAGTGCTAAATAAACGTTTTCAATTTCAATTTTTAATGAACTAACCGGTCGGTGTGCCTTCGATTTATGAATCATTATCCCTTGCTTCGATGTGAAGACACCGCCGCAGACGTCACATTCATGCGTTTTGTGAGCGCGATCAGAGTTATGCATACGACTCTTGTGAATGTATAGACTGTGGGCCACGCTGTAAAGTTCTCCAAATTATCAGTATCAAAGAATACACACGTAAGATATTAAATATAACCTAACTAGGAACATACAAACCTTCGCCATAATCTTATCTTATGATAGGGGGGCGGGAATAACCCCAGCGGCACTTAGTGCCCTTTGAGGATCTTTTGTGCCTACTCCATTTTACACACTGGTTATCTCAATGTGTAGGTTTCCTCACGAGGTTTTCCTTCGCCGTTAGAGCAGTCGGTAAAATGTGTAAATCAAGCCAATCAAAAAAATATATCATATTAATTAATTAAGGCATTTAAAAAAAAGAGATGTCTGGTGTTAAGGTTCTACGAATGAAGAAGAAATTTTAAAAGAGATAGTTTTGTATTCTCATATTGAAACAATAAGAAACAAAAAGCGAAACGAAGTAGCCAAAAGTTTCGCTTTTTGTTTCAATATGAGAATACAATATATTTTTTAATAATTCCTTCTTCATTTGTGGAACGTTTAATACCAGACACTTTTTTTTAAATGCCTTATTTAATTTATGTTTTTTTTTTCGATTGGCGGCGCTAGTGTGCACAATGCCTCGCCTTAATACTCGATTTATTTGAAATTGCGAGATGATGCGGCTCACACGCAGGTTAATTCAAAAAGATAAGAACCCGTGTATTTTGACGAAGAGCATCCCACGGCGGGCGGTTGGACCTTTTTATATAAATCGAGCGTTAGGCCGTTTGCCCATTACGTAATGTATAATTGGCAAGAAGAACTAAACATTGCATATTGATAATGATAACAATACAAATAAAAGTAACTCACTTGAAAGATGCCTCACATTTATCGCACTTATATTGTTTCTCATTTTTATGGACATTAACATGTGATTTCGCATTGATCCTACGAAATAAGTAAATATTTTTTAAAAAAGGGTAGGTCCCATTTGTTCTATGGAACATGACGTAATAGAACAATTTGAGAAAATATTGCACCTATTTGTACTATAGAACTATGTACTAGCTTATGCTCCTGTTTTTATTTGTCTGTGAATGCACAGAACTAAATGGGAATCGCTTTTCCATGATGAGATATATAAGACGTTTATTTCCATTACGATTAGCAAAGATCCAATACAATCATTGTAAACAAACAACAATAAAGAAGTGAGTACCCTGCGACTGCATCTCTCTCAAAATCCGTTATGGTGCGTTTCGGCATTATAATTTCTGTCGGTGAGTAACCATCTTGTTTTTTTTTTTAAGGCAAAGGGAACTGAGCCCATACAGCCATGTCTCTTTCAAGTCTTCATTAAAATGCTGGTGTGACACATTTCAATGCTATCTGGGAGAATCTTCCACGCTTTTGCACCATCCGAACCAAAGAAGAAGGCGTCCCGGACGCAGTATGGCTCTTCAAAATCCAGCCAAGTACGGATCGAGCTGCGTCTTATTTGACTTTACTTCACTGTCCCACACATTAATCACATTTTGTAGACGTTCTTTGAATAAAAAACACCATTCTTACTTGAAAAGCACTACTGTAAAACAATTTGCAAGACAACGAAAAAAAGCTGGTGTGGACGCGACAAAAGCGCGGGAGAAACTCCGAGTAACCATCTAATCATCAATGTCACTAAGACAAGTGGTAGCAAATCATTCTCGAGTGGCCAGTTTACATATCAACTTCAAGAAGTTTATATACTTAGTTTGTTCTATGGAACAATTTGAGACAAAAAGTACAAACTGTTCTATAGTACAAATAGGGACAATATTATCTCAAATTGTTCTATTACGTCATGTTCCATAGAACAAAAAAAACTATTCAAAGAAACATTAGGCGCAAAAAGACGGCGCAGAAGGGACACGAAATTTTAAGCTGTAATCAAATACACGTATATTACACTATTGACTGACGCTAAATAATTAGAAGCGACGCGGACGGGGCTCTGTCATGCTTTTGCTGACAGTCAAAAGTGAACTTTATAAGCGTTTGCATACAGTTCAAATCCACCTTCGCTTTCGTGCCCCGTTCGTGCCACGTATATTTGATGTGGCTTGCGGCTTAAACACCACCAGAAAACAGTTATTGGATATGGACGGGACACAATGCATGGATGAACAAAGAGCAAAAGAATACTGCGACAACTGGTGGGTCTTGCATCTACCCGCATTTTTTCATTTTTACCAACCACAGCAAAGGCACACGATTAAGATGAGTTTTCGCATTTTAAAAAATGAATAACTACACTATTGTTAAGTGATTATAATTTGAATATTGTTTGGGTTAATAAATATTTTTTTATTTTTTTTGAATAGGAATGTAAGTTTAGGAATTAAGATATTTGAAACTTACTTGCTACAGCAATCAAACAGGCAGATCTTGCAAATATACTTGTATTTGTGACTGTTTAGGATGTGTTTTGATAGAAGAAACTTCTTGGTAAATCTTAGACGACAGTACTGACATTCTAATGGCCAAGGCTGGAACAAAAACACGAGTTAAATCATATGTTATATCCGTTTATTGTACAAACCTATAATAGTGTAAATGACATTTTTTTGCATCATCAACTTACATGGACATACTGAAGATGGATCTGAAATCCGTTTATCGATATCTCAATTAACATTAGCGATATTAATGGTTAAAGTTTATAGTGGGGGGATGCTCCGTCCCTTTCTACCAAAGGTCTTTAATATATAGCCTAGGTCCTGCTCGTATGGCGCTACTGTGGAGTGACGTCACTCCATAGTAGCGCCAGCCATTTTCTTTCTTCGGTCTGATTTTAGATTGCCTGTAGCATTTTTATTTTTCATCGAATTTTAATTCTGTTTTCACATATGATGTCACAATTTATGTCAATTTCTTAACTTTTATGAAATGCATTTAATATTTGCAATATTGAATATAGTCACGTCTTATAAGGACATATGAAAAAATGAATTATTAATTTATTGAACATTTATTATGCTGCTTTGGTAATCCACTAATCCTAGTTCGAAACCAAGCAATGCCATGTACCAATGAGTTTTTCGGTTTTTTCGAAAGACTTGCGTACATTTACCGACTCCTCCGATGGTGAATGAAAACATGAGGAAACCTGCACACTGAGATAACCAGTGTGTGAAATGGGGAAGGCAATGGCAAACCACAGCATTAAATCTGCCACGAGAGTCGTTCTATGTGATTAATTCCTAGTTTTTTCACCACACAGTTTTACCTCCAAAGGGGTTAATACTGCCGAAACTTCCAAGTTAGAGGGACGCAAATTAGACTATTATTAGAAAAAGTGAGGTTAAACTGCTATAATAGGTATCATGCTGGTACACATTGAGGTAGGGTGACTGACAGTGGTTGATCTTAGAATATTAACTAGGCAGACCAAATCTATCTTACCATTGAATGTTTCTTCATATGGTTATCAAAACTACTCTTCACTTTAAACCCTCTACAACACAAGTCACATTTGTAAAACCCATAAATGTAGTTCGCAGACTGTTTTCTGAGAGCAATATCATTTTTCGCCTCCTCAGGAGTCATTTTCACCGTTGTTATATAGTCTTTGAACTTGTCATTGAACTTGGGAGCAGTGTTTTGCTCTTTATCCTCAGGACGTTTTCGTTTCGTGACATGGAGAGGTGTTTCCCCTGTATTATCACAATTTATTACTTCATTCTTAATTGTTGGTGTTTGTTTTCTTTTTACTAATGGTATAAATGATGGTTCATCTTTGATATCAACTTCAAGTTTCATACTATTCATTACAATTATCTTCTTGCCCTCCTTAGTACTTTTCTTTGCAATTTCATTGTTGCTTATTTCTTCAAATTGGTTTATTTCTTCATTTGATTCGCTCATTTGTTCACCTTCTTCATTCATTTCGCTTTCAATTATTTGTTCATCTTGGTATATTTCTTCGTTTGTTTCATATTTGCTTATTTGTTCATCTTGGTATATTTCTTCAATTACTTTGCTTTTACCTATTTGTGTATTTTGATCTGCTTGGTTCTCTACCTTTATTTCAGACAAGGCAAGTATTTCTTGCTCATTATCGCATTTTCCAGGCAGGTGAAACTGAACCGTGAAATGAAGTGACAATTTTGATGACAATTTGAATTGTTTTCTGTCTATTTTTCTAATAGCTTTCTCAATTATCTGTAAGAATTAAAATTATAAAATAATATTTTTTAATATTAATAGCACTTTGATCTAAATCTTGTACATTAATTATAAGATCTTTACGAAATACTGAAATACCTACTATACATCAAGACAAAGGCAACAATTAAAAATAGAAATCGGACTAGTAGTACCCTATCCTATAGAATGGAGATGTATGCAATGATAGAGAGCTGTGGATATGTGCATATTTACATAAAGTTTGAGACATTTGATTCGAATACCTCAATGCCCGATTGAATGTAAGGGTTATGCAAACAGCGCATGTAAGTGGAAGACAGGATTTTACCAATACAACTGCTCTATTGAGGCTTACTGAGCAATCTAGGGTTGAATTTCAAAATCTTTAAGTAATCTATTTATCTTTATTTAGCCAATGTTGGTTGCTACAATTCGCAATACATCCAAGCATTTTGTGAATTGCTCCTTAATAGTGCCTAATCTTATGATAGGGGCTAGCTGGGAATAACCCCAGCGACACTTCGACCCTTGAGGATCTTTTGTGCCAACCCACACACACTGGTCATCTCAGTGTGCAGGTTTCCTCACGTTGTTTTCCTTCACCGTTAGAGCAGTCGGTAAATGTACGTAAGTCTTCGGAAAATACGAAAAACTCATTGGTACATGGCACTGCGTGGTTTCTAACCCAGACCTCCCGCATGGGAGTTTGGTGCTCTAGCCACTGTGCCACCGACACTCTTAAGATAATTTATTTACAATGTAACCTACTGTGATGATACCTTAGAGTCGTGTGACATTAAAGTAGTAAGTATCTTGTGTGCTCGATGGCACTTTGTGTGAAACTCATCAAACTTCAGTAGCAAGGCTGCACACTCGTAGCAAATGTAGGGCTCATGATTAAACAGCTGAAACATGAAAAGGAAACATGTACTAAACTTAATCTTCTTCATACATAGTATTTTCAAAAAAACATTCGGCTCTTGAAAACTTTGTTTACGCGAATATTCTACGACTGTAGTAAGACATAGACAGAGGCCGAATTTACACTATACCCGAATGTTTTTCTAAGAGCTCACGGACTGTATCTTCATGCTGTCTCTTATCTTCATAAAAGGAATAAATAGGCATATGGAGTTGTACTTCCTAAAGCTGCATGTTGGTAATAATTACCCCATAAAAGTCGAAATAGTGCCAGTTCGAAACTGTTTCAGGCAATGAGTGCCCTTTGTCAGATAATAATTGCCAGTTCCAAAACTTTGCTTCGAAATTTTGGAACATATCCTAAATTGATTATGTTGTATTGGTGCATTTTACAACATCAAGTGACATTACAGCTGAACGCTCAAATGAACGAGCTCCCAGCCCTGTGTTCAATGTAGCATAAATCATGTTTTTATAGTTTTGTACACTTGGTAGTAGGTACCTTTAGATTGGTGGCGTAGTTCCGGGTTCGAAACCGTAATGAGATTGTTGAATGTTTTCGAAGGCGTGAGGGGCCTAATATTTGGGACGCTAAGACAAAAGGTGTTAGAATAAATGAACTTTGTCACAGAAACCTACTCGTAGCCGACTTGGATAGGTAGGTAGGATAATTAGATTATGTTTGGTTGCATTAAAACCAAGCAAATAGACTTTTGCCTATATGTATTTTGGTTACAATTATTTATTAATTGTTCTCTGTGCGCCCCCCTAACCACACTATGTCCAGGTATAGGTAATACAATAAAACAGTCGCAAGCAGAGAATAAAGTTAAAACTTACAGGCAACTGAAGAAGTTTCGAATAAGTTGCGAGAACTGAATTATTCATGCAAAATATTTTCACGTCAGTCGCTAAACACACAGTGCAGTATTTTAAAGTGCACATTTTACTATTTCTTTTCACATTTGCTCCTGAAAGTAGATGAAAACGAGAAAACAGAAAATATCAAGAGTGTGTGTTTTTTTTAAGGCAAAGGGAACTGAGCCCATACAGCCATGTCAGATTTAATTTTCAAGTCTTCATTAAATGCTGGTGTGTCACATTTCAATGCTATCTGGGATAATCTTCAACGCTTCCGCACCATCCGAACCAAAGAAGAAGGCGTCCCGGACGCAGTATGGCTCTTCAAAATCCAGCCAAGTACGGATCGGGCTGCAGCGTTTTATTTGACTTTACTTCACTGTGCCACACATTATTCATATCTAGAAAAGCACTACTGTAAACCAATTTGCAAGACAAAACGAAACAAAGCTGACGTGTACGCCACAAAAGCGCGGGAGAAAACTCCAGAAAAAATCAAGAAAAATTCACATTTTTTCTTTACGGCTCTGGGTTCCAGCCCTTTTGAGCTATTCTGTATAAATATTTTTTTTTTCTCAAGCTTCTTTCATTCTTATATTCTTACGTCTTCAAACCGTAATATATTCTCTTACATAAATATGGGGAAAATGTGAATCGACAGGCAAAGAATGTTTCCGGTAAGACAAAGGTAATTTATGAATAATCCATCTTAGTGAACTCCACGTCTAAGGTATCCAGCCCTACTCTTTGATCTATCCAAATCAGTGTCCATCAAGTTATTAGCTTTTAAGTGGGAATGCTCTATATACAAAGGTTTTGTTTTATATTATATTCCTATCTAGAAGATCTTATATCTAGTACCTACCTAAAATGAAACTTCTTTGGCATTCTATTATTTATTAAAGACGGAGCGCTGTGCAAGATGGCTCAGCATCCGATTTAATGAACAAAGAATCAAGGTGATGGCGCGTAAAATCTAGACCCAATCGTCTGACCATCATGGCGGTGAGTGACCAAATGTGGAGAGCCAAAGAACAGAAATTAAGATGCATCTTGCTTGAGAACAGAAAATCAAATAAGAGGCCTTGAGAACGACAGACATCTGCATAACATTAATTCAATGACTAAAAAGAAAAAAATACAATACATAATATCAAGGCGGGGTAGTTCGATTCTGGTAATAATTTAAAAAAAAAAAAAACATTTTTAATCACAACTGATTTTATTTACATACTTACCTATTGTAACAAAATTTTCATTTTATCTAATTTGTTTAAAAAAACAATCGCCATATTGCAGAATTAATGGTACTATTTTTTTCAGAGCTAACTCCCTAACATAACTATCAATGGCGCCCTCTTGGATTCAGTGTGTCCCACTACCTAGCAGCCTACTCCAGTCCAGGACATAGGCCTCTCCCAGGGCGCGCCATTGATCCCAATCTCGGCTCTTCACATCGCTCCCAGTCACCTTGCGCAGATCGTCGCTGCATCTAGCAGGGGGCGTCCCACACCACGTTTTCCAAAACGTGGTCTCCACTCCAGAACTCGTCTCCCCCAGCGGTTGTCGGTTCTGCGACAGATGTGACCGGCCCACTGCCACTTCAGCTTGCTAATCTTATGAGCTGTGTCGATAATGGGAAAAAATCTCCATTGGTCATGTTAAACCAAAGTTGGTGTATTCACAACCACTGAGGATAATGGGAATTTCTTGTATGAAAGTAAAATTCCCATTCTCTATGGGGATTTTCAATGGGGATAGTGGGACGCACCGTTCCTGTTCAAGTCAAGGTATACTTTACCCTATTAGGAACTCTTCGCACTACAAAACAACAGACTTTCTAGGTTTTCTATTCGGCTTAGGTTTCCTTTTAAGTTTAGGTTTCTTTTTCGGTTCAGGTTTCCTCTTCGGTTCAGGGTTCCGTTTCGGTTCGGTTTTTTTTTTCTTTGCCGGCCACGGCACGTTGTTGTGCGTGTGTTTCACGTGTGTCCTCAATAAGTACGGCTGTATGAAGGATTTGTCGCATAAATGGCATTTGTAAGGGCACATCCCGAGGTGTACCTGAAAAGAAATTGTATTAAATGAACGGACAGTCGAAAATTATTTCAGGAGAAACTCGGCCAGTAAATATTGCACTTTCTTGTGATGCATGGTCAGAACTAGGATGGGTGACCCCTATCTGATGGCACAATGTCATCTGAGCCCTTCGTTGCCTCAGACGTTAGGCAAAGGGTCATTCCCCGTGGAACCGCAACCATTCCATGATTTTGTCCCCATGGTTCAATCATGTCCAATGGTGTCGTTCCCCGTGGTACAACCACAATATCCAACCAGCCCCCATGGTTCAACCAGTTGGATATTGCGGTTGTACCACAGGGAACCACACCCTTTGTTCTATAAAACAACAAAACACAGGTTAAGAAGCCAATAAGTTTCAAGATAACTACTTTGTAAGGATGCCAGTTACCTGTATGTGTTTTCGGAGCGGATACTTATTGCCGAAGCGTTTCTGGCATATATCGCACTGGAACTTTAAGGCTTTGTGGTGCGCGGTTTTGTGAATAGACAATGCGCTCAAATGGGCAAACGCTTTGCCGCACTCTACGCATTGGTGCCGACGAATGCCTTCGTGTTCACGTTTGTGATCCAAGAAATATTTTTTTTCCTGAAATATGAATACTTCAAATTTATGCATTGCGGCGGCGGTAATTTTTAGAGATGCACCGATATCCGGTTTGTATCCGGTATCAGGCCACTCCGGCGCGGCCGGATAGTAGCACATACTATCCGGCCGGATACCGGATAGTAGGTGCTACTATCCGGCCGCGCCGGATATTTGTAATTTATAGGTGACTACATTATTGAATTGTGAACTCCTGTAATAATAATGTAAATTGTAAATAAAAATAATAATAAATTTTATTCAGACAATAAGATGAACAAAAAATCAAGACAGAGTTATGAAATATTAGACAATATGTTTGTTTATTTAACGTCTCATTAAGTTACAATAACTTTCGTAGTTTTGAGATTGAGGCACACTTAGCCTATGCCCCACCCGATAGTAGTTCACATAGCACCTACATACCGGCGCGGGCGGCGACCCGCTTCTGGCGCTTACACGCGCTATCGGCGTATTCCAGGCCGCTTCTCCCTGACCCCTCCCTCCCCAGCGACGTCCTAAGCCGAGGTCCGTACCCACCTGGGTGCCCTTAGGCAGTCGCTTCTTATAGTAGTTTTTAAGTCCTCCTCTAGGCTGGAGCGCATTTAGCGCTCGCCCCAAAAAGCCCGGTGAAGCTGTAAAGGTCATTAGGACCAACAGCAATTATCAGCACGAAAAAAAAGAAAAAAAAAAACACAGCCTATGTTTTTGTGCGCAATTCAATGCATACCTACGTATGTTATGGTCCTTACTATTTTATTATTACATAACATAAATCAAAGTAGAACCCGATAACACACAGGTAATTGAAAAATACAAACCTTGTATGACTTTCCACACACATCGCAGATGAATAGCAACGGCTTCCGTGGGTAACGAGGAACGATTCGCTTCCCGATATTGGTGTTCAACTGTGGAAAAGATACATTTATTAGATTTTCAAACAGGACCTTCTGAGCAGAATCCAAAGATATAATCAAAGTTGTAATGGACATATAGGAAAGATACCTAATTCATGTTCCCTTTTACCGCTATGGAAGTTCCAGAAAATAGGAAATTAGGAAGTATCATCACATAACCAGCCTATTAATATCACCACTGTTGGGGCACAGGCCTCCCTTTTCACAAAGGGGTACGCGTCATGATCCACCGAGCGAGCCCAGTGCTGATTGGTGGATTTCACACGCCTTCGGTAACTTTCCATTTCCTCAGACATGCAGGTTTCCTCACGATGTTTCCCTTCACCGTTAAAGCAGTCGGTAAATGTACGTAAGTCTTCGAAAAAAACCGAAAAAGTCATTGGTACATGGCATGGTTTCGAACCAGGACCTCCATGAGTCCGGCGTCCTAGCCACTAGGTCACCGACGCTTTTTATGAATAGCAGTAATTAAAATTAGGAAGTATACCATAGTCATACACATTTGAGCCCAAATTCCCCCCCTATTTTCTACCATTTTTCCATTGACATAAAGATTCTCTAAAAGGAAAAGTTTCAAATAAACGACAAATCCAATTTATCAGACGTGGCCAAGTCTCCACTTATCTCGTTCAATAAAAGAAACCGCGTCCAAATCGGATCATTGGTTGTTATAGAGATATGAACCCACAGACAAACGTGTCAAACTTATAACACGCTTCTTTGGATCGAATCGTGGGTTAAAGAGTAAAAACAACATAAAATTTGCCCATACCTGTTTGGTGACGTGATTTTGGTTTATGTGGCTCCTTAGAGCGTCCTTATCCGGGAATGTTTCGCCGCAGTTTTCACAGCCGTTACTGCAAATCATACAGTTTGCTTATAATAAATGACATACTGCTATTCATAGAAACAAACTTTATTTTCTGAAGCCACAATAGACTGTAGTAACAAATCCTTTAAAAAGATATCTAAAAAAATGTTAATAAACATGGAGCTGTACTCATTACATTGTAATATTTTTATTTTGATATTTGATATTCATTTTATGACATTTTATAAGTAATAGTATTATTTTATTCTGACTGTATTAGATCCGTAGTATGTATTGACAATGCCCCTTTACAGCAGCTAGTAGCGTTAAGTAAATTTAAATTTGAAATTGTGTACAAACTTACTATAACATAATGTACATTCGTATTTGACAATGCCTTATGCAGCAGCCATATTTTTATATTTTTATTTTGACAATGCCCTTTTACAGACGCTAGTAGCATGTAAGTAATAATTTAAATGTTATAACGGATAATAATTGTACCATGACGTATCTAAGCGTAATTTTGTTATCAAAAGATAAATATATTAAATAGGAAACATCATCAATTTACTCAGTAACTCTGTATTCGTTACTTTGGTATTACCACCATGCCGGATTTTATTTAGCCAAGATTTTATTACTAAAAAAGTAAAGTAAAGTAAAAGTAGCTATTTAGCGGGTCCAACTATTTGTAAAAAGCCAAAGTAACGTATACAGTAACTCTTAATTTTTTACGCATGGCGCAATAATAACGGCAGCATTACAACAATAATTTTATGATTGGACAATTTAATCTAACCTGTCGTGGTTAGATTAAATTGTGCAAAGTTCCAGAAAATAGGAAATTAGGAAGTATCATCACATAACCAGTCTATTAATGTCCCCACTGTTGGGGCACAAGCCTCCCTTTGCACAAGGGGGTACACGCCATGGTCCACCGAGCGGGCCCAGTGCTGATTGGTGGATTTCACACGCCTTCGGTAACTTTCCATTTCCTCTGACATGCAGGTTTCCTCACGATGTTTTCCTTCACCGTTAGAGCAGTCGGTAAATATACGTAAGTCTTCGAAATACGCATGGCACAATAATTACGGCAGCATTACAACAATAATTTTATGATTACACAATTTAATCTAACCACGACATGAGACGGATTCTTAATTTGTTTTCACCTAACTTCGTGGTTAGGAGAGAGCACTAGATGCCGCTTCCACGCGGTTTCCGTCGCGAACTGCACGCCGCACTCCTCGCAGTTGGGTCCTTTCCCCTCGTTTGTTTCCTGAAATACGACAGTTCACGGTTTTGACAACACTGACCTAGGTCACGGCAGACCCGCCACAAGTGGGCGTGCTAGGCGCGCACCGCACACGGGCGGCACGACCAGGGGGGCGACAAATTTAGCAATCTTGTCTTTAATGTCCAATTAACTTTAGAGGTTGCCTGGAAGAGATCGCTTTAAGCGATAAAGCCGCCTTTGTACATATCGTGCTACTATTCCTATAGTTTTTACTTTTCCTGTATTTGTGTACAATAAAGTGTTTCTATATATCTATCTTGTCATGTTCAACTCTAACTCTTTGATTATTCAGTAGCAATAAGTGTTATGACTGTCATAACATATATTGCATACATTATCTTCTTTGCAAATTATTTAATTAGTAATCCCGTAACAAGTATATTGGCCATATGATCGCTAAGGCCCGCTTGCGCGAAAACTTAACCCTGGATTAACTTGCAAATTGTCTATGCTGTCATAAAAAAATGAAATCGGTTTAGAATTAACCTGAGAGTTAAAGTTTCGTGCAAGATGCGGAACGTCTTCTGTAGGTTCGACCAACCTTGAAAAGTAACTTGTAGATGTTTCAAAATGTGCCGCCCGTTCGAGCACGCTTCGTTCATTCCCTATATAACATAACGTTAGCCCTCTAACATAACCCATCACCCGCGTCAGATCCGGGCTGAAATTTCGAGTTCGCTTCGCTCGCTTCCGCCCCAGACCTCTGATCAAACTCATATCCATGTCAGATCTGAGCAAAATTTCGAGCTCGCTTCGCCCGCTCCCACCCTAGGCCTTAACCTAACCCATCATCCGTAACGGATCTATCTGCGCTGAAACTTTAACCTAAGTGGGTGCTAGGTATTTTACCGCACTAGATTTAGAAGGGTGGGTGGGGGGGGGGGGGGGGATACACATATCTGGTCGCACTATGTAACTGTAATCTGGTAACTAACCTGTTTGTGTGTCTTAGACTTATGAATGAATATCCCGCGATCCGATGTGAAGACACTGCCGCAGAGGTCGCAAACCCACTCGCACAGATACTTGTTATGCACACGACTCTTGTGGACGTACATACTGTGGGCCACACTGAAACGTTCTCCAAATTGTCAGCCTCAAAGAATACACACGTTACGTATTAAATAAATTACAAAAAAAGTAGTTTAATTTTTTTAACTTACTTGAAAGATGCATCACATATTTCACAGTGATATTGTTTCTTATTTTTATGGATATTACTATGTGATATAGCATGAGCCCTACAATAATAAAAAAAAATTGTTCAAACAAACATTACACACAAGCCGCAAAATCCGCAAAAATAACGCGGTCCAAATTTTGAACAGCATGCATACGCCTCGCGGTCCAAATTTTGAACAGCATGCATACGCCTCGCGGTTCAAATTTTGAACAGCATGCATACGCCTCGCGGTCCAAATTTTGAACAGCATGCATACGCCTCGCGGTTCAAATTTTGAACAACATGCATACGCCTCGCGGTCCAAATTTTGAACAACATGCATACGCCTGTAAATTTGCATACTTAACTTACTTATTTTATGTATGTTTATCATTATCTATTTAAGTATACATATATATCTGCCTATGTATTTTATGTACTTAGTAAGTATAGTATGGTAATTAATTACCTTGGTATTTATATGTTATTGTTGTAAATACAATTCTCTTATATAACGTTTTCCATAATGTTTGCACACCTACTACCTCTTTCTCGAAATCATTTCCTCTGCCCGAATGTTGCCTGGAAGATATCGCTCTTAGCGATAAGGCCGCCTAAATTGTACTTCACTATTTCCTTTTCTATATCTTGTTTGTTGTTTTGTATTTGTGCTATAAAGTGTATTTTACTTTACTTACTAAAGTAAGCAACTGGAATGGGATCTTCATAGATACAAAGTGGCTCCCTTCGAACCCTTTTTAAAAAAAAGAGAAGCGAGATAGACTGGATAGGTATCCCATCTCTTTTTAATACAGTGACCTTGTAACCGATGTAAAAGAGACGGGATACCTACTCCAGTCTATCTCGCTTCTCTTTTTTTTAAACAGGGTTTCCAAGGGGGCCACTTTGTATCTATGAAGATCCCATTCCCGTTACTTACTTTTAGTAAGTATGCAACTTCCTTGCGCTAAACATTTAGAAGCTGTCTTGATTTTGCTTATAGTCAAAAGTAAACTTTATAAGCGTTTGCATACAGTTTAAATCAAATTTCGCGTTCGTGACCCGTCCGCGCCACTCCTTTCATCATCATCAGCAGCCTACTCTAGTCCACTGATGGACATATGCCTCTCCCAGGGCGGGCCATTGAGCCCGATCTTCGGCTTCTCATCCAGTCGCTGCCAGCCACCTTGCACGTAGCACCTCCATCTAGCAGGGTGTCCCACGCTACGTTTGTCTCCACTCCAGAACTCGTCTACCCCAGAGGTTGTCGGTTCTGCGACAGATGTGACCGGCCCACTGCCACTCCTTTGGCTCAATTTATTTAAAGCGACGAGGCGGATTTCTATAGACTCGATTTATTTTCAGTTCGCGGTCCCTTCACCGCTGCCGATTTGTATGGAGTGCACTAGGCTCTCTATAGAAATTGGCAGCGACGGACGGCGCGACCGCTCAATATAAGTCGAGCGTTATATGTGACCTGCGGTTTAAATGGTATGGATGGGTCTACCCACATTTTTGACAACTTCATGGTCCACAACACAATAAATACATACATGCTATAGCAATTAAACTTGCAGATTTTGCATATATACTTGTATTTGTGGCTGTTCCTTATGTGTCTGTACAGATAATTCTTCTTGGTAAATGTAAGGCGACAGTAGTCACATTCAAATCGCCGATCCTGGAACAAAAATACGCGTGAAATCATATGCCACGTCCAATACGGCTATTCTAAAAACCTATAATTAAATAAAGTCACTACTTAATTTGAATAATTATGAGAAAAAGGTTAGTTTTTTTTTGCGCACATGTGCTCACTTCTCGCAGCCTTAAAGTCCGGTATGGCTGTGGAAAGCTGGTGGAAGATCACTGCGCTGGACTCTGTTTTAGCTATTTGGTGTGGGGAGAGGGGGGGGGGAGAGGGGGGGGGGGGGGTTTCAATCCCTGACAATAGACAAAAAAATATATCTTACCAATGAATGTCTGTTCATATGGTTGTCAAAAGAACTCTTCACATTAAACCCTGTACAACACAAGTCACATTTATAAAACCCTTGAATGTAGTTTACAGACTGTTTTCTGAGAAGAACATTATTTCTTGCCTCCTCAGAAGTCATTTTCACCATTGTTATGTCTTTGTCACTGATAATTTTTTGCTCTTTTTCATCAAGATATTTTCTTCGTTTTGTGACAGGGAGAGATATTTCCCCTATACTTGTATTACCACAGTTTATTACTTCATTGTCAATTTTCGGCGATCGTTTTCTTTTTACTAATGATGATTTTTTCTAAATGATGTTCCATGATCTTTGATATCAACTTCAATTTGAATACTAATAATTTCAATTATTTTCTTGCTCTCCTTAGTAATTTTTTGAGGCAAAATTTCATCTAATGTATTAAAATCTGACAAAGTATATTCTATTGATTCAGTGTCAATAAAATCAGAATCTTGATTCTTTATAACTCCATTGCTTATTTCTTCAACTTGGTTTATTTCTTTTGTTTTGCTAATTTGCTCATCTTGGTAAACTTCATCATTCATTTCACTTTCAATTATTTGTTCATCTTGGTATACTTCTTCATATGTTTCACTTTCTATTAATTGTTCATCTTGGTATACTTCTTCATATGTTTCACTTTCTATTAATTGTTCATCTTGGTATACTTCTTCATTTGTTCCACTTTCGCTTATTTGTTCATATTGGTATACTTCTTCTTTCAATTTGCTTCTACTTATTTGTTTATTTTGGTTTTCTTGGCTCTCTACTTTAATTTCAGGTAAGGCCAGTATTTCTTGCTCATTGTCACATTCTCCAGACAGTTGAAGCTGACCCATGGAATCAGAGTGTGACAATTTTGACAACAATTTGAATTTTTTTCTATCTATTTTTCTAATAGCTTCCTCAATTATCTGTAAAATTATGATTTTATAATTATAAATCGAACAATAAACAATAGTAACACACTATCCTGAACAATGATGATGCAATGATGTATGCATTGACAGTGAGCTACAGATATGTATATACATATTCACATGTAGTTTGAGACATTCAATTACAATACTTCAATGTCCGATTGAATGTAAGGGGAGATGCGCTGTGGGGGCTCTGTGTGCATTCAAGTGGAAGACTAAATATTGCAATAAAATGACTCTGCTGATGACAATCTACTGGGATTGAATTACAAATACTTTGATTGCAGCATTTGGTTTATATCATTAGTTAGATATTAGCCCATAAGATAAATTATTTATAATGTGACCCTACTGACATACCTCAGAATCATGTGACATTAAGGCAGTTAGTATCTTGTGTGTTCGATGGCATTTCACATAAAAATCATCAAACTTCAGTAGCAAGGCTGCACACTCGTAGCAAATGTAGGGCTCATGTTTAAACAGCTGAAACATGAAATGGAAACATGTTCTTAAATTTACATCGAGAAAAGGAATAAATGGGTATATGGAGTGTACGGAGTGTCTTTAAAAAAAACTTTGAAATTTACATAAATCCCGTGCGGGAGGTCACGGTTCGACACCGTGCAGTCCCATGTACCAATGAGTTTTTCGTGATTTTCGAAGACTTACGTACATTTACCGACTGCTCTAACGGTGGGGGAAAACATCGTGAGGAAACCTGCACACTGAGATGACCAGTGTGTAAAATGGGGTAGGCACAAAAGATCCTCAAGGGTCGGAGTGCCGCTGGGTTATTCCCGGCATATAAGCTATCCCGGCATCATAAGATAAGATGCCTCTCTCAGGTAGCCGACTCGCATATAATTGGTAATGTTAGGTTGCTTCGCGGGTCTCCTTCGACTTTCTTTGCTCGCATCCCCTAACGACAGTTTATTACAATAAAACAGTAGTAAGTAGAGTAGTAGAGTACAAAATTAAAACTTACAGGCAATTGAAGAAGTTTCGAATAAGTTGCGAGAACTGAATTATTCATGCTAAATATTTTCACGTCAGTCGTTAAACACACGACGCAATATTTTAAAGTGCACATTTTAATACAATTTATTTTCTCATTTACTAATAAAAACTAGATAAAACATTCAGAAAACAGAGAATTAAACGAATTCATTCTTTTGATTGTTTTTTTTTAAGGCAAAGGGAACTGAGCCCATACAGCCATGTCTGATGTAAACAACTCTTGCAAGTCTTCATTAAAATGCTGGTGTGACACATTTCAATGCTATCTGGGAGAATCTTCCACGCTTCTGCACCATCCGAACCAAAGAAGAAGGCGTCCCGGACGCAGTATGGCTCTTCAAAATCCAGTCAAGTACGGATCGGGCTGCAGCGTCTTATTTGACTTTACTTCACTGTCCCACACATTAATCACATTTAGTAGACATTCTTCGAATAAAAAACACTATTCTTACTTGAAAAGCACTACTGTACAACAATTTGCAAAACAATGAAAAAAAGATGGTGTGGACGCGACAAAAGCGCGGGAGAAACTCCTCATTCTTTTGAACCAAAAGAAAAGACAATTAAAAAGAATTATTGTACAGCTCAGGGTTCCAGCCCTTTTGAGCAAAGAAAATACATGAACATTGGTGTTGCCGTTGGGTAATCTCGAAAGTACCCAAAATCACAGTCGAAATTCCCCCTGGTTCTTTGCATTATCGGGAGTCCAATTCTAATTTTCCCTTAGCAACATTGGTTGTGTTGTCGAACGCAAGAAGCTTTATCCTCTTATAGATAGGCAATGGAAACTAAGGCTTAATTTATTTAAAAACACCCGACCACATGCCGCGCCGCGCGCCGTGAAAGTTTACGAAGTGGGTGGGTTGTTATTATGTACGGTACTCGATTTATTTATACGCAGTGTTTATGTACAAAAAAAGAAACGCAAATGTTACTTAAGATGTCTTAAATTAGGCCCTTGTGGTAGGGTACAGTCGACCACAAGCTATAGTCTACCATCTATCAAGAATCTTCGATTAAATCTCAACCTTATGCCTGCGTTACACGAACATTTCAGATTCTCAAATTTTGACGTTTTGTGACCTGTGGTCCTCACAAGCGTTTCCCCAGCCTCCCAGCGTTTATCGTTAATAATTTTTGATTGTAAGAGCCCTCAAACATTCCCGTTAGGTAGTTAGGTTAATAAACAAAAACAAATAATATGAAAAACAAATTACTTTATTATTAAAACTCCAAAAGTTTTTTTGTGTTGAAATGGTTGAAAATTAATTTACTAGAAGCAACAATTCAAGATAAGAATAATAATTTAACATAAAGTATAATGGTTTGGATGAATTTTAACTGAGAGGTCTCAGATCCAAAGTCATGAAGTACCTATAAGATCCATTTCTATTTCATGCTGCCACACCCGCTCCCGCGCTTTTGCCAAAATTCTCGCTAAGAAAGTACCCACACCGATCGGGAATATTTTTTTATTTTTATAAATTGGCTACGACAAACAGGCATGCGGGCCACCTGATGGTAAGTAGTCACCGTTGCCTAGAGACACGTGCAATACCGGGGATATTGCTTGTGTGTTGCCGGCCGTTAATTCCCGTATTCTCTTTAACTGGCATATTCATGGCGCGAATGTGAAGTCGACTTAAACATTTGCCCGCGTATCAGACGCGCCCGCTGCCGCTTGTCTCCCCGCTCGCGCCTTTAATATTGCACGAACTTTAGCTGAGCGTTTCCCATTCGGTTTCGGCCACGGCACCTTATTGTGCGAGTGTTTAATGTGATACTTCACTTCGCACGCGTGCACGAATGTTTTGTCGCAGATGTGGCATTTGTGAGGGCGGATCCCGAGGTGAATCTGGAAATGATTTTTTAACCTTTAGCCAAGGAGTTTCAAGTCCGTATACATACAAACATACACATGGAAACGAGAATAGAAATAACTCTAAATTAAAAATTCAAGAAACCCCCGATGTAGCATTGTGGAGATCCCCTTACTTTTTCCTGGTCATCATCAGGTCCTCAAGGTTCCACATGTGGGAAGGTCACCATAGTCATGAACATTTGAGCTCAAACTCGAACCACCTAACTGTTACCGTTATGTTCCAGACATCCCATCATACTCCAACATCCCAAGATACTCCAAGATCTTAGAACCACTGATCCAATTTTCATCTGACATGGCTAAGAACATTCAACGGTTTAGACTTGCCTGAAGGCGAGGGGACGCTCCGGGCTTCGCCCTGCGCAGCTCGGCCTTGGGCCTCGTCATAGCTATAGCTCCACATCATTTCCATTTATTTTTTGGCTGCTGTCTTTAAATATTTTATCTTGAAAGGCCTCATTCCCTACGACTTTAGTTCGAGAAGATCTCATCTATTAGTATTGGCAGGCTGATAATCTTCCAATTCTTCCAATTTCATATTGCGAAATTGAAGACCACCAAATTTTTCCTGGTCATCATCAGATCCTCAAGGTTTCAGATGTCGGACACGCACCATGAACCTGCACATTTGAGCTCAAATTCGAGCCATCTAGCTATTACCGTTCCAGAGATCCCATCTGACATCAAAGATACTCCAAGATCTTATAAACCACTGGTCCAATTTTTATCAGACCTGGCTAAAAACACTCTTGAAAAAATTATCTATTAAACAAAAAAAAACGTGTCCAAATAGGACCATCCGTTCTCAAGTTATGATGCCACAAACGGACCGACAAACAGACAAACGTGTCAAACTTATAACACACCCTCCCTCGATTGGTCGGGGATTAAAAAGAATATATAATACAAATATTATATATGTATTCGTATATATAACAAATTGTATATTGTTGGGTATGTACTTTATTTATCTACTATATAATTATTGTAATTTATTTATACTGATTTATTGTAGTTTACCTTTACCCACCATAAAAGTAGTCTAAACTCTCCTAAATCAAAGGTTGACTGGAAGATATCCCTATGGGTTAAGCCCGCCTTTGTACATTTTTATTTATTTAATAAGAGCAGACGAGCAAAACGGGCCACATGATGGTAAGTGATCACCGTCGCCCATAGACATCTCACCTCACTGTATTATTATTAGAGGGTTTTTGATGCGCTGCTAACCTCGAGGACTAAGATGGATTGCCTCATGTGCTGGAAATTACGCTGGCTCTCTTACCCTTCAAACCGAAACACAGAAATGCAAGCATTTCTGCTTCACGGCAGAAATAGATAAGAGGGTGGTACCACCCCAGGCGATCCTTCACATCAGGATCTACCACTACTTTAATGTTTTTAGTAACCAGAATCTTACCCGGATATGTCTTTTAAGGGTAAACTTAGAAACAAAGACTTTCTGGCACGTGTCGCACTGGTACTTCTTGCCCTTGTGTATGTTTCTGTGCATGTATAAAGAGGTCAAGTTGTGGTATCCTTTGCCGCATTCCTTGCATTTGAACGGACGTTCGCCCGTGTGTATATTTCGATGCTCGAAGAAACGGTGTTTGTTCTGAAATATATATTGTTAATTACTTTATTTACTATATATTTGTTTACTATAGATAATCATGGTCATACCATAATAGCAACACGCAGAAACACAGAGTATAGAGAGGAGCATGTTAGACATAAGGCTAAGAGATAGATGGCGGCTTAGTAAAATTAGAGACAGAACGAGAGTAATGGATGTGATGTAATGCGAGTACCCCGAAATGGAGATGGACTGGTCACATGATGAGATCCAGAAGGGACAAATGGACAAGAAATATCACAGAGTGCTACCCGCGAGACGGGAAACGTAAAAGAGGCCGACCGGCGAGACGCTGGGAGGACGACCTGCCCAAGGGATGGAGAGGAGCGGCCCGGGATAGAGAAAAGTGGAAGGACTTGGAGGAGGCAACCTGCCGATGTCAAACCTTGTTGATAAGTTAATTTATATTTGGCAGTGAATAGTCTATTTTTATATAGATAATCACCCCTTTCTCCCTCTCCATCTAATCTTCGCCTCCTATAGTAAAATAGATTTCGTTGCAAGTGCAAACTTGTACCGGTTAAAAGTGTTTTTGCTGACCGTCATTTGTAAATTTACGTCCGCCATTTTTTATCCCAATTATTATCTGCGCTAGCAACATTATACTACACGCAGAATAAAACAAACCTTGCAATAGTGCCCGCACACTTCGCATATGAACACGGGGTCTTCGGGATCCTTTGACTTTATCTGGGATTTGTACTCAGCCTTGCGATGCATTTTGCTGCTCTGGAAACGTGATGTTAAATAGATAAATCCAATTCGGTTTAGTTCAGATAATAAGTAAAAAGAAAAAGCAATGCTACCGATGTACGGTTCAAGTACAGTGGACAACACATCAGATCTTACGTACTTTGTCGCTTAAAAACACTTTTTTCCACAAAAAAATAAAATAATACATATTTAGTATGTGACACATTCATACAGATGTCTTACTCATACTTATTTATTAAAACACATCAAAGCCCCGCCTCCGATAATTATCCAGGACAAAGCAGCCTGGACGGACATCACTCGCGCGCTTTCCGGAAAGCAGATCGCTTTCACAAAAGCGACCAACATCGCGAACGGTATTCGCGTCCACCGCAACTTGTCCGCGTTACTCCGAGGTAGGAAAATCTCCTACCACACCTACGCCCTCGAGGAAGAACGCGTCCTCCGCGTAGTCATTAGAGGTCTACCAAAACAACTCCCGGAAGAGTTGATCTCGGAAGACCTCAAAGCCCAGGGCTTTCCGGTGCAGGCTGTACACCGATTGTACAGCACGCGCAACAGGGCTCCCTTCGACCTAGTATTGGTCATTTTAGATCGCACTACCGAAGGTAAGAAGATTTTCCAACTGGAAAATCTCTGCCACCTTTCTGGCCTTAGGGTCGAAGCTCCCCGTAAAATGGGCCGTTTTTAAGTCTTCGTTTTTAAGTTTTTAAGTCCTCCAGGCTGGAGCGCACTTAGCGCTCGCCCCAAAAACCCCGGTGAAGCTGTAAAGGTCATTAGGACCAACAGCAATAATCAGTACGAAAAAAAAAAAAAATATTTATTAAAACCATTGGGACACCAGGAACTCTTGGTTACGCCATGCATTTTACAAATTTAAACATAATTCATGTTAACTATAAACATAACTGGGGAGCTCGTAGCCTAGTTACGAGCACGGTCCGAAAGTGATCGTGCAGATTAAGCGACGTTGGCGCGGTCGGTACCTGGATGGGTGACCGCTAGTGGCATATTTCATCTGAGCTCCTCCGTGCCTCGGAAAGCACGTTAAGCAGTCGGTCCCGGTTGTTGTCGTTCGACAGCAGTCGTTAAGCCATGTCAGAGGCCTACGAGCGGCCTGAACAACTCTGACAAATAGGTTGGCCACTAACCATACGATAAGCAAGCAAGCAACTGGACAGGAGCGAACAGACCAGCCGATTTACATTTAAAATTTAGCTAAAAAATTGAGATTGTAGCAGCTGTAAAGGGGCTTTGTCATTTATATAAATTAATAAATAATAAAATTAATATATCTGCTGTACAGGGGCATTGTCGTAGAAATAATAATTATAATAAATTATAGCTGCTGTCAAGGAATCATAATAAAAACTTATTGCGATAGAGTTCTACAGCTTGATGTGTCTTCCATTGTACCTATTTATTAAATTCGAATATTGACATTAAAATATAGAATAATATTTTACGTCGGAAATATCGGAATATTTCGGAAATATTTGTGGACCTAGGGTAGTGATTATGAAACGTATCGACATGCGAAAGTCTAAATGACATTTTAATCCATCTCGTTCACTCACATAGACACGGGCGTGGTGTGAGCGTGACAACACATTCCGTAGCCATACGACTTTGCATGTCGAACGTATATATACACATAGATATTTCCCAAGTATATACGTATCTCTGGGTTTACTTCGTAGAATCTATTGATAGTTATTTAGAAACAAACCAAACTAAGCCCAACTATCACATTATGAGACACTGTGTGCAGCTGGCAATCGGGTGGATCTCTGTGCTGGTTGGCTCCTGTACAGTGCCTAATCTAGTCATACCTACCTCAAAATACTATTATATCTACTAACATAGTTTTAAAGTTAAAATTTTTACTAACATTTTTGGACTTTTTTGTCTGTTAAATAAATGAATTTAATGTAATTTACAAAGGGTCGATAAAAGTCTGTACCCTATCATGTGAGATATCGCTGTTTATAACTCGTCAAATTTAGTACTAATATTTTTTTTGGGTAGAGAAACAAGGATTTATGCGCAAAGTTACCGCCAGTTTAACACAGCGGACGCCCCTAAAGGCACATCCCGCCAGTTTGCAAAAGGCATACCTGTGATGTCACCAGACATAATTGAGGATTAAGAATGCTATTTCCAACTGGTTGTTAATCTCACACTTTTAAATATATGGCTAAGTACAGTGCAACCTGTGTTTCAGTTTTATCCGATAAAGCGATCATCCTTCAACAATTGATTGGTGTCTGTTATTTTAAGAATACTAAATATCCGAGTTTACATAACTTTTGTTACCAGATCTATCTTATGAGCGGTGTTTACTAGGAACTTATTGGCTACAATATGGGTCATATCCTTTGTTTCAGGAAAAAAAGTCATTGTGTTGTTAAAAAAAAAATATTAATGCAGACAGTATCTTTTATATTTTCTCAGATTTCCCTGTCTCCCACACTAGGATACCCTGTGTTGTGACGGCCAGTCTCTTCCGATATATCTATATTATGATGACATAATAAGATTATGCAATTAATTAAATAATTAAGAATGCGTGTATGTGTTTGTGTGTGAGAGGGGTATGCTGTGTGTGTATGGTGTGTGTGTTCTGTTTATAACTTTTGAACTATTACTTTATTTATTTTAATTTTATTTATTTATTAGGTAAACACAACAGATTACAACCATAGAAATTACAGTAAAATCAATATAAAGTTATGCGCTAGGTCGTAACCCTTAACGTGTAAACACAGCATGGTTAGGAAGTGGGAAATTGGTGGTTGTACAAAATTGAGTTGGGAAAAAATACTATTGAATGTAATGACTAAAAAACTTATACCTATTTGAAAAATAAAAATAATAAGGTTAAGACTATAAAGTAGGTGCGTGGATAGCTCACTTGAGGACATCCTCAACCCGTCTTTTAAAAACTAATGGCCTAGGATCAAATAAGTCTATCGATGGCTTATTGTTCTACTGGTCTTGTACAATAGGAGCTAAACGGCCGTGACAGACAGACGGACGATGCAGCAATTAATTTTCTCCTTCACGGCACAGAATCCCAAAAAGTGTTACTTACAATTGAACGGAGACCAATCGGAACAGTTCTTCTGCTTCTGTCAGGGTGATTTTGCTTTAAGTGGTATTTTAGATCGATGGCACTGGCGAATGTTTCGCCGCAGAATTCACAGCCGTTGCTGAAACCAAACAATTAAAATGTCATTAATATGTAAACATACGAGTGCCTAGTGGTTAGGACGTCGGGTCCCCGTGTGGAAGGTCTGGGTTCGAAAGTAATGCCTTGTGGCACTGAGGTTTATGAGGAGCTGGTAGCCTAGTTGCGAGCCCGGTCCGAAAGTGTTCGGGCAGGTTAAGCGACGTTGGCGCGGTCGGTACCTGGATGGGTGACCGCTAGTGGCATATTTCATCTGAGCTCCTCCGTGCCTCGGAAAGCACGTTAACCACTCTGACAAATAGGTTGACCACAAACCATACGATAAGCAAGCAACTGAGTTATTCAGATTTTTTCTATAAACTTACGTACATTCACCGACTGCTCTGCTTCTTCTTCTAAGTCGTATTCCTCATTGCTGAGGGTCGTGATCATTCTAAGGAATTAATCACATAGAACGACTCACTTGGCACATTTAATGGGGTGGTTTGCCATTGCCTTCCTTCACACACTGGTTATCTCAGTGTGCAGGTTTCCTTAGGATGTTTTCCTTCACCGTCAGAGCAGTCGGTAAATGTACGTGTCTTTCGAAAAAACGGAAAAACTCATTGGTACATGGCATTGCTTGGTTTCGAACTCGGACCTCCCGCATGGGAGTCCGACGTCCTAACCACGACGCCACCGACGCTCTAATAGATCATGTCATGACCATGAAACCATAAAATTCAAACCGTCGCTTCGTTTGAACGTAAAAGATCTTCTTACCTAACTTCATGTTTAGTAGAGAGCACTAGATGTCGTTTCCACGCGGTTTCCGTCGCGAACTGAACGTCGCACTCCTCGCACTTTGGTCCTTTCGCTTCGTTTATTTCCTAAAATTATACAAAGATGTATGATTTTAAACGCAATAAAATATAGTCTTGTGAACTAGGTTGGAAAAGCGTTGTAAGCGTAAACAGGCAAAATTATAATATATTTGTTTAATATTATTTTTATGTTCTGTACCTAATTGTTTGTATGTGTGCGCTATTGGAAATACATTCATTCCTTCTTTCTTAAATTCGCAATAAAATCTACTGTCATCGACCGAATTAAAACTGAAACAATGTCGATTGCAAAAATCTACCAAAACCATGTACGCCTTAGGGCCAAAAATGTACAATAAAATTCCCAATGAAATAAATAATTCAGATAGTGTTGTGCATTTTTCAAAATAAACGAATTTTATAATATTTGTCATATTAACACGTACAATAATATTTATACTAAGAACATATATTATATGTAAATTAATTTTATAAATAAATTATGATTTGTCTGTTCATTTTTCATAGCTGTTTCCATATCAGATGCATTCTTGACAACTTTATTATGACGTGAAAGGAGTCCTTTCCCTCTTTCCGTCCAAAGCCAGCAACACACAAACAATAATCCTAGCTTTACAATGCGCGTATTATCATAATCATCAGGTAGCCTGTTTCCTGCGCGTATTATCATAATCATCAGGTAGCCTGTTTCCCGTTTTGTAGCCTATTTCTTTTTAAAAATTTAGCGTTGGTGGCGTCGTGGCTAGGACTTCGGACTCCCATGCGGGAGGTAAGAGTTCGAAACCATGCAATGTCATGTAAACTCATGTACCAATGAGTTTTTCGGTTTTTTCGAAGGACTTACGTACATTTACCGACTGCTCTAACGGTGAAGGAAAACATCGCGAGGAAACCTGCACACTGCGATAACCAGTGTGCGAAATGGGGAAGGCAATGGCAAACCACCCCATTAAATCTGCCACGAGAGCCGTTATATGTGTTTAATTCCTTAGAATGATCACGACCCTCAGTAATGAGGATTACGATTTAGAAGGATAAAAAAATATTCATGGTCGAGATTTACATTGTGCTATCGTATCTTTCAAGAACAAACCTTTATGCCTATGTGTATTATATTCTTATGAACGCGTATTCCGCACTCCGTCTTGAAAATGCTGCCGCAAAGGTCACATACGAGCTCGACTGCGTCCAAGCTGTGCTTCGCAACCTGGTGTGTCTTCAGGATGCGAGCTACGCTGTAAAGCATAACCGCAATTAATTTCACGCGCAACCTGTTAGACTGGGACTTCATGCGTCGGTTCGGTTAGCTACAGCCAATCACGAGGCGCTGACTTCAAGTGGGGGAGGGCGGAACGTGTGGCGTTGGAACTGGCGCATGTAGTCCAGACCGGTGGCACAGTGAGCCGCGCGGAAAGTCAATTAATTTACCTATTTCACAATTTTCATTGTGTGTAATTTCTGTCGGTCCAGCCTAGCTGTACAGTCAACCACAGGTCAACCTACCCAAAACGTCATAAATTTGAGAATCTGAAATGTTACATAATGCGCAGGCATAACGTTGATATTTAATCGAAGGTTTTTGACTGATGGTATACTATAGCTTGTGGTTGACTGTACCTACAGGACGCGCGGGGTGCAAGTGTGTATTAGAACGTTACTGCTGAATAACCCACCCTTCTGGTGCTTGTCTATTTTGTAGCACTAGTATGAACATTCGACGTATTATATCAAATCAGCCTTATATCTGGGGCTCTACGGAGATATAAAATGAAATGTGCTTACTTGAAAGTTTCATCACATTTGTCACATGCGTAAGGTTTCACGTTTTTGTGGATATCGGCGTGTGCCATTGCAATGTCCCTAAAATTAGAATATAAAATATTACGTGTTTTGCAGACATATCTATTTACTAATAGTTTAGGTTTCACAATAACAAAGACCAAATATATCTCGTACCGATAGGCATAGACAAGAGTGGCTAACCCTAAAGGGGTTAGAACACTAAGAAATTCATTGGGGACAAAGTCACAGGCTGAAACAACAAGATCTGGGGGCTGAATAGGCGTCAAGTGCGTCTACTGGTCGGTGTCTTCCCGGCCCCAATCCAAAGATAAGATAAGAAGATAAATATATCTTTATATCTGTCAATCAACAAATACATACATATTTGTATTTAGAATGCCTAAGAAGCACAATGTAAAACGAATAAGATCTAACTTTACCTCAAATCAAAAAGTTTAGGACACAAATGGTCGAAACTGTATAAAATTTAAGCAGTAAACAAGTGACAAGAAACTTGTGTGGTTTGTAATTAAAGTATACTCACGGGTGGTAGTTAATAAAAGGGCAAATCTTGCACATAAACTTGTATGTGTGACTTTTTTTTATATGAGCATTCAAGGGAGGGTTCCTGGTAAACTTCATGTGACAGTACACACATTCCAATGGCCTATTCTGGATATAAATACAATTTTTAATAAACGATTAGGAAATACGTAAGAGCATCTGTGGCGTCGTGCCTAACTAGGCCCAATCGAAATCTCAGGGCTGAGATCGGAGTTTGAGATCTTGCAATGACATATTGTACCAATGAGTTTTCGGTTTTATCGAAAGACTTGCATACATTTACCGACTTCTCTAATGGTGAAGGAAAACATCGTGAGGAAACCTCCACACAGATAACCAGTGTGTGAAATGGGGAAGGCAATGGCAAATCACCCCATTAAATCTGCCAAGTGAGTCCTTCTATGTGATTAATTCCTTAGAATAATCACAACCCTCAGCAATGAGAAATATTTTTTTTACATGTTTGAGTCATTGGAATTACAGCTTCTTCTATTTCTTCTTCTACTACCTTAATTTTTATAAAGTTACCCACATACTAACTTACCATTGCGAAGATCTACTTTTCCTGGTCATCATTAAGTCCTATGGGACCTCATATGTGGAAATGGCACCATGATTCTAAACATACAAGTTCTAACTCGAACCACCTAGCTACCACTGATCTATTTTTTAACAGACATGGTGGCTAAGAACACAACAAAATTATCTATTATTCTTCTTCTGTCTATGTTCCAGTCAATGGACAAGATCCGTTTTCCTCGTCATCTCCACTTTGCCCTGCCCAGTCTTAATTTAATTAACAAAAATGTATATCTATTGCAAGTGAATTAAAAAATGCAGACAAACAGACATACCCGAAAAAGTCCTAAATAACACCTCTCTTTCAGTCATGCAGAGTTAAAAACATGACTTGTTGCTAAACATAAATAATAGTGAATACTTTGGTGAGCCAAAAACAAAGTTTCTTACCACTGTATGTTTCTTCATATGGTTCTCATAGGCATTGTTCGAACTAAAACCTTTATAGCACAAGTCACACTTCAAAGGGCTTTTAATGTAATTTTTAGATTCTTTTCTAAGAGCCATTTCCATTTCTGCTTCATCATTAGTCATTGTTACCATCGTTATGTAGTCCTTGTACAGATTCGAATTGAATTTATTAACATATTGTCTTCCAGGACTTATTAGTTTTATTTTTGGATTATCATTATTTATTGTCCTATCTGCTGCAGGCAAGAGATGCTCAACATTTTTAGTGAGATCATCCTTTGACACATAGAGAGATATTTCTGCTAAATTACCACAATTGATTACTCGGTCATTGAAAGTAATTTTTGATGATCTTTTTATGTTTTCTGGTTTATCATTTATATCATATTCATCTGAACTAGACATGCATTCAATTAATTCTGTATCACTATCATCCCTTACTGTTTCAATTTGTTCATCCTTGTTTTCCTTTTTCAAAATTATAGTATCTTCTTGCTTTACTTCATGGTATTCAAATTCTAATTTTGTATTACCTATTTGTACATCTCGGTTTTCTTCTTCGTTTTTAACATCTAATTGCTCATTATCACTGTCTTCAGGCACTTGAAGCTGAACCATTGACTTACAGAGTGACAATTTTGATTCCAATTTGAATTGTTTCCTGTCTATGTTTTTGACCATAGCTTCTTCAATCTGTAAAAAATTTTTTTATTAAATATGTATATAGTTTGGAAAAATTTATAGTATTATTATAAGAAAAAGGGAAATCTGCAAAATCCAGTGTCGTCGATTCTGGCAATCCATTTAATCATAGCTAAATGGAATGTCTCCCTCTCCCTTTGGATTTAGATTTGGCAGCCATGAATAAATAGATGCCAGTGTAGAATGAGACAATGACACCAATTCTGTGTGCTTTTTAAATTAAAACATCCTCAAACAAAATGTCTACATGACTTACCAAACCTAGTTTGTGAAACCTTCATTAGGATTTAGTAGCCTTGCCAGAATAGACTCCAAAAGTTGGGTTTATAATTAGTGATTTTGGATGTTTAGATCTATAATAATAACCACAAATATGTTGAACAATTTTTCTTCTTCACATTGTTTGACTAACCAACAAGCTAGCTACGACAAATAAGTACTGGGCTTACCCTTGAATCACACGCTAGAGAAATCAGTATATTGTGCGCTTTGTAGCATTTTGTACGGAATTCATTAAACTTCAGTAGTAACGCTGCACACTCGTAACAAATGTACTGTTCATTGATAAACAGCTGAAACTCATAATAATTTAGTAACGACGTCGAGCGGATCAATGCATCGACTAAGGAATATGTGGTAAACAATGAATACTTACCTTTAACTCAAGAAGATTCGAATAAGCTTTGCAAATCGTACTATTCATTTTAGACATCCTGATGTCAGTCGCCAGACATAATTTACAGTACATTTTACGTAATTATAGGTATGTTAATTAAGGGTCCACCGTTAACTAGTAGTATAAATAATGTAAAACCAAAACAAACAAAGTAAATTAAGGTTTTAGCAAAGTTTTATCTCGCGGACCCAAAGAGCGCGCACCTATTATCGATAATATAGGCACACAGAGAGCGTTCCATAACCAGTTGAATTAATTCACGTTGACAATTGTCCATCTTCCATAACCGCGTTAACAGCTGAAAATTTATCAAACATATTTGACACAAGCAATGGAACGTGTAAACTGTCAAAGTGAATAATTTCAATTGGTTTTGAAACGCACTCTAGATTGTGCAAAAAATATATTTAAGGTTGTTTTTTTCTCTCCTTTTTTTCTCTGAGTTTACATATATTGAAAAAGGTAAGGATAACTTCAAATGCCATGCTTAGGCCTGGACTACACACATTCGGTTCCAGCCCCGGTTCGGTTCGCTGCAGTCAATCACGAAGCTACATGTTTTAAGGTGTTAGCGGGTTGTAGAAGAGCGAGGGATGAGTACGGGCCGCCACGCGGTATGGAGGAGGACATGCCCCGCTCCCTCGCTCTTCTACACTCCGTTAACATCTAAAAACGTGTGCTGGTATGCGACTCGTGCCTATTTTCAGATACGCCATAAAGATTGACGGGCACTCTACCTACCGTTCTATTTAAAAGGGTGAGACCTATGTATCAGTAGCGCCCTCACTCTAGTTTAATAACATAAATAGGCTGTATGTCTAAAGCTGCCACTTGCCTCTGTAGGTATAATGAAAAGAAAAGAAAACAGATTTGTTTTTATTTACTTTTTTGATGATGATTGCATGTATGTGGTTGAATTTTAGTTTTTAAAATGTACTCGAAATACTGCAAATTTTGTCTAGATATCGACACTAAAATGTACAGCATGACTGCTTCGATACTCGAAACATATTCTCTTCTTGGACTACCTGTAAGATTTAATTATTTGATGATCCTTTTGAAAGAATAGTCTCAATGATTTTAAAATTAGAATTCTAACGGTGAATGAAAACATCGTGAGCAACCTGCACACTGTGATGACCAGTGTGTAAAATGGGGTAGGCACAGAAGATCCTCAAGGATCAAGGGAAGTGCCGCTGGATTATTCCCAGTATCATAAGATGTGATGTGAACCCAAATGGTGTAAAGCCACATATTGATCGCTTGTAGCCATCTAAACAGTCTCCTAATGCACAAACACGCGACGGAGTGCGTTTGTGATCTATGCGGCAGTACTTTCACGTCGAATCGCGGGGTGTACAGGTGTGGAGTACAATCATCCGAACACTCACATCCGTCATCACACGTCAAACTGAGTATGACGGATTGATAGTATGGAAACGCGCAAAACCACTTCCTACGTCACAACCAGTTCTGCATACAATACCATGCAGCGGGCGGCGGACCGGCGCGCGCGGCTCATCGATGCGCCTCACCCCGTTCCTCACCCCTACACAGTCAGCTGTGCATCGCGACTCGGAACACACGCTTACCTATTGCTAGCTTTCATATAATAGCTATCTAGTTCGCATACATTTAGATTGCATTGCTGTTATTTAAGTAATCTCATTAAATCATTGTTAAATCATCTGCTTACGCGTATACTTCCATCGACACAAATAAAGTACATCACCCTACCTCCATATTGGTGACCCCTACTACGAACACATAATTGGATCGGATCGTTCTGGTGAAAATGGCGGACAGTGATGTACCTAATATTGATGGCAACGTGGAAAACAACAATGCTAGTGAAGACGCTGGCGCTGCTACTTTTCGGGTTGGTGTAAAAGTTCCTCCATTTTGGTCGCACGAACCTGCACTGTGGTTCGCACAACTTGAAGGTCAGTTCATAATTGCTAATATTAAAAGTGATGCCACCAAATATTACCATGCACTTGCTCATTTAGATTTTGATGTTGCAATGGAAGTTAAAGATATTATTCAAGCACCCCCAGAATCGGAGAAATATCAAAAACTCAAAAGTGAGCTAATTTCTAGATTGTCTCAATCAAAAGAAAAGCAAATTAAGCAATTATTAGTGCATGAGGAACTTGGTGATAGAAAACCATCCCAATTTTTACGCCATTTAAAATCGCTTGCTGGTCAGAGTGTACCCGACGACTTTATAAAAACAATTTGGTCGAGTCGACTCCCTGCTAATATACAAACTGTAGTTGTTTCACAGATGGACTTTACCCTAGAACAATTAGCGGTAATAGCAGACAGAATCTATGAAGTCGGCCCATCTACCTGCTCACAAGTAGCAACGACCCGTGCGTCATCGTATGCAACATTGCCTCACGGCTCGTCAACATTGTCACACGGTACGTCATCATCTTATAGTACGTCATTGGAAAGTCAAGTAGCGGAACTGACCAAGCAAGTAGCAGCATTAACATCTGAGGTGCGTAATCGTAAAAATTATCGCAGTCGCAGCAAGGATCGGAAAAATAACCGCAGCCGCTCTCGTTCCCGATCAAACCAGAGAAATAGCAATTACTGCTGGTACCATAATAATTTTGGTGATAAAGCCAATAAATGCACCAGTCCCTGCTCCTATAGTTCGGAAAACCCCAACGGCAGTCGTTAATGGCGGTAAATGATTGTCAACACCCTGGCCGCCTCTTCGTAACCGATCGTACATCGAAGCTGCAATTTCTGGTCGACACAGGCTCAGATTTGTGTGTTTTTCCTAGATTGGCTATCAGAGAGCGCCGTAACAAAACAAAATACGAACTTTTTGCAGCCAATGGTTCTGTCATTCATACCTACGGAACTGTACAGCTGGAACTCAACCTTGGACTTCGACGTGCTTTCACATGGCGGTTTGTGGTGGCTGATGTCACCAAACCTATCATCGGCGTAGATTTTCTCAGCTTCTACAATCTTCTGGTGGACTGCAGAAATCAACGACTGGTAGACAACCTCACTAACCTCTCTGTACAGGTTCCACGCCAGCAATCTGCAGAGAACATCTCTTCGGTGAAATCTGTAGCTGGAAATAGCCGGTTTCACGAGATTCTGAAGGAATATCCTGAACTCACCAGACCTTCAGGTAAAATTGACACTCCTAAGCACAACACTGTCCATCATATCCGGACTACACCTGGACAAAAAAATAAAAAACAGCAATGCAATCTAAATGTATGCGAACTAGATAGCTATTATATGAAAGCTAGCAATAGGTAAGCGTGTGTTCCGAGTCGCGATGCACAGCTGACTGTGTAGGGGTGAGGAACGGGGTGAGGCGCATCGATGAGCCGCGCGCGCCGGTCCGCCGCCCGCTGCATGGTATTGTATGCAGAACTGGTTGTGACGTAGGAAGTGGTTTTGCGCGTTTCCATACTATCAATCCGTCATACTCAGTTTGACGTGTGATGACGGATGTGAGTGTTCGGATGATTGTACTCCACACCCGCATAAGAAGCTATTGCATAAATAGGTTAGTAAACCTCCATCGATCCAGGTTTATTTTTTGCAAGCCTCTCATATTAATAGGTATACATTGTGTATATGATTGTATTTATAATTATTGTAAGATATATTTATTTTTTGCGCCGCTCTTGACCGAAGTGCGAGGAGTGCTACGTTCATTTCGCGACGGAAACCGCGTGGAAACGACATCTAGTGCTCTCTACTAAACATGAAGTTATGTAAGAACAGTGTAAATTGTACTTTATGTACCCACTTGCGATATATCTCTATATGATATACCCTCTTTGAATCTAGAACTTCAAATCCCCGGTTATTAACCTAATAGGGTAGTTTACAAGTTTTACATATTAAATGCATTTCTTAACAATTAAGAAATAGTCATGAATGGTCAAATGTGAACACAGAATTAAAATTCGTTGAAAAATAAAATAGCTACAGGCAATCAGACATCAGAACGGTAGAAAGAAACGGCAATAAGTATTATGACGTCAGTGTTCCCTAGCGCCATATAATCAGGTCCTGACTGGATATTAAGGACTGTTTTGCTAGAAAGGGATAGAGCATCTCTCCAAGACTAACTTTAACCATTAATATCTCTGATGTTAGTTGAGATATCGAAAAACTAATTTTAGATCCTTCTTCAGCACGTCCATGTAAGTTGGAAAAAATAAATATTAATACCGTATTGTTATTATATTTATTGACTGCTTTTCTTGAAGTAGACCAAGATTTTTTACAATGCATTGCATATGCCGTGTGGTACCGGTCTTAAAGAATAGCACCACCCCAACTCTTCCCGTGGGTGTCGTACGAGGCGACTAAGGGTCTTAGCAGATATTCTATACCTATTAGATGGCGATATCACCACCTATCACGTTTGTACCTTCTTACGGCGAAAAGTGGGAACTACCTGTGTTTGGAGGTGGTTCCTCTGTCTACCCCCTTGGGGATTATGGACGTAACAGTTATACTAATGAAATTGAAATTGAAAAACGTTTATTTAGCACAGTAAACACCAGAATACAGAAAGTACACAATACAAAAGTATACAAGGATATAATACATTGAGCACAAAAGATCCAGTGCGGTATGTACCGCACACACACACACACACTGACACTGTTGTCAAAAAGGGTACACCAGCTCAGCATAATACTGTGGCAAGCTACTATTACACTTGCGATAAAAAATCTCTTTGAGATTAGAACTTCAAATCCCCAGTTATTAAATAATAAATAAAATAAATAAATAATAAATTTATTTAACGACAACACTACAACGGAAAGGTACAATGAATACTACATAAAATTAAATAAAATAATTACATACATATTTCCTAATACCGAGCCTACGATTAGCACCTACACTAGGTAATCCTGTGTTGTGGGCGCTGTGGTGGGGAGTGTGTGTTGTGGTTTGTACCTAAATGTACTGTAAGTAATGTGATTTGGCGAATTAGAATTGTGTGAGTAATGTTGGTGTCTCTATTTGTAAAACTAAATGATTGGAGAAATAATTAACAGATAAAGCTATGCGAATTAAAAAAGTAAATAGCCCAGTGGGTATTTCCGCTAAAAATACTTACCCCCATACCCAAACCATATCCAACCATAACAAGAAACAACTCATGTGTTATTATATTTTTTGACTGATTTTCTTAAGGTTGACCAAGATTGCATTTTTGCTGCAACGGCTATGAAAAATGCGGCGAAATGTTCAAGAGTCAGACTGAATTCAGTCAAGTGTTCTTCTTATCTTTTTTGGCGGGGGCCGGCTAAACCCAGCGACACTTCAACCCGTTGGGATCTTTTGTGTGCGACCTATTGCACACTGGTTATCTCAGTGTGCAGGTTACCTCACGATGTTTTCCTTCACCGTCAGAGCAGTCGGTAAATGTACTTAGGTGTGCTTTTCGACCAGAGCTGTAGGAGCAGAGGAAGCGGAGCGGTGTGCGAGGAAACAATCCACCAATAGGATCGCGTCATTTTAATCGTCACATGATATGACGTAATAATGGTGCGATGCTATTGGTGGATTTTTTCCTCACACACCGCTCCGCTTTCTCGCACAGCTCTGGTCGAAAAGCACCCTAAATCTTTTCGAAAAAGCCGAAATCCTCATTGATACATGACTTTGCATGGTTTCGAACCCGGATCTCCCGGATGAGAGTCCGGCGTCCTAGTCACGACGCCATCGACGCTCTTTTAACAGTCCAGTGTTAAAAAATAAGCTTTTATTTCAGAGCCAATGCTACTTACTATACCACCAACCGAAAACACACGGGCGAGCATCCGTACAAATGTGAAGAGTGCGGAAAATCTTTCCCTTTCCCTGGAGCTTTAGGTACACACAAAGTGAAGCACCAGACTAAAGTGGTTCAATGCGACGTGTGCCAGAAAGTATTCGTTACCCAGAACAGTCTTTACAAACACGTCAAGGTGAGACACTAGTCAAAATGAGAATTATTTAAAATTAAGGTACACAATTCTCTGATGCATACGTGAGACACCGGCCTAATGTGCACCAATGCGACATGAGTTAGAAAGTATTTGCTTTCCAGAACGGCCTTTACAAACACGTCAAGATGAGACACTTTAGGTCAAATTGAGATAATTATTTAGAACTAAGGTACACAATTTTTTGTTATTTAACCCGGGTAAGGCACTAACTCTCGAGTTAACTCTCAATTCAACTTTCACGCAAGTCGTCCTTAGAGATAATTATTTAACACAAAGTTACTGAAGTTACCCCGGTCCGTTACATACGTGTCTAAATGCTGAAATAGGAGCTCAACAACCTAACCTAACCTCTACTTTACTTATTTTTTAATATTATTTATTACTAAAGCAAGCAAGCAATTTCGACACAAACTAAAGCATGGACCTAAAATGTACCAACCAATACATGTATTGGGACATGTTCCAATACATGTATTGAGACATGTCCCAGATACCACCCTCTTATAAATTTCTACCGCAAAGCAGAAATGCTTGAGTTTCTGTGTTTCGGTTTGAAGGGTAAGAGAGCCAGCGTAATTTCCGACACATGAGGCAATCCATTCTAGTCCTCAAGATTAGCATCGCATCGAAAACCCTCTAATAATAATAATACAGTGAGGTGAGATGTCTATAGGCGACGGTGATCACTTACCATCAGGTTGCTCGTCTGCTCTCCATAATATACCTTGACTAGAAACTAAAAAACCCTCGTCATATTGCGGAATTAAATCGTACAATTTTTTCAGTCAACTCCATAACACATTATAAAACTACCAGTGGCGCCCTCTTGACAGGGTTTTTTTAAAGTTTATATTCAGAGTATTAAAAAAAAATCGCCCTTAATATGTTGATGACAACTTTTTTTTCAGACCCACCTGGTAATCCGTCCGCACAAGTGCCCCGTTTGCGCCAAAGCTTTCAAGGATCCGAGTGAAGTCAAAATGCATGTCAAGTACACACACGAAAAGATGCCGTGGCCTAAACGCGACCGGAGCAAACGGAAGTCTGAACAACCGGTTACTTGAGGGATATCTGAAATCTGTGAGGTCTGATAGGTTGATGTAAAACTTTCTTTTCCTTAGCTTTGGGTCAGTGGCGTATCCAAGGGACGCTACGGTGCCTATGTCGACACGCGCACGATCAATCCCACGCATTATATTGATGTGTGTACAAAAAATAGACGGCTATCTCATTGTCGCCGATTAGAGATCATCATGGCCGATTACACACGATTACATTACGATCGTGCGTGCATGTAATGCGTGTCTTTAAAAATAAAAAATAAATCAATTATCTCAATTAAATGCAATTCGCGTAAAATATATTTTTTAATATGCACATCGCCAGAATTGTTTTATGGCAATTTGCGTTTCTGGCATTATGCGTAATTGATAATTCCCGTAAGAACATTTTTTCCCCCGAAAACTTGGCATTATGCGTAACTCACATTTTGCGAAACTGGCAATACGACTCTAAACCCTACTGTAACTCTCAATGTAAGGTAATTGTGTTTTCAAGTTATTTTGAAATAAATGCCTATTTAAACATTTTTTGTTTTAATCGTAAGCACGCACGCACAGAAATTGGACTAGTCGATTTTTAATATCTTATTCTTAAATGACATGGCTGTATGGGCTCGAAACCCTTTGCCTTTTCCAATAACACGGAAAAGAAAAAAACGTACTAAAAAAAGTGTTTATTGTATTTAATTTCGTCGATTTTGTATAAATTATTAAATTAAACCAAAAACATTAAAATGTATGATCTAAAATATTGCAAATTATGTCTAGCGACCGACGTGAAGATGTCCAGTATGAACTCTTCAATTCTCAAAGTCTATACGGAATTTATTCGTTTGCCTGTAAGTTTCACTTTCAACCATATTCAATGCTTGCTTCTCTAAGACTACATTAAATGATGAATAAGATTCGATTCGATATCAGCACACCAATTCCAACTAGTCTAGGAGTTGGAAACAAATCACAAGTAGAACCAGTTTAACTTTTGAGCATCGATTACCAATTCTTTCAAAACAATACTTTCGTAAACATGTATACTTTGCTACTATCGTCTGGCTAGGGAAGGGTTAGTTCTACCTGTAGAACACGATAAAAATTCAGTCTGTAGTTATGAAGTTTGCCCTGAAATATCTGTGTCTAAGTCTTTTCTGTTCCACTTCTCAAACTAATAGTAACAGCAACATCTCTTTGCATTACTGATGTTTTTATGTGAACAGTCATAATAGTGAATAACATAAACAATAATTACATGAATGTATAATCATCATCAGCAGCCGACTAGTTCACTGCTGAACATAGGTCTCTCCCAGGGCGTACCAATGATCCCTGTCTTCGGCTCTTCTCATCCAGTCACTGCCAGCCACTTTGCGCAGATTGTCGCTCCATCTAGCAAAGGGCGTTACACATTTTTCTTCTATACATAATAGAGTATAATAATGATATTTAAATCTCATAGAAATATTAACTAAATGCTTTCCAACTAATTGGATACACCATCAGAAAACTGTTTATATTTTTATCTTGTTATAGTTGTTTAACCATGAGCCCTATGTTTGCTATGAGTGTGAAGCATTACTACGGAAGTATCAAGAGTTCCACTCAAAGTGCTGCCGAGCTCACAAAGTGCTTACTGCTATTACAACGGGTAATTCAAAGGTATGTACTAGAAATATTGTGCTGTGCAGTAAGATTTTAAATTTGATTGTCAATGTATCTCTCACCATCTTATCTTATGCTAGGGGGCCAGGAATAGCCCCAGTGGCACTTCGACCCTTGAGGATCTTTTGTGCCTACCCTATTTTACACACTGGTCATCTCAGTGTGCAGGTTTCCTCACGATGTTTTCATTCACGATGTTTTTCTTCTTCAGAGCAGTCGGTAAATATGTACGTAAGTCTTTGAGATATAGGAAAAACTCATTAGTACATGGCACTGCATGCTTTCGAACCCGTACCTCCCGCATAGGAGTCCGGTGTTCTAGCCTCTGTGCCACCAACGCTCACCAAATTCTCACCATACAATACATGTACATGTATATTCGTTACATACAATACCAGTTAATTCAAAAATCACTTTACCCAATCAAAAAAATAATCTTTAGGGTTGTGTCTTATAATTTGTTTTATATGGTTAAAAATGAGTAAGATATGTCAAATTTTGTGTAAATGCTTTATGCATATATACATAACTTACTACGTTCCTTGCGGGGTAGGCAGAGACAATGGAGTGCCACGAATCTATGTCTGCCAGGCCTCTTTTTAAAAAAATGCTTTATCATTTAATCAAAATTCGAAAATACTATGTTATTTTTTGTTTTTCTGAAAATAATGTGTCTAATACATATTTAATACCTTTATTATTCTACAGATAACAAAAGAAACTATCCAAAAAATAAATAGAAAACGGTACAATTTGGAATCTCGACTAATTGTGTCACCTACTACAGTAGTTAACAATGATGAAGATCAACCATCAGAAAATCATGGCAGTATTGAAGAAAAGTATTTAATAGAAGAGATAAAGTTAGAAGTTGAATATGAAAAGGAAAAGAAAGAACTTGATGATGTTAAAATACAAATTACGGATAGTTCAGAAAATAAAAACCTTTACGTAATATCTGACAATGATTCTGAATCTGGTGAACATTTGCCAGATTACAATAATTCATTGACAGCTGTTGCATTCAACATAAACGAAAATGTACAAAATATAGTTCCAAAAAAGGAAAAGACACGGAAACTTACAACTAGAAATAAAATATCTAAAGTTAAGAAAAAGAAAGATAAAATTACAAGAATTAAAGTTAAAAAAGAAAAGAGAACTATAGATAAAAGTAAACAACTATCTAAGATATCATCGGATATTACAAGTTTGAAAAATGAATCCGAAAATAATGAAACAACACTCACAGTTTTAAATAAATATATCAAAACGCAATTTAACAAAGAATTCAATACAAGTACTTTTGAAGAATATGCTACAGTAAAGTTGCTGACACTAGAAGAAGCGAAGAATGAAGTTCTTCTCAGGAAAGAGTCTAGGAATTATATATGTAGCGCTTTCAAATGTGACTTGTGTTGCAAGGGGTTCATTTCGAAGATAACTTTTGAGTCTCATCAGAAGAAACATAGCTCGGTAAATGTGTATAACTTTTAATTTTTAAATTATTATAAATAGGTTGGTAGAAAGAGCTACAACAACCAAGGACATGCAGGTATATTAGGTACTAGCGTTAGGACATGATAATACTACCTCATATCTGATGCACATTTTGATCGGAAAAACTATCTTTCTACATCGGACAACGTAGCCTAGGAGCTCGTAGCCTAGTCGCGAGCATGGTCCGAAAGTGATCGTGCAGGTTAAGCGACGTTGGCGAGGTCGGTGGATGGTGACCTGGATGGGTGACCGCTAGTGGCATATTTAATCTGAGCTCCTCCGTGCCTCGGAGAGCACGTTAAGCAGTCGGTCCCGATTGTTTTCGTTCGACAGCAGTCGTTAAGCCATGTCAGATGCCTACGGGCGGCCTGAACAACTCTGACAAATAGGTTGGCCACTAACCATACGATAAGCAAGCAACATCGGACATTCGCAATTCGAATTTTACTATTGGTTCCCATTCAAACGAACTTTTAGGTGAGAAATAAATGGACGGCAAACTGGCATGTCCTATGGTTTAAATCAATGGCTACAACAATATACATGGTGGAAAGTTTAGATGGGACACCAGAAGAGTTACAGCTATTTAAAAGCGTTCAGAACTTTCTACTAGAGACACTATAATAATAATATGACATGTTTTTCAATTTTCTCCAAATTAACACTGAGTATCTTTATTTTTTCAGGTATTCGGGACATTAGACTGTGAGTTCTGTTTCCTGAGGTTTTCCTCCCAAAGGATTCTCACCAACCACATGAGGATTTGTCACATACGCAAGTTTATTTGCAAGATCTGTTCGTATGCTTGCTTTAACCCGTAAGTCTTCACCAGTAATCTCTTAATTTTATTACTTTCCTCTACGGGACGGGGTAGTTAGTTTAGTAGAGTATAGTTTTTAAATATTTACTATGTCGTGTTAAAATACTCAATTTTGATTTCAGGAGTCAGGCCAAAGCACATATCCGTCTCCATAAAGGCAAGACGCACACATGCGAAGACTGCGGTAGACAATTCAAGTATGACTATATTTGTTGTAGAAATGTTAAACCTGGCATACACTTCTACATTATCCGAATGGAAGACGCTACATACAAGAACCGAAAAACTTATTGGTACATGACATTGTATGGTTTTGAACCCGGACCTGCCGCATGGGAGTCCGACGTCCTAGCCACGACGCCACCGACTCCCTTAACCGGTCACTGTAGCCTATAAACACCAGCTTCATGAAATGAAAGACCTTAGTTTCAGAAGTAGCGACTTTTTTAAATGAATTTGTGACTAGCCCATAATCATATCATTTGTCTAAACTTTCGTTAACCGACTGCTAGGATTAGGCTAGGACTACACGGGTACGGTTCCAGTCCCGGTTCGGTTCGCTGCGTCCAATCACGAAGCGCTGACTTCAAATGTGGGGACGGCGGAATGTATGTGATTGGTTGCAGCGAACCGGACCGGGGCTAGAACCGGACCAGTGATATCCGAGCCTCAGTAATACGGTTTTCTGTGATGATAACATAAACGTTGATCTCTTGCAGCCACGTCCACAGTATGCTGATGCATAGACGTATGAACCACGCAGCCGACCGCGTTTGTGAGCTCTGCGGCAGTACATTCTCTACGGAGCAAGGGCTCTACTTACACAAGAACAAATTGCATAGGCAGGTTAGTACTTTACTATTGGATCAGAAACTTGAATCGATATACTCATATCATAACTCATAAAATAATCACGGCTCCGTGTGTCAGGGTATTCTCATACTCATACCATTTATTGTTTTTCATGTGTTACAATTGGTCTTAAAAATGTATATTATCTGGTCATACATGAAACCCTGAATAGGGCACCGCAATATTAAATAAGAGATTATAATATTTTATAATAGTAATAAATGCTAACGAGATAAATTGAATTAAATGTCATTATAAGTTATACATAATTGGTTTTATAGTTAAGTATTGGTTTTATCATCAAAAAACTCCTGCAGTGAGTAGAAACATTTGTTAAGAAGATACATCTTTAATCTTTTATTGAATATCGAGTCTTTTAATTCGATGTCGATAAATTTTGAAATTTTGTTATATATTTTTATTGACATAACGAACGGTCCAGATTTAGGGCCGCTTGCGCGAAAGTGCGAGTTAAATGTTCTTAACCCGGGTTTGATAATCCTGAGTTAACTCATGTATTGTCTAAGACTCATACAAAATGTTTCAGGGTTTGCGTTGGTGCAAGACGTTTTTGTGATTTCACCAGGGTTAGGCACTAACTTGGTATAAGGCTCCTCTTCACGATCGGCCATGATGGGTGATTATGATGGCCCATGATGGGCGATGGTGTGGACACGTATCAAGTATCTCGAAAACGAAGCGTTTTTGAGGAGCACTGCCATTGTCAAATATATTAAGTAAAAGCTACAGAAGTGTTTGGCGAAGTTAATGCATATCCTCAGGAACACCTTGTGGAGGTGGGATTAAAGGCCATCATGGCCGATTACACCTGATCATGACCTCTACACGATCGTGCGTGCCTGAAATCACCCATCATGGCGAAGCATGAAGAGGAGCTTTACAGTTCGGGAGTCACATCAAATTCTGTTTCAGTGTTATAGATCTTAAAACGGTTACAAATATTTGGTGAGACAGACTTCTATACTAACGTCTTAACGATTTTTCTTTCGCTTTTTTATTTTAGGAGTCAAATATTGAGTTAAATGGCCCCAACTGTGAGGAGTGCGGCGTGCAGTTCGCGACGGAGACCGCGTGGAAGAGACACCTAGTGCTCTCTACTAAACATAAAGTTAGGTAAGTGAACAATATAAGATCTTCAAATGCTGTCTATCTCAAATTATTAAATAGTTGAAAATAAACAGAATAGGGGTTGTAGAATTTTGACCTTAACGTTTAAAAAAAATTTTGAAAAACTTCTAAATGGCGGCCACGCATAAATCGAACGTCGGTGGCCTAGTGGCTAGGACGCCGGACTCCCGTGCGGGAAGTCCGGGTTGAAAACCATGCCATGTACCAATGAGTTTTTCGGATTTTTTCGAAGACTTACGTACATTTACCTACTGCTCTAACGGTGACGAAAATCATCGTGAGGAAACCTGCATGTCTGAGCAAATGAAAAGTTTCCGAAGGCGTGTGAAATCCACCAATCAGCACTGGGCCCGCTCGGTGGATCATGGCCCGTACCCCCTTGGTCAAGGGGAGGCCTGCGCTCCAACAGTGGGGACATAATAGGCTGATGATGATGAAATCGAGAGTTGATATCAAAACAAACAAGAAATGTCATGTAACAAAATCTCCTAAAGTGTTACGTTTCCAAGATTTAAGCTATCAAAGTTGTGCTGGTCATAGAACATTACAACTTTGATGACTTATATCTTGGAAACGTGACACTTTATGAGATTTGCTCATATTACATTTCTTGTTTGTATCGATATCAGCTATCAATTTATATAAGAATTATGCATGGCTGCCATTTTGAAGTTAGGTTAGGGCCAGGTTCCATAGTGAAATCTTAGAACCTTTAATATTACAGGTATATAATTTAATACAGGTTTATTTTATTAGACAGTCAAGACAGTAAAATATTGAGAACACGGGTAAAATAAGAAACCATTTGATGAATGTTTTAATTTTTCATTTTACATATTGGCATCGATTCTGGGCTGTGAAATGTCCCGCACACTCTACACAATATAGTATGAGTGAGCGGGACAAACTGTCAGGTTTAAGTTTAGCTATAGACTTGGCGGTTACGCAGGAATCGGCGCCAATATTTATATTTATAGGGCGTATTCGCTACAGAACACAACATTGGATTGAATCCGAAATTTGTTTAAAAAATGTAAAAACCCCATTGTTCTGTTTTGTCCTGTTTGACTTTAACCACCTATAGTGGAACACGTTTCTTTCTATATTTAATTCTAATTAATTATTTTTGTAACCTCTACATATAATGACGTAATATAAACGTGTAGCGCCCTAACTATATTTTTATATTCATGCGTGAGTAGTAGGAACATACGCGGAGGCATGACGCTAAGTATCAACTAGCTGGAGTCATGCCAAAGTATATGTCTCCGGAAACATCTTTCTACAACATAACCCACTTGCATTATAACCTATGATCGGAGTAGGTAGGGCTGTTTTTGGTACTTGCCACATACGGTCATAATATGGATAAGTATGCCCAATAATCCAATTTCCGGGATTGAATAAATATATTATTTAGATTTTTTACGTTATATTTGTTTTGATACACATTTAAGATTGCTGGCTTAATAATTTTTTTAAAGATTCATGGCGCTAGTGTACCTATGGTAGTGTTTTAACTTCTTCGTAAGTTCACAATTTTTTAAAAATCGTAATCCGCCGAGTAAGGGCCCTCGCCCTTATAAAAGTAATTTACAACATTTGCTCGATAACTTAAAACGGGATCCCGAAATCATATCCATATTAATATAACCTTTGAGGACATTGACCCGAAAGAGCCCTACCTACTCCGATCAGTGATTATAACAATACGGAAAAAATTAATATAAAAATAAATAAATATAAACGTGTGTGGTATTCAGCATCTTGTGCTTCAATAAAGTGCTAGAAATCAAAATTATCTGTTTCCTTACTACAAAATTACTAGCCGTTCTAACCAGAAACAGGGCGTTTTCAGAGTCATTCGGATTTCGTCACGCATGCGAAATTGACAGTGTCAATTTGCAGGGTCTCCACGCACCCCGCATGCGGGTATCACGCATAATACTGATGTTATATGACGTGCGTGATGAAATACGCACAACTCTGAAAACGTCATATTGCAGTTGTATGAATAGTTGTATTTTTGTAGCAACGGCTGCGAAGTTTGCGGCGAAGTATTTGCCAACAAATCGGTTTTGAGGACCCACCTGAAAGTGCACGGCGTGCATTATAGACACAGGAAACAGTTCCCTGTCGCCTGCCACATTGTGAGTATAGTATACCCTGATCAGATATATAAAAAAAAACATGTCAAGCGGGCGCCATTAGTACTTTATATTGTGTTAGAGTTCGCTATGGAAAAAATAATCCTTTTCTATAAATTTATTGATTGTATAAGGAGTGCAAACGAGCAAATGGGCCACCTGATGGCTAGTGGTAACTGTCGCCCATAGACATCTCACATCACTATAATATTATTAGAGGATTTTAGATGCGCTGATAACCTTGAGGACTTAGATGGAGAGCTAGGAGAATGTTGTTTGAAATTGAAGTCTAATTTAATTCAATTTCCAGTGCAGTTGTTTGAAATTGAAGTCTAATTTAATTCAATTTCCAGTGCAGTTGTTTGAAATTGAAGTCTAATTTAATTCAATTTCCAGTGCAACGAATGGTTGGCCAGCCGTAGCGCGTACAATGCCCACATGACGTCACAGCACCCGCAGTCCGGCGCCGCGCGGAGAATCGACCCCGACAGGAAAGGGGTCGACGAGGATGGGCAGAGATTCGTCTGTGAAGTGTGCGGGAAGGAGTACAAGGTATTATTTACACGCTGTTACCGCTGTCAATGCCGTGTTGTGTCGTGCCGGCCCTAAAGAATAGCACCACACCAACTCTTCCCGTGGGTGTCGTACGAGGCGGCTAAGGGTCTTAATGGATACTATTCTACATCTAGTAGACGGCGATAAAGTCACCACTTATCACGTTTGTTCACCAAATCTTACGGCGAAAAGTGGGAACTATCTATGATGAAGGTGGTTCCTCTGTCTACCCCCTCGGGGATTATGGACGTGAGAGTTTTGTATGTATGTTACCCGCCACTTCATTCGCGTTCCATACGAACTTTACCCCCACTTTTGACTCAGTTTTAAGTAGAATTTTCAAAATGTCTAGATTTCAATCTGGATGTTCAGTACGTACGTAGTTTTACGTGATGTGCGTTCAAACAAACGGACAGACAGATAAAGAAAAAAATCCCTTTACGATTCTATTACCTATGACCTATACGTATAGATACTCTGATCAAGAAAATAAAAACTCTATCACAAATGAGGCACTGGTACGTTTATAATTAGTGTTATGGAGATCGGAATAAAAAAAAAGTTTAATTTCACAATGTGGCGAGGGTTTTCATATTTATGCCCGTTATGGTCAAGTTTTATAGTCTCTATTGCAATTTGTATGGGGCCATATGACCAATACTGTCCACCATTGTATTTTGGTTGAACATCCTTATATCCATCCAACCATGTATTTTGGTTGAACATCCTTAAATGACTCGAAATCGAATTATTTGCTTTAAAAGTAAATTGGCAATTTTTTTTGTAATAGATACAGTCGACCACGGGTCAACGTACCCAAAACGTCAAAATTTGAGAAACTGTAATGTAACAATTTATAAGGTTGATATTTAATCAAAAAAATTTGACAGTTGGTAAAGTAGCTAGTGATCGACAGCGGTCGACTGTACCATAATGCCAGTAATCTGACACGATGTTTTCAACATCAGGTTCGATGTCTCCTGCTATACCACCAACGCAGTCACACGGGCGAGCGTCCCCACAAATGCGACGTGTGCGGGAAAGGGTTCGCCAACCCCGCCATGGTGAATGTGCACAGAGCCATCCACGGGCCCAAGAGGTTCCAGTGCGACGTCTGCCAGAAGGCTTTCGTCCGCAAGGGCGCGCTCAAAACGCACCTTAAGGTGAGAAAAGATTAACCTTAATAACAGGGTATTATATACTAAAGTGGCGCAGGGCGGGACACTTGGTTAGACGTGGTGACGGCCGGTGGACCAGAGCCCTCACAGAGTGGTGGCCAAGGTCGGGGAAAAGAGGAGTAGGTCGTCTAGGAGCTAGATGGGCGGATGACATCACCAAAGTCGCATCGAAGACCTGGATGCGGCTTGCACAGGATCGTATAGGGTGGCACAAAAGAGAGGAGGCTTATACCCTGCAGTGGGACGATATGGGCTGATGATGATGATGATGATATACTAGAAATTAATAAGTAAGGCTCGTAGCCTAGTTACGAGCACGGTCCGAAAGGTGATCGTGCAGGTTAAGCAACGTTGGCGCGGTCGGTACCTGGATGGGTAACCGCTTGTGGCATATTTCATCTGAGCTCCTCCGTGTCTCGGAGAGCACGTTAAGCAGTCGGTCCCGGTTGTTGTCGTTCGACAGCAGTCGTTAAGCCATATCAGAGGCCTACGGGCGGCCTGAACGACTCTGATAAACAGGTTAGCCACTAACCATACGATAAGCAAGCAATAAGTAATAATAACCTTAAAATCACGTCTACCGCACACATTGTTAATTACTATAAGTTTATCTTGTATTTCACTAAGCTAAGTGGATTGTATCATTAGAGAAATACATGTCTTAAACCGTAAACCGTAACCGTAGAAAAAGTGATTGGGCTACACGGTGTCAACTACTTCACTCGAATTTTGAAAACCTGTATGTAATACGATATAAAGCTCAAATTTCAATGCTTTGCTCTGAGTTGAGTTGGTGCCGGGTTCGCGTTGAGTTGCTATAATATGCGAAGACTATTTTTATCACACTTAGGGTGTTATCATCCACCGACGTCGATCGACAGTTTCTTTCTACACTAAATCGAACTGGCTGATTGCTCGATCTTTATCGATTCGTCGAGCACATCACGCGCGAGTGCCCGCTGCGAGCATACGCCGGTGACCCTGACGACTTCATCCTACTAACCTCAGACGCCGCCGAATGGCTAAGAAACCTGGATATTTGGTTGTGACATATCGCAGTACCTACTGTTATTGTATATTGTGTATAACTCCATCTGCCATACGAATAAATAAATAAATAAATCGATTCGTCATCGAACGATCGATCTATGACAGAAAATGGCTCGATCGGTATCCATCGATCAACCAAAGTTACCACTTTAATCGATCCACGTCTCTGTTCGCGTAGCCGATCGAAAACTGCTCATAAAACACAAATTCGTAAATTGTCATTGAAAGCAATATGTTATTCTAGGTTATTTGAGCAAAGTCGTATTTAAGTCGTACACGAAATGTAAAAGAGATATTTAATTTTATACCTAGTCATTAAAATATTCAGGATTAAAGTGTGCTGCAGATATTTTTGAATATTTTTTTGTCATTGTGCTAGTGGCGCCACTACCCAAGCAACAAATTACGGTAAAAATGACGTCATATATTGGTCACAATTAACGTCATGTTTCATGTGATGATGTCGCAAAATTATGACTAAATCACGAGTTATGACGACTTTATGGACGTCTTATATGACACATTATAAGATACAAAATTCCGTCAATTATAACGTTATTAGTCGAAAATTACGTCATAATAGACGTTATAACGTTATTGACGTTAAAATCACGTCATTGTGACGTGTGCTTGGTTAGTGGTAAAACATTGCAGGATTACCTCCTATTGAAAGGTACCAGAACTCGGTGCCAATTCAGTTACAGAGCGATCAACTGAAAAAGTTCCATAATTTTTCTACTTCAATTGTTAACAAGACATTCCTTTCCAGACACACTTTGGAATCCGTCGACACAAGTGCCCCATTTGCGAGAAAACATTCCTATTTCCGTCTGACATCAAACCGCATATAAAGTACACGCACGGGAAGGTGCCTTGGCCGAAAGGCAACGGGAGCAAGCGGAGAGCCAAAGAGCCTGTCTTTTGAGATACCCAGTCATATTCTCCTTGGTTGTAATGGGATACGACCGAGGAATTTCGATGTAGCACCCATGATACGACCATAAACATAGTATCTACTGGCGTAAACGCGTATCTCGCTTACACTCTCCGTTTATGGATACGACCTATGGATCCGATATAGTTTCGCTCTGGATTGTTAATATTTTTTACCGTATGCGGGCTGGTATAAACTAACAGTAGATTTTGTCATGGCTCCTCTATACGATGGTCCATGATGGACACGCGCACGATCAACTGCCCGCATTCCTTTGATATGTGTACGAAAAACCGACGGCTATACGATTGTTGCCGTTTAAAGGCCATCATGGCCCATGATGGCCGAGCGTATAGAGATAGAGGAGCTGATTACATTATATTATGTCATACATATGTATATTTGTAGTCATCATAAGTTAATTTGTGTATAGTTGGCCACTAACCATACGATAAGCAAGCAATATATGTAAGTATAAAATAGGCAAAGATAAGCTAAACAAATACAGTGGTTTTAAATTCAATGGATGTTTGAAGGGTTTCTAAAGTCTTCTATATTTCCTTAAATGGATGATGTTTGAAGGGTTTCTAGTCTTGTACCGGGTTTAACAAAAATCCCCTATAGACCCGAAAGGGGGGTGTTCATTGTCCATAACGGAACAACTCACTATGGGGCTTTTTAACTTTGATATTGCGAAAAAAAATCAGCTGTTTTATACATTTCGGTCGTGTATGGAACAGCTGATAATTTTTTCGCGATTTCAGAGTTCACCTCGTAGTGAAAGTTGTTTAGTTAAGGACTATAGGGGGGTTTTTGTTACACTCAGTATATTTTCATAATCGACTAATTCTTGTTTCGTGTATAATCGGAAAAACAAAATAAATTATTATTTTTAAAACCTTAACTATTTATCAAAAATGTATTTTCAGTTCATCCAGAAAATAATCGAATTTTCGAAATATTAAGGGATTATTTGTAAAATTGGTAATTCGAAAAGTTACATTACCAACTTCATCGAAATTCTTTACATTATAATAATATTACTTGCTAATAGTTTAAGAGATTATGGGGACTGGGGACGTCCCTTTCGGCTCGTGGATATATTTATAAATAAATAAATGCTTATCGAAAGATTTTGTTTTATTTGCATGCTGTCCATATTGGCAGGCTGCTAAATATATAAAAACCAAGAAGCTAGGTTGGTATAACTATTTGCAAGTAACTTGCTAAATCTACTAAAAATAGTAAATGAAACTTCTATGATAGATTGTTGAGACATGGTGAGAATTGACCCACCTGACACCGCTACCTGCTACGTTTCGTAGAGTGCACGTCAATCACGAGTCGCGTTTTAGTACGTTTCTAGGTGTCAGCGGGCTTAGAAGAGCGAGGGATGAGTATGGGCTACCGCGAAGTGTGGGGGAGGTTAAGCCCCGCTCCCTCGCTCTTCTACACCCCGCTGACACCTAGAAAAATGTGCTGGAACGCGATCGTGCCTATATTCAGATCGGCCATAAAGATTAACGCGCTCTATACGTAGGGGTAGGCCTTGTTGGTACCACCGGTCGTAGAAGAGCACGCGCGCCAAATCAAGGCCCTAGATTACGAAGTAACAATCCTTGTTATTGCTGTGGTAATTAGAAGCCTAAAATGGCAACATTAATACAAAATAGCACTTTTAAGCATGATGCAATTTTAAACTTGTTGCATCGTGAAATAGAGCCCGGTTGGAATAGGCTGTATGTGTAGCTGCCATTGCCTAAACTATGGCGTACCTACTTATACTGTCAAAAGTGACGGTCGCACTGTCGATTAGTGTTACTAACGTGATAAAGTTTCGATCAAATTTAGTGAATATTAGGTGCATAGAAATTATTATAAACATATGTTTTGTTCGGGATGATTTTAATTTGTCTGATGATTATGGTCATTGAACCTGTAAAATGATTTATTTTATGATGGGTTCAAGAACAGGTTCAAGAGTTTGCATGATTATCATACTGGAAATTCAATTTCAAACATTTACTTTAAAAAATTGCAATTTGCGCTGGCTATACAGGCTGAATGTTGTTGTTGCCTTCTCTTCTTGTGCCATGTTTGTTGATTTTTTACCAAACAAATTGTTTCAGTTTTCCATTGTTTCCTGTCCAGATTGTCCAGGAGATTATTATAAACGTGCAATCAAATTAAAATGTATGACCTATATTGCAAACTGTGTCTAGTGACCGACGTGAAGATGTCTAATATGAACACTTCGATTCTCAAAGCCTATTCTGAATGTATTCGATTGCCTGTAAGTTTTTATTAATTTTGTTATTTTTATAACTATTGCTTTTTTATTAGAAATTCTATACGAAGAGTTTGTAGTCTGCCAGGATTTTTTTAAATTATGTTGGGTTACAGCTAGTAGCAGTAGCAATAGATTGTTAAAAATCCTCAAAATATGTACAGTGGGCAACACATCAGGCCCTTTAGTACTTTGTCACTTTAATTTATTTGACACATTTATATGAATGATCAAGGAATGATAACAAAGGTTTATTGTGATGGTTCCACATAGAATAGCTTGATCTGTCTTCCACTGTACCTAACCTACCCATTGATTTATTACTGGAGTCATGCTGAATGTAGAATCAATTAATTTAAAAAGTTGTTATATTACCAAGCTTACCTATTCATGCCATATTTTTCTGTACTAAATATCTTTCAATATCAGTTATCTATGACATTTCAGTTATTCAACTGTGAAAATTATGTCTGCTATGAGTGTGAGGCATTACTACGGAAATATCAAGAGTTCCACTCTAGGTGCAGCAGAGCTCACAATATACTTACTGCCATAATAACGTCACACAACTCCAAGGTATGTATGACACATCTCTTGACTATCTTGATCGTAGAGGTCAAGATTCACCTTGGGTTGCTTTGCCAGCAGAGTTAATAAGAGATGTCTTGTTCAGATGAAGTAGTCGTAGATTAAAAAAGTACTTTAGTCTCTGTCTAGGAAACAGGAAACAGGTGTGAGTTTATGTATTTATGGTACTTACAGTAAAAAATATTATTTTGATTCTTTGTATCCAAAAAGTTTATTATTATTATAATCTTTATTACACACACAGACAAAATATAAAAAATACTTAATAAACGAAAAAATAAAATATGTATAAATGGTATAGCATAACTCGTTTCGAGTTTTCTCCCTGCTGCTAGTTTAGGTGTAAGTGTAAAGTAAATGTATTAAAACTATAGCTTAGAAGTTTACAGTATCCAGTATAGTATACAGCAAAACATTAGGTATCAAGATTTTATTTATTTAGGTATTTAAATTATAATTTTACAGATAACTAAAGAATCTATCCAGGAAATAAATAGAAAACAATGTAATTTGAAGTCCAAACTAGCCCTGTCAGGCACTGGAGTACATTATTTGGGTCCACTAAGAGGTAATGTAAAGGAAGAAGAAAATTATTTTATAGATAAAATAAAACCTGAAATTGATCACCGACAGGACAACAAAGAAATTGATGATGTCAAAATAGAAATTAGTGATTGGATAGTAAATAAGAATGTATGTATAAAGTCTGACACAGATTCGGAATTTGGTGAACATATACCAGATTGTAATAATACATTCATAGAAGTTCCAGTTATAAATGAGACTGTACAAAACGTTAATAAGGAAAAGAAACGGAAACTTACAACAAGATATACAACATCTAAAATCAAGAAAAAGAAAGATAAAACAACAGTAACTAAAAATAAACGACAAAAGAAATCTTCAAGTGTTTTAAATGATAACCAACTTAAAAAAGTAAAAGTTGAAGTAAAGAAAGAGGAAGATATTTTAAGAAGTGAATCAGAAATTGATGTCACTGCAAAAAAGTATGTGTTAAGGGGCATTGGACCTAAATTTGAAGAAAGTTTCTTTGAGGGCTATGCTATTGTGAAATTGTTGACAGTAGAGGAAGCAAAGAATGAAGTTCTTCTCAGGAAAGAGTCTAGCAATTACACATGTAGCGCTTTCAAATGTGACTTGTGTTACAAGGGATGTGATTCCAAGAAAACGTTTGAGATTCATCAGAAGAAACATAGCTCGGTAAGAAGTATATTTTTTTTAAATTATGATGATAGGTGGGTAGGAAGCTACATCTAAATTGAGACACTAATAACAACAATTGGTGACATCGCACCAATTCTGTGCTAAGTTAATATTAGTGTCTCAGTTTAAATGTCATTGATCTGAATAGCGACTACTTTATCACTAAACAGACCCTCTTACACGATCTAGCACCCTCATATACCTTGTGAATGAGACAGATTCATTCAGATTTACCTACCACCCCAGAATCAACGCCAATGTATGTTATATGTATTAAAATTGTTCAACGTGGAATATCTACCTAAACACACATTGAAGATTAAATAATCGATCTTATATTTTTCTTAGGGCCTACCGCACACTATCAGAGACTATATCTTGTTTGACCACAAGTGCTGTACCGCGCCTTGGGTGGCGGGCGCCGGAGGGGAGGCGGGCGAGGGGCGGGCTTCACAGAGCGGAGCCAATAGAGCGGGCCTCTCCGCCCCCACATCTCGCCGCGCAGCTACCTAAGGCGCGGTACAACGCTTGCGGTCAGGTCCTATAGGTGATAGTCCGTACTTTAAGGTTTAGCTTAACGTTACGCCTACACTGAAGAGTAGAGACAGTTGGATATTTTTATACCTATTTTATCCAACCTATAACTTTTCAGGAGTTCGGGCCATTTGAGTGTGAGTACTGCCACTTGAGGTTCACCACTCAGAACCAGCTCAGTTATCACTTAAGGAGGTGTCATATGCGCAAGTTTAGTTGCTTGTTCTGCTCGTATGTTTGCTTTGACACGTAAGTTTCATCAATAATGACTTTTCATCTGAGCTGTCTGGTGCCGGAGAGCACGTTAAGTAATCGGCCCAGTTGCTGTCGTTCGACAGCAGTCGAACGCCTGCAAACGCCTACGGGCGGCCTGAACAATTTGACAATTGGTTGGTTACTAACCATACGATAAGCAAGCAAGCAGTGGTTTGAGTTACTGTATGGTCGTGAAACTTAATTTAGGACCCATTTTTACACATTGAATAACCTTGTCATAGTCAATCCTAGATTAACGGTAGCATTAGATCTCTTGACGTTTACGTTTTATTGTGGCAAAGTCCTTCAGTGTTTAAAAGTGGGTCTCAAATTAAGGTACGCGACTGTACAGTACTTTACAAAGTTAAATTAAAGGTTGGAAAATACATAAGTTTGTGTGTTACAGATTACAAGCAAAAATTCATGTCAGTGTCCATAAAGAAGGGTCGTTTGAATGCCAAGACTGCAATAAATATTTCAAGTAAGTATGAATATTTCTTTATGTATTTATTAAATCTCTAAAAGTGAAACGCTATCTGTCTGTTTATTGCTTTTTCATGGGCAAATGGCTGAACGGATTTGCATGAAATTGTACATATAGATAGTTCTTGACCAAAGGCCTATGATAAACAAGACCCATCTATCAGTAGATGGTAAATGGCCTTAAATCCGGTATGGCAGCTAAACCTTAATGAAACAAATTGGATCAGTGGTTCTAAAATCTTGGAGTATCTTGGGATGTTGGAGTATGATGGGATCTCTGGAACGGAAACAGTTAGGTGGTTCGAGTTTGAGCTCAAATGTTTATGACTATGGTGACCTTCCCACATCTGAAACCTTGAGGATCCGATGAAGAATAATGGTAAATCGGGGGTTTCTTAAATTTTTAACTTAAGTTATTTAAAGTTTATGTAATACATTGCATCTTCGATACTTGTCAAATATCATATTGAATCCGTGTCGTAATGTAATGAGATGATTGCTATGGCACAAGAAGAATGGCATAACAACTAGATACGGATTCCACGATGTTCACTTCACTGCACAAGGGCACGTCATCAAACGTAATACTCGGTCGATGACGTGCCCTTGTGCGGTGACGTGAACATCGTGCAATCCGTAGTTGTTATGCATTTCTTCCTGTGCCGTGATTGCTGCTTTGTTGCTTGCAGACACTATCAAAGTTTGCAAGTGCACAGACGTACGAAGCACGCAGCAGACTGCGTATGTGAGCTCTGTGGCGGTACTTTTATGACTGAGCAAGGGCTCTCCTTACACAAGACGAAGTTGCATAGGCAGGTTAGTACCTTATAGTTTTCATATAATTATATATTATATTCATATATAACTGTAGACAATTCGCAAGTAAATCCAGGTTTCAATGTTGGTCAGAGCGTTGATGGCGTCGTGACCAGAATGTCGGACTTCTGAGCGGGAGATCGGGTTCGAAACCAGGCAATGTCATGTTTCGAAAGACTTACGTACATTTACCGACTGCTCTAATGGTGAAGGAAAACATTGTGAGGAAACCTGCATGTCTGAGGAAATGAAAAGTTTGCGAAGGCGTGTGAATCCACCGCACAGCCTTGGGCTCGCTCGGTGGATCATGGCCCGTACCCCCTTGAGCAAGGAGATGCCTGTGTCCCAACAGTGGGGACATTAATAGGCTGATGATGAATTTAATTTCCAACAATACAGTGCCGTATCCAGAGGGACATGCCCCACTACCAAACCCAAAACGTCTTAAGATCCTTTAAAGGCGCAAGGCTAACCTTTTACCATTTTTACTACTGTTTTTAGATTTATGTAACCAATCTTTCCACATTTTTATGGACCCTGACAGAAGCCCTATTCTATAAAAATATAAAATAAAAAATTATTCATGCAGACAGTATCTTTTACTTTTTCTCAGATTTCCCTGGCTCCCACACTAGGATACCCTGTGTTGTTGGGCCCAGTCTCTTCCGATATATCTACATTATTATGACATAATACGGTTATGCAATCTATCTCTAACCTTTTCTATTTTAGAAACTAGGAAAAAAGACTGAGCTGAAAGGACCAAAGTGCGAGGATTGTTGTGTGAAGTTCGCGTCGGAAACCGCGTGGAAGCGACATCTAGTGCTCTCTCCTAAACACGAAGTTAGGTAAGCGAACGAAAGTAGATTTTTACAGCCTCCGTTCTAGTGTAAAGATGCGTATTTTATATCCTATTGTCATATTAAGGGTGTTGGGCGGGACCCTTCAGGTAGGGTCTCTCTTGGCGACAAAGCGCGTAAGTCAAATATTTCCCTAATTACGAATGACCTGCGGATCTATTCAAAATTCCGAACACTTATGAGTTATGAGCATAAACAATATTTATAACGCCGTCGTACCAATTCTCGAAACTACAATCCTTATAATTACAAGTTTAACTAAGATGGCAACATTATCAGAAACTATTTAATTTATTTCGATGAGAATTATCCCCTGAGACATGCCGCAGTGACAGCCATCAGTGGAACATCTGAATGAATTACCAACTCAGACCAGTTTGGCAACTGGTTTCCCTTCAAGGCGACTAACCCCCTTAATTTATTTCGTTTTTTTGTGTGTTGTTGGCATTGGTGCCATTTGATCCACCTAGGTCCTATTTCACAAAACAACAATCCAATTACAAATCTAAAATGGCAACATTGGCGCTATTTTGTATGGGGATTTCTCTTAAATGTTGCCAGTTTAGACTTGTAATTTTTAATGAATATTTTTTTGTAAATTAGAACCCGGGAGTAGCGATTTGAAAAAAATGACAATTCTAGTGGCTGACTTGGCGAATTTATTTTTCATAGCAATGGCTGCGAAGTGTGTGGCGAAGTATTTCTCGACAAGGCGGCTCTGAGAGCCCACACAAAGGGACATGTGAATTACGGTAGCAAAAAAGTACCTGCCGCCTGCCGTATTGTAAGTAATGTATTGTTTTTTATAACCAAAATGTAATAAATTTATGAATCTGCAATAGATCTTATTGCGTAATCGTAGCCTTCGGAAAAAAATAGGAAAAAATAAAAAATAAATAAATAGAAAAAATTAATAAATGAATAGTAGTATTTCGCTAGATAGCGCGAATTTTAATACAAATTCGACACGTAGTTTTGTCATCCACTCCGATTGTAAATCTTTTTGGTTTTTGATAATCATTGGGGAGAGCGAATCCGAAGGTCAGTGACGGGTCCTTCTTTTCTCCATTATTTTAATATTTGTATAATTTCAATTTAACATATACCTTGACCATAAACTAAAAGAACCCTCACCTTATTGCGGAATTAAATGGTACTAGTTTTGTCATAGAGAACTCCGTAACACAGATTATAAAACTACCAATGGCCCCCATGGTCTTGACTGGGTTTTTAGTTCCTGCTCAAGGTTTACATACATACATACCTATGTCCCTTGCGGGGTAGGCAGAGAGAATGAAGTGGTCACGAATCTCTGTCTTGGCATGCTTCTCTTGCTTCTTCTACAGTCATTCGTAGTTTCACGCATGCTCGCCATTGGGGTCGTCTGCTCTGTATATTAAAATCTATGAACACTCGGTCAATCTGAATATTAATTTAAGTAGACACGTTACTTATTTCTATTATTTTTAAGATAAGATTTATTGTGTAAAAGTTTAGGTAAGAATTACAAATATTGCAGATATAGTTGCATAAACATGTCACACTAAACTTTACCTTTACAGTCATATACACTTTACATTTTTTACATTTTTAACTTGATAAATGTAATCCCTCAACCCTGCATATGGTTAGTGGCCAACCGTTTAGGCCACCGGGACTGACTGCTTAACGTGCTATCCGAGGCACGGAGGAGCTCAAATGAAATATGCGACGAGCGGTAACCCATCCTGGTTCTGATCACCTTCGGACTGGGCTCGCAAGTAGGCTACGAGCTCCTCAATGTAATAAGAATAAGTATTCATTATTTTAGTGCGACAAATGGCTGAACAATCGCCGCGAATACAAGTCTCACATGACGTTACAACATCCGGTTTCTTTTGCCGCGAAGAGAGTCAAAGACGAAAGGAAATCCACTAAGAAGTACGTTTGCGAATTGTGCGGGGAATCATTCAAGGTGTGTATGTGTATTATTTAAAATAAACTAATAAGTGCGTATCAGGCCTCGCTATATCTTTATAAAGAAAATTTGTAATTACTCATAACATACATTACAAACTAATACAGATGTATCATGTTTTAGTAGTTTGTAGTAGTTTCAAATAGAGGATATGACCAATATTCTAGCCCACACAGACAGGACGGAGCGACAGCACTAGGGCTTTATTTTCTCCTTCAACATCCTTAAAAATGACTTTGTGAATGTATTGTACAGTCGTGAACCTTAATTTGGGACTGACTTTTACACATTGAACGACTTTTGTCACAATAAATAAATTTCCGTCTACGGAAAATCAAAAGAGATCTAATACTATAAGTATAGTGTTAATCTAGTAACTATGCCAAGGTTGTTTAATGTGTAAAAGTGGTTTATTATATATTATATTTTAATATAATATATCCCCTTGTATTTGGAGAGCAGACGAGCAAACGGGCCACCGGATGGGAAGTGGTCACCGTCGCCCATAGACATCTCACCTCACTGTATTAATATTGGAGGGTTTTCGATGCACTGCTAACCTTGAGGACTTGGATGGATTGCCTCGTGTGCCGGTGATTACGCCTGGCTCTCTTAACCATTAAACCGAAATACAGAAACGCAAGTATTTCTACTTTGCGACAGAAATAGATAAGAGGGTGGTACCAACCTAGGCGATCCTGCACATCAGAATCTACCACCTGCAAGATAAGAGGGTGGTACCAATCCAGAGCCCTACATTTTTAAGATTCGCGACCGTACTTAACAATAGGTTTTTTTTCAGGGGAAATGCTTCCTCCAATATCATCAATGGCGCCACACGGGCGTGAGCCCATACAAGTGCGGGATTTGTGGGGAAGGGTTCCCGGATCCGGGCGCGCGGTTCCGGCACGAGAACCGGCACGGCGACGGCGACCAGATGTTCCAGTGTGACGTGTGCCGGAAGACTTTTAACAAGAAGGGCAACCTCACTAGGCATATGGAGGTATAACATAGCACAGCATAGCTCTCACATCCACAATCCCCGAGGGGGCAGACTGAGGAACCACCTTCATACATACACAGTGCTAGCACTAGACGACTCTATTAAACCCTGACCAGGACTAAAAAACCTTCGCCATATTGCGGAAATAAATAATAATCCTTAGCTCATTTTGTAAAACTGCCAATGACGCAACTTTGCAGGGTTTTTTGGTTCCGGTTTCCTTTGTATTGCCTGGTTGGGGTTTATTTCAATATTTGACAAAAAATTTGCTTCCAGGGCCATCTGGGCATACTGCCACACAAGTGCCCCAGCTGTGATCACAGGTTCCGGTACGCGGGTGACATCAAACGGCATATAAAGTACACGCACGGCAAGATACCATGGCCGAAAGGCGACGGCAGTAGGCGGAAATCTAAGGAGATTAATACTGGAAAATTCCAGATAACTCCTTCTTGAGCTGACATTACCTTCAATTCAGAGGTAGCCGCCAAATCTAAAGCTAAATGAAACTATCACGCTCACTCATATGCTAGATTGTGCACGAGTGAACGGGACGTTTCGTTCGCGATTATCGGATAACCCGGAATCGGTGCTAAACATACTAAAAGTAACCATAACTGAAAAGAACAACTTTCTATGGGGCCAACTATGAAATCGCGAAAAAATCCGCTGTTCTATATCAAAACCTAGAATATAAAACAGCTGACATTTTTCGCAATTTAAGAGTTGGCCCCATAGTGGAAGTGATTCAATTATGGATACTGAAGGGGGGTACCCCTTTTGGCTCTATAGGGGTTTTTTGTTATACCCTGTACACTCTGCTTGATAAAATGACTCTGTCATCTGTCAGGGAGTCACTATCAAGCAGAGTATAGTTGGAAATGTTGTCAGTACATTCGCTAATCTCTATTAGGTTAGGTAGTGTTAATAAGCGACGGATATCATTTACGAAACAACAATCCATGTAAATTAGGTTTCGAAAAAAATCAATAAACAAATATATACGGAGACAATGGAGAAGTGATAGAGGAAGAGTAATTTATTTATTTATTCGTATGGCAGTTGGAATTACACACAATGACAGTACTGTGACAACTTCTTGGCGGCTGCACTTGTTCAAAGCAAAGAGATCTCGCAGCCTCTATACACAGTAACATGTCAATACAATCCTAAAAAGGCTCCTTTAAGAGCTCCACGACGAAAGACCACGGATCATCAGTCAGAATTTGTCAATTGAACATTGAAGGCATCAGTAGAGCCAAGAGGAAGAGTATCATTATCATTTATTTATGTTGTATTAATCATACATCATCTGTATTATCATACATATTATCAGTAATGTCACGGATTATTTAATGTGGTGTTTAGACAGTTATGCTGGGGCCACACTAACGTCTAATGCCATTAATTATCGCGTTATTTGACATTAAGAGCAGATGCGAAAGGACGTATCCGCATTTTTTTCCTAATGACGTTAGGCCCCTTCGCATCTGCGGTTAATGTCTAATAACGCGTTAATTATTGGCATTAGAAGTTAGCGTGGTTCCGGCATTAGTGTTAAGGATTATGTAGGTAATTTAATTATTTTTTTATAACACTGATGTCATGGCCACTTGTAACATCTGTTAAATACCTGTAATAATAATTGAAAGAAATCCCCCATACAAAATAGTGTCAGTGTTGCCATTTAAGACTTAATTACAAGCATTGTTGTTTCGTGAAATAGGGCCCAGGTGGAATATTGTTTTTACCAATGAAGTTGTATATAAAAATATTATTATCAAAATTGGTGTCGATTCTGACCTAAATCTAAAACTAAATTGATTATTAAAATAAACTACGACGGACGTTTCATTTAGCAGGAAATCGACACCATTGTATTAGGATGTGTAGTTTAGATATGTTTTAACAACTTGTTACGAAAGGAACGTGGGGAGACGAAGGTTCCCAGCTTGAATTAGCTTGTTGATATATTTTTAAATAAATACATGTTTATCATAACATTCTTGTTTTAATTGCATGGATAATGTTAGAAAATATATGTCTGATTTTGTAGAGTAGAATTTAAATAATGACAACTTTCTATAGGTATACATCAATTTTTATTTTTATTTTTTTAAAATCAGGCGAAATACAACCCATACAAATTAAAAAATACAAATGTAAAAAGAACTTAAACAAAAATAAGCTAGGCACCTATTAAATTATACAATATAAGACGTTATTTTTGCTCGGAATCCGGTGCATGCGCAACCAACTCTTAAAAAATACATTCTCAAATAAGTTGTCATTGAGGACAGACACTAACTCATTTTTAGAGTCACGCACTCTGTCCCAGAACGTTGCCACCCTGCTCCTCAGCATCAATGTTGCATCAATATTATATATCACAGTGACATTTTCATATGATTTCCATATGACGTAATAATTACTATTAATTTAAATTTGAAAAACGTGACGAAAATTATGCGAACGCCTGCTCATGGTCTTCGTCATGATTTTCAAATTCAAATTAATAGTAGGTTTATAATACATTCAGACTGGAATTAGACAAGGAAATTAGATACTATTTATACAATACTATACTTTAGGCTTTATTCTGATACTAAAATTATAGAAGTAAATTTAATAATTTGGAGCTCGAGAATAGTTAAACTTGTCAGTTTAAAATTCATACTAATCGGCGTGCACGAACGCACAAGATAATATTTCTCCGGAGTTTTTTTTTGCCGTTGCACGAACGCACCGCAGTATATTAATTTTGACATTTTGTAAAAATCTAGGGCCTTTTCGAAACGACTGGAGTATTAAGTTCTATTATTAGCTTGACCACGGATGCTATACGACGCCATAGGTAGCGGCAGACGTGCGGGGGGAGGGAAGCGGGCGAGCGCGGATTGGAAGCTAGCGGTCCCTAACATAGGTAAATGATAGATCTGTGAGTGTTACCAAATATTTGAAAAGAAAAAGAGTGGCGATTTGGCTGGATCCGACAAGCTAGAGATGAGACCCATGGATCCGAGTTACGGAACAGGTTTTCGGATCCGTGTCCTGTTGCACCTGTATCCCAGCCGGACCCGGCTGGGACAAACGTAACAACACCACATAGATCCGGGATCATCTGAGGATTTCGAGTCTAGCTCCGAAACAATTCTGGAGGTCCGAGGTACCCATCTCTGGCTTGTCGGATCAGGCCAAGTTGCAATGGGCGTGTTATATGATTGAAATGTGTTACATGGTGTTTTTGCCAACATTTGACTTGTCTAATATTTTTAACTAATTGAAGATAGAATTTACATCAGATCTGGCTGTATGGGCTTAGATCCTTTTGCTTTTATAGAAGGAACGAAAACAATTGGATCGAAAAAATAACAATTGAAATAGCTTTTCGTTTGTTTTTGTTATTTTGTTTGAAAAAATTAAAATGTATGATCTAAAATATTGCAAATTGTGTCTAGTAACCAACGTGAAGATATCAAGCATGAACGCTTTAATTCTCAGAGCATATTCAGAACTTCTTCGGTTGCCTGTAAGTCTAATTTCTTTTCTCTGTAATCTAGACACACATGTGTGTCCGCCAAGTTTCGGAATTATTATCTACATTATACCTAGGTAGGCACTCTATTTTTTAACCTTTTAAGCGCCAAACATATTTTCTTTGAACTTGCCCCCACCGTCAATCATATAAAAATAATCTCAATCAATTAGTGCTTGCATTTAAAAAGAATCAGAAAATCACACCAAAAAATCAGTCATACATTAGTCTTATTTATGAGACGGCGGCGTTGTGAGCTCCATGTTATGTGTCTTATATTTCAGACAATGGCACTTAAAAGGGGTGTAGGAAATACTGTGCATACTGAAATAACCGGTGTGTGAAATGGCGAAGGCAATGGCAAACAACCTAATTAAGAGTGTTTCCAAAACAAGTTGATATTATTCATGTTGACAGAAGAACACGTTCCATTGCTTGTTTTGAATACAAGTTTGATATATTTTCAGCTGTTAGCGCGGTAATGGAACATGGACAGTTGTAAACATGAATTATTTTAACTGGTTATGCAACATTCTCTAAATATGCCAAGAGAGTCATTCTATTGTGATTTAAGGAATTCCTTAGAATAATCAGACCTTCAGCAATGAGGAATACCACTTAGAAGAACATTTTATTTTAAAAGCAAGCAAGTAAAGTCCAACAAGAATATAATACAATGCTCTGTATTGCGGAATTTTATGCGAACTAATCTTTTATGGCAATCTTATTGCAAAAAAAATATACCAGTGACACGCTTTGATAAACTCTTTAGCCATACTTTGAATTGCACATAATCAGTTAATTTGTTTTCAGTTGTTTAACCATGAGCCCTATGTTTGCTATGAGTGTGAAGCATTACTACGGAAGTATCAAGAGTTCCACTCAAAATGCAGCCGAGCTCACGATGCACTTACCGCCATAATGTCGCGTAATTCCAAGGTATTCATTTTCTTATTCAAATGCAATGGATAATATGGAAAGGTTGTGAAATGTGCAAAATAGTGGACAACACATCATAAACTGTTAATACTAGCTTGATTTGTGGGCAAATCTTTGACCTCCAGAAAAGAACCTAAAATTTCTTGCGACCCCTATATGACCCTCCCCGATTAGTAGTAGTTTCCACCACACGCAAAACAGGCGCTTAAGACGTCGAGTTGCGGAAATCGGCCCGTTATTACATTACATGACCCTCCCCAAATCATCAGTTTCCTAAAGTGACCGCCAAAATATTGATCTAGGGCCCACATCCATTCTTTATTACGGCATTTTTTATTACAGCCTATTTCACACTTTGTTTACTTACATACTATTACATTTTTTACAGTAACTATAATCTGTGTGCCTCCGGGCAAAGACCTCCCCCAGTCTTCTGAATTCTTTCCTTTCCAACGCCACCCTAGTCCACGTTCTACTGGCCAATTCCGCTATTTCATCCCATCCCATCCCAGCGTCTGAATGGTCAATCTCTCTTTCTTGATTTGTTACTCCTCTTTTAATTTTACAGTTAACTAAAGAAGCTATCCAAAAAATAAACAGAAAACGATACAATTTAGAGTCAAAGATAGCAGTATCATCAACAACTGTTCACAACAATCAGTTTCAAGAACCAGGAGAATATAATAATGAAGAAGAAAAATATTTCATGGATGACATTAGTACAGGAGTTGATCACCAACTGGATAACAAAGAAATTGACAAAGTGAAAATTAGTGATTATTCAGAAAATTGTAATGTAAATGTATATGTAATATCTGACACAGAGTCGGAATCTGGGGATCATTTAGCAGATTTAAATGATTCATTTACAACTATTGGATTGAATATAAATGATAATGTACAAAATATTATTCCAAAAAAGAGAATGAAACCAAATAATCCAATTAGAAATAAAACTAAAACATCTAGAGTTAAGACAAAGAAAGATAAAATAACAGTTCCTAAAGTTAAACAAGAAAAGATAACTACAGACAAATTTTTAAGTGAATTAAATGTTCAACAAATATCTACAATATCATCAGATACTACTGATACTGTTAAATATGAAGTAACAAATAATGAAGAATTGATAAAGAATAAATTAAAACCCGATGAAAGAACAGTTAAAGATGTAAAAAAGTATGTGAAGAGGAGATGTGGGCCAAAATTCAATACAAGTTTCTATGAAGGGTATGCTACAGTAGTTTTGCTAACAACTGAGGAAGCGAAGAATGAAGTTCTTGTAAGAAAAGAGTCTAGAAATTACATAAATTGCACTTACAAGTGTGATTTGTGTTATAAGGGGTTTGAATTTAAGAAAACCCATGAGAATCATCAGAAGAGACATAGTTTGGTAAGATAATTATTTGCAATATTATGCCTACTGTTGAAAACACATCAGGCTGTGCTGTACCCTTTAGAATTTAAATGTTATAATATAACGGATAATAATTGTTCCTTGACGCGTTTAGTTAAAAAAACTAAACTATTAGTACTTTGTAGTTAAAAAAACTAAACTATTAGTACTTTGTAGTTAAAAAAACTAAACTATTAGTACTTTGTCGCTTTGACACGAATATCTAGGAATCATAACAAATACTTATTGCGACAGGGTTCCACAGAGTGTAGCCTGATGTGTCTTCCACTGTACTACATTAACTTTGACGTCCTACATTAACAGTCAGTTTCAAGAAACATCCTTAATCATTAAAGTACATGCTATCCCTTTCTCTCTCGGTGGAGATGACACAAGACTTAAGGAAGACTTAACATTATAGAAAACGAGGAACAAAACTAAAAATAAAATATTGATTTCTTATATTTTTTATCAAATGTTTCATGTACTCCACCAACGTAATTAGAGAGTGTTCCATAACCAGTTAAAATAATTCGCGTTGTCAAATGTCCATGTTCCATTACCACATTAACAGCTGAAAATGTATCTAACTTGTATTCAAAACGAGCAATGGAATGTGTACATCTATCAATGTAAATAATTTCAATTGGTTTTGGAACACACTCTTAGAAAATAGTAGGATTGCGGTCGCCTTCCCGCATCCCGCCTCTGTCCCCGCGCTGAATCCTTTGTACCGTTCGCATAGTCATTCATTATGCAACCCAAAAGTGACTTATCGTCAACTTTTCATACATTTATGTTCACTTTTGTCCATTGCCTCTAAAGGGAATGAATTAATACCCTTTATTGCACAAAATTAGGTGATACAGTGCGTACGAAACGATTAATACAATCTAGGCGGTTTTATCGCTAAAAACGGTCTCTTCTAGACTACCTTTTGGTGAAGTAAGTTTGGTAGAAAAAGGTAGGTGATATTTTATTTGCTTCAAACTTTTCTGCATACTCTGCTTGGTATCGAAGTTCGACAGATGACGTCACATTTCTCATTTTCTAATTACTTTGGTGGTGTAGCAAAATGTATTTTTGCAGGAGTACGGGGCATTGGAGTGTGAGTACTGTCACCTGAGGTTCCCCATTCAGAGGCTTCTCACCAAGCACACGATGACGTGTCATAGTCGCAAGTTCAGTTGCAAGATCTGCTCCTATGTTTGCTTTAGCCCGTAAGTTATCTATCTCCAATACTGTTGTGTGATAATTCAGATCATCAGGGGTGGATCCAGAAAATAATTTACTAAAATCGGTAAATGCCTACTACTAATAATCTTATCTTATGACAGGGGGGCAGGGACAACCCCAGCGGCACTTCGACCCTCAGGGATCTTTTGTGCTCACCCCTTACCTTAGTCTCCTTCCTGTTCCTTAAAGATGCTTTGCATCAAGGACGCTATACAGCTTACAGGAAGGAGCCTATAGTCCTCTGGTTTCGGGTAGGCCACCCCCAGAAGACTCATACGGTTTCTAGCTAACGAGTCACAGTCGCACTGCTAATAATAATTTATGTACAATTATTTAGTCCTAACATGATGAACCTTGTCGGTATAGCAAGTTTGTAAGAGTAGTTCTTTGCGTATAATAATTTATAAATTGTTATCTTCATTATATTCCCGAACTGAATAGTAGCTTTTGGAGGTTAATAAGTCCCTTAGATACTTTTGAAATTGCTTTTCAGTTTGGACTTTTTTCAAATTTTCAGGGAGCTTATTGTAGACTTTTACTGCCATGAAATAAGTGCTGCCATTTGTATTTTTGCATTTTTAATCTTGTTATCGGGTTATATAATTTGTTCTTATTACGCTTTGTTATAATTTTGGGGTTTCTGAAATCGGTAAATACCTACCTACATTAAAAATGGTTAAGAGCGACCATTATTTTTTGACAGGGTACCCTGTCTTCCTATTCAGAACGGGTGGTACTGCAACGGCGGGTGTCGAAACAATTGCAATTGGCTAACTGTAAATACATTCGGGGTACACTGCCCAAAAGTGTAGGCATGATCAGAATCCTGCCTTGGTTTTTTTTAATTTTTGGACTAAATGCGCGTTTGACCACAATCTCACCTGATGGTATCTTATCTTATGATAGGGGGCCGGGAATAATCCCAGCGGCACTTTACACACTGGTCATCTCAGTGTGCAGGTTTCCTCACGAAGTTTTTCCTTCACCATTAGAGCAGTCGGTAAATGTACGTAAGTCTTCGAAAAATACGAAAAACTCATTGGCACTGCACGGTTTCGAACCAGGACCTCCCGCATGGGAGTCAGGTGTTCTAGCCACTGTGCCACCGACGCTCTCACCTGATGGTAAGTGACGATGGAGTTGAGGATAGAGCATTCGGGTCCAGTAAATGCCTATTCACTCTCGCCTTCAATTAATTATTTTTTTACCCACTATCACTATCGCTCCCACTAACATCTTGGGAGAAGGGGGGAAATGAATAACAGCGCTGCATATTTGGTACCCGAGTATGTCAGCATTTGCTGACTTTCCCCCTTTTGCCAAACATACATAGTGCTTTGTATATTAATTTTAATTTTTTTGTAAATAATTATGAGTATCTGGCAATAAATGTATTTCTATTCTATTCCTTCAAGATCTCAAAGCTGTATCTTTCGGGGAATACAGACGTCGGCTGGTTGTCACACTCCTTAGCTGCTTAAAACTGTAATAAAATAAGTATTCTATATTTTCGGCCTTCCAGATGAAAGCATTCATTCGTACATTCGTATTTGACAATGCCTTATGCAGCAGCCATATTTTTTCTTTTGACAATGCCCTTTTACAGCAGCTAGTAGCATGTAAGTAATAATTTAAATGTTGTAATATAACGGATAATAATTGTACCATGACGCATCTAAGCGTAACTTTGTTATCAAAAGATAAATATCATCATCATCATCAGCAGCCTACTCTAGGCCACTGCTGGACATAGGACACTCCCAGGGCGCGCCATTGAGCCCGATCTTCGGCTCTTCTCATCCAGTCGCTGCCAGCCAAAGATAAATATAAAAAAACTAAACTAAACTAAGCAAAAATTAGACCCAGTGGCCAAGTTTTGTACTTTGTACTGAAGGCCTAGGTTTCCAGTATTTTCGGACCCCATTTTGAAAGTTCAAATTGTTACAGGTCTCAAGCTAAATCACACATCGGGGCGCATAAAGGCAACAGGTTTAATTGCGAAGACTGCGGTAAACATTTCAAGTACGACTATTTATTACACTTTTTAAACCCCGACCACCGTTTTACGTGCTATTATCTGTGGCATAATATAATAACGTAATTTATCGATGAACCGATTTGGACGCGGATCGGGTTTTTTAATTTAACAGAGAATTCGGTGGAGTGTTCTTAGTCAAAAATTGGATCAAGGGTTTCCAAGACTTTTGTATATAGTTCGTGAACTCTTAGGCTCAATTTACATTGCCGCGGAATGGAATGAAGCGAATTTTCGCAACGTAATTGTACATAGCATAATGAACTTTATGTCAATTGTGTAACATACAAACTAAACACGCTTTACCGCTAGGGGAATTCTCGAGAACTCGCAAACAGAGTTCACAGATTGTATGTTTAATGTCAGATGGGATGTCTGGAACCATGAAGGAACGAACGCCCGCCTTGGGTGGACTACTTTTTCTTTCATCCATGTCTGGAACGGTAATTAAATTACATCGCGTAATTGTATTAATAATTGTTGTTTTGATGTAAGCTTAAGGGATAGATTCTGTTTGGCCAGTCGTTTTCCAGACAGACCAAAATTTTATTCCATATTGTAATAGAGTGCGCGTCTTCTTTCTTTTCTTTTCATTTCATCAAACCTATAGAGCTAAGCAGTGACAGCTTTAGACATACAGCCTATTTATGTTATTAAACTAGAGTGATGGCGCTGCTGAAACAAAGATCTCATACTTTTAAATAGGACAGTAGGTAGAGTGGCCCGTCAATCTTCATGTTTCTAAGTGTTAACGGGGTGTAGAAGAGCGACGGAGCGGGGCATGTCCTCCACCACATCGCGCGGTGGCCGTATCACACCTAAAAAAATACTGAAACCATTGATCGTTTGCAGCCGTCTAAACAGTATGCTAATGCATAGACGTTTGAACCACGCGACGGACTGCGTGTGCGAGCTCTGCGGGAGCACCTTCTCGACGGAGCGAGGGCTCGGTGCTCACAAGAAGTTGCTGCATCGACAGGTTAGAGGCTCATAACCAGTGATCAGATTAGGTAGTGCAATTTTGCGGGAATTCAAGACGCAATATGAACATGGACATGCCCAACAAGTAACGATATCCCGGGATTACAAATTCGCTAAGAGCTGGCTATGTCCTAACAGGGCTCATGATTGGTGCTGTAATTAGTTTTAAGACCTTGTGGTACCCATGACAGCAATAAAATAAATGAAATTAAATGATGTCGTTCAAAAATATTCAAAAACATTCTTATGAGATTTTTACGAGGCTAAATTTGCCGACATATATACTTTACTCTTGACATTTTTTTAAAGAAAATGTGTAGTTTCTGCATAACAAATACACGACATCAGTCGTGTATTAAGAGCGTTCTGAGAAATTGTGAATGTGAGAAAGAGACACTAAATCCCGAATATAGTTCTAATGGTGTTATCTCTTGGTCTCGCAAAAGGGATGACGAGATGGTTTCCTTTTGGAGTTTCCATTAGGAGAAAAAGTTTTTTATCTATACAGAACATTACCGAAATCCCGCAATCCCGCATGCGTATCCATACGAATATAACGTTTGAGGTCATTAACCCTAAATTGCACTACATAATCTGAACACTGCTCATAACTGATTCAGGTTACGTATGTACCACTGTAGGCTCGCGTGAAACACATCCCTTCTTATCTTTATCTTATGATAGGGGGCCGGGAATAACCAGCGGCACTTCGACCCTTGAGGATCTTTTGTGTCTACCCCATTTTACACACTGGTCATCTCAGTTTGCTCACGATGTTTTCCCTCACCGTTAGAGCAGTCGGTAAATATACGGAAGTCTTCGAAAAATACGAAAAACTCATTGGTACATGGCACTGCACGGTTTCGAACCTGGACGTCCCGCATGGGAGTCCGGTGTCCTAGCCACTGTGCCACCGACGCTTTTAACACATCCCTTCACTCACACACAACCCAGTTCGAAAATAATAATAAAAATTCGGTGTTTGTCTCCGTTTCATTTTTAATCTGTTTTATTTCAGGAAACGAACGAGGGGAATGGCCCTAACTGTGAGGAGTGCGGTGTTCAATTCGCGACGGAAACCGCATGGAAGAGGCACCTAGTGCTCTCCACCAAGCACAAAGTTAGGTGGGAATGGTGCAATCATATCTAATACCTTACCTTGAAGGTTGCCTGGAAGATATCGCTCTTAGCGATAAGGCCACCTAAATTGCACTGCACTAAAATATATTTTTTATTGGAATAAAATGTTACAATTTATATTAAACATTCTAGAGCTATTTAAATTGTGTTCTGACCCTCACACTAGGTTGCCCTGTATTGTGAGAAGTCAGTGTCCTAACAGTTTACAATTTATACATTAATAAACGTTAAAGTTCAAAGATAATAACAAAAATTTTAAAATTGAAAATAAGTATGTATTCAAAATATATTAATTTAATCTAATCCGAGGATGTGTGAGGATAAATGAGGGTGTGTATGTGTGTGTTTTAATGTAAAGTGTAGTGTATTGTGTAAATGTCGTGTCGATGATGGTATGTGTATGTAAAGGAAATAGTGAAGTCGTAGGGCTAACCACACGTTAGCCCTACGACTTCACTATTTCCTTTTCTATCCTTTGTTTGTGTTTCCTATTTGTGCAATTTTTCCTATTTTACTTTGTTTGTGTTTCCTATTTGTGCAATTTTTCCTATTTTACTTTGTTTGTGTTTCCTATTTGTGCAATTTTTCCTATTTTACTTTGTTTGTGTTTCCTGTTTGTGCAATTTTTCCTATTTTACTTTGTTTGTGTTTCCTATTTGTGCAATTTTTCCTATTTTACTTTGTTTGTGTTTCCTATTTGTGCAATTTTTCCTATTTTACTTTGTTTGTGTTTCCTATTTGTGCAATTTTTCCTATTTTACTTTGTTTGTGTTTCCTATTTGTGCAATTTTTCCTATTTTACTTTGTTTGTGTTTCCTATTTGTGCAATTTTTCCTATTTTACTTTGTTTGTGTTTCCTATTTTACTTTTACTTTACTTTACCTTGATACGGAAGAAGGCCGCTAAGTGCAAACCGGGATTGTCGAGAACATGGCAAAAGCGCATCGAATTGGTTTTCTAAATGTTTCTGGAATTCAGATGATTAAAATTAATTCCAGAAATCGTATCGTATCAGAGCAGCATACATCTATTAGCTATGAACTTAGGTATCTAAATAAATAAATTTAGAAAAGAGGAAATTGACTAGATATGGTGGGTCCTTCTTCCCCAAATAATTTTAATAATTAATAATGGATTTATATTTATATTTTATTTATTAAGGAACGCAAACAGTTTACAAATAGATAGAAATACATATAAACAAAAAAAAATTACACAGAAACAAAAAGGGTTCACAAATATTATAAACGTAAATAACATATTTCAATTCATGTAGACAAGACAAGTACACACTAGTTATATATAAACATAGAAAATTAAATATACAAAGGAAGTAAATGTAGAATAATGTAGGGGGATATAAAACAATGCTATTAAAACAAATAAACAAAATTATATTGGAGATAGGTTACTGCTAATCATCATAATACTATTTTTTATCTGTCCCAAAGAACAGTTGAAAAGGTCAACACTGGTAAATCGTTTATTGTAGGAGACACATGTAAAAAGTAACGCCAGATTCCATCAACTTAGAATCCCATGTATACCTACTGATTTTCTAGATACAACACATACCTATCTTCATTATATTTTTTCAGTAATGGCTGCGAATTCTGCGGCGAAGTATTTTCCAACGTAAGAGATCTCAAGAAACATGTTCTAGAACATACTAGAAGGAAACAGCACAGAATGAAATTACCCACCTCTTGTTCTATCGTGAGTTTCTATTACTACTTATAACTAACTCCCGATCAACCGAGAATAGTACATTAATACAAGTGTGTTATGTCGGTAATTTTACACTCGAGACTGGTTTGCACCCCGAGCCGAAGGCGAGGGTGTAATGGAGCCGAGAGTGGAATGACTAGACATATAACTTTTTGTAGCACGAACGAAAATTTGATAGTGATTTGTTATCGATAAATGACAATTGTCGATAGTTTTATACATTATATCCCATTTAGGTGAAAAATAACGCATTTCCGTGTACAGAATTTTTTAACTCTGGTAATGACCAATGCTGACGCGTTTCATACGACGTTATTCAACACACTTGCGAGGAAAAAATATTTCAAAAAAATGCGAGCAAAAAATCACGGTCTTTGCTGAGATTTAAAAAAAAAGTAAAGTAACTAGTTCGGTTATGTAAAGTAAAAAGCACACGTGTTATATAAGCTGCATTTTAAATCTAACAGCGGTGCAATAAGAGACACTTTACGAGCAAGTGCGTTGAAAAAGGGGATTTAAAAAAAAGTAAAGTAAAAGGACTAGTTCGGTAATGTAAAGTAAAAAGCACACGTTTTATAAGCTGCATTTTAAATCTAACAGCGGTGCAATAAGAGCCACTTTACGAGCAAGTGCGTTGAAAAAGGGGATTTAAAAAAAAGTAAAGTAAAAGGACTAGTTCGGTTATGTAAAGTAAAAAGCACACGTTTTATAAGCTGCATTTTAAATCTAACAGCGGTGCAATAAGAGCCACTTTACGAGCAAGTGCGTTAAAAAAGGGGATTTACAAAAAAGTAAAGTAAAAGGACTAGTTCGGTTATGTAAAGTAAAAAGCACACGTTTTATAAGCTGCATTTTAAATCTAACAGCGGTGCAATAAGAGCCACTTTACGAGCAAGTGCGTTAAAAAAGGGGATTTACAAAAAAGTAAAGTAAAAGGACTAGTTCGGTTATGTAAAGTAAAAAGCACACGTTTTATAAGCTGCATTTTAAATCTAACAGCGGTGCAATAAGAGCCACTTTACGAGCAAGTGCGTTGAAAAAGGGGATTTACAAAAAAGTAAAGTAAAAGGACTAGTTCGGTAATGTAAAGTAAAAAGCACACGTTTTATAAGCTGCATTTTAAATCTAACAGCGGTGCAATAAGAGCCACTTTACGAGCAAGTGCGTTGAAAAAGGGGATTTACAAAAAAGTAAAGTAAAAGGACTAGTTCGGTTATGTAAAGTAAAAAGCACGCGTGTTTTATAAGCTGCATTTTAAATCTAACAGCGGTGCAATAAGAGCCACTTTACGAGCAAGTGCGTTGAAAAAGGGGATTTACAAAAAAGTAAAGTAAAAGGACTAGTTCGGTTATGTAAAGTAAAAAGCACGCGTGTTTTATAAGCTGCATTTTAAATCTAACAGCGGTGCAATAAGAGCCACTTTACGAGCAAGTGCGTTGAAAAAGGGGATTTAAAAAAAAGTAAAGTTAATGGACTATTCGGTAATGTAAAGTAAAAAGCACACGTTTTATAAGCTGCATTTTAAATCTAACAGCGGTGCAATAAGAGCCACTTTACGAGCAAGTGCGTTGAAAAGGGGTTTTATAAGTTTGACTGTGACATCATAGCTTAACAACCGATGATCCGATTTGGACGCGGATTCGCTCCGGACCATCTCACCACCAGATAATTTTGTTGAGGGCGTTCTTAGCATGTCTGATAGAAATCGGATCAGGGGTTATAAGATCTTGATAAATCTTTGATGTCAAATAGGTTCTAAAAAATTAAAAAAAATATTTATACATACATACCTTCACACTATAGGCAGAGAGAACGGAGCGCCACGATGTATGTATGTATGTATCGACATCCCCAATATAGTGTTTTGTTTACATTAGGAACAAGTTTCATTGAGCTCGACTATAGTTTCAAAGCACGTTATGTAATAATAGGAGTTAATCCTGCAATGTTTTACCACTAGAGGCGCCACTAGCACAGTTTAAAAAAAAACCAAAGATGATTTTGTTCTAAACATAAGATAACCTAAATTTATTATTATCAAATTACAATAATTTGATAAATAAATAATGGTTATTTTGATTAATATTGGATGAATTTACAATTTTTTTGTTTAATAAACTTTAAATTAGCACTTGAAAGCCAAATATCAACATGTAGATACGTACCTTTCCACCAAATTCCTTCAGACTCGCGCCACGCTGTTTTAACAGATTTTTTAGGTCTTCTATTTTGAAATGGTCATATGATGCCATGATATCATCACAATTTTACTAATAGCTTTGAAAAATTATATTAAATTATTCCAAATAACGAGAAATTTGTGATATTATCAAAAATGACGTTTCATTTTGCTTTTCTGTTTACGGAGTGTGCTCGTGGCTCCATCTTTGCGTTTTATGTCCTATTCCAGTGCTCTCAATGGCTGACCAGTCGCATTGAATACAAGTCTCACATGACGTCTCAGCATCCGCTCTCAGAGGTCGCGAGGAGAATAAAAGCCGACGAGAAAATGAAGTGCATTTGCGAGGTGTGCGGGAAGGAGTTCAAGGTTCGTTCTGTAGCTTTAGGCTGGCGTAATCGTCATAAATAACAGTAGATTGTTTAACTAGTGCGGGACCATTACAGTATCTGTCGTAAGATCATTAGCAGTTTGTGAAATGCCTATGCAGTACGTGAAACGTGCCATTACGCTGTGTCTACGACACAATTTTTCAAATCAAATCAAATCAAAATACTTTATTTGTCAGAATACTGTATAGAAAGTAAAATATCTTAAAAATATATTAAAGTCAAAGTATTCAGCCTGTTAAAAGGCGTACAAAATGTCAGGTAGCTACATAGAATATAAATTAAAATAATGTCAATTTTAATGCTGATGTGAATGTTCATTATACTCCTTCACACTATAGAAAGGATTTTCATGCAGCCATTTCAATAATTCAGTTTAAGTTTAATTTATTTATTAGGTAAACAACAGATTACAACCAGAGAAATTACAGAAAAATCAATATAAAGTTATGAGCTAGGTCGTAACCCTTAACGTGTAAACACAGCATGGTTAGGAAGTGGAAAATTGGTTGTTGTACAATATTGAGTTGGGAAAAAATACTATTGAATGTAATGACTAAAAAACCTATACCTATTTGAAAAATAAAAATAATAAAGTAAAGACTATAAAGTAGGTGCGTGGATAGCTCACTTGAGGACATCCTCAACCCGTCTTTTAAAAACTAATGTCCTAGTTTTAAAGAGTCTACCCTCTAACACCCTTATATCATGAGGTAATTTGTTGTACACTGTTATGCACACAGTTGTACACTGTTTCGAACATTTTTGGTCCAGATGGTAAAAAACTATAGCACATAAAATAACATAAAAAGTGGTTTTGTAATGTCCGAATAAAACCTTTACATATGATACTTCACTTGTCCCAGTTACCCTACTTTCAGATTTCGACTCCCCCTTTCTGACCCCATTTTGAATAAAATAAAATAATTGATCGCACATCGTCCTCAATATTAGCAGCGCATCGAAAACCCTCTAATAATATTAAAGTGAGGTGAGAGGTCTATGGGCGACGGTGACCACATTCCATCAGGTGGCCCGTTTGCCCATCTGTTCTCCTTGTACAATAAAAAAAAACTTCGTAAATTGACCCTGCACATAAAAAGTGTTTCTACTCCTAGTTCTACTTTTAGACATAGACAGACATTCGGGGAATTGGACGTAACGCCCTTGATCCATATTTGACAGCTAATTTCAGTTTTGTTTTTGTAACTACTAAAAGTCCGAAGTCAACTGACTTTACACAGACTCTATAAATGTGTATTCCTTGTGTGTTCCAGGCACAATGCTTCCTTATCTACCATCAACGGAAACACACGGGCGAGCGTCCGTACGAGTGCGACGAGTGCGGGAAACGGTACTCATTCGCGGGCGCGCTCTCCGCGCACAAACGGAAGCACAGGCCGAAGACCACGCACCAATGCCACATGTGTCCCAAAGTGTTGACAACTAGGAGCTCTTATCTCAAACACGTCAAGGTGAGACACTATAACTCTAAATTAAAAATTTAACTAACCCCCGACCACGTACCATTGTGGAGATCCCCTTACTATTTCCTGGTCATCATCATGGTCTGATGAAATTGATGGACTTAGAAAGTTTAATGGGAAGTTTGACATTGTTAGGCACAAATCTGAAACTAACTAACATTATTGTTAGTTAGTTTAATTAGAGTTTTATGATAACTCTAAATTAAAAATTTAACTAACCCCCGACCACGTACCATTGTGGAGATCCCCTTACTATTTCCTGGTCATCATCATGGTCTGATGAAATTGATGGACTTAGAAAGTTTAATGGGAAGTTTGACATTGTTAGGCACAAATCTGAAACTAACTAACATTATTGTTAGTTAGTTTAATTTAGAGGTTTATGATAACTCTAAATTAAAAATTCAAGAAGCCCCCGACGTACCATTGTAGAGATCCCCTTACTTTTCCTGGTCATCATCAGATCCTCAAGGTTCCAGACGTGGGAAGGGCATCATGATGGTCGTAAACATTTGAGCTCAAACTCGAACCACCTAACTATTACCGTTCCAGAGATCCCATCATACTCCATTATCCCAAGATACTCCATTTCATCTAGCATTGCTAAGAATACTGAAGGCAGGGACGCTCCGGGCTTCGCCCTACGCAGAGCTCGGCATTCGGCCTCGTCGTGCCATGCCATGACTGTCTTAAAATCTCTCTCTACAAATCTTTTTTTTGGACCGCCATCTTTAATTTTTCTTTCTCTTGAAAGGTCTCAGGATTCGCTGCAACTTTAGTTCGAGAAGACCCCGTCTAATTATTATGGTTTCGGCAGGTTGATAATCTTCAAATTCTTCAATGTTCATACTGTACAATTGAAGTTCGCTTACTTTTCCTGGTCATCACCAGATCATTAAGGTTTCAGACGTCGGAAACCCACCATAAACCTGAAAATTTGAGCTCAAATCAAACCATCTAGCTACTACCGTTCCAGAGATATCATCTGAAATCAAAGATACTCCAAGATCTTGGAAACTACTGGTCCAAGACCTAGCTAAAACACACTCGACAAAATAAAACCGGGTCCAAATCGGATCATCAGTTGTCAAGTTATGAGGCCACAGACAGACAGACAGACAAACGTGTTAAACTCATAACACGCCCTCCCTCAATCGGTCGGGGGTTAAAAACGGAGGTTTAACTATACACCCGCACCATGCAATCACCCTCCCACACACTCAGTACCTCACATACACACTAATATCCTCATTCATACATCACAACACGCACACACTGTTGCTTTCTTCGTCCGTGCAGTCACTGAGGGGCCAGCTGAAAATCAGCGCTGTGGCTTGCCTCAGCATTATGCTGAGCTGGTGTACCCTTTTTGGCACTGTACCACACCAGATGTTCTGTGCTGCATGTATTAATCATTGTATACTTCTGTATTGTGTTCTATATTCTGGTGTTTACAGTGCTAAATATACGTTTACAATTTCAAATATTAAATGTCTTCAAACCGTTTCTCATTTCAGAACCACCTCGGGCACCGCCCCCACAAATGCGCTATATGCAACAAAGCGTTCCAATTCGCGTGCGATCTCAAACTACACAAACGGTACACACACGACAAGGTGCCGTGGCCCAAACGAGACCGGAGCAAACGGAGAGACGTGCCCAATGAGGAACCCGCCGCAGACAGACCCGCTACAGATGCTGTTTTGTAACAAACCACGGAGTTTGATGCAACAAAATTGTTGAAGGAATGTCATGAAGGAACGAACGCGCGCCCTAGTGAGGGAGAATATTGTTTCTTACATACAATGGCTGTGTTCAAGGTGCCGTTGCAGCAACGAGACCGGAGTAAACTAATGAAGAACCTGCCGCCGATACAACTGCTGTTTTGTAACAAATCCCGATATTGAAGCGACAATGTTCAAGATAATTTAAGGAAAAAAATAATATTTCTATTTTGTGGAATTACGAGGGAATACATAATTTAATTAAATTCGTAAAAAAATAGATTTAACTTTTATTTTTCAACAACATTTTCGCTAAATTAAACTTTTAAAATAAATGAGAAGAGTTTAAGGATGACTCCCGTTAACTAAACCTAGGTCAATTTTGTATGAATAGCAGACAATTTGTTACATAATCCGCGAATAAATGTTGGCGCAAGTCTTCCTAACATGAAAGAGGTAGAGTTTTTAAAAGGTTTTTAACAAAAATTCCTTGGTTCATGGTTTTTAATACTAATTTAATGTCATTTTATTGACAGCGGTCAATACGTAATAGGCAAAATCAGTCATTCAATTTTACAAGTAAAAACAACAAAATTTTCGTAAAAAAAATAATGGTAAATTCTGGAAAAAATGAAAAAAAATCATGTAAATAGACAAGGAAGGCTTTCACCCCGCACCAACGTCAGTAAGGCAAAGGTGAAGGTGGACTTGCACCGTCCCAAGTACGGTTCGGAGGTTCAAGACGTGTTGCCTGCAAAGCCCAGTAGGCAAGCTGCTAGGCGGAGGAACAGCATCTACATGACGAGCAGAGCTTGCAGCGTGAGCCGCGATGCGCTAGGACAGCTTACCTCTAATACTAGTAAAGTTAATAAGCATAAAGATCAGGTATAGTCTCAAGAGTTGATATTAAATAATGGCAACATTCTATAGACGAATGTCATTTCCATACAATTTCGATAAAATGTTACCATTATTTAATTTCAACTCTTTTTGACAGACTATAATTATTTCCCAGAGATATGTCATATAGTGGCTTCGATTCTGAGTGGCCGCCAAATCTAAATGAAGCTGTCATGATCATTCATACTAGATTGTCCGATCATAGCTTTTGGCGGCCGTCCCGGAATCGATGCCAATACCCACCATGAGCTAAGTACGTAGTAGAAACATTGGCGTAGCGTGGATACCCTACACTCTGCCGCTCAGGGGGAGGACTAAATTCCCTATTTTCGTAATTTGGTAAAAAAATCCAGTTCGTAGTGATTTGATGTCTATTTTGTTACCATTTCATTTTATGATATTTGTGAGTTTGTCTCGCGGCGCGTTTGTCTTTAAAATTCATCAATAATTCATGAAATGATATTATGCTGTGCAGCGTGTTTTTTAAACCCCGACCGAGCGAGTGAAGGCGTGTTATAAGTTTGACACGTTTGTCTGTGGCCTCATAACTTGACAACGGATGATCCAATTTCGACCCGGTTTTTTATATATAATGGCGAATTTTGTCGAGTGTTCTTAGCCATGTCTGATAATAATTGGATCAATGGTTTCCAAGATCTTGTGTCTTTGATGTCAGATGGGATCTCTGGAAAGGTAATAGCTAGATGGTTCGAGTTCAAGCTCCAATGGAACCTCAAGGCCCTGATGATGACCAGGACAAAGTAAGGGGATCTCTACAATCGTAAGTCGGGGGTATTTTCAATTAATATTTTTAAATAAACTCACTTGAAAATGCTACTAGGAACCGTGAACTCAAACTACCCCAAACCCCAAGCCGGAAACAGTTCAGTTTCCGGCAGAGCTGATCCATTTTTATTCATCCCACCTGATGGTAACCGGGTGGTACCGATGAGGCCGAGCATGGATCATACGCCACGACTATTAAAACGGCCTTATTACTTAACACCGTTGAGACCGTTAACAAGATGTAATGAGCAATTATTAATTAGGTAAATAACTTTAGAAGGTGTCTATTTAGCCTGTTAAAGTTAACAACAAAATCATATGTAATTGTATAACTTAAGTTAGTTATGCATTTGTTTATAAGTTTGATTAATAAAGAATTTTATAAAAACAAAAACAAACAACATCGTTACACGTTCCAGTACCAAAGCATACTCCAAGAGCAGTACGGTTTCGAACCAACCGTTCCCTCCAAACTCAGTCAAATGACGGATATAAAACGCGCGTTGTGCGGAAATACTCCAAAAATCGACAACAGTTCGCAATACGCGAATCCGAAGCCGGTTGGTCAGCCCGCGTCTTCCTTTGACATGTCAGGGTCGCAGATGGCTCATAACGTTGATACTGTGGATGAGGTGGAAGCCATGGTTGAAAATGAACGGCTGAAGGAGATAGAAAACCAGAGGAAGGAAGGTCTGTGTTATTGATCTTATCTTAAGATAGGGGGCCGGGAATAACCCAGCGGAACTTCGACCCTTGAGGATCTTTTGTGCCTACCCCATTTTACACACTGGACGAACAAAAGTGTACAATTTGTACCAACTTGGAATAAATGAATTGAATTGAATTTAATTAGGAGCTGGGTACTGGATATGTATTTAATCTCCTTAACTTTACGAAGCGGTGGTAGAGTAAAAAATTAGGTTGTAAAAATGTACTTTAAGGTACTTACAATAATAAAATTTGATTTGATTCGACTTCTTTCAGTTTCAATTCAACTAGAGCCCGCCCAAACTCAAAACCGCCCGAACAAAATCTACATCTCCGAAGCGCCTAGAATAAAGTTCATAGCTGAGAAGTATAATAGGTTCAAACGAAACGATATAGAAGTGAGGCGGCTCAACGAAAAGATAGTCTGTGTGGAGTATGATGTTTTTGAGGCTGATAACTTGGACACCGAGCGGAAACCGGTGCAGATATTGAGGGCTTTCTTCTCTATAAAGCCTCCAAGCTGTGTGAAAGCAGAAAAATGTGACAGAGAAGGTATGTATTGCATAAAATCCATATACAAGTTCAATTTTAATTATGACAACCTTAAGCCGCGGACTACACACGTCCGGTTCGGTTCGCTGCAACAAATCACATGTGTTCCGTTTCCACTTGGAGGGAACTAAACCGGGACTGGAACCGGATGCGTGTAGTCCGAGGATTACTGAAATCCTGAGAATATGTCGATGCAATTTGACATCGATGTACTTATGGAAAGTTGCTAATTTTTTTTTTATTATTGCACGGGGATTTAAAAATAATGAAATGTTTCAAAAATCTCATTAATTTTTTGTGAAGATTTGGGTTTGTGAATAAATCGATGATACACACTATACTGAATTTAGGAAAACTAAAAGTTAGTCCCTGAATTTAGGTGTAACAGAATTTAGTGCGTTTTCAGAGTCGTGCGATTTCGTTACGCGCGTTTCCCCGGAATGCGTGAAAATTCGCAAGGTCTCCATGCATCCCGCATGCGGGTATCACGCATAATACTGAAATGTTATGAATATGTGCGGAGCTAACCCGCGTGCGTGACGAAATAGCACGACTCTGAAAACGCTCGAAGGACGAATTTTATTTATTTTTAGGTCAGATTTTAATATTTACATTCTCCACCTTTTTAATTTCAGAAGCCACTCTTAGAGTAATCCCCTCATCCATAAAACAAAAGTACCACATCGCCGCCGAAGACCTCAAGAAACTAAACGAAAAAGAAATAGAAATCATCGACGAAACCATAGACGAAAACAAACCATACCTAGACGACCTGAAAAGAATTCTCAAGAGAAAACACGACCGAAATAAAAACAGCAAAACTACATTAGATTTGCAGTATTTATACGATATGGCGACCAGAGAAAATCCTCCATCGGACTATGATTTTTCTAAGCTTTTGTCTGAAGCAGAGTTGAAAGAAGTTAAGGATTTGATTTTGAAGAGATGCGTTTCAAGTTTCCACGGCATTAGTCGGAGGTTTGTTAAAAAGAAAAAGGGGGTCGTTCCTCCAGAAGATGTCGTCATAACTGAGAGTACTATTCTGGATCTCATGAAAGATATTGAAGAGGCAAATAAAGATAATCAGTGTTGTTATTAAAGGTTGGTGCGATTTATATAGCAGGAAATAATTTACGCCAAACTAACAATGAATTTCTTCCAAATACAAGGTACTTTTGAAAAGTCGGCTAAGGTTCAATTTACATTGCCGCGGAATGGAATGGAAGCGAATTTTCGCAACGTAATTGTACATACCATAATGAACTTTATGTCAATTGTGTAACATACAAACAAAATACGCTTTACCGCTAGGGGAATTCGAGAATTCGTTCTCGAGAACGCGCGAGGATTGCCCGGAAGACGCGCGACCTCTTTTTTGGCTCGTATTTAGTTTGTGTGTTACACAATTGACATAAAGTTCATTATGCTATGTACAATTACGTTGCGAAAATTCGCTTCCATTCCATTCTACGGCAATGTAAATTGAGCCTAAGTTAGCTAAGTATAAGATCTATTTGTAAGTTTTGTGCAAAAACCTTATTTTGCTCATAACTCTTTGTTGTTTAAATTGAATATATGCTAAATATTCTAGTCAATTTATGTTCCTAGATAACATTTATGTATGAGAAAATATATGTAAGAAATATATTAGTCCTCTGTCCTCTACTTAACGAGCTCTAAACAATGATATCCAACACCTTGGGATACAAAGTTTATTTTTATAGACTTAGCGGGGCCTTACTTACTACTACTACCCATCTAACAATAAAAATAAATATGTAAAATTTCTTCGGATTTGGGTCAAGGGAATATGTATGTGAAATTTTGAAGTCTTATCTTATTCCGTTTAGGCGCTAGAAGCGCATGACAGACGGACAGAGTAACGACAGCAATAGGGTTGCTTCGGGATACGGGTCTAATGCAAATATACGTTGTTTTTTAATTTTAGTTGAATTGATCCCCTGTACCAAGTATCCCTACTGATATATCCCTACTAGAAGGGATAGATGGATTTTTTTTTCCAATTGTCCCTACCGGTAGGGATGATTGGAATTTTTATATCCATTTTTCCCTACTACGTAGTGAGTCCATGGTCCCTTAATGGGACAGTATTTATAAAATAATTATTTACCTCAACATGTCTAAAAAATGACCTACAGTCATTTCTACAGTCATTTTACAAGTTGCATCTGTGCGTTCTGAATAACAAAATCACGTAGCACATATGCCTGTTCTCGGGGTTTCGGTACTTTCAAGTGTTGAGAAATAGCTTTATAGCGATTTTTTTGAACTATGGAGTGCTTGTGTAATATTTTTAACAATCCGTATAAATTCAACTTTCTATTGGTTTTTTCATTAATTTTAAAATGCCACGCTTCAGCAAAATTATTTGTTCTGTGTTTACGCCCAAAAACACACCATTGCTTCCGAAAACTTTCGTTTTTAAACTAAAGAAACACTTGGAAAATTTTCCTTACGACTGTTCAACTTTCAGAACAGTTGGGATACTTAGAAAACTATCCCTACCGGTAGGGACACTTGGAAAAAAAATCCATCTATCCCTACTAGAAGGGATATATCAGTAGGGATACTTGGAACAGGGGGAATTGATTTATTGCAATTTACTTTATTGAAAAAACCCTTTGGGTTCAAAATACTTTACGTTCCTACATAATTAACCTTGAGCGTCGTCGGGACCTCGAGACGGCAGCTGGTGAGGACCTATGGGCTTCGTTCAAAGTCGACAACGTTTCCATACACTTGTGTGTGGTTTATATTCATCCTAGAGCATCGGACACTATGTACATGCAATGGTTCAACTCTGTGGAATCAATCATTGACGACCTGCGGGGTGTTGTAGTCATTGTTGGTGATTTAAACCTTAACCCAATTTATACATCCTGTAATATACTCAATTATTATTGTTATTTCCTAAATGCATGTGGGCTGAAAGAGATGAATGAAATCGAGAATGCGTATGGAGGTAAATTGGATGTTGTACTGGTGCAAGAGCGCATACAGACAGTAACTGTTACTGAGGTGGAGGGCGGCGGCCTAGTGCCGCATCGTGACCTGTACCACCCACCACTTAACATCCTTCTCACGCCGCGTGAAGCTCTCCGTATTCCTAACTCTGACCATTTCGAACCGAGCAATCTAGACACACAACGAGACTGGAATTTTGCGAAAGCAGACTTTGAGCTTTTATACAGGCTTGTTTGTGATATATCCTGGGAAGAAGTTTTTCAATCAAATGATGTTGACGTCGCAGTGGAGGCTTTCTATTCCTTGATTTATGATACCTTTGACATATGTATACCAAAGAAGGTTAGATCTGATAAACCTTGCAGACGGTACCCAGTATGGTTCACTGGTGACATAATCAGGGATCTTAAACGTAAAACTTATTTACATCGTCGTTGGAAGGCCACTGGGAATCGTGATATCTACGTAGAATTTAGTAGGCTCAGAGCCGATATTAAAAAACGGTTGACCCATGCGCATGATAATTATCTATATTATATTCAAAGAAACATTAAGAACAATCCTAAAGCTTTTTGGGGACATATAGACAGCCTTAAATCTAGGGGAGGTTTTGAACCACGGGTTACGTTTGGGGGGAGTGAATGTGTCGGTGTTGACGCAGCCAATGCCTTCGCTACTTTCTTTTCCAGCGTGTTTCTCCCAGACGCCCCGGTACTTGATAGTGACTATGTGAATAGGAACGACGAGTGTAACACTGCTAACAGTGTCCACATTCATAAAATAACCGTTAGCGAGGTTGAGGCCGGTTTGAAAAGCCTTAAGCCTAGGAGTTCAGTTGGTCCAGATAACATTCCTCCTTATGTCCTGAGGGGATGTCAGGATCAATTAATACAGCCAATCACCTTTATATTAAATCTGGCACTCACTTCTGGCCGGTACCCGCAACGTTGGAAGGTTTCTAGGGTCAGCCCAATCCCCAAGACTGGTGACAAGGCATGCGTGGAAAACTATAGACCCATTGCCATCCTGTCTTCTATTGCTAAACTATTTGAGACAATTCTGCACAATAATATTTACCGGCAAGTTAGCGCAAGGCTCTGCGAATCTCAGCATGGCTTTAGGAAAAACAGATCAGTTAACACAAACCTATTGACCTTGGTCAACAACATTTTTAGTAATCTCGAATCTAGAACACAGGTTGATGTTCTTTACCTAGATTTTAAAAAGGCATTCGATCGCGTCGATAACGATGTGTTGCTGGGTAAACTCTGTGACATTGGTTTCACTCCAGGTCTGCTTAGATTGTTTGCTGACTATTTGCGGGATCGGCAACAGTACGTTCGGTATGGGTACTTCGTTTCTGAGTCATACCACACACGATCAGGAGTAAGTCAAGGTTCCATATTAGGTCCCCTTCTTTTCCTTATAATGATAAATGACTTAGAGGGTGTACTCAGACACACAAATTGCTTGCTCTACGCAGACGATCTAAAGCTGATCTACAGCATAAAACAATTGGAAGACGGAATATCATTGCAGAGTGACCTCAGTGCAGTATTTGAGTGGAGTGTCACCAACAAACTTCTATTTAACCCTGACAAGTGCTATGTTATGTCTTTTAGTCGTGCGCATAAACCTATGCACATAAATTATATGTTAGGATCTGACTCAGTAACGCGTGTCGATTCTGTTAAAGACCTTGGTGTTCTCTTTGACCCACAGCTCACGTTTCATGAACATATGAAGTCCCTTTCTGCCAACTGTTTCCGAAGGTTAGGGTTTGTTGTTCGCAATACCCGTGACTTTCACGACCCTAAGGCAATACAATTGGTGTACACGGCTTTAGTGAGGAGCAAAATGGAAGCGGCTTCAATAGTGTGGAACCCATACGAGGTTACATATACTCTCCTTCTTGAGAAGGTCCAAAAAGCGTTCCTCCGATTTTTGTACAAAAAAATGTACGGATATTACCCATTCTTATATCCTACAAAATTTTTGCTCGGAGTCTTGGGCTTTAATTCCCTCGAAGTGAGGCGAAACTCTGATTTAATTACCACATCATGCCGCATTCTTCGCGGAGAGTCGGACTGCCCAGACTTAGTGTCGCGACTGACCAGGCTGTATGTACCCGACAGCTATCTCCGGGCTCGTCGCCACCCCTTGTTGTTAGCGCCTTTGTCGCGAACCGGTTTCCATCGTAATTCACCTTCTGTGCGTGCACTAGTGCTACTGAATGCGCTTCTTGCACTAGTACCGGAATGCGACTTATTTGCCAGTCGATGGAGGGAAATATGTTGCCATTGTCTGCGATTTTGTGAGAGGATGAATGAATGAGCTTTAAGTTACTGTAAGATTGATTTATGTATGTAGATATATTATTATTATATTTAATATATTGTACGACACTAAACTGTACATTGAGTACAGTATAGTGTCCATTTTAAACATCTGAATTCACAGTGTTTTAGTGTAAACTGTATGACTGTGCAATTTTTGTAATAATAAATAAAAATAAAAAATAAATAAATAAAATACTGTGTACTAGTAAAACAACGTAAAGACGCATTTTTCAAAATACAGTATACAGTACAATACAATATCTTTATTAATAACAAACAAGTTACACGTAAATTTTTCAGTATACTTTAATTCTAATTTCCAATTAAATAGCAGGTAGGTACCTATTGTAAAGATGGATATTGCAATGATTAATTTAATTTATGTCAATTGGATTTTTGAATTAATGAATTCGTCAAAATTATAAAAAGTCTGCTCGAATAGCCATGCTTTTAATCGGTACTTAAACGACTGTATAGTAAGCGCCTATTTAACGTTTAAGGGAATGCGATTATATACCGAGGGGCCCATTACATGAGTCAGTTTATCTGATTTTGCCAGCCTCCTAGCGGCAGGCCTCAAGTCCTCGGCGATCCGAGTATTACAGCTATGCGCATCTTTATACTTGGGGAAATCTTCCAAGTTATTGCGCTCATAGACTGCTACCTGGAAGATGACTAGGGACGGTAAAGTCAGTATATTCAGGGACTTAAAGTACGGTCGGACTGATGTTCTCCTTGTCACTCGCGCGATTGCTCTGACGGCCCTTTTCTGCATGCGGAAGGCACGCAGCCAGTCGGCCGCGCGCCCCCACAGTACTGGATCAGCGAGTGCACGGTGGCGAAATAACAAGACAAATTAACAGTATTAATATACCTACATTCCAAAGATTTTTGTGCCATATTCTATGCCTGTATTTAGGAGAAATGTTTTTATCAGTGGCGATTGTTGTTCCCTGTTAATTGTTGTAGGCAATCATTTACGTTCGTACAGAAATTTATGAAACACATTTTTTTTTTCGTACTGATAATTGCTGTTGGTCCTAATGACCTTTACAGCTTCACCGGGGTTTTTGGGGCGAGCGCTAAATGCGCTCCAGCCTAGAGGACTTAAAAACTACTATAAGAAGTGACTGCCTAAGGGCACCCAGGTGGGTACGGACCTCGGCTTAGGACGTCGCTGGGGAGGGAGGGGTCGATTTTTTATGAAACACAATACTTTCTGTAACATTTTATTTCATTGTATAAACAAATTATAAACTTTAAAAATTATAACTTATATGACTTATCAATCAATACATATTAATAATATTTAAATATATTTTTTGGAACTACCACCTATATTTATTTACAAAGTTTGAACGTACACAATAAAATTAAATACATAAATTTATGTTCAAATAGATAGTACAATTTTTGATAAACACGATTTATTTGTTGAATCTAATTTCCAAGTCTGAAAAGTTTATCAATCTTTTCAGACTTGGAACAAATAAATCGTGTTTATCAAAAATTGTACTATCTATATACATTTATTGTATTTGTATTAGTGTATAATACAAATACAATTAGTGTATAATACAAATACAATTTACCCAAAATTGTTTAGTATACATATAAAATAACAGATATGTACTATATAGTAATATAATGCTATTACTATATAGTACATATCTGTTATTTTATTGGATGGATCTCGATTTTAAAAAAATCAGTAGTTCTGTGGTGGAAATTTCGACAGTGTCATAGGTCACCACCATTGACAGTCTTACCAGTTTCAGGGTTGAAGGCGGGGTTTAGGTTGAGCTTCTTCATTTCCACTGCCATTTCGAATAAGTAGTCGTAGCATTCAGTCCTGCAATAATAATAGTAGATTTGTTTACCTAGGACGAGAGGGATCAGATTGTCGACACGAGTCTACTACGCAACACGAGCCGTAGGCGAGGGTTACTGACGGATGAGTGCGACAAGTGGTCTTCTCGCACGAGGTAAACACGATATTTTTTGTTACATCTGCGAGAAAATGAATAAAAAAATATATAACTAAAGCACTACACATATTTTTTATTTTGAGTCTGCGCTGGTTCCTGGGTATTTCTTAAGAGATTCAGCCATGCTGTCATCTAGATCTTTTTCAAATTAATAACAACCAAAGCAAACTCACATAGTATTATAATAAATATGAGGCGGAGAGAATCATATACCGTGTCAATGGAACAACGTTTATCTTACTAATATTAATAGTAGTAATATTACTACCTACATATACATGTGGCGGCTTCGCGCCACAATGACGGCGCATGCGCGCTGTGCAGCCTGCGCGCGCTGCTGACGTCTCAAAACAATCGCCACCGCTTTTCTCTTACTCGCGCTGTCACTCTCTTTCCTTCATCATCGCAATATCTATATAATACATTTCATCTTCGCATCAACATGCTGACTTTCATTCCGTGGGGCACATGGCCCCATAAACAGTTTCTGCCAAGTATCTCCGCACACATACACTCCATGTCTTCTGACCAACACTGCGCTGGTTCCTGGGTGTTTCTGAAGAGCTTCAGCCATGCTGCCATCTAGATCTCTTTTAAATTAATAACAACCAAAACAAACTTACATAGTCTTAGCTTGCTGCCAAGTATCTCCCCACACATACACCCCATGTCTTCTGACCAACACTGCGCTGGTTCCTGGGTATTTCCGAAGAGCTTCAGCCATGCTGCCTGCGAGATCTTTCTCGAATGGCGTGTTCTCTATGATGGGGACAACTAACTTCTCGTCGTAGCGGAGGTAGCGACCGAGTTGAGCGTCTTTTATGCCCTGGAATAAAAATGTCAGAACTTCAAATAATATAATAATTAAAAACATAATAGAGAAACACTTTATAGGGATAATAAGTTTCCATTGCTAATTGAGTAAAACACTTCACATTCATGGAATCGCGGCTTACCGTTACATGCACGAAACATCCTAAAACATTCTATCCCTTTCTACGCCATAGCTCTAGATAGATATGACACGAGACTAATGAATACAGCTAGGTATATTAATTACTGCATAATGACACTTAAGGAAGCATTAACATTAAGGACGTTTCTTGCACTCATGGTGTAACAACAAAGTTTAGTTTAATTCTTTATTGGCATCGATTCCGGGGTGGCCGCCAAATTTAGCGATGATCGCTAAACGAAACGTCCCGCTCACTCGTAAATTCCATTACATATAGAGACATCACAGTGATGAAGAATAGTGTTTAATTGTATGTTTCCTTCTTTTTTAAGTTTACTTTTTAATTAAATTTCTTTTTGCTTCTGTTTGTATTAAATTTCCTATTTTATGATATTTAAGCACATTCTGTTCCGTCCGTCACATTATAGTTCAGCATTTCGTTTGAGTGTACTGAGATAATTTAACTGACTTTACACAATCTAGTATGATGTCAGTTCACCCCGGCATTAAAGTCATTGTATGTACACACAGAATATGTTACAAACGTAGACAAACATAAGTGAAACACAAAGGGCGTGACTTATCTCTGAGAGATCTCTTCCAACTGACCCCATAAAAATTCGATATGAAAGCAGGCGAAGTGTTCAAACCTTGATCATCTCCTGGTGTGTGATCACAAACTCCTTGTCACATAGCAGCGTGCAGCGCACGGCGTTCGGCGAGTGCGTGTGGATCACTGCGCCCGCGCACCGCTCGCGGTATGCGATCAGAAACAGGGGCGTGCATTGGCTTTTCTTTAATCTGTAATAGGTATAACCCAAATTAATAAAGGAGTACCTGACCAGGAATATAAACAATTACTAGTGGTAGATCCTAATATGAAGGATCGCCTGGGGTGGTACCAACCTCTTATATATTTCTGCCGTAAAGCAGAAATGCTTGCATTTCTGTGTTTCAGTTTGAAGGGTAAGAGAGCCAGTGTAATTTCTGGCACATGAGGCAACTCATCTTAGTCCTCAAGGTTAGCCATCAAAAATCCTCTAATATTAATAGTGAGGTGAGATGTCTACGGGCGACGGTGACCACTTACTATCAGGTGGCCAGTTTGCTCGTCTGCTCTCCTTACTTAATTAAAAAAAAACCTGTCAAAAGGGTGCCATTGGTACTTTTATAGTCTGTGTGAAGGAGTTCGCTATGCAAAAAATAGTAATTAAAATCCACAATATGGTTAGGGATTTTATTTTTCTGGTCAGGGTATACTTTTAAATAGTCAGGGAACAGGCTAATCAAAGTTCTTTATGAATTGGTCTAGGGACCTTATTTGGGCATCAAGCTGGATTTTTAGAAAATATTGACAGGAAACAGATTTCGATTCTTTAGTTATGCTGGTAAACAAATCCTAAATTAGGGTATCTGCACCTCTGGCTATGTAGATAATCTTTCAGTGAAGAAAAACAGGAACATAATTTATTTTCTGAATTCAATGTCTGTAAAGATATGCATTACTGTTTCTCTGGTGGCGGTAATTCCAAATCTTCATCATCGATAGTCTGCACGAACAGGTCATCTGGTTTCATTCTCTCCTTCTGCACTCCTGAAGGTGCTATGTAGATTTTGCCACTGGAAAACAACATAATTAACATAAGTTACATCAGGACCCAGAATGAAGGATATGGGAGAATACCTACACCTTGGGTTGACAATGTCGTCTCTCATGGAGGCAGGAGCTGGATTGCAGTAGAGTCAGGCCGATAGCTAGGGCCATGTTTGGGAAGGAATGGCTTTATGTTCAGAAATTGACTATATAAAGGCTGGAATGTATTTAATTGTATGCATATCGATACAGTTTTGCCTGCCTCTACGCATATGGGTGGTATGCCCCGCACTATGACCTTGCTCTGATTTCAGTGGACCAAGATTGAACTCCGGTGCTTAGTACTTCGTAAGATTGTCTCAAAGGCTATAATACATAATATTTGGTCTTGATACCCCGTTTTTTTAAGGGGAATACAGATTGTTAGTATATAAAAGCTTACATACTGTTACATATTTGATTCTTAGACCAGGATCTTATTCTGCCCTACTGTGGCCATGCTGTTAAGTAGGTAATGTCATGATAATTTTTATCGATTGTCAAGTGCAAAGTTATCAACAATGTTCTGTGTGTATAACAACAGTATAAAGCATTAGCAAAGCTTACCCTTCCTTTATAGAGATTCCACCACCAGTGCCGGTGACCCATCCTAAATGATAGAACTGGTTACAGAGCTCTGGAATTAAGTTTCTTGGATGTTCCTGAAATTGAGTGCAATTTTTATGTACCTAACCTATAATATTTAAATATTTTACAATAATAATTGCAGACCTAATTCTGAGAGAATAAAAGTAAATTTTAATTAAATAAATTCTAAGATTTGCGCAATTTAATTCAAAAATTCCTGAATTAAATAAAATAATTTATTAAATCAGTCAAATTAGTTCATAATTATAACATTAAAAATTATATCATACAATGACAAAAAAATTCGCATAAAACTTACTGGTCCAACTTCCGACATTATTTCTGCACGATATGGACCTATAACTGCTCAGAATTGCTCGACAAGTGCTCAATGCTTGCCCTAATGATTTGTCTATTTGCTTTATCTTATCAATTATTACACAGTTATAAATAAATATTTAAAATAAACATAATTGTTGTTTTTTTTAAGGCAAAGGGAACTGAGCCCATACAGCCATGTCTGATGTAAACAACTCTTTCAAGTCTTCATTAAAATGCTGGTGTGACACATTTCAATGCTATCTGGGAGAATCTTCCACGCTTCTGCGCCATCCGAACCAAATAAGAAGGCGTCCCGGACGCAGTGTGGCTCTTCAAAATCCAGCCAAGTACGGATCGGGCTGCAGCGTCTTATTTGACTTTACTTCACTGTCCCACACATTATTCACATCTTGTCGAAGTTTTTAGAGCAAGAAACACCATTCTTACTAGAAAAGCACTACTGTAAAACAATTTGCAAGACAAATCGAAACAAAGCTGACGTGGACGCCACAAAAGCGCGGGAGAAACTCAAAATAAACATAAACTGCGCCGGAACCAGGGAGCGACGATGTCCAAACAAATTAGGTGCGTTCTTAAATTAAAAGCTTTAAAAAAATCACTAGGTATGTACGTTTTATTAAAGTTTTTGATTACCCACAGAGTTACCAATATAATATTTGATTTCTGTGTGATTACGTGATTACCTTCGTTTTTTATGATCCGTCATGGATTCGTCCTGTGATAACATTTTAACATTTCTGTATCTTAAAATAATAAAATTGTATAGAAACCAACACGTTTTATATAAGTTGTTTTTCATTCAAATAACTTATAGAAGTAAAATAATAATAAAAAAGACAAAATTAATTTTTGAAAAAGTTAAAAAATTATGTTACTATATTCAAAACGCACTCCTCAGTCACTGACGTTATGTAGTGTGTTTATGAATCTTGTTTCTTGATTGAAATACTACTAGTTCATTGTAGAAATAATTCTGTGACTATAATTGCGGAAAATGCAAAATTTTGGAAGTACCTACAAAAAGATTGTATATAGTATAGAGATTTCAAAATATAGAGATTTACAGACACTGGCCATTGCCACTTTCTGTAATTTGTGTTCTGTCAATGAACTATCAAAACGATTGAGACAAAATGCAGATTTGTCTTCTTTCGACGAAAATTTGAAGCCATAGCATGCCAAAATTTTAGGATTACAATATATTAGAAATAAAAATCATTGCTGCGATCACAGACCATGACAAAGGAAAAATAAAAGTGATTAGTTGCCAAATTTTTTCATTGGTAGGGCTTCGTTTTGAAAATTATTTGCGTAAGTAATTAATTGCAAAATTGTACCTTAGTTTTGTGTTTAGGCTTTTCACGTGTTCATTCTTCACTTCTGCAAGTTAAAGCAAAAAAACTGCTACACTCTCATGCTAATCGTCTACGCGGTAGCTTGATCAGCGTAGCAGCGATTTGAAGTAAAACCTTTCCTCACACAGCTGCAGGAAAGCGTCCTGCGCGATAAACGTCCCGCTTATGGGCTTAATACACTTGACTGAGTTCAGTTAAATATAATTGCATTCAGTACGGTTACTAAATCGTATAGTAGACTAAATTGTTGACTGAATTCAGTTAAGTGTAAGGCTTGGACTACATTTGTCCGGTTCCAGCCCCGGTTCAGTTCGCAGCGACCAATCACGTGCGTTCCGTGGCTCTCCCACCACTTGAAGTCAGCGCATCTTGATTGGATGCAGCGAACCGAACCGGGGCTGGAACCGGAGCGTGTCCGGACCTTATAATAATTATAATACCGGTCGTAATTCGTAGGCTGCCTGTCCTGGTGCAAGACCGTGTGCGGTATCATACAATTAAAAACAGATAGGTATCGTAACAAATTCGTTGATGATAATTTTCCCCTTTTGAAAATAGGAACCGAAAATGCGGGAGGTACGCGAGATACCCGGGTGCCTCAACCGCCGCTACCAGGCTCTGGACCAGCTGATAAAGGAGCTAAGTACGGCCATGACGGAGCGGGTTGCCGACGCGGAGTCTCCAGGCCACGAGTGCTGCGCCGACCCCGGGATCAAACTCATGTGCAACTTCTGGAACATTCTCAAGGAGGACCCCGATTGCGATTTACCGGTATTTTTTTATGACTTATCCATTAAAGTTCCGATTAACCGATACCTACATTTAATGTATTTTAACCAGGGAAAGGTACCGAGGTACCTCGACCATTGCAATTTGGTAAGAACCACAGCTATAGCTAAACCGTAAACGATTCCTTTGCTAACCAACGGCTTTGTGTAAGATCGCGCGCGTTTTCATACATTTATATAAAATAAATACCGTGCGGGGAGCCCCGCCGGATCTTGCGTATGTGTGGGAGAGGCTTTATTACATTAACACGAAACACGTGTCTATATTTTGAGTAGGTATCAAGAATAAGTACATGAACAGCTTCTTCAAAGTAATCAGGTATTTATAGGCAAGTACTTTATTTATAGGTTCTTGACTTATTTTGGATCGTTTTAATATGTAACATCCAAGGTTAACCCTTGACTCGGAAGTACTACACTTTGGAGTAGGTAGATTCTTGACTGATGAGTCCAATTAGGTTAATAAACAGTAGGTATATAGCAGACAACTGTATAGAATAAAAGACAACTGCAAGACAATTGTATAGAATACATCGAATACATTCAAGTATAAGTAAGTAGAAATCGAGATCACACTATTTTCTAATGGCACGCACGTTGCTTTGTTATGCACACGTCTTCTGTTTCTTGCCGAGGCTTGTCTATAATTCGGTTAGGACCTGGTTTAACAGACGGCATAAGGGTGAATCAATGACGATAGAACCACTTGACTGCCGATGCGGGCGACCCGCGTGCGCCGAGCATTAGCAGTATATTTCCTATAATTTTCGCGACACTTTAGATGCTTATCAGCATGCGATTGTGTTTGTTTGTGACGTCAGCTGTGTTAGCCAATGGCAGCCGCGATGAGCCGCGCTCTTCCCTTCGCTCCCCTCACGAATTTTCGCTCTTCGTTAGTAGGGAGAAATGTAACCATCGGTTATCCATTGGTTATTTGCTTCATGGGGTGAATCAATCAAAGCTGTGCTATGAAGCTCGTCAGTGAGCTGGATACAAATCCGGCAATAGGATTGCTATCCGAGCCTTTATGAACTGAGCCTATTGGCGGATTTTTACTTAGCTCACAGCCGAGTTCAGCATTGGTTGACATCATTATCTGGTAGTGTAACACACGGTTTCAAAATAGTACGTTGTGTTGCCAGCACGCCGTGCAACAGCGAATGTGCCTGAATACGAAGAGTAGCGGCTGCTTCCACCAACGAGTGACGTGTTACATGGCCACCGAGGAGCAGGACAGAAAGAAGGAGTAATTGCTTTATATTCATATAACTTTTAACCGCGAAAGAATGATTAAAATAGCTCTGAGGTATCCGGGTATCCGGCTTGGAGGACCATTACTGTTACCACGTACAAATTTAAAATCTGAATTTTCTAACGGATGGTAGTGGTAGTGATGTATAAAAATCTGGGTGAAGTTTGAACCACTTACCAGCTCACCAATTCATCATCACAATCTGCAGCCCATTCTAGTCCACTGCTGGACATAGGCCACTATTAAGGCGCGCCATTGAGCCCTGTCTTCGGCTCTTCTCATCCAGTCGCTACGCAGAACTCCTCATCAATAAACGGTTTTAATTTTATCATTGTTTTTGGCGAAAAGTGGGGGATGGTTCCCCATCTGTGAATGCAGGTGGTTCCTCTGTCTAGCCCCTCGGGGATTATGAACGTGATAGTTTATTATGTATATATTATGTATTCGTGCTCTAATACTATGGTGTATCCTACCAAGTATCAATTGTTTCAGTTCCCCATCAGAGTCCCATAAATCTAAATGCTGCACATCTGGGGCCTCGTCTATCGCCAGTCGTGACATGGTGCCGCTCAGCAAGGTGCTGTGCAATCTTAAGGAGGTAAGTGGCATCAGGATGTAATGGAAACCATAGATTATTCTTGACGGTGAGAGTTCAGAGCTCCTTAGTTCGATTAGTTGGAAACTTTATACATTTCCCCTCGTTATATCAGTCTTCCCAGTTTCCCGTTTTGCCGTAGGAGCCCTGGATATTTGATCAACTCCACCAAACCATATTAGCTTCGAACCAATGATCATAATAATTGGTTGAAGTTTGATGGGAGAACCATCTGGTATCTATACGACCATTTGGTTCTACCATATATAGAATTAGTTGTCAAATGCAATTTCCGCCTGTTCTATTCGACTTTGCGACAGTCTAGTGATCTAGTGGCTTTACAAAATTAGTCTCTTCTCAAAGTTGGCATCACATTTCTATTGGTGATAGTGTTTAGAGTTGATGGTGATGATGAATCAAGTCCATTTGTCAGATGGTATCGCTACATAACTTATGGTATTGCTGATGTCACTATTATCGACTTAAGCGGAAAATTAAGTTGAATCTAGGAGATGACGGGGAAAGCGCAGAAACTCTATCTAAGGCAGCATAAAGTATCTTCTAAAACTGTCAAAATATAACTCAATTCTGTCACAATCGAGAAGGTGACGATGACAATATATTATGATATCGGCGAACCTTTAGAGTCCTGTCATAGAGGTGAATAATGATACGTGAATTTTATCCCGAATTACTTTTCATTGAAACAACAGGCAGCATCGTTCGACAAGCAATGCAACGCCAGACTGAAAGATCTGCTAACAACGGAGAAACGCTTGCAAGAACAGATCCAGGTTCTAGAGCAACGAGAGAAAGATGGTGCGCAGATGCTGAAGCAAGCTGACTGCATGTGGTCGTGCATGGAGGAGGCGTACAAGAAGAAACTTGCCGAGTCTTTGGAGAGGCAAAAGGATTTACTGACACAGGTGAGACCAAAGCTATAAGCAAGACACAATAAGGACCATGACATAAGAGAGAAGAGGCAGAAGGATTTACTGACACAGGTGAGCAAGTAATAATAAGGAACCCGACAGAAGAGAGAAGAGTCAAAAGGACTGGAGTTAGGAGGAGTTTACTGAGACAAATGAGTTAGCCTCATCTGTGTCAGTATAAGCTATAAGCAAGTCATAATAAGGTCCACGACAGAAGAGAGATGAGGTCGAAGGATTTATTGACACAGGTGAGGCTAAAGCTATAAGCAAGCCATAATAAGGACCAAGATAGAAGAGGCCCAAGGATTTACTGACGCAGGTGAGACTATGGCGGATCTAGGGAAGCCATATAGGCGGCTTTGTGAGGCCATTCCACGCTAAATCTGTAAAATCATTTATATTTATTATTTTCCAATCTCAGTAACGTAACCAATTTTTTTTCAGTTTAGTGTCGGGTCACGCGAGAAACCTTGTTAATTGACCTGCTATATTTTTAAGGAATTATCAGGAAATATTTGGTATTTGAATATTCTAATAAAGTAATAAGGGAAATAGACGTCCACCTTGGTTTCATAATTTCAGCTAAAAGAAGTAGAGAGGAGTGCAGCAAAATGGCGTAAAAATAAAAAAGATTTGGAGTCACAACTGAGTAGTATTTACAAGTGTCAAGAAGAAATAACGGGGAAAATCAACCAGAAAACGAACGATATGAAATGTATGGACAAGGAAATAGAAAACTTCAAGAAGAGAATAGAGTCCAACAAGAAAGATGTACAGGCTTCAAAGGACTCGCTTTGCAAGAAGAAGGCTGCTTCTGAGGTGAGTATTTCTTTTAATAAGAAGCACACCATACGTACACAAAATGTCAAATATTTTGATTCCCTTGGTAATCAAGAGAAAACAGGTAGGTCTAATCAAGAGAAAACACACAAATGACATCTAACTATTCTTATATTCTTATTCTTACACTCTTGGTATTTATACAAGTATATGTTGTTACTTAGGTAAAAATTGCAAATATCGTCGCTCAAATGAAGACAATTGAGTGCACATTGAAAGATGAACAAAATCGAAAGAGAGAGAAAGAAATTGAAGGCAGCCTATACATCAAGGAAGCTAGAGAAGATTTGCAGAAAATGTGCAGAATTTTGCTACAGAAGAAACTCGAGAACGAAGATCTGTCAGCTGAGGTATGTTATTTGAATTGACTCATTTGCAGATCTCTATTAAAGAAGTAGAAAGTTTTCCATCGAGAATAATTAATTGAGACAATGAGACAAATATACATTATCATTTCAGACAGTTTATTTTGATTTCCAGAAAGATGCGGTTTTAGAAGAAATAGAAATGTTAAAGCATACTTGCGACACGTGTAAAGATAAATGCAAGAACAAACAAGTATCCATAGAACAACAGATCAAAGAAATACAGACAGAAATCGACAATTTTAAAATACAATGTATTCAATGTCACGAGTGTACCGACACGGAAGACGTTAGGAAGTTTTGCAAAGATTGCCCCAAGTGCCAAGAAGAGAGGGATTGCATTTACGCAGATGACCACTGCAGTCCAGACCATACGATGGATTGCGTGTGTCAATCTGTAAAACAGAAATTCTTGGATAATGTTTTCGATAATATGTACACGGTACTAGAAAAACAGGCGAGGACCAAGCCTGGTAAAGCCGTGGCTGAAGCAGTGCTAGCGTGTTTGAGGAAAAGTAAGAACGGGAAGCTTAATGAGGAAACTAGGAGGATTCTGCAGGAGTTCATATTGACGACGGTGAAGAAGAATTTGAACTTGACTATTGTAGGTGGTGCTGTGAAAACTAGGTGTGAGGTATGTAAATGTTTTGCTAAGACCAAGTTATAAAGCATGCTGAAGGATGGGATATTTAGTGTTGCATTTATAAAGTTTTCGAGCAACAAAATATCAACGAGGTTTCTAAAACTACCTTTGACATTTGCTGTCATCAGATGGAGCCTGAGACATACGCCCAACTGATGACTTGTCTCAAGAAAGTGAAAGCGACTCGCGCACCTAAAGTTGATGCAGGAACTTCAGCCAAGAAGGTAAGTATTGATATAGTTATCACCATCTTCAGAGTCTGTGCGTCCAGTATTGGATATAGACCTCTACCAAGTATTAATCTATCTAACATCTTGCTAAAAGATTGATTTTTTCCAAGCCAGCAGTCGATTCTGAAAAGAAGAGAACCTATTTTCTGGTAGTAAGTTCGTTGGTATTCATGTTTTTGATAGGATTCCTGCCGTCGTTGGGGTGGACCAAGTGAATGCAACTGCCCCAAAGGGCCTAAATCTTGTATCTGTACTCAAAAGGCACCCAAAGCACCACGTGATCCCAGCCCTTGTCCACCTCCGGACAAGGAAGACGCCGTAAGTACAAAATAGTAGTTTGTTTGAGATATTGAAACAATTATCCCATGACTTTGATCAATAAGTGGAAACTTCTTGTTGGCTTCGGGATAGCACGAATATTTAAATCTCTATTGTCTTTGTTATTATCCTTTCTAATCATTTCATTGTTCACAATAACTCTTAATATTGAATTACACTTTCTTAGCATGTATATTCTTAGAATGTGCTTTGATAAGTACTTGGTTCTTACTCTGACAATATTTGAAATCAAAGAATTATTGTCCCTATCTGACATCAGTTTGTATTCGTCCATCTGGTCAATTTTGCTCAAAAGGTTCCAACTTTATCCAGGGTGAAAAGGTTGTATGTCCGCATAAGAAAAACACATCATGCGGACCTGATTGCGGAGCTCGTGAGGCTCCAAACTTGGTCGGCACAGATGTGGCCGCTTGGAAACCAGACCCTTGCCGAGGTCCTACATGTTCCTTCAAGAATATGCGTGCCGCCCAATGCGTGCTTGGACCTGAACCTTTGGTTCCTGCACCAAAGAAACTTGCTCCACGTATGCCGAATATATCGGTCTTGGAAGATCAGGTGCGTTGAAGACTCAGTAATAAGGATATAGGTGCTACTTGTAAAAGTTTCGAAGATGCATATTGATGCTTCTATGGAATCTTGGCAAAAATCTCCGCATTGGCTGTGATGTTTTGATAGTGTTTAGAAGAGCCAGTCCGTATTATTCTCAATCTAGTATAGCAGGTGACTATGAGTGACGGTGGACATCATCAGGCAAACCATCTGCTTTTAAGTAATTAAGTATTTCAAAAAATATTGTTTATGATGACGATGTAATGAAATCAGTCACGCACGTCCAATACCATTTCTGGCAATTTTTTGCCAAGACTGATTAGAAGAGAGACACGATAAGACATATACTTACAATGGAAAGCTCCAGCCTAAAGTTGTATATTATTGTATAGATTTCGAGCTCCTACTTGGCATAAGAACACAGATCCTAATCGTATTTAACAAAACAATCGATCTTTTCAGATCTCCTGTAAATGTGGAAGCGCGGTAACGAAGCCTTGCACATGTCAACAATCAGGTAAGTAGCGATAAGGCGGTAGATTAAGTAGAAGTATACGTGGGAGTACAATACATATCAGTTGTCAACGCAATGATACTGATCAATGCGTGATGTAGAACATTTCGTTTCTAGATCGTAGAAGTCGTCCACGACAGCGAATGGTTGAGGAAGTAATCGGAAGATACGTTGAAGTGACACCTATCGAGAAAGTAAGTTACACGATCATAAGCAATGATTCCATCAGCGAAAAGATTTGAATAAAATTCTGCTAAAACATCGTGGTAATGAACAGCTAAATTATTGTACATCTTAAAATTTTGATTTTTTTCTAATAAATGTAAATTAAAACGCATGGTGGTTTTATTTTTTATAGTTAACCTAGAAATTTAACCACCATGTTTCTTTTGACACTTTTATATTGCAGAAGTCTTAAATGTTTCGTATTTCGTCTTAGGTAACGATGGATGAGATCGACCCTCCAGAGTCAAATACGGGAAGAAGTAATCGTGAAAGATGCATTTGTTCAATTAATAACTTCGTTTCTTCAAACGCATCCAAAAACACACCTTCCCAATTCTCCGTCTATTCATCTAAAGGTGTAATTCTGCAAGATGGATCGTTTTTACAACATAATCTTCCAAATGGAACTGTTCGTATTTGTAGTGAGCACAAAATATGGGTTACTTCTTCTATCGAATCTGAATTTGATGACAAATCATATAACGAAAAAGCTATTTCTCGTGAGACGGCCGAAATTAACAATATATTTAATCAACGAAATAATACAGCCACGCTATTAGTTGATACATTAGAGACTTCGCAAAATCGAAAATCGTCGATACAAGATCTTTCATGTTCGAATGTAGTTAAAAATACGAATTACGAAAGTCCTATATTTCAAAGAGAACTTGATAAAACAGTAAAAGAACTTATAAAAGACATCATTGTGACTGATGATGCGGTTTTACAGAAAAAAGAATTGAGTTCTAATATTGAGTGGGTCACAGTGGAGTCATTTATAAAACAAGTCGTTTCATTAACTAAACTATCACATCACAGTAATGAAACGATTGATGAACTAGAAGTAACACAAGAATCATTAGAAACTGAAAACCAAGGAAATAATGACACAGCAAGTGAAAGTATTACCAATAAAAGAAATTCAAAAACGTATGTTGTTAATATAATCAGCAAAGTTGATCTTGGAAAAGAAATAAAAGGTGCAAATAATCGTGCATTTTTAAATAAAGATTCACTTAATGTATACAATTTGCATCAACTTGAAGTAGGAAATGAAATCACGGCTTATGATGAGAGAGTTGACAATGTAGAAAAACGTATCAGTTACTTGTATGGTACTTATGAAAAATTAAGGAAAATGAAGGAAAGTATTAATAAGAAGTCTGATATGACACAAGAAAGCATTGAAAATATTGAGAAAGAAATATATGATTTTGATAACATTTATCAAAAAATTTGTGCCATGAAAGAATGTACACGGAATGAAATTCCAGAAAAAAATTGTAACAAAGAAAATACAAGAGATGTTAATGTATTTACTGAATGTTGCGAGGAAATAGTAGCCAGTAAAGACCCCACGGAGAGCAAACCAATAAAAGAATACAAACTTCAAACGGAAAATAAGAAAAAGGCAAATAAGGAAGGTTCAAAAGATTGGGGAAGTGGTGTGAAAGAAAGCTACTTTTTCATGGCCAGTTACTCTAAAAAATGTACAAACAAATCAACTAGATGCAACAGTGCCAAAGAGAGATACCATAAGAATTTCATCAGTAGAGACATAAGGAATAATGAAACAAGAGAAATTTGCCCTAGAAAAATGACGTGGACTGGCGAAAAAATTACGGAAAGCCAATACTTGTCATACCAAAGTAAACGCCCAAAACATAGATAAATATGTAATAAGTATTGGCCAGTGAATTTTTAACTTTAGGCTTTACAACTGAATATTTAGTGACTCTTTATTTCAAACATAACACTCATGGTGTAAACTTAAAATATTATAGTCACAATAAATTCTTTGAAAATTGCCGAATCATTGTGGACTATACAAACATACGCAATTTCAAGATGAAAAATACAGTCAATATACTATATAAAATACAGACAATATAGTAAATAAAATACCTGTAGTATAGTACTTAATTTTTATTATGTACTATTACGGAATTTCTTTCTGTAGCTGTTCTTAAATTCTTTTGTTAAATTTAAAATAATTAAAAGTAACTGATACTTTATTAAATTTTGGTTACTTATGCTATTGAAATGTGAGACAAGTATCAAATATTACTTAAATAAATATTCATATTATAATTACATAATATTCATCATAAATCTTTGTCTTATTCGCATAGGTAAGGTAATTTAATTACTTATTATGATTTTGGTGTCAATATTAATATATTTTCTGCTTTCATTTGTTTTGTACTCCCACGTAAATATTATTATCTTCTCATACTAGTGTGAAGATGATGGGTCAATAAAAACACCATTAAAGCTGTCAGTACCAATAATCTTTGTCTTTGAATTACTTACAGATCAGAAACAACTGAAAGCAGGAATATACAAAGAATACAATGATACCTGTGAAACCTGTGACTGTGAATCTATTTCGAAGACAAGGGGGGCAGCATCAGATAGGAAAAATAATCAAAAGTGGTATTCTTCTCATAAGCATAGCCGAAATAAAAATAATCTTTATGTGCAACTATCAGTTTCTTCAAGTTCCGAGAGAAATACTATTACCGACTCTGTTAGTTTACTTCACGCGAAACTAGCTAAGAAAACAAAAGACAAACAAGATAAACCATTTAAAATTACAATTCAAAGTAAAAAAGGCCAAATAATTCGTAGTGAACGTACAGAAGTAATTAATACGCCATCAGGAGCTTTAGCCATCGAGTTAGATGAAAACCTTATCAATAAAATAGAGACAAAAACTAGAGAAAGTCCAAACTTATATGTGTCATTGAAAGAAACTAGCTCTGGACATTATCTCATTGATTTTGACTCGGATGTCAGTTGTTCTAGTAGTCATAAAGTTCTCTTCAGAAGATCAATTTCAGGCAACTTGTCGTTAGAAGTAGATAAAAATCTAATTAATAGCATGCGTCCTGGTGAAATTGGCCGAAATTTGGGTGCGCAATCATCCATATCCATCGAAATCGTGAAAAAGGAAAGTAAGGAAAAAAGAGAAAACAAAAGTAATCAGCATATAGAAAACGTTAGAAGTCAATTGGAGAGCGAAATAATGGGAATAAGAACAGAAATTAGCGGACTGAATGTATGTGATACTGGGGAAAACTTATGTGGGGTTAGACAACATAAGAAGGATAAGAATGAAGCGAGTCGGAAAAGTCAACCTTCTGGATCACGTGAAGAATATAATAAACAAAAATCGCGAGTAATACGTGACAATATTCACTCAGAAGAGCAAACCACGTCAGGTAAAAAAGTGAATATATCCTCAGAAAATGATAAAAACCAAATGGCTCGGTCTAAGAGTCTAAATTATCATAGTGAGGATAGCAGTTTCGTCTCTACAGAACGAAATTCTCGTAGTTTATTAGATGTGATAAACATGTATAGAAAGAAATCAATAGATGATTATCGAGATGAACTATATAGGGCCCATAATCAAAGAGGAGAATATATAGAAATGAAAGTTGAAGGGAAGAATGGAATAGTGGCCAAGGTAAAGGCTGAAGTAAAAATTACGTCGTCTGGTAACGTGGCATTAGATATGAAAGATTTGTCATCCATCGGACATATTTCAATGAAATCAAAGGAACGCCCTGTGCTAATAAATAGGTCTCCTTCTGGTAAATATACATTAAGTCTAGGATGTAAAAATCTACCAAAACCTCCTAATACGGTTCTACGAAGAACATCTTCAGGAGGATTTTTAGTGGTTATAACAGAACCAGTTTTAATAGCAATGGCGTCTGATATAAACTATAATACAAAACCTAAAAAAGAACTGTTTAAGGTAAAAGTCAAAGGCGTGGACGATATATTAGAACCCCCAACGATGCTAAAATTGACTCCATCAGGAAATTATGAGTTTGTTCTCGATAAGGAATTCGAAGTACAGCATAGGCAAAGTTTAACGATTTCTCTTGGTTCAAGGAATGCATGTTTTATAGGGTTAGAACGGGATACCGATGTTATTACAATTAATTTTAAAAAAGACGAGAGATCATATAATAAGCAAAATGCGTTACTAGTTAGAACCAATTCGAATCATTTGAAAATACTAGTAAACGGCCCCATATTTGAAAGTTTGTCAGGCTCAGATAGAACTTCAGACACAGTGACATTTGAAAAACTATTGAAAAAGATACCAAAATCTAACAAACATAAACTTAGGAAGAATGAATTAACGGAGATGAAATCCAGTAGTGACTCCAATTTATACAAAAAAGGTAGACAAGACGGAAAAAATTTACTTGCTGGAGTTTCGGCTACACTTAAGAAATCTGATTCTGGTCAATACGCTATAATATTAAATAAAGAGTCAAAGAAGGCGTTCGTCAATGATTTGAAAAGTTATTTAGCAAGTGGTTCTCAAGGCCGCATACCTATTTGGAAAGGGTCTGAATCTGGAGAGATAACCATAGCTTTATCTGGAAGAGATGGCTCCCTAAAAATAACGCCCTCAGGTAATATCTATGTTCTGGTAAAGGAAGATGTCATAAAAAGTGTTTCAAATGACATCGATAATGATCGTACCGCAGCTGATAAAATATTGAAACACATAATTGGTCGTGTTAGTGTTTCATCTACCTTTAACCCACAATCGAAACATATTATAGATCAAGATATAAGTTCTCCTGAAGACAAGGCGGTTGTAAGACGCTGCTATGCCGATTCAGAAGAATTTTCATATGATGCTTTTACATCGGTCTGCGATGAAATACAAAATACCGCTAGACCTAATGATAGCGAGTATAGTTCTCCAAAAGATAGCTTCAGTAGAAATACAGAGAAAAGAACATGTGATATAGAAAATAGCGAATTTCCTGAGTGTGCAGCACCATGTTGTTCAACTATGACTAAAGACCCGCCACATATAGTTATAAAACCAAACGGAAGTCCTCCTTTACACAAAGTCAAGTATAAAAAGACTGAATCAGTTTGTCCTATCCACAAAGGACGATATGACACAGTATCTAATGATATACTGGAAATATCTGGGTTGTGCAATATATTACAGCCGCATATTAATAGTGCAAAGACCGTGCCAAATGTTGATCATATGGCTACGGATACGAGTTGGGATTCCTTAGATTATCTGGAACCCCAATTACCATCATTCCTTAGAGACCACAAATACACTTAGTTTCATTTTGCCATGGTTTTAGATTGTGATGCTGACAAAAAAACTGAAGTTAATGTGTTTGTTATGGACATTTTGGCACAAAATGTTATAAAAATAAAATATTTTTGTACGTTTATGTTTCATTTCTTTCAAGTCGCATTTATCAGAGTTGAAAACAAGAAAGTATGTCGCGTACTCTTTCGCTTGCAGCATGGCGTGATGGATGTGTGCTATATGTCTCGCTGCGAGTTGGTAATAGTTGCAGTAATTTTGTAGAACGCCAAAACATGTCGGACGGAACGACGAATGGACGAAGTTCCATTACTGCAATCCGAGTTATCAGATCGAGACCCAAAATTTATGATCATGTTTCATTGAAATAAATTGTGAATGTTATTTATTAAGGTAAGGCAGGTATGTACTGAATTACATACCTTTCGGGGTCGAAAACGGTTAACAAAATTGAAACTATACCTTGCAGCAATCATACAATTTTCTTTGAAGTATAATAACCATGTAAATCGAGATCGAGCTCCAAGTGCGTTTAGGGCATGTCTTATAGGTACTCTCGTGTATTTGATTCAGACTAGTATTATTGTTGCACAGTAGGGTCTCATAAATCAAATTATATACTTCTGATTAAGATTCCAGAGTAAAAATGGAAATAATTAATTAAAAAAAAATTGACGTCAAATTCTACAATAATCTACCTACTAAAACCTCAACTCAACAGAAGAACATCCTCATGTAAACTTACGCAAACAGTAAACCTGCATTCAGTGAATAAAAATGAGAGGGAACTCTTTGAACGAATGCGTGGTGCATTAAGAATTCTTTCCGCAATCTTGCTGTCCTGCAACAATTGCAAGCTTTGCAGTTTCTAGGCATAGTATAGGATGAAAGGATAAAGAGTGGACTTTCATGACTTCTTCCACATGGAACTCAAAAACATGGAATTTGGGACTAAACTTCTCTGTGTGAGTAGAGCGTCTAGTAAAAGGCTAAACTATTTGAAAATCATCAGTAAGGAAATCAAATTTTAGTCGTGTTAATTTGATGAACGATATATTTGTAAGGTTCAGCCGTGGCAAGAATTAGCCAAACTTCGTCGTTTTTCCATTGGGCAACTATCATAAGTAGTACAAATAGACCGCCAGAATCATAACACTACTTTTTTGCTTCGCGTAGTTGGGTAAATATGTACCTAACTGTACACAAATGTATGTAAACACGGATGAAAAAAAATGGGGCGGGCGTTCCTACCTCCATGTTTGTAAAACTTTGTTGTATGTAAACAAATTTATATAAAACTCAATGGAAACTTCCATAGATTCCGTAGTTATTTCCCGCGAATCTTACAGCGAGCGCTCAGACAACATTCCTGGCACATCAGTAGCCTTTCCACGACACTGTATGACGCGCTTCCCTAAACCACCCATCCTATAGTCGAGCATGCTTGGTTCGACGCAGTAAATTCACATTCCGCCGTGACCTAGTAACGCGTTTCAAATTACTCTCTCCGCACATAGCGCCCTCTTTCATAACCTCCGTCGTATTCCATTTAGCTAGCGTAAACGAACGCGCGGTGTAGCATAGACTCTCACTTTTGTTGACATAAAGTCCTTATATCTAGATATGGCATAAGATCCTACATTCTTGTCAAAAACTTGCTGAATCTTTCTCTACGCTTCTGCTGAATAATTGCTGCGTTCTTGCCACGTTCTCGTCGTAAACTTTTCGCGTTCTTGCTCCTATCTTAATAACCACTTTCTGGTTGCACTCTGTAGCGCTTCTTATCGCATTGTTGTTATGTACACTCTACATTCTTTCCGTGCTTTTCTTGATTCTGAAGCGTTTTTGCCACATTCTTGCCATAAAATGTACAGTGTTCTCGCTTCCTACTTGCCACGTTCTTATTATATTCTTGTTGTGATGCTGCTATGCTGAATTGTTGCTTTACAGATGCTAAATTCTCATAACTTTCTCGGAACTTGTGGATTCGCAGGCTTATTGTTTCTTGCACTGCTTCTTTGGTTTCATCAATGACACCTTACGGGGGGTAGTGGTATGTACCTAGTTAAAAAACAATGACTTTGTAAAAATGTACTTTAAGTAAGGTATAAATAATACTACTTGAAAAAATAATAATTTGATTTTAGAATACAAAGAGCTTTATTCTAGTCTTTTCAGCTGCTCTACATAAAGCATCTATATGAAGTATTGTTGGTGTCAGATCGCTGAATCCAGCGACGTTATAGTGGGGTCTTCCAGAGGCTCTATGCTAAGGGTGGTGAATGTACATAAAACTGGCAACGCAGCGATATTTCGGCTCGGCACTTACTCCCGGTGGGTTCGCAGGCTTATTGAATACAAATTGTTTCTTTATCAGACAACTTTCGAGGCCGGAGATGCCGCGAATAATCCAAAAACGAGGAATGTGACTTTTGTGTGTCGTCTGGGTAATCTAGAGTCGCGTTTTGGGAATTCCAGCGAGCAGTTTTGTTATCGGAGGAAGGTATTTTGATATTGGATCTTGTGTTATTTGTAAGATGTTTCTTTTATTTGATAGGAATCAGAGTGCTGGAACAATTAAGATACAATATATACATATTTTCTACTGTGTCACTTGCGGGGTAGGCAGAGAGAATGGAGCGCCTAGAATCTTGGCACACCTCTTTTACTTCCTCTACACTACAGTCATTCGTCTCTTCACGCAAGCTCGCCATCGGGGTGGTGACTAAACTAATAAACATTGCAATACATTGAAAATAATAATAATAATAAGATCTTTACAATTAGATTTTTACGTTAAGAGTTAGTTTACGTACCTATTCTAGGGCCTAATTTTAGACGTATGTTTCCAGGACAAACCGAATCATTCGACTGTGACCTGTGCCCAAAGTTCTAAATATCCAAATCATGAAAACTTGCCCTACATTCCAGCATCACCCACAATCGCGATCTCTCGCGGGTTATCAGATACATCTAAGACTAGATCGCGCAGCTCGTAAATCAATCCGCGTGGACGCGAGTGGTGAGGGTTGCAAAAACCTCTCCGCGATACTAGGGGTGGACTTGACTTGATATTAAGGGTGGGCGTTAGACCCCGCGAAGAAATGGTAACGCAACTACCAGCTCAATATGGTTAATTCAGGTACACTGTTACAGCAAAGCTGAAAAGGGAAAAAAATACTATTAAGGGTAGAAATTGTAATGATAGAAATCTAACTAGTAGCTGAATTTCAAAATTGATTGTAACTCATCGATATTGGGATATCAATGTTGTTTTTGACAACCTCAAACCGTCAATGGTTAAAAAAATCTCTGTAAAATTGCGTCAAAGCCTGTGTGTTTATATGTAAGTCTACAATGCTATGCGAGTAAATACATGTCGTACGAAACATATAAAAAATGTGTGGTAAGTATAACTATACTTACCACACATATTTTTTATATGTTTCTGCCGCAAACTAACAATGAAATAGAAATAGAAAAAAAATCCTTTCTTAATAGAACACTTTTGGCTTAAAATACTACAACCATGCGAACACATTTTTAAAATGATATGGCTTAATGTAGTCAGCATATGATCTATTAAAAGGGCCAAGTTCAGCTGAGTGTCGCTAGATGTATAGCTACCTATACCTCTACCGACGCTGGTTTTCAACTTGACCCTTTCCAACTTATAGCTATAGAGAGCAACAATGTCGTTCTGTCTGTTTGTCTGTCGTGTTGAATGATTAATCGCTGTTTTACAGTTTGAATGGCCATCGCATATTATACCAAAATTATATGAAAATTCAAAAGTACAAGGTGAAGTAGTCGTCGACTTCAATTGAATTTTGAAAACCTACTGTATGTAATACGATATAAAGCTCACATTTCAATGCTTTGCTTGAGTTGAGTTCGTGTCGGGTTGGCGTCGAGTCGCTACAATGTGCGATGGCCTTAAGAGTTAAAGGTAAGAGTTAGCACTAAAGAAAAGGGGGGATCAGCCCCCCTCATTGCAACTCTAGCTGCACCAATGGGCAAGAATACTTGGGAAGCGAAAAATTGCGGTCGAAAGCCCCCCGTGGGGCTGGCTGGAATGCGGGCTGCCTTGTTGTCTGCTCTAAGATTTTTTGAAGGAAATGTTAGGTGTAAATAAGAGTAAAGCCTCTTGTAGGAATAAAAATTGAAGATCTTTATTCTATTATCCCAAGGCAATGTGGATGCGGATACTGGATATGGAGAGTCCATCAGATTAGTGGCGCACTTTCAGGTCTATGATTATGAATTTTCTTTTCTGATAAAGTGCCTAATTAGATTGGATCTTGAAGGGTTGAATTTTGGGATTGGTTGGTTAGGTTGGGTTGGTTAATCGGTGGGTTTGATTTAATTAGGTTGGTTTTGATTGATCGTATAATATCAATTAGAAGTAACTACTTAGTACTATGAGTCTTCTGGGGGTAGCCTACCCGAAACCAGAAGACTATAGGCTCCTTCCTGTAAGCTGTACAGCGTCCTTGATGCAAAGTATCTTTAAGGAACAGGAAGGAGGCTAAGGTAAGGGGTGAGCACGGAAGATCCCCGAAGTGCCGCTGGGGTTATTCCTGGCCTCCTGTCATAAGATAAGATAACTACTTAGTAGTTTTAAATAAAGAATTACCGTCCTTATTTGGTCAGATTATATCAACACTGAACTCATTCTTTTCTAGGCTATAAAAAGTGAACCCGAGATTTAGGCGCTCGAATTCTCAATTTTTTTTCTCCAATTCTCAATTTCCCGGTTCAAAAGGTGAAAGTACCCCCGAACAATTTGTCAATCCGTCCGACTGAACACTTAAAACGGCTGTAAAACTTTTAACAGTCAACCTTTCAGAGCACCTCGAGTCGGAACCACATAAAAATAGAGCTGCTACTGTATTTGGTTTCGGATTTAGATACTCCATCGGATTTAAAACCGAAGTTTAAGAGGTAAGATAAACGATAAGAAATACCTTGCTTGGATGTCACGATTCCGGTTCTATTCCGGTTGAGTAAGCTGCAATCAATCACATTCGCTTCGCCCTCCCCCACTTGAAATCAACGCTTTGTAATTGAATGCATCGGAAAGGAACCGGTCTCGTGAAGTCCTTCCTTAGGTTGGGTTATTTTCGTCGAGTTTGGATTCATATAAACCTTACAGGAAAACCGAAGCATAATCAGTTTTGGCCACAAAAAGAACTTTTGTATTGGACCCTAATGAAACAGGACGGGTCGAGACCGGAACATATAAAACGGAGGGTCGCATCGGATGGGCTGTGCCCGACAGTAAAACTAGTGCTACGCTGGATAAAAAAACGGAAAACGAATAGGACGTCTTCAAGACGTGTGTTTAGGATTTGAATAAATAAAAACGTTGGAAAGAAATTCTCCAAGAGATCGTATTTACTTTGCAAAGGAAGTTGTTTAGGCTCTAGTTTCGGTTTCAGCGGTCTTTGCATTTTAGATGGTCTAGGCCCTAGACCATATATCTTTTGGAAAACCTTGCGAAAACGAATACCGAAAAACAATCATCACTTTTTATTGGAAATTCAAAAACGAGTGAATTTGATATTTGAATTTGAAACTCAAACTCAGAAATCACCCGCTGTTTATGGCCCTTAAGGCAGTGAACTTCTTATTAACTCTCATCTCCTCTTAGGTATTATTATTACTTACTCCGCTGGCTCAGCAACACGAAGTGGATCTTGGCTTCTGTAACTCTGAGACGCCCTGCTCCCTATCTCGATCCACCTCCCTCATACACCTACATGTATGATATCATTGCGTAGAAATATTAAAGGTCTTTGCACAGCGTGAACAAAAACACAGAGCTGTAAAAATGAAGGGCTATAATTGATTGAGTTTGCACAGAGTAATAAGCTCCTGTTTGAGATGCCGCGAGTGCTCTGTTATCACTTGATTTGTATTCAATACGGGTGTATTCAAATCAGTTATTGTGTTCTTTGTGGAAGGGGACGGCCTCTCTGTAATATTTTATTGTGCTCCAAGTGAAAGGCATTCGGAAAACATGAAAATTGATAATTTGTTAACGGTTGTGTGAACAGGTTTCAAGAAATCGTAAGACAGACTTTAGGCTTTATATTGAAGCGCAAATTCAGATGGATCGCACACATCACGGACTATTTATTGAGGAAGACCACTCCAGGCATCGTCGCGGCACGTAATGTTCAAAACGCAAATACTTTGAATACCTGTAGGTATTCAAAATAATACCTGTAAGTACTGTAGTACTTACTTGGGTCACGTTTTTTCAAAAAGGTTTAATTATTTTTGTGATTTTTGCTTATTGAAACTCTATATTCTTGTGACTTGTATCCAATTATCTTCAAGCGAACTTGCAGCCCATTGTTTTTGTTTACGATTCAATATATAATTGTAGATCAAACAAGTTTTGGTTATTCATAACAATATTTAAAAGCAGCTAGTTACATACAAATAAAGAATTTTATAGTGATATATGTATATATGTATACGTATATCACAATAAAACACTAACTATATGAATATGTATGTGATATACGAGTATGATATTTCGACCCCTAAAAATAAAAAGTAAGAAAGATTTGAGTGGGAGCGAAACCTGAAAATTTTGCACGTTTTTAATTTTTATAAGTATTTATTTTATTTCAAATGTCCAAACAGAAATAAGTATTTCCTCGTCTCATCTTTTCAGATCTAATGTAGGTACTATTTTCACCGTGGCCCAAATAACGTTGACAAATAGTTTTCCAACTAACTCGAGTGACTGACTATCATCATCATCATCATCAGCAGCCTATTCTAGTCCACTGCTGGACATAGGCCTCTCCCAGGGTGCGCCATTGAGCCCGATCTTCGGCTCTTCTCATCCAGTCGCTGCCAGCCACCTTGCGCAGATCGTCGCTACCATGGCCGCCACCGTGACCAGGAATAGTGGGGCGGCCGGGAACTGGGGGCCGTTTTCTTTTTGCGCTGTCCATAGGAGGTGATGCCATAATCGCCACGCTAGGCCTGCGGGTTGGCGATCGCAGTAGCCGGGTCGCTTGCCCCGATGACGCTGCTGCCCGTCATCGTGCTTCTGGTATTTTGACCCAGCCATAATTTGAGTGGTTATACCGCCACTAGTCGGTCGCCAGGGACTCGTTCGTTAATCGGCAGGATGCACCACGTGCAGGTGAGTTTGACTTTTGGAGGTCTAGATGTTGGTGACCCCCCTTACATCCCTGACTGACTATAGATACATGAAATTAAATAATAAGTAATAAAAATATTTTTGGTCAATAATAAATATTTGTCTTCGAAATAATTTGTCCTTTAGCGTTGATACAAAGCGTCAAACGTTTGGTAAAATTATCAAAATGTTTCCGCACCTCCTCCACTGATATTTTGTCCCATTCCTTCCTCAGCGCAGCCTTCAGAGAGTCAAAATATCTGTGGCGCGTTGCGCAGGCCCTCGCCTCTAAGATAGACCAAATACTGTAATCCATCGGATTCAGATCAGGCGAGTATGGTGGCCATTCTTGCAAACTAATGAAACCTGGGCATTTATTTGCACCACCGTTGAACACTCAATGCCCTGTGAGATGGAGCAGACTCTTGTTGGAATATCCATAGTTGGTTTCCAAAATGCTGTTGGCTCCAAGGAAGTCAATACTTGAATAGTACCTGTACTACCTTTCGTATTAAAAAAGTGACAGGAGTTACGTAGTAACAAAAATAGAGATCTTTTTTTTTATTGACTACTGAACCCGCATTTGACCTCGATCTCGCCTGATGGTAAACGACGATGAGGTCGACGATGGAGCATGCGGGTCCAGTAAATGCCTATTCACTCTGGCCTTGAAGATCCCAAGGTTGTAGGTTTTGGGAAATACAGACGCCGCCGGCTGGCTGTTCCATTCCTTAGCCTATCCTAATCAATATGCTCGAATGTTGAGCTCCAGACTACTAACAACACTATCCATTGTCTACTATCTATTGAAAAGTTTTAAATCAGTTCCGCTTACTCCAGAGAACATTTTATTTTATTAAAATTCGCTGTGAGCACGTAGCCCTCCTAAAAAACGAGTGACTGGCGCTGGAGTTTTCAATTTTCCGATACATTAGAGCGAGTCTCGAATCGAGTCGATCGGACCGACTCCGGAGGAACTATGCGTCGTGATTGATCTTCGTTTTCGACAGGAATCTTGTGATTGATTTGGATGGAGGAGCGTGATAGAATCTTTGTAGTTTTCTTTAATTTACCCACCTTTGCTTACGGAGCCGAGAAATGGACGCTCACCGGAGCCAAATTTTCCTTCTTTCTGTACCATCTACCAAAAATCGGTTATAGGGAACTAATAATGTGTAATTTATAATGTGATTTCTTTCTTTCTTAATTTTTGAAACAGCTGCGCGGAACAAAGGTCTATGGTTCCCTGAATATTCACCTGCATGATGAGCTTGCGAAGTTGGTCCCACGATATTACCAAAATGGAGGACAACTCGATGAAACTAGCACAGGATCGTGTATAGAAAGACCCTTGAAGGAAGAGGCCTATATTCAGCAGTGGGCAGAAATCGACTGATAGATTTTTAAATTTAATTTAAAGGAAACAGACGAGCAAACGGGTCACCTGATGGCGTTTAAGTGGTCATCGTCGCCCATAGACATGTCACTGCACTGTTAAACAAGTTACTTCAAAGTTTCGATGTGCGCTGTTAATCTTGAGGAATTGGATGGCCTCGTGTGCCAGTAATGACGCTGGCTCTTCAACACGGGAATGCCAAACGGAAGAAATAGGTAAAAGGATGGTTGGTACTTTTCCAGGCGAACCTGCCACAAATTACAAATCACAAAGAAAGAAAGAAAGAAAGAGAGTTTATTTCCAATAACGCACACATATAAACAATAAGGTAAAGAAGATAAAAATAATATTAAACAAATATATAATAAAAATAAATAAACAGAAGTAATTAAGTTTGATGAAGGTGGTGTGCAGCACCGGAAAAAGGTGGCCTCAGCCTGTTGCCGTAGCGGATTTAGCACTGCGGCGCTGATCAAATCTATTTAGACGTGTTTGTAATATTGAAATCGAGCATTTCAGAGGTTTTTATTTTTCGCAAGGATATGCTTTAAAAATTGTTAGAAACACTTTTTAATAGTACCTATGGTTTAAACAACGTGATGCGCTACTTACCTAAAGAACTGAACATTTTAGTACTTCATTTTATTGCATGAAAATTGAAAAGAGGCAAATCGAATTCTAAATCGGACTTCAGAAGTGGATATTCAAATGAAACCTTCACATATCAATAAGACGCAGGCTGCACCAATACTACGGTCTTCAAGCCTCGCCTATTCCGAAGCTGTAAAGATATTCGTCGTAACTCCAACATGGCATCTAAACCTTTCCAAATCTAAAGGTCGGTATGACACAGCTAGATTTTTTTATTTCCTCTCAGAAATTGTTTTCGGGATATGAGAAGGTTTATGTCCAGAGATATGTTGATCGGTTGGGGTTGAAAGTGTTTGCTGAGTTCTGTTATTCTGAAGAATTTTAAAAGATCGGAGTGTACTCGAAGTGTGCCCTCTTGACAGGGTTTTTATATTCCTGGTCGCCACAGTTGAAATGAAACTTATAAGTTTGGTACACAGTTGGTACTCATCATCATCAGCAGCCCACTCTAGTCCACTGCTGGACATAGGCCTCTGCCAGGGCGCGCCATTGAGCCCGATCTTCGGCTCTTCTCATCCAGTCGCTGCCAGCCACCTTGCGCAGATCGTCGCTCCATCTCGGGCAGGGACGCCCGTCCCACACTACGTTTGCCCAAACGCGGTCTCCACTCCAGAACTCGTCTACCCCAGCGGTTGTCAACTGCGACAGATGTGACCGGCCCACTGCCACTTCAACTTGCTAATCTTGTTACCTATGTCGATAACAGTTGGTACTCAATTTTGATCAACCCTTCATCATAACATTATACCTACTTATAAATATGCAATCAACAGCTTCCGGCTGTGACAGACAGGATCCAGAGTACAGGGCAGCAGAGTACAGGGCGTGCAGACTTGAGAAGGTTCGTGTTTAGTATGGGAGACGCGATGGGACACTCAATTGATGTTTCCGATTGAGTGAACCCGGTATTTGCATAGAGATGTTAAAACGCCCTTGATAAATTGAGCTTGAAATGTTTTTATTATTTTATTATATCGATCTCGCCTGATGGGAAGCGACGATGAGGTCGACGATGGAGCATGCGGGTCCAGTAAATTATTCCTAAATTAATTCCTGAACTAAATTATGCCTTTTCACTTTGGCCTTGAAGATCCCAAGGTTGTAGGTTTCGGAAAATACAGACACCGGCAGGCTGTTCCATTCCTTAGCCGTTCGCAAAATGAACGAAAAAGCAAATCGCTTCGTACGAACAGATGTTCAAATAATACAATCATAACAGAAGCCATGAGCGGAGTTTTGTGTTTTATATCTATTCATATAAATAAAGCACCACAGAATAATATTTTGCAGACTCTTTGTCAATTTACAGCTGCACAAAAAAACCACATACACGATGCACAAACAGTCCTACCATATGAGGCAAGATAATTTTTTTTCTCGCAGATGTTGTGGTTTAACAATAAATAAGATTATGAGAAAAAACATACTTACGAGTAGGTAATCCTGTGACGTCATCCGCCATCTCATCAGACGCAAGGAGAGGAGTCGACAACAAGATAAAAGGTAGGTGGGATTTATATGGTCATCTGTGCAATTACCATAATCTATTCCGCATTTTGTTCGAAAAACACCAATTACAGTCCACTATTTGAATTTTCCCCAAAACCCAAGCAACCTATTCGCTATTCGTAAACATGAAACGAGAAACGATGGTTTTAACAACTCTAGATATATCCCCGTAGTGTATAGAAATCGAATCACATACTCCTTGATTTTGAGAAGATCACTCCTGGAATACAGATGAGCAGTCCCCGGTCGATGGGTGGCAGTAACGTAACGTTTTACTGCTTACCCTTCGCTGGACGTAATCGCAGAAATACGCAGAACCTTTCAATGCGCGCGAGCAGTTTTCTTATAGAAATTACTATCCAATAGTTGAGCGTTGGTGGCGTAGTGGCTATGCGGCCATCGGGAGGTCCAAGTTCGAAACCATTCAATACCATGTACCAATGAGGTTTACGGATTTTTTCGAAGACTTATTCGTACGTCCATTTACCGATTGCTCTAACAGTGAAGGAAAATATCGTGAGGAAACCTGCATGTCTGAGGAAATAAGTATCCGAAGGTGTGTGAAATCCACCAATCAGCACTGGGCACGCTCAGTGGATCGTGGCCCGTACCCCCTTGTGCAAGGCGAGGCCTGTGCCCCAACAGTGGGGACGTAATATTGAATAAGGAGAGCAGACGTGCAAGCGGGCCATCAGATGATAACTATAATGTTATTAAAGAGTTTTCGATGCGTTGCTAACCTTGATGACTTTTATCCTTCAAACTGAAACACTGCTGCTTTGCGACAGAAATACGATACGATACGATTTACGAGTACCACCACAGGCTGACTGCACAAAGACATACCACCTTTGTTCTAGGGTTGTATATTACTATATATTAATAATTATTCATATAAATAACTACATATTTATAATAATTATATGTATAGCGCTATATTTGACAGGATCAATACTAAACGTAGTGTGGGACGCCCCCCTGCTAGATGGAGCGACGATCTGCGCAAGGTGGCTGGCAGTGACTGGATGAGAAGAGCCGAAGATCGGGCTCAATGGCGCGCCCTGGGAGAGGTCTATGTCCAGCAGTGGACTAGAGTAGGCTGCTGATGATACTTATCACTTTTAGTTCTTTGCCATTCTAACCGGTGCTAGGGGGGCAATAAAATTACCGGAATCGCAATCGCCTCATAATACCGATACGAATTCAAAGTTGTATCCTAGGCATTCCAGTACCAATAAATAATGCATAGGTCAGCCTAACTTAATATTGTATCAGTAATCTGGGCCGCACACTTTTATCGTGGACTATAAAGTGGCTCCCTCCCTTTACGACGGCCACAGGCAGCTTTTTCATTATTCTGATTAAATTTTATTTATTTAGGTCGGTATTCCGTATTTTTATGGTCTTAGGATATGTTGTTAAGCTTATACTGTTTAGGGTTTAGGCAGGGATGAAAGAAAAATTAGTCTTCCTTTAGATACCTAATGAAATTTCAACAATACGGTAGGGCGTTCGTACTTTCATGGGTTTAGGGTATACTGAACAATTTTTGAGATTTAGAGATTACAAAATGTTTGGTGATATTCCTGACTCCTACTTACTTTCGCTTATCTGTTTTGGAACACCACACAGCTTATAAGTATCACTAGTATTCAGGTTAGGAATTGGACATATAAAGACTAATACCTTATACAGGGTGGAAACGATAAGTGGCCTCACTCTATAATTCCTAAACTATACAAAATATTGTATTTTTTTACTGATGTTGAAACTACGTCACTAGCTTAATAAATTGATATTAATAACTATCTGTAAAAAGAACCAGTACGTGTCCAAAATTTTGATTTTTTCTGCTCTTTTTCTGATTTTTCACAGCAGACCATCAGACATGATTTCAATATGTTTACCGTTGACTACATAATTATTTTATCATAATTATTACTGTTTCGGTCATTGCTGTGTGTGAAATGAACATATTACTTACTTTACTTACTTACTTACTCCCATACATATACTATTTAATAATTATACATCAATTTATTAAGCCAGTGACGTAGTTTCAACATCAGTAAGAAGTTTTACAATATCTTGTATAGTTTAGGAATTATAGAGTGACATTACTTATCGTTTCCACCCTGTATATTTTACTAACATCATAAATATAGACCTCTTCCCATGTCTTCCCTTTATTAACCGACGAAAAAAAGGAGAGGTTCTCAATTCGACGCGTATGCAGCTTTTAATACAAATTCAGACACACGAAAATACAATAAACCAACCAATCACCACCCAAAATCGTCTCCCCTGCAATGGTGACTGCAGGGTTTCTTCTCCACCAGGTCGGGACATTCGCGACCATGTCCCATTCTTTCCCTGATGATGCTCCTCATCCTCACCATCTCACCAGAGCCGGAACAAGGGTCAGAGCAGTCGGACCATTTGCTCCATTCGCTGACTACACAGTCGTCTGAAAATAAAAATAAAATTTTTCACCCCATACTGCAAAGGTGAAAATATTGATAAAAAAAGGATTTAGATGGAATATCTAGAAATTTGAACATCAAGAATATTTTCTGTTTTGTTTTAGCGAGCTATCTTATCTTATGCCAGGGATAACCCCAGCGGCACTTCGACCCTCAGGGATCTTTTGTGCTCACCCCTTACCTTAGTCTCCTTCCTGTTCCTTAAAAATGACGCTGGAATGATGATCAAGGACGCTGTACAGCTTACAGGAAGGAGCCTATAGTCCCCTGGTTTCGGGTAGGCGACCCCCAGAAGACTCATACGCCCTCCAGCCAGCTAGTCACATTCGCACAGCAAGTGTTCCATTGACTCAACGGTATCACAACAGGCTCTACAGGTGGGATTGTCTGCCAGTCTCATCTTGTGTAGGAGGCTCTTAGTGCCAAAATGGCTGTGAATGCCTCTACAATGAGACGGGTGACACTCCTGCTATAGTTGTTTTAGCGAGCTAAATGTATGGAGTGGTTGGAACGTAAAAACCGGACTATATGTAGTTTTTTAAGTCCGGCCTCGCGCTGCAGAAACGTGTTAGAAAGTTAGTATGGAAATTACGTCGGTACGTAACGCTCCACCAACTTACAAACTGTTAAAGATGAAACAAGTTTAGTATAAATAGAGGACATGAATAATATTTTAGCTAACTTTCAAGTTCCTAAGATAATACCGTTCATGAAAAAGACTTGGTAACAAAAGTGGTAATTGGTAGAGAATACGAGTAGTAAATAGTTTCGGTGAAGGCAAATCATTTTACTCACGTAGGTTCCTATTCACAGCATGGTGTAATCTCGACTTGAAATGCCTGGGCAGATGTTTCCCGAGACCCAACTTGTGTCCGGTGGCTACGGCTAACACTACGTCGTCCATGTTCGCCAGGTTTTTGTCGAATTCCTCTCCTGTTCTGAAATATTGTACAATATTCTTCCGGTTTCCTTTTGGTGGTAATGGTCAGTTCTATTTTGATTTCCTTTAGCAACAAATCAATCATTTTTAGTAGGAGATGAGAAAGACTCAATGTTTTACTATGAGGCAAAAGAAATACCCATACATCATATAGGTGAATATTCTTTTAGTTTGGTTCAGAATTTCTTGGGGCTGTAAAACTCTATGTTCCAAGAACGTCATCATAACTCCTTATGTACAAACCTATAATTAAAACAACTTCGAAACTTACCGCCACGGTGACTTCGTCACAACAAGAACATTATTCTCCGGTTGGTTAGGTCTTGGAGTGCCCACAGGTTCTTCTTCCAAGTCCTTCAGTTGATCCATCGGACTCTTGGTTGTGATTTCTTCTTTCTCGAAATATTCGTAAGAGTCTTCTTTATAAATCTTTCTTTTAGGAAGTCCTTTGTATCTGTCTTTTGATTTCATATTGGAAATTAGTTCCTTGCGAGCTAAATCGTTTAGTTCTTTGGTTGAGTATTCTTTCACCTGTTAAACAATAAATGTACTCGTGCTTAGGTTCTCAAATAATTATTTAAATTTTATTAATATTGTTAAAGAATTCACCACACAACCAAACAATTTATACAACATATACAATTATAAGCTCCGAGCGGATATATGGCTCGAGAGAGAGCTGGAGATCAGGAGAGATTGCGATGGAGCTCTTTTGTATCAAATGACAAGATCTACTTGGGGTCGCTGCGCCAGCGCAGTATGTAAGTAAGTACCTAAGTAAGTAAGTAATTTTACGATAACTAGTCGTTGTCCTATAAGTTACAGCTATTGTACTCAAACTCATAAATAAAATATCAAGTCCGACTGCCTCGTCCACGAATCGCAAGTGAATGCTCGCACCTTATTTTTTTTTTTTTTTTCGTACTGATAATTGCTGTTGGTCCTAATGACCTTTACAGCTCCACCGGGTTTTTTTGGGCGAGCGCTAAATGCGCTCCAGCCTAGAGGAGGACTTAAAAACTACTATAAGAAGCGACTGCCTAAGGGACGGAGGGGTCGGGGAGAAGCGGCCTGGAATACGCCGATAGCGCGTGAAAGCGCCAGAAGCGGGTCGCCGCCCGCGCTGGCGCGGGCGGTATGAAGGTGCTGTGTGTGAACTACTATCGGGTGGCGGAGTGGCTTCCGCGATGGAGATCGTGATGGCGTCGTCGGGGTCGTCTAGGACGTGTCTAGGCCGACGTCGTCGACGGGATGTCGGTAAACCGTTAGTCGAATAAGCGGCGGCGCTTACTACTAGAGGGTTTGGGTGGTGGGGAGCTTGCTCGAAGAAGCGTCGAGACGCTAATTTCATGTATTGAGCGATCGTGGGGAGTTCCAAATCGTGATGGAGGTCTACGTTACGTAGGTACCATGGAGCACCGGTTGCTCTACGCATGAACCTATTTTGGATAACCTGAAGGCGGCGAATGTGGCAAGAGTGCGCGAATGTCACGCTTGCGTACGTGAGGATCGGACGGATGCTCGCACCTTTGGTCGGGCGCCCGCTTTTATAGAGGCCAGGTAGTGGCGGGCGGCATGACGTGGTATCGACTGTTATTGCGTGTTTGCTTCGTCGCAAGCGCAGGTGGGCATTGCACGTGCACTATGACGTCACTTGTTGTTTGCGCTGACATACCAAACACGCAGAACACCAAATACGCTACGCTTTTCATTTAGGGAAAATAGACATTTGACAAATGTCTAAGTGACAAAGGCCAAAATGACAAATTGTTTGAGGTTTTATGAGTTTGTATGAGTTGTATGGAGTTAATCTGCGTTGTATGAATTGTAAAATACGCAACTAGTTCAAAAATGTGCGACTTTATTAATACAATTTTTGGCACTTTACTGATTTGACCATTTGCGTACAGAACCTTTAAAATACGCAAATGGTCAAAATATGTGTTTTGGTCATTTGCCTTTTTTGCAATTAGCGTAGAATCCACCACATTTATCTATTGACTTAATAGATCGGTCCCATTCTGCTCTGAGTTTCTGTTTTTAATTTATATTTTCTGTTGATTGTTATCGCGAACGCGCTTATGAAATCGCTTACGTCGTAGCCCTCGATGTGATAGTAACAATGTTATAGAGAGTACATATTTAATGAGTCGGTTTGTTGAAGAAGGGTTGTGTGTTACAGTTTTGTGAGTGTATACGTATTTTATTTACACACAGACTTAAGTATTAGTGTCAGAATTTGTTGTATAATTCACGCCTTGTCACGTTTTCATAAAAATACTCTAATACCAGGTGAGCAAACAGAGCACCTAACGGTAAGTGGTTACCGTCATCCTCAGACATCTAACCTCACTATAATGTTAATAGTGAGTTTTAGATGCACTGCTAACTTTGAGAACTTAGAGTGCCTCATGTGCCGGTAATTTTTGGTGAATTTAAATTATTTTAGCTAATTTGCACACATGATTATTATTTTTCTAGTTTTTTTTATTTGTTTTTCTTGTTTCTTTTTAGTAATCTTATATTTTTATATTTATATATAATAATATTAATGTACTTTCAAACACAATATGTATATTGTTATTGAAATAAATGAACTTAAACTTGAGTTAAACAATAATACAATAGTTTTATGAAAAGTGTTCCCACAAATACTAAGAGAAAGGCAATTATTTTCGCGTGAACGGTCATTGACTTTACTTACCTTAGTAATTTCTACCCTAGCAATCGCAGGCACATGCCTTAGTCGTCGATGGTAGAAGCTGAACCCGGGAGAACCAGGGTTCCTGATAGAGACCCTCTCCACAGCCTGGATAGGTTCAGACGGCCATGGGATCTCTTGGTTGAATTTCGAACCGTCTACTGCTCCAGCGTCCAGAGGTTCCATCTGTTGACACAAGGAAATTTTATTCTATTGTATAAGGACAGCAGACGAGCATCACCTGATGGTAAGCGGTAATACCTGGATAGATAACATATTTATTTGTAGTTACAATAAACACACACTAGCATACACTGATATGGGCTAATGACGTTAAACCTCGAGATCCAAAGAAGACTATAAAAATAACTCACATCTAATGTAACTTGGTCTACCCAAGAAGAGTCCACGCAGAGGTCGAGGCTATCCACTCCAATGAACCAATCTGGTGAAGGTATCATCCGACTGATGAATGATATCTGAAAAAAAAAGATTAAAGAGATAAAGAGTCAAGATCACAAATGGGATAACTCCAATTATGTACTAGTTATAAACAAAGAGTAAATAATGGTAAAAACAAATAATGTTCAATCGAATACCAATGATGAATGTCATCAGAGAATCAAAATTTTCAATACTAAACTTGTGAAGAAAATTCTTCACAGACTCTAATGCAGCCTTTCCCAAAGTGGGCGATAACGCCCCCTTGTGGGCGCTGCAGGCCTAAAGGGGGGCGGTAAGAGACCCAGAAAAAAAATGGGGGCGTTGTGTAGAGGCTTGGTGGGTGATTTGTAATTTCATTTAGCTGAGAGGCCTCCTAGACACCGACTGCATGAGCTCTCGACTCTCAACTACATACAACTCATTGGCAGGTGTAGCCCGTAAGAGTTAACTTGAGACCTGAGCGCCGTTGTGTATTACCGACTGCGCTCAGGTTTCAAGTTAACTCTTGCGAATTATAGTAAAAGTCTTGTTTAGAATTAATGTTTAATCTCCGCTAATATAGCTCACAATAATTAATTAATTTAATTTGAAGTTATAGTCGTTTTTAAGTAGGGGAAAAAATGGGGGCGCTAAAAAATAATTTATTCTCAAAGTGGGCGGTAGACAAAATAAGTTTGGGAACCCCTGCTCTAATGGGATAAACAGACAAGCAGGTGGTTCAACCTACTTAATAGAAAAAATCTTCGTCTGCCAGACGTTTCTTGTTCTTTACCTATTAGTAACGCATTTGTTTGTTTGTTTGTAGTCTCTTTATTATACTAATATAAAATACACAATAAAAAACAATAGGGATCTCTTCCAGCCAACCTTTGATTTAGAAGAGTTTAGACTACTTTTATGGTGGGTACTACTTTTATAGTGGTTTTTATATTTTACGCATTAATAACTTACCAAGCTATGCCCTCCATCAGCAAAAATCATATTCTCAGTCTCCCCAGTCCCTTCGTCCAGAGCCGGTGCTAGGAACTGGTCGTAAACCTTCGGATCCTCATCGCCTTCCTCAACCAGCTGGTCCAAGGCGCCAAGCTGGACGAAGTCACGAACTAACGGCCTCGCTTCTTCACCGACGCGGTATAGGGCGTAAGATTTGTTATGTGATTGACCTGAGGAAAAATGATTGGATACATATAATTCACTGTATACGTTTTTATAACAATGTACCAGAAAACATCATATATATGAAAAGTATCGTCGCGAACGCTGTCATGCACAACGGCGCTTGTGCTCTCCAAGCAGGCACGTAACGCTGTTGACCGCTGTGCGAGACGAAATGCTGCCGTGTCCACAGGCGCTTCGCATTCTCATATGTATTTGTATGACTGTCAATGCGAATAAGTGTTCGAGAAAATTAATCAAATATGACTCTAAACTGAGCTGTGTCAACGTGTTTAGAACATCCGAACATAGGTTCCGGAAAGAAAAAAATCTTAAGTTGCAATGGCTGGTGGCTATGAATATGCCAAATACAAGCCGACAGAACATGCTCGATATTTCAGGAGAGAAGATAAGAACGAGTAATCACTACAAATAGGTAAGTAGCTGTCACCATTTAACCTCAATCTAGACTACCCCTTTTTTCGACTTTTTTTTCGCCATTCGACAGACAATCGATAGTACTCAAACACAGAATTTTTAGTATCTAGACTAAAGCAGCAGGAAAAATTGGTGAATGTGGTCTCTGCTATTACAGCCTGTTTATTTACAGCGAAATTAGTCTTTGCATTTATCTTATGGACATTTTTTCTTTCGCATTTTCGTACGAAAACCTTAAATTCAGCTTCTATTGATAGAGAGTCACTATGGAAACGTATGCTATGCACCCTGTGAAGGTATGATGTTATACTTACATCATTATTATACAGGATTCCTGTATATCTAAATCTAGCTCAAAGGAGTTTAAAGGAAACGATCCATTCAAGCGTAGCATCGCGTTCAGGTCGCAGACGGGTGATTCTCATGTTTCTTAAGGTATCCAACAAAATTTGCAAGGCTTTTAAATAGTCTACAATGCAATAGATGACAATGCCTTATGTAGAAGCCATATTTTTATTTTATTTTTGACAATGCCCCTTTACAGCAGCTATTAGATTGTAAGTAGTAATCGTGTAAAATTGTAAACACATTTTCTACTTAATATTCTTTTCATTATTATATTGACTGCAGTGCCAGTGGTGCTTTATCATGGGTTATAATATAATATAACGGATAATAATTGTTCCTTGACGTGTCTAAGTGTAACTATGTTATCAAAACATAAATAAAAAAAATATGTCCATAATGATGAAGCTTATGTAAAGAACTTTGAGGCTAAAAATATTTATGTCGTTATTTCAGATTTTTAGTCGTTAATAAAGACAATTTATGCTGCCAGAATAACAGATGCTATTGATGTAGAAATATAAATACCGTATTAGATTAGATAAAAGGTCCACCTGATCGTAAGTGGTCATCAATGCCCATACATCTCACCTCACTTTAATGTACTAACCTGAGGTCTTATCTTATCTTATGTCAGGGGGCCAGGGATAACCCCAGCGGCACTTCGACTCTCAGGGATCTTTTGTGCTCACCCCTAACCTTAGTCTCCTTCCTGTTCCTTAAAGCACAGCAAGTGTTCCATTGACTCAACGGTGTCACCACAGGCTCTACAGGTGGGATTGTCTGCCAGTCTCATCTTGTGTAGGAGGCTCTTAGTGCCAAAATGGCCTGTGAACGCGTCTACAATGAGACGGATGAGACTCCTGTTATAGTTGTAACCTGAGGTCTTAGATGATGGTACCAATCCAGACTTACTCTGCACGGAGTCATTTACCACCATAAAAATCGAATAAATATCATAGGGTTTACTAGTTTCAGTTTGCCATACTTACTTCTAAATTAGTGCATTACATATTATGCGAGATTTTGAACGTCCATCTACGATTCTTAGAATAACCCATCGAGCTTTTACCTTACCCGTTATCGGAGCATTTTATAGGCCATTTGCCTGAGAATAGCCCGAGTGAGATATGCAAATAAAGCAGTATACCGTACCCTTTATGCAGGTTTTATTTTAATTATCGGAAGAGCTTGTTCCAGATAAATGAGCTTGACGAATTACCTGACGAGATAAAGGTGTCATACTGAGCTTAGAAGCCTTTGAGACGGGGCTTTAATTTAATTTATTCACTGGTTGAAATGGTATGGGAGGTGGTTGGTGCCGCTGTACAGGATCGCCTGGGTTGGTGACAACGTCTTATCTAAGCAAAGCTGAAATGCTAGCGTTTCTGTGTTTCGGTTTGAAGGGTAAGAAAGTCAGCATAATTACCGGCACATGAGGCACTCCTAAGTCCTCAAGCTTAGCAGCGCGTCGAAAACCCTATAATTACAGTGAGGTGCGATGTCTATGGGCGATGGTGATCATTTACCAAAATGACAATGGCTCAATTTCTGCAAGTGCAAAGCGTGATTTTCGAGAAAATTACAAGAAACTCGTCAAATTGGTTTTATAATGTTACTAGAATTCTATAAAAAAATCCAAGAAAATTGCATTTTTTTAAGAAGAATTCCAGTAAACCGTAAAAAAATTAATTAATCGCTGGATCGATCCCATCCAGGGGAACACAGCCGAAAAACTGTAAAAAAAGATGGACAGCTGAAATTTTTTTTTAATTCTCATAAAATATTGAAAATTTTTATGGTGGTATGACTTATGACTCTAACTAGGTAAAGCGTACGCTTTTAAAAATAAAATAAAATAAAATAAAGTAATTTATGCAGACAGTATCTTTTACATTTTCTCAGATTTCCCTGGCTCCCACACTAGGATACCCTGAGTTGTGGGGCTTTACCTATTTCTGCCGCAAAGCAGCAATACTTGTATTGCTGTGTTTCAGTTTGAAGCGTGTTTCAGTTTCAGTGTTTCACTCTATCTAATTCCTCACGTTTGGCGTAAGGTTGGTTCAATAGGTACAAGCAAGAATATTGAAAAGGTTCAACGACCTCTCTATTAAAAGATAGTAGCGACGTCGCGATGTCTCTTCTACATCAAAAGTCGTATTTTTAGCCGAGAAAGTATCAAACATGTTCTAAAATTCATATTTAAATGTACAGTACCTTTTATACAGTGTATACTCCATGTATAAAGTATAAAACTGGGGCGTAATGTCTATGAGCACTTTACTTGGGCACTTATCTCTATTAAACTTGCAGGATAGCCCAGTTTTAAAGCTGTTAAGCACAGGATAATTAGTGCTTAAGATAAGTTTTGGACAGTTTAAAAGTTTTACTAATTAAGTTTCTTCATGTAAGTAAAGGCTGACCGGGCTTACTACAATACTAAGGGTTCATTAAAAAAAAACTTAAATTTTATCTGCTTGATATACAAAAGTCGTTGCCATAGACAAATTTCGCTACATTGAACAATAATACCTAATAGTAGACTAACTTTAATCCTTCCTTCAGTTTTATCTTTATTGCTTGCTTTATTTTTATTTTCTCTATTTTATACAACAATACCTACTTACATACCTTCCTGTATTCTAACGTATAATTAAAAAATTAAGTACCTTCCTTCGTTTCCTAATATTTTACTTCTGTTTATTAATATTCTTTAATGGTATTTATAACAACTATTCAATCTTATAATTACTAATATCAATTTATGTGTGGTAGTGTATCAGTAGGGAGTGACCCCTGACACTCAGGTGATGCCTGAAAATGACCGCCGCAGTGCTATAAGCGCTACGGCAACAGGCTGAGGCAGTCCCCTTTTTTCGGTGCTGCACACCACCTTCATCAAACTTAATTACTTTTGTTTATTTATTTTTATAATATATTTGTTTAATATTATTTTTATCTTCTGTACCTAATTGTTTGTATGTTATTGGAATAAATTCTTTCTTTCTTTCTTTCAATAGAGTTGTCAAGATCGTGTCAGGTATTTTTATAATAATGTTATGGACATTGCCCGGTCGGCCTTATCAACTTACCAACTTATACTTAATAGGAAGTTTGGTTTTTCGTGTAAGTACCATTGCAGGGGGTAAGTAATAATAACTATAGGATATAAATATTATAATAGGGACTCGTCGACATGTGTATCTTGCCCAACCTAACCTACGGTGCTCAGACATGGTCGCTGACAAAACATCAAAAGTCCAAACTCAAGGTTTGCCAGCGTGCTATGGAGCGTAGCATACTCAACGTGAAAAGTACGGATCGCGTCAGGAACACGACCCTGCGCTCCAAAACACGCATCGCTGATGCAATAACTAAAGCATCTCTATTGAAATGGGGCTGGGCAGGCCACGTGTGCCGCATGCATCCGGAAAGGTGGGCAAAGATCGCCATGCACTGGGTACCACAAGACGGACAGCGCCGCCGAGGCAGGCCCAGGCGTAGGTGGAAGGACGATATCGACCACTTCCAAAAAGGATGGTATAAGGACGCCGAGGATAGGGAAAAATGGAAAGGAGGACGGGAGGCCTTTGCCCAGCAGTGGGACAGCCTATAGACAATTATAAAAAAAATAGGGATTAACCATTCTAAGGTACCTACGTACAAGACAAGTAGCTTTCAACAAAGCATATTTTAACGTTTTTTTAACAGTCTTTTAGAGGATTTCGTACATGACAAGGTAACCTTGTCAGCCTCGTTACGGTGGGAAGCTCGAGCTTTATTAGAGTTAGCAAATTAAGTAAAGAACGTTAGTTTTATTTCGTTGAATGATGAGTATTTATTTTCTATTTTGATTCACGAAATTATTAGCAGAACAGTCAAGATCGCCATCATTCAAAAGGGCATCCTTTTAAAAATGTCCTAAACAAAAGGATTGAAATGAAATGAATTGAAAAAAACGTTTATTTGCTGTCAATACAATAAAAAATACAATAAAATTAAAGTATAAAAGCAAATGAGCCTCAGCACAGCGGCTGACGACGGGGCGTCGTCGCCGCTGGTGTTCTGCCATGGTCCGACATAACACAATAATGGAACACACGGAATAACATAATAAACAAAAACAGAACAAACACACAACATTTTTTTATAAATATTATTATGGGGACACCAGCGTCCCAGGATCGCGGAAATTAACACTTCTTGCTCGGACTTCACGGCTCCGGTTTCAGCCCCGGTTCGGTTCGGTTTGCTGCAATCATCACATGCGTTCTGCCCTCCCCCATCGTGATTGGATGCAGAGAAACGAAGCGGGGCTGGAACCGGACCCGTGAAGTCCGAGCCATACGGGGGTGAATCGCAGGAGCTCAGTTAACGTCAGTTGTCTTTAAAGTTGAGTCTTCAGTAAAATACGTGCAGTCCCATTCTTACGTCATAGATTTAAATTAAGATGACACGAGACTTAAGGAAGCCTTAATATTAAGAATTTTTCTTACAACTCACGGTTACTTTAGTTAGTGCAAGTCACAGAATTTCGAGGTCTAAATTCAGAAGATTGAATCAAGATCCAGATCCAGATCATGAGATTTTTCCCAGTATTTTTATGTTTTTATTGACTACTAAACCCGCATTTGACCTCGATCTCGTCTGATGGTACCTGACGATGAGGTCGACGATGGAGCATGCGGGTCCAGTAAATGCCTATTCACTCTGGCCTTGAAGATCCCAGGGTTGTAGGTGTCGGGAAATACAGACGCCGTCAGGCTGTTCCATTCCTTAGCCGTTCGCATAATGAACGAAGAAGCAAATCGCTTCGTACAATTATTATAAACTATACAGAGGTGTCAATTCCTCTATTAGATACTAACCCTGGAACACACCCCTCTTTTGATTGAAAACAGACAAAAGGATTTTTGCGTCGCGAAAAGCACAAATGTCTTTCGAATAGCGACACGGAAGATTTATATACAGGCTAGGGTTGCCACAAAAATCGGGAGCTAAGAAAAGAAAGAAAGAAAGAAAATATCACTTTATTATATTTATTATAATATAACAAACTAACAACAATCTAAGTACTGCCTGTCTGTATCTGTCTACAGTACTGTACTGTAAGAAAAGTTGGGCTATCACGTTGTTAGAAATACAGGCGATTAACTTGAGATAAATGGATATTTTATTTTTACTTACAATGCGCCAACAAGACACTCCATATCGAACCGAACAGAATCATATAATTTCTTCATTCAAGTCTGTTTAACGTCTCATTAAGTCAATAACTTTCGTAATTTTGGGGTAAAAAAAATAATTATAAGGGAAATCACGTGTGAGCGCGTGAGTGGAGCGCATGCGATTACATCACTTGTATGTAGCGCCTTCCATTCGGCCGGATATCCAAACCCCTATACGGTGCATCTCTGGTTAATAAAGAACATTAGTAATGTACCAAATATTACCAATATAAAAAATATGTTAATTTATATTTGGCGCACAATTATCTATTTAAAAAAAATGTGAAACCTCCGTACGGGTGATCTCGACCAGTTCACCCTTTCGTATAGGTATAGGTAAGGGGAGACCACATCCCAACAGTGGGTACGTTAATAGGTTGATGATGATAATGCTAAAGTACTTATAACCTCCAAATTCTGTCATTTTTCATTGCCACTTATGACTGCGAAGAAATGTGCCAACCCTGTTCCCGGCTGAGATAATTCAATATCGTCCTCAGATAATATAATGGAGACAACTCCCTTCCTGGCCACGGACGGGACCAATAATGATATTTTATACGGAATTGGGACAAAATTAGGGATTGATTTAGATCCTTGTAGAAAAAGGAATTAGAGAATAATTGAGTCTTTGGTAGATAGATTTTTTATGAGATAAAACATTGGTAATGTTTTATACAGTACATACAGCAGTTTTATTATTGTGTGGGTATATTAATTGCTTGAAATGTTGACATTTGATAATAATAATGGTCTTTGACATATATTTTTATATTTTGACAATGCCTCTATACAGCAGCTAATTACTGTATTTTTTTCGTCTTCTGTCAATGCCCATTTACAGCAGCTATAAGTTATAATTATGTTTTTTTTTCTTCTAATTATGATGTTATTATTCAGTAGCATTATATTTTTTTCCGAAATATAATTTAATTACCTATTCTTCACTTAACAGTGCTAGCTAAGCCAAGCAAAATTAAATTTAGAGCTTTTTGTGTAATGCGTTTCATATTATAATCCGAATCATTTTGAGATATTTTGTACATATTTTTTACAGATATTTTTATATATGGTCTATTAATAAAGGTTTTTCTATTCTATTCTTTCTTTATTATTATTATTCTTTCTTATTATGTTGACGTAACCGTAACTTAGTGCTCTAAATATTCCAAATGATTAAAAATGAATAAATATACAAATATACAAAATTACCAAACCATTCCAATTAGACTTAAATGCTTGTGTAAGGAGTGGTTCACCAAAATGGTCCAAAAGTGGATTCAATTCAGCGACGCTTGCGCCGTAGTTTTGCGGCGTTATTTGAGACATTGTCGCTTCGAAACTAAATTATAAGATTTAATTTTTACGGAAATTCAGAACATAACCACAGTATAAAAACGTAACCTAAGATCGTGCCAGTTACAGCTTTCGTTCCAAAATTATAATTTCTTTCAAAAAGTGAAATGTGCTTCCTCCCAGGAAACGTTGAATTCTGAAGGAAAAATTGGGAGTAACTTTTCATCCCGCAACTGATCTTTTTTGGCGACGACCCTGTATTATATTAATGTTTACCTCACAAAAACACTTGGTAAACAATGACATCTGTTACATTTCCAGCTGAAAGAAAGCAGGCCGATAACATCGACTCTTGGGTTTACAAAAGCGACAATGTAAATAAGAACAGTGAAGAATCTCAGTGCTATAGCGATCGCCGCTCGAGGCGCAGGCACGCCGCGCAGTCTCGGATATACTTATGCACCAATTTTAGAAAGGAAAAACCGACTACGAATGACGAAATGATACGTATACGAAGCGCGAACGAATGGAAGGAAAAGCTGGGTCGACCTAGACTGATTTTTATAAATCAGATTGTGCAGAGTGCTTGTAGATTTCAATAAGTACAAAGTACTCGACCGCAGAGGCGATCATGCGTAAAGAGACCAATGATTATGCATGGAGAAAGCAAGAGAGGCGTGCCAAGTTAGTGATTCTAATGCTCCATTCTCTGTTTACCGTGCAAGGGGCACAGCGTGAAGATATGTATACGTATGTATGTATGAAAGCACGAGTAGTTTACGTTCAATGCAACGAAAACGTAAAAGCCGCTTTTAAAACTACACAATTGTACTTAGAAAATGGCAGATAAAATTCATCGTACAAGGATACTGAGGGAAGACAATTTCTGTTCTTATTTATTTATAAGAAAAGACGGAGAGACAAATAAATAGTACCTTATCTACAACGAGCGAAACCGCGAAGCGTCACTTAGCTTGCCGAGATAAAAGGAAAGTCCTTATTTTTAGTTCCCCTTTGTTTTTCGTGGCCTTTCGGATTGTTCACATTAATTACACGAGTTTCTAACTTTGAGAGTTGCTCTGTTCGTGTAATGGAAATATCAAGGAATTCTTCTGTTTGTTGTCTTTGTCTTTCTTTTAGAAATATCGTTTTGTAAATAAAACACGGCGTGGTGAAAGAAACGCATTATACGGGTTGGGATAGTTAATTGCTACCTAGCATTTACCTGAATACATTATGGGAAAATTGCGACGAAGAATTTTTTGTTTGCGTAAGTTGTTCTTATTCCTATTATTTACAGGTCTCTTATACATATACCTACAAGGACCTCTTCGACTCAGGTGAAAGACAACACTTTTAGGAAAAGGTTCGACTCTTGTATCTCGGTAAAATGCTCTTACTCAAACTGCAGGTATTTTATGTTTGAATGAATTCCTACCGAATACTTTAGACCACTGAGCTTTTGGATTCCTCGGGTAATCCTTAGGAAACGTCTCTTCACTCCATAGCATGGTTAATTTCACTTTATACACTGCCACGTCATCGACCTCACATCCAAAACAATCACTCAACCAAATCGATAAAAACAAAATGGCGGCCACTCGAACTCCAGACCCCATTGCAAGCGGACGTCTGGACGCGTTATCTTTTAATTTAATTTACTGCTTTGGATCGTTCGATTTTTAAAATAGTGAGAATTTAATTTCACGGTTCCAGAGCGCGGTTGTTTTAGTTTCGCGTGCGTGCTTCTGGTTCGAAGTGTTGATGTGGACTTTTCTATTTTGGGAGCCCGTTCCTCTTTGGACAGAAATAAACACTGTGACTGTTCATACTTTAGCCACGATGGCTTCTGCATCTTATTTATTTTAGACGTGCTACTGTGCTGAATAAATAATTTAATACAGGAATTAGTCACAAACGAGTCATTTTAAGTATGTTAGGGCGCACGACACGGACGGCTGGTGCGGCGATCTACCCAAAACGTCAAAAATGGAGACTCTGAAATGTATCATAATGCGCAGGCATAAGGTTGAGATTTAATCGAAGGTTTTTGACAGATGGTATACTTGTGATCTTGTGATCGACTGTACGCCGCACTCCAGCAGAATTACCTGTTTTTACCTTTTGCGGTGGAGACCACAGGCTGCTGCGGACGCTAAGAATTTTGTGAAGGACATCGGCCGCCGACTTAGGGAGAGGGGTTTTGACTCCCGCCTGGTTTTTCCTGGTGCAAAGGTTGGCCATAGCGATACAGCGCGGCAATGCTGCAAAAAAAGGGCACCTTTGCACCGGGGACGACAAGGGGTGGGATATTTGACTAACAATTTTTATTGTTCAAATTTTTTGTGTGCATAATGATTATTAAATTAAAATGTTACTGATCTCTCCTACAGAAAACTCATTAGTAGCGCAGAAGATCTACATTTTAGAGCTTTTGCATGTTAATCATAATTTTCAAAACCTTCTGATTCACCTTTTAAGTCTTCAATAACAATGTACAGTGCCACGAACACTTATTCCTTTTTAAAAGTTTTTAATGAGATCTTTAATACTTCTCTCATTAAATTCAACACAAATTCTTCTAATTTTGCAAGTTAATCAAGTTAAGTAGAGATAAGTTGGGTATTTCAGTCAGATCTAAAAAAAATATCTTGACGTCAACTACTGTTGTATTGCAAAAGTAGACAGACGCGTCTAGCACAACGGTTGTCGGTTCTTAACTTCAGCTTTAGTCAACTTTATTGAACTGTACATAACAGTTTGAAACGTAATAAACATGATTTTTAGCGCAAACAAATTCGCGAGTAGGATTTGAACCTTGCCTTTCCGTGGCAGTGCTCTAACCAACTGAGCTATCGCGGCTCATCCTGCTGGCTTCAATTAAGTCAACCCTATCTCCGTGTACTGTATGTGTAGGCGACGTAACGATGTTATGCCCAGCATAGCTAGATACTTATAAAATAAAAACTACTTTATCTCCATACATAAAAAAAATAGCCAGCAGGGTTTCCTGTATAGTGTGAACGTTCATCGAGTGCAGAGCTTCAAAGCAGAGGTGTCCGTGCATATTTGTTTAACAAGTTTACTTGCTTTACTCGTTTGTCAATTCGGAGCACACGATGTGTCGACCCTGTTTTTCATTCTAGCACAGAGAATCTGTTCCTACCTCGTTGGTCGTTTTTAACTCCCGACAAAAAGGAAATTTGACATGTATGTCTGTTTGTCTGTGATTTTATCGAGAGTGTTCTTAGCACTAATCTGTAATATCTATTTTATAGACACTGGACTGGTGTCAAACTAATTTTGTGCCTACTTAGTTTTCGCCATTGTGGCGCTGAATGCAGTAGCGTTGGTTACGAGAACTAAAATTAGTGATGTGCAAATCTTTCTAGACGTGACGCGTGTCGATGGATTTCATTCGAAGAATAATAGTTCTTAGTCATGTTTGGAAAAATTGTCCTGAAGTAATTAGTTATTCTGTGCCATGGACTATTAGTTATTCTGCGCCATCTATTAGTTATTTTGTGTCATGGTGCCACTTTCATATCCAAAACACAATAACTAATAGTACTACGTATCTAGAACCTTGAGAACATGATGATAACCAGGAAAAGTATGGGAATTTCAACAATAATAAGTCGGGTTTTTTTCTGTAATATACTGGGTTCAAGTCCTCAGAAACCCTTCAACCCTTTTTCAGTTGAGAAACCAGATATGAAGAAATCATCTTTAAAGTACAACATAAGAAGCTTTACCAATGAATTACAATTATGACTTTTAACCAGCGAAAGCTCCATACAAAGTTTAATGTTCAAACGCTGTAGTGCATAAACTAATTTTAAATATTCCACAAACATGCCAGCTAGCAGTTAGTGTTGCCTTTCGTAATTGAAGGTGCAGTTTCTCACAATGAAGTTGAACGTTGCTGTCAGGCATAATGCTGGAAATGGAGCTGTTTTTCAGCTGGAAATTTAGCTGTTTTTCAGCTGAAAATGTACAGCTGCATTCATTACGTGGTGTGTTGAGAGAACAGAGAGTTATTTAGTTAGATGTTATACGGCTTGCTTGTCTGCCAAAGGAACTGAACGAACATGGGTTATAATCATAGACGAATTTTTGGATAAATTAAAAATAGTCTCCGTCCCCTTCTTCTTACCTTATGATAGGCCGGTAAAAACCCCAGCGGCACTTCGACCCTTGAGGATCTTTTGTGCCTACCCCATTTTACACACTGGTCATCTCAGTGTGCAGGTTTCCTGACGAGGTTTTCCTTCACCGTTGGTCGGTAATGTACGTAAGTCTTCGAAATACGAAAAACTCATTGGTACATGGCACTGCAAGATTTCGAACCCGTACCACCCGCATGGGAGTCCGGTGTCCTAGCTAATAGGCCACCGACGTTCTCTCCGTCCCCTTGGGTTGGGCGTTGGGTCCTTCATGGACGAATTAATATAAATAAAGACTTCATATCACACATTTCTTTTCGTATGTTCTTACAAAGTTTTTAAAATAACACTGAACTACTATGTACAAAGTAGTTAATATATGTGTCTTTATTATATTTATGGTTACGCAGACATTGTTATTCTACCCTATACAAATTTCAATTGAGAACTCTAAATTTTGCAAACGAATTGGTTCAGTCAGCCTTTCCCATCAGCCATTGTTAATCGTGGACCTTCAGGAGATCAACTAACAGTGATCATCACGGACCCGTTGAAAAAAAACCAGTAGGTATTTACACAGATTTAGTCTAAGTTGGTAGTTTGTTTGTTTATCGTATACACTTTATTGCACCAGAAATACAAGGTAACTAAAAATTAAACTTATTCGATACATCAAATTAATTTATTAATTAAAAAATCACCATATGTTTTCATAGTCTCATGGGGATTAAAGTTTGAAATTGGCTTGGCACATAGATTTAGGGTTTTACATTGAGATGTACTGTTTGCGGACCCAGGTTGGAAAGTACTTCCAATCCTTATGTTGTTGATATCCCGTCTGTTCGTACGAAGCGATTTGCTTCTTCGTTCATTATGCGAACGGCTAAGGAATGGAACAGCCTGCCGGCGTCTGTATTTCCCGAAACCTACAATCTCCGGATCTTCAAGGCCAGAGTGAATAGGCATTAACTGGACCCGCATGCTCCATCGTCGACCTCATCGTCGCTTACCATTAGGCGAGATCGAGGTCAAATGCGGGTTTATAGTAAATAAAAAAAATATAAAAAATCTATGCCATGTTTATGCGTCAAACTTCTTCTATATTGTCAGAGAATCTTGATTATTGGCTGCGACCTAGGCGATCTAGGCCTCGGTGGTGCTGTTCACATGATTTCTCCCTCGAAACAGGAGAACCCCTTTCTTCTGTCTTTCCCTTGAGACCCCCCCTTTCTTCTGTTTTGCAAACAAATGGCCCCAACAATAGGACCTAAATCGGTCCCTGCACTCAACCGCAAAAAGTTCTGACATCGTTATAAATTCCCGTTGACAGCAATTGCTGATATCTAGCTTGAAATGTGGCGGTTGGCTAACTTTAGGACAGGTGTGACTTTTGGCGATATTTTTGGCATGTTAGTATTATTACCACATACTTTAACATACCTATTACGTAATAGGTAGTAAACAAGGAAGTTCAACTGCAACTTGCAACTTCCTTGGTAATAATATATAATTGCAATCAGTCGCCGCCTCGTTGGTAACACCACAAATCGCACCGCGCTTCACCCCGCTCGTTGTCCCACTCTATACCCCGCTCTACGCGACGTCCCGCTCGACGCTTCGCTTGTCGTCCCACTCGTCGCCCCGCTCGACGCTCCGCTCAATGCCACGCTAGACGTCCCTCATCGTCTCGTTTGACGCCCAGCTAGACTTCCTCCCTCCTCGCCTCCGCTCCGCTCGTCGCCTAGCTAAACGCTCCGCTCGACGCCCCGCTCGTACTTGGTCGCTTATCATCACCCTCTGCCCCTCGAGGGTCCGGACCTCCTCCTTTATGCACCTGTTACTTCCTTGACTTTGATCGAACGGGATGTATTAAAAGTCGAACCTTTGTTTGAAGTTTGATACTTAAAGTATGTACTTATTACTTTCCTCAGAGTAAAAATATTCAGTTGTAAACAACCCTTAGGTATTAAGACCGATGTCACCGAATCCCAAAACCTCGGGTGGTCTCAGGTGTTTCCGACTTCCCAATAATTTTACCCCAAAATTGGGCGGTTTTTATTAGGGGACACTTTACCCGAAAGTGTCCGTGGAATGGGCGATTGATTGATAGTGGACCGATGTCACTGAAGGGTTCTGTACATTTTTGGTACATACCCCCCATCGAAAAGAAAACGTAGGTAAATTTAAAAAATAATAATTTATTGTACACCATCTCTAAAGCCTATACTATAGGTAGTAATAGTTAGTATTTTTTGACTATAGTACCTACCTTATACCACCCGTGTGTGTATAGTATGATGTTTTAAAAGCAAGCCACCTAATGGTGAATCATCAATCACGATCGAACCTCGATTGGTTCTCGTCACACCCGTGTCCACACTGAGTGACGGACCATCTTCTGGTCTGACGTTTTAAAAGCATCCTGTATATTATACCTTAAGGCAATACCCGTAGCGAAATTAGCTCCACTCCCGAAAATAATATTTCTCCTGAATCAAGTATTTATTAGAAAAAGTGGATAGTAGAATTTTTTAATGTTTTAGTGTCCTCATAGTTAAAAGTGCAGGCCAAGATATTTCTGACGAGGGGCTATAACTATTTAATCCATGAAAGGAGCGTCGAATCAGTATCAATTGCTATCGAAAGTTTTCCACCTGGATGGTTGCGACCTGTCGAATCGATTGTCGTTACATCGAACGCGTCTAGACACCTCCACGAGCGCCTGAACTTGAGATGGAAAAACAATTCTCAGGAACGTAGTTTTGTTGCACCTTAGAAGAAATTAAAGTGAAGAAAAGTTACGTTAAATAATAAACGAGCTTTTAGGTTTTTGTGATTGGATGCAGCGAACCGAACCGGGACTGGAACCCGACGCGTGTAGTCCGAGGCTAATATGCTTCATATTTCGTTATTCTGATCGTAAACGGAACCCTGTTGCTATCACTAAGCCGCCGCGGTCCGCCCGTCCCTATGTCACGCGCTTATAACTTGTAAAGGGACAAGATCGACTTCAAAATTTCAGATAATCATACCTTACGTGGGGCGGTCCATAATTTTTAAGTCAAATAGAAAATAAAAGAAATATTACAATGTATTCCCGTGCGGCATCAATGCACTTATGCTTTCGACTGAACCGGCTTTCAAAACATGTGAAAAACTGTTCTTGCTGAAGGTCGAAAAAAAGCCGCCTAAATTGGTCTACTGCTTCGTCCGCAGTCGTAAATTTCCTTCCCCGCAGAGACTTCTTCAACGTGGGGAACAGAAGGAAATCACACGGAGCCAAGTCAGGACTGTAATACACACGTGTAAAACACATAAAATGTGGTAGCAATTGCACGGGCGAATGGGTTAAAAGTTCATGGTTCTGGCGGCCGTGTGAGCGGGAGCGTTGTCTTGGGGAAAAATTATACCACGCGTTCCGCTTCTCGGACGGAAAAGTGACAGACATGTTTTTAACAATTAATAAAAAAATAACTAAAGTTCGCCAGCCAGTGATATTTGGCCAAGGAGTTTGTAATACAATTTTCCTCCAAGGGATAATAAAAGTAAAACAGTGAGGTTGACAACAAGCCAATTTTAGACCGTCCTAGGTATCTTCCAATTTTTATGACCTCGTATTGAAACTAGCTCTAGAACTAAGCTCTTAACCATTAATGCAAAATTTATTTGACTTCAGCACGATAAGGGTATCCAGTATGAATATTTGATATTTAGTTTCAGTTAGTTCCGTCTATATTTCACTGCATTTCATCCAGTATTCCAATTTCAGTTTAATAATTTCGGAAATCCATTGCTGTCTTGAACACTCGGTATTGGAGAATATTCGAATTTGAGAGAATTTGATATTAGTAGGTACTTACGAGTACTTACCAATTCATTGTAGTTCGTTCTGTAACGAAAAACATGCTCAATTTTTGAGCAACCGTCTCCTTTTTCTAGAAAAATGTGTGAATGAAGATTTAGAGATTTTAAACGGAAAATGGACGATTGAGTATCGAGTAGGTATTATTGGCCAAGTTTTGTTCTACAAAATGGAAATTATGATGTAGGTACGGGGAAACAAGTCTTCAGAATTTTAATTTAAAAAAAATAGTTATCGTACCGTATGGGAAGTCAATTTTTCGTAAAATTTATAGAAGTCGTAGAATAACTGTAACGCATAATATCAATTATTGTATTTTTTGTAGATTTTTTTTGGAAGAAATGAGTAAATTTTAAGAAAAAACAGAAAATTAATAGGGTACAACACAACAAATCCTCCTACAACAAAAAATACACAAAGAAAGGTATATCATTTGAACCTATCTATTGTAATCGTTTATGTTAAGTTTGCGCGCAAAGTTCAAACATATTTCTTTGTTTCCTTTTCCATAAATAGGCTCGCTTTGATAATAAATGTCTGTTCCCAAAGAGAACAGCGGAAAAAAGCAACGGTACCGCATTTTGTGGAAATAATTCAAACGAAATTATCCTCGAAGCCCGCGGACAAGGTTGACCCCCGAGAATAAAAACAAATCACAGACATACGGCTACGAAATAAATAAGAACAGAAAAAGAAGCGAATCTACTATCTAACTTGTTATAGACGTCGAAGCTAAAAAAATGCGGGTAGGCGCAAGACCAACTCGTGCCTGCCGTCGCTGACACTCGACACTTCAATCTAGTTTCCTTAAATTTTAAAAAATTAAGCTAGTTTCCCAAAAATAAAAGCTACATTTTCGTAGTTAAAAAATGATAAATATCGTGTACCTAAGTTTAAAATATCATCATCATCAGCCTATTCATGAACCCACTGTTGGGGCACAGGCCTCCCCTTGCACAAGGGGGTACGGGCCATGATCCACCGAGCGGGCAAAGTACTAATTGGTGGATTTCACACGTATTCGGAAACTTTTAATTTCCTCAGACATGTCTTCGAAATAATCCGAAAAACTCATTGGTACATGGCATTGCATGGTTTCGAACCCGGACCTCCCGCATGGGAGTCCGACGTTCTAGCCACTAAACCACCGACGCTCGCGTATAAAATAACACACTACTACAGAAGTTCTAAAACTAGCGAATTAGCCTTCACCGCGGCGAATTTACCGGTAACTAACACGCACACTAATAAATAATCTTGACTAGATAGTCAAGTTTGTTAATTACTTATTGACAATCCAGAAAAAATACGAAATTGTAAGTATAGGTAAGTATTCAAAATTCAATCGGTTAAAGTTTAATCGATTGAATTTTGGTTTAACCGTTAAACCATCAAACCTGTGGCCTAATTCGCCTAAATTACAACGTTTGTATTTAGTTCTATTTCTATCTAATTTCAGTTTAGTTTTCGTTCCAATTCTATTTGGACACCAAATCGCATTCTGCTGACGCATAACTCTACCACTGCTACCTTTCGATATATATCGACCGGGCAAAAGTACCCCGGGAGGAACTTATGTTCGATCGTTATATTTGACAGTTGAAGCGTTTTGTTACCGTTCATCTGCGATTCGGTATAAACTAAACGTTTTAGTAGAATATACAAATACGTTACTGTTCGATAGTTACTTAACTGAAATTGGATAGTTAGTGGATAGTAGCATACGAAACATGTCATAACGATGCAGTTTAGGTTCTATTTAGTTACGTTGTATTTAGTGGAATCGATCTCCTGGAAATGAAAAGAAGTAAGTAAAGAATATGTCATCCACAAACTGTAGCGGTTATGAAACGATTTTGGATCAGACTGAACCCATAACACAGAAAATAATAGTACTACGCATCCCTAATCACACCGGATCTGTGCTGAATGTGTTATATTATGTATACTTTTGTATTGTGTACTTTCTGTATTCTGGTGTTTACAGTGCTCAATAAACGTTATTCAATTTCAATTTGAATCATAATATATTTCGGTTTCCTAGATTTATATGGGTGCGATCCGAATCCGTTTCAAAATCGCTTCAGTGTGCTGTAAGCGTCTAAGGAGAGGAACGGGCGGCTTGCGAAAGCCTTCTTGAATTTCTTCTTTGAGTTTCCTTTCTGTACTTATTTATTATGTGATACTAGCAGAGGGCACTGGGCTGCGGAATGTTCTTCTTACATTTACAATATATTAACTATTTATAGTTTAGTTTATTTTGTAGGAATAAACAAAATAGGGACTGTCGGTGTGGTTTTTTTTTAAAAAAAAAAGTATTTGGAAAGCCGACGAGCAAACAGTCAGCTTTGGTGACCATTTGGTCACCGTCGCCCATAGACATCTCGCTTGACTGTAATGTTATTAGAGGGTTTTCGATGCGCTGCTAACCTTCAGAACTAAGATGGTGTGCCTCATGTGTGATTATTACAGTTATAGCTCTATTTTGTCAACAAGTAATGATTAAAAGGGTTTTAACTTTTGGTAAAATTATGACACTCTACATAATAAGGCTTGCCACCTACCCCGTTTGTCCACCAAATCATACGGTGATAAGTGGGAGCTACCTATGATGAAGGTTGTTCCCCTGTTGCTACCCCCTCGGGGATTATGGCCGTGAAGTTATTTATGAGGACAATTTTTTGCGAACTCCGATATATTTTTCAGGGATAATTCATGAAATCAATCTATTAGTCTGCTCGATTTTTATTTACCCATTATTTACCCTATATCCTATTGGAAACATTCTTAGGTAATATGGAACATAAGGATTTACTTAACCCTACCCGCGATTGGAATCCTAGACTTCAAAGGGCCAGAGGTGCTCTGGTAGTCTAGAATTTCGAGATTAGATTAGAGAGTTTGATAGGCCAAAATAATAATAAAAAAAGTAAAATATAAATAAATAAATTCAAAGGTCATTTCTCATAATAACTCAGATCATTTACTCATTTATAATTTTTTCATTTATCATTTACGTTTTATAATTAGCAAATGTTTAAGTAATGTATTATCTTTTTATAAATTCTGTAAAATGCTGTAAATTTAAGTTAATAAATAAAATAAAATAGGACAGATTTTTTGACAATATAGGCATAATTAAATTCCAAGACTAATTTTCTGTATTTAATTAAAATCATTTCTCGTTATTACCAATAAAACAAAAAGTTTAAATTGGCATTTTTCTCGGTATTTGACGGAGATTTTTAATTAAATTAAATATATATAGAAATGCTCCATATCATTCGTTGACGTACCTAAAAAACAAAACCGTCTAATTTCACACGTTCTAAGTGACTTCTACACGGGAATAATTGCAAAAATTAATTGACCGTGCGCCGATTTACAATAGTACTGTAAACAGGGGTAAATTGGCAATTAAGCCGGTCTTTTGTTGGGGTATTTGCGGATGTTGGTGGCAGGTGGGGTTGGTGTAGAGAAATATGATCCAAACCGGAATTAACCGGTTTTACGATTTTTTTTCTTTACGATTAGTCGTAATAAACCCGGGAGCGTCGGTGGCCTAGTGGCTAGGACGCTGGTCGCCCATGCGGGAGGTCCGGGTTCGAAGACTTACGTACATTTACCGACTGCTCTAACGGTGAAGGAAAACATCGTGAGGAATCCTGTATGTCAAGGCGTGTGAAATCCATCAATCAGCACTGGGCCCCATCTCGGTGGATCGTGGCCCGTACCCTCTCGGTCAAGGGGAGGCCTGCGCCTCTTTAGTGGGGACATTAATAGGCTGATGATGGTGATGAAACCCTGGTCTGACCCGGTCTCACGGTGGTAAGTGACTATGAGCGTTTGTGAGGTCGAAGATGGTGCACACGGGGCTTAGTGTCTAGGCTGGCTCTTCTATAAACATTGCCGAAACACATCAACGCCGAAGCAAAGATACTGTATATAGAAATGGAAAAAAAAACATTGTTCCTCAATTTTCACACCGGTTATCTCAGTGTGCAGGTTTCCTCACGTAGTACTGGTATTCCTATGCGGTAGTGTCACGGGGGATAAACGGTTTTCTTTAGTCTTTAGAGCAGTCGATAAATGCACGTAAATGTTCGAAAAAACTGTAAAACCCATTGATACATGGTAATGAATGGTTTTGAACCTGAACTTACCACATTGGAGTCTGGCGTCCTAGCTATATCGACGCTCTTCATAAGATTCGAAAATGGATCTTAAGACGAGAAAAAAATCATATCTATTAATTAAGGCATTAAAAAAAAAGTATCTGGTATTAAGTAAGGACAGTTTCGCTTTTTGTTTCTTATTGTTTCAGTATGAGAACACAAAACTATTTGTATACATTTCTTCTTCATTCGTGGAACCTTAATACCAGACACTTTTTTTAATGCCTAAATTAATTGATATATTTTTTTCGATTGGAGGCGCTAATGTGCGCAATGCCTCGTCTTAAGACCCTTGAGCGTCTTGAGCGTCGGTGGTCTAGTGGCTAGGACGCCGGACTCCCATGCGGGAGGACCGGGTTCGAAACCATGCAATGCCATGTACAATGAGATTTTTCGATTTTTTCGAAGACTTACGTACATTTACCGACTGCTCTAACGGTGAAGGAAAACATAGTGATGAAACCTGCATATCTGAGGAAATTAAAAGTTTCCGAAGGCGTGTGAAATCCACCAATCAGCACTGGGCCCGCTCAGTGGATCATGGCCCGTACCCCTCCTTGTGCAAGGGGAAGCCTGTGCCCCAACAGTGGGAACATTAATAGGCTGATGATGATGAAACACAGAAATCGGACTAGTAGCGTCCTCTTTTCAAAATCTTTAATGACAACGTAATTTGGACCCCAGTTCTACTTTATAACTTAGATATATTCAAGACCCCGTCTTAGAAATTATGTTGTACTACTTGTGAAAAATCTCCGTCAACAAGAAAAATAGAAAAAAAATAAAAATAGACAAGTTTTTTTAAAATTAAACAGAAATTCCGGACTCTCATAAAACTATGCCTTTGAAAGTGATACGTTTGTCCTTACTTATTTTGTTAACGACTTACCTTACCTAACGTTTTCAGAACGAGAGTAATTTTCATTTCGAATACCATAAAATTCAGAATGTGATTTTTCCCAATTTTTATCTTTATTTTTTATTTTTATTAGAATATAAAAATGCTTTTCATATTTCCTTTGCCGGGCAATGTAATGATTGCCCTACCTTCAAATAAAGAAGCCCTAATGGCTAATCCATCAATCCGTTCGACTAGGATTAAGATGTAATGGACGACAAACATTGACACTCCCGAAACGTGCCCATACAGCCTGGCAAAGGATCAAAACCTTTTTCTTTTAAAACACCCCTGCGCTTAGGAATCGCCTTGAGGTACGCCATAACTATAACTACCTAACAACCATCAATATTAACAAGTATAGTCTATTGCGTTCTGAAAGGTATACAACGGGATTTTGTACGGGATTTAGAAGGAGGGATTGTAGAGCTTAAAGTACTCGTATAGAAAAATAAAGTTACAGGAACAATAAAAAACACATATAAATACCACAGAGTTGGAATAACAATGAAATAAAGGCATTTGTTTGTAAATAAATATATTCAGAACTAGATACTACCATATACTATTTAAAAGATTGATAAAGTGAAAATCAAGACTGATAACAAGTTAATATATTATATTATAGTTAATACATACTTAGATGACGAAGCGACAGCCATAGCAATATTATCCGTTTTCCATTCCATTGTATGGATCCCTAAAAAGTAAGGGAGAGGCAGGTAATATACCTATTATTAGGACTTTTATTCTGTATAGGATGGTTCGTAAAGGTAGTTAGTACCTACGTAAATTACGATCTCTTACGAGTCTACCACATACCACGTGTACAATCCGTACCACGCATACCTAGTTCATAAGTTTTGTTTACATTAGCGACAGTTATTGTAGGTAGTTTTAACTTTCGTTTTTGTTTCGTTCTGTCAAATATTAATGTCCAGTGACGGTAATTTTTATCGTTGATTGCCACTCGCTGACACAGTCTCGGAAATACAGCCCTTGAGACAGGATCGTGTTGCGCGCGTGTCACCGAATTTCATCATCGCGTGTGATCTATCACCTCCATGGACTCCTCGCAGTGCTGATACAGTGGTGGTGCATCGATGACTCTAAAAACTGCCAGAATTTTGGACGTTGTCGGGTGATCTCGGGCTGAGACGCTGGTGAGTTGGTTTTTCATTGGTATTTATTGCCTGCCCTGGAAATTCTCTCGTTCCCCTAAGTTTATTTCGCCCTCGAAAGATCCCTGGAATCGCTTGTGATCGCACACTAGGCGCAATCCATAGATTTAATTGTAACTAAAGATCGGGAAATTTAATAGGACTTGAAAATTTTCAATGAACTTTCCCTGGATTCGATCCTTATCAACTTTAACCGACATTCTAAAACTTTGACCATTCCTCAGAACATTATCTCGGTATTACGTTTGACACTTCAGCCACACCTCACCCGTCAAAGTTTGGGATTAAAACATCATTTGTATGTCTTATAGTAAATCCATTGTAAACCAATTTGGTGTTTAAGCGCCAAGTTGTTGAGAAATCTCCAAGCGGCATTACTGAAGTGTTCTTAGTCACATTACAAGATAGTTACTCGAGTTCAGAGGGCAAAGTTAGAGGAAACTTTCGGCCTATAAGTTGTGTCGTTAACCCTTTAAATTGTTACATGAAGCTATATGGTATGACAGGCCGAATGTGTGATGTGGGATGTTCAGGAATGTGGAATGATAAATCTTATGCTTCAGAGAGGACAATGGTAATATTAGATTTAGCAATTTATGAAAAAGTATTGTTATGGCAATAGGTACGGTACTATTTTTAAAGCCTAGCAGCCACCTGATGGTAACTTCCAACAAAATTCCCGTAAAAGCCGGCACCAAACCTCACGCCTCTGTGTGCGAATTGAAAATAATGCAACACATTTCTCACACAATGAACCTGAAATTAATATTTGAACAAAAATAGAAATTACGGCGATGTCACAAAGGCGAATATCCGTCTACGTAACTCTTACATAGGGTCGTATGATGCACAGATCTATTTCAAAATTTGAAGAACAGAATTATGCTGGTTCTCTTACCCTTCATACCGGAATATCGCAGTAACAAGCATTGCTGACTTGCGGCAGAAATAGGTTAAAGTGTGGTAGGTACTTCCCCAGGCATATTCCACATTCGTCATAATGGAATTCGGTCACACCTAGGAATGCGTCCACGCTCGTCACATCTAATAAAATTTAAAATATTACGAGTCGAATCTGGTCACACCTACACTGTTAGATTATAGTTTACCAATCACGGAATGAATGTGCATCGTTTTGAATTTAAAAAAGACCCATAACCTAAACAAGATATTCCTTAACAATATAAAATTATTTTTTTGCAAGCCATGTTTTTGGCGATCCTCCTGAGGGCAGGATCGCCAAAAACATGGCTTGCAAAAAAATAATTTTATATTGTTAAGGAATATCTTGTTTAGGTTATGGGTCTATCGCCATAAAAAAGCTTTTATTTGAAATCATGTAATAGGTCTTTACAATGTTTTCGTTCGTGTTTGTCTACTTATTTTCAAAGTATCATTTTAATATTTCTTATTACCTGTATAGAATTCAGATAAGTAAAGTTTTTTTCCTCAGAAAGGAGTCTTGTATTTATCTTTTCCAAATTAACTATAGGTCCTAAATATACCTAATTATAACAATAAATAATTAATAATGTTTTTCTACAAAGTCAGTAAGTAAATAATTAATAATGTTTTTCTACTTCTAACGTCCGATTCCATCAACTATTTCTACTCGTAAATGCCTTTATTTACAAGACTACATAAGAAAACAAAAATAACAAAACAAACAAACATAAATATTAAAGGAAAAACACATCATCTATCTAGGTTTCCCGAGTAGAAATAAATGACATTGTATTATCCCGTCACCCGTAAATATTTTAAACACATCATCTATCTAGGTTTCCCGAGTAGAAATAAATGACATTGTATTATCCCGTCACCCGTAAATATTTTAAACACATCATCTATCTAGGTTTCCTGAGTAGAAATAAATGACACTGTATTACCCCGTCACCCGTAAATATTTTAAACAAACAGGGTCGGAAGATAAAGCAAAACGATAGTGTCTTTTCATGCGTGTCATGCCAAATGCCTTATCTCTTAACACGTGTTACTATATGCATGTAAATTGTTGCTTGTTTGAGAAGGGACGACAGCGAATTATCTCAGGGTGGGCCACAGATCTATAAACTAAAGGGAGATATGCCTGGTCGTCCAGCGTCGGTGGCTTAGTGCCTAGGACGCTGGACTCTTACGCGGGATTCGATAACACGCAATGCCTGTACTAGTGAGATTTTCAGATTTTTTCGACTGCTGTACCGAGTGCTGTAACGGTGAAGGTAAACGTGAGGAAACTTGCATTTGAATGCATTTTTTTTTCCTAGGGAATGTGAAATTCACTAATCACCGAGAAAATAAAAGGTTTTTGTAGTGGTAGATCCCAATGTGAAGGATCGCCTGGGGCGGTACCACCCTCTTATCTATTTCTGCCGTGAAGCAGAAATGCTTGCATTTCTGTGTTTCGGTTTGAAGGCTAGGAGAGCCAGCGTAATTTCCGGCACATGAGGCAATCCATCTTAGTCCTCAAGGTTAGCAGCGCATCAAAAACCATCCAATATTAATACAGTGAGGTGAGATGTCTATGGGCGATGGTGACCACTTACCATCAGGTGGCCCGTTTGCTCGTCTGCTCTCCATATTTAATAAAAAACCACCAAACAGCACTGGGCCCGCTCGGTGGATCATGGCCCGTGGATCCTTTTCTGCAAGGTGCCTGTGCCCCAATAGTGGGGACGGTTAGGCTGATGGTCGTGCTATAGTTGCGGAACCCACGCAAGTAGCGCCCGTACCATACCCTCATTAGCACACTGCGATTTTGATACGGGGACCTATAGAAAACTATTTTACGATTTTGTATTCCATTTCAAAATCGCTGCAGTGTACTAAAGCATAAACAGGCGCGAACTCTAACCGATTGTTTCACGTAAAATACTTACATGCGGAGTTAGTTCAAGTTTACTACTTGAGGCAATGTATATATATATATATTATAATATAACTTTTTTTTTCATGATGTAAAAATATTTGCATGCCAAAATAATGGCGAAACATGTATGATCTATTCCAACAGCACTACTATCTCATATGTACCGTGTTTCATGCGAACAAATAGATTTTTAATTTCATACATCCATTACAATAGTTCGAGAACCTTTTAATAAGGCAGTTATATTATTACCGGAAATATGTCAGTTTTGTTCATATTGCGTTACTTGGCACCTCTCCCTTTAGTTTGTAACTCTATGGGGTGGACAGCACAGATATACCAGCTTATATCATAGGTAGGTAATGAGCAGCCCTCCGCCATTTTGAATGGCATGCGAGAAACTGAGTTCGTTCAGTCTTAGGACTGGCTATTTAACATTGTGTCATGGTAAACGGTAATTATAATGAATATTATTAAATATATAAAACATTGTCAAGGTTATGCAATTTTTCTTTACCAATTTTACCATGATACAATGTTACAGTTCCCATATATAATTGCATCCTATTTTATTTAGAGAACAAGTGTATGTGGGGTAGATGGTGAGTTTTTAAAAACTTTTTAACGGTTTTTATTGTGAGTTGAAAAGGCCCCGTCAGTTTGTAAAGTGAATGAATGAATTATAAATGAATTATAATTTATTTGCACATACATACAGAACACGATAATTACATTTCACTACTTAAGTGTATGCTACTATAATGTATGTAATATACATTTTGTTTGTTTGTTTGATATTGTTAAAAATAGATGTATTTTTATAAGTTTTTATATTAGAGTATGAGAATTTTAATTATATTAGAGTATTTTTTTATTTATTTCGTTAGGTACTTAATTATTTTTGGAGTTACTTATTCAAACTCATCGAAAATAAAATTAATACTCATATGGAAGTGGATTAGATGACAGTTCTATTATTAGAATTAATGTATTACACTACCCACAAATTTCGTTTTGCTCCCTCTCCGCACCCGCCAACGACCTTTTCCTGAGTAGGTGGGTAAAACTTTATTTGCAGGCCTTTTAATTTAAAAAATTCCCAGCAATAAAAATATGAAAGCGCGGTGTTGCGGCAAAAATATTCCCCACAATGTGGCGGTTTTAACTCGGTATTTCTACCTTTTTTGCTGCTTTTAAACGAGCGTATGGAATTTTCAAGGTTCCGCACTTAAACAAAAGTAAATGGCGGAACCTTTCTGGGGTCACCGGTTTCCTGTATGTCCGTCCATCTCGTGTCCGTTTGTCGTTCACTGGACCATTTTTGGGGTTCGCTAAAAGACATGAAAGGGTAGAATTACGTGCAGTACTTAACCGTTATAGGTAAGTATGTAGAAACTAACACGGAAGGAGAATATACAGAGTAATATAAATGAGGGTGTGTGCTTATGACCACACGATAGATGTGAAAACTTACAAAAAAAAACCCTCGCAAAGCACGATTTAGATCTCTATAGAGAAATAACAAAGCCATGCACTCCTTGTTAGACAGTAAACGTGGCTGATGACAGCTGATGGCGACTAGAGCCGATTATACACGATTCAGCGTCACCGACCCGAACGCGGTTGACGTCGAAAGGAGCCGAGTATACCCGATTCAGCGTCACCGACTCGAGCGTGACGGTTCAGTTTGGTACCCTGTTCAGAAAGAGCGCAAGTGTACCTAAAGAAGTTTTCACTTCAATAAGAAATTCGTATATATTAAAGCCGAAAACGGGTTTAAGTTTAACGCGCAACTTTACGATTCGGTTTTTTATTCAAATTATTTTTCATATTCGTGTCGTACTTGTGGAATACTTTACTGGAATATTGTAACTATTTGTAACTAATAGTTCAGTTACGCTGTTTTACTGCCTAATGTTTTAAAGTGTATTAAACAATTAACAAAATCTGGAACCTTTGTTGATAAATGCCTTAAATCAGCAGAAATGATTTTTTACGGTAGTGGCGCTAGTTTCGGTAGGGGTTTAGCCTTAATTACCACTACTATTGTTTGCATTACTCTCTCTCACGATCTTTGATATTGAACCTCCAATTACAAAAATCCTTCACACTTGACACTTTTTACGACACAAAACTCATAATGCGGCTGGTTGTAATCTGGAAAGTGGAAAGTATTTAATTATTTGTTAGGCCAACTCTGCTGATGTGTGGCCCTGAATAAACACCCGTTGGGGTCCTTAAAACATGTCGTGTTTTTACGGTTTGTCCTTGAATGTTTTTGGCCCTCATTTGCCCTAATCCTGTATTAGGGCAAATAATTGTAACAAAAACGTTCTAAAGACCTATAGAGCCTAAAAGGGGGTGTTCAGTATCCATAACTGAACAACGTTCACTATGGGGCCAGCTTAGAAATTACGATTTTAAAAAAATGGTTTTGACTCTCATTTGCTTTTAAACAGGGTGTAACAGAGGTGGGGTGTTATCCAGAATTTTAGAAATTACGTTTTATTAAAATGTTTTTGACCCTAATTTGCTCTTAAACAGGGTGTAACAAAAAACCCCTATAGAACCGAAAGGGGGGTGTTTATTCAGAATTGAACAACTTTCACTATAGGGCAAACTCTGAAATCGCTATAAAAATTAAGCTATTCCATACAAAAGCTCAATACATACTACAAGACCAAAATGTATGAAACAGTTAATTGTTTTCGCGATTTCAGCAGTGATTTCAGTAGTGATAGTTGTTCAGTTTTGTACACTGAAAACCCCTCTTTTGTCTCTGTTTTTGTTACATCCTGTAGTTATGCTTATGTACAATTTTCATTACCTACCATGAAAACCTTAACTAAGTTAGGAGTAGTTTTCAATGATATTCTTGTTTGAGGTCTTTCTGTGTCGGAAAACACCATCATTGGTGCTGCTTTAGTGTTGCTAAAGATTGACCAGGATTATAATAAAGTTTGCCATGTTGCCAGGGTTAATAAAAAGTGGTCAAGGGCGAGTCGAGCCTTGCGGAGTGCAAGGTATAGTGGCACCCTTCCACAACAACTCTATCTATATTATCTATATAGGGTCGTAGTATAAATAAAATGCAGATCCCAAAAAATAAAGGTACTAACTTAAGTACCTACTTATTTTATTATAAATGGTTCCACTTTGTCTGAAATAGTTATAGAATTTTGTTTTTGTAACACTATGTAAATTTTAGAATGTATAAAACGTATTATTCTGTGCCGGTTATGTAATTGCTTTATATAATAACTAACTTTATTATACACGCAACCCACAAAATGTACGTGGGCAACACCAGAATTTCCAAATCCAATTTATTTTTTAGCTAGTTAGAATAAGACTGAAAACAAAATGTAGGTCACCTAAAAATAGTGTACGAATACAGAAAACAAAGATTCCTCTTTAAATAATAAATACGTCCCATTTATAGGCGGTTGGTCCGCAGCACAGAAATAAATCAAGATAGAACGGTGACGCGGGAGAGCTGTAATAGCAAACGCGCATGTCAACATTTTCATAAGCCACGCCCCCAAAGTGACGTAATTACGAACGAAATACCTCCTTTTGATCGATTTACTGTCGTACCTGTTGTTCTTGCAGTAACAAACCGCACAATAAGACATTTTAACACAGCCGTTCTGATCGGTCCGCGTCGAAAACTAGGCGCTCAGTGAAAGAAATCTTGCTGTATATTGCAAGATTGGGACATGGGTGCCCCCGCCCACTTTACCGTTCTATCTTGATTTATTTCTATGGTTCGCAGATACGAGCCGTTCGTTAAATAAATTATGCAACACCAACCGCTCATTTTAGGCCTGTCTATTTGGAACCCATCTATAAATAAATTAGTTAAGCCACAAAATAGTTGTAACTTGAAACGTATTCAACTTTTACCTATAAGTATAGAAGAACCACAGTGTCCCAGTGTTTTGTAAATATCATTACTATCTGTGGGAAATATTTGACATGCAAAAATCGAAACGACATCGTTCACTCACAGAGACACGTTTATATGTGTGAGCTTAACAACACATTCAGCCTCTTTAACTCTAAAATGGTATTTAAAAAAAATTATTGGCTACTAAACCCGCATTTGACCTCGATCTCGCCTGATGGTAAGCGACGATGAGGTCGACGATGGAGCATGCGGGTCCAGTAAATACATATTTTGTATATTTCTTTTTTAACTACGAAAACGAGGCATAATCGCGTCGGTATTTATTTTGGTAACCTTTGTTCGAGGTTTTTTATTATTATTATTATGTATCTTATTTATTATTCTTTCTAGTTTTTTTTACCAAGACTAGGTACAATATAATTTTAACTATTATATTTTATTTATAAAAGAACACAAACAGTTTACAAATAAAACATATAACAAAAAAAAATAACGCAGAAACAAAAAGTGTTCACTGATATTAAACACATAAATATACATATTACACAAACTATCATTATTTTATATAGATTATCAATAAAAACTTAATCCAATCCTCTGAAAGTTTTTAAATATCATTCCATAATGAAGTCTATATCTAACGCTTTGCATAAGTTATAACTGAATTAAACTACATTTTAGGTAGAATCGATTTACAGTACTGGACTCGGTTAACTTTGCACTTAGCTCAAACTTAACCTCACTCAACGGACGGAATCTTAAGTTATTCGGAGTTACGGCCAACCCTATGCAACGAGTTAAGTTTTCCAGTTAAGTTATGGCACTTCGCTTGCTTAAAACTGTGAAAATGATATATTGGATCGTTATGAAGAGGGTTTTTCTTTGTTTTCAAACGTGAGTTAAGTGTGATGATGATAATTAGACTTTTTGAGTTCTTAACTATGAAATATTATATTAGGTGATTTATTTCAGATTTTTCATAGTTAAAAATAATTATATATAATAATAACCTATCACCGAAGTTTGCAAAACAAAAAATCTGAAATAATTCACACTTACGTATTGATAATCTTCTATATTTTACAGGAAAAATAAAACGATGTTTTAAAACTTTACAGTTATTGTGAAATTAACAATAATTTTAAAATTTTAGCAAATTTTAGAAATTAATATATAATATTTCATAGTTAAGAACCCAAAAAGTCAAATTAGCATCATCACGCTTAACTCTGTCTTGAAAACAAAGCAAACTTCTTCATACCGGTCCAATATATAATTTTATTCCAATATATCATTTTATTATGGTATTTTTTCGTACATTTTAACCACAACAGACGGATGGACGGACACCGAAGTCTCATAGGGTTCCTTTTTTACCGTGTAGTAATACGGATTCCTTAAAAAACCTTCAATCTCTGGGGAGGTGGAGAGCGCTGGGTGTCTATAAGTATTATAGAATCTTCGGATTTTGGTTTAGACACTGGTTTTCTATTACACAATTGAAGTTAATAATTTTTGTAATGAACCTAGATATCGTACTTGTTATTTGGCAAATAAAATAATTATTTATTTACGACTAAAAAGCAGAACCCTAAAAGGTAACTTAAAACAAACTTAGAGTAACGAAAACTTCAACACAGTAACATAGATACATAAACAAGTTAGAGCAGCATCTGTGCGCAAAGTTGTACGGCACGGTCATAAATCTAGTGCTGGGTTCCCTTGGGTCCACTTTTGACCTTCCACAATTCGCCGAGGCACGGCTTGTGGATTCCTATACCTAATAGTTTGATTCCTCTAGTTTCCTACCTCCATGTTCGGACACGGGTTATGTTATGATAGTCGGGTTGTCTATGAAATATGGCTGAAACTGTGTTTTGCCATGTTTTGCTTGCAGACATAGGAGTTAAATCGGTTTAACTGGTACAGTCGTGGAAAAATTGTCTTTTCGTCTATTGGCGCATGATGTTAGATAAATAAATTTATTTTGCAACTTACATTAACACAAGAGTGGTTGATGCTCTAAATCCCGCACTAGGATACCCTGTGTCAAGAAAGTATTTTGGATCTGCGTGAAACTTTAGGATACCTTTATTGGTTACTATAGGTACTATTTTTGGTTTGGTTTATACTTGCGGTACATAATGGTTCTTGGTGAAACTTAAACATCATTAGACTGAAATAATATACGAGGGCTGTTTCACGGTTATACGACCTGTTTCGTTTCGTTTACGTAGAATACCTACCTAAAGATGTGTAAACGAAATCGGTCGTAATTAATAAAATATCCAATAAAAAATCGTAGGTATGCTAGAAAAGTTAGATGGTCTTTCTGTGCCTATAACCACAAAATCTATAGGTACCTATAGGCGTAACCGTTTGCTTTACAGTTACTTTACTGATATCGAACTAAGCACTATTCTTGTTGACAGTGCATAACACCATGAAAAACGTTGTACCTGTAAACAAGGCTGGAATGGAGCGTAAACAAAAAGAGGCTGAGCCGAACCGATCGCAAACAGCCGCCAATACGCAAATGTTTGCCAATAATGAGCCAAAACACAAACACACTCAGGGTGTAATACAAGTGTCGCTGATACGTAACGGTGATGATAGGAGGAATTGATAAGTGAATAAGTTTTGAAGTGAAAACTTCATTAGGCGCACCTTGTGCTCATCCTGAACAGTGAACCAAACTGAACCGTCAAGCTCGAGTCGGTGACGCTGAATAGCGTATACTCGGCTCCATTCGACATCAAACGCGCTCGGGTCGGTGACGCTGAATCGGGTATACTCGGCTCTAGTCGTCATCAGCTGTCATCAGCCACGTTTACTGTCTAACAAGGAGTGCATCGTTTCAAGAATTTCGTTTTTATTAGTTTTTATTGTTGGTAAATTTTCACTTCTATCGTGTGGTCATAAGCACACACTTCTTTTTGTTTTATGACTTTTAAAAAAAAAAAGTTAGTTAGCTAATAAGTTAGCTATATTACCGACAATCGTTGGGGCAAACAAGTTTTTTTATCATTATTATTATTAGTTATTGAAAATCTACATAATTTCATTAAATTTTTTACATTCACAGTGTAACTAAAACCAATATAGGTTTGTTAAGAACACTGACAGACCGTCGACGGTCGCATAATATTTGTGAGTGTGTGAAGAACAGCCCTGTGCTTGTGCATTTCCAGTGCTAGTGCACTGCTTCGGCAAGGAAACACGTGTATTCCCTTGTGTGCGTTATCGGACAGTACTGCACAGTAGTGTCCGTATGCTGTGCCCCACACAGTCACGGGTACGCTGCTCATCACAGTATTTTAGTTATAAATTACATATTTTACATCATTAAACAGGGTGTAACAAAATCCCCCATAGAACCGAAAGGGGGGTGTCCAGTAACCACAACTGAACCACTTTCACTATGGGGCTAACTCTGAAATCGGGAAAAAAATAATTACTTACTGTACTGTACGTACGCGAGTATAATATTCCATACCGTTTGTTCTGATGGACCTTTATTGTAAGTACTTTTATTTTATCGTATTGTAATAAATGCGCTGACACGGCCGGCTCGTACTAAAGTGGTTCTCGTATTTCTGACCACCGTTTTATTTAATAGGAGCGATATTTATTGTATTTCATTGTTTGTGCGAACCGCGAAATATAAATATTCAATATGAAAGGACTCCTTTAACCACAGAGGTGCCAATATAATGTAGCAGAGGGAACATGATTGACGTGCATTGTTTGGAATGTTGGTAATATGTTATTGGTCTCACTCATACTCGCTATTTATGCAATGTTTTCTCCTTCTATTTCGCCGAGTAATTATATTCACCAACACACTGACAAAAACTAGCAACACGTGTTTGCCATTTTGAATAGACGTTCTCTATTATGAAAAATATTGTTTTGAAAGATTTTTTTCTTATTTCTTTTCGTTAATATTTTAATTTGGTCAGTGACTATAGTTCAAAATATGGTGAAATGTTGTGCATTTCTGTGCGAATACTAAACTAGCAACAATCCCTCAGGATTCTCGTTTCATCGGTAAGTTTAGTGTAGTGTTGTCATGATACGCCAACAAGATTTTTCAATTTGCAAAAAATATGAGCATTATTCAACTTCGTATAGACATTCTATTAAATGATTATTCCATATTGCTTCCTTGAAATAAATTTCAAATTGTATAATACCGGTGTACACTACATTTTGTAGAAATTTCGTAAACATTATTAGAAACTTGACAAGTCTCATACTATTTTCTCAGTAGGGAAAGGGACTTGGAAAATTACTTTATTTCAAGTATAGAAGTAACTAAAAAAGTATTTTAGGAGGTAATAATACAGTTTCAATTTGAGGTATACAATGGCAGCCTCATCGCTCAAAGTGATCTCTTCCAGACGCTCTTGGGTAGTTAATAACCATAATTAATGTCTTTGCTCCGAACTATGTGAAGCCTGGGTGATAAACATGTAGATTATGGATATTAAACCTAAGTCTTGGAGTGTATTATGTTTTTCTGAAAAGTGAACAGGTAGGGAACTTGATGGGCGAACTTTTTTAGTTTCAAAAGGAGGGCGAGTTTTACTTTACGCCGTCCTAAATATTTCTCACCCCAAGTATTTGGCATGCAAAAATTTTTACATCATGAAAAAAAAATATAATAAGTGCTAGCTTATCATATGGTTAGTGGCCAACCTATTTATCAGAGTTGTTCAGGCCGCCCGTAGGCCTCTGACATGGCTTAACGACTGCTGTCGAACGACAACAACCGGGACCGACTGCTTACATGCTCTCCGAGGCATGGAGGAGCTCAGATGAAATATGCCACTAGCGGTCACCCATCCAGGTATATATAGTTAGTTCAAGTTTACAGTAACGCGAAACAATCGGTTAGAGTAATAGCCATAGAAATCTAGAAAACCGTAAAATAGGTTTCTATAGGTCCGATTCCATACCAAAATCGCAGTGTGCTAATGAGGTTATGGTACGGCCGCTGCTTGCGTGCGTTCGGAGCGGACACCCGGATTCATTGAGTAACTCGACTATGGCACTTCCATCAGCCTAAACGTCCCCACTATTGGGGCACAGGCCTCACCTTGCACAAAAGGATCCACGGGCCATGATCCACCGAGGGCCCAGTGCTGTTTTGTGGTTTTCCATGCCTTCGGAAACCAAGTCCATGTATAGCCTTTCTCTTATGTGTGAGTTTTTACTACGCATAATTTACCCTCAGGTTCGTTCTACCCTATTTGATTTCTGTGCCTTTAACTTGAAATAATACCAACTTTAGAACAGTGAAGCTCAGAAATTCGAAATGAAAACTTAGTGGAATTGAAAATAGTACGGAATTCTTTGTTTCATGGTTTTGGTACAAGTCTAAGAAGGAGGCGAGATAGCTGTTAGCCCGTGAACGTGAATTTTATTTTAATCAAACCGAAACACGGCTGAAAAAGATACGAGGGTGGTGCCACCCCAGGCGATCCTTCACATCAGGATCTACCACCACCAGGTGTTAATTTGTAGCTTATTTTATTTTAATTAATCGGAAAATGTAACAGCTACAAATTAACGCCTGGTGGTGGTAGATACTGATGTGAAGGATCGCCTGGGGTGGTACCACCCTCTTATCTATTTCTGCCGTGAAGCAGAAATGCTTGCATTTCTGTGTTTCACTTCGAAGGGTAAGAGAGCCAGCGTAATTTCCGGCACATGAGGAAATACATCTTAGTCCTCAAGGTTAGCAGCGTATCAAAAACCCTAATACAGTGAGGTGAGATGTCTATGGACGACGGTGACCACTTACCATCAGGTGGCCCGTTTGCTCGTCTGCTCACCCGTACATTTTTTTTAAAGAGATAATTATATAATTACAGAGAGTTAGAGAGAGACGTCCTTATTATACAGGGTGTCCCAGAAAGTAAGGACCTAAGGCTTCTGACCTCCAGTTTTATTTGATCCATACTTTCTGGGACAGCCTGAATTAAAACTATTATTAAAATAATTGTGGCGACGCACGACACGCGCGCCACTACGTAGAACGCGCTATCGAAATTTTCCTGGGACTTCGTATATATACGAATTCCATACATAGTTGGACCAGGACATCTGGTCACCAGGCGCAACACCCTGGTGGAAGATCTTCCCTTTTCCCTTTCACAAAACTGACACTACGTCATTCCATGTCCTCATATAGGCACATAGCGCGTTCCTACATATTTTTTTTATAATAAGGGAGCAACATGTCCACCGATAAACTGCTAAGTTTGGCGGTATATATTTAAGACATTATTGTATATTATACTGTATTAAAAAAAAAATAGGTTAGTCTATGACAAAAGTATCTTTTCTTGGAAATTAATGATGGTATGATCTTGCATTACACAGCAGAGATTGTTTTCCTAGTATTTTTGTTTTCTGATTATTTTTGTACCAATAGGCCTGTTTGTTGCGAGACCATCTGCACAACCTACCTACTTGCATAAAATAAAATAATACTATTCCTGATAAATATAAACATTTATCTAAAATGTCTATAATATGTTATGTTTTAAGTGTGTGAAATATCTAAATTGTATGTGTAATATGTGATATCATTGTATAAGTTTTAAAAGGTATAGCCTCGTAAACGTAGGTGCTTCATGTTCTGGTATGCCGTGACCGTGTTGCCGGTGCTGCTAATTAGTGTTTTTATGTCAAATAAAGAAATTTCAAAAAAAATCAAATCATTACACAGCATTGCGATACGATTCAAGAGAAATATTCCTGCGGTAGCGGTCAGATCAGAGCAGTTTCTTACAAACTATACCATCCTGCAGAACACATATTGTCCGTGGACGAACCATATTGGATTACTGTCAGCGAAACCCGCTGACGGCGTCGCGGGCGCAGATGCGGAACTGTCACGGACTTCCGCAGTCTGCCCGATGGTTGCGACGGATTTCTGTAGATTTATTGCTGGTTTTTGGAGTAAAATCAAATACTTTTAGAAGAAGAAGATGAAAAACACTATATTGGCACAAAAAATACTTAGTTCACTCGATAATAATATTGGCAATAGGCACCTGACTCAGCTAATGCTTGATTTTCAGCCAGTCCTTATACAAAGTTAACAAACTAATAACTGCGACAATCTAAGTACTGTCCCATGGTATGTGCTCATTCAAATAAATTAATAAACTACGGGTAGGTGTTACTACAGGGAGAGGAAAACTGTATATAATTCTAATATACGTAGGTATGTGGGTGACAATGCTTTTACACGTATATTTAAAAAAAAATCAAATGTTTAAGTTATCTGGGCTGAGTTATGAGCAGTGATCGGAGTAGGTAGAGCTCTTTCGGGTCAATGTCCTCAAAGGTTATATTAATATGGATATGATTTCGGTATCCCGTTTGAAGTTATCGAGCAAATGTTGCAAATTACTTTTATAAACCTCGCCCTTACTCGGCGGATTACGATTTTTAAAAAATTGTGAACTTACGAAGAAGTTAAAACACTACCATAGGTACACTAGCGCCATGAATCTTAAAAAAAAATATTTCGCCACCAATCTTAAATGTGTATCAAAACAAATATAACGTTAAAAATCTAAATAATATATTTATTCAATCTCGGAAATCCCGGGATTATTGGGCATACTTATCCATATGATGACCGTATGTGGCAAGTACCAAAAACAGCCCTACCTACTCCGATCATAGGTTATGAGTGACATGTGTGCGAATCGTAGCAATATTTATATGGTCAAACAAAACTGAATAAAAATCTCTATGCTTACATGAGTAGGTTATATAGATAACAGTATGAATACACGAGAAGTTTTTTAGATTCCAATTAAATAATCTTCGGTTGTAACAAAAACCCCATATAAAGCAGAAATCATCAATCATCAATCGTCGTATCTCCGCGAGAGGTTCCATTTTACCGCTGACAAGAGTGGCGGTCGTCTGCGCTCTGCACAAAACCTGACCCTCGGCCTTCCCACGCACACTTCCCGCACCTACACCAAATCATTCTCGGTTCATGCGGCGAGGCTCTGGAACAAGCTTCCTGTCGACGTGAGGAAATCGCCTTCTCTGCCTTCTTTTAAAAATGCTCTAAAAAAGCATTTCAGTCACGTTGCTGACACTTTGAGCTGAGTTATTATGTTATTTGTATGTAAGTATTAAATTAGTGTAAATATTATATTATCATTATTATATATTTTATTAAATTCATTATATTTATATATGTATTCGTATATGTGTATAACAAATTGTATATATCATTATAATTGTTGCGTATGTATTTTATTTATCTACTATATAATTATTGTAATTTATTTATACTTATTATTTACTGTACTCCACACCTTACCCACCGTAAAAGTAGTCTAAACTCTCCTTAATCAAAGGTTGGCTGGAAGAGATCCCTACGGGATAAGCCCGCCTTTGTACATATTTTAATGTTTTTAATTTCTGTGTATATTTTTTTTTCCTATGTGTGCAATAAAGAGACTACAAACAAACAAACAAACAAATCATATCCACTAAACATACTTTGTTCTACGAATTTCTGGTTTTCACAAAAAAACAGACATACTTTTCATACAAATCGATCAGATAATGGATGTAAATTGTTTAGAATCGATTTAATTAGCAACTAAATAAAAAGTCGTAGACATAAAGTTGTTTAGTAGTGGGCAAATACTAAACACTTCTCTTTCCGTTTTATGGGGATTTTTTGTTACAGCCTGTAGGTATTATCCGGTAATCCGGTATCCATATAAGTAATAGAATATGAGCTATCATTTGTTTATATCAACTGTTGATTAAATATTATGTACCCTGACCAGGAATATAAAAAACCCTCGCCATTTGCGTAAATAATAGGATTTAAGAAAAAACTTCTTAATAACATACAGACTATAAAAGTGGCGCCAGCCCTCCTCAGCCCTCAGACGCCCTCTTTTTATAATCCCTGTTCAGGGACTTACATAATTAAAATAGTACTTAACTACTGAACATTAACCGTTCACCACTTCATAAAATTTCAGAAAAATGTTCCATCAAAAGACAGGATGACCGGATATTACAAACGTCTACGTTGTTAATAGAGTCCCGTGAAAGCGACGCTTCTAGCAAATGTAAGAAAAAGTTAATAACTGTTTCGTTACAGCTTCTCAATAATGGGCCTATTTTTTAACAGTGCGGGAAGTCCTACATGACCGCACTGGGTGCGGGAATCGTGAGTGGGAGTAAATACTAAATAATTACTGCCCCCTGGATCCGTCACTGGTTCCTGATGACGTGCGTATAAACTGTATGCGGATAATGCAATATGGCGGCGAAGCTTGGCTGCTGCGGGCGAGCGCGGTATAACCTCAAAATCGCATTAGCTCGCAGGTAATAGATTACCGGAAAATTAACCCCAGGCAAATTGTATGCTCATGTGCAGATTTAGGGAACAGACAGGTACATAAGGAATATTAGGTATGTAGGGGTAACATGACTATAATTGCCCGCCGTCTATTGCCCAAGGAAGCGAGAAATCTGTCTCTCACTTAGTATTTGTCTGAACTCTTCATACATTTATGTATTATTGTTAAATCTCCTGAATCTGAGTGGGCAAGAGCTGTAACTTGGAATACTTCGATAAGCCGCTCTTTAAAAATAATAATATTAAAAAAGTATACTTAAATCTCTTTATTTTCATGATCACATTAAATAAACGACTCCGCACTAGGCACCAGCCTGTATCGCGGAGGCCGGTTCAATTTTCTTATCTAATAATTTACATCAATTTATAAAAGGTATTTATGAGATATTTAATTATTATTTTTATTTATTTTATTATTTATTTATATTTATATTATACATTTATTAAAATTTATAATAATTTTCGAACAAACGTTAATCAAACAAGAGTTCATTCAAACATGAGTTCTTAGATAATTCTTTCGAACAAACGTTCATCAAACAAGAGTTCATTCAAACATGAGTTCTTAGATAATTCTTTCGAACAAACGTTCATCAAACAAGAGTTCATTCAAACATGAGTTCTTAGATAATTCTTTCGAACAAACGTTAATCAAACAAGAGTTCATTCAAACATGAGTTCATACAAACAGGAGTTCTTCGATAAATCGTTCTATCGAACAAACGTTCATCGAACAACTGTTATGTAGTTCACATTCGCAGTGGACGACTTCTGCGACTCAATTCCATCCAAATCGTAACTGGTGAATTATGAGCCATTTTGTTGACCCAAGATAAAACCTACAAGCGAAACCTTATTAACACCTTACTCAAATATAAGACGTTCCCCGAAACAAGCAACTAATCAGCCTGCAATACAATACGATGTTTTCCAACCCCCGGTGGACGAAGCGCCTCGGGTCGATTCCACCCCAAATTGGTTCTCGTTAACATTTGGACGCGATTTCCGAATTTGTAGGCCCTTAACAAGCCGCGACCTCGGAACTTTAGTTGGGGTCAGACTGACCGGACATGCCTCAATTAGTGGAGTTGCAGAGTTACGAATATAGGGTTAAGTTCGGTTGGATGTGCACTGGAACTTGATATCGATAAAGTTTGTTCTTGGAATAGTTACTTAGAAATGTACATAAGTATATAATGTGTAGATACTGTAGATGAATCGGATATAATACTTAGAAGAACATACTGCTACTCTGGCGTTGGTAGCCGTGGCTATAATTAAGCCAGCCTCTAATGAGAGTTCTGTATTTTATTGCAGACAAAACCATGTACCAATGAGGTTTTGTTTGTTTTCGAAGACTTATGTATATTAAAGGCTAACATACTGTAGCAATTTGGAAACGGACCGAAACAATAGAAATCTAAATCTAAATACTTTTTAAATCAAAAAATTGAAAAACAGATTTCTATAGATTACGAACTGGACTAACCGTGAAGTAAAATAAAGTGAGGAAACCTAGATACTTAGATAACCAGTGTGTGAAATGTGGAAGGTAATGACCAACCAATTCCATAAAATTCTGCCAAGAAAGAACACGACTAGATTAGACGAAAGCTGCTTTATATGTATACTTACTCGTCTAGGAATGTTTATAATAGGGTTTTATTTATTATTCAGGAATGTCTTATTTAATAACTCGAATATTGAATCAAATTTTCTGTTCATTATTCGGACAAAACGAATTGTTTGTCTGTTATTTCTAAACATAAATTAATAACAATCCTCGTGTCCAATTTTATAAAAGGCAACGTAAATAGAACTGATATTTGAACTGTATTTACAGAACCGTCTAAATGATAACGGTGTTTAACAAATGCTATTTAATTTTGTATGATATGTGGCGTATCCAAAAATAGAAGAAATCATTTCATGGCAACAGATTTATGCCCGGCGGGATGAGTTGAGTTGAAACTTTTTAGTGGATGCTTATTTTAGTGCAATTTTTATTCCCAAGGAAGCAAGCAAATGTTGGAGTGCTGTGAGCAATATAAAAATACAAACACAACAATCTCAATTGAACTATACGTTACGTTTTTTTGAAAGTTTGAAATTGAAAACGTTTATTTAGCAGTACAGTACTTTACAAACACCAGAATACAGAAGTATACAAAGTTTAATACATGCAGCACAGAACATCCGGTGCGGTACAGTGCCAAAAAGGGTACACCAGCTCAGCATAATGCTGAGGCAAGCCACAGCGTTGATTTTCAGCTGGCCCCTCAGTGTCTGCACGGACGAAGAAAGCAACAGTGCGTGTTGTGATGTATTAATGAGGATATTAGTGTGTATGTGAGGTACTGAGTGTGTGGGAGGGTGATGGCATGGTGCGGGTACTCCCTAATAATACACTACCGGAACATAATATAAATAAATACAGAAATATTAATAAACAGAAGTAAAATATTAGGAAACGATAATATATCATACACCTAGTTCTTACTAGTGGAATTGCATATAAACGTTTTTCTATTTCTTTCGTGAGGAACTAAAAAATTATACCAAACATTGTATCCGCCATACAAAGAACTAACACACAACTGCTTACTAGTAAACATGACAAATGATCAGTCAGCTTAGCGCTATTTCTATTTTCATTTCCCCTATGTGGGTAGGTATGTACCGGAAAAGTAATTTTCTCACAAAAACTTTTTTGTTCGGCGCCTTCGGAATTTTTTTGCTGATCACCCACGGTCAGTTGTGTTGGACGAATGGAGCTGGGAACGGTTTTGAAGGAGCAATTTTACTGACCTAATTGACACAAAAAATCGTTTCATTCACCCGTTTTACTTATCGGTTACACCTTACACTACTTTACTTCCGTTACTGTCTCTCATACAAGGTCAGCCCACACAGGTGCATTTTAGACTTTCTGATCATACAGCAGAAATACATCGTAGATGCAGTGTCAAAAGCAGAATAAGTTTTACAAACACCTACCTACCTATATTTATTTTACTACGCAACATTTGAAAACTCTAATAAAATTGTTTGACTTTTCATAGAAATATTATTAATAAGAAAAGTAAGTAAGTAATATGTTTATTTAACACACAGCAATACCGAAACAGTTATAATTATAATAAAATAATTATATAGTCAAAGGTAAAAATATCGAAATCATGTCAGATGGTCAGCTCCGATCTTTAAACGCGTCGCCCCTGTGCCTCGCCCCAGAATTTTTAGATGCAGCTGAGACCGCGCCATACAATTTCTAAATTACAAATAATTTAAGTAAGCACCAAATGATTTGTAATTTAGTAAATTTTCAGTTTCGAACAGAAAAAATGTGCCATGGAAATTATGAAAGTATGTGTGACTTGAAGAATCACTAATTATTATTATATTTATTTATAATTGTTGGGTACTAGGGAGCACTTCTCGGGGGGCTATTTGACTGAAATTATATTGTATAATTTTTCAACAAAAATGACATTTTTGGACATGTAAATTAATTTTATGAATTATTTTTATAATTGAAGTATTATTTATTTTTCAATTTATTTGGTGCTTGATACATCTGGCATTGAACATAGCAAATCAAATCATACAATTTTATGATTTATAATAACTTATTATTCACTATGCTGGGTCCTCTTATCCCGCGCGTCGTTCCGCTGACCGCGTGACGCGCGGTTTGCGCGGTCCGGCCAAGGAAAGAATTCCGCCAATCGTGACCACGCGTTTCCACGTTCATTATTTTTGTGCTGAAAAGGAAATTGATTTTTAGTTAGGTATGTATCTTTGTATGATAAATGTATGATAAATGTATGATAAATCTTGGTCGAACATTAGTGCGTCAGATTCACATTAGTTAGGTACCTATAGACATACGAGTAGGTATAGGTCAGAGTCTCATACAATACATACATAATTATCTTCATGTCTTGCTCGGACTGAGAATGAAGGGCTATTCATGTATTAGCACGCCTCCTTCACTTCGTTCATGCTTTGGGTTCGTATTCTTTCTTTATTGAAATCTGCTTATAAGTCCTCTATCAATCTGATCTTCTAAAGGTCGACCCCAGTTTTATTTTGACATGGAATCTATTTCTTGTCTTACACACTCGCTTTGTATGTGAATGAACTTGTGTCGAGTGACCGTGACGATAATGTGTACTTTCAGCGTACAACAAGCTCTTGAACTATGTAACCTATCAAAATGGAAGTTATACCATTGGATAGAGTCATTCGGCGCCGTTCTAATGATACCTAACAATAACTAAAACTTTGTTTCCTCGCTTCGCTACAGCTTTCCGAAGTGGGTCCCTTTTTAGTCAAAAAAATTTGGCGGATTATATTAAATTCTCTATAACTTTGGAACTATTATAGATATCGAAACACTTGAAACTGCGTTGTGATGTGCTTGACCTACGCTACTTAAAACGAGGTGTAATTTCGCATTTGGTTTCAACAGTTGAAAATATTTGACAAGTTTCATCAGTTGTTACGTCATGGCTCGCAACAAATGTCGTAACCTGAAAAGGAACCGCAACCGAATTTAAAAAACGGCAATGTATCATGCAGAGCGGTAACGCATCTACCGTTTAAGATAAAAATCACAACAAACGGACAACTACGAGCAAAGTAACGAATCATCATGTCACAGTGAACGGAGTGAAAATGCAAAGCGTCCATCTTCGCCAGTCGCTGGGCCGTCTGGAATGCCTTGTAAGCGTCAAGCGATGAGTGTTGAGGCCGGACAAGTGGATACTTCATATCAAAATTCTAACAGCGGATCTTCAATGTTGAACAATCAGCCTCAAGGGCCAAGTGTTCCCTATCGTGGTGCAGATCGATAGATTCCATGTTTCGGGAGATCCCTTCTGCCTGGCAGGTTTATTGTCGATGGTTAATCATCGACAAAAAAAGGAGGGGTTCTCTATTCGACGCATATACTCGTACATATATGTGGATTTGTCTCGTTTCTCGGTAAATAGGCCGACTCGTATTAATTGTTGAAATTGAAAAAAATGAAATTGTAAACTTTATTTAGCTCTGTAAACATCAGAATATTGAACACAATACAGAAGTATACAAAGTTTAATACCTGCAGCACAAAACATCCGGTGTGGTACAGTGCCAAAAAGGGTACACCAGCTCAGCATAATGCTGAGGCAAGCCACAGCGCGGATTTTCATCTGGCCCCTCAGTGACTGCACGGACGAAGAAAGCAACAGTATGTGCGTGTTGTGTTGTTTGTTTTTATGAATTAAGATATTAGTGTTATTATTGTTCAGCTACAGGTGGTAGATGTGCAGGATCTCCTGGGTTGGTACCACCTATTTCTGTGGCAAAGCAGCTATGCTTGCATTTCTGTGTTTCGGCTTGAAGAGAGCCAGCGTAATTACCGGTACACGAGACATTCCATCTTAGTCCTCAAGGTTAGCAGCGCATCGAAAACCCTCTACTAACATTATAGTGAGGTGAGATGTAAAGTAAAAGTAAAATACACTTTATTGCACAAATATTATTTAAATCAACAAACATGATAGAAAAGGAGACAGTGAAGTACAATTTAGGCGGCCTTATCGCTAAGAGCGATCTCTATGATGATGAGATGAGCGATGGTGACCACTTACCATCAGGTGGCCCGTTTACTCGTCTGCTGTCCAAATAAGTACAAATTGAAAAAAATATGTGGATTTGTCTGTTCTCAGTAGAAGGAAAACTTTGATATTTTGTTCAGTTAAGTCCTTCGGGGCTCTGTAGAGAAAAACTCTTCAGTCTTGATAATATTATTTGAAAACTTCATCAGGTAGATAAAGATACGAGTAAGTACTAGTACTAGGTACTTATTACTAAACTTATTGAACAGAAAATGAATCGTTCGTTCGATAAGGGGTTAGGTAAAAGTGCTTTAGAACTAGGAGCGGAAAATTACTATATATAAGGTCCTTTTTTATTAGTAGCAAATATTTGTTGGAGGTATTTGGTGCTGGTAAAGTTACTTGTATGAAAATTTTCCATACTAAAGAAAAATAAACCTCATTATTTTGCGCCTAGGTGGCAAAAACTCATCCATGTCGTTCTTATTTCAGTATTACAATAGCAATAATTCTTTCATTTGTAGAATTTTCAAACTAATAATTTTGTAGTTTTTCTCGAAAATTTGATGTTAAAATTTTTTTTTGCCCTATCGATATTGTTATAACCTATAGATGATACCCTAGAATTATTTACCGCTATTAAATAGGACCCTAGGAATTATTTCAGTCTGTCTGCTTGACAATTTTAAATTTTTTAGGTCATGAAAATATTACGATCATCAAGCGGCCATTTTTTCTTTGTTTTTGTTAGGTCAAAAAAAATGTTTTTTTATAGAAAAATGTAACAATAAACGCTGACCTCCTTACCTACCTAATACTTAATCTAATACCTACTTAATAGGGCATAAAAAAATTCTTAATAACATATTTATAACGTCTTTAATAACGTCATTCCACCTCCATTAAAATTCTATTATAAACATTGTGCTAGCAAATATATCTAGATGTAGATACAATATACATAGATGCCCAAAACAGCTGCATAATGGATGCTTAATAGTATTTGCATAAGTTTATAGCCTACTCTATTCAATTAGACTATCGTGTCAATATTCAATTAGTAGAGATAATTTAATAATTATGTTATCAATGTGCAGATTTTGACAGATTGTGTTAAATTTCCCCAGTATTTACCTAACTACTAAATATGTATTTTTTAATATTTCGCTTTACGGCTCTGGGTTCCAGCCCCTAACTGCTAAGTGTAATAGGTGCGACCATGTGATCCTCTACTCATCAGCTTATTAAATTTAACTTAAATTTAAAAAAATATTAAAATGTATTTATTTTCAGGCACTAGTCCCACAGAATATAAAAAAAAAACAATTAATTAAGTTAATTATAAAACATTATAAATTAAAATTAGTTAAATTTCACAAATTATAAATTACATTTCCAATTACAATAATAAAATAATAACAAGTTCTATATTTGAATTTTAGATAAGTACAGTTATAATTTATTCTTTTCAATTAATTACTTAAATGTCAATAGTATATCTAACCCAAATCTACTCAAATTAAATGATAATATATTTATTTAGTATCTATTTCATACGCCTTTTGCACCCGTATATTATATATTTTATGATTTTTCCATCACCTGAAGGTTGCCTGGAAGATATCGCTTAAAGCGATAAGGCCGCCTTCTGCACATTGTATTGTACCTCTCTTTATGTTGTATGTTTTGTTTTTGTCCCCGGTGTGCAATAAAGTATATTTGTATTTGTATGAAGTCATTAAATCAAATTACATTAAATTAATTTACATTAAATTAATTAATTAATTACAGCAAACCAATTCAATGTGTCTTTATATAAAAGCCTTTTTACTAGTTTCATAGATCATTATTTAGGAACCCACTTTACTAATAAAACTCTCGGTCTAAGATCTGACTCCTAGACTATAATTAGTTACTAAACGATCCTCACTCTATACACATATAGCCAGCGACCCTGCTCATCCCGTGAGCATACCTCACCCGGCTCCCGATATACCCTTCAGACCAGAACACAGAAATGCAGAAATTGTTTACTAGAATAATTAGAGAAAGCGCTATAACCATAACTAACCTATTATATCGCCAAAAATCCAAATAGTTGCCAAAACGGACAAATTGTCACCAGAACACAAATATGCAAGAAATTGTTTCCTAGGATAATTGGAAGTAGAAGAAGATAAACAGTTTATTGCCACAAAAAAATACATAAAAGAAAGAAAAAAAGTGAAAAAGAAAAAGCTCTGGAACCATAAAATAAAATATAAAAAAATAAAAAAATATTAATGCAGACAGTATCTTTTACGTTTTCTCAGATTTCCCTGGCTCCCACACCAGGATACCCTAGGATACACTAGGATATAACTAATCTAGTATATCGCCAAAAAATCCAAAGAGAAACCAGAATACAGAAATGTAAGAAATTGTTTACTAGAATAATTGGCGAAAGCGCTATACCCAAAACTAACCTATTATATCGCCAAAAAGTCCAAATTGTTGCCAAAACGGACAAGTTGTCACCAAATTGCGTTGGCAAAGTATCTTAAAGTTATTACTGTAACCATTTTTATTGCAGCAAATAGAAAGAAAGAAACACTTTATAGCCACAAAAAGTTCACTCGATAATACTTTAATTACACAACTGGCAATAGGCATCTGGCTCAGCTAATGCTCATTCCTCATTTCCTTCATTTAGGTATATTAATCTCAAAATTTGAATAGAGGTAGCCCTGAATAAACACTTCCGACTCCATGAAACCTTATGGAGCCGTTTTTGCGACCCGGAAGGACAAAGTGACAAATCTATTATTGTCTTATCTTCGGAATGCGGACCGACTTGGCACTCCCTGCTCCCTTTATCTAGTTATCCCATAAATCATTTTGTTCTGTCGCTTTTTATTAGCACCCTTGGAGAACTGGAAATATGGTGCAAGTTATGGAAAAATGTAGGTACAAGAGATATTTTCCAATTGCTCTCAAAAGAAACGAGAAAATAATTCAGGCTCACAGTATTTACAGTTTACAGTGAGGAGCTCGTTACCTAGTTGCGAGCACGGTCCGAAAGTGATCGTGCAGGTTAAGCGACGTTGGCGCGGTCGGTATCTGGATGGGTGACCGCTAGTGGCATATTTCATCTGAGCTCCTCCGTGCCTCGGAAAACACGTTAAGCAGTCGGTCCCGGTTGTTGTCGTACGACAGCAGTCGTTAAGCCATGACAGATGCCTACGGGCGGCCTGAACAACTCTGACAAATAGGTTGGCCACTAACAATACGATAAGCAAGCAAGCAAATATTTACAGTATCGTAAACAAGAAAAAAATCTAACTAAAAACTAACCTCCTGTAAATCGGTAACGGTAACGATAACAACGTAACACAACACATCATGTCTATCACGTGCGGAAAGACCACGTGTGGTATTCTGTATCCATAACACTCTCCTTTGGCTTGTGTAGCCAAATAACACTCATAGCGACAATTTAGTCCTTCCCATACTATTTATCTTCGGTAGAAGAGCGTCGGTGGCAAAGTGGTTAGAACACCGGACTCCCGTGCGGGAGGTCTGGGTTCGAACCGTACAGTGCCATGTACCAATGAGTTTTTCGGATTTTTTCCAAGATTTACGTACATTTACCGACTGCTCTAACGGCGAAGGAAAACATCGTGAGAAAACCTGCACACTGAGATGACCAGTGTGTAAATGGGGTAGGCACAAAAGATCCTCAAGGGTCGAAGTGCCGCTGGGGTTATTCCCGGCCCCCTATCATAAGATAAGATAACTTTTTATCTTCGGTTTAACATGCGCTCTTTTTCAATCACTTATACCACAGCAAAAGTTCCTTTGTGTCCCAATCTTAACGCGGTTAGATTAAACCATTGTGTATCGCGAAGCCATTTGTTACTTTATTAAGATATCGTACTTTAAACTTTGCAAAAGTTTACAGGAGCTTTTTAAATTGTTTACGAGATTGAACCGCACCTAACTTCTTTGGAAAACGAGATTACTAGAAAAATACGAGTCTACTTTTGGTTTGGACATTCCTATAAAGGAAAATCTGACGTTGGAAAATCGGACTTTCCTGCTTCCACACCGATCTATGGACGTCTAGTTCTTAAAGGATGTTCATAGATCAAAGTGCGCCGTGGACTCATACATTTAAATATCACAAAGGCGAATGGCAGTTGATTCGTGTTTCTACTTCCAGTCAAAGAATCTCAGGAGTCCATTCAAAACTATAGTCTTCTGAACACAGCATCTATACCTACCTACTATAACTCTGACTCTCTTTCTCTCTCTATAATTTATTGCTTCTAACTCTGGCTTTATCTATTCATTAATAGATAGGTATCTATCAAACTTTTCTAAAGTCTCCCTCCCCCTTCCCTCTTTCGATATTATTGTGGTTACTAACCACTCCACCAAGGAAGCGGTACTCAGCTAAGACCCCAACCTTATCGTCACCTACCATAGGTGAGATTGTAGTAAAATACGGATCTGATCCAAACATAATCAATCAATCAATAATTTATTCGTGAACATAGGTAATAATAAGTAAGTATACAGTTTTAAGTTTTTACAGTTGAATAACTCTTAATTAAAAATTTAAGGAACTCCCTACTTGCCATTGTGGAGATCCCTTTGCTTTTCCTGGTCATTATCAAGTCCTCAGGGTTCCTGATGTGAGAAGAGCACCATGGTCCTAAACATTTGAGCTCAAACTCGAACCCTGTTACCATTCCAGAGACCCCATCTGACACCAAAGATAACAAGATCCATCCCATTGTTATCAGACATGACTAAGAACACGCGCGACAATATTTTTTAATTTAACAGATAATTATCTGTTAAATTAAAAAATACGCGTCCAAAACGGACCATCAGTTGTTGAGGTATGACGCCACAGACAAATAGAAAAACAGACATTACAAAAAAATAATTATAAAAATTGCACAGCGTAATGCTGTGCAATTTTGAATTGTAAATTGAAAAGCATTGTAAATTCATATGCTTGACATAATACAGTACATAATGTATCGTATCGTATCGTATCTTAAAAGTAGCTTAAATACAATAATAATATCTCTACAAAGAAACGAGTAAAAATAACTAACAACTCATTCATTCATCTTCTTACAAAATAACTAACAACTCATTCATTCATCTTCTTACAAAATAACTAACAACTCATTCATTCATCTTCTTACAAAATAACTAACAACTCATTCATTCATCTTCTTACAAAATAACTAACAACTCATTCATTCATCTTCTTACAAAATCGCAGACATTGGGGAAATATAATTCCATCCATCGACTGGCAAATATGTCGCATTCCGGTACTAGTGCGAGAAACGCATTCAGTATACAGAAGACATACAGACTAACGGATATACGTGTCAAACTTATAACATCCCTTCCTCGGGGGGTCGGGGGCTAAAAACAAAATGTACCGTTCAGTGCAGTCACTCTAAAAAGGCAGTACAATTTCCCCATTACAAAGTTCCATTTAACCAGTCACAGTTATAATTCAGTAGTTGCACGGCAGCAGTAATAAATTGCAAACATTTTATTGAAACGCACCCACCAGGGTGGAATTAAGGCCGACAATGGTGTAATTTATGCATCGCCACGCTCCCACGGGCGCCGTCCTACCAGCATCGACACACAGATGATAATTGAATAAGGTTTCGCTAAATGTTTTCATATTAGGCAGACTATACCAGTATCTGTCGCAAAGCAGCAATGCTTGTGTTTTGTAGGGATCATGTCATATCAGCAGTTGCGCCGGCGTCTTCTCCGCGACCGTTCTGTGTAGCATTTTTTTAAAATAAAGTTATTCGTATTAGTCAAGTATCTTAGATTACCCTGTGAATACCGAGTTACTGGCTAGGTAGGTACAGTTGACAACAGATCAGGCTTTAGTACTTTTTATTTTTTATTTTTTTATAATGGCCTTTATTGTGTTTCAGGCACAATAATTACGCCAATGTCGCGAACTTGCACATATTAGTTGCTCCCCTTTAGCTGGCCCAGGAGTTCTGTATGTGTGTACACATCACGCTATACTCTGTGGAACCCTGTCGCCATAAGTTTCTATTATGATTTCTTGACATTTGTATGAACTGTCAAATAAGTTACAGTAACAAGTACTAAAGATGTTGATTCTCCCTTTATTAAATATTTATGTAAATATATTCAAATGTTCAATATAAAACTCTAACTATATCGTTTCTTGTGTTGTTTACATGTCTTCCTATTTGTATATCTATATATTTCTGTGTTGTCCTCGTCCATAAATGTTTGTGTTGTTTTGTTTTAGATGGTGCCGGTCAACTTTAGACTCTCAGCATAAAGAAATCACAAAATTTAAACAAAAAAATAACCGGCCAATTCTCTTTTCGTGTTTTGTCTAATTCGCGACATTGGCGGAATTATTGTGCCTGAAACACAATAAAGGACATTAAAAAACCGACGATATCGTTATAATTTAGTTATCATCATATGAATGAATGAATAATTTATTCGCAGAAATATTAAATGGTATTGGATGTACATTGGATGACAAATCTTATTTATTAGGTCTCACATATTTCGCCAGCTTTGGCATGCAAATATTTTAGAGTTAACGTCATTAAATTCAAGTAACTATTTGGAATCGTCGTCGTCGTTGGCCTTGTACATCTTGACAGATGATTTAAACAGCGTTGTGTCAGCATCTACGCTCATGGCTGAATAAGCCGATGCGAGAGCGGCTACTAGATGGAGCGACGATCTGCGCAAGGTGGCTGACAGCGACTGGATGAGAAGAGCCGAAGATCGGGCTCAATGGCGCGCCCTGGGAGAGGCCTATGTCCAGCAGTGGACTAGAGTAGGTTGCTGATGAGAGCGGCAAGTTCTGCCGCACGTGCAGCAGGTATATTTGGAATACAATCATTACATAACACATAAATCACCTATATAAATTAGCATACATTTCATGTTGCTTGCTTGCTTGCTTATCGTATGGTTAGTGGCCAACCTAATTGTCAGACTTGTTCAGGCCGCCCGTGGGCCTCTGACAAGGCTTAACGACTGCTGTCGAACGACAACAACCGGGACCGACTGCTTAACGTGCTCTCCGAGGTACCCATCCAGGTACCGACCGCGCCAACGTCGCTTAACCTACATGATCACGTTCGGACCGTGCTCGCAACTAGGCTACGAATAATAATAATTATAATGCATGTCAATTCAAAAAAATGTCATAAGCAAATCAGTCAACCCCAAAAGATACAATAGTCAAAGTTTAGGGTGCTGTACATTGCATAAGTTATTTTACAGCATAAACACATTTGTCCATAAGTCATTTAAACAACTGTGTTTTAAACATTTTTATAGGTAATCTTATGTGAAAACGCCTCGTTGCAAAAATCTTGAATTGATTGTCAAATAAGTACCTGCTTATTAGGTATACTTAGGTTAGGTATTTGGGCTTTAACTGCCTAGCAATTCCCACTTTAGTATTCAGAGGCGACATCACAGGCTATAAACTCAGATTTTACTACTACGAGACCTCATTTAGTTCTTACGAATACGCATCGGCAATTCTTGAGCTGAATTTCTGAGTAAAGACTTTGATAACATTAGGCAGATAATTTAATTTCGAACTATAGTTGAAGCTAAAAACAATTTTAATGGATTTCTCCTTGAGAAATTTAGGAAAGTTAAAGGTACTACCTATAGGTATCTTATCCTATGATAGGGGGCCGGGAATAACCCAGCGGCACTTCGACCCTTGAGGATATTTTGTGCCTACCCCATTTTACACACTGGTCACGTCAGTGTGCAGGTTTCCTCACGATGTTTTCCTTCACCGTTAGAGCAGTCGTTAAAAATGTGCGTAAGTCTTTAAAAAATACGAAAATCTTATTGGTACATGGTACTGCACGGTTTCTAACCCGGACCTCCTGCATGGGAATCCGGTGTCCTAGCCACTGTGCCACCGACGCTCTACCTATAGGTATAACTACGTACCTATAGGTACGACCTCCGTGCCGGAAAGCACGTTAAGTCAGTCGTTAAGCCAAGACAGAGGCCTACGGGCGGCCTAAACAACTCTGACAAATAGGTTGGTCACTAACCATACGATAAACAAACAATCAAACCTATCCTGTATACTTATTATTTATTGTACTCCAAACCATACCCACCATAAAAGTAGTCTAAACTGTCCTAAATCAAAAGGTTGGCTGGAAGAGATCCCTATGGGATAAGCCCGCCTTTGTATATATTTTAATGATTTTTATCTTCTGTGTATTTTTTTGTGTACATTAAAGAGACTCACTCAATAAATGATTTCGACTATAAAAGACGGCCTCAGTCAAAATTTCCGCCCCGTGTCGATCCCGGCGCAAAGGTCCCCATGACGCTCGCGGCATTGCTAAGCTGAATCGCCACGGCCAACCTCTGCACCAAGAACGACCCGGAGCGGGGGTCACAGCCTCTCTCTCAGGCGACGCCCGACCTCCCTGACAAAGTCCTTTGCCTCCGCCCCCTAACAACCTGTCGTTTCAACCGCAAATGGAACAAAAACGTAGTTTTGCTCCAGAGCGGCGTACTTCTCCCGTATAAAGAGACTACAAACAAACAAACATGTATAAAAAGTGTGGGATCTCTATTACCCCACATTTGCCCTAGTAATGAAAAAGTCTGTGTAATTCTCAACGCAATTCCACAGTATCCCCGGAGCGCAAGCCGGCATTAATTTACATGCAAAACATCTCGATATTACAGCCGCGCCCGCCTCTAACCTCGTTATATCCTGATGCGGTGTAATGGCCTGAAAATGAGACTGCTGTCGTGTGACGTGTTAAACTGTGATTACAGAACATTAAAAAAGTTTTTGGTGTAATAACATTGTCTATGAAAGAGCATTTCGTGTCGAAATTGTAGAGTTAGCGTCAGTTTAGACATGCGGAAGTGTAACGAAAGTGGACCGTAGCATTCCTTTTGATTTCGTGTCGCTTTCGTATAGTACGCCTATGACCCCAATTACACGAGGGATTTTCCTGCTTAAGTTTCTGCCATTCGATATAGATGGCGCTGCATCTAACAGGAATGTCAAAGTGACAGAAGAGTTTTTGACATAATGTTTTTCCATAGTAGGTAGCTTATTGTAAAAATATAGAAATTCATTGAATTCGTCGTTTTCTAATATTAAAAAAGCGTCTAGATATAATAGAGCGTCGGTGGCGTCGTGCCTAGGACGTCGGACTCCCATGCGGGACGTCCGAGTTCGAAACCAGGCAATGCCATGTACCAATTAGTTTTTCGGTTTTTTCTAAAGACTTACGAGTACGTACATTTACCGACTGCTCTGACGGTGAAGGAGAACATCGTGAGGAAACCTGCACACTGAGATAACCAGTGTGTGAAATGGGGAAGGCAATGACAAACCACCCCATTAAATCTGCCACGAGAGTCGTTCTATGTGATTAATTCCTTAGAATGATCAATGCAATGCCCTCAGCAATGAGGAACACGACTTAGAAGAGAAGAAGATATTTTTGTAAAAATATAAAAATTCCTTGAATTCTTCAATTCCCAATGATACAACAAGAACTATGAGCAAATAACAAAGAATTAATATCGACGATCAAATAATAAAAAAGAAAGTTTTTTTAATTCAAATTTTATGGCCTAGGTACATGCTAGATAGTAGGTACCCATATTTTGACACTCCAGTATACAATCAGCGCCGTTTGTTGAGTTAATTGGAAGCTACCGGAAAATCCCTCATTACGTAGACATTACGTTTTCGTATCGATCCAACTCTAACACTACGCTATCACTAACATAATATCCAAGTTAGAAAAACAGGATTATCTTGCGATAAATGGATATTTTATTTTCACAATGCGTCAACAAGACACTCCATATCGAACCGAACAGCACCATAGACGTACAAACAAGTTTAAACCTCTAACACGACCCCTTAAACTTGCACAAACAACGAACATAACGTAAAGAAAATATACATAAATATACATTACATAGAATATAATGCTTTGTACTATAATTTTAAATTTTTAAATTTATATGATTTGGCAATAAATCTATTTTTATTCTATTCTATTCTAAAGAAACAAAATACTACACTCTTACGATAAACCTAAATCTGATACAAACTTACAATGTTTATCTAATGGCAGGGGCTTAGTTAAAATATCTGAAACCATATCACAAGTCGGTAAGTACTCGATCTCTAAGTTGGTTTTTTAAACTAACTCCCTAACAAAGTGGTGTCTAATGTAATATGCTTCGACCTAGCGTGAAGCAACATAATTCGGTAAAATCAAAGATCGATCTTTGACTTTACCGAATTAATCGGTTTGTGATAATGGCATACGAAAAATACTACCATCCACACACATAATACCATGTAAATACGATCCCTGGCACTCAGGTGATGCCTGACAATCAGTGCCGCAGTGCTAAAAGCGCTGCGGCAACAGGCTGAGGCAGTCCCCTTTGTCCGGTGCTGCACACCACCTTCATCAAACTTAATTACTTTTGTTTATTTATTTTTGTAATATATTTGTTTAATATTATTTTTGTCTTCTGTACCTAGTTGTTTGTATGTGTATCGGAAATAATCTTTCTTTCTTTCTTTCTTTCTATACAATATATATTCTTATAAGTACAAAAAAACCCATTTAATTTCACAACTAAAATAATATATGGACGACGCCGTCCAGCTACTACAGCTATAATACTCGTATACCATCTGTCAAAAACCTTCGATTAATTCTCAACCTCATGCCTGCGCAATAATATACATATACATTTCAGATTCTCAAATTTTGACGTTTTGGGTAGCTTGACCTGTAGTCTACTGTACATACTGCAGCACCAAATGGGCGTCAACTCAGCATAATGCCATATCCTAGAGTAGTTTAGAGCATGGCGCTGATAATTCTGCTTGAGCCGTTCGAGGTCGGAGGCGGAAACCATAGCGACGATAATCTACATATAAGATATGTACGCTGTGTGCTGAAAGGCCAGATATGAAATGGTAATGAAGTGAAATTGGGTAGATGAATAAGTAAAGTAAAATACCCTTTATTGCACAAATATAAAACAACAAACATGAGATAGAAAATGAAATAGTGAAGTACAATTTAGGCGGCCTTATCGTTAAGAGCGATCTCTTCCAGGCAACCAAGTAAATAGATAAGAACTAAATAAACTAAAAGGTAAGATGAGCACGAAATTATAAATGACAAGGCAATTCTGGGACGCTGGTGTCCCCATATAAAAAAAAGTTGTGTTTGTTCTGTTTTTGTTAATTTTGTCATTTTGTGTGTTTCAATGTTGTGTTATGTCGGGCCATGGCAGAATACCAGCGGCTGACGACACCCCGTCCTCAGCCATTATGCTGAGTCATGGACCCATTTGCCTTCATATTATAATTTTATTGCATTTTTATTGTATTATATTATATTTGTATTGCACTGAGGGCAAATAAACGTTTTTTATTTTCATTTCATTTCATTTTTCATTTCATTTCATTTCAAATGTTTGTATTCCTCACGGATGTTGATGCATTTTAGTTTTTCATATGACGTCTGTTGGTAAATGGCCAACGCCTTTTATAAAGGCTTGCAACACCAGAGATTATTAGGTACGTTGGAGAAATAACCGCAAAAATTAACAATAGGGTATTTGGCAAGTAGCAAATATTAAATACATTTAATAAAAATAAGAAAATAGACAAATTGATGGTCAAATGTGAAAACAGAATTAAAATCAATCATCAAAAATCAGACGTTAGAAAGAGACGGCAATAGATAATTGTGACGTCAGTGTTATGTAGCGCCATACAAACAGGTCCTTGGCTACATAATAAGGACTGTTTTGTTAGAAAGGGACAGAGCATCCCCCACTACTAACTTTAACCATTAATATAGCTGATGTCAGATGAGATATCGATAAATGAATTTCCAATCCATCTTCAGGATGTCCATGTAAGTAGATTGATGCAATAATTTTTTTTAAGTCAAATACCCTATACTTAGGGGGCGAGGACAGACAGTTCAAAATTCAAAACCGTATTAATGTTGCACTGCAACATTACTTCAATTCAGATTCTGGAGTAGTTACCCAGAACCGCAAGGGGGCAGCACTCCCCCCCGCCTCTAACTTAGCCAACCCTGATGTAGACTTAGACTCTGTATTCCTATCCCTTTTCTCTCCAGTTTTAATTGTTATCTATTTCATCCTTAGATATTTATTTATTTATTTGTACTTTTAATATATTTTTGGTTCGTCCCTGACCTACTGTTTCGCCCGCGATGCCTTCGCCCTGGTATAGCTGACAACCAGCGTTGCGGTTCCGCCGTACCGGTCGGACCGCAGCACATGCTGAGCATGTGTCCTTTTAATGTTGTGTTTTAATGTTAAGTCTTTTTTAGTCTAATAATGAACAATGCTTTGTTGAATAAATATGTTTATCTTTCTTTCTTTCTATGTGTATTACTGATCTCCAAGCAAGTTGGGACCAATCGATCGACATGAATCAAGTGAGGTACGTATATAGAAGCGACTACAATTTTCTGAAAAATAAGACCCAATAACAAATATTTCACCTCAAATCTTTTCTAGTGCACTTTGAAATATATTTACAGAGTGCAAGATGCATCGTCGCATCCATAGAGCTCCGAACGGGTCTAAAATAGTTATAAATCTGCGCAAATCGCTCGGATAAACGTGTTTTCGTTTAAGATTGCACTTTATATCGGAGAAATATGGGTATTGAAATCCGATAACAATGAAATAGTTGTATTGATCCTTTTCAGTGGAGATTAAGCGTTAGTTGCACGAAATGTGCTTACAGTTAAGTCTTTTTTATGGTTCTGTACCAAAATGGTAAAAAGGACGCCCTTATGGTGAGACTTCGTTGCCCGTCTGTATGTCACCGCTGTTTTACTGAGGAACTACTAAAGCTGTACACTTATATACTATATACTTTGGTACAGGGCTACCGCGATACAGGACTGTCCTAGTGTGGAGTCCGAGTGTAATTCGTTAATTGTAAACCTTAGAAGTAAATAAAGATTTTTGTATGGACTAAGTTTGGCACAGTTTGGGCACTGGAAATAATTTTATTTTTATTGATATTTGGGTCAGAAATAAGGGGACAAGTGGGGGGGGGGGGGGGGGATCATATGAAAGGGTTTTATTTGTGCATTACAAAACTATTTTTTATTTTATTTTATCTGTTATAGTTTTTGACTTATTGCCCAAAATGTTCAAAAAATGACCGCCGAATATCTGAAATAATTCAGACTCATAGATAATCCCCTATATTTAAATATATGAAATAAAACGGAGTTTCATAAATTTATAATATTTGAGATATTAAAAAAAAATGATTATTTTTTATCGACAAAACATATGAAATAATTAATTGTACCGATAGAAGGTATTCTATTTATTCCGGAAAAAATAAAATAAAGTTTAAATATTAATAATTTTTGAGAAAAATATATTAAAATGTTATTTTTTCAAAATTAAAACTACTTATTTCTTTTAAATACATGCTAGATATCCCTTTTATTCCTACGCCATACCTCTAGATAGAGATGATACGAGACTTAAGAAAACCTTAACATTAAGGAAGTTTCTTGCAACTCAGGGTTAGAAACTAGCAATAGTATCGATAATATGATTAATTTGCAAGAGTTTGATATTATTTGAGGCTATCGAAAAACTATATTATGTAGATGTCACCTTTGAAAAAAAAATGGGACTCATAAAAACTTCCTATCGAGGCTTCTTTTATGCCCTTGTCCTACAATACAACTCATAATGAAAACGCATAAATGGGGTAACCACGCGTCTACCCCAGTCTCTAATCCGCGGAACCGAGTGGCCACTAATGGTGGATTACACGGGACATCCGCAATCAACCGGGATCAACGGGAAAACAGGACGATGTCCCAAAACTACGTTTACATTGCGGTAAAATAAATGGTATTTTGTTGTAAAAGATACATTGGTTATTGAGGGAGACAGGAGGTGCAGTTCTCAGTTTTGTTTTGCCTAGGACGGTTGCTTGCTTGCTCATCGTATGGTTAGTGGCCAATCAGAGTTGTTCATCCTAGGACTAAATTAGAAACGCGATATGAAAACTTACCACTGTTTCGTTATTAGTATCTTTCGATACATTGATAGGTTTCATACCGCCAAAAGAAGATCTACCACCGGGTTTCAAACTCCCGTGGCCAACCTGGAAAACGCTTAATCGCCTGCGAACCCAGGTCGGCTGTTGCGGAGAATTATCTCCGACTTGATAGCTGGAAAACCCCCAATTGTGAAGATTACTTCACAATTGGGGGTTTTCCAGCTATCAAGTAAAGTGTGAGTGTGGTGTCTCTCCTCAAACCATGGAGCACTTGCTCTGCAGTCCCGCGTGTCCGACCATCTGCACGCGGGAGGACCTTTTCGAGGCCAACCAGAGGGCTACCGATGTGGCCGCCTTCTGGTCGGGAAAAATTTAGTTTGGATCATCAACACGAAAGAAGAAGAAGATACATTGATACATTGTATGGGAGGGAGAGGAAGTTGTGTGTAAAGTATAATAAGAAGTGAATGTGAGTGCTACTGTAAAATCCTACCTTGCCATTTAAAAAAATGTAAATCAAACTTTTTATTGCAAGTAAGTACCTTAAAGTACATTATTACAACGTCATGTTTTACTCTATCACCGCTTCGTAAGGTGCTGTAGCTGTAAGGAAAGAAGCGGCGCAAGAAACTTTCAGCATCTTATGAAATAAATATATATCTTACAATAATTATGAATACAATCAAATACAAACACAATGTGCAGAGCCGAAGCCGAATCTAAGACCAAGCCTCTTTGTCATTTAAGTAGTCATTTATTTTATAATAACCCTTTTTACATAACGTCTTATGTGGGTTTTAAATTTTTTCTCTGTCATACTTATTACAGTATCAGGTATCTTATTATAAAATAGTACACAGAGACCCATGACCCATATCCACTCAACTACCATTTGCACAAGCTGGGTATTTTTTTATTTTATTAGGAATACAAACAGCATAAATTTAAAATATAAATACAGAAATATGAATCTTAGAAACCATTAATGGTTTTCGCCTATAGATACAAAAATCAGCTTACAATGGATTTGGAAAATTGAATGGACTGTAATGAGGGTAACCCACTGAGGGTTTTAGAGGGCCCGGGGAAGTAGCAGTTGCTCATGTGTCGCCTGATCGATGTTGGAAAACATCAATATCACGTTAGTTGGATACTAAATCATTAAACTGTGCACTTGCTCTGCAAAACAAGGAGTTCCTTTTGTAATTTGTGTTTGCAGGTGAGATATGGAACGACAGAGAATTTCTTAGTTGCCTTTCACCGACAGTCCTTTATGCCGATGGTTGCATGGAGGCTGAGGAAACGGCCGCTTATGCAGTATTACACTGCTCAGCAGTGGCAAGTCGAGGAGCTCGTAGCCTAGTTGCGAGCACGGTCCGAAAGTGATCGTGCAGGTTAAACGACGTTGGCGCGGTCGGTACAAGGACGGGTGACCGCTAGTGGCATATTTCAGATGCCTACGGGCGGCCTGAACAATACTGACAAATGGTTGGTCACTAACCATACGATAAGCAAGCAAGTAGCAAGGCAATGGGCCCAACTCCTTAGTGAACCAAGGACGATTCGTGAAGCCTTGTGAATGTCCTAAGAGCTGGGTTGGCTGGAAATCTTGCTAACTAATATATCTGCACGCATAAAGGACCACTTAAGCGTCTAAATGTGCGTAAACAGGTACCCAATAATGTAACCCACTGTAAATGTGCGTAAACAGGTACCCAATAATGTAACCCACTGTAAATGTGCGTAAACAGTACCCAATAATGTAACACACTGTAAATGTGCGTAAACAGGTACCCAATAATGTAACCCACTGTAAATGTGCGTAAACAGGTACCCAATAATGTAACACACTGTAAATGTGCGTAAACAGGTACCCAATAATGTAACCCACTGTAAAACCACTTGTTACTTAAACCAAACCTGTGGCCGGTTGTTCAGCGCAGTAACCTATAAATCCTCGACCACCTTGGGGTATAATTTAGCCTACACAACTTAGAGGCTTGCGCTTTCCAAACTCACTTTGCAACTTTATTATATACCTTGTTAACTGCACTTTTGTTTATTAAACTTGCACTGAAAAAACCAGGGACTAACCCATAAATTAGGGGACGTGCGGGGAAACAAGATTTCGAGGGAATCAAGCTAACTCTAAATTTATTTATTAATTAATTGAAAAACCATTACAATTTCATAAAAGTTGTTAGGCAATACTTCATTATACTATACATAATTAACATTATTAATATATGTGAAATTTTTGATTTTTTAAAATGTCAAATTATAAAATTAGCTAACATGTCAATAAGTTACAATAATATAAAAATATAAAAAAAACTACTACGATTAATTACTGTCATAAAATTTTACACGGACATAACAAAACTAATTTAATTACATGCTCGATAAAAGTTTGGTCAGTGTTCAGGAGAACAAATCATTTGGTCAGTGTGCAGGAGAACAAATCATTTGGTCAGTGTGCAGGAGAACAAATCATTTGGTCAGTGTGCAGGAGAACAAATCATTTGGTCAGTGTGCAGGAGAACAAATCATTTGGTCAGTGTGCAGGAGAACAAATCATTTGGTCAGTGTGCAGGAGAACAAATCATTTGGTCAGTGTGCAGGAGAACAAATCATTTGGTCAGTGTGCAGGAGAACAAATCATTTGGTCAGTGTGCAGGAGAACAAATCATTTGGTCAGTGTGCAGGAGAACAAATCATTTGGTCAGTGTGCAGGAGAACAAATCATTTGGTCAGTGTGCAGGAGAACAAATCATTTGGTCAGTGTGCAGGAGAACAAATCATTTGGTCAGTGTGCAGGAGAACAAATCATTTGGTCAGTGTGCAGGAGAACAAATTAATTGAATATGAAGATGAAAATGAAAAAACGTTTATTTGCCCTCAATACAATACAAATATAATACAATAAAATTAAAGCATGTAGGCATGGGTCCATGTCTCAGCGTAATGGCTGACGACGGAGTGTCGTCAGCCGCTGGTGTTCTGCCATGGCCCGACATAACACAATAGTGAAACACACAACATAACAAAAACAGTAAAACACACAACATTTTTTTATATGGGGACACCAGCGACCCAGAATTGCTTCAACAGCCACCCCGAATAAATTTTTTGGTACGAGGAATGATCCTTTGTCAATGCACTACGGACAGGTGAAGGTAGATCGTTCCATATAATTGGAGGAAGGGGAATCTTCCCTCGGTTGGATCATTTTTTTTCGTACTGATAATTGCTGTTGGTCCTAATGACCTTTACAGCTTCACCGGGTTTTTTGGGGCGAGCGCTAAGTGCGCTCCAGCCTGGAGGAGGACTCAAAAACTACTATAAGAAGCGACTGCCTAAGGGCACCCAGGTGGGTACGGACCTCGGGTTAGGACGTCGCTGGGGAGGGAGGGGTCGGGGAGAAGCGGCCTGGAATGCGTCGATAGCGCGTAAAAGCGCCAGAAGCGGGTCGCCGCCCGCGCCGGCGCGGGCGGTATGTAGGTGCTGTGTGTGAACTACTATCGGGTGGGGGAGTCGGTTGGATCATCCAGCCATCATCAGTAATAAGTAGTAGACAGTCAAAATCTATTACCTATCACTGTTATCGATGAAACAAGTGTCAGTATTTGTTGTTCAAATAGAGGATATGGCCAATATTCTAGCGGAGCGACTGCAGTAGGGTCTCATTTTCTTCTCCGGGTGTGGATCTCCACAAATGAATTACAGGTGGGATTTCGACGCAACATGCTAAATAGACTTGCAATAAAGCAATAAGGCGATTAGACTGCCCGCAGCTAAGCTATTATTAAAACAGTGACCCCAACTCCTAAAATGGAAACTCTACCCGAGGTAAACTGTTAGAATTGTGTTCCGGTTTGATGGGTAAGAGAGCCAGCGTTATTATTACCGGCACATAAGACATCTAAAAGTTAATAGCAGCGCATCGAGAACATTCTAATAAAATTCTAATAGTGTCATTCTATGGAATTAATTGACGATCGCGGGATATTCTTTAGAATAAACCGCACAGAACGACTTTCTGACCTGGGGTCTGATCCAGAGCTAGAGCAGCTATCGGTTATTTTCATCCCTCCACTAGTGCAGGGTACGGCCGCTAAGACTCGTTGAGTATTTATTAAACGCGAATAAAATCTTTCAGATCTAATATTATTTAAAAATAAAAAATTAATAAAAAAATGTCTTCATGGAAAGGTTATATACAAAATACAAATACAAATATACTTTATTGCACACCCAGGACATAAACAAAACATACAACATAAAGAGAGGTACAATACAATGTGCAGAAGGCGGCCTATATACCCATAGTGCCTACAAGTTTTATAAAAGTAAAATTAGAATAAAACATAAAAAAATATAGATAAATAATTTTTTTTGATAAGAAAATAAATGAAATTAACCAGAAAACAGAAAATTAAATTAAAAGTAGAAGTAAAAAAGGGATTGTTTTTATGTAAATATTTTTCGCGAAATTCATTTTAATTTGCAAATAACGTTAATCAGAATTCATTATAGATATTATTATTGCATAAAACGCAATTATATACTTGTGTGGATGCTTCTGAAGAGAAAGATAAACAGAAATGACTACTATTTCATGATCGGTACTAGAGGTGGGCAATGATTAACCGATGATCGGGTAGGAAGTGAATACAGTGGCTGGGTTGGTTTGTCATTCTTCACGATGTTTTCCTTCACCGTTACGTAGAGCAGTCGATCAATGTATAGTGGAAGACACATTAAGATATAATCTGTGGAATAAGTTTTTGTTACAATTTCTTGACATTCGTATGAATGTGACCAAAGAGTATTTCCATTGTACGTTATTTCTTATCCACAATATACTTACCCTTTATTAGAGAAAAGCTTTTTAAAAAGCTCCAAGCTCTAAAGTTCTCACTAGAAAGCAAAATACTGGAAAATGAGTTTGGCTCTACAATACCTTTGTCGCCATTAAGAGCGTACAGCGGCTCTCAAACTCTTAAATCTTCAGTTATAGTGTTGCGAGCGAGCTTTCAAACGGATCTGAAAGGAGTTCACTAGTGCAGTGCAGACGTGAGGTAGGTGGTATGGTGGTAGGTGGAAGCGGAAGCCGTGTCGTGCCTGCCATAAAGAATAGCACCAACTCTTCCCGTGGGTGTCGTACGAGGCGACTACGGGTCTTAGTGGACACTATTCCTACACCTAGGAAACTGCGATAGGCTCGCCACCAAATCTTACGGCGAAAAGTGGGATCTATACCTACCCGTATGATGAAGGTGGTTCCTCTATCTACCTCTTGGGGATAATGGACGTGAGAGTTATGTTATGCTATGGAAACGGAAGCAAGAGCGGAAATTATAAAACCATTCACGGCAAGAAATTTTGGTGTAGGTGCTAGTATTGCATCAGACTGAAAAATGCGGTCAAATGCGGGTTTAGAAGTAAATAAAAAAAAAAAAAAAAAATAAAGACATTTGGGGTATTTCTCGTGGAGTAACTGGTTTGCCTAACTTATTTTTAGACGACGGGTTGGTGAGAGATGGTGCTTATACAAAGTGTGACTCTTTTCCACAGTTTCAGTCTCAATTGTCTATTTTCTTTAGACATAGGAAATCCTGTTATTTTATAGGAATATTTGTGCCTTGCGTTTATTTTATGTTGTTAAGCACATTCCATAATACATCGTTTATATCGGAAAAATATCGAGTTTCTGTACGTATAGGACTTATCAATAGACAAACTTTTACTTGTTTTAATCCTTACTCTTAGCTTTTACCCAAGCTTTTACGGTCTGTTTTGGGTTGTTGACAAATCCGCTACATTTTTACTAACCTGTCCCCATCCTAACAATCTTATGCATAGCAGAGTGTGGGCCCAGTTTCAAGCTGGAATGGTCCCATTCACGAGGCAAACATGACTGAATGTGCCTCGATGTACACAGCAGTTTCGAGAGGCCTTTATGTTCGGTTTTCTCTTGAAGGTTCTGGGGTTTCTTTTAGATATTGCTGGTCTTGCTACCGAATTATCAGGATGTCTAAAAAAGTGAAGATTTCTAAATGCATTATTTATAGAACTCATAATCATTCTACCATAGACTTTGAGAGTACCTAATTACGATGGGAGGCTATTGGCCATCAAAGTTGCTTTCAGGTTCTGCAGATTTTTGTAAACAGGTAAGGCAGCAAGCGCTATCGAAACTGAAAAAGCAATATTGCCTTATATTAATCATTAATATAAGGCAATATTGCTTTTTCTCTCTCTTTCATATACTCTTTTATATATGTATATAAATATATGTGTATTTTATATGTATTAGTGTCTGTGTATATGTAAGTATTCGTATTTATGTACTTAAAATTGTTATGTAGTAGCATACGTGTAGGTATATTTTTATATATTATATGAGTAGGTATTTTATAGTATAGTAAATAATAATGACACGACGTGACCTCCGAAGCTTCAATACACGTCTCATAAAAGAGGCGATCGAGAAGAATAGGGGGTCAAAAGTGTTCGTTCAGCAACTCGGGAGAAGCCACCTGACGAAGCTCAAAATTTCTAGTGGCAGAACCGTCACCTCCAAGCCAGAGATACTCGCCGAGATCGAAGACTTCTATGGCCGACTGTATGCTGCTCATGCTCCGCGGCCTGATCCGACAATCGAAGATCCTAGAGCCACGTTAACCCGACACTATACCGATGAACTGCCAGATTTTAGCCTAGGCGAGCTCGAGCTGGCTCTCAAACAGCTTACGAATGGAAAAGCCCCTGGTGAGGACGGTGTCACTTCTGAGCTCCTTAAGGCAGGAGGAATCCCTGTACTGAGGGAACTTCAGAAGCTCTTCAACTCCGTCCTACACAGTGGGAGAACTCCGGAGGCGTGGAACAGGAGCATTGTAGTTTTGTTCTTCAAAAAAGGAGACAAAACTCTGCTCAAAAACTACAGACCCATCTCGCTCCTGAGCCACGTATATAAGCTGTTTTCGAGAGTCATCACGAATCGTCTTGCGCGGAGATTCGACGACTTCCAACCTCCGGAACAGGCCGGATTTCGGGGAGGCTTTGGCACCATAGACCACATCCACACTGTGCGGCAGATTATACAAAAAAGTGAAGAATATAATCAGCCCCTGTGTCTTGCATTTGTGGACTATGAGAAAGCCTTTGACTCCGTCGAAACCTGGGCTGTTCTGGAGTCCTTGCAGCGTTGCCAAGTCGACTGGCGATACATCGAAGTGTTGAGATGTCTGTATGACGCCGCGACGATGTCTGTCCAAGTACAGAACCAGCAAACAAGACCCATCCAATTGCGCAGAGGAGTAAGACAGGGAGATGTTATATCTCCGAAACTGTTCACGAACGCATTGGAGGATGTCTTTAAGACCCTGGACTGGAAAGGACACGGCATCAATATAAACGGCGAGTACATCTCACACCTACGTTTTGCCGATGATATAGTCGTAATGGCGGAGTCGCTGCAGGAACTTCAAGAAATGCTGGACAATCTCAATGCTGCTTCACGACGTGTCGGTCTCGGGATGAACTTGGACAAGACTAAGGTCATGTTCAATGACCATGTCGTTCCGGGACCGATTATCGTCGATGGTACGGCCCTCGAAGTTGTGCAACAATACGTCTACCTCGGGCAGACTGTGCAATTAGGTAGAAACAACTTCGAGAAAGAAGCCGACAGAAGAATTCAGCTGGGTTGGGCAGCATTTCGGAAGTTACGTCACATCTTCTCGTCGCCCATACCTCAATGTCTAAAGACAAGAGTCTTTAACCAGTGCGTCCTACCAGTAATGACCTACGGAGCCGAAACGTGGACACTGACGGTGCGACTGGTTCACAAATTGAAAGTCGCTCAGCGTGCTATGGAAAGAGCTATGCTCGGAGTATCTCTGCTGGATCGAATCCGAAATGAGGAGATCCGGCATAGAACAAAAGTTATCGACATAGCTCATAAGATTAGCAAGCTGAAGTGGCAGTGGGCCGGTCACATCTGTCGCAGAACCGACAACCGCTGGGGTAGACGAGTTCTGGAGTGGAGACCGCGTTTGGGCAAACGTAGTGTGGGACGCCCCCCTGCTAGATGGAGCGACGATCTGCGTAAGGTGGCTGGCAGCGACTGGATGAGAAGAGCCGAAGATCGGGCTCAATGGCGCGCCCTGGGAGAGGCCTATGTCCAGCAGTGGACTAGAGTAGGCTGCTGATGATGATGAAATAATAATAATTAGTAAATCTCTTCTATTTAATTTATATGCACCTGCCTTGCAATATCTGTATGACCCAGTGGTTAGCTGGTAGAAAATGCCGCATGGCATTAAGCTCGCCTCATGTACTATTTTTGTGCATTAAAGTGTTAAATATATAAATAAAATAAAAATAATAGGTATCTACCACAGGTATAATTATAACAGTATTGGTAAAGGTGAAGATGGCGTGACTGTGTCTTTACACAAGTCAGACTAGGCTATTTCTGCAGTAAAGCAGTTTCCTGTGGTCCGGTTTGAAGGGTAAGGAGCTAACGTGATTAAAGGCACATGAAGGTCTTCATTTAACCCTTCCCGCGATTGGAATCCTAGACTTCTAAGGGCCACAAGTGTTCTGGTAGTCTAGAATTTCGTGATTAGAGAGTTTGATAGGCCAAAATAGTAAAAAAATATACAAAATGTTCTCAAGATTAGCCGCGCAATGAAAATCCTCTAATAACATATAGCGAGGTGAGATGTCTATGGAAGACGGTGACCACTTACCATCAGGTGTTCGAAACCGTGCAGTCCCATGTACCAATGAGTTTTTCGAAGACTTACGTACATTTACCGACTGCTCTAACGGTGAAGGAAAACATCGTGAATAAACTTGCACACTGAAGTGACCAGTGTGTAAAATGGGGTTGGCACAATAGATCCTCAAGGGTCGACGTGCCGCTGGGGTTATTCCCTCCCGGCCCCCTATCATAAGATAAGATAAGATAATAAGATACCATCAGGTTTGCACGTCTGCTCTCCTTATACAATGGTATCTACTACAGTTACTATTAAGTATATTATACAGTACTAGTACAGGGTGGACCAAAAGTCCGTTAACATTTGAATAGGTCGCTGCGTCGGCGCGGGCGGGGTATTGGCGCGGGGGGTGTTACTACAAGCGAGAGCTACTAATAGGGATTTAGTACCATGGCGTCATTCAGCGGAGCGCAACGCGCATTTTGCGTACGCGAGTACTATCGAAACAACGATTCTACGACCGAAGCTAAACGGAAATTTTGTAATCATTACAATATACGGAACAGAAATCAAGCACCAACAATTCAAACGATTAAAAAATGGGTACAGAAGTTCGAAACAACAGGTTCAACTTTAAGTCAACCACGATCCGGCCGACCTAGGACATCGCGCGATCCAGTAAACATAGAGCGTGTACGAGCGTCTGTTCGAGAACAACCTGGTCTCTCTACTCGAAAGCGGTCTAGTGCTTTAGATGTGCCCAGAACATCTCTAAATCGCATTCTACACAAAGATTTACATTTACATCCTTACAAAATACAAATTGTACAGGCTTTAAAGCCAAATGACCCTGCTCAGAGACTGCAGTTTGCTAACGAAGTGCTTGAGAGGTTTACGAGCTTCAATAACATCTTTTTCTCAGACGAGGCACACTTCCACCTAAATGGACATGTCAATCGACAAAATTGCAGATACTGGAGTGACACTAACCCGGACTTGAAGCACCAAAAACCTTTACACTCGCCCAAGGTTACTGTATGGGCCGCATTGTCAGCCAGCGGAATCATTGGTCCATATTTTTATGAAGATCAGAGAAACCGCGCCGTCACCGTTAATACAGAGCGATACATTGTGATGCTATAGAATTTTTTTGCTCCAGCATTACAGGACTTCTCAGGCTTTAATCGAAGCTCTTGGTTCCAACAAGATGGGGCAACATGTCACACCTCCAATGACTCTATATCAGCACTTCGTGAAATTTTTGGCCAAAAAGTCATATCCAAAAGAGGTGACATTCACTGGCCACCCCGCAGCCCGGATTTAACTCCAATGGACTTTTACCTTTGGGGATATCTCAAAAGTAAAGTTTACATCAGCAACCCAGTGTCTATTGAGGAATTAAAAGAAAATATACGCGAGGAAATGCAGAACATTTCACCAACCACTTGTCGGGCGGTCATGCAAAATTTCCGTTCCCGGTTACAGGTGTGCCAGGATGAACAAGGGTCACATTTGAATGATGTTATTTTTAAAAAGTGAAATCCTAATTTGTCTACTTTATTATTAAATAAACAGTTTTTCACTAAAGTAGCATTTGTATTTTTTATAACCATTTTAAATGTTAACGGACTTTTGGTCCACCCTGTATATTGTCTGTATTGGTCTACAAAGCACGTAAACAACAATGTGCATGCATCAGCACCCAGCTGCGTCTCAAGGTAAGGAGCTCATTCAGTATTTACGATTGTTTTGCTTTCAAACGTGATGCAAGCCATGAGAGGTCGGTGCCTCTGATGGCTTGTACCGCATTAGGGTATTAGGAAATTCAAATTATTTATTCATTCGTAAATATAGATTGCACAAATTGTAACATAACATAACATCTCTTAATATTTAGCTATAACAGCATATGAAACATTTCTTAACATAAGAATTATAACTATAGTAATTTGAGTAATCTTTAACAAGTAACTAAGTAAATAAAATTTAAAACACAGTTAAATTCAAAATGAAAACATAACACCTATATAAATCAATTGAGAATTAAACAAATAAGGCAAATAATAGTATTTGGTAAAATACCAATAGATACCAAAGTGCCTACACCTACTTTATAATCCGACACCTAAATAAAACACAAACTTTAGAAGTCAATATGCAACCGATGGCTCTTAAAGAGGTTTGTGAAGAAAGAAGATGCTAGGTGATTCCTTCAGACTAAGTTGTAGGTCTGGAATAGCTGTCTAATGGTGTGGGGTCAGGACTTGTGTTAATCAAAGTCTGGAGAAAATATCGTAAGCGCGTTCTAGCTTTGTAAGGAGATTAGTCGTCTTGTATGCAGTCTTCAATCGGGCGAGTAGCGACATCTGGCGATGAATGGAGGCAATGGAGCGAAGTAATTGTATCATTTATCACTTGCTTGCTGTGTAGATAAAATTTCTAGCAGGAACATTGAGTTCCGTGTGAAGTTAGTTCGCGCATTTAGACTCGCTTGACACGGTAAACCAATCGCGTGAAAGCACAGACCACACTCTCCCCCTTCCATATTGCCAAAGAGACCTAAAATAGTTTACCACCAAGCCCCCATAACTTGCACCAACCACCTCGTTCGCCCATCGCCACCTGCATGCATACGGGGGTCTTAGCCTGGATGCGCTCATAGCTTCTGATACTATTGCGAAGATATCTAATGCAGTCACTTGCATAATTAATGCTGTACGAGACTTAGGCGTGACTAGGAGTATCTGGGAATAGCTTCAAACTGCTGTAACTTCTAACTACGAGTATGACGGTGGTGTACGAGACTTAGAAAGTCAAACGTCTGTAGGGCTGTAACTTCTAAATATGGGTATTTATTTTAATCAGTTTCCTTCTGGTGATCCTGACGACTTCATCCTATTAACCCCAGACGCCGCCGAATGGCTAAGAAACCTGGATATTTGGTTGTGACATGTCACAGTATTGTTATTGAGTATAATTCGAACTGCCATACGAATAAATAAATCAGTTTCCTTGGTGATCCTTTGAAAAATAAATGAGCCAGCGTAATTATGGGCATATGAGACTTTGCATCCAAGTCCTCCAGGTTAGCAACGCATTGAGAAAACTATCTAATAACATTGTCATCATCATCATTAATGTTCTCACTGTTGGGGCACAGCGCACAAGGGGATAATAACATTTTAGTGAGGTGAAATGTCTAGGGGGCGATGGTGACTAGGTACCGTCAGAATGGCACGATTGTTCAGTTTGATGCATCAGGAAAGCAAGACGCTCTCCATAAACAATAAAAAAACTCTCCATGTAATACTATTTTCTATCCGTAGCCCGTATTGGGTCAGTGTAGTGATTTTGTAGCCCGAAACTCAAAGTCTCGCTCATCTAATCCAATTTTGCCGTGGGATTTCAGAAATCGTATTAGCGTTATAATTGTTGTAGTTGTATCTGAATTTTGGATTTTGAAAATGACAAAATATTCGCGAATTTTGAACACTGACATTTAACTTTTTCAAGCCTTTCCGATACATACTCGTATAAATGTTTTAAAAAAAATCTTCATTCATCAGCTCAACACCTACTGGATGTTAGGCTGTATTAATAAAGGTCCCACCTTGCATTGTATGCTCAACCGACGGGGCACACATGTTCATTTAGACTCTACCGGAATAACGTTGAGCGACGCAAACAAATCCACTGCATAGCGTGTCTCGATCTATGTCTATTTTAATTCAAAGCACTTAATGCCCCCAGCCCTAAAGTCCCTCGACAACAGTGGGACACAATGAAACCCTGCAACTATTGTGCCCAATATTTGCAATGCACTTCATATGCCATCCAATGGGCTCTTCTGTATACTTTTGGGGGAATTAGGATATGTACAGGCTTTAGTGTTATTAATAAGTGTATCCTTCCTTTACAAGGAGGCATGGAGCTATGATTAACCAGCGATATCAAACCATTTGGGCCACAAGCAACCCTTTGGTACGTTATACTTCAAGGAAAGAAAGATTATGTCGTAGAATCTTTTCCTAAACCAAGCAGGTTTCTTCATGGCTAACTTTGATCGTGGTTTCAAATCTCGCAAGCATTGATAGTGATCTCCAATTTAACTTTGCCGATTCGCTAGCTCACGACAATACAAATGCAACGATGCCAGTCTTAACTTTGCCAATATATTTGTGTTCAAGGAGGCAGGAACAAAGTGAACGAAATAATAGTACCTGGGGAAGTTTAAAACCCCAAAGAGCCGAAAGGATTCGATGCAGTATCCATAACTGAATAGCTTCCACTAGGTATGGGGCCAACATTGAAATCGCGAAAATAAGAGCTGTTTGCAACATTTCGGTCATGAGCTTTTGTATGGAACAGCTGTTTTTTTTGCGATTTCTGAGTTGGCAGCACCATAGTGAAAGTTAGTCAGTTATGGATACTGAACAATCCCCTTTCGACTCTTTGTTACAAGAGGACAGCGTTATCAAAAAGCGAATGAAAATATTGTGGCTTAAAGTGTAATTTGGTAACAATATCTTTACTTATCAAGTTTTTATAAATATTTGTATTACCAAAGTTGTGTTGAGTTTTGATTTCTTTAATAAATCTTATAATATTTCAATCGTACGTGCTAGCTTTGCATCTATATTCTTCTTCTGTGTTCTTATTCATGTCATAGGAATCTATATTAGGAAGCTAACAACCATAAGTATAGCGTTTGTATTTCAGATGCCACGTCTCTATCCTTGGTCTTCTATGATATAATAATGGAGGACCAAAGTCTTTTTCAAACCGTTTTCTCCACCAAGTTTCTCTTCTGTTGTGATCATCCACTATATTCTTCCATCTCATACATACTCTTCGACATGTATACAAATCCTTGAGGCTGAGCTTTTCAAATATTTTCAGCAGAATTTCGGTCGGCATATTTTTCATTACTTCCTTATTATTCCAGTTTAACTTTTGTCTATGTATATTTGATTCAACAATCCGTATGGATATTGAAATAGGAAGCTTCTTTGTTTTCCCGACTCTAATTTTATTGCAAAACATTGTACTTATTTGTTTAAAGGCATTGTATATAATAAAATTTCATTATGAATGGCAAAGATTATAGTGGCATTTATTATTTCTATGGAACTTCATTGGGTGACGCAGTACCTTCACTTTTCGTTTCATCTTTAAAATGTGTCGTACTTTCTTCTGGTTTATCCATCTGTTATATTGTTGATCAGACTTCCTATCCCTCTCAGCGTGTGATAGGAAGTTATGATCACATATTTTATATAACCAATAGTAATATTTGTCCTTAAGATGCCACGAAGTCGTAGAGTTAAGCATTTGTAAGTATGACAACACACGTAGAAGCCATCCGAATTCTTTTTCACACTGTTTCATCCAATACGACTCTCTTTTAATACTATGGTTGTAGATGTCTTTCCAATGCACGCATACTCTTCTACATTTGTTTTTGATGCCTTTGATGTCTGATTTGTCTTTGATGCTTAGCTTTTCCAAAATTCTCAGCATTACTTCTGCTGGTATGTTATTCATATCTCTGAAGTTTCTTAATATCGGGCACTGACTTCTGGGCTATGATTTAAAAAAAATGTTTTTAAGGTTTTGGGCACCAGCAATTGTAAGTGAATGTTACCAGGTTGTTCAGATATTGATTTAATTCATTTACTTACATGCATGGTACTGTTTTTTTAACAGTTTTGGGATATTTGCTTGTCTGAAATCAGGACATGGTTATAAACCTATTGTTTAAAACTTTCTGTTATGCAGTTTCGTAGAATAGGTAGTTCTTTATCGATCATGATTCATGCTGGAAAAAACAGGTAAATAAGCCAATGATTTGGGTTTCCAAAATGTACAATATACCCTTCGGTGGTAGTGTTATGATTTTTTATTTTAGTACCTATCTTGAGATGTTTTTATTTTAGTAACAAAACTATTATATCTAACTATATTTCACTTGTATAACACTTTGTAATACATACTTCATTTTCTATTCATATGTTCATGTATTGGATTGTGAAGTGCTCTATTATTTTAAATATTATTTATATGCAAGGTAGATCCAAAGCTCCAAAAATTACGGTTCATGTCAGAGGACAGTTTCAATTTGACGTTCAAAATACTTTTTCGGATACAGACTTATTTTTTGATCTTATCAAAAAGTTAAAAGCATGAAGATAGTAAGTACCTACCTACTACGTAGGTACATGTCAAAAATATCTTTAAAATAAAATAATGAATGAATGAATACTCTTTCTTGCACAGAATTAGTGTGATACAATGCGTTAAAAACGATCATCACAATCTAGGCGGTCTTATAGCTAAAACCGATCTCTTCCAGACAACCGCTGAAATAACCGCTTTCTCTGAAATAAATGCTGCTAAAATTATTTTTATTAGCAATGCCAATAACATCTCAATATTAAAATTGACGTAACCGATCGTATCTTTGTCTCACCAGGTGGTCCGAAAACCAAAGAATTTTTAAAAATGCCGCTTAAATTAATCGGAAGAGCGTCCCTTGAAAAGAGCAAATTATTTCTCCACCGTCACCCCCCGTAGCAAAAAAGATATTAATTCGGCATCTCCATCAAGACGTCATCGTGCTAAGGGGAGACTGGGGCTAGATAATTAACAATTAGTTAATGGAACCGGCGGACTGAATGTTTGCAGACAACTCGTGGTCAGGGGAGGCTGGGCGAAGTGGCCTGTTTTGCTTTCGTTCAACATTATCCGGAAAGGTTGACTTTTGGGAGTGCAATTTCATTACGATAGCTTTTTTAAAAGGTTTTGTTTGCTTCGAGATAAGATAACTGCTCAGTATAGGTACACACTTTTGAACACTATTCGAGAATGAAATTGGACATATACTTTTTTGGGTTAATCGCCAGGAAAATCGAATTATATAGATAATCTATTAGTAAGAGCTTGCATCTGTATTTTCTTGGTGATTACTTTAGTATTTGATAATTGAACAACTTTTGTTCTGCAGATATTAAATATTCAAGTTCTCATACCAATTGTCATAAGTAGTTCACTTCCTATTTTTTTATTTCTTTTCCTTCTCTAGGTGCGTAGGTACCTATTCTTTTTCTGTTATAAATTAAAAACCTATTAGATACAAAGCGATATCACCTAAAATTGCCATGATGCAAAATAAAAACGAAAGAAAAAATTTATTTCCAATAGCGCACACATACAAACAATTAGGTACAGAAGAAAAAAATAATATTAAATAAATAAACAAAAGTAATTAAGTTTGATGAAGGTGGTGTGCAGCACCGGAAAAAGGGGACTGCCAGCCTGTTGCCGTAGCGGATTTAGCACTGCGGCGCTGATTTTCAGGCATCACCTGTGTGCCAGAGATAATGATATAAATAAACAGAAGTAAAATATTAGGAAAGGAAGGAATGTACTTAATTTTTAAATTAAACATTAGACTACAAGAAGGTATGTATCAATCTTTAATTTCTAAAATTCCGTGAATCCTGTTACCAATTCCAAATCATCTACGTCTCCTCGCTGCACCCTGTCTATAATATTATGATTCAAAGATAGTTTCCCCCTATATTTTTCTTTTCTATTGAGTCTCAAGTACGTCTCATTTATGTGAAAGTATTACCGGATGGCAGTTATTTGTCCTGCACTCGTCCGATCTGGAGGGAATGGGATTTCGAGAGGAGTCTCTCGCTAAGTTTATAGAAATAATGTTGTTTGTACGGGTTAATTCATAGGATATAATTTTTTGTACATACTACATTTAATTTTATAATATTTTCAACACACTTGCAGTGGTTATTATTGCACCGCTTTTAGGTTCATAAGGATGCAACTTATAAAATACGCGTGCTTTTTACTTTACATTACCGCACTAGTGTTGTCAACTTAATTTTTAAAAATATCAGCAATGACATTTTATATCTACAAATATGTTTATGATTTTTTTTTGCTCGCAGGTGTGTTGAAAAACGGGTGAGCATTGGTCATTACACACTCGGCTCCTTTACACCCTCGCCTTCGGCTCTGGGTGTAATCCAGTCTCGAGTGTAATAACCACCTTACTCGTAACTCACTTGTATCATAATGTATCTACTATTATAATGTCCGGCGGATCGGGAAATGTAGACCACCGTCCACCACCCAGATACTTATCTGTCAGTAGAAAATGATGTGATACAATGCGTACAAAACAATTAACAAAATCTAGGCGGTCTTATCGCTAAAAGCGATCTCTTCCAGACAACTTTCTGGTGGAGTAATTTTGGTGGAAAAAGGTAGGTTGTGCACCGTTTACAATAATATATATATAATATACACATACAAATAAATATATTTATATATACTTATACATAAAATATCTACATATACACACACATACATATATACATACATACATAATATTAAAATATGACTAGAAACCAAAGTTGTGGAAAAGTAAGGAAGGAAGAAGGAGTCATTGGGATAGATAGTGGGCCTTAACCTGTGCCTTGAAAATATCTAAGGATTTGGCTTGTCTTATGGATACGGGTAAAGAATTTATCATAAATATAACCAAGTTTTCCCTCTCTCCCCGATTATTTTTAAGTTACGATGCTATTAATTGTATGGTATTTTGAAGAGAATATTGAAAAAAAAAAAATTTATTACCATATTTCTTAATTAATGGCTTGCGTTTATGTACTGACTTGTAGGTATATCGCCAATTTAAACTTACAATTACCTATACTGGTTACCTACTGCCGTGGTCGATAGTCGAAAGTTATTAACTGCAATGTTCTGCGGTTTTAAGCTAAATTATATTGGTTGACTCCGTTTAAAATTGCAATTAATTTTTGCTACAGCAAGTCATATGTGGTAAACCTGATTTTATTGGACATAAAGTAAAGCCCGACCAGGAATATATTACAGCTGTCAATAGTGCACCACTGGAATCTGTATTATGAAGATTGCTATAAAAAAATTAGAAGAAACATCAAGGATCTCATCCAGAAAACCTGGAAGAGATCTCTCTTAGAGACAAGTCACGCTCTTTGTGCTTCACATATTTTTGTCTAAGTTTGTAACAAATTCTGTGTGTGTATAATAAAGAGTTAAAGGGGTTCAAGTATACATAAATATCAGATTTTCTATCTACGGGTAGGTTAAAGTCCCAATCAACAAACAGTGGTTTTTTCTTTATATCGTTTATTTCTGATATTTTTAACATCTTACGATTGACGTAAATTAACCTCACCTAACCTAACCTAAAAATCTTGGTTTAAAATATTACTTACTACTTACTTACTCCGCTGGCGCAGCGACCCGAAGTGGATCTTGGCCTCCGATACCAAAGAGCGCCATCGCTCTTTCTCCTGCGCAGTCTCGAGCCAGTAAGGCGTCCGGAGCTCCCGCAGATTCTTCTTCATCGCGCCAGCGGTATCTGGGACGTCCGACCGGACGTCGTCCGTTAGGGCGTCCCACATACGCTCGTTTAACTGCCCGATCCTCCCCCATCCTAGTGATGTGTCCGAGCCATCGGAGTCGAGCCGCTTTCGTCTCTCCTATGATGTTCGGCTAAAATATTACTTAGTTGACGTAAAATTTCGCAACATCAAACACTTGTCATGGAGAAAAATGCCATTTACAACCCCACTTTTGTCCCTTTTTACACCAAGTGTACGAGTACCTACGAACAGAGACGTTCAAGCTGTGAACAAATGTTCGCGATAAATAAATTAGACCCGGATTTAAGCGGTGCATTTTTCTGGGTTAATTCAAATTGCTCCCATCCAAAATGGCGCACAAACAAAATGGCGGCGTGTCACGATGACGTATGGAAAGCTTACGATAGATTTATTTTGGAGTTTATCTGAAGTGCGATGGAATTTAGGGGTAATGGGAGTGGTATCCGTATTTTTCGGTTTTAGAGTCCTGCCAAAAAGGGGTGTTCTAATAACGAAGATCAGTCTATTTATCTGTTTTCCGCAGTAAGTAGGTAGGTATGATAAAATAAAATGAATTAGGTCTGCATCTCTATTTACCGATCGCACAGTAGTTTGTCTTTTAGTCTGAATTGGGCCGTCAACTCGTATTAAATAAGCTCAGAGTAATTTCAAATAGTAATTTCTTCTAAGTAAGTGAATGATTTATTTCACACACAACATAGAAGAAGAAAAACGTTTATTTAATATTGCATACATTATTAAACTTGAAAATATTGGAAATAAAAACAAACAACGCAATATTAAAAGGACAAGGTGCTGCGGTCCGACCGGTACGGCAGAACCGCAGCGCTGATTTTCAGCTGTGCCAGGACGAAGGCATCGCGGGCGAAACGGCAGTCGGGGACTAAAACAAAAATATATTAAAAGTATAAATAATAAAAGTACAAATACATACCTAAAGATGAAATAGATAACAATTAAAAGTGGAGAGAAAAGGGATAGAAATACAGAGTGAGTGTCTGTCCATTGTACGGCTCGTCATTCCGATGGGAAGCGGTTATGGTATGTGTTGTAACGCTATAAAGATAGAGAAGAAAATAATATAAAAATATAATATATACTTAAATTAAAAAAATAACCTAATATAAAAAGTGTACTGTGTCTGATTTTTGGGCAGCGGGAACGTAGTTCTTAAGTTTTTTCCTAAACGTATCCACAGTTCGCACATCTCTTAAGGGCGGTACAGAAAGGTACATAGGTACAGAAAGTGTTAAAGAAAGACTGTAGTGGCGGTAGTTAGAACCAGCTGTTGGGAGTGAAAAGGTCTCAACTACGCATTTATATATTCATTTAAATGCGTAGAATTCATCCGGAATTCTTCGAGATCTCTCTATAATGTCACCAAAAGGTTCTCGCATAGAAATCTGAAAATAGAAGGTCCCTGGAGAGCCCCAAAGAATCCCGAGGTGAAAGGCCCTGTCCCCAAAAGGGTCTAGTCGGGTCGTTGATCTCGAATGTTCGAAGTTATCTGCATACAGGGTGTTAATTATACAGAGTGTCTGAAACGTGGTTGGAAAATTATCTGAAAATGGGAGTGTGTTGCATTTTAACAGTTTCGAAAACGTGATATAATATCACTTGTAAAGTGAATCATTTTATTTTAAATTCTGTTATATGTATAATAATGATATACTTACTTAGAACTTTCAACATAATCATCAAAGAATTTTAATTTATATTAAAGATTTTTTATTTATGTAATATTTCGGTGTTTCAGCAATATCAACCTAACTAAAGAGGTGTACCTAAAGCTGACAATTTATGTAGATTAAATACAAATACAAATAAATACAAATAAATTTATTTTGCAACTTACATTAATACAAGAGTGGTTGATGCTCTAAATCCCGCACTAGGATACCCTGTGTCGCGGGATATAGGCTCTTCTATTTATAAATAATTTTGATTTATGAAGGAAAAAATAAAATAAAAATAAACGTATACAATTTTAAATTAGAAAGTGTGTGTGCATGTGTGCGTATTGGTGTGGGGGTGTGGAAAGGTGAGGGTGTGTGTTTGTTGAGGGTGAGAGTGAGGGTGCGTGTTAGGGTGTGTGAAAGTGTGCGTGTTAGGGTGTGTGAGAGTGTGCGGGTGTGTGACTGCATGACTAGTATATGTGTGTTTATTCATTGGACAATTTCCAATACTTTCTCAGTGCTGTAGAGACCGTTGCAAAAGGAAAAGTTTAACACCCGTATATTCTATCTACTGCTAACTCTATTCTACACCTTTCACTGGATGCAGTAAGACAAGACAATCTCTTGCTTTTAGTTGAATTAAACTTTACGTGGTTTGTGTGGAGTGGCGACGTGAAAATGTCATTACTGTGAGGTGCAGCTCAGTTAGTGTTAAATATAATATAATAGAGGTTATTGAACTTGGCAAAGATATTAAAAATTATATAGGTAGACAAGACATACCGAGTGGATAATTTTTTTATCAAAAATTTAAGACGCCGGCTCTTGACCAGTCAAAAAATAAAGCCTGATCTAATAGAATATAGTTATCTTATTTTATGATAGGGGACCGGGAATAACCCAGCGGCACTTCGACCCTTGAGGATCTGTGCCTACCCCATTTTACACACTGGTGATCTCAGTGTGCAGGTTTCCTCGCGATGTTTTCCTTCACCGTTAGAGCAGTAGGTAAATGTACGTAAGTCTTCGAAAAATACGAAAAACTCATTGGTACATGGCACTGCACGGTTTGTAAACCGGACCTCCAGCATGGGAGTCCGGTGCCCTAGCCACTGTGCCACAGACGCTCTAATAGAATATAGTTAATAGGGCAGAGAGAGAAAATAGACGCTGGTCTATAGCAGAACATTGTTAAAGCACACACAACCCATTCAGCCTACCCTGCAACCTTTTTTATTTAAATAATAGGTAGGGTTTTTGAGAGCGTCGTCGGTGGCGTCGTAGCTAGGACGTCGGACTCCCATGCGGGAAGTCCTAGTTCGAAACCAGGAAATGCCATGTATCAATGAGTTTCTCGGTTTTTTCGAAAGACTTACGTACATGTACCGACTGCTCAGACGATGAAGGAAAACATCGTGAGAAAACCTGCACACTGAGAAAACTAGTGTGTGAAATGGGGAAGACAATGGCAAACCACCCAATTAAATCTGCCACAAGAGTCGTTTTACGTGATTAATTTCTTAGAATGATCACGACCCACAGCAATAAGGAACACGACTTAGAAGAAGAAAGGGTTTTAATTCAAAATAAATACATATTTTTTACGAAACATATTTCCCCACCTGGATCTTAGTCAAAAGTCAACTCATTTAGCCATCGAAATTGTCACACTATAGGTATGTAGTAATATTTAGTATTCTGTGCTATAGGTAACTTTAGTTAGTAATCTACAACACACTATATTTAGGAAGAAGGTCACATCTGCTAATATAAGAATAATTAAAATGTCTAATTTAAGTCTGAATAAAGACAGTCTGTTTGCTGATCTGCAAAACTAATCAACTGTGTTCATTCAGCTTCACCGAGTTACAGTAGCTGAAAATTAAAATGAATATTTTAGTGTGTAAAAACAGTTAACTTCCGTAGAACTCAGAAATTCATGGAACTAATCAGTTTTTCGGCTAAGTTAACCCTCGGGTTAACTTTAACCCGATGTCAATTTTGTATGAAAATCATAGACAATTCGCGAGTTAACCGAGGGTTAAAGTTTCGCGCAAGCGGGACTAACGGTCTAATTACGGGGAGGCGGTTCAACTCTTAATTCGCGTTCCAGCCAAGACCAACACTTTTTCCTTAGTGCGAACTTCTGGTCTAAGGGGGTGGTTTTTCGAAGTTATAGTGAAACAACGGCAAAAATTAACTAAAGTCATCATTCATCAACAATTAAAATATTTTATTATTAATATTACTAAATGACTTATATTTTTTATATTACATGATATGTACCTAAGTTATCATAGACCAGTATAATAATTATCAATATTTGTACATGATGTTATTTCATGACCTAAACAATAATTTATTGGTATATTTATTTGTTACATGTCAATAATTTTTTTCCAAAGCTCAATCATTTTAAAGCTAAACTATGTGCGAAGAGCTTTTTGACTAAAAAGACCGCCTTTTAGCGCGCCCCGCCCAAATGTTCCCGTTATGCATGCTGCATTTCCTCGCTGAATAGCGAGAGAAAGGTGCTGGGCCAGGAAGTATCCCGATCAATATATCCTGTATCCTGTATAGTATAATATATTAATTATTGTACTCATAATTATTGTAAGATATATATTTATTTCAAAAGATGTGCTGCTGAAAGTTTCCGCCTCTTTCCTTTCAGCTACAGCACCTTACGAAGCGGTAGAGTAAAACATGACGTTGTAAAAATGTACTTTAAGGTACTTATTTAAAATAAAAAAAGTTTGATTTGATTTGATCTGATCGTCGTCGGTTGTCGAGTTATGATGCCACAGACAAATACACATACACGTCAAACATAGTATATAATACCCCTTCCTTTATATCGACGTTTAAAGAGTGACACTGAGAGTTTAATAATTTATTAGCATGTTTATTTTTTGTATTCAAACACAATTTATGATTTTAATATAAATTAGCTACGACAAACAGGCAGACGGGCCACCTGATGGTAAGTAGTCACCGTAGCCTAGAGACACGTGCAGTACCAGGGGTATTGCTTGTGTGTTGCCGGCCGTGGAGGGAGAGGACTTTTTTAACGTTCTTTTTGAAGCATCCCATGTCATAGCGCTGTGGAAAAACGTCGGATGGAAGAGAGTTCCACATTTTGCAGGTGCGTGGCAGAAACGTTCGTGTAAAACGGGTCGTGGTAGACACCCAAGGCTTGAGAAAGTGCGGGTGAAAATTGAGCCGCCGACGAGTGGTGCGATTCAAGAAAGTAGACGACGGCACCAAGTCAAATAGTTCTGAAGAGCACTCCCCATTATAATTTATATAATTGGTTATGAATAAATGATATGATATGGTAAAAAAGGTCAAAATGCTTACTTCTATAGCTCATCTTATACCATTAGCGACTAATTTGTGTTAAAATGTACATGTTCTTACATTCCCTAAGCCTCGCGGTCTCATCAACATGTACTGGTAGCATTACGCGTTTAACAAGCGTCTTAGTGTATTCGCCGAATGCAAATTTCTGGAGATATTCGCTTGCCACTTAGAGAACATGTTCCTACTATGGGGAGTTTGAATAGAAATAGGGAGAATCTTTAGATGAAAAAAAGTATCTAGGTGGTATTCGTTCGTTTATGAGATAATTAGTAGTGCAGAAAAACTTATTGTAAAAAATTCAGAATCAAATCAAGATAAAAGTCTCTTTTTCTTTAATAATCGAATCCTCAATGATGGCGGAATGATTTCATAGAATGATCGCATCATTCCATAAAATAGAATAATATAATCATTCAATGGAATGACGCGTCATTCTTCCTTTCCCATAGAACAAATTCTCCTAGAGGTATTTTACCATTGCCTTCCTTCCCTATTTTACACACTGGTCTGTTTATATCAGTGTGCAGGTTTCCTAACGTTGTGTTGTTTCACCGATAGCACAGCTGGTAAATTGTACGTATCTTCGAAAAACCCGAGAAACTCATTGGTACATGACGTTGCATGGTTTCGAACCCGGACCGCGAATGTGAGTCCTAGCCTCTACGTCACCGACACCCACTGACGATGACCCACTTAGATCAGATCAGCGGGTTATTTAATTCAGACAAGATAGAAAAAGGTCATTTGAATAGGGAAAGCAGGCCCGTAGTCAGAATCAGTGGTCGGCAGGGGTTCCAGGAAGATCATGAGTTTTCAGATAGTACCAAAGAATACTCGTATATAATTTACTTCGTAAAAATAGTACCTAATAAAAACACATGTTTTAATGGAATGATCATTAACCCCCGACCGATCGAGGGAGAGCGTGTTTTTGGGCGTTTGAAACGTTTGTCTGTCTGTGGCATAATACTTGACAACGGATGATCCGATCCGATGATCCCGCCTTCAGGTGGCGCAGGTCTAACCTGCTGAATGTTCTTAGCCTTGTCAGATGAAAAATGGATCAGTGGTTTTATGATGGGATGTCTGGAACGGTAACAGTTAGGTGGTTCGAGTTTGAGCTCAAATGTTTATGACCATGGTGACCTCCCATATCTGGTATCTTGAGGACCTGATGATGACCAAGAAAAAGTATGGGGATCTCCGCAATGGTATGTCAGGGGTTTCTTAAATTTTTAATGTAGAGTTATTTTCGATCGCGTTTAGTTTTAGCAAAAACAAATTACGAAAATAAAATAATATTGTAACAATTCAAATATTAAAACCAGTTCACCAGTTTTACTCATATATGTCAAAAAAAATCAGGACGGGGAGGTTTTAACCCACAAATCCACCCCCCTGCCTACGGGCCTGAGGGAATGAAAGGGAATTTAAAAATGTCTAGACTCCAAGTGTTAAAAAAATACAGCTAAGTTAGATAGTGTTTTTACAGCAACTTAAGTGAGCTTTATGTGAACGAACACCGTAGATAAGCTAGCATTAAGTAGCTCAAGATAAAAGTCCCACTTAAGAGGGCGGTGGTGTCGAATTACATTAATGTAATGCCTTACATGTTTTCTAATTAATGAAGAAACTCGTGCTGACTCGTATGTACTTCCAGAGATACCAGGCTCTATAACAAAATACTTACCTGCAATGGCCGGTTTACACTTGGCGAGTGCAAACTTCCAGGCACTCGCCACTCGTCATTTTACTTGTACTTGACAAAGTGTAAACCGGCCATTATTGATTCATCATCATCATTGTCAACCCGTGTCTGCCCACTGCTGGGTATAGGCCTCTTATTTCGTGCGACATGTTAAACGGTCCTCGGCTAGCGTCGTCCACAGTCTTCCAGCCTTTTTAACGATGTCATCCGACCATCGGGCTAGTGGTCTGCCACTGATCTTCTCCCTGTTCTCGGCCACCACTCTGTTATAGATAGACCATTGCCCATTATAGATTATTCGTAGGATATAATTGGAATAATCTAAGAAGATAATAAGTAATCTGAAGATTTGCTATATACATACATACATAAACGCACACACTGTTGTTTTCTTCGTCTGCAGTCACTGAGGGGCCAGCTGAAAACCAGCGCTGTGGCTTGCCTCAGCATTATGCTGAGCTGGAGTACCCTTTTTGGCACTGTACCACACCAGATGTTCTGTGCTGCATGTATTAAACTTTGTATACTTCTGTATTGTGTACTGTATTTTGGTGTTTACAGCGCTAAATAAACGATTTTCAATTTCAATTTAAACTCACGTCTACAACGAATTGTCCATAATCCCCGAGGGGGTAGATAGAGGAATCACCTTTAAAGGTAGTTCCCACTTTTCGCCATAAGATTTTGTGGACAAACGTGATGGCGAGCCTACCGCTGGTTGTTTAATATCTCATTTTTTTCAAGTCTGAAACTAATACTCTTACTTATAAATTATAATAGATAGGGTGGATCCCATACAAGCTTGGGTTCAATCTTTTTTTGTTTTCGCCTCTAATCAAACTACATTTGTACTTTTAATATATTTTTGGTTTCGTCCGTGACCTGCTGTTTCGCCCGCGATGCCTTCGCCCTGGCACAGCTGAAAACCAGCGCTGTGGTTCTGCCGTGCCGGTCGGACCGCAGCACATGCTGAACACGTGTCCTTGTAACATTGTGTTTTTTTTTCATGTTAAGTCTTTTTTTTAAAGTCTAATCATGTATAATGCGTTGTTGAATAGATGTTTTTTTCTTTTTTTTTTCTACTTTCTATTTCATAAGTCTAAAACTATACATTTATTGCGGGACGAGCGCTTTGTTTCGTTGCTGTCGAAACAAAATCATGGAATCAGAGCAGTTGGTATGACGAGGTCTCAAGCTCCTACCCCTCACGATATTTTTTCTTAATGAATAAGATGTAGATCTAGATGAGATCTATCAAATGCACTGTTTGGTTACCTACATATTACCTACATTAAAATTGCTAACTAAATTAACAGCTTTTTAAACACAAGGGTTAAAAAAAGGCTAACACAAATCAACAAAAGCTTCATCAACTGTAAACAAAGTGGCACCAATTAAAACCATTGCGAGAACGAATTTTCTATTATTCTAAGAGGGTCCCGCATTTGTATGCACAGCGAGATATCAGACAGGACGCGGGTGTGCAAGATTTACGGCCGAAGCGGGACAGTCCCGGACAGCGGACACGGCTTGGACAAGTCCCGCAAGATTAATTGCCACCCCACACTACTGGCCACTGATTTTTAATCCTATTGGCTGGGGAAAATTCGAATTTCAAATTCAAATCAAACGTTCCGATATTGCGGATTGATTACGGAAAATACACGGTCCAAATTCGATTTTAATTCCCGGTTTCTTACGCCCGGGTGTCCAAGATCTGGGAATTCAGGATTTAGAGATTCATTTGCATTGAAACTAGGTACACAGTTTGCAATTTTTAAATTCCTATCTCGTTTTGCTGTAATTGAATTGGATTTGTCCATTTTTAAAGTGTTTTGTTGTTTTTCTTTGTTAGTAGTTTTTCTTTCAGTTCTTAGTGGACTATAGTAGTACACCTATAGTAGCCGTTGGAAATAATATGCGTTGGAAATGGACATGCGTCAGAATCCAGCGCACATAACGCAAGCATATGCAAAGCTCATAAGAAGAGAAGTCCACTCTTATCTTATCTTGTGATGGGGGGCCGGGAATAACCCAGCGGCACTTTGACCCTTGAGGATCTTTTGTGTCAACCCCATTTTACACACTGGTCATCTCAGTGTGCAGGTTTCCTCACGATGTTTTCCTTCACCGTTAGAGCAGTCGGTAAATGTACGTAAGTCTTCGAAAAATAGGTAAAACTCTTTGGTACTGCACGGGCACTGCACGGTTTCGAACCCGGACCTATCGCATGGGAGTCCGGTGTACTAGCCACTAGGCCACCGACGCTCTTGAAGTCCACTCTAATCCACTGCTAGTCCTAGACCTGGGCCTCTCCCACGCCGCGCCATTGAGCCCGATCAACGGCTCTTCTCATCAAGTCACTGCCGTGCATCCTTGCGCAGATAATACTCCATCTAGCCGGGGGCATTCCACACTCTCATCTCATCTCATCAGCCGAAATGTCCCCACTGTTGGGGAACAGGCCTCCCCATGAACAAGGGTACGGGCCATGTTGCGGTGCGGGCACAGTGCTGATTGGTGGATTTCACACGCCTTCGGAAACTTTTTTCCTCGGACATGCAGGTCCATGTTTTCCTTCACTGTTAGAGCAGTCGGTAAATGTACGTGAGTCTTCAAAATAATTGATAATTTATTATTTGATTTTTCTTTTTATTCTATGGGAATAGTGCCCAGTAGTTAAAAAAAATACGAAATACTCATTGGTACAGTCGACCACAAGCTACGTCTGCCAAAAACCTTCGATTAAATCTCAACCTTATGCGCAATATGATACATTTCAGATTCTAAAATTTTGACGTCTTGAGTAGGTTGAACTGTTGTCGACTGTACATGGACGTGCATGGTTTCGACCGCGGGCCTCGGGAGCATGGGAGTTCGACGTCCTGGCTACTAGGCCACCGAAGTTCCACACACGCTCGCCTAATCGCGGCCTCCACTCCAGTAATTTTGCTGTGCAATCGGCCCCGAAATCAATTTGTAAAGTCTGAGCCGTGCCGTGTCGTGGCCTTCAGCCGCTTACTGCCGGGTAACACGGTATATTTCAGTTAGCAGGATATTTATGGCAATCTGTGCATGGAGACGTAGGTACCGAAGACTTGGTACGGATTTTTATTGAGTTTTTGAAGTCCATTCGTTCAAATCACTAAAAAATTAATTATTTAATTTATAAAATACAAAATACAATACAAATATACTTTAATGCACACCCGAGACAAAACATACAACATAAAGAGAGGTACAAATACAATGTGCAAAAGACGGCTTAATCAAAATAATAATAATTAATATACTGAAAATTTAATATTTCACATAATAACTATTCATGACTGACTACAATTCCAATTGACTCCGTGTTGTATGAAATTGTAATGCATTTTAAATAAATGAACTGAAATGAGACGATTTGAGCGAATGGTCTTTACCATACGCTATTGTTATCTGTTTGTTTCTTTTGACTCCTCCTACAACTATGTAATGATATGTTGTTATGCGACTATAGAATATTCGTAATCTACACATCGTAATCATAGCATCATACAATAAAAAAAAAATGTTTAGTGACTTTTGACAAACACATTAACTCTTCATTCTTTTCGTAATATTACAATTAAAAAACTACAGGGTAGTCCCTTACAAATTTGATCCAGATCTGATGACGCACTTCGGAGATGAAGAAAGATGTTACTATGAAGTTTAACATTACCTATACTGGGTGTAATAAATACCCCCATAGTCCCGAAACGGGGGTGTTCAGTATCCATAACTAAACAACTATGGGGCCAATTCTGAAATCGGGAATATAGGGGTTTATTGTTACAATCTGTGTACGAAATAAGATAAATTTATTATACTTAATAAGTAAGTAAGTATATAAATAACAATATTGTACAAATTCTAAAAATAAAATTCTATTTTTAGGTGGCAATTTTATCCGAAAACCAGTGAAGTTCCGACCGTTTTCTTAGACGAGATACGCCGGTCTGAGGAAATTAAACACCCGTTTTATTTGGGTACGTTTAATACCCAGTTGCATAAATGTTTAAAAAAAGTCTTTTTTTTTTCAAAAAAACTTTTTAATACTAAGATTAAACGGGAGTTTTTCCCGCGCTTTCGTCGCGTCCACACCAGCTTATTTTTGTTGTCTTGCAAATTGTTTTACAGTAGTGCTTTTCAAGTAAGAATGGTGTTTTTTATTCGAAGAACGTCTACTAAATGTGATTAATGTGTGGGACAGTGAAGTAAAGTCAAATAAGACACTGCAGCCCGATCCGTACTTGGCTGGATTTTGAAGAGCCATACTGCGTCCGGGACGCCTTCTTCTTTGGTTCGGATGGTGCAGAAGCGTGGAAGATTCTCCCAGATAGCATTGAAATGTGTCACACCAGCATTTTAATGAAGACTTGCAAGAGTTGTTTACATCAGACATGGCTGTATGGGCTCAGTTCCCTTTGCCTTAAAAAAAAAACAACAACAACTAAGATTAAACGTTTTTTTCCTTTCAGTCTTAATCAATGACTATAGAGCCGTATCGAACCATTTCTTTTAATAGTACTCGTTAGAAAAATATCATGATGCCATCACCAATAAAATGTACTTATCTATAACTAAAAAACCCTTGCCGTATTGCGAAATTAAATGGTACTTTTTTCATAGCTAACACCATAACACAGGATTATAAAACCACCAATAACGCCCTCTTGACAGGGTTTTTTTAATTTTCTGGTCATGGTATATTTATTACCACCAATGCAAACAATAATGATTACGGATCGAATGGGTTATTTGGGAAATATAATTTTTGCAAACCCCATTGATGGTAATAAACATTGTAAAATTAGAAAGAAAGACTGAAGAAAGAAATGCATGGTGTGTGTGTAATTCTGTCATATTCTGGAACTTATAAAATATTACATCTTTGCCATTCACATCTTCTTGTCGTGTAGTGGCCGTGGCTGTCAGAATTGTTCAGGCCACCCGAAGGCTCCGACATGGCCTAGCGACTGCTGTCATAGGACAACATCGTATGTCGTATGACAGTAGCCGGGACCAACAACTTAACATCTTATCTTATCTTTTGTGCCTACCCCATTTTACACACTGATCATCTCAGTGTACAGGTTTCTTCACCGTTAGAGCAGTCGGTAAATGTACGTAAGTCTTCGAAAAATACGAAAAACTCATTGATACATGGCACTGCACGGTTTCGAACCGGACCACTCGCATGGGAGTCCGGGTGTCCTAGTCACTGTGCCACCGACGCTCACTGACAACTTAATATGCTCTCAAACGCACGGAGGAGCTATCTACATGACAAGTAGGCTTGTAGTTTATTTTTATTTTTCAACAAAGTTTCTTGTGCCCATTCTCCTCAAGCTAAAAAAGTTTTCCCAGAATATTTTCGCAAATTTTTACACTTTTTTTGTGTCGTACAATTTCGCTCAAGTGGAATGAAAACTTGGCGTTATTTTACATGCAATCTAAGTCGCAATGTGAAGTGTAATCTTGCGGATTGTCCGTCGACTCAGCCACGTCGACATCGTCACAGAGCTATGTTAGACAGTAACTCGACCTTTGCACATTTAATTAAATACAACATAAAAAAGAAATAAAAAGAAAGAAAGAAAAAAAAGAAATAAAAAAAAAAGAAAGAAAGAATAAGAAAGAAAGAATTTATTTCCAAGACAAACAATTAGGTACAGAAGATAAAAATTATCATAACTTTGTACGAATATAAGATAAATAAACAAAAGTAATTAAGTTTGATGAAGGTGGTGTTCGATTAAAGAGATTGTGAACAAGCCGAACATTATCGGAGAAACGAAAACAGCTCGACTCCGTTGGCTCGGACACGTCACTAGGATGGGGGAGGATCGGGCAGTTAAACGAGCGTATGTGGGACGGACGACGTCCGGTCGGACGTCCCAGATACCGCTGGCGTGATGAAGTGGAGAAGGATCTGCGTGAGCTCTAGGGGCCTGACTGGCTCGAGACTGCGCAGGGGAGAGAGCGATGGCGCTCTTTAGTATCGGAGGCCAAGATCCACTTCGGGTCGCTGCGCCAGCGGAGTAAGTAAGTAAGGTGGTATGCAGCACCGGAAAAAGGGGACTGCCTCAGCCTGTTGCCGTAGCTGCTTTAGCACTGAGGCACTGATTTTCAGGCATCACCTGAGTGCCAGGGATCACTCCCTAATGGTAACTAACATTGAAATACATATGCTAAATATTCAAAACAATTATCTAAATAAATTATACTAAAAAACTTATATTACCTACTGTGACCTACTGTTAATTTACTCGCAAAATCGCCTGTTATACTGATTTTACAAGTAAAAAGACCTGGTTCAGGTCGTTCCCTGCAGAGAGTGTCCCGAGGAGGTTGGCGGCGTTGTCCCGCTATATGGCGAGTCTGAAACGTTGGGCAAAGTAATACATTAACTGCTTTTTAAAATAATTTGTCCCATCTAAACTTTACTTAAACGGTGATGTTTCTATGTAGGTACATTATCTTAGAGCGTCGGTGGCGTCGTGGCTAGGACGTCGGATTCCCATGCGGGAGGTCCCGAGTTCGAAACCAGGCAATGAAATGTACCAGTGAGTTTTTCGGTTTTTCGAAAGACTTACGAACATTTATTTATTTATTAACACTTTAATGCACAAAAATAGTACATGAGGCGAGCTTAATGCCATGCGGCATTTTCTACTAGCTAACCATTGGGTCATACAGATATTGCAAGGCAGGTGCATATAAATTAAATAGAAGAGATTTACTAATTATTATTATTTACCGACTGCTCTGACGGTGAAGGAAAACATCGCGAGGAAACCTGCACACTGAGATAACCAGTGTGTGAAATGGGAAGGCAAATGGCAAACCACCCCATTAAATCTGCCACGAGCGTCGTTCTATGTGATTAACTCCTTAGAATGATCACGACCCTCAGGAATGAGGAATACGACTTAGTAAAGACTATTATCTTACCTAGATTTCTTAGGCTGCTGAGCGAAGATTTTATGAGGTTTGGTGGAAGAGTGGCCCCGTGAATCTGTCTATAGATGTATGTAATCTATACAAGCTGAAGTTGATATACTCTGCAAATAAGCACGTTTACTGTGTCCTTTCAAAACGGTGGGGTTATGAGATTGGCTGCATATGCAAACCTATGCAAGTACGTAAGATAGAGCAGGAATTTTGTGTTATTTTTCTCTTCTAGATCCAATTTCACCAGCTGAACTAAATCTAGTGTTAATGTATGATCAGTATAGATCTTTAGATCTAAAAGTGAGCAAATGTCAGTAGGTTTTAAAGAAGGAAAGGTTGAGGCTTTTCTGGAATAAACCAATATGACAATATGTTTCAGGGGCAGTTGAGCCTTTTAGCAAACGGTTTGAAGGGTGTACGGAGTTATACCATTAAATCTCTGATCTAACATAATTTGGGTTCCTACTCCAAAAATTTTAAATGCATTTCATGGCTTTTCGAGCAATGAGTTGCCTAGGAACCTCTTCCACGGAACTTTTCTAAACTATCACTAAGAACTGAATTTACTCGTAATTACTTCATTCAGAAAGATAGATAGATAGATAGAAACACTTTATTGTACACAAAATCAGGAAAAGTAAAAACTACAGGAATAATAACACGATATGTACAAAGGCGGCCTTATCGCTTAAAGCGATCTCTTCCAGGCAATCTTTGAAGGAATTACGAGTAAATTGCCAGTTACTTCCTGAGTTTCCATTGAGGGATACGACGTAGACTGCCACATATATTAGGGGTAAACGTAATAATTTAAAAGGTAGTTCCGGACACGAAACTCTTAGTCGAAATTCGTAATCCCTATTTACTTACTAATTGTTTAGGTTTTTTATAAGTATGTGTTTGTTATCTGTTTCCATCCTTCACACCCCTCTTCCTACAACCCTCACGGCAGCTATTGTCTCTAGCTTTCAATAATGAATGCCATATTTTACGTCTTTGATGTTAAAAGTTCCTCTAGAACGTTTCTCGACGATTAATAGTCTAATTAATTAGCTTTTTACCCTAATTATGACAAAGTGTAGACAAGATAAGTAATGTCATTCACTTTGATTGGAAATTGAGAGGGGCTTTCTTTGTTTTCGGCAAGTTCATTGACACTGAAGTACAGTCAGCTAGGTATAGGAAATGGTAATTAATAAAGCGCCAAAATGTACGTTTGATATTTTCCCAAAAACTACTGGACCGATTCTAAAAATTCAGTAGCTTTTATATTGATTTTAAAGGGGGGATTTGTGAGGGGTTAAAAAGAGTATAATTTAAAAAATTGCAACATACAACGGGTGTAATAGTGACATATTAGGTATTTTAACGTCGGTTAATATCGGCCTTAAAGATCATATTTACATACCTTTCTCATTATATATCTAGTATCTACTAAAACCAATGCAGGCCAAAGACCGCTCCAAATGGAGGAAGACGTCGGAGGAGGCAGCGACACAAGCTGGCAAGCACGCTGTCAGGAAAATAAACCGAGGAGATGGAAACGAGGGAGACTTCCTGTGCGACGTGTGCGGCCGTCGATGCCTCTCCCGGATTGGTCTGCAGTCACGTATGAAAACGCATCGCATATTATGAGAGCAACAAGGGCATCTTCGCTTTCGAAGCCCGGCAAGAAGAGAAGAAGAAGAGACAATACGAAAACCTGTATGTGAATTCAAAATATTCCTTTTACACCCTGTATATCGCAACGTCAGGACAGGAGATTGCCCGACGAAAATGGTGCTGGATACGCTACGAAGAGGGGAGACAAATTCCGCAAGGATCGCGTTCGAGTGGCAGCCACGCGGGAAGAGAAAACCTGGCCGTCCTGTACACACGTGGAGGCGAACTGTCGACTGTGAATTGAAGGCAGCAGGGTTTGAGTGAAGCTAGGAAAGTGGCACAGGACAGAGCTGCGTGGAGGCCCTCAGTACCTCCGAGGTACCATAGGACGACAACAACAACAACATATCGCAACGTCATGTCGATTATTTCAGTAAAGCTTGCCATTATTTAAAATTAAATTACGAACAATTTCGTGCACATTACCATTATAAAGGAACATTCTAGATGCAAAGAACAAAATACGCAGAAGTGGCATCAATCCGAGCTCTTCAGACGAGAGTGAGCAAATCGAATTTGTGACGTGCCGCCTATCAGTTTCCATCACATGCGGCGCTCAAATTGAATCTGATACGTATTACGGTATTCCCATACCACAGTGTGATAATGAAACACACTACAGTACAATATTTTCCGGTGGTGGTGCAAATTACGGGTAATTTTAAAGTAAACAATAATTAAAGTGCAGTGTTTGAGTGTAATTTAAAATGTATCGAGTGAGACACATGGACGTATTCCTGATATCCCACACACAGGGAAACCTAGCTGGGAGTCAGATAGCCAGACATTAAATAAGGGTGAGTGAGTGCATATTTTGAGCCCTGAGTCAGGTTACATCTTCAAATACCTATCTCTTACCTGTACCTACTTATGTAAATGTAAATAAAAATAAATTGAAATTGAAATACACCATGTTTTTTGGTTATGCATTAACTTCGACACTGTACTCAGAACACCAAGAAGTCATTTGCTATATTATCACATTTTTAAATATTCATACAACTTAAAAAAAATATTAATTGCCTTAAGTTACCTAGTATGCCTCTTTATCCGAACTGGCAACGTCACATTTTGATTAATTTAAACTTGACAATTATGACATAAGTTATTCATAACATGTGCAAACGAAAGGCAAATAGTTTGTTACAATTTTGTTTCAGGTTTTGCTAATAAATTAAGACCCTTACTCATTGTATAATTCAATTAAATTTAATAAAATAAAAAGGCAGGTAAGTCGTAAACGAAACGTTTTTGAGGATAACTTCCATTGTCAAATATATTATGTAAAAGCTACAGAAGAGTTTGGCGTAATTAATGCATATCCTCAAAAACACGGTGTATAGTAATGTAACCAAAATGCTGTGAAGTTGCACAGAGTCGGTGCACGTCTAGTAGCAAAAAATTAGGCGTGCATTTTTCATCTGTAACATGCGCGAAAATGTGTGCGCTGATATATTCATATCATTGGGCGTAAAACGCAGTGTTTTCACAACGATAATGATATCGTCGATTGTCGAATCTCACACAGTACTAAACGCTGTCACACTATATCGTCCATGACACCATACATATCGCTGTCGTGTCAGTGTCGTTATAGTCTAATGGGAAAACGCCCATTTTAGCACGTTACCTGCCGATATTTATACCATACTTTATTTGCTAGCTTCAGATACTGCATTTCTATTACTGTCTCTACCTCTCTTCGACCTGTTTAGCCGCTTCTCTCCACCAAGATCTATTAGTGTCAATGGCTCGGCTCACTGTATGCTTTTTAGTTTGTGACGCAAACGTAAGTAGATATGTATTGCATAATAAGGACGTAGAAATTATTACATACCTGAAGGTATTAGCATTGTGGATGGATAAAATAAAATGACGTTTTGCTGATGTTATATTACGTCTGAATATGGAGACATTTTTGGGGTAAAATTTTACAGTGCGGGAAGACCACGTGTCGCACCCGTGTATCCAATCTACAATAGTCGCCTACGGCTCTTGTTGAGAAATAACACTCATAGCGATAATTTGGTAAGTCCCGAACTTGTTAGACAAGCTATTAGGTATATTTTACTTTTATTACTTATCTTACTTATCTCATAGAACTGGGAAATCTTTATTTATCGTAGTTCACTTTGCCTTTTAATTGGCTTGAAAACTCTACCGGTTTGGAAAATTCGAGATAAAGGGTGCCCAGAGAGTATCGAATTAAACTATTTCTCGAAGGGGAGGCAGGCAAAGCAAACACGAAGGTTTCAATTCCATTCATTCAATTAGCGTTGCCTAGCAACCGACACGAGTGGGTTCTATTTTCACAGGATTCATTTACCTAATTTACGGTTTTGGGAGCTGGGGTTAGCAATTCGTTAATAATAAAATAACTTTGGATTGACCACAGACATAATGTAGTGATCGATTTCGGTAGTTATGTGTTGTAGTTCTGTACATAGGATGCCGACGTATTTTCAGACCCATGGAGCAGAATTTGCAAAAAAAATTATATTGTTTCTAAATTCGGGTGTTAATCTTTAAGATAAGTAAGTTTTTAAGTTTATTTTGTACCTGTTATATATAATTACTGAATGCCTGGTGCTTTGGAATATTCTGTAAACCAGACATCTTTATAGTTATAAAAAAATAAAGAAAAAGAACTAGTGAACTTTCTGTTCCATTACTTCTACTATACAAGGTGAGTGCTTTTTAGGGCTAAATGTTTTAATAAATAAAATAAAAAATTATTATTGTAAATAATATTAGTTTTTTATCTACTTCGTGGGGTGTTGATGGTGTCCTGAAACTGAAATACAGGTTTTCATAGTTAAGGCTGTAACGATGTCGACTTCATCGTCCATATCAACCTCCTTGCCATCAACTTCAACCTCATCGTTAGCGTTTATCTCATCTCATTTCGTATTGGCATCTTCATTTCTTCATTTAAATTCAAATCATGTTCCAATTCCATTTCTAAACTTCATTATTCCATTAATTTCATTGTTTTATTTGTATTTTCACTTTTTATCTGTATTTTGTCTCGAACGGACGTCTCCCGTTTACTTTTATTTCCCACTACCTATTTTCTGTGTTACTATTTGTGTTCTTTTCCTTCAAATATGTTATTTATCAACAAATTCTTCTATTACTTCATCTGCGCACTGTCCTAGAACCCTGCTATCCGGCAATAAAGGACAGACCGTAGCAAGGCACCAGTCTCTCACATCTTTTGAACTATTATTATATTCTTTATGTAATGGTTAATACTTGCGGTAAGTACCAACAGGTACTTGGTGAAACTTGTAGTACATGATTAGACTTAAATAATATACTGTTTCACGGTGTTTCATTAATTACGACCGGTTTCGTTTACACATCTTCAGGTGTTTGTTTATAATTATTTTCTTAATTATTATAAACAAATACCTGAAGATGTGTAAACGAAACCGGTCGTAATTAATAAAATACAATAAAAAAACCGTGAAACAGTATATTATTTAAGTCTAATCTTTATGTAACGTTTGTTGTGAGAAAATTTCTCAAAGGTTTATAAGTACCTTATTTGATTTGAATAAAACGGATAAAGTACTTATAATTTGTTTAGGGTTTTCATACAAAAATTAATTCAACAAATAAGTTTGTGTAAAAACATTACGAAACCCACAGATTGACTATTTGGACATTTTGCCAGTCGTTTTAAATTTAATACTAGAATTTCAAAAGTGAAAAATGCATTTTAATTTGCTCGAAAGCAGCTACATGTCATCTATAGATGTACTTAGAACTTTTCATTCTGTCCACGTGCCCGCGAATGTTGGGGTCATTGTGAATGCGAACAATGGTACATATTTGCACGTACCTTGCTTGATTTACATGTTTATGTTATGAGACATGTTATAAATTGTTTCGTTTTACATAATATAGACCTCCGGTGATGGTCTCATCATGGAATATGATTTAGTCGGTGCGTTTTATACGCGGCTTTTTTAATTTTTAAATATTTGTTTTTAAATTAAATAATTTTTATTGAAAACATCACAAATTAGTAAAACGAACAATACCCTGACTCCCAAACTAGGTGAACCTGTATCTTGGGAGACAGTGCTTTCCCAAAAAGAAGGTATTCAATAATGGTCAGCATTCATCCCATAGACAACTTGGTAGCTATCCATGGGACAAATACCGCCCCCTACTGAATACCAAGCTATAATTATATTTCTTCTTTTACACTTTTGTGTACAGGTGAGCTTAATGCCTTGTGGCATTCTCTGCCAGCTGACCTTTGGGCATGCAGATTTGTAACGGAGGTGCAGTGGCAATTAAAAAAATCACTAGAAACTTACTTAATAATTATGTAAATTTTATATATTAAAATAACAATATACTTACTTTTTGTGAAACAGTGTTAAGTAAGCCACTGAAAAAACTTCTCGTCTCTTGTTAAGTTGACAATTTGACAAAAACTCTACAACATTTTATTGTTTTCCTAAACTTAACAGATTAACATCATTTTGAAAAGAAAAAAAAAATATATTTTTTGAAAGTAAGATAATAAAGGCTAGGATTACACTGACTACACCGGTCCGGGTCCGGTTCCAGCCACGTTTCGGATCGCGATTTTAAGTAGAAGAGGGCGGAGCGATGTGATTGGTTGCAGCGAACAGAGCCGGGGCTGGAACCGGACACGTGAAGTCCTAGGCAAAAGGTTAGTCAACATGTAAGCGGCTCTACAGCGGCCTATTATTTCAATCATCCAGGTACAGTGATCAACAGAATAAGCTGTCCATTCTACTATGGAAATAGAACTGTATGTTGGTATAAATATAACTGTTTGTCGCTAACGTAGGTTTCGTCGTAATTAAAAAAAATGTTGATGGAATAAGAATAAGTTTATTTGTGCGGTAAGATGACAAAGTATTCAAAATCCATACACCAGTAGGAACTTAAGCATAGGTTATAATAATAAGGTGGTAATAAGACGTTACTTTGCGGAAACCATTATTTGTCATCTTTTGCGATTGTAAATCCTTCTGGATTTGGTAATAGGTAGTTAGTTACATTATGCCAATTTTTTTGGAGCATAACCGAACTTTTTATATTAACATTTTTTCTTATTAATTATTTTAATTATTCTGGGAAGAAGGACCCGCCACTCACCCTCGGATTCGCCCTTCCCAACGATTACCAAATCCAGAAGGATTTACAATCGCAGAGGATAACAAATAATGGTTATTGGATTTCCGCAAAGTAACGTCTGATTCCATCATCAATATATTCTTATTTTTTTTAAATTATGACTAAACCGTCGTTTGCGACATACAGTTCTATTTATACCAACATACAGTTCTATTTCCATTGTAGAATGGACAGGTTATTCTGTTGACCACTGTACCTGGATGGTTCATGGAGATTTCCCCAAGGATTCTGTGTGGACGGTTCATACTGCGAATGCAGAGTTTTTGATGTTCCGTGTGTAAGGCACTTTATTTTCATTGTTCGGTTACGTTTTTGACGTGAATGCGTCTGTAGTTTTAGTCTGGATTAATGAAAATAACTGTATCACTGCGTTAGAAAACTAATTGTAGAAATGATAGCTCTGCTTAAACCATGTTTTGACTCCTGTTTATTTAATATAATTACACATTATCACGTATTATATACAGCCTACATATTTTATTTAGGCGAAAACCATTAGCTACTATTATTTTTTAAATATGTTCGTCAAACAGTAGATAATCCACCTGATAGTAAATAACCATCTTTGCATATTTTAGGGGTGGATAATAAATGACCTGTCATCTTTAGTTTGATGTCTGTACTGTAACCATGTTTGTGAATGTGAGCCGTTTTTCAAATAAAAAAAAAAGATCCCCTACAATAAAGAAAAAACCCACCTAAATAAATGTCTACATCCACATCCCTGAACTGAAAGAAAAGATAGTTTACTTTAGTTATTTTTTCAGTGTGACCGGTTTTTTTTGGGATGAAAGATTTTTTTCTCCACATCATGACAAAGCCCCCTGAAATGCATTTGTTTAAATCCAACTACAAATAGGTAGTAATGTATTGACAATGGATATTGTGTCATGAAAATTATGCAGGCATGCATTGATACTGCCTTTTGTTCATGAACATGACATGATATGCGAGCCTTCATGCAAGTATTTTTTATTTGTATTTATAGTCGATTGACAGTATCAAAGTTATGAATTTTCATGCATTTACCCTGACCAGGAATATAAAAACCCTGTCTAATGGGCTCCATTAGTAATTATATAATCTGTGTTACAGAGATCGCTATGAAAGAAATGGTATCTTTTCATTCCGCTCTATGGCAAGGGTTTTTTATATTCCTGGTTTGTTTGTTTATGGTATGATTAGAGGCCAACCTATTGTCAGAGTTGTTCAGGTCGCCCGCAGGCCTCGACCGCTATCGTCAACAACCGGGACCGACTGCTTAACGTGCTCTTCGAGGCACAGAAGGGCTCATGTGAAATATGCGACTAGCGGTCACCCATCTTGGTACCGACCGCGCCCAACGTTGCTTAATCTGCAAAATCACTTTCGGACCGTGCTCGCAACTAGGCTACGAGCTCCTGGCCAGGGCATAGTAAAGCGCAACAAAGGCCTGGACTACATGCGCCGGTTTCAGCCCTGGTTCGGTTCGCTGCAGACAATCACGAGGCGCTGAATTTCAGTTGGGGGAGGGTAGAACGCTTGTGATTGGCTGCAGCGTATTGAACCGGCGTTGGAACCGGACGCGTATAGTCCAGCACTAAGAATAGCACCACGAACAATTTATCGATTAAGACATAAAAATAAAATTAAGGAAACTGCCCAAACATAAAGCGCCCTTAATGAAATTTATTTAAAGCAACATCACACTTTACAGCGTCATAAAATTTTATCTCCACACATAAATATCGGAATTTCCAAAAAGGTCACCTTAATTTTTGAGACCCTTAAAAGACTTTTCTTTTCGGGGGGAAACGCTCATGCTTACCTCTTCGCCGCATGGGGGAGACGAAGAGGTTATGCCGGACTTTTACCGGCCAAAACCCCCCCGGTGTTCCTGCGCACCGCCTGACGGCGAAGCCACGGGAACGCTTGCGCATAACTTCCGCGACTTCGCCAGCGGGTGTCCGCATTACGGACCCAACTCTGGGGACTCACGTCCCCATTCGGCTTGTGGTGGCGTGCCGGAACACGGGCACGCCAGACCAACTCGAGGACCTGTTATCAGGCAATGGACTCCCCGTGTCCATTGCCCGGAGCCCCTCTTTAAGGGGGAAGGTGGCGAGCGTGAGCCAGCCGCCTTCGCCCGGTTCTCCTACGGCGGATCGGGTCGGACGAAGAGACCCTTAAAAGACTGAGTTGTCTCTATTGAGATAGTATGTGTATCTATGGAACTATCAAGGAAAGTACCCCAAGTGTCCGGCTTCGGTTTGATTCATTTTAAGATATATTGCAGAGCATTGAAAAATAACGGACCTATATTTTTTTATCAACCCAAATTCATATTTAGTGTCAGAAATCGTCATTTAAAGTTTTTGAATTTATGGACATAGTGAAATCAGTTATTTCCCCATTAAATATTTATATGTTCGATAAAAAAAACAGTTCTATTATTTTTCAATGCTCTGCAATATATCTTAAAATGAATCAAATCGGAGCCGGCCGCCTCAAATCGGAGCTGAACGGCTAAGGAATGGAACAGCCTGCCGGCGTCTGTATTTCCCAAAACCTACAACCTTGGGATCTTCAAGGCCAGAGTGAATAGGCATTTACTGGACCCGCATGCTCCATCGTCGACCTCATCGTTGCTTACTATCAGGCGAGATCGAGGTCAAATGCGGGTTTAGTAGTATATAAAACAAAAAGCCGGACACTTGGGGTACTTTCCTTGTAAGTACCTAATAAGAATTTTAAAGTATGTTCACATTTCTCTCGATTTTGATACTTGAGGCTTATTGTTATTTGAGAATTAAACAGAAATTAACTTAAGGAAAACGCGTAACTACGCGAAGCAAAAAAAAAGAGAATTATGACTTTCGCTGACTATGTAATGTATGTATAATATATTATGTAAGTATATAGGGTGTAAAAAGCTTCCTTGGAAGCCGAAAAAAAGTCAGCTATTTCATACATTTCGATCGTGTACGTAAAGTCGATCAGAAGGTATACCATCTATCAAAATCCTTCGATTATATCTGAATCTTATTATGTCTGCGCCATAAGATATATTTTGCAAATTCTCAATTTTAACGTTTTGGGTAATTTGACCCGTGGTCGACTGTACCTATTGACCTTTTGTATGGAACAGCTGTTTTTTTTTTGCGATTTCAGAGTTGGTCCCGTAGTGAAAGTAGTTCAGTTATGGATATTGAACACCAATTTTTCGGACTATAGGGGGTTTTTGTTACACCCAATAATTAAATGACAATTTGGTAGAGGCAGATAGCTGTGGGGGGATGGAGGCCCCCCACCCCTAAACCCCCAGACTATGTTCACTCTAGCCGCTGGTTTACGCGAGCCATAAAAACACCAGACACGTCCACACCTCTCATTAATATTTATGAATTTGAGGCCTTATTATGTTTTACTTTACGTTATCGAATAGCAAACTGAAAAGTTCGTGATTGCGTGGGTGGGAGGGAGATGATGGAATCTTCCTTATCTATGTCGGCAGGCAGAATTATTTATAGGTGCAAATGAGATAAGATTAGACTATAAGAGTACCTTATTGCACAAAACTCATTATAATACAATGCGTATTACATTACATACCTTCACGCTATCTCCCTTGCGGGGTAGGCAGAGAGAACAGAGCGCCACGAATCTCTTGCTTTTTATTTTTTTATTTTTTTTATTTACTTCTAAACCCGCATTTGACCTCGATCTCGCCTGATGGTAAGCGACGATGAGGTCGACGATGGAGCATGCGGGTCCAGTAAATGCCTATTCACTCTGGCCTTGAAGATCCCAAGGTTGTAGGTTTCGGGAAATACAGACGCCGGCAGGCTGTTCCATTCCTTAGCCGTTCGCATAATGAATGAAGAAGCAAATCGCTGGAATTAGGTCGTGCAATTCCGATGCGCACTCTCCGAAATGTATCCTATAAAATACCGATAGACAGGCAACCTTGCGCCGATGTTCCAGACTTTGCAGTCTAGCTTCCACCAGCGATTCGTCACCTATAAGGCGCTTAGCGCGTTTCTCCACTGAGTCAAGGGCAGCCAGTTGGTATTTAGCTGAGCTGCTTCCTCTACAGTACACGCATGCTCGCCATATGTAATTACTAATCCTGTAATATAGTAATGTGGTGACGCACAACGCGCGCCACTACGATACAGTACATACTCACATCGGCGTAGAACGCGCTATCGAAATTTCCTAGGACTTCGTATATATACGAGTTCCAAACATCCACAGTTGGACCAGCACATCTGGTCACCAGGCACAACACCCCGCCTGGTGGAAGATCTTCCCTTTTCCCTTTCATACAGCTGACGTTACGTCATTCCATGTCCTCACATAGCGCGTACCTACAATAACACACGTGAGTGCGTCGTCGCCCTTTTTCTTTTCTAACTTGGCGGACACACTCTGTGTGTCTAGATAGTAGAATACAAATGTAGGCCTGCTGAGCTGAGAGCTATCTCTTCCAGACAACCTTTCGGAGGGTCGACTGGAACCGTACCCGTGAAGTCCTAGCCTTAGTCCGGGTACCTATTCTCTAAAATAAACAGCCAATGAGCATCAAAATAAACTGGGCAGTGTTAATAAACTGACCGGAACACTGTACGTCTCATGCATAAGTATTAGAGAGGCAGTGTCCCGGAATAGTGTCGAATTTATCCCGGGACCCTCAGGAACCCGGGATCCGAGAACCCCGGGATAGTAATTGCTTAGCGTAAGTATTAATTTGATTACGGGTAAATTCTTACTGCATATACAGACTTTGTGTTTACGAACACTCTATATATCAACCTGAGTTGAGTATATCGAATATATAACAGAAGATATTTTTACTACTTGTCTATAGTTAGCAAAACGACGATATTACGACACAGGAGCAAGCGATTATGACACAGCAAGAATCCAATGCCACTGTTTAACAGTCTCTCGTTCTTTTCCAATTAAATAGCGATTATGTCTGACGCAGAACCGACAACCGTTGGGGTAGACGAGTTCTGGAGTGGAGACCGCGTACAAGAAAGCTCAGTATGGGACGCCCCCTGCCCGGTGGACCGACGACCTGAAGAAGGTTGCTGGCGACGGTTGGATGAGAAAGGCGGAGGACCGGGTCATGTGGCGCGCCCTGGGAGAGGCCTATGTCCAGCAGTGGACAGGTAGGTAGATAGAAAGATAGCGATTATGTTTACAAATCGATCCAATTTTAAGTACAAATCGTATTCTGTTAACATCATGCTATAACAAGAAATCACACAAGTGGAAATGTATTATTAGCATATTTTTATTTATATATTCCAAGCCTGTTGTTAACTACAACTATTTATTTGTCTGTAAATTTCTCTAAGAGTAAATAAATAAAAAATAAATAAATACGGGGATAAACGAAAACGTCCGAAGCTGCAATTTAGTTTTTACTGAGTTTACGTTATAGGTATTAGTAAAATCGGGCCCTTGGAAATAATGGAAATCTGACTAGAATATGTCATCACGCAATACGTAGAATGAAAAAAAGCATATATTCCTTTAATGTTACGAAAGTTTTTTTAGCTGGCAAAGTGATAAGACAAACGAACTGCCCGACAAAAACACCAAAGGCCTCAAACTCCGAAAATTAATAAAGCAATTCCGACGCTCGCGATTTATTTGACAAATTCAATAAAAGAAACTCAATTTTCATACAAAGGACGAACGATTCGAGCCCAGCGATATTTCTGCGTACCAAGCATTAATATAATGGCCAGTAAATTAACTCGGCCGAAATCACCCGGGTGGAATGCATAAAATAAATAGACCGAGAGCCGGCACGTTTGTTTTTATCTTGTCGAACGCCGAATTCATAGGGCCGATAATCGTTGACATAAAGTTTTATGTGGTGCTACTGTGATAATAATTTGCGTTCGCAGTCTGTTTTGTTTGTTATCTGAGTTTCAGCGCTTTGTTACTGTTGGTGATGTTATTATTGTAATGAACACTTTATTACAAAAAACTTTATTTACTAGAACGGTTTTGCAAATTCTGTACGTGTTACTTACGCACTATGTTATACCTTTATCGCGGTAGTCCAAAACCAGTGTTACCAGTTATAATAATATGTAGAAACAATATTTTATTGTGTAAGTAACATAATCAGGAATATAATAGGGCTTTCTATAAATAGTTGCAGAATTATATATGAACTCCTATAATAAAAGTGGTTCCTCTGTCTACCCCTTAGGGGATTATGGACGTGAGAGTTATATATATTTTTATTGCATTTATTATAAGTAAGATTTGTTTAACGCAAGTAATATAGGTATTTAGCTTATGATAAAAAAATATGGAAGAAAGTCGTCAGTTAATTTAACCTCTTAGGCTTGCCATAAAATTTCCTTGCAAATATTCTACCTACCCACTAATAAGAATAAGAATAAGTTTATTTCTGCGGTAAGATTACAAAGTCATAGTCCATACACCAGTAGGAACTTAATCATAGGTTTATATAAAACTAAATAAAATTAGTGAGCAACAAGTTAGTTTACAATAAACGCTGACCTCCGAACTAGGAAGTTCCTGTATCACGGAGGATAGATCTCTTCGGTGACCAGTGCAAATGAACACATAACAGAACATGGGAAAATATAAAACTGACAAAATTTAAAAGAAAGACAAAAAAGAACAATAATAAAGATAAATGACCCACCGTGATATATTTTAGTGGAAATTGACCGTATTTATAACTCAGGTTCTTGAACTAAATATTACCTAGCTCATGAGGTCACTCTTCAGGAGTGTATATCAGTCACACGGCACTAGTCATCAAGTTAGATGGAAGATATAATCGCCGCGGACTCCCGCTCGCCGCTTGATAAATATTGATGTGTACTCGATATCGCCGTGTTGGCTCCCGGGCGATCAAACACCACAGTGTGCAGGAAAATAGCAAAAAACGGGATTTTGCAAAATCCCTAGTGATGTAAAGAATTTAAATGTTAATCGCGTCAGGTTTTGAGGAAAATGGAAAAAAATAAGAGCGGTTTTTTCGGCTTTATGTTGTTTTATTTTTTTATGAATTAGTAAAATTCATTATTACATAATTTAAAGGGTGAAGCAGAAATTTGCAAAAAAAGAATTTACAGATAATTCAATTCAATTCATTTATTTATTGCTTAAACAATGAGCATACCAGATGTTGGTGTTTTATATAGTAACATACATAGTTTAGACCTTCGGTGTTGCAATATAACATATCAGTACCTATGCTATACATAGATAAGATTCAAGTTAAAATATTAAATAGAACTAAATAGAATAGAATAGAATAAGTAATAAATTTGAATTGTAACTCCATCTCTAATCATCTTTTACGACTCTATTTCAAGATCTTATTTTTGTTCACAAGTCGTTCAATGGTCGATATAGGAGGTCAATAAAGACATTATGTTATACACATTCATAAAGCAAGTCTTGAAATGACCTTTAAAAAGACTTTGAGCAATTGGCAATTTTACCTCTTTATTATAAAGCTTTTAAGTTAAAAGCTTAACCCAAACATCGACACGTAAAACCGCGTCGAGAACCCTTTAACTTCACTTAAGTATAACTCGGACACTTCATTACCGTTAAGGCTACGCTACTCGAAACTAGTAAAAAGCTCTCACGCACAGCTTCTGTTATCCCATTACACGTAGCCCGTATAAACATCTAATTCTTTCCTGCGCACCTCAGTCAACCTTCCTTCTCTAACAAATAAGCCTATCTCGTTTCGTTTCAGCACGGGTTTCAAGCGGTTCGAGCTCATAGTTTCGCCCGAAAGCTCGCGGTGCGCGGTCGTGTCAGTGAATCTCTATTTAGCGTGATCACGTCTTTCAATAGCCCGGACATTAATGAAAAATTAATGAAAACTCCAGTATAACGATCCCCTTGTAATCAGGAGGGCTGGTGACCGTTTGATTGAGCTTTGTGATTGGATACTGGTGATGTAGTAACGAGTAGTCTCGGTAAGTGCTATGTTTCAATTGGTTTCAGTGACTTCAGGTGGGACGATAGCGGAATACGTATTTTCCGATTCTGATTCAAATGGACTCATTGGTTTATTGTATTTGTATAATTTTGTATGTTTATTATTTTTAACCAAAAAAAGATAGGTTCTCTAGTTTGACCCGTATGTATATTATCGCGATTTACTCAAAAACTACTATATCGATTTTGATTATTCTTTCATAAGTGTGATCTTCATATTCTGGGAAGCTTTATATTATATAAAACACTAGCATTAACCCGCGACGTTGCTTACTAGGGAGTCATTTCAACACAAACACTCTGCCTTTAGTGTGTTAATTATTTTGGTTCGTCACAAATAAAATGATAAGTAGGTATATTTTTCTTTAATTATAAATAAAACGCGTCAAGAAGTCGTGTAATTATATAGATGTATTCTCACTGTCTGATGATTATACTGAAGTTATTATAGTTATGCGACATACCCTACATAACTTAGCTAATTTTTTTGCTAGATAACAGTCATAAATTATTTGTCAACCCGAATTAAAAGGTTATTCATGGGTTTTCATGTATCTGCGATACAATAATAATAAAATTCTTGAAATGCTAAAACAACCAGATTTTTTATTGGGCCATCTTTTATAACAACCGAAATAAAATTGTTTATACCCTCGTTTATTATTTTCAGCGACTATTTTGGTGCTTCACAAGTTCTCAAACTGTCACGCCGGACAGTTTGATTTAGGCTTGTTTTCTAAAACATTTTTATAATTTAACTTTCATGTTCCACTAACTATAAATTACACTCTATTTAGTGACAAATAAAATTTATGACTCTTAGACGGTTATTTTCCAAAAAAATGTAGCTAAGTTATGTAGGGTATGTTCCATAATTAATAACTTCAGTATAAACAGCTCGAACTACGGTAAATGCTAAGATTTTTCAGTAAAACCGAAGATTTACCACGTAATAACGGTAAATATCCGAATTGTTCTGTAATCACCGTTGATTTCGGACTTTTACCAACATTAACTCTGTAAATCATAGGTTTTACCTCAGAGACACGGTAAACGTTGAAAAAAGACATGTTTAAAAATCTACAGAGCTAAAACCAACCCGAAAAGCATTATTTCCGAGTCATTGCATTTCCCCCCTCACCCCAGGCAATCATATGAAAACAGTTTTTTCTGGGTAGTAATAAAAGATATAACCTAACGAAGGCTAGCCTTCAACGTTACCCATCTGTGTCGGTTTCGCTCCGACTTGTAAGTTAGCTTGATTTATATTTCCCCCTTTTTAATTATAATACCTTGTTTTCATTCCCTAAAACAACTTTTACCAATCATTATTGATTAATCTTCGCATGTGCCAAATTCTCGTGGTAAAAGCCTGAAAAATGTTCCGCTTTTATATCAATCCTTACATTTACCAGCTCATGTTGGTAAATCTTAAGATTTACAAGTAAGACCTAAGGTTTACCCCTATTCGGGGGTTTACAGTAACATAATCACCAGACAGAGAAAACATCTAATGATCGTAAATATAAACGTATATGTGTAGAATCATGAAAAAAAAAACATTAATTGCTTATGAAAAACAATTTAAGTAATAAAACAATGAATAAAATAGAAATAATAACTAATAACAACGTAAATAATGAATCAATACAATTTATATCTAAAAATGTTTAAACCACAAAACCTTACCATGCGTCATAGCATTATAAATAACATTACATGGCCATTTGAAGTTATAAAAATGTTTTAGAAAATAAATAACATTACATGACCATTTGTGACGAACCAAAAAATGGAAGGTACAGTATTCGTGATGAAACGACTCCCTAGCAATGGTTATAAAATTAATTAAAAACATTTTAAATTCCTTTTTTTTTCATTATTCAATTTTTAATTTGATGTCAAAAATATAAAAATAAAATAATAAAATCAATGTCATACTATAACTAGGTGAAAATTATATAATATAATTTCAGTCAAACAGCCCCCCGCGAAGTGCCCCCTGGCCGAAAGTACCCAGGATACTCGCGGCGTTCCCTCGCTGAATGGCGAGGGAAATGCGCTGTACTAAAAAGTGGCCGGCTCGCGGATCACCTCCTCTCTCCTTAATTCGTCTCCCCACAGCGCGAATCAGATCCTTGGCCTCGGAGTCCCATGGTCCCGCGGTTTCAACTGCCAAAGGCACGAAGGCGTACATCGATTCCAGGTTGGAGTACTTTAGGTGTTTCCTCTGGGCCGCCGCCTCGGCAGCTGCACCTGCAGTCTGCCGAGTGCTGGCGAGATGGCAGGGCGCGAAAGTGCTAACGCACATCGCGTCCCAGAGGAGACAGCGCCCTCTCGCCCATGGAATCAATGTAAGACCGTCCGGCCTCTAAAATTCCTTAGTTTTAATTAAACACACCATCCGAATGAACGGGGTTTGAACATCAGGTCAATGCCCCGGTATTTCATTGTACAAAAGGGTCGATTACAATAAATAAGCTTTTTTATAAACAAGGTTTTCCCTTCACCTGCGAGCGTCTAATTTCGTATAGATCCGACAATTTCCGTAGCACTTGTTTATTCTACGAGTCTACGCCGTAGGTCGCTACGCTGGATTCTATTATTGTTATTCTTGTACCCTTTTCTATTGCATTGCATTGTATCTTTTACTTCATTGTTTCTTTATCTTTTATTCTTTTGAAAAGATGATTGATTGTGCTACAATTTGAGAATCCCCTTTTCAAACAAGGGGAGTAATTTTTCGTCCTACGCATTTAAATATTGTAATTTTTTGGATTTTATTTTCCATTGGTCACATTAAAATGTTTATTAGCGTTACATAGTGGTGATGTAATGTAATACCTGGAATACATGTACTTTTATATGGTTCATTTTCTATATTTTCATACATTTTCAATTTACGCAAAGAAAAACTGAGGGTTATGATTTTGACTGGCAATGTACGTATTTTAGTATTACCTACTTTATTTTCTTAGGATAAATAATTTAGAATAGAATATAGAACCTCATATTTTAAACTGCAATTTGGAATAAAAACGCAATTTCCACTTGGATCCACTTCATTTGTTCCTGTTGGACCGAATAAATTATGACGTAATAACTCAACGGGTGCCAGCCCTAAATCACTGCGTATGGCAGAGTCTAATGGAAAGAGGAACATTTAAAACGTTTTTCCCGCAATTGAAAAAAAAAAGATTTAATTTTTACGAATAAAACTCAGCGAAAGCGATTTCATTGTTCAAGTGTAAATTTTAAAATCCTGACAGAAAAGAATGTTATAATTTTGACGCGTGATCTTTCTGTCGGTATGTCTGTGTTACCTACACATAGGTCTCTTCTCTTCTAAGTCGTTTTCCTCATTGCTGAGAGTCGTGATCATTCTAAGGAATTAATCACATACAACGACTCTCGTGGCAGATTTAATGGGGTGGTTTGCCATTGCCTTCCACATTTCACACACTGGTAATCTCAGTGTGCAGGTTTCCTTACGATGTTTTCCTTCACCGTCAGAGCAGTCGGTAAATGTACATAAGTCTTTCGAATATCCGAAAAACTCATTGGTACATGGCATTGCTTGGTTTCGAACTCGGACCTCCCGGACCTACACATAGGTACCTAATACTAATTACCGATAACCCAAATTTGATATAGTTTGTTTAAAAAAGTACATATTTTGTCGAGACGGATGGGGGGGATACCCTGGTGGGGATAACACGGATTTTAGTCATGTCTGATCAAAATCGATTCAGTGGTTAACTTAAGATCTTGGACTAACTTCGATGTCACTACTGGTTACATCACCAGTTAATGCGACTTGAACCTTGCCTAGCATTGCTAAATGCATAATTTTTTTAAAATAGTTCATTTTTTTGTGTCTGAGAGAATAATTTATTTAGTTCTAGTCAACTAACACTGATGGTTACGGTATTGACATCACCGCCAAAGTGGCGGTAACTGTCTCATTTTTAAGGCTGCGTACTAAAATTAACATGAAAGTAAAAAGTAATAAAAAATAATAAAAAAAAATACACTTTATTGCACAAATATAAAACAACAAACAAGTGATAGAAAAGGAAATAGTGAAATACAATTTAGACGGCCTTATCGCTAAGAGCGATCTCTTCAAGGCAACCATCAACTTTCCAGGAAACAACTAGCGCCTCTCTAATCATAAAAATCGATTACTTCCAATTACATGAAAATTTTGAAAAATGCAGGTTTTTAAGTCGTTCTATATGAAAAGTGTTTTTTCAGCACCACGCTATAAGCCTTATTCTAAGTCGTTTTCAAGACGGAAAGTGGCCACTATACGAAGATGACTTACTATAAATCTATAGATAGGCATAAAAACTCACTTTTCACCTGTAGAATACCGTAAAGATCTGTAGTTTTCAAAATTACCTTCTTTGAAAGAAATCGATTTAAATTGGAGTGGCGCAAGTTGTTTCCCGTGATTCCCTGAACGGAAATATAAAAACCATGTCATGAGGGCGCCATAGGTAGTTTTATACTCTTTTTTTATTTTTTATTTCTGCTAAACCCGCATTTGACTTCGATATCGCCTGATGGTAAGCATGCGGGTCCAGTAAATGCTTATTCACTCTGACCTTGAAGATCCCAAGGTTGTAGGTTTCGGGTTGTAGGCTGTTCCATTCCTTAGCCGTTCGCATAATGAATTCTGTGTTATGGAGATCGCTATGAAGAAAATAGTGCCATGTAAAAACATTTTGATTGCAAATTCGTTTTTTACGGTGCAGGAGTTTTTAAATGGTCATTATATAGATTTATAATGAATGAATAATATATTTAATTCTAATATAATACAGTATAGTATAATCAATATAGCATGCGGGTCCAGTAAATGCCTATTCACTCTGGCGTTGAAGATCCCAAGGTTGTAGGTTTCGGGTTGTAGGCTGTTCCATTCCTTAGCCGTTCGCATAATGAATTATGTGTAGTAGTAGCCAAAAGTATACACAGGTACTGTAACATACTGGACGCCCTCATAAATATACACATAGGACAGAAGCAGGCAGCTATCTACACGGCAACAATAGTCAGCAAAGTATTAGGAGACACAGTTTTTGTTAACAGGGACTCCGACCCTCCTCTTCCCTGAAGGTTTCGGGGCGGGAGGTCGGATAACCACCGATTACTTTTAATCGAGGCTCTTAGAGGTACTCACAAATCAATATTAATATTAATAAATTGTAAATAGTTATTTTATAAGATTATAACCAATGCTTGCTGTGCCCAAACCGGGTTCATGTTGAACGTTTAATAATTTTGTAACATCTGTATGACCACATGAGTGCAATAAATGATTCTATTCTATTCTATTCTACCATTTAACTCTAATGGTTTTAATGTTCAAGCCGCACCGATCCTTAAAGCAATAAGGCAGCCAAAGATACTCAACCAAAGCCAATCCAGAGATAATATAGACCGCCTATAAAAGGACTTCTTTCAAATAAATGTGTCACACCTTAGAGGGAATCGTGCGCCTTCCATCATAAGGTGTTATTATATCTACCGTATCGCGCTTCAGTAGCTGAATAGCTCTTCGAGAAGATGAAGACAAGCCGCTATACATTCCCCGAGGTTTCATGCCTGTCACGCCTCAAGCGAGTCGTAAAGCGCTTTACGCTGAAAATTGAAAGTGACTTCGGTAGTAAAACGTACGGGCGGAATGGCTTTACAGCGCTCAGCGCTGAAGAAATATCAATTTCGGGATTCAGCGCTTACGACGGGTTTTATGTTTATTTTTCTACTGGCATTCCCAGGGCCGTTTCAGTACGTGGCCCTCACTTTGGGGCCCCTTAAGAAACCTAACACAAACTTTTCAAAGCACATACGTGAGAAAGTGGAATCTGAAAAATACTGTCTTCGATGTAAAAAACGTTAATTTAAATTAAAAAATATTAATTATTATTATAATAATTTTATTATAAGTTAAATTTAATACATATATTTCGGATCATTACGATCGAAAAAAATAAGAAAAAAATCTACCTACAACTACTTACTACAAACTTTTTTTACCGGCGAATTATGCAGTTGTATTGTTGAGGTATAGGTATATTAGTAAAATGAGGTATCAGTGGATGTAGTGGTGTGTATGTAAAATGTATAGGTAGGTGAAAATGAGGTATCAGTGGATGTAGTGGTGTGTATGTAAAATGTATAGGTAGGTGAAAATGAGGTATCAGTGGATGTAGTGGTGTGTATGTAAAATGTATAGGTGAAAATGAGGTATCAGTGGATGTAGTGGTGTGTATGTAAAATGTATAGGTGAAAATGAGGTATCAGTGGATGTAGTGGTGTGTATGTAAAATGTATAGGTGAAAATGAGGTATCAGTGGATGTAGTGGTATGTATGTAAAATGTATAGGTGAAAATGAGGTATCAGTGGATGTAGTGGTGTGTATGTAAAATGTATAGGTGAAAATGAGGTATCAGTGGATGTAGTGGTGTGTATGTAAAATGTATAGGTGAAAATGAGGTATCAGTGGATGTAGTGGTGTGTATGTAAAATGTATAGGTGAAAATGAGGTATCAGTGGATGTAGTGGTATGTATGTAAAATGTATAGGTGAAAATGAGGTATCAGTGGATGTAGTGGTGTGTATGTAAAATGTATAGGTGAAAATGAGGTATCAGTGGATGTAGTGGTGTGTATGTAAAATGTATAGGTGAAAATGAGGTATCAGTGGATGTAGTGGTATGTATGTAAAATGTATAGGTGAAAATGAGGTATCAGTGGATGTAGTGGTGTGTATGTAAAATGTATAGGTGAAAATGAGGTATCAGTGGATGTAGCGGTATGTATGTAAAATGTATAGGTGAAAAAAACGAAGCAGAAAAGAAATATATTTATAAGTAAAAAAAGGAAAGAAAAAGGATAAGGATATTGAAAACGGTGCACAACCTACCTTTTTCAACCAAAATTACTCCACCAAAAGGTTGTCTGGAAGAGATCGCTTTTAGCGATAAGACCGCCTAGATTAAATTAATCGTTTCGTATGCACTGTATCACACTATTTTGTGGAATAAAGTGTATTCAATCATTCATTCAAAAAAGGAATAATATTCTTGGAGGGAGGGACACGATGAGATGACATATTTGATTGAGTTTTTATTAAATTGCAGCTTTTCGACTGATTTCTTATAATAATGATTTTTAATTTAAATTAATTTTATATTTTGACAAAGATATTCATAAAAATATTACATAATGAAATTAACATTCGCAATTGGACAATGGACATATTATCACTTCCTTACATAATAATTCGACGGTTATAATTTCAAAAGAGCGTCGGTGGTCTGCTCGCTGGACTCCCATGCGGGAGGTTCGGGTTCGAAACCATGCAAACCTGCACCAATGACTTTTTCCGATTTTTTCGAATACTTACGTACATTTACCGACTGCTCTAACGGTGTAAGAAAACATCGTGAGGAAACCTGCATGTCGGAGAAAATTAAAAGTTTTCAAAGGCGTGTGAAATCCACCAATCAGCTCTGGGCCCGCTCGGTGGATCATGGCCCGTACTCACTTTATACAAGGGAAATAAAGAAACTCAGAAAGAAAACACATTTATTCAACATTGCATTATACATGATTAGACTTTAAAAAAAACTTAACATTAAAAAAACAACACAATGTTAAAAAGACATGCTCAGCAAGGGGAGGGCTGTGTCCTAACAGTGGGGACATTATAGACTGATGATGAATTTCAACTATCGTAAGGGACATTTAATAGTATGTCCCTTACAACATTTTAAATTCTAGGAACGCACTATGTGAGGACATGGATGACGTAACGTCAGTTGTAGGAAAGGGAAAAGGGAAGATCTTCCACCAGGCGGGGTGTTGTGCCTGGTTACCATATGTCCTGGTCCAGCTATGGATGTTTGTAAAATTTCGATAGCGCGTTCTACGTTGTGGCGCGCATGTCGTGTGTCGCCACAAAATTATAACCGTCGTTATGTTCTTACTATAGTATTTCACACGGAGCTATTATTCAGGTAACGTCAAAGCGAGTGTTGGTTTGCTAAAGTAAAGTAAGTCAAGAGACGTGTCGTGTGGACCGTGGACTTTGGTTGTGGTTCAAACGACAATCGAACACCGTTTTATGAAAAGAGAAGTAATAAATTAAATAGGGTATTTGACAAAAAAAAATATTGCATCAAGCAACTTACATGGACATCCTGAAGATGGATCTGAAATCCTTTTATCGATATGTCAACTGACATCAGCTATATTAATGCTTAAAGATAGTAGTGTGGGGATGCTCTGTCCCTTTCTAGCAAAACAGTCCTTATTATGTAGCCAGGGACCTGCTTTTGTATGGCGCTACATAACAGTGACGTCACAATTATCTATTGCCGTTTCTTTCTATCGTCTGATTTTTGATTGCGTGTAGCTATTTTATTTTTCAACAGATTTTAATTTTGTTTTCACATTTGACCATCAATTTATGTCTTTTTTATTATTATTATGAAATGTATTTAATATTTGATACTTGTCAAATACCCTATTCCTTGTTTTTTCGAAGTACCACGAGGTTACATACCATGTACAGTCAACCACAGGTCAACCTACCAAAATCGTCAAAATTTTAGAATCTGAAATGTATCATATTGCGCAGGAATAAGCTTGAGATTTAATCGAAGGTTTTTGACAGATGGATTACTATAGCTTGTGGTAGACTGTACCACCACGTGAACCAATAGTACATTATGATATAAGTGCGGTAAGTTGAAAATTACAGCCGAGGCGATATTGCTAGCCCGAGCCGTAGGCGAGGGCTATAAGGAAGCAGAGGCTGTAATTTTCAAAGCGCACGTATGTCATACGACGTTTTATAACATATTTACGAGGAAATAAATAAAACTTTGACTTTCTTAAACGAATAAATCTTTAATTACTTGTTAAAGCAGTTATAGAAATTTGAACAATTTTTAAAAGTGATTGTTACGTTGCCAGTTGCTTTTTAGCATTGAATAGTAGCACCACAATGAGCTTGACTTATATTTTTGAGAAAGTTCCATGAAATATGCTAAAAACACATTTTCTGAAAATGAATTTGCATCTTTGCTTGTTTTCCATATGATGAAATTTTGATACGCTTGTAAGTATCTATCGGTCGATTTTTCAGGCAAGAGGCTTAGAGTAGCCTTTTTCGCTGCGTTTAAGACTTGTGGCGGTGTCAAATTAATAAATTCATCACTACTTGACGACATTTTCAAATAAAAACAATACAGCGAAAAGAAAAAGCGCGCGGAATAATTTTACTTGTCCACAAATTAGCGATGCGCGCGCATCAACTTTTTTTAGGTAAAGGTACAAAAACAGCCAGTATTACTAATAAAGTAAATTAATATTTTTGTGTTTTTGTTACAGATAAATGGTTGTAATTTATTGTCAAAATTAATTAAATTAAAGAATTAAATCTTTATTTATTATATTTTATCTCCCAAAGTTAATTTTATTCATAAAATATTGACCACTTTTTTAACATAAAAACTCTTTGCTATAAAATATTTTATAACATATTTGCTCGTAAAGTGGCTGTAATTACACCAATTTCAATATCGTAATGTATCTCATTACGCACTTGTGCGTTATAGTAATGTGAAACGCACGAGTTTTTTTAAATAAAGTAACATGTACGGTTTTTTAAGATGCTCCGTCTAAAAATGAACGATACTTTTTAAAATCTTAGCAAAGAGTTTTTATGTTAAAAAAGTGGTCAATATTTTATGAATAAAATTAACTTTGGGAGATAAAATATAATAAATAAAGATTTAATTCTTTAATTTAATTAATTTTGACAATAAATTACAACCATTTATCTGTAACAAAAACACAAAAATATTAATTTACTTTATTAGTAATACTGGCTGTTTTTGTACCTTTACCTAAAAAAAGTTGATGCGCGCGCATCGCTAATTTGTGGACAAGTAAAATTATTCCGCGCGCTTTTTCTTTTCGCTGTATTGTTTTTATTTGAAAATGTCGTCAAGTAGTGATGAATTTATTAATTTGACACCGCCACAAGTCTTAAACGCAGCGAAAAAGGCTACTCTAAGCCTCTTGCCTGAAAAATCGACCGATAGATACTTACAAGCGTATCAAAATTTCATCATATGGAAAACAAGCAAAGATGCAAATTCATTTTCAGAAAATGTGTTTTTAGCATATTTCATGGAACTTTCTCAAAAATATAAGTCAAGCTCATTGTGGTGCTACTATTCAATGCTAAAAAGCAACTGGCAACGTAACAATCACTTTTAAAAATTGTTCAAATTTCTATAACTGCTTTAACAAGTAATTAAAGATTTATTCGTTTAAGAAAGTCAAAGTTTTATTTATTTCCTCGTAAATATGTTATAAAACGTCGTATGACATACGTGCGCTTTGAAAATTACAGCCTCTGCTTCCTTATAGCCCTCGCCTACGGCTCGGGCTAGCAATATCGCCTCGGCTGTAATTTTCAACTTACCGCACTTATATCATAATGTACTATTACAGTACGTGACGTCGAACTACGTTAAACTATACGAAAGTATTTCAAAGGAAGTAACTTTATCTCCATAACACGTAACATCAGACAAATACGTCATCATGGGCATATTTGAGCTCATACTCCAACCACCTAACCATTACCGTTCCATAGATCCCATCTAACATCAAAGATACTCCAAGATCTTAGAAACCCCTGATCCATGTCTTACCAAACATGTCTAAGAATACTCTCGACAAAATCAACAAAATCATCTGGTATGATGTTCCTGAGGATATGCATTAACTTCGCGAAACACTTCTGTAGCTTTTACATAATATATTTGACAATGGCAGTGATCCTCAAAAACACTTCGTTTTCGACTTACTTGCTATTTTATTTTACTAAATTTAATTGTGTTATACAGTGAGTAAGAGCCTTTATTTATGCCCGTAAGAAAACCTGAAATGAAACAATAACTAACTATTTGCCTTTCGTTTGCACAGTCACGTCATTAATAACTTATGTCATGATTGTCAAGTTTAAATTAATCAAAATGCGACGTTGCCAGCTCGGATAAAGAGTATGGTATACTGGGTAACTAGGTAACTAGTATTTAATTTGTATGAACATAAAAATATATTTAAAAAATGTGACAATATGGGAAAATTACTACTTCGATGTTCTGGGTACAGTGTCGTAGTTAATGCATTACCAAAGGAACAGTTTGTATAGAAAAAAATCCGTATCAAAATCGGTGTTTTGGTTTCTACTCCACCAACGTAATTAGAAAATGAGAAATGTGACGTCATCTGTCGAACTTCGAGACCAAGTACAGTATGCAAAAAGTTTGAAGCAAATAAAATATCATTCCTTAGAGGCAATGGACAAAAGTGAACAAAAATGTATGAAAGTTGACTATGAGTCACATTTGCGTTACATAATGGATGATTGTGCGAACTGTACTAAGGAATCAGGTAGCCAGAAATGGGGATGCCCGGGAACGGAGGCTGGACGAGGGAAGGTCCAATTCCCTTGTTTCCTCACGATTTTTCCTTCACCGTTAGAACAGTCGGTAAATGTACGTAAGTCTTCGAAAAAATCGGAAAAAACTCATTGGTACAGGTTTGCATGGTTTTGAACCCGGACCTCCAGCATGGGAGTCCGGCGTCCTAGCCACTAGGCCACCGACGTGGACGAGGGAAGGGGACCGCATTCCTACCACTTAATTCATAACTCTTAATTCATTTATTCATGCATAGTCATGAGTTACATACATATGTTATTATGTACAATTATTTAGTCCTAACATGATTACCCTTGTCGGTATAGCAAGTTTGTAAGAGTAGTTCTTTTAAATATTTTTTTTTATTAAATAAGGAGAGCAGACGAGCAAACGGGCCACGTGATGGTAAGTGGTCACCGTCGCCCATAGACATCTCACCTCACTGTATTAATATTAGAGGGTTTTTGATGCGCTGCTAACCTTGAGGACTAAGATGGAATGCCTCATGTGCCGGAAATTACGCTGGCTCTCTTACCCTTCAAACCGAAACACAGAAATGCAAGCATTTCTGCTTCACGGCAGAAATAGATAAGAGGGTGGTACCACCCCAGGCGATCCTTCACTTTAGGATCTACCACTACCATAATATAATACATATAATAGTTTCTAAATTTTTGTCTTCAAAATATTCCCGAACTGAATAGTAGCTTTAGGAGGTTAATAAGTCCCTTTGATACTTTTGAAATTACATTTTCTTATTACGTAGGTGTAGTAGCATAATGCTACAGACAAACAGATAGTTCAATTTTATAACATCCCCTCTCTGGTTACAAAATAATGTCAATAAACCTCTACCGTTTCTAAATTGAGTCACTCACAGAACTATCTTCGAAGATTTATTCCCGTCTCGCCTGGACACGGCACAAAGTTTGTTTATTCCCCGCGGTTAGACAGAAGGATATAATATTTATACACGTCTTTATAGAGAAACCGAGCTTTATTTCTCTGTCCGACCATAAAAAGTGGATTGACTTTTAGAAAAAAAACATTTGTGTTAGTCATAAAAGCGAAGAGCTTTTAAACTGGTGAGATGGAAGATCGTTAAAAATTTAGGTTGACCACAGGTTCAAAGATAAGAGAGTGCGCCGCCGTCGTAGCTCAGTTTAGAGCGTCGCAGGGTGAGGAGATGGGGGTCATAGGATCATGATGAGCTTCAAAATCCTCGACTTTTGTATTCGTATATAAAGAGAGCAGACGGGCAAACGACCTGATGGTAAGTGATCAACATCGCTCATAAACATCTCACCTCACCATAATGTTATAAGAGGGTTTTCGATGCGCTGCTGGCCTTGAGAACTTAAAGGAGTGCCTTATGTACTTACCAGTATTTACGCTGGCTCTCTTACCCCTCAAATTGAAACACAGCAATATAAGCAATGCTGCTTTGAGGCAGTACCTTAGACTAACTGCATAGAGTCATACCTGCGGTAGAAATAGGAAAAAAGGTGGTTCCACCCGAGGCTGACTCCTTCTTTTGACCCTTACAATATGGTACACCCCCCAAATAGACATTTTCCTATATAATGACCCCCAAAATATTGAGCTAGCACTGCGGCTAGGTAGAGCATAGTTTCAGCTTTGTGGTTTTAAAATGTTATGTGGAAAACTTTTAGGATCTATGAAACCGAATGCGATTTTTCCCGCTACAATAAATCATAGTTCGGTAGACGGTTTTTGCAGTGTGTAAACAAAGGTTGTAGTCAAACGGGCGTGAAAAAAGCGCTCGCGATTAAAAGCCGTTCAGTCCCGTGCATTCGGGCGGTGATTTGCATACCGACTGTTCTTGAATTATGGGGTTCATATTTTTCTCGAATAACTTTGTCCTGCCAAGAGGGCGCCGTTGGTAGTTTTACAATCTGTGTTATGAAGTTGGATATGAAAAAAATGGTTCCATAATTCCGCATTGTGGCGAGGGTTTATATATTCCAGGTTAAGTTATTACTTAATTCGTTTTTTTGTTCGTTTTTTTCGTGTAAAAAAAGTTAATAAGTTAATTCGTTTTTGTTTCTAATATTAATTTTGTCTGTCATTGGCTTATTAAAAGCCTTGTTCTTCCACACAGCTTTACTTTTCCAACTTTTTTCCATTGTGGCAAAGGAAGCCGCTCACACAGAGCCAAGATCGTTCGATATTCGTGTCCGTTCAGAAATAGACGTAAAATAGGTCATCGTACGGCGACAGCAGCAGTATGGCGCTTCACTCGTATCGTATATTTTTGGCATTTGTCACTAACTGTCCAATTATACATTAAGTTTTAATGGGAATAGTCCTAAATAGATTGAAATTGATTCTAGCTGGTGGGAATGGAAAAAGTTGGCTCTTGTGCTTTTTTTAAATTCATCTTTTACACAGTATAAAATACAGTAATATCTAAGTGTATACCGCCAAACTGCTTAGTAGTTTATCGGCGGACTTATGGCTCCCTTTTATAAATAATAATTCGTACTCGTAGTGAGTACGCGTCAGCGTCACACACACACACACACACACACACACAAATACACGCACGCACGCACACACGGTAACACATTATAGATCACTAATATTAACTAACCTAATATATCATTCCCTACCTACTATTAACTAACACGCACAGACTTCTGCATAAAAATAAAAACCGGTCAGGTGCACTGCATTAATACATATGATATAGATATAATACTCTGCATCCCACCCATTGATTCATGATTACACTTTCATTTATTTTCTCATTACTGGCCGTTTTCACATTAGACGATAACGATATCGTTATTTGTCGAATCTCATTCATTTAGTACTAGACGCTTAAACACTATGTCGTCATGACACCATAAATACATATCGGTATTGTGTCGGTGTCGTTATAGTCTGATGTGAAAAAGCTAATTTTAGCTATTGTTCTCAGATTCAATGTGAGTTACATTCAGTTGCATGAAACAGGTTTCAATATCCACTAGTACTTACTTACTTACTGTTTTCCTTATTATCCTATGTTTCTTATGTTTGGCATTGAAGTAATAATACTAAAGTAAGTAAAATACACTTTTTTGCACAAATTTAAAACAACAAACATGAGATAGAAAAAAGAAAATATTTTTATTTATTTCTTATTCTTATAGAAAAGGAAATAGTGAAGTACAATTTAGGCGGCCTTATCGCTAAGAGCGATCTCTTCCTCCTCTATTCTCTTTCTTCTCTTATCTCTTATATAATAATAAATTTAATTTTTCAAATATGACAGAAACCCTTAACTAAGTTACATTTATGAAATTTAACTTAAGCTAACTTTTGAGTTTATTGAATTTCAAAAAGTTAGCCGAGTCTAGTGATTTTTAGGCTTGATATCTATAATGATAGTATGAGAGTATATGTTGGGGTGTATGAGAGTCTATTACAATGTGTGTGGGTACAGAAAAATTGCTAGCCATAACCACATAAAATAAATAGGCATATCTAACCTACATAATAAACACACACGCACACTCCCTTACGTGTGTAAGGGAGTGTGCGTGTGTGTTTCCTCATAGCTCAAACCGAGGAGCGAGCTTTTTATTATACTTCTACATAGGCTATAACGCCGCCTTCTGCACATTGTATTGTACCTCTCTTTATGTTGTATGTTTTGTTTTTGTCCCGGGTGTGCAATAAAGTATATCAGCGCAAACAACAAGTGACGTCATAGTGCACGTGCAATGCCCACCTGCGGTTGCGACGAAGCAAACACGCAGCAACAGCCGATACCACGTCATGCCGCCCGCCACTACCTGACCTCTATAAAACCGCCCGGGCGCCCGACCAAAGGTGGGAGGATTCACTTGCGACTCGTCGACGAGGCAGTCGGACTTGATATTTTTTTCGAGAATATTGCATTTCCGAATAATTAAATCGGAACTACAAAAATGGAACCACAGGGTGAGGACAACCCGGAGGATGATAGCGGGCCATCTATGCCCTTACCCTCAGATCTGACAAGTATATTTGTATTGTATTTATATTAATAAATATAATACTACATAGTCCAGATTACTACTACTTCAAAGACAATAGGATGATAAGGAACACGGTAAGTAAGTACTAATGAATATTGAAACCTGCTTCATGCAGCTGAAGTCTTAACTTTCTTAAGTCTCGTGTCATCTCTATTTAGAATTATGGCGTAGAATGAGATAGAACTGACGTTAACTGAATGACACAGAAGGAAACAACCCAGCCAGTGCAATGGCTGTTGGCAGTCGTTTTAATACTCATACCATTTATTGCTTTTCATGTGTTACAATTGGTCTCAAAAATATATATTATCTGGTCATACATGAAACCCTGAGTAGGGCACCGCAATATAAAATAAGAGATTATAATAAATTATAATAGTAATAAATGCTAACGGGATAAATTAAATTAAAAGTCATTATAAGTTATACATGTCGATGATTTTTGAAATTTTGTTATATATTTTTATAGACTAAACGAACGGTCCAGAACTGTGTAGACTTAATTTTGATTTTGGCAGAGCAAGTCTTTTCTGGTATCGAGTGTTAAATGGCGTACTGTGGAGGTCCTCTGCTTTTTTATACAAATGTGTATGTTTCCTAACAAATTTACAAATCTCAAATGTATACTGATGTTGAGGTTAAGATCGTTTGTTCAATAAACTGCATTCTGCAGCTTTCCATTTGATCTATGTTTACGATCACCTTACACATCTTTTCTTCATAAGCCCAACAAAGCGGAGTTACTTTACTTAATTTGGTTATTTCGCAGATTTTTTTACAATTTCATAATTGATTAACACGGATCCTACGTTAATTGCCATTAACGCAAATGACCAAAACACGGTATTGCACAAAGTTTTACTTTTGTCAACTTTCACATGCATGCTCTGAAAACGAAGTTACTAGCGGAAAAATCTTTATTAAAAATGTCAGCACCTGAAACTAAATATAATAAAAAATAAAGAAGCTTTTAAACGAGTAACAAATTCGAAGCGTTAACCTCGTGCAACATAATTATGTTTGCGAGCGTTGTATCCCGTAACCAGAGTCGTAGTTAGGCGCCGGGGATTTAAAATATTTAATTTTGCGCCTTCATCATGAATGCATAATTTAAAATAATGTAAATAAAATAATAAGTAAAGGAAGTACATAAATATGACATGGAATAAAATATTAAACGACAATGTATAAAGACATACTCATACTCATACCATTTATTGCTTTTCATGTGTTACAATTGGTCTTAAAAATGTATATTATCTGGTCATACATGAAACCCCGAGTAGGGCACCGCAATATTAAATAAGAGATTATAATATTTTATAATAGTAACAAATGCTAACGAGATAAATTGAATTAAATGTCATTATAAGTTATACATAATTGATTTTATAGTTAAGTATTGGTTTTATCATCAAAAAACTCCTGCAGTGAATAGAAATATGATATGAATGACAAATAATAATAATAATATAAATAATTTAATACAATAAATACGTAATTTAATATGGAATAATAGATTATTTTTTTTAGTTTTGCGCCTCCGTTTGTCGATCAAAAGTGACTCCATATACCAATTGTCCTGTGGCTTCCGAGTTGGAATTTATTCAATAAGACTTAATCTTACTTTCAACACCATAGAGTTGAAATTAATAAGTATAGCGGGTTTTTTATTACTAAAAGTTTAAAAAATGATTGTAAAATAAATCGAATAGTATAGTATAGTGGGCAAGAATTTACTTCATAATTGCTAATTTAATACAGAACAAAAAATAATTCAACTAAATCATTTAATTCCTGATAAGTATAAAATTAGTCTGAAATGTCTATAATATTTTAAAGTTATATAAGTATAAGTTTTAAAAGGTATAGCCTCGTAAACGTAGATACTTCATGTTTTGGTATGCCGTGACAGTGTTGCCGGTGATACTAATTATTATCTGTTTTTATTTATTTATTTACACTTTATTGTACAACAATAGACTTAAAAAACAATGTCTTTTTTCAATGTTTTTTTTTCTTTATGTCAAATAAAAAAAAATATAATTTAATTATTGTACATAAAGTAGTGGCTCTTTCAAACAAAAACCTATCATTTTGAATGCATACTTCCATGATATACCAAATAGTAATTTGAGCGCGCAAATGGTGGAGTTACTACTGGTATGATTTACCCCTAAGTAGCTTATCCCTCAATCCAGCGCCCTGTCGCTAATAAATAGATTTGCTTTGATTAAAATAGTGCGCAACAATGTTTAAAGTGAATTGTTTCATTTGAAAAAAAAAACAATGTGTAATGTGAAAAAAAATTGTGAATTGTTAGCGCCCCTGTTGTCCAACCCTGACAACAACCCTGGAGTAACGTCTGAAATAAACCGCTGAAATGCTCACATTTTCGTGTCAGTGTGTCATAACCGTGTCGATTTGTTTCAAGGCCGTTACGTGTTATTTCACGCTTTTTTTAATGGTTTCACGCAAACAAATGACACGTAATTCAGGAATGTGGATTGCTTTTGGTTTTCAACACAGCTGCGGTAGAGTAATTAAAAAACGTGCAATGGAACATTTATTTTCTTGCGGTCGATTAATAAAAAATCTTTAATTACTGTTATTATTTAAGTTCTTAAACTGTTCTTAGTGACGCAAAATGCAAGATCAATACTTAGTAAGTAAGAACTTACTTACTACCAACCAAGTATATGTCAAGTATAAATACTAAGGCTAAGGAATGGAACAGCCTGCCGGCGTCTGTATTTCCCGAAACCTACAACCTTGGGATCTTCAAGGCCAGAGTGAATAGGCATTTACTGGACCCGCATGCTCCATCGTCCACCTCATCGTTGCTTACCATCAGGCGAGATCGATGTCAAATGCGGGTTTAGTAGTAAATAACAAAAAATTAAAAAAAACTTAAAAAAAAGTATAATTGAAAGAGTAACTGGCCACTAACCATACGATAAGCAAGCAAGCAAGCATTGAAAGAGTACAGTCATTTGCAGGTAATATATTCTGAAAAACTTGAGAGGTGACCAAGGTCGAGAAACAAAGGAGTAGGACGTCCAGCTGCCAGACGGGCTGATGATATCCAAAGTCGCATAGAAGACTTAGATTATTCAAAGATTAAGCAGGTATTAAGCAGAGATTATTGGATATAAACAGTACCTGATGAAGTATGTAATTACTGATGAATAATAAAGCATGGACTTATTTTACATACACATAAACATAGGTATGTACTCTCATTCACCAAACATACACCCCCGCATGGGTGGATCATCAAGATAATAAATTAGTAGAAGTGGGGGGGCTCTTGGGGGAAAACTGTGCTAAAAATTGGCCAGGGCGAGTCGAGCCTTCTATAAGGAAATGAAAGGCTGAAATAAGGCCATTAACCGCTCGGCTATCCCCCCCTATACTCTTAGGGTTTTTTTTGGTTGAAATAGAAATAGAAAATCCTTTATTAATAGACCATTTTTGGCTCAAAATACTACAACCATGCGAATACATTTTTAAAATGATTATGGGTTAATGTAGTAAACATATGATCTATTAAAAGGGCCAAGTTCAGCTGAGTGTCGCCAGATGTATACATCTACCGACACTGGTTTTCAACTTGACCCTTTCCAACCTTGAAAGGTTAATACCTGGCCCCCCTAGCCTCCCTGGATCCGCCCCTGTCTGTCACACGCACGGCTCAATATTTGCTCACCGTAGGCGTGTTATTCCGAGAGTCGGTTGAGCAGCTCAAACCCGACACTCTGGTATTTTTCTAAGACTTCAATATAGAAGGGTTGGCAGGTATGTTCGATTATTTTTAGGTTACTTGCGCTATTTTTCTTACCGTCACTGAGGTGGCGGAAACCTTTGCATACTCGTACGTTGGCCTCTGGAGGGGCGATATAGGTTGAGAGAGAAAACGGACTACTAAGGGGTTAATGTAACCACATAAATATGAACTTACTTTTTAACATTTTTTTGGACTCTTAACACAAGACGAATAGGTCAAATTTTGTTATTATCATTTTGCACGGTAAGTGGAACAATTATTGTGATTCGAAGATTTTTTTTTCACATTAATCCATTAAAAATATATATTTAATCTGTTGATTTTTAATATCAACCCAGTTCTGCATTAAGGGGGGCACTAAAATCACACCGGACACCGGACTCCCATGCGGGAGGTCCGGGTTCGAAACCGTGCAGTGCCATGTACCAATGAGTTTTTCATATTTTTCGAAGACTTACGTACATTTACCGACTCCTCTAACGGTGAAGGAAAACATCGTGAGGAAACCTGCACACTGAGATGACCAGTGTGTAAAATGGGGTTGGCACAAAAGATCCTCAAGGGTCGAAGTGCCGCTGGGTTATTCCCGGCCCCCTATCATAAGATAAGTGTGAAATGACTACGCGTTTCCTGAAATGCGTCATTACGCTATCTGGCTACGATATATATAAGTATCGAACTAAAATCCTTAAGACCTCGGTTAATGTATACCTACACAATTACTGAGTTTGTGTTTAACAGAAAATATAATTATCAGGCTTAACAGAACACGATAAGGCTTTCACTGTTTGAACTACATCTGTGTATATAGAGTATATAGAGTATTAATGAAATGAACCTTCCAAGAACCGGGAATTTATAACAAGTCGTATATAGTGCGTTACATCTTCTCGTCGCCCATATCTCAATGTCTAAAGACAAGAGTCTTTAACCAGTGCGTCCTACCAGTAATGACTTACGGAGCCGAAACGTGGACACTGACGGTGCGACTGGTTCACAAATTGAAAGTCGCTCAGCGTGCTATGGAAAGAGCTATGCTCGGAGTATCTCTGATGGATCGAATCCGAAATGAGGAGATCCGGCATAGAACAAAAGTTATCGACATAGCTCATAAGATTAGCAAGCTGAAGTGGCAGTAGGCCGGTCACATCTGTCGCAGAACCGACAACCGCTGGGGTAGACGAGTTCTGGAGTGGAGACCGCGTTTGGGCAAACGTAGTGTGGGACGCCCCCCTGTTAGATGGAGCGACGATCTGCGCAAGGTGGCTGGCAGCGACTGGATGAGAAGAGCCGAAGATCGGGCTCAATGGCGCACACTGGGAGAGGCCTATGTCCAGCAGTGGACTAGAGTAGGCTGTTGATGTATACAGTGCTGGCGAAAATCGATTATCTATCCGTATTGTCTATGGATTTGGTAAGAAGTATAGTAATAGTTGTAGGTTGCAGTATTTGATTGAAAACTTGATAAAATACTAAGCCCGTGTGCTCGTATCTTCGGCCTCATCGTCACTTACCACCAGGTGAGATTATTGAGGTCAAACGCGGATTTAGTCTTAAATAAAAATAAATTAGAACAGCTATTTATATATTGGTAGGTATATAAAGTCCATTATACCAACTTAAACGTTTCGCTGTTCTAAATAACAGTATAGTGGCTTCGATTCTGGGTGGCCACCAAATCTAAAGCTAAACGAAACTATAACGCTCACTTATACTTGGCTATATGTATATATCTTAACTAATTACTTACTACTTTCATTGCGTATAGCTCGAAAGTTCGTTATCCAATCCCACTTCTGATATTAACCACAGTATAAAATATCACCCCACAACACTCTCACCCTATTCTGTTTTTCAAACGACTGCTCTCAGCGGACCCATAATTTGATTACAATACTCGTATTATTTTGTTTCGAATATTTGCAGATGCACTGTTTGTTTTTGCTTTCAAAGATATTGAAAACTGCCAGACGGAAACGGAACATAAAAGAAACATGAAAGAAATAAAGTTACAGGTTAGCAGAAAGAAATGGAATAGGATAAGAACCGTAGCTACGAGTAGCTGTGTTTCGTCTTGTTTTCTGTACGTGATTGCGATGCTTTCTTTCAAAGAAAATGCAGTACAAAATAATCCTGTTTTTTTCTCTCTTTTATTATGATTTATCTTTACGGCTCTAGGTGCAAGTCCTCTATGAAGTACCTATTAATAATTTACAGTATTACCATACTGATTAAAAACTGAGATATTATGGTCTCAGTGTCTTAGATTAAATTCGGGTTTTGCTTGGGTATGCAAAATGTCTTAATTCTGAACTCGACAATCAACAAAAGTTTTAATAATTCACAGTGTTGCCATGATGATAACCTGAAAATTATAATCTCAGATCAAACTCAGGTTCTAAGATAATATAAAAGTTCTTTGGGTTCTATACCTCTCAATAGAATGCAAAAGGTCGCATTTCTGAACTTCGACAATCTACAGTGTTAATGAAGTTTTAATAATTCAGGGTTGCCAGACTTAAGTTTTCACAACGCCCCCGAACTGTTAAGTTTTGCTGGGATTATTCAGCGGTCTCACGAGCGGCCTCTTTAAAATGATAATTGACAGAGTTGTTAAGCAGTTTGGTATTTACAAGTTTGTTTCCGTTTGTCTTTCGGATGCGAATCTGAAATTAATGGTAAGTCACTTGATGACGTCATCAAGCTTTATTTGTTGTAATTTTATTTGTACTAATTTTTCTTCCATCCATGTAAGTAGGTCTTTGTTTGATGCGTTTCTCTTTGACTGTATGTTTGGATCTCGTAGCCTAGTTGCGAGCACGGTCCGAAAGTGATCGTGCATGTTAAGCGACGTTGGCGCGGTCGGTACCTGGATGGGTGACCGCTAGTGGCATATTTCATCTGAGCTCCTCCGTGTCGCAGAGCACGTTAGGCAGTCGGTCCCGGTTGTTGTCGTTCGACAGCAGTCGTTAAGCCATGTCAGAGGCCTACGGGCGGCCTGAACAACTATGACAAATAGGTTGGCCACTAACCATACGATAAGCAAGCAAGCAACTTTTTTCAAACCATAGCATAACTCTCACGTCCATAATCCCCGAGGGGGTAGAGAGAGGAACCACAGGATAAGCAGGGGAGCTGACCGGCCATCTGATGGTAAGTGGGTCAGCATTGCTCATAGACATCTTACCTCACTGAAATTTTGCAAGAGGGTTTCCGATGCACTGCTAACCTAGAGGGCTTAAGTGCAGTGACTCATACCCTTAAAACACAAACACAGAGCGTTGCTGCATTGCCGCAGATTTACGTAAAAGGGTGCTTATTTGGTGAGAAGAGGGGGGTAAGACACGCAATATTGTTTAAAACATTGCATGATGTAAATTCGGATCAGGCTCTATAACCAGATTGCGTTTCAAAAACAAAATATCGAATTTTGTTGAAAAAAATAAATAACAAAATATGAGCATGTCATGATCATACATTAATATTAATAAAATTTCTTACTTAAAGTAAGTATAATGTCAAAAAGTTTTAAAAATTAAATAAAAAAAGTATTGCAGAATATAAATCTACAGTATTTCAAGCATCATTCGTCAAGGAACTCGATGACAGAGTAAAAGTACACGTTTGGGTGCAGAATATCTTTTTCCCAAAATGAGTAGTTCTCAAAATGACTAGTCCCATAATGACCAGTCTCAATGTGTACACAATATTTCGCTAAGTGTGGTGGACATAGAAAAGCTTTTAATTCTTTTTATCCACATAATCACTCCATGTCAGTTCTACATATTAGGGGCTAATTTTAGTGACACGGTTCGTTCGTTTCGGTTCGTGCTTTGCTAATGTGTAGCCGATATTAATGATATTCGTATTTGGATTTAACTATATATCTTTCAAATTTTTAAGTTGCATATATAAGCAAAATGGTTAAAGTGCTAAATAATTTAATATAAATATTTATAATAATACAAAATAATTTATTTACCACAAAATTTTATAATTGTTTTTAAGTTTACTGTTGGACCCCGCACTAGGGCCTGTGTCGCGACGATCCTTAAATACATTACCAATATGTATTAATTAATTAATTAGGACTCTGTTGTAGTTTACTATATACTACTACTTTAGACAACAATAAAAAGAATCGGTATAGTTGAGATTGAGTGTGTAATGTAATATATATAGTATATAATGTACGTGTCTGTGAGGTATGTTAAGATGGGAAAGGGTGAGTGGGGTGAATGTGCGGTATGTGTGTGTGAGCTTATAAGCGATAAATTATTGATTTGCCTTCTCATGAAATTATAGATTATTATCATATCGAAATGAGACACAAAACGAATCACTATTTTAAACTAGTATGTCAATTGGTTTCCAACTTCTTTTTCGAGTGGGAGCGCGGCGCGGGCCGCGGGATCCGCCATGTTGGTTTTTGGACGACGAGCCAGTGTGAGCTAAGCTCTGTTGATTATTTTAAATTAATGTGTATTTTAACGAGTTATGTTAATTATTTCAATACAATCAGTCTTCTGAAGTTCGGTGTATCATTTCGGAGTCGGGATCTGAGAGCTGTTCGATCTCACATTTTTGGATAAGTAGCTATTTACTGTTATTATTTATTGATTATTTACGAGATGGTAGTAAGTCTGAGATCTTATCTTATCTTATGACACGGGGCCGGGAATAACCCCAGCGGCACTTCGACCCTTGAGGATCTTTTGTGTCTACCCCATTTTACACACTGGTGATCTCAGTGTGCAGGTTTCCTCACGATGTTTTCCTTCACCGTTAGATCAGTCGGTAAATGTATGTAAGTCTTCGAAAAATACGAAAAACTCATTGGTACATGGTCTGAGATACTCTTTCAAATATATCCATAATGTATTTCAGTAACAATACACAATATTTCCGCCATCGTCTTAAAACGTCCTTATAAAAGTTAAGTCTTTATTAAAATAACTGCTATACCTGCCACAGCTGAAGATAAAGATGACACGAGACTTACGAAAGCCTTAATATTAAGGACGTTTCTTGCAACTCACGGTAAACCTGTCTGTATTTTTAGAGAAACAGGTCAGAGCTCTCTGCATGGGGGGTTGTCATAAATATTCCATGGAACCTCTCACGCCCGTCTGCCTCTGACGGGAGGGTGGTTTTTCCACCAATATTTTGCCAATATTTCAGAAGGGGTATAGGCTGCTGACGTCATCAAAAAAATGAACACGTTTCGAGGGAACCACAATATTTGAAGAGGTTTTTTACGACGTCCCGAATAAATTAATCGCGGTTTGTGCATAAAATATGGGCTGTATTCGGGTATCTATATCTTCTTTTGCCCATGTATCATTTGTAGGAAGCTTATTAGGGGTTACCTTTGCATGAAAAATCTGTTCTTTATAAATATATTTCATTGGAGGATAATACGAAATTCTTACTTTTTTTATTAGACAAGGAGAGCAGACAAGCAATCAAGCCACCTGATGGTAAGTGATCACCGTCGCCCATAGACTTTTCACTTCACTATAATGTTATTCAGGGTTTTTAATGCCCTGCTGCTGATGCTGCCTTGAGGGATTAGATTGAGTGCCTTGTGTGACGGTAATTACTTTCTTTTTAACAATAACCACTAGTAGTGGTTCAGAAGTGATAATTGATATTTTTTTCAAAATAGAAAATAATATTATATTTATAGTTTTGTACGATTTAATAAAATAAAGTAATACACTATAACACTAAAATACATATTTAAGCTAAAATTACAAAATACCTAACTATTTTACAAGTAGAAGACCTGGCCCAGGTCGCTCCCTGCAGGGAGTGTCCCGAGGCTGGCGGCGTTGCCCCGCTGTATAGCGAGGCTTATACGCTGAGCGAAGTAGAGGCCAGCCTTCTGATCCCGGGTTCTTTAAAGTTTTAATTTTAATAAAAACAGTTCTTCAATGCAATTAGCAATTTTTACTTATTATTGGACAGTGCTCCGCTTGCATAAGAGGGTATACGGTTGGGTCTTGACTCTGGGGTTTTATGCCCTGGGATTTTATGCCCTGGGGCTTTATGTCTTCAAACTACGTATATGATATTATAATCACGATATTTTTCTTCACCGTTTAGATTAATTTTGAAAACCGACCTGGAATACCTGAACGCATACTTGGAGTATGATTTTACGAAGCTCTTAAATGTAACCCCACAGGGGGCTATTCTGAAGGCAATAAGCGGCAATCGTCCCTCAACTCAATACGTTAGAGTAGAACCAATTTAGAATGAGATCGAAATGAGCAAAAGTACGTGACGGGAATGCCTTTGAAACTTTGTAGTCTTTCTTCAATTTAGGTTGAGGAGGAATTTAAGGGGCCTTTTACTGTAAACATTTAGTTTACATTTTAAGCAACGATTAAATATTTTACACGTATGTTTATAAATTAAAAATAATTTAAAAATAATAGAAACCAACGCTACTAAAGCTGGCGCCCAACAGACACGATTTGAGTAGAGTCGGTTTCCATTTTTTTTCGATGAAAGGCCCGTTATAAACACAACCAAAACAATGTACTTAAGTAATTAAAATCGATTCTCCGTTCTGCCCATATAAAGTAATTAAAGAGCGACCGTAAATCGATTCTCCGTTCTGCCCATATAAAGTAATTAAAGAGCGACCGTAAATCGATTCTCCGTTCTGCCCATATAAAGTAATTAAAGAGCGACCGTAAATCGATTCTCCGTTCTGCCCATATAAAGTAATTAAAGAGCGACCGTAAATCGATTCTCCGTTCTGCCCATATAAAGTAATTAAAGAGCGACCGTAAATCGATTCTCCGTTCTGCCCATATAAAGTAATTAAAGAGCGACCGTAAATCGATTCTCCGTTCTGCCCATATAAAGTAATTAAAGAGCGACCGTAAATCGATTCTCCGTTCTGCCCATATAAAGTAATTAAAGAGCGACCGTAAATCGATTCTCCGTTCTGCCCATATAAAGTAATTAAAGAGCGACCGTTGCATAGGACAACATTTTTTTTTGAAATTTGAAAAACTTTGGTTTATAATGCATATCATCATCAGCCTATCATTTGCCACAAGCAAATTCTTGAAATAAAAAATCGTATATTTTTGTAAGAGTTAAGGTACTATATAAAGTCCTATTATATTAGCGGCAAATATTTCTAGGGTGTCATCTAGGTTATAACAATAAATATAGGGCAAAAAAAATATTTTTTACTTATTAAATTTTCGAGAAAAACGACAAAATTGTTTGTTTGAATATTCTACAAATTAATGAATTATTGCTATTCTAATACTGAAATAAGAAGTATGAATTAAAGTCGTTTCATTCATAACCACATGGATGAGTTAATGCCACCAAAGCGCAAAATAATGGGGTTTATTTTCTTTAGTATGGAAAATTTTCATACAAGTAACAGGGTTATTTTTTCGTGTAAAGTGGTACAAATGACCAGAGGAGGGTATGTACCCTCTTCCAAACATTTGCTACTAATAAAAAAGGACCTTATATAGTCACTTGAAACAAAATTAATCTTTATTATAGCACTACAAAATATAGCATTAAGTTTCGATTTATCATGTCATTTACCAATAGGGACCTACAACGAATTTGTTAGGTATATAATACCTATGATTAGGCAGGTTTTGAACTGAGGTAATATATAAATGTTAAGATAATGTTTTGTCCGACTGTACTGTACGTACAGTCATGTGTCGGGAATGTACAGTTAAGATTTTTTCCAAAAATTACTAGACCGATTATAAAAATTCTTTCACTGGCATGTGGTATTAATTTTTTTATAACAGCCATAGAATTGTAAGAATTGGTCCAGTAGTTTTTGAGAAAATCTCAAACATATTTGTGCTCCTATATACCTTTCGCTACATGGTACATTGTACAGTCAACCACAAGCCACAGTAAACTGTCAAAAACCTTCGATTAAATCTCAACCTTAAGCCTGCACTTTGTGATACATTTCAGATTCTCAAAGTTCGACGGTTTGGATAGGTTGACCTATGTTTGACTGTACCTCCATTAAAACAACCACGTACAGCAAAAAGTGAAATTTAAATCGAACAAAGCCATGATTTATGATGACAAAAACTGTCGCCATCCATTCATCAAGGCCACTACACCACGATTCGTTAAACAACAGAAATACTGACGCGTTTTCAACTGAAAAAAGAACAATATCCGGGTACATACATCACCCGGTCGTATATTACCGGGTACATACCCGGGTATACAGTACACGTTTAATCCTATACGGCAGTGTAACGGTTATTACCGCTGTAACCGTAAGGACAGTTTAGTATTGTTGCTGTACTACTACGTACAGTCTGTTGTCTAAGAATTCAGGATACAGACTGTACTAGTACTGTAAAGTACATCGCACACTACGAGTATAACCCTCAAGAAAAACTTGATTCAAATTAAACAAACAACATTTAACAAATTATTGAAAATATTTGTATGTCAAACGACGGAGCATAGTGATACCAACTCATTTATACTTATTATTACCTATGTTCACGAATAAATGATTGATTGATTGATTAAATCATTAAAATGTGAGCTTTAAGGCTCGGACTACACGACGACGGTTCCAGCGACGGTTCTGTTCAGGTACCGGTACCGACCTTGTAGTCGACAGCATTCAAACTCATGCGTTGCGCTCAAACCCCGTCCACTCGGTTCAGGAACCGAGCAGGCCGGTTCCAATTGGAACTGTTGAACCGCGTAGTCCGGGAATAAATCTTGTTATACCGGGTGTCCCAGAAAGTATGGATCAAACGAAACAGGATGATACCACATGGGGTTATTATGGACTGGTAAAGACCTCAGACTGTGTTGGTGTGGTGTTGTGTTGTATAGTGTACAATGTCCCTAAACGTAGCGTTACTATATTGTTGAAATAAATTACTGCTGAACAACAATGTTTAACGTAAATAGTTGTTTAACTTAACTACGTAGTTGCGGGAAGCTGTTAACTGTGGTTTAACTGTGATACGATTAGGAGGAAATTTATTTGTAGAATTTAGTACCTACTCGTTACCATGTTTTTAATATTTATTTACTAAAATTGGCCCATCGTTACTATCTAAGGTACAGGCAGTTAGAACCATTGCAATATTAGCGATGTAAATTATTTAAAAAATGCATACATTCATTTGAAAAATTATTAATAATTGAATCTTTTACTTAGTCTAAGTTTAGTTTTAGCTTTAGTATTATTAAAGATGTATCAATGTAAAAAAGTATATAATTGATATTTTGTTTTTATATTATAGGTTTTATTATTTGAAATAGGTAGGTAATTATTTACATAAATAAAAATAATAGATATTAATACAATTTTCACATTTGTATTCGATTTTATGGTGAAAGATTATACACGCTACACGTTTTATTAATGACTAATAACTAATAGTCTTGGTTGAAGTTCATACTTGGACATGTTTCAACGGTTCTGTCGCCAGATCTCACCGGTACCTCACCTCAGAGAGACTGAAATAGCTCAGGTCAATAACCTTTTACATACCGCGTGGGTATTTCACACGTGCCTTCATTCATAGGATTATAAGACACCAAATTTAGTTTGCCATTACGTTGAATTTACGTAAGTGTGAAAGTGTACGTAATTTACGTAAGATTGAAAGTGTACGTAATTTATGTAAGGTTGAAAGTGTACGTAATTTTTCAGTAGATTGGCTTGTCAAGGGTTAACGCAATTACGTTTGGTGCGGATTACATGAAAGCTGTGTTTCGGTAGTGTTTATAGAAGAACCAGTATTTACTAAGCCCGTGTGCTCCATGTTCGACCTCATCGTCACTTACCACCAGGTGAGATTGAGGTCAAACGCAGGTTTAATTGTAAATTTAAAAAAAAACCTTTGTGTGGTGTATTGTATATTGTGTAATTGGTAGATTAGATGCTAGATTAGGAGCTCGTAGCCTAGTTGCGAGCACGGTCCGAAAGTGATCGTGTAGGTTAAGCGACATTGGCGCGGTCGGTACCAGGATGGGTGACCGCTAGTGGCATATTTCATCTGAGCTCCTCCGTGCCTCGGAGAGCACGTTAAGCAGTCGGTCCTCGTTGTTGTCGTTCGACAGCAGTCGTTAAGCCACGTCAGAGACCTACGGGCGGCCTGAACAACTCTGACAAATAGGTTGGCCACTAACCATACGATAAGCAAGCAAGGTAGATTAGATGTGCTTATTATTTCTCTAATAAGACTGATTTTTATCACTGAACAGATTTAGAACTTTTAACCCATATTTTTTCCTAATTCAAACTAGGCAAGTACTTACTAGTTAATGAGAAATTTCGAGACAAATCCACAAACATACATACGCGTCGAATTGAGAACCACTTCTTATTTTTCGTCGGTACTTTAACAGTTTCTTTAAACTGACAAAGTATTATCTTGTTACAGGTACAAAATCCAGCTATGTTGTGACAGTGCCCCACAATGACCGCGGACTAGTGTTGTGACCGTGTCGATAGTTCGTTATCGATAAAATGGCGCGAGTTCTCCTCGCGCTAGTGTTGCCCGCGCTGGCCGCAGCCGCGGCGTTGCCCAGTGACACCGACACGTGTAATCCGGACAAAATGTCCGTGTATCGGATGGTGCTGCACACGTACTGGACGAGAGAAAAGTTCCCGAAGCATTATCCGGATTGGAGGCCGCCGGCGCAGTGGTCGAAGATTTACGGTGAGTGATCCTATGTTTTTTTTTTGAGAATTTACATATGATTTTAAGTATTATTGATCAGGTTTATTTAATTTATAAAAACCCTTGAAGCAATAAAACAGGTGGCAGGAAACGTAACGAAAAATATCAAAAGAAATACTTGAATTTACATTCCGAGACGAGAAAGATATTCTCTTATTTGTTTATGTAAATCTCTTATTGCTGTGATGGATATTAATCCTATTAAAAATAATTGGAATTATTCCCAAACTGAATTGCTAACAAAAAAGTAATTATAATTGCAAAATACCTCTCATTTTGTAACGTCTGAAGCCTGTACACTCAAAAGTTCGGGTCTGACGAATTTTCCCCCATTGTGTGAATTCGTCCGCGATAACCAACAATGAATAAATTATTTTGTCACTTTACATTCTTGAAATATAATTGAAATGAAAACTTTGTATTATATTACTTCTCAAAGTCGCCTACCACGTCTCAATTATTAAAAATGTATAGGTATCTACTGATTTTAGTGAGTAGAAGACCTAGCAAGTTAATTAAATTTTCTAGAAAGAAACCTTTTTCTATTTTTAATTCTTAAAGTTTTCCTTACATTTAATTATTTTTTAATCATTTTGCCAGATTTCTTTCTTAGTTTAATATATACCTACTTACTTGTGTCTGGATATTATACTTATTAATGTATGTAATGTACAAATACATTTTCTTAATTCTATTACTTATTTCGTAGCTAATGAAATTGGCAAAGCATTGTAAGAAAATTAATATCATGGGCGATATTTTTGTACTTTTTTATATATATTTTTCTAAATACAACATAAAAAACCCGAAGCACAATTCTGATCGAGCCTACACTTTTGCGCAGGGAATCCTGTATGTATGCGCGGCTCTTTTCAGATAAAATTTTACTACTGGATAGTATGTAGATTGCAATGGTTTTTTGGTGTCACTCGGGGTGTCGCTCGGCATGTCATTCGACTCGTTGGCGTACCGCCCCTTTGGAAAAGGAAGACAGGGTTCCCTGTCAAAAAATGTTTATTGAAGTCGTAATAACAATCCTGCCAATATTTTGCACAAGCAAACCGCATTATCAACAGTTCTGGGAACAGCTGTGATTCAGTATGAATCAGTGATTGTAAAAACAATGTAAACATTCATTTAGGCTGACACTGTAATTCGTTTTGCAGTTGCAACTTGATAAATTGCATTTATTCACACATTTCCGAGTGTTTTATTTTGTATTATTATATTAGAAGTTATACGAGTATAACATTCGCAAAGATAAACTATTTTGGACTAGATAACTGGACTGGAGGAATCTAGTAATGGACACTCAATAATGGACGAGACACGAAGTGCGTTTCCGAGATAGACACAAGTAAAATTCAGGGGATTCCCCGTGGTCCAACTCAAATCACAATACCATTACGCTATGTGCTAACTGGTGATCTGCATTTCACGAAGTGGCTAAAAATCTTAGACAGATAGTGTAGAATCTAGACACACGACAGTGTGTCCGCCAAGTTCGAAAGAAAAAGGATGACGACGCGTTACAGGAACCATTTCTACGATATATACGAGTACATCCAATGTGTCAATGTGTACTATTGGCATAGTATAGTATACATTAACATATTGACACATTGGAAAAACAATTCCTACTCTTATTTATGTCAGAATTCTATTTTTCTGTCCTGGAATGGGTGCTTGTCCATTATAGGTGCCTTTACGTTACTTGGCTTTGAATATTACTATAAAGTCAAACATCATTCGTCACAAGTTTATTGAAAATTCTTTTCGAGGTTGTAATAAAATCGTATTTAGAAAACGTAAATGTCAGAGAACTTATAACAATACAAATAGCCCACTGATTATAAAAGTTCTAAAATACTGTTATCCTCTTATCCCGAGAAACAAATTGTGTATCTATGATTAATACACGACATTAATAAACGACATCAAAGTTGTAGAAAAAGTTTTAGAATGGACTCATTAATTTTATCTGTAGTCGTGTATCACAGACTAGAGAAACATCAGTGTGTTGGTTTTATAATACGGGAAACTGGCTTAGATGATATTAAAATAATATTATGATAGATTCAAGTCATGGCTGACAGGTAATAGTAGTAATATTAAGAAAAATAAATTAATATAATTTATTTCTAATTGAAATAGAAGTGCAGTCATTTTCTTTTAATAATTACTTATATTCATTCAAATAAAATCACACTTGACCTAATGTCTTTTTAATACCTAAACAAAAAGTTTTAAAACCGGATTTAAAAAACAAACAATCACATTCATACATCACAACACGCCCACACTGTTGCTTTCTTCGTCCGTGCAGTCACTGAGGGGCCAGCTCAAAATCAGCGCTGTAGCTTGCCTCAGCATTATGCTGAGCTGGTGTACCCTATTTGGCACTGTACCACACCAGATCTTTTGTGCTGAATGTATTATACTTTGAATACAGCACGTATTCTGGTGTTTACAGTGCTAAATAAACGTTTTTCAATTTACAGAAATTTCTGTTTTTTTAAACTCATTTTAATCCTAGGCACACTGATATGAAGTATTAATATAATATTTCATGAAACTAGTTAAAAATTACCTGTCAAAGATAATTTAAACTTCGAACAAGTCCCACACATCCTGCATAAAATGGCTTATTTCATTGTCAAGATTTTATTAATAAGATCAGACGCATATTATAAGAATAAGAATAAGTTTATTTGTGCGGTAAGATTACAAAGGAACTTTTTTTAATCTGTTTAATTTAAGGATTGTAATCATAATTGATTATGTTAATCCCATCGTGCATATACTAAACTATTTCAATTACGTTATAAATTACTTTTCCTAAACATACGAGTATAATAGAGCATTCTAGCTGCACCAGAAATTGGATCAGCTAAAATGCTCTGAAATACACCAACATTCAATAAATTTAAACCATAATGTCTAATCAGTTGTTCTCTTTTTCTTGCGTAAATGACACAGTCCATCAGAATATGATAGACGTCGTTTCTGACTCCACACACCTCGCAATTTGGTGAGCTAGCTTTCTGCATTAAAAAGGAAAAAAATTGCGTTGGAAAATGTTCAGAACGCAGTCTTAGTAGGAACTTAAGCATAGGTTAAAAAAAAGTATAAAAGTATTTCTCTAATTGGAAATGCACTCCTCTGTCTCATTAGACTGTGTCGCCCCGCCCTACGCGTCGCCTGGCCCTCTGCCAAAACCGCGCGTCAAAATAGACACTTATCGATAGCGACAGGAAGCGAGTGCCGCGGACAACACTAGACAACACTATTATGTTACGGGAAGCGTGCTTCGGAAACGTTTCATTTGGAGCACAGAACTATACTACTCTGATTTGGAGCGTAAAGCGAGAAGTGTCAACACAATAAAACTATTCAAATAAATTTAATAATGTATTATTGAATAGTCTATTTAATGTGTAGTGAAGTGAAAACTGTGAACTGAACTTTTTAACATTGTGACATAGACGCACCAGCATAATTATATACTACGGGTTAGCCTCTAATACTTTATATGGATCCGTTCCAAAACAAACAGATCCCTGAAGCCCAAATCTACTGTTTTACCACAAGGGCGACATTCAATACAAAGAGAGAAAGACGCTAGGGTCGCCGCGCGGTCGGGCTGACGGAACTTGTAAGTCTTGTTTGGACTAATTATTATTATTTTTTTACCAAAAAATTCAAATAAAATTCTGTATTCTTTTTATTTTACAATTATGGTATTTATGGTAGGTTACTTGTGTCGAAAAAACAAATTACAACACTTTTTAGAATGTATGTGGGTGGGTGTAGGCAAGGTGTTTGAGGATACAAAATATGAATCACTGCTCAATAGTGACCCATTATAATAATAATTGCGTAAATAAAATCAAGCTAACGATCGATGAATAGCTGTCGGTGAATTGAATTACAAATCAAATCAAAATGTTTTTATTGTAAGTAAGTATCTTATAGTACATTTTTACAACGTCATCTTTTTTACTCTACCACCGCTTCGTAAGTTGCTATAGCTGAAAGGAAAGAAGCGGCGCAAGAAACTTTCAGCAGCACATCCTTTACAATAATTATGAATACAATCATATATGTACACAATGTGCAGAAACAATCCCTTTTATGCAATATGTAAGTACCTATACATTGACCCAAAACCGATTTCAAATTTTCCTTTTTATAAATAAATTATTAATTAAAAATACATTTTCGATTTAAGATTCCTCCTTCAATACTAGTAAAGGGGGGTTGAAAAGTGAAAATTCTTCAGGCGTTATAACTTTTAATCGATTTTGAAATTAATTTAAGATTTTTTATTTTATTTATTTGTAATCAACAAGTGTTCGTTCATACGTTCACTGGTGTTCTCCATTTTCTCTTATGGCGCTGAGACTTGGACACTAAGAACAGCAGACCGCAAAAGAATTGATGCCTTCGAGATGTGGTGCTGGAGAAAAATGCTCCGAATTCCGTGGACAGCACATCGTACCAACGTATCCATTCTACGTGAACTTAAAATCACCTCACGACTGTCCTCCGAGTGCCTTCGTTGAATTCTCGAATATTTCGGTCACATTGCCAGGAAAGACAGTGACAACCTCGAAAAACTAATTGTGACCGGAAAAATTGAAGGGAAGAGGCCTCGAGGGAGGACGTAGTCCGATGCGCTGGTCCGACCAAATCCGCACCACCCTTGACTCTACAATTCACGATGCCATCCACACCGCCGGGGATAGAAATAAATGGAGGAAGATCATCCGCCAGAAGGTGAAACCTAAAGGTGGTCACGACCCTCAGCATTGAGGATTACGACGCGAGGAGGAGGAGGAGGAATCAACAAGTGTAATACCTATTTTACTCACATTCCTTTTCAATGCGTTTTCGTCTAACAAACTTTGCTTTTGACTAACATTTTAATTAAAATTTAAGTGCCTCCATTACCCCTAATTTATACGTAATTACATGAAAATGTTTACAGTTTCAAGATGTAACTGAATTATATAAAATATAAATCAAAAACTCTTCGGAGGATATCCCATAAAATCGAATAAACCTTTGAAGTACTTCTGAACTCACTTTAATAACTGGAGCGAGCTTGAGGTTCCCGTTTTTAAAGCAAATTATTTTATTAAATATCTAGAAGCTGGGCTCTGAGAGCTTTCCTCATACCGGTGTGGTGAGCGACGCGAAAATCTAGCGGCATTGGTTAACGAGCGACTATAACCGTCGACGTGTATTGAGGAAAGAATTCATAACAGATAGCATACTTACATCGTGTCTACACGTTATCCGCTAAAATGTATAATTATTGCTTTGTGGTAATATACTCGAGTTACTACCACAAGGTTTAGACTTTAGAGTAAATGCCTATTTGTTTATATTTTCACATATTATCATTTTGTTACATATTATCGTTCTTTATTGAATGTCTCTGACTTTATAGATATTATTCACGTTAAAAACGAGGATATGCAGTGTAATATGCCCATCTGCCATTGATATATTTTTACTTATAGGTATGCGACGACGTCATAAGCGGGCATCATGTTAAAGCTTTTTTATATTTTCTATTTTTAATTTACTACTAAACCCGCATTTGACCTCGATATCGCCTGATGGTAAGCGACGATGAGGTCGACGATGGAGCATGCGGGTCCAGTAAATGCCTATTCACTCTGGCCTTGAAGATCCCAAGGCTGTAGGTTTCGAGAAATACAGACGACGGCAGGCTGTTCCATTCCTTACCCGTTCGCATAATGAAAGCTAAGACAACATCGATGCACCGGACGTTTTTGCAGTTCCACTGTCGCGTCGTGTTGGTATGAGAAAAGCTTTACGCGGCCGCGGGCAAGTTTACTAATTAGGGACTCAGCTTACGCAGGCATTCGACCTACATTATCTAATTACCTGCTCGCTGGATGCGGTTTATTTAAGTAAATCTCTAAAACACTTTGGAGAAATATTAAAACCAAGATAGAAAAGAAAACAACGAATAAAGAACTATAAAGAATTTAATCGTATGGCAATAATTACACAAAAGAAAACAGCATCACAATAACTACAATTCAATATCCAGGGTTTTGAATCAATTGGCGGCGTTATCAGTGAGTGAAATCAGGTCGTCCAGGCTTCCGGGGTACGCGCGTCTCGTGCAATCCTGTATAATATGTTTCATAGATTGACTATCCGCAATTAAAGAAATAAGACTATACTTGAGAAGAAATATACTAAAATCTATATAACAAGTAAACGGTAAGCCCGCTCTTCAGTCGCGCGCGAATCGAGCCGCGAAATCGCGAAGTATGGATGGTGTCGCGACTTCGCATTCGCGCTTCGCAGCGTTCCCCATTCGGTGTCGGTTTTTTGTCCCGCGACAAAGGGTTCGCGGAGCGCGAACGTGAACCCATCCACATTCGTGTTATTATCGCAGTAGCGTGCAAGACGCGATGACGAGCGTGCTATATTACTTTTAATTAAAATTTGCGTTTCGTGGAGTTATCAGATGACCTATGAGAATCAGTACTATTATGTACAAAAAAAGGACTCACAAATGTTCAGTTACAGAACCTACAATAGCGTCACGATAGCGGCAGCAGCTATGTCCGCGTCCATTCTTGTCGAGCGCGCGAACTAGACTGCGAAAAGTTGCGAGGGTGGAGGGATATATTGTTCGCGGGCGAGTCGCGGCCAAATGTCGCGACCGCGGTTCGCGAACGAGTGTGGAGCGGGCTAAATATACAAAATTTGGGTTAAGTCTGTCTACATCTAGCAATGAAGGTACCTAAAGGCTGGCCGCGTTTCTGCGTTGCACCGACCGTTTGCTAGGCAAAGAATATGCCAGCCTTTGCGTCTTCCGATGCCTCGACCAGGTGCATCGCAATGTGTTTAGGCAAAACAGAATATAAAAATACCCTGACGACATTGGTAATTTATTCATTCTTTTAAATTGTCATAATCACTTGCACAACAATAGTCTAGAAATAGAATTGACCTTGGATTACTTCATCCTACGTCTACATTACACATTACACCTACATTACACATTACCCAAAAGCTCCCTCCCTACATTACATTAGTGTAACTCCCTCACTACATTAGTGTAACAGTTAGTTTTACGCCAATACTATCGCAGTTGTCATACTTAGAAACACAGTAGTGTAAAACTTCCTGTACGTTGTAATCACCAATTTTCATAGTTTGCCAACGCAATTATTTACCTGTTCTCAGCGGAGTGGTGCAGGGTTCCCTAATAGGACCAACGCAGTTTTTGCTGTTTATATCAAAATTGGCCAACATCCTAGAAACAAACTGCAACTTCAATAGTTTTACGCCAATACTATTACAGTTGTCATACTTAGAAACAGTAATATAAAACTTATTTTAACGTTTTAATCACCAATTTTCATATATGTTTGCCAACGCCATGATTTACCTGTTCCAGCGGAGTGGTGCAGGGTTCCCTAATAGGACCAACGCAGTTTTTGCTGTTTATATCTAAATTGACCAACATCCTAGAAACAAACTGCAGCTTCTTCGCCAATGATACTAAATTTTCCGGGTTCTCACTTCTCACACACATTAAAAACGGTTAGGTACCAAAAAAGTCTCCGAGTTTTTTTAAGTTTATTTAAGGTTAAACGGTAACAATTAAGTAAAGTCCACAAAAAAGATTGCCCAAAACCTGCCCATATTTTTCACCTAGCACGAGCCTGAGTTATTTATAGGTACTCGTAAGGTCCCGTAACAAATGAGAAGGGTCTGGCCGTCGGGAGCGTAAACAACCATTGTTCAGATTGCGTGATACGCACGCACGCTCAATAACAAGTCGCCTGACAAATAAGCGAGTTTACTTCTGATTGTTGTTTAGATATAGTTTACCAATAAATACTTACGGACTTATTTGTATTATCGGCCTACTTTTTAGGGATCCGTACTCTGAAGGGGAATACTAAACTCTGTTGCTATCGCTATTCCGTCTGTCTCTCCTTCATCCCTCTGTCATGCGTTGGATAAAATACAGGCTTAAAAATTTCACATAATATATTGATAATATGAATTCCCTTGGTTCAAAACCGAATATCGACTTTAAAATTGTTTTTAGATATCCATACCCCGAAGGGGTAAACGGAACTCTAATGCTGTCACTATAAACTCCCGACCTGACGCCTGGGAAAGTATTTGAATAGTTCTGTGTAATCAAATATAATTTAATTAAATATGTGAAATTAATATACATTTCCAGTACTTATATTATATTTGTCATTCCAGACCTCTTTGTTATTGTACATCTTGTTTGACGGTTTGGGTATGGGGTAGGTATTTGTAGGGAAATACCCACTGGGCTTTATTTACTTTTTAGTTGTTTTTTTTTAATTCGCATAGCTTTATCTGTTAATTATTTTTCAAATCATTTAGTTTTACAAATAGAGACACCAACATTACTCACACAATTCTACTTCGCCAAATCACATAACTTACAGTACATTTAGGTACAAATCACAACACACACAGCGCCCACGACACAGGATCACCTAGTGTGGGTGATAATCGTAGGCTCGGTATTAGGAAATATGTATGGTTTTTATTTAATTTTTTGTAGTATTCATTGTACCTTTCCGTTGCATAGTGTTGTCGTTATTATTATTTAATAATCATTATAATAAGAGCGTCGGTGGTCTAGTGGCTAGGACACCGGACTCCCGTGCGGGAGGTCGAAACCGTGCAGAGCCATGTACTAATGAGTTTTTCGAATTTTTCGATGACTTACGTACATTTACCGACTGCTCTAACGGTGAAGAAAAACATCGTGAGGAAAACCTGCACACTGAGATGACCAGTGTGTAAAATGAGGTAGGCACAAAAGATCCTCAGGGGTCGAAGAGCCGCTTCTTCCCGGGCCCCTATCATAAGATAATATATCATTACAATGTTTTTGTTTTACTTTGTCTGGAACTATAGTTTTAACATTTCTCAGCTGTATATTGAAAACATTATCTAGGTATGTCTTGTATGACCTACCGTAACTACTTAAGCCATAGTCAATAACGGAGTTTGCTAAAGCTAGGTATAATAGTCTTAGAATACTTAATTATCGTATGTATGTAACTAAATTATCGTACACACGTACAACGTAGGTATATTTAAACACGTTAACGTATTTAGTAACGTTGCCTAACTTCCCACGTCAGCTGTAAATTGGTCACATCTCGTCACACGCATCTTCTAAATTGGAGACGTCACGTAGAATCGGGAGACGTTATTATTGTAGACGTTGATATAAAGGGTTAAGGGGATAGACCGTGCCCTACGCGTTGTCAATCTAAAAAAATATTGGTTACATTATTACGTTTCATTTAAAAAAACACATCGAAAAGCACGTTCTAATTCGCTTCACTGCCCTGAGACAGTGAGACAGCGTCCGATACTGAATAGTTTGATCGCTGATCTATTAATTTTGTAAGCAGTAATTCGTTTGTATTATAATAGAAATATCGTTTTTACTTTTCCTGATTTTGTGTACAATAAAGTTTCTATCTATCTATCTATCGATTTATTTGATCATAATCATAATATGGGGTGTAATAAAACCCCTCATGTAACCGAAAGGTGTTCAGTATTGATAACTGAACAACTTTTATTCTACTTTATAATTTACGCAAAAAATAATCGACTTCCCATACCCGTGATAATAATCCTGTGTCTAACTGTATGTATTAAAGTGCGTAAAGTAAGTATTTTTTGTTGTTGTTTTAATAAGTCGTAGAACAAATTTATTGATAACGAACACGGGTGTTCTTTTTTTCAGCTTACAAGGGGTTTTATATCACCATTATTAAAAAATATATATAAATAAACACCATAATATAGCAAGTACACAATACAGAAGTATACATAGATTAATACATGCAGCACAAAACATCCGGTGCGGGGTACAGTGCCAAAAAGGGTACACCAGCTCAGCATAATGCTGAGGCAAGCCACAGCGCTGATTTTCAGCTGGCCCCTCAGTGACTATTAGTGAATTTCATAGTATTTTCTCACACCTAAACATCGTAGGTAAGTACTTACTACTCATTCAAATCTAGGCAACGAAATAAGATACTACTCAATGAGTATAGATGTTATTGGCTTATGTGTAATTATAAGGCGCCCCCACCGCGCCAATACCGCGAATCTCCGCGAATGTTACATCATTTTGTTTGGCAGGTGTGTCATCCGGCGGCTGACACACTTCGGATTATTCATGTCAGATGCTATACGTTTCGTGGTGAAGCCCGGGAATTTTCCTTGTGGTGGTAGCCATCTACCAGAGCTCCATAATCTTTAATTGTTTAATTTCCGGGTGTTTGATAATATTGCATGGAGTTTTGCATGTGAAAAATAAATGGTTTCATTTGTGCAACAAACGACAAAGTACTTACATAAAAAAAATCTATTTACTAACATCGCATTAATTTGTATTTGTAACAAGTAATTTTATTTTACATTTTTTTAATTCAAAGAATTTAAAAAAAAATTAAATTTAAAAAAAATATTTAAATAATATAATAATATATTTTTTTACCTTAAATATGTTCCTATGAAAAAAATATCAAAGTAACATGGCCGAATTTAAATTTTTAAATTACCTATAAACTGTTCCACTGCTGGGCAAAGGCCTCCCCTCCTTCTTTCCATTTTTCCCTATCCTCGGCGTCCTTATACCACCCTTTTTGGAAATGGTCGATATCGTCCTTCCTTAAAAATATAAGAATAAATTATAATTATTTATTGTAGATTACCTTTTTAGTTTTTTTTAGTTTGTCTATGCTATAGATACGGTAATGCTGTCTATGTATAACTATAACTAAATCATAAGTATTACCTATGTACTTATGATTTAATTATAGACTAAATGTGTATCTATGTACTTATGATGAATCTGTTATACATACTACTTGGCACCGATTCCTGTCAGGTAAAATGTAAGACGACGGCATATTTAATTCACATGAGGAAACTCGGAGTCGTTCAGCGTTGTATAATAAGTACAGGAATTTATAATGTGTCCAGGTAATAATAAACATGACAGAGAAAAAAATTCAGATTCATATAAGACGGACCTTGTGTAAAAAGTATTATAAAATAAATTACTATTTAAATGATAAACAGGCTTGGTCCTAAATTCAGCTCCAGCTCTGCACATTGTGTATATGATTGTATTCGTAATTATTGTAAGATATACTCGTATTTATTTCAAAAGATGTGCTCCTGAAAGTTTCTTGCGCCGCTTCTTTCATTTCAGCTACAACACCTTACGAAGCGGTGGTAGAGTAAATTACGTTGTAAAAATGTACTATAAGGTACTTACTTACAATAAAAACATTTTGATTTTTGATTAAATAATCACATTATTTTCGGAATTACTTACTTACTGTCATTAATCGCGCACACTAGTTTGATTGAATTCCTGAAGTTACGGTACGCATTTCCGCCAAAACTTGCCATTTTCGTGGAATTATTAATGTAAGTCTAAAAATACTACTTAGGTAGGATACCTAAGTAGTATTTTTCGGAGTTCTCCTTTGAGCGTTTTAAGAGCATGGATTTCACACGCCTTCGGAAACTTTTAATTTCCTCAGACATGCAGATTTCCTCACGATATTTTCCTTCACCGTTAGAGAAAAACTCATTAGTACATGGCACTGCATGGTTTCGAACCCGACCTCCTGCATGGGAGTCTAGCGTCCTAGCCACTAGACTACCGACGCTCACAAAAAGATTATAGTTTATATTAATTTTATTACCCTGGTATTTGGAAGTGGTTTCTTTACAAGTTTTATACTCGTAGCACACTTGTTTTATAGAGTTTTATGGGGCCCCATAAACCTCTTGAGCAAACAAGATTGTATTTATTCTAATTATATATACGAATCTAAACTAAAGTAATGGTGTCGTTACCTTCACTATATTTCTTCGAGAAAAAGGAAATTAGAGAGAGATTCTTGGACCAAGAAAAACAAGACCGTTAATAGAGACCAGCTAGTAGGTGTCAATATTGAAACCGAAGCCAAGCCTTCCTTGTTACCGCATGGTTTCATTCGATTGTAAACCTGAAAGAGATAATCGATGATTGTAGACTTCGTACCGAAGTAATTGTATCCGAGGACGGCTAACGGTTTTTTCTAATAACAGTTTATCTGTCGCTAGAACGCTCAGATAGAAAATTATTACACAAACATTTTTAATTGCTTTTTTTTTTTATTTGAACCGATGGTAAAAATACCTTTGTTTGTGCACTGCTCCGATACGGCATTTTCCTCGACGGAATCATTTTATATGATTGATCAGAGATTTTCTTTTTAATTTTTTTAACCAATCAAGTGGATGGATTCAATCCTGCAAATGAAGAATCGGACGCAGTGCACAAACACTCTAATCCACTCTTAGCACTAATCCGTCGCTATAATACGATACAAATGTACTACGTACTTATTAGATATTTTTACTAAAAAGGTTTCAGTAAATAAATATTACTACTCGATAATTTGTTTGGATTTTGGTAGTGGTAGATCCTAAAGTGAAGGATCGCCTGGGGTGGTACCACCCTCTTATCTATTTCTGCCGTGAAGCAGAAATGCTTGCATTTCTGTGTTTCGGTTTGAAGGGTAAGAGAGCCAGCGTAATTTCCGGCACATGAGGCAATCCATCTTTGTACTCAGGGTTAGCAGCGCATCAAAAACCCTCTAATATTAATACAGTGAGGTGAGATGTCTATGGGCGATGGTGACCACTTACCATCAGGTGGCCCGTTAGCTTGTTTGCTCTCCATATTTAATAAAAAAAAAATAAAAAAAATGAGATTACTTTTATAAAGCTCTTTCATTATTGACGATCTCAAGGAATTTTTATGTATATATTCGTACGTTTTGTTTATATACCTACATATTTTTATATTCATCATGTACACATACTCTGGCTGCTCTAATCTATCACCTTTCTCTATCCCGATGGTTAGCAGGGAGAAAACTCGAAACGAGTTATACTATACCTTTAGTACATTTTTTTTTCGTTAATTAAGTTGTTTTGTATTTTGTATGTGTGTATAATACAGATTATAAGAATCGATGACCATGATTTGGCCGTTTAGATTAAAACCGATTTTATTCAGTGCAGTGCAAATAGAAACCAAAAAAACTGAAGCCGATGTTCTTGCCGACTCTACACCGTATATACTACATTATCCATTAGCCCAAGGTGCGTCTGTACTTAATTGCTATCGTTAGCCAGGATATATTGAAGGTGTATGTATGTAAATATACGGGAAACGACTATGATGGTCATTGCCTTCGCAAAACTGCCCCTTAGCATTTGTTTTTACGTCATCATCACCAGCTTTGAATAAGAATAAGTTTATTTGTGCGGTAAGATGACAAAGTATTCATAGTCCATACACCAGTAGGAACTTAAGCATAGGTTATATTAAACTAAGTAAAATTAGTGAGCAACAAGTTAGTTTACAATAATGTCCCCATTGTTGGGGCACATGTGACCCCTTGCACATGGGGGGTACGGGCCATGATCCACCGAGCGGGTCCAGTGCTGTGTGGTGGATTTCACACGCCTTCGAAAACATTTAATTTCCTCAGACATGCAGGTTTCCTCACGATGTTTTCCTTCACCGTTAAAGCAGTCCGTAAATAAGAATGTGAATAGGTTATTTGTGCGGTAAGATTACAAAGAATTATAGTCCATACACCAGTAGGAACTTAAGCATATGTTATATTAAACTAAATAAAATTAGTGAGCAACAAGTTAGTTTACAATAAACGCTGACCTCCGAAATAGGAAGTTCCTGTATCTCGGAGGACAGATCTCTTCTGTGACCAGTGCAAATGAACATGTAACAGAACATGGGAAAATATAAAACTGTCAACATTTGGAAGAAAGAAAAAAAGTACAATAATCAAGGTTAATATAAGGGGTGGTGGGAATGCATTGTGTGTGTGTGTCGTGTGTTTGAGGGTGTGTGTGTGAGAAAGGAAGTGTGTGTGTGTTTTTTTATTATTATTATTGTGTTACCTAAATGTACGTAAGTTTTCAAAAAATCAGAAAATCAATGGGAGTCCGGCGTCCTAGCCACTGTGCCACCGACGCTCTTTACGCTCTGACGTTTTCCCGTCATAGAAAGACCTTATATGATTTACTAGACCTAAAAGAGATGATTTCATTATGATGATGATTTATTCCATGATAAAACTGACATCAAGTATGATCTCGGAAACAAAACCGAATTAAAACTTAAACAATGTCGATTGAAAAAATCATGTACCTATGCCTTAGGGCCTAAAATTTACAATAAAATTCCCAATGAAATAAAAAAAAACAGAAAGTTTAATTATTTTTGAAAATACATTAAAAATGTGTTTGCTAGGCCGTGCATTTTATAACATAAACGAATTCTATAACTATAAATAGACAGGTAATAATCATGTGAAATGGAAACACAAATTTAATAATATCAGACATGTAAACTCATTGTAAACTTATAATACTTATACTATCTTACTACTTATGATTATGATTTTACATACAAACATACGCTATGTCCCTTGCGGGGTAGGCAGAGAGAATGGAGCGCCACGAATATCTGTCTTTGGCACGCTTTTCTTGTTTCCTCAACCATTCGTCGTTTCACGCATGCTCGCCATTAGGGTCGTCTGCTCTGTATTACAGTCTAAGAACACTGTCAATCTGATCTTTAAATGTGAGTGATTTTTTTTGACGTCTAGAATAAGAATTACTAGAAACTAACGATAAAACACACTAGCTTCACTAAAAAAATATATTATTTTATTTGGGCAGCTTACAGCCTTATTCACAAGTTACATATGCATATATAAAATCAAAAGCCATTTATAAAGCTTCCACAGCTAATGTAAAATTAATAACAAAACCACTCTTAATCAAGATACGATACGATACTCGGCAAGCTGTATAAATTAGTTAATTTAATGTCAACATCCTTACTGCCAAATAAAATATGTCCTTTAAACATTAAGTCATTGCAATTTGTCTTATAAATTGGGCTGTTGTATTCAATTTGGGAGGGAAAATAAAAAGGAAAACCAAAATTAAACGTGACTACTCAAATTAATCGGAGATAAGTTGCTTCAATCCCTCCAATAAATACACCTTTCATTCTGAAATCTGTCTGAAATATAACAATTCACTCGTAAATGTAGAGCGTGTTTCATACAAGCGTGGAAATACGGCATGACGATACCGGATTGTATGCGTCAAAACCGTTTTTTAGATAGATATATAGATAGATAGAAACACTTTATTATACACAAATACAGGAAAAGTAAAACTACAGGATTAATGCCACGATATGTACAAGGGCGGCCTTATCGTTTAAAGCGATCTCTTCCAGGCAACCTCTGAAGTTAATGGGGCATTAAAGAGATTAGCGACAGTGTAGTGTGAAGATATGAAAAGGGTAACTATTACTTATTACGTTTTTGGTCAAAATACCCTTTTTGTCAAAGGTGCGTTTGGTCAAATCAACATCACGCCGCTGTGATGACGCGATGACGTCTCCGTGACGTCATGCAAAATGGCTCTGACGGAAGATCAGCGCTGCGAGCGCCATGGTGCGCCCGCAGCAACAAATACTGAGTCAGCGCCTTTTTTGTTGTTGTCAATATAGTATTGTTAAATTCATACATACATAATGTATGTAGTTTATAAGATTTCATTGTTACAGCAAATAAAGTTTTTATCAATCTATTTAAATAAAATCCTAGTATTGACGATTGTACAGTGAATTACGCATAGGTTCCGGGTTACGAGTATGATCCTCGCTCGAGATGGTGCTTGAACTAAATCAAGGACTTTTTCTGTGTCTTATTTATGACGACATTTTAAAAAATGTTAAGTTTAATTGTTCGTGTTGTTTTGTTGTTTGGCTGAAAAAATATCTATTTATTGGTAGATTATTTGGCTCATACTAGTAACTTTTTTGCTGTAAGTCCATATCACCACAAGCATGTGCAACATTTAATTAAAATATTAGATAAGCAACAACCCTACTATAGATCTTTTCAATTGCAGTCCTGATTCCGTAAAATCCTTACTTACTAACGAGTTTTCATCTGCATATCTGTAGTACCTACATGGTATCTAGATTAAGAGTTGTTTTATTATTAATTTTACATTAACTGTGGAAGCCTATAAATGCTACCCAAATAAAATAAAATAAAACCAATTTTTCGTTATTACCTTCGCTTCACCGACCTATTGCTGCAGCGTTTCTGCACCGCTCGCCGCGCCAGTATGAGGTGCACATAAGTGGATATTGTTTATCACAAGTTCTGTAGCGATGCCAGTTGGCACCACACGAGTTCACTACACCCCGGTGATATCGTGTGAGTCAGCCGTTACGTAAACAATACCTACAATGCGTCAGATTAGAGATACGTGGTTTCTACTCCATGCTGAAAAATCGAGGGGAAGTGTTAATTTGAGTCAGGTATTATATGAGATTTTTAAATTATACAGTTAAGAAATCTCACATTTACTCACTCAAATTCCTCAAATTCAAATTCCTCACTCAAATTCCTCAAAGACTCAAATTAACGCTTTCCCAACTCAATTTTGTATAACAATCAATTTTCTACTTCCTAACCGTGCTGTGTTTACACGTTAAGGGTTACGATCTGTTGTGTTTACCTAATAAATAGATTAAATTAAATACAAACTTAATTTTTCTGCATCTGACATTTGAATGAGAGAAAAATCAATTCTTTCTAGCACCAAATAATCTCAAAACAATTCTAGGCTCTTAATCGCACCTTAAAAAACATTCCTAAATTATGGCAAATAGGCCGTTTAATGATTATGGAATTTGTACAGAGAAAAAACAACGAAAAAAGATACAACGCCCCGATTAAAGAGCTGGCCAACAAGTCTGTTTTTTCAAGGCATTTGTTTACAAAGTAATTTGTTACCCTTCCCTTACAAGTCGCTTCGAGATTTAATAAAACTTCATTACTGTTAGCTACATAAGGGTCTCATCACACTGGCGATTTGCGGGCATTTACGAACGTGTTTTCCCGGTTTGCAAGCAAATATGCTCATTATAAGGTTACTAGAAGGTTATCAATGCACAGCTAACATTGAGAATTTGTAGGTGGAATACCTCATGTGCCGGTGATTACGCTGGTTTTCTTACCCTTCATACAGGAATACTCAATGCGAGCATTAGAAATTATGAGAAGAATCGTAAAAGCATAGTAACCAGATTGAATGTGCACGGAGTCATACCATCAACAATATCATAACAAAATTCCAAATAATTTAAAAACTAATTTCAAACCGAAATAATTACCTACACACCTCGAATTATGAGAAGAATCGTAAAAAATAGTAACCAGATTGAATGTGCACGGAGTCATACCATCAACAATATCATAACAAAATTCCAAATAATTTAAAAACTAATTTCAAACCGAAATAATTACCTACACATCTCGAATTATGAGAAGAATCGTAAAAAAATAGTAACCAGATTGAATGTGCACGGAGTCATACCATCAACAATATCAAAATTCCAAATAATTTAAAAACTAATTTCAAACCGAAATAATTACCTACACACCTCGAATTATGAGAAGAATCGTAAAAAAATAGTAACCAGATTGAATGTGCACGGAGTCATACCATCAACAATATCAAAATTCCAAATAATTTAAAAACTAATTTCAAACCGAAATAATTACCTACACACCTCGAATTATGAGAAGAATCGTAAAAAAATAGTAACCAGATTGAATGTGCACGGAGTCATACCATCAACAATATCAAAATTCCAAATAATTTAAAAACTAATTTCAAACCGAAATAATTACCTACACACCTCGAATTATGAGAAGAATCGTAAAAAAATAGTAACCAGATTGAATGTGCACGGAGTCATACCATCAACAATATCAAAATTCCAAATAATTTAAAAACTAATTTCAAACCGAAATAATTACCTACACACCTCGAATTATGAGAAGAATCGTAAAAAAATAGTAACCAGATTGAATGTGCACGGAGTCATACCATCAACAATATCATAACAAAATTCCAAATAATTTAAAAACTAATTTCAAACCGAAATAATTACCTACACACCTCGAATTATGAGAAGAATCGTAAAAAAATAGTAACCAGATTGAATGTGCACGGAGTCATACCATCAACAATATCAAAATTCCAAATAATTTAAAAACTAATTTCAAACCGAAATAATTACCTACACACCTCGAATTATGAGAAGAATCGTAAAAAAATAGTAACCAGATTGAATGTGCACGGAGTCATACCATCAACAATATCAAAATTTCAAATAATTTAAAAACTAATTTCAAACCGAAATAATTACCTACACACCTCGAATTATGAGAAGATGCGTAAAAAAAAACCAGATTGAATGTGCACGGAGTCATACCATCAACAATATCAAAATTCCAAATAATTTAAAAACTAATTTCAAACCGAAATAATTACCTACACACCTCGTTGTGACAACCCTATAAAGATGAGAGCATTTTTCTGAAACTTATTAAAACTATGAAGAAAGATTTTTATTTACTGTTAAGTTTTAGTACAGGCACAGGGCACGGAGATTAAAAAGAAATGCTTCGTAAACAGCCTTACTAACAAGCAAACTTCTTCTCCTTCTTTGTCAGAAGGATGGAAAAAACAAGAATAAGTAGTTAACTTCTGTGTAGAATTGGATGTGAAACAGATTTAATACAAGCCGGAGAGCCCGCTACATAATGTAATCCGACGTCCAAAGAAAAAAAATCTCTCAGTATTTTTGGAGGCTTTTTCCCAGCTGGGGGACGAATAATGTAGAATATGAAAAAAAAAATTTTTTCTTAGTTGGAAAAGGTCCCGCAATGTGAACTTAAAAAGTTCAAATTCGAACGTCACGTCCTAGTCCAGCCCGAGCCACGTCTCTTTGATGTAGCTTACGTCTTACTTGGAGAAGTCCCACCCGATAGTAGTTCACACACAGCACCTACATACCGCCCGCGCCGGCGCGCTTCTGGCGCTTACACGCGCTATCGGCGTATTCCAGGCCGCTTCTCTCCGACCCCTCCCTCCCAGCGACGTCCTAAGCCGAGGTCCGTACCCACCTGGGTGCTCTTAGGCAGTCGCTTCTTATAGTAGTTTTTAAGTCCTCCTCTAGGCTGGAACGCACTTAGCTCGCCCCAAAAACCCCGGTGAAGCTGTAAAGGTCATTACCAAGGACCAACAGCAATTATCAGTACGAAAAAAAAAAACTTGGAGAAGTTGTGCTGCAGAACGTTTTGATAGTAGTAAAAAGTTTACGATCCATTGCTGTTTAAAATGCAAATAATAATAATAAATCTTTATTTCAGGCTGTATAGGCACATAGATTGTAGACTGAGATACATCACTACATAGTATAAAACGAAGTTTCTCAGAACAATTCATGTCTGTGTGTGAAGGATAAACGCGAAAACGGCTGAACGGATTTTGTTCCGGTTTTCACTGAAGTGTAGATAGATTCCAGATGATGGTATTTTTTGCCCATGCATCATGATATGATACCAGGGAGCTGAACCATCACCCTTTTGAAAGATGAATTTTCACTTAAACCCTTTTTTCTCCGAAACGGGGTTCTAGAAAAAAAAAAACTACAGGTTTTGGTCAATTAATCGTCCTACACAACATATATTTTTTTCAGCGAAATTGACAGAAAGTTTTTTTTTCAAACAAATCGTGCGTCCTTATCTTATATTATGACAGGGGGACAGGGACAACCCCAGCGGCACTTCGACCCTCAGGGATCTTTTGTGCTCACCCCTAACCTTAGTCTCCTGCCTGTTCCTTAAAGATGCTTTGCATCAAGGATGCTGTACAGCTTACAGGAAGGAGCCTACAGTCCTCTGATTTCTGATAGGCGACCCCCAGAAGACTCATACGCGTCCTTTAAAAATGTAAATTCATTTTTCGGCATGAGATGAAGATGAGTTGATGACAGATTTTTCGTCTACGTCGTTTCTCGCAAACGAACTTTTAAGTAAAAAAAAACTAAACTAAACTTTAAACTTTATAATTTGACTAAAATTATGTTCCACAGGTGTATCCCACGACCGATCGTACGTGCTGTTCCGCTTGGGTCGTCGAGTTCCGCTCCCAGTCCGGCAGTTCGCGGAGTCCGGTCGATCGGACTCACTCGGGTCCGGTCCGGGAACCATGGACGTCTTCGGAGCGCCCGCTGTCAACCAAGGCGCTGGCAGGACAGAAGCAGAGTTCTTTGTAGATGGAAATCATTCTAGGGTAAGTGCTAAATAGATCATATGACCGTCTCTTTTACAACGCTGTATTAGATCTCAGGGCACTGAAAAAGGCCACAGAATTTGAGCCTAAAAATATTCTTTGCCATCTCTATAACTTCTTTCTGCGATAGACCATGATCCGCAGGATAGGTGGATCACAATGCCCTCTCAGGAGAGCTGGCTTTCTCGATATTAAACTTTACTGCACCCTGTAATATATACGCTGCAGTGGGATGAGAAGGGCTGATAATGATGATGATTAATAAATAAGCAAACTGCGATGTAATAACCAATTTTAATGTACGGATCAGTATCACTCGTGCTTACCGTTACGTACGTAATGAAATGACATTATATCTACCTGCCCACATTAAATGAGATACACATACAATATGATCTGGCAGATACGGGCTTAAACATCTATTTAATGGAATTTCGTTGAACCAATTTCCAATTTGCATTGCATTAGTAAATGGACAAACAATCACAAAATAAATCCACCATTTTACGGGTGCTATTAACATCAGATTGCAATAAGCGGACGAAGAGCAGCGGTATATTATAATTAAATTGACAATCGATACGAGTGTGCGCTGCTACGATAATTACTGAAAACAGTATTGCCAGCTACTCACTTTGATTGGTTTGTACTATAATGGGTAAGGTATACTGTGATGGGAGACGCCGCTCAGATGACTGAAACACGCTTCACAAAATATAGATTTATTTAAGTGTTAGCCGGAGCGCGGTCATAGGCCAACTCTATATTAATAAAAGAACATTTGAACAATCGAATTTCTGAACATTTAAATGATTGAATAGTTAGCAATGGTACTATTTGTAGTAGTACCCGTAGTTAGTAACACGGGTACTTACGAGTACATGTGGAAGGATAAAAGATTATTGCGAAAGAGATCAATATACAACATTACCTAGATAATGAATGAAACTTTTTTGAATGAATCTTTTGCAAAAAACCCTCCCCATTTTGCAAGATTTTTTAAATTTTTTTTATTGTTACCGGAGAGCAGACGAGCAATCGGACCACCTGATGGTAAGTGGTCACCGTCGCCCATAGACATCTCACCTCGGTATAATATTATTAGAAGGTTTTCGATGCGCTGCTAACCTCCTAAAGGAGTTATGTGGTGTGCCTCTTGTGCCGGTAATTATGATTGACAGATCTTTGGCTAAATAAATATTTCGTAAAATTATTATCATATTTAGAGCCTTGTAAGCATTTCTAGAAAATATTATTGGCAATGATGTTTATTTAATACTTATCATTGATTATTACTTACTCAAAGTACATTAAAGTCATTAGCTCTAGCAATAACCGTCACGAACCACTCCCTATACAAACAATTCCGGAAAATATCGTATTTCATCCACTAATTAATGCCCTAGAGAGTAAACAACAATTACGATACGTCACTCGGTGTACAGACAAACAAAAAACCGAGTCGTTTCGAATCGATTCGTAATAAAGGGGGAGTTTTATCGCATCGGAAGCGCTGTTGTATTTTATTGGCAGTTAAGCCTAATTTCTGTTGTTTAATGTTTTTCTGCTATTCGACTTTTTTGTACGTGCGTTATCTCTCATCTGGTGATTGCTTTTCGTTTAGGTTCTAATGTATGTAGCAAAGTGGAATAGATCTTTTATCAGTATTTCAGTGGACTACTTATATCTTTTCATTTCTGAATTTAAATCCAATACTACCTTTGAAATTAAATGTGATTGTTTTCTGATGTTTATTAGAAATAATGTTTGAGGCTATATACTACTTAGCCTAATGAAATCATGGAATGTGAATCTTTAAAAAGTTTAAAAAAATAATAATAATAATAATAAAAAAAAAAATTTATTTAACCAAAATATAACATGACGATACACAAAGTTACCTTTGGACCCCACACTAGGCTAAGCCTGTCCCGTGGGGACCATTACATTATTAACCAGGAATTCAAATACGGCTTATACGGCTTTGCTTTTAACAAACTTAAAACATATATTTATAATAATGTATAGTTCGTCATGTCATCCATTGGATTACGAATTTGGAGCTATCGTTTGGGACCCATACGAAAGTAAATACTCTATCATGATAGAGAAAGTCCAACGTAAATTTGCGCGATGGTTGTATAAAAGGATGCACGGGTACTACCCATACTTATATCCTTCCCTGTTTGTGTCGGGTATGGTCGGCTTGGACACGCTAGAGTTACGACGGAAACTTCAGCTGGTGGTGCACTATTACTCGGTAATTCACAATAAGATAGACAACCAGTCTGCATTGGAGCAAATGATGCTGAGGGTGCCGAAAGCAGGCAACAGTGCAATGGCGCCGCGCCGTGCGCCTCGTGTGTTTGAGTGTCCGCTCACGCGCACGCGACGCGCACGCAACGCGCCCACGTCACGCGCGCGCCGCCTGCTCGGTGACATGCTCGCTCAGAATTTCGAAATAGATATATTTGTTGATAACATGGAAACATTTAAAAGAAATAGCTTTATATACTTAAATAGTAAATAAGTACCTATATTAGTTCAATTGTAAATATTATGTATAATGTAAGTATTGTATGACATGATGGTGTTTTGGAGGTTTCTCTGTAAACCAAAATGAGATTAAATAAATATTATATATTAATATTGCTCTGTTACATTTTATTTTTGAGAACTGTTTTAGTTTTTCGACTCACTGGAAATATTATTGGCAAATTGTTTATAATTAGTTTATATTTTCTCTGTAAGTGAACTTTGTTCTTAAGAGAAATAAAATTCGTTAAAGCGAAATAATACCTACAGGTGTATAATTTAATTTTGTTATTTATCAAAGTTTCATTCAAAACGTTTTGAAAATTATATGTTGATAAGTAATATTAAATTAATCCAAATTACTACGTAAAATAATGTGATTGAAATCTACTTTGTCTCCGGTAATAAATAATTCTCAGAAAGGTAATACAATCCCACTCATGTATGAATGAATGTTGGACACAATTGGGTTATATAGACCGGGAGCTGAGTACTAAAACGTAGTACCTACTTACTTATAAGAAAAAACCGGCCAAGCGCGAGTCGGGCCTCGCCATATATTATTAGGGATCCATACTATGTACAAGAGCGCCGGTGGCGTCGTGGCTAGGACGTCGGAATCCCGCGGACTCCCATGCGGGAGGTCAGAGTTCGCAACCATGCAATGAACCAATGAATTTTTCGGTTTTTTCTTACGTACATTTACTATCGTACTATGTGCTTAATTCCTAAGAATGATTACGACCCTCAGCAATGAGGGATACTTACGTATTGAGCGAAAATACCATTTTACAAATTAAAGTTGATTTTTGGATTTTGGTCAAGGTAATCCATATCATGTGTTTGAAGACTGTTATCTTATTTTGTTTAGGCGCTAGACCCTCGTGAGAGACGGACGGATGAACATACAGACGACGGAGCGACAGCAATAGGGCTCCGTTTCCCCCTTCGGGGTACTGTTCCCTAAAGGAGGGTACTGACCGGTAGCATTGCAAGAGCGTCGGTGGCCTAGTGGCTGGGACTCCCATGCGGGAGGTCCGGGTTCGAAATCATGCAATGTCATGTACCAATGAGTTTTTCCGATTTTTTTCGAAGACTTACGTACATTTACCGACTGCTCTAACGGTAAAGGAAAACATCGTGAGGAAACCTGCATGTCTGAGGAAATTATAAATTTTCGAAGGCGTGTGAACACCACCAATCAGCCCTGGGCCCGGTGTATCATGGCCCGTACTCCCCTTGTACAAGGGGAGGCCTGTGCCACAACGGTGGGGACGTTAACAGGCTGATGATGATGACCGGGAGCATTCGCGTGTAATGTAACAGCTCGAAATCGAGCATTACATCAGTACGTATTCACTGTTGTAAATATGTAATGCTCGATTTCGAGTTGTTACATAACGTCGCATGTAATGTAGTCTGTACCGCGCCATGCTCGCCATCGAGCGCCTATTTGTTACATTACACTAGCATGCTCCTAGTCAGTAAGTACCCTCCTTAAAAACTAACTTCCTTCCTCTACTGCTTCCATACTGCTCCACTTTGCTTACATTTCCTCTCCTAGGTCCCGATAAACTTTTTATCCGTACAAATATTCCGCAGTTCCATTATTCTAGATATTTCTTTGTATGACAAAGGCACAAAGCGATTACCTACTTGTTTATTCTTTTGTTGGAGGCATTTGGAATGACTTTTATTATTTTATTTGTTTTTTTACGAGTGATGTTTAGTGTTTTTGTCATTACTAGGTATTTCATTTTTTCTTCTGTATTCTTACTTACTTTCCAAGTAATGAGAACAAAATGAGATATAATAATATTGTTTATTAAAAGATTGAGATAGATTTGGGGATTGTTTATACAGGGTGTAACAAAAACCCCCTATAATTCCGAAAGGGGTGTTCAGTATCCATAACAGAAGACGGGGCATTGCGCACACCAGCGCAACAATAAGTTACTTATTGTTATTTATTCTTAGTTTCTTATTGTTTCAATAAGATAATATTTTTAAAACTGTCTTCTTCATTCGTGGAACCTTAATACCAGACACTTTTTTAAATGCCTTAATTAATTAATTAATAAATTTATAATATTCAATCGTATAATCTCTTTAACTTTAATTGTAATTCCAAATTCTAATTCTGGAATGTGTATCTATGTAATCTCCACGGCACAGGCAACGCCTAGTGTGGAGGTTATAGTTTAATGTGAAATGTTAATTAATATTTGGTAAATGAATACATTTTTTCAATTTTCAATTGATATGTTTTTTTTTTCAATTGGCGGCGCTAGTAGCCCAATGCCTCGTCTGAACAACTTTCACTGTGGACACACTCGCGACACACCATACAACGCGGCGATTATTATCACCTATTACTCGCGCAACTGTAAAGTGCCGTACGCATTTGGTAGATTGCGCGTATGTGTGAGAGAAAATAGGCTAATATGGAACAGCGAGCTTGGGCCCAATTCGACTAAATTACAACGTTTGTGGTTCTATTTCTATCAAATTTCAATTTAGTTTTCGTTCCAATTCTATTTGGACACCAAATCGCATTCTGCTGACGCATAACTCTACCACTGCCACCTTTCGATTTACTATCGATCGGGCAAAGTAGGGAGGAACTTATATTCGATCGTTATATTTGACTGTTAAAGCGTTTTGTTATCGTTCAACTGCGATTCAGTATAAACTAAACGTTTTATTAGAATGCAGGAATATGTTACTGTTCGATCGATCGTTGACTCGATCGGAACTCAACTGAAATTGGATCGTTAGTGGATAGTAGCATACGAAACACGTCATAACCATGCAGTTTAGATTCAATTTAGTTTATAATATATTTTTTTTATAATAATTTATTTTGATACATTTCATTACACTATATTTACATTAAACTATAGGACTCCGCACTAGGCAACAGCCTGTATCGCGGAGGCCGGTTCAATCTTATCTAATAATTACATTAATTTATACTAAGATATATTTATTTATGAGATATTTAATTATTATTATTTTATATTAATTTTATTACTTATTTATATTATACATTTATTAAAATAAACAGAAACAAGGATAAGAAAGTAATTAACTATGGGGTGTTGTACGACGATGAGCGTGAGTGTGCTAGGGTGTCTTAAGGTGAGTGTGTGTGTGTGGATGAGTGTATAATGTGGTTTGGTGAAAGAGGGAGGATATTCATTGTGAGTGCAGTCAAGTGTGCCGTGGAAGTCAGTGATAGAGCGATCGCGAAACAATATTTTCGGTTTCATCATAGGTTAGCGTGAGTAACCATCTTTGAATTTTAGCTTTTGCTTCTTTCGCGGAAATATTTTTAATGTTGCAGTGTTTTATAATTTTATTGTATATGAACGCGTTTCGGTAGTTTCCAAACCGTTTAGCGAAAACCGTTCTCACATGTGGCAGCGGAATTCTAAATACTCTGCGCTTCAGCAGATCATTATATTCGTTAGAGTTTAGGAGAGTTTTGTGGGCAGTGAGACCGGTTTGCAGCAGATATAATTGACGCACGGTTAGAACTTTGCTGTCCCTGTATACGTTAGTTGTGGGGTATCGACGTGGCTTCCTCAGCATAACTTTAAGCACTGCACGTTGCGCTCTTTCCACAGGTAACATTGTAGTCTTTGCGGCGTTACCCCAACAGGTGATGCAGTAAATTAAAATCGATTGACAGAGAGCAAAATATACCTGTCTTATTACTTCAAAGTTTGCCGATTCGCGTATTTGCCTCAGTTACGTTGTATTTAGTGGATTCGATCTCCTGATCGTGCTCACTAACTGCGGGGGAATTGAATCAGGTGGGGGGCGGAGAGTGTCGTTTCTGGTAGTGATATTTAGTATTCTGTGCTGTGGGGCTATAATAATCATTATTTATGTCTTTAAGTACCTGTACAGTGGAAGACACATCAAGTTATACCCTGTGGAACCCTGACGCAATAAGTATTTGTTATGATTCTTTGACATTCGTATGAATGTGTCACATAAGATAAAGCGACATAGTGATGTGTCATCCATTGTCCACTTTAGGTAACTGTGAGTATTATTTGTCAATTGAATATTCTATGAACAATTTAAATGAATTTAGTCAGGATCAGCTCCCGGTGTGAGATGCAGCTGACAAAGTATTAATCTTTATTTATGTATTACCTGTAAATTTTGAATAACTGTGCTACAGTCTGTCCTCTATTGCCGGCTAGCAGGGTTCTAGGACAGTGCGGAGATGAAGTAATAGAAGAATTTGTTGTTAAATAATATATTTTAAGGAAAAGAACACAGATAGTAACACAGAAAATAGGTAGTAGGTAATAAAAGTGAACAGGAGACGTCCGTTCGAGACAAAATATAGAGAAAAAGTGAAAATACAAATAAAACAATGAAATTAATGGAATAATGAAATTTAGAAATGGAATGGGAACATGATTTTGAATTTAAATGAAGAAATGAAGATGCCAATACGAAATGAGATGAGATAAACGCTAACGATGAGGTTGAATTTAATGGCAAGGCGGTTGATATGGACGATGAAGTCGACATCGTTACAACTGTGTATTACTTGCCAATTTCTCCTAAATATTAATTGAACATTTCAAGTGAATTTAGTTAGGATCAGCTTCTTGTGTAAGATGCCGCAAGCATGTTGACGCTGGGCGATTTGTTTGCAGCTGTCTGAATAGAAACCATTTTTAAGTAGGTTCACATTATATAACTGTGTATTATTTGTCATCTACCCCTGAATATTCGATGAACAACTCAAGTGAATTTAGTCAGGATTAGTTCCCGGTCTGAAATGCCGCAAGAAATATCATGTTTGGGCAATTTGTCTGCGACTGTACAATATTTATAATTATTTACGAATTATCTGTGCCCTTTAGGTAACTGTGAGTATTATATTTTGTCAATTGCCCCTGAATATTCGATGAACAATTCAAGTGAATTTAGTCAGGATCAGCTCCCGGTGTGAGATGCCACAGGCATGTTGACGTGGCGCTGGGCGATTTGTCTGCAGCTGACATATTAATTACTTGACTGTCTGAACGCTGTTAGACACTGTGACCGCGTAACAATGTATTTATTTGGTTAACGGCACGGATAATTTAATTATTTGGAAAAGCCATTGCAATTAAATTGTTCGGTGGTTATTTAGTCGCTAACAGCAGGCTCCAGACATTGTCATTGTAATTATTGTTTCCGCTTTATTTTTCTGGACCAAAAATTTATGGCTCCTCGTTCAGCGCCAGGAGGTACACTTTGAATGTACCTACAACAAAATTTCTCTTAAAAAAAAAAAGGAAATTATACGTAGATGTTACACACATGAGTGGAGTCTGCTGTGATTAAATAAATCTGTGTATGTAGGTGAAAATATTATATTGGCTGTTTTACCGTTGATACTAATGTTATGTACCTACAACTGAGATATCATATAAATACCTAACACATAAATCATTTTGGCATACAACACAAAACAACACAACACGCACACACTGTTGTTTTCTTCATCCGTGCAGTCACTGAGGGGCCAGCTGAAAATCAGCGCTGTGGCTTGCCTCAGCATTATGCTGAGCTGGTGTACCCTTTTTTGCACTGTACCACACCGGATGTTTTGTGCTGCATGTATTAATGTTTGTATACTTCTGTATTGTGTTGTATATTCTGGTGTTTACAGTGCTAAATAAACGTTTTCAATTTCAATACAAAGACACATTCTAGCATTCGAGTGACTACTAGTTGTAACAGCGGTCATCTTGTATATGAGGAGTTATGTTTTAACTCTATAAATTAAAATAATATTCTTGTTACAGGTATCAGTAATGGCGAGAATGATCCCATCTCCCGATTGGTTCATAGGAGTGGACAGTTTTGACCTCTGCGTCGACGGCAACTGGCTTGACAGCATTACCATTGAGGTACTGATGCTTAAACTTTACCCACTCCACTATCCAGTTATCTATAGCAGAGTCTTTAAAAAAAAAGGAACATCGCGCGCTGGAGCATAAGTGCGTGTGCTTGGCTCCCCTTCTAAATTTTTCCTTTAAACAGACTAAAGAGAGAGAAGAGAGAGTCAAGCGCAACTGTTTAAAAATACCAATAGTATTATATATTTAATAGTTGATACGCAGATATTGTAGTAGAAGTGATAATTATGTAGTTTTGTTGATGGACTTTAAACCTTCGCTCCGTTTCAAGGTGTATTATGATATAACCAATCTCTTATGTATTTGTACTTTTATTATTTGTACATTTAATATATTTTTGTTTTCGTCCCTGACCTGCTGTTTCGCCCGCGATGCCTTAGCCCTGGCACAGCTGAAAACCAGCGCTGTGGTTCGACCGTACCGGTCGGACTGCAGCATATGCTGAGCATGTGTCCTTTTAATGTTGTATTGTTTTTTTTAATTTCAAATATTTTTAAGTTTAATTATGTATCCATAATGCAATGTTAAATAAATGTTTTTCTTTCTTACTTTTCATTTGGGTCAGGTTAGTCTATCTATCTAATTTATTCGGTTTGTTCAGGTGCAAACCTAAAGAGGAATTTCTGAACTAACTTGTTGCATTCTAGAGAACTGTACAATTTCTCAAAGTATTTATTTAGGAATTTAATCTATCTTCATTGGAACTGAAAAATTTCCTGCTCGACCTTTTCAAGTTGTATAAAGCAAGGAATGTGACTTCACTAACACAAGCCTCGAAGCCGGAAAATGTTCGACAGAACACACGTACAGATACGTACGTAGATACGAGTACATCTCTTATTGTACAGTACAGATATAACAAGATACGAGTACCTATATTACACGTATTGATTGATGTTCTGGAACACTGATTGATTGATGTTCAGGTGTTTTATTCTATGACACTTTGAATAGATTTTCCAAATAAATTGCACCACATTTTCAAGTATTGTTAAATATTGATAGATATATAGATTAATACTTTATTGCACACAAGAAATTTACATAGGAAAGGAAACATAGAATATGTGTACAAAGACGGCCTTATCGCTCAGAGCGATCTCTTCCAGGCAACCTAAGCGATAGAAGAATTATTAATAGGTTAGCAGTATAGTGCAGAAGAGTGAAATATGAAATATTTATTGGTTTATATACTTTTAATGCATTGTTGGGAAAGTTTGCTGCTGACGATTGGTACGTTCGATTCTAGATCCCAAAGATGTTGAGGATGTAAGAAAATACTTATATTTGGCCCATGAATGAAATTTCTGCATATAAATATAGTTTTATAGAAAAACTAAAAAAAACTAATATTTTTATGCAGAAATTCCACGTAAATGGGAGAAAATATTTATGTTATGTTACATCCTCAACATCTTTGGGATCTAGAAACGAACATAACAAACGTCAGCAGCAAACTTTCCCGACAATAAGCCTCACAATAACCATACAATTCTCAGGTGGACCCCCTCGACGCGGGAACTGACAACGGCTTCACATTCACGGCTCCCAACTGGCCCACGGCGCCGCAGGGGGTCGCCTACCGAATCACCTCGAAATACCCTTCGCATCCGGCAGGGTCCTTCTTCTACCCTCACTTGAGACGACTGCCGCCTATAGCTACTTTCCAGTTTATCAAGGTAAATGTTGTTGGACATATCTTGTTGCTCCAAAAATCCTTTTACTCCGTAACAACATTTTCTTTTGAAAAAGATTGATGAAAATATGTTGGTACATATTTAATATTATACTTAATGGTACAATAGTTATTAGTGTAAGAATGATGTTCCAATTTCCAAATGTGTTGGTTATCTATGAAATACAGTTACAATAGCAAAACTTACCCAACCATATGATCTTTCCTTCCTTCCCGTCGTGTTTTCAGTAGCCAAAGCCAATCAACCAAAGCTATTGTTAGTTTATAAATAACGGTATAGATGGTGTACTGAATGATGCCAAAGCCCATCTCAAGAAAACCATTTGTACCATTTCACAGATTAAAAACAATATTTCGTCAACAGCTCCGCGAATACGAGTTATCAGAAGTTTTCCACCGCAGCAGCGATGACCGAAGATACGACGTTCTTCAGCTGGACAAGCTGAACCACAACAGCATCGATGTGTTGGACGGTAACAGAGCGCTGTCCGTTGCTGAAGAAGTAGAAAGAGCTGAGCAGGCACCAAGAATTTACTCTGAGGGGTCCTTGACCACCCCTGATGGGGCCTATTCTTATTATTCTTTGTAAGTTTGATTTATTTACACATAAGAAACAACCCAGAAAATTTAACATAGCAAATAAATTACAAAGAAAGAACAATCACATCATCTAGATAAACTTAAATTTGTATACCTATAATAATTGGTTATCTATGTAATGCAGCAATGGTTCTAAACTTGTATTGAAAGTATTAGATATACGAAAATTATCAAACAGGTTTAATATCCGTCGAATGGGTGTAGAAATTAATCATGATTTGTGTACAACGCACTTTCATAAAAATTTGCTAATACGCAAGCTCTACGCAAGTCTGAAACCACTAGCAATGGTATCAAAGAACCATAATTTGATGATGAGGTGATATCTCTTTGTATCAGGATAAATAACACAGTCACCACAGAAGAGCCTCGCTCAGCCAACGAGCTACCGACGCTAGGGCCGACGGCCAGCGAGCGGTCTGCCCTGCGCAGCTTAGCGCGACGGTATCGTGCGAGACGACGACGCAAGATGCGCGCTGATAATGCTGATCCGGCTGAGAGGAGAAAGCGGAAAAGAACAAGTAAGACTTAGTTTAAATAGGAGCGTCGGTGGCACAGTGGCTATGCCACCGGACTCCCATGCTGGAGGTCCGGGTTCGAAACCATGCAGTGCCATGTACCAATGAGTTTTTCGTATTTTTCAAAGACTTACGTACATTTACCGACTTCTCTAACGGTGAAGGAAAACATCGCGAGAAAACCTGCACACTGAGATGACCAGTGTGTAAAATGGGGTAGGCACAAAAGCTCCTCAAGGGTCGAAGTGCCGCTGGGATTATTCCCGGCCCCCCAAATCATAAGATAAGATAGTTTAAATACAGGTACATAAAATACACTTTATTGCACACAAATAAACAAATAGGAAAATACAGTTTCAAATTAGGTGTACAGTTTAAAATTACCGACAATATTTCGTAAACGCCCTTTGTGTTGCTCTAAACTTGCTAATTCTCGACTTTTATTTCTTCAAGTAAAAATATATAATTATCCGTTTTTATAATGTACTCATATGTTGCATTTGACAAAACTAAACCATGATTGATTCTTATAGTAGGTATTCTTGTTTCCTCACAGAGTTACTCGACTGCCGGGTATCAGCATGGGGAGAATGGAGTCCTTGCCGCAGCGATGGCGGCGGCTGCGTCGGCTCAGCCCTGCGCACACGCAGAATCATCCGTCGACAGCGACCTGGCGGCGCACCGTGCCCGCCCACAGCACAATCCCGGTGGTGTGCCACCAACTGCACCTTACCACAACCACAGGAAGACTGGCGAGATAATCTCACGTAATTCGCATTTTAAATTACGAATGGTTCAGTTCACGAATTTTAAACCGCTAGGTTTTATGCCACTGTACGGGTATAAGTGGCCAGGATGAAATGTTCTTTTATATGTGACTCTTCAGCAATTTCCTTTTCACTTTCATAGTTAATACGTGTATCTCTATCATCTTTGTCTGTCCGTCCAAAGGTATAGTTTTTTAAAATTCCAACTTCGTTTCTTCGTCTATCATTTGGATGTAAATTCGTGGTGTGTAAAAAAATAATCAATAAAAATTGTTGTATAAAATAAATTAGTAAGAGATGACTGTCGATGTTCGGAATATTAGATAGAGTCTGGTTGTTTTCGCTGTAACTAAGTAAGCTTCTTCCAATATTTTCTTTTCTTTGTCAATTATTGTTAGGCGTAAGTAAGAGTAAGCTAAATAAACGTCTATTTTGCATCTGTATTTAGTTTCGGAATAAATATTATCCTCAAGATAAGTTAGCTCGGAATACCATCCAGAACAATCAATTATTCAAAACATTATTACTAGATATTTTGTAGCAACATCAAAGTTTATTTATACACACTTCTGCTCTAGTACAAAGTAATATCGTGTCTTATGCTATGATAAAAGTTATGAAAACAATATATTCCCATTTTATATTTGTAATAATTTTCACTACTTCATTCAATAGTTCCCTGATAATATTTTCATATCTAATAATTAGCTCTAGGAGCTCGTAGCCTAGTTGCGAGTACGGTCCGAAAACATTATGCAGGTTAAGCGACGTTGGCGCGGTCGGTACCTGGATGGGTGACCGCTAGTGGCATATTTCATCTGAGCTCCTCCGTGCCTCGGAGAGCACGTTAAGCAGTTAGTCCCGGTTGCTGTCGTTCGACAGCAGTCGTTAAGCCATGTCAGAGGCCTACGGGCGACCTGAACAACTCTGACAAATAGGTTGGTCACTAACCATACGATAAGCAAGCAAGCAAGCAAGCCTTCTAATTTTCATACAGATGACGAGTAGTTTTTATTATGAATTTATCACATCAGTACAATTCAATTTCTTTATCAATTATGTGTGTTTGTCTGTTTATCAGTATAGTGATACATTAATTGAACATTAGATTTACCATTATCAGATTTGTGTGCATTTCTAGTGTGTGCAGTAATATGTATGAAGTTATGAACACAATAATAATATGAACGTCAGAAACTAGTTTTAACAAATACATATCGTTTGTGTAAGTATTTTAACTTTGTGACAGCAACTCAATAAAATGTAGCAATTGTTTTAGTCAGTGAATGTACTCGTACAATGAACCCAAAGATGCAGCTTTTATTTTGTCATATAAATAGGTGTAAAAATATTTGATGACGTAGTTAAGTCTGTTTAGATAAGGCACCTATTAGGTAGGTAATCGAAGCCTTCTGTAATACTATATGATTGTTTTCCAAAACTAATTTCTTCGGGTATGTAGCGAGAAAATTCCAAAAAAATAAATTATATCCTACTAGGCATGATATTCTACCATTTTCTATGGCTACGTACCGGACTTTTCTTAATCATAATTAATAACTAAGAAAATTGAATTTAACGGTGGTAAATACCTACTTATAAATACAACAGGTCGCTTGAGCAATGCCAAAGAAAAATTAGCTTAAAATTTCTTTCGAACTGATAAATTTTTAGAAAAGAGATTGATTCATACAAACTTCTGAAAAAAGCGACGATAAAGCTCGCCGCTCTAATCGACACGAGACGAGACTAAAATATCCAGATTTGAACCATTATGGTGAACAATACCACAGGCATGTTACCTTCATTTTTCTAGGAGTGGTTAATGAAGAACATTACATAGTAATTAATATGCAGAATATTACCATTGTATTTTGAAAGAAAAAAAGGAATAATGTAATTTATGTTATAATGGGATGTTTGTATGAACTGATCCCTTTCTTAGCATTTTCAAAGATGTCAAAATGTATTTAGATAATTCTAAAAATGAGATTAAAAAGTTATTAATAGTTAAAAACTGTAAGATAGAGCCAAAAATGAAAGCTGAAATGTTAACCTTAGTGTAACTATTGGAGTATGTGTATTTTTTACAATGTAAATTATTCTGATTTCAGTAATAAAACATCTTAAATAATGAATAGTTGAGTTTTATTTTCAGTTCAAACTAAAATAGTAACATGTCATAGAATTAGTCGTGTTTTCAGTCGAAAGCGGAGAACATGCATACCGCATGGATCAGTAAAGAATGTGACATGAGGTCAACAATGTTCGAAACAGACAGCATGATATGACAGAAACTCAGCATGAAACCGCATTGTGCTGAAATGTCTATTCAATGATTATAGCATGGAACAATCCGTGTTACGCGTGAATAAGTTGATAATTATTCACGCGATATTTGCAGGAAAATCAAAACGATAGAATATGGCGTTCTTGTGTTGTATGGCAAAATTTCTAACTCGCAAGGTTCAAAAAATAATTTAGAGTAAGCATTTTTTTTTAAGTCATAGATAATGCAATGCTGGGTGCATTGCATTATCTGTGAAAAAAAAAGAGCGCCAAATTCGTTTTGATTTTTTTTATATAAGTCGAGTTATCAATTTGTTCAATTTTCTTATCTAATAGTTTACATCAATTTATAATAAGTTATTTATGAGATATTTAATTATTGTTATTTTATATTTATTTTATTATTTATTTATATTTATATTATACATTTATTATTAAAATAAACAGAAATAAAATGGTTTTGATGAGAAAGTAATTAATTATGCAGTGCTGTACAACGATGAGCGTGAGTGTTCTAGTATGTCCTAGGGTGAGTGTGTGTGTGGATGAGTGTATAATGTGGTTTGGTGAAAGAGGGAGGACATTCATGGTGAGTGCAGTCAAGTGTGCCAAGGTGACCAGTTGCATTTACTTATTCGCATTTGTCCTTATTAGACAAAAGACATACGTACAGTCGACCACAATCTATAGTATACCATCTGTCAAAAACCTTCAATTAAATCTCAACCTTATGCCTGCGCAATATGACACATTTCATATTCTCAAATTTTGACGCTTTGGGTAGGTTGATCTGTAGTAGACTGTACATTATGAAACTAAATACTACTATGAGGAGCTCGTAGCCTAGTTGCGAGCACGGTCCGAAGTGATCGTGCAGGTTAAGCGACGATGGCGCGGTCGGTACCTGGATGGGTGATCGCTAGTGGCATATTTCATCTGAGCTCCTCCGTGGCTCGGAAAGCACGTTAAGCAGTCGGTCCCGGTTGTTGTCGTTCGACAGCAGTCATTAATCCATGTCAGAGGCCTATGGGCGGCCTAAACAACTCTGACAAATAGGTTGGCCACTAACCATTTTTTTTGTTGGTAACGGGGGGGTAAATCTTCGAAAGATACCCAGCCTCCTGGGGGGGAGACCGGGTTATGTGAGATTTTTACTCACTAAAACCCCCTCCATGGCCGGCCTCGTGCATATCGGAGGGCTTTTGGGATCTAACTACTAACCATACGATAAGCAAGCAACTAGGTTATAAAGTAACACGTTTTTCTTCTCAAGAGAAAACGCTAAGTAGGGTACTTAGGCTTTTACAAACATAGAAAAGTAGGTCACAAAAGTATCATTAAAACTCTCGACTCTTAATTCCAGCCCTCGAGAGATCCCAACTTAATGCCGCTCCACGTTCAGTATAAAGCGACGTAAATTAGTTTATCGAGGCATTCTCATTCTTGAACTGGAGCAAGTTTCTAGATATAATATCACTTCTAAGCTGTAACCATTGGAGTCCACTCTTGCACAGGCATTATTACTTGGAGTAGTTATTGAAGAATATTGGTAATTTAATATGTAAAAAATCCTTCTCCTAAGTCGTATTCCTCATTGCTGAGGGTCGTGATCATTCTAAGAAATTAATCACATAGAACGACTCTCGTGGCGGATTTAATAGGGTGGTTTGCCATTGCCTTCCCCATTTCACACACTGGTTATCTCAGTGTGCAGGTTTCTTCACGATGTTTTCCTTCGCCGTCGGAGCAGTCGGTAAATGTACGAACGAGTTGGTAATGTAAAACATTACTAATCTTTAAAAGAAAAGCCTTAAAATAGGTCGCGGCAAAATTTATTTCCAATACACACATACAAACAATTAGGTACAGAAGACAAAAATAATATTAAACAAATATATTATAAAATAAATAAACAGAAGTAATTAAGTTTGATGAAGGTGGTGTGCAGCACCGGAAAAAGGGGACTGCCTCAGCCTGTTGCCGGAGCGGATTTAGCACAACAACAATTTTATTAACAACAATTCATTCATTCGTTCAGTGAAATCAAGATAAAAACCTTTTTCCTTGTAATATCTTTCAACATACCTAAACCCAGCCACTTGTACTAAATGGACACAGTTTTCTGTGTCTCTAGGTGGAAAACCGTCAGATTAAGAACGCATAATAAAAAAAGTTCAGATCGGATACTCAGCACTAGCGTTCATTCACTAGTCACACAATCACATGATGTATCCTGTTCCTTAGTATAATCAACGCCCTGAAGTACGGCTTCTTCCTCTTGTGCAAACCATAAACCGTGTATAAGGGCGAACGAGGCCGGAACGGGCTAGTTGATATTGACGTACGTTGCTGGTTATCGTGTTATTTTCTTTCGCTTATGATTTTTTTTTATTTCTATTAATTTCACAGCATAACAGTGATACCAAGGCACAGTGAAATTTAATGATGAATGTGTTTCGAAGTCAGCAACAGATAGATGATAGATATAGATATAGATGATAGATATTGATGATAGATAGTGGATAGATGATAAATACTTTAACGTGGCTCGCGAGGCGAACGCTAATAATACGTTTCCCTTCTGAACTTATTTGTTTTGAGTTAAGTAGGCCTGCTACTTCTTTATTTAGCATTGTGACCCACTGCCTACAAATTGGGTCGGATAATTACGTTCCCTGAATGACACGGGCGGTGCTGAAGAATGGTCTTTTTTGGGGAAATGAGGGCGACGTCGCTGAAATTGAATCAGACTTTTTGTGATGACTGTATCAACATAAGCGCTTGGAGTAGAATTAATAGAATATAACATACTTTGTACAATAAAGTATATTATATTCATAAGATCTTATCTTATGTTAGGGGGCCGGGTATAACCCCAGCGGCACTTCGACCCTTGTGGATCTTTTGTGCCTACCCCATTTTATACACTGGTCATCTCAGTGTGTAGGTTTCCTCACGATGTTTTTCCTTCACCGTTAGAGCTGTCGGTAAATGTACGTAAATCTGCGAAAAATACGAAAAACTCATTGGTACATGGCACTGCATGGTTTCATACCCGGACCTACAGCATGGGAGTCCGGCGTCCTAGCCACAGTGCCACCAACGCTCTGACTCTGTACATACAAGGTGTTCCCGAGGATATGCATTAACTTCGCCAAACACTTCTGTAGCTTTTACATAATATATTTGACAATGGAAGTGATCCTCATAAACGCTTCGTTTTCGAGATACTTGCTATTTTATTTAATTGATTTATACAATGAGTAAGCGTCTTTATTTATGCCCGTAAGAAAACCTGAAACAAAACAATAACAAACTATTTGCCTATCGTTTGCATTATGTCATGATTGTCAAGTTCAAATTAATCAAAATGCCAGCCCGGATAAAGAGTATGGCATACTAAGTAATTTAAGGCAAGGCATTTAGTTTGTATGAAATTAAAAATATTTTTTCTTATTAAAATTAAAAAATGTGAAAATATGGAAAATAACTACTTAGATGTTCTGAGTACAGTGTCGATTGTATAGTCATACTGAAATACCATCTGTCAAATTTCTGAAATCTGAAATTAACTAAAAAAACAACTAAAAATAATAATAACCTTAATGCATTCGCCATAGACTTCAAATTTAAATTACCTATAGAATTTTGAATTTAATTTACCTATAGAATTCATACTTTAGCTAGTGGTTGACTGTACATGTAGGATCGAACGAATGAAGGAAAGAAAAAGTAAATGGATTCATAGTCCATACTAACATCTTGGGATAAGGGGGAAATGAAAAACAGCGCTGCTTATTTGGTACCCGAGTATGTCAGCATTTGCTGACTTTCCCCCCTTTTGCCAAATATACATTACATATATTACTTTGGTATAGTTCTTTGTACTATAATTTTAAATTTATATGATTTGGCAATATTTCTATTTAATTTCTATTCTATTCGTACATCAGTAGGAACTTAAGCATATGTTATATTAAATTAAATAAAATTAGTGAGCAACAAATGAGTTTACAATAAACGCTGACCTCCGAATGTGACCAGTGCAAATGAACATGTAACAGAACATGGGAAAATATAAAACTGTCAAAATTTGGAAGAAAGAAAAAAGAACAATAATAAAGGTTAATATAATGGGTGGTGGGAATGCATTGAAAAAGAAAGACTCCATCACCAAGGGGCGGGCCCTTTACTTTACTTTGTTGTAATCTTACCGCACAAATAAACTATTCTTATTCTTATTCTTCCACCCAGCGTTGGTAATTTAAATATAATAACCTTTGAATGTTCTCTTTTCTTCTATTCGATCGTTATGAATGTCATCATCATCATCATCAGCAGCCTACTCTAGTCCACTGCTGGACATAGGCCTCTCCCAGGGCGCGCCATTGAGCCCGATCTTCGGCTCTTCTCATCCAGTCGCTGCCAGCCACCTTGCGCAGATCGTCGCTCCATCTAGCAGGGGGGCGTCCCACACTACGTTTGTCCAAACGCGGTCTCCACTCCAGAACTCGTCTACCCCAGCGGTTGTCGGTTCTGCGACAGATGTGACCGGCCCACTGCCACTTCAGCTTGCTAATCTTATGAGCTATGTCGATAACTTTTGTTCTATGCCGGATCTCCTCATTTCGGATTCGATCCAGCAGAGATACTCCGAGCATAGCTCTTTCCATAGCACGCTGAGCGACTTTCGTTGGTAATTTAAATATAATAACCTTTGAATGTTCTCTTTTCTTCTATACGATCGTTACGAATGTGCCGAGCATAAACCGTAGTCCAAGTTTTTACTCGCAGAGCGCATTCAAACAATTTACCACGCTTTCGTGCCAGTTTCAAAACTTAACTCTACGCTCCTTGAATAAATGTCGGAATGGCGTGTAGAGTATAGAGAAAATTTCTCCAAGTTTTTGCTCGGCTTAAAGCTATGGGAGAGTTCGTTACGAAGATAGAATCTTTAATTTCCTCACTTTGGCGTCAGTGTCATTGGTTTTAACAAAGGTTTTGTAGTTCTAACGGTTGTAAGTTTTGAATAATATTCTCAAAGGATTAGTGCTCTACCGTTTTATGAAAATAATTAGAAAATACATTCTTTAGTTTTCAAACTATATGTATAGCCAAAACGTAGCCATAAGCAAAGGTTTGCATTTATTAAATTATTGTTATTTGTTTATTTGAGGGTAGTATCTATTTCATACGCCTTTTGCACTCGTATATTATGTATCTTATGATTTTTCCATCACCTGAAAGATATCGCTTAAAGCGATAAGGCCGCCTTCTGCACATTGTATTGTACGTCTCTTTATGTTGTATGTTTTGTTTTTGTCCCGGGTGTGCAGTAAAGTATATTCGTATTTGTATGTACAGGGTTTTAACGAAAACATTCTCCATTTTATCAGGAGTTCCACACCAACTATATAAAAAATCAACTGACTCCCCATCCTATCATAATATCATTACCGCCTACGGATGTGCGTTTAAATGGCCACGCCATAGTTTGTTATGGCTTTCAACTCGTATAAATTAAGCGATATTTTACTTGACAGACAAAAAAATCCTAACTAAACTTTTAAATTCTCTTATAAATCGTTTTCCATAATGATTGCACACCTACTACCTCTTTCTCGAAATCATTTCCTCTGCCCGAAGGTTGTCTAGAAGAAATCTCTCTCAGCGATAAGGTCGCTAAAATAGTACTTCACTATTTCCTATTCTATCTTTTGTTTTTTTTTCTATTTGTGCAATACGGTGTATTTTACTTTACTTTACTTCAATATGGGGACGTAAAAAAATAGTAGTGTAACTCAAAATTTTCATGGTTTGTATTGGGTTTAGAGTAAGTATTTAACTGAAGGAAATAGTGTATCAATCATGCGCACTTTAAAGAGGAGTTTACCATCAACCAGCTCTCTCAAACTCTTTCTCTATGTACATAAGTTATTATTATTATTATTGGATTAGCAGGCAGGCAGCTAATGCTGGTTAGCCTGTTTCTTCACATTTCGTAAGTGGCTGTCTAATCTGTTTTTAAACTGGTTTATAGTTTCAGCATTCACAACTTGGTCAGGTAGGCCGTTCCACGGGATGACTACCCGGTTGAATAGCAGATGATGTTTTGGGAGTGTTTTGGCCGTGTTCCGCACTAGTTGTGTGCAGTGTCTTCTTGAGTGCTCCTTCAAGTTCAATATAAAGAAATTCTTCATTTCATCTGTGTTATAGTGATTGTTTAGAATTTTGTAAGTCTCTATAAGGTCGCCTCTATCTCGTCGCTGTTTCAGTGTCGGCAAATTCAGTCTTTCCAACCTCTCCTCATACTCTAAGTTAGTAGGTCAAATAAAAGTAAATCAATATCGAAATTGCAAGATTTGATAAAAACCCCTAAAAGTTTATAATTACTTAAATCAACATTTTCTTTATCATCGATCAGTTATGAATTCAGTTAATTATGCGAGGTTTCGAGCTGATCGCTCGTTTTAATGCTTTCCATATCACTGAGCATCACAGATAAGCAGAGTGTAAAATTTTATTGGACGAAAATATGAGACCACAGTAAAATTACGAACAGTAAATACAGAAGGGAAACAACGACCATAATCCAACTCAGCACTGCCCTTCTCCTAGCCGAGGCACACACACACTCGCATGTATCGCGCTTTTTTATACCAGTACTATATAGGTTATATTAATAATTTAACAACGCTGTTCGACTTGAAAGGGGGTTAGTCGATGTCGGTAACTGAAACCAAACAACTTCAGTTCTAACAACTTTTTTAAATGCACTAAAAATCCATAAGTTTTTACGCGTTGACACCTCATTGACGACTACTTTTGAATTTTGTAAAACTACGTTTGTAATACAATATAAAGCTCACATTTCAATGCTTTGCTGTGAATTGAGTTCGTGCCGGGTTCGCGTCGAGTAGGTATGATATGCGATGGCCATTAGTCTGTCAAATAAGTTATGGCACTTCATTTTTGTAAAGGAAAATAAAAATTGACAACATGCAACACTAAAGTATTACTCTTTACTTGTCTTTACTAGACATTGATAGATGACATTTCTTTTTCCTATATTTTTGTTGCCATACCTAGATTTATCTATAGACATTAGATAGACTCTACTTACATTATACGTAAAGAGCGTTGGTGGCACAGTGGCTAGGACACCGGACTCCCATGCGGACCACCCGTCCGTGTTCCAAACCGTGCAGTGCCATGTACCAATGAGTTTTTCGTATTTTTCGAAGACTTACGTACATTTACCGACTGCTCTAATGGTGAAGGAAAACATCGTGAGGAAACCTGCGCACTGAGATGACCAGTGTGTAAAATGGGGTAGGCACAAAAGATCCTCAAGGGTCGAAGTGCCGCTGGGTTATTCCCGGCCCCCTATCATAAGATAAGATACATTATACGTACGGAAACAACATTATTTTTGTGAATTTTAATAAGTTTTAGAACAAGTTCAGTAACTACAACTAGTCCCTATGAGCGTGGCACACGACCTGCGATTGTGTGAGTGCCTCGTGCGGCACGTATTACCTATACGAGCACCAATAAATTGACATTCTGTTCTCTTTCTATTTAATATACTGTGATCTGATGAAACTCCGCCGAAATGAGAAATTATTTCGAATCTCCCATTCGTTCGGTAAATTAAGCAAAAAATTTACATGGCCACATTTAACGTCACTCTGAAAATAATGATAAGTAGAATTATTATTGAAATGGCTTTTATAATTATTACAGTGGAGTAGTAAGATTACAGTGGAGTAGTAAGATTACAGTAGTGAACTTAAGCATATGTTACATTAAACTTAATAAAATTAGTGAGCAACCAGTTATCCTACTATAGGCGCTGACCTCCGAACTAGGAAGTTCCTGTATTTCGGAGGACAGATCTCTTCTTTGACCAGTGCAAATGAACATGTAACAGAACTAAAAGTGCAAAATTTGGAAGAAAGAAAAATAAGAACAATAATAAAGGTTAATAAAAGGTGTGTGTGTGTGTGTGTGTGTGTGTGTGTGTGTGTGTGTGTGTGTGTGTGTGTGTGTGTGTGTGTGTGTGTGTGTGTTGGTTGGTTGCTTGTTTATTATTATATATATTATTATATATATTATATTATAACTCATAAGGAATAATTATACTCGGTGTAATTAGTGTTTTACAGATTTTTTTATTAATGTTTGATCGGGTTTGTAGATGTTTACACGATACAAGAAACATTGAGGTGGTAATTTTTTGTTGCGAGCATGGTCCGAAAGCAATCGTGCTGGTGCCCCTCCGTGCCTCGGAGAGCACGTTAAGCTATCGGTCCCGGCTGCTGTCGTCCGGCAGCGTTGTTATGCCATGTCAGAGGCGTACAGCGTACAGGCGGCCTGAAAAACTCTGACAACAGGTTCGCCACTAACCATACATACGAAGAAGAAGTGACATTTAAAAGTTAAATTAGTAAGTTTTCATTCCTTCCAGGTTATTTACAAAATTGTCATTCATTGGAGTTCTGAGTATAAGAATGATAATGAAGGAATAATAAAAAAATGAAATATTTTTATTTTCCAGAAGCATTTCAGATACATTACATAATCAGTAATGTCTTCTAATTACAAATTAAATACATTAAATTAAATTAAAATGGTTAAGTTAAATTAAATAGAACGAAAATTATAATAATGTCTGTAAATTACAACAAAAGTACAGTAAAACAACAACACAAACAAAAATTATAATATGATAATTTCCATTATCAGTTTACTTCTAATGATAACTTGCACAGATGAGTGCTGGATATAAAATCGGCGAATTAAATTGAACCTGATTTTTTTATTTGCGTGAAGATAGAAATTTTGTATTAAGGGGCCTACAGTCGCCAATTAAAGGTTATTTTGTTAAGCTCTCGGCTTGATCCTATAAGTTATCTTATCTTATGACCCTGCCAGGGATAACCCCAGCGGCACTTCGACCCTCAGGGATCTTTTGTGCTCACCCCTTACCTTAGTCTCCTTCCTGTTCCTTAAAGATGCTTTGAAGTACAACGCTGTACAGCTTACAAGAAGGAGCCTATAGTCTTCTGGTTTCGGGTAGGCGCGAAGACTCGTACGCCCTCCAGCCAGCGAGTCACATTCGCACAGCAAGTGTTCCATTGACTCGACGGTGTCACCACAGGCTCTACAGGTGGGATTGTCTGCCAATCTCATCTCATTCTTTAAGTTAATATTTTGCACATATGTACTTCAAACCTCTATCAAGATCTATGTTTGAACAATTTTTGTTCAATTCTTGTTGTTCAGCTAAAAAGCTCCTCACAACAATAGACAAGTACAACTTTACAATTATCGCGTGTTTGTGTTTCAACGACAATTTAATGTATTTATATAAAACTAATTAAGGTCCGAATTTGACTAATTTATTTCTATATTGATTAATCTCAGAAATATTTGATGATTACCCGAAAAGCGCCTGATGATTTATTAATAGGTATTTAAATCAAGTTGGTCGGTGTAGTTGGTCGGAGTGGAACACCTGTTTCAGAAAAAGAACCTCGCACATAATTGCTAAATCTTTAAAATGTTATGTAAGTTACAGGTGGTAAATAGTTTCTGAACGGGACTGTACAAAATCAGAATACATTATGTGATACAAAATCCAACTACAATATAAGGTACTTTTTTATTAGTAGCAAATATTTGGAGGGGGGGGGGGGGGGGGGGGGGGGGGGTATGTGCTGGTCATTTGTACCACTTTATTTCAGGCATACTTCTTATTTCAGTATTAGAATAGCAATAATTCATTCATTTGTAGAATTTTTAAACAAACATATTTGTCGTTTTTCTCGAAAATTTAATAAAAATTTTGCTCTATCGTTATTGTTATAACCTGTAGATGACACCCTAGAAATATTTGCCGCTAATAAAATAGGACCCTATATAGGATATAACCTTGTCCACCCCACAACGGTACCATACGATACTAAACACTGTTGATATGACAAGGTCCCATCGTATTTCGATTTTGACATTTATGACAAACAAACAGAATAAGAAGAAAAAGAAGCTTGTATATATGGAGATCACATCTGCAGGATTTTGTGAAGTTTGTCTTCGGCAAGAGTCCAAAGCCGTAAACTTCTAGACGCTGAAGGTCAAACCCTCAAGATCATTGGCGACGGTATAAGCCTTAACAATAATTGATCAAGGTAAAGTAGTGAAGCCTTTCAGAAATGCTCAACAAAAAGTATCGCCCACATAAAACTGATGAAACACTAACAAAAGAACAAACTTTCCTGATCCCAAATCCTGCAAAAGGCCCGGCCGGGAGCTACAGCCAGTTGAAAATAGAATTTATGATCCCGAAATTAACCCCGACGAAATCCCGAAACCGAACACCCAAGAAAAACAACCATAAAATCCGAGAGCGTTAGAACGAAACAAGTTTAAAAATTTCGAACCGATCAAAGTTCCCGGGGGCGTTTGCAAAGCAAAAAGATAAGGGGCGCGCAGACGGGGCGGCTGGCCGTCGAACCGTACCGGAAGTCGCTTCCGTTCCGTCGATCGAACAACATTATTCATAGTCAGAGCGCACGAATGAAAACTTCCGCTGTAGAGATACATGACGAAACTTCGGAGAAATGGCCTTGTTGACTTACGGGTGGCCTTACATTTTGACATTATAGGACGGTATTAAATTGCCCATGAATTGCCCTCATTGCCTTTCTCCAAATTGAGTTGCTCGTTTATCGTATGGTTAGTGGCCAACCTATCTGTCAGAGTTGTTCAGGCCGCCCCTACGGGCGGCCATTAACGTGCTCTCCGAGGCACGAAAGAGCTCAGATGAAATGTGCCACTAGCGGTCACCCCTCCGGGTACCTGGATGGGTGCCGCTAGGGATTATGGACGTGAGAGTTATGCTATGGTTTGAAAAAAGTTGCTTGCTTGCTTATCGTATGGTTAGTGGCCAACCTATTTGTCAGAGTTGCTCAGGCCGCCCGTAGGCCTCTGATATGGCTTAACGACTGCTGTCGAACAACAACAACCGGGACCGACTGCTTAACGTGCTCTCCGAGACGCGGAGGAGCTCAGATGAAATATGCCACAAGCGGTCACCCGTCCAGGCACCGACCGCGCCAACGTCGCTTAACCTGCACGATTACTTTCGGACCGTGCTCGCAACTAGGCTACGAGCTCCTCACTCCTCTCTCCAAATTGAGTGTAAAATAAGTGTTAATGGCTGAGCTGGGAGGTGCGAGAATTAATAGATTTTATTAATACAATTATATAATGTTTCTAGTTTTTATATGTTTTTTAGCGTACGCTAGACTTGCTTCGCTTTCATAGTCTTGCAATGTATCTTATTTAGTGAATTCAATAATTCATCGGCATTTTTGTACTCAAATCTTTAAAAAGTTAACTAAGTAAACTCGAAACGAGTTTTACCCTTTGTACATTTTCTTTTCGTTAATTAAAATGTTTTGTGTTTTGTATGTGTGTACAATAAAGTTTATAAAGATTATAAAGTTAATAATTTTATTTATTTTTTAATTATTTACTACTGAACCCGCATTCGACCTCGATCTCGCCTGATGGTAAGCGACGATGAGGTCGACGATGGAGCATGCATGTAATTATGCTTTCATATTTCAAATATGAAAGCAGAATTCTATTTTAATACATAATGAAGTTCCATTTTCGACGTAGTTTCATGGTTACAGCACACAGAATGTTATAATAAAACATTTCGCTCCAAAACGATTCAAATGTAGTATGTACTTATATTTGCTGGAATTAATTTCAAACCAAAGATTTCTAATGAATTGACGGACGAGCGGAAGCCGTTTGGCAGGAAGACATTATAAAACGCACCTTGATAGACAAAAGTGAGGAACTCAAGGTATCTCCTCAGGGGGATAACGCCGGATTGGTTAAGGGAAGTGGGAAATAATAATAATAATAATTTATATATTTTACATATCAATATATTTGTGCATAATATTTTATTATTTTTCGTATGTATTTAATTATATTGTATTTATATATATAAGTAAATTATATTGTATATTTGTATTAGTATTGTATATTAGTATACTATGTAAGTATATTGTTATTTTAATATATAAATTTCACATATTATTAAGTAAGTTTCTTTGTCATTTTTATTATTGCCACTGCACCGCCATAACATATCTGCATGCCCAAAGGTCAGCTGGCAGAGAATGCCGCAAGGCATTAAGCTCACCTGTACACAAAAGTGTAAAAGAATTAATAAATAAATATATGAATAAATGCTCCGTTCTCTCTGCATACCCTAAGGGATATAGCGAGAAGGTATGTAGTTATGAATTATAATTTCATACAAAATTTAATGTTGAAAATTGATCATAATTTATTCAGGGCTCGTAGCCTAGTTGCCTGCTAGTATGGCTCAAAAATGATCATCCAAGAGATCTGCATTAGAGGGCAAGTTAAACTGTCGGTCCCGGCTGTTGTCGTCCGACAGCAGTCTTAGACCATCAAGAACTCCGACAATAGTTGGCTAATAAGCAGTTGCATCTTAATAAAATATGTATCGATCATAACCTGGACTTGTTCTGCACCAGCACCACTACAGTTAGACGAATCCTGACACAGAACTACTTTAAGGATGACTAGTTTCCCACACTCTCTGTTACACAATGTTTAAACCATTTCTCTTTTATATTCTTAATATTGTTATTGATTGCACAGAGGGCGCCTATATCAAAAGAGAACAGAAAGCCATGAACTTTCAGAGAGAATAATTAGAAATCCTTAAAACACTATATAAAACCGAGGTGACCAAACGATGCCGCCAGGTATAGATGTATAACGACACCTGTCGGCAAAGTGACCTAAAGTAGGGTATTAGACAGTTATCTTTACTTATTTTACAACCGGCCTGATTCTGTAATCTTCTTTTTTTAATAAGTGAGTACTTAATAATTTATTTTTTTAAGTACTATTTTAGATAGATAGATAGATAGAAACACTTTATTGTACACAAAAACAGGAAAAGTAAAAACTACAGGAAAATAACACGATATGTACAAAGGCGGCCTTATCGCTTAAAGCGATCTCTTCCAGGCAACCTCTGAAGTTAATTGGACATTAAAGAGATTAGCGACAGTGTAGTGTGAGGATATGAAAATGGTTATTTTTACTTAATATACAGTAAATATAGTAAAATAAAAGTAATATGATATACATATATAAATATGTAGGTATACTAAAATAGTTAAATGCATAGATATACATAATATAAATAAATAAACATATATAATAGATAGTAAACAATACATAGGTAAATATACATAATAATGAAAATAAAATGCACAACTACAACGACAAATAATAATGAGTGAGACCCGCCTTAAACGAAGTCAGGGATTCCGAATGCCGAATTAGACGAGGAAGTGAGTTCCATAGGTGTGCTGCCTCGACAGCAAAGGAGTCAGTGTAGTATCTGGTACGACACAGTGGAGACTTTAGGATATTATCATTTGGATCTGAGAGCGACACCATGATCAGAGCCTAGGAATGTGAACTGTACTGTTTTATACTGTTTTTTACAAGTGGAAATTTATTATTAGCATACTATTATTTATATATTATAAGTCTGTTGTAGTTATGTATTTGTTTGTGAATTTGCGTAAGAGAAAATAAATAATCATACGGCAAGAAGAAAAAAATATATTATTTTTATTCGACCGTACAACATCATGATTGAACTGATAGTAACAATAGTTAACAATAATATTGCATGCTTACGAGATGAAAGTGTAAAAAGTTTATATGAAAACTTTTTGGTGTCGTTTCACCTTAAAACAGGTAATAGATGATCTTTAGTCGTTTACACACTGACACGGTGAGGGTCGCGATATTTCTATAGAATTAAACACGAACGACCTGGGACAAAAATGGGGTGATTTCCCCATAAGTAAATAGGTACCTGATATTTCCCAAACTTATGCAGGTAGGGAAACCGATAGGCTGGTATCACCGCGTAAAGACTTTCGAAGAAAAGACAAGTTTCCCCCTATACGAGAATCTACCCTATGTTTCAGTCAACTAAACTTACTTGCCTACAAAACTGCTGCATCAGATAAGATATGCAAAGCCGCTTACAAACGACATTTAAGGGTATTATACACGCACAATTTAAGGGGGCGTCTGTCTAATGCAATCGAAGGGAGAAATTTGAGGGAGGAAGCAGATATGAATTATAAGTGAACTTATGAATTGGTAATGTTCGAAGAAAATGCTGGAAAATGGATTTTATTGTTGATAAAGTTTGTACAACGATTGTGGGGTAAAAGTACTACCTAACTTTTGTTTAGTTTTCTACAATATAGGTACTTTTTTATTTGTATAAGGTATTGTAAATCTGAATTGTGTAGCAAAATGTGTGCGTTGCTGTCCTAGCCTTATTTTGACATGGAATCTATTTCATGGCTTACATACTCGCTTTGTATGTGAGTGAACTTGTATCGAAAAAATGCGTACTTTCAGCATACCACTAGCTCTTGAAATATTTAACCTATCAAAATGGAAGTTATACCATTGGATAGAGTCATTTGGTACCTTTCTAATGATACCTAACAATAACTGAAGCATTGTTTCTCCGCTTCGCTACAGCTTGCCGAAGTGGGTCCCTTTTTGGGCCAAAAAATGTTACCGACTTATATTAAATTCTCTATAACTTTGTAACTATTATAGATATCGAAACACTTGAAACTGCTTTGTGATGTGCTTGAACTACGCTACTTAAAACATGGTCTGATTTCGAATATGGTTTCAACAGTTGAAAATAATTGATAAGTTTCATCAGTTGTTACGTCATGGCTCTCAGTAAATGTCGTAAACTGAAAAGAAACCGCAATCCAATTCTAAAAACGGCAATATCTCATGCAGAGCGGCAACGTGTCTACCGTTTAAGACAAAAATCACAACAAACGGACAACTACGAGCAAAGTAACGGATCATCATGTCAGTGAACGGAGTGAAAACGTCCGTCCATCTTCGCACAGTCGCTGGGCCGTCTGGAATGCCTCGTAAGCGTCGAGCGATGAGTGTTGAGGCCGGACAAGTGGATACTTCATATCAAAATTCTAACTGTGGATCTTCAATGTTGAACAATCAGCCTCAAGGGCCAAGTGTTTCTTATCGTGGTGCAGACCGATAGATTTCATGTTTCGACAGATCCTTTCTACCTGGCCAGTTTTTAGTTTGATTTGTCCATAAAATCTTTTGGTAATTAGTAATTACAATAACATTACATTATCTATTATTATACCTGTGATATTTTCTGAAATCTTCCAACAGTCGCATTCTCACCGACTATGAGCATTGTGGTCATTCTATAGAGACCGGAACCGACGGAATTTACCACATAGAATAACTTAGACATGGGGTGGTTTGCCATTGTTTGCCCTATTTATGTTGTCTTTCATCATTAGCATAATACTAACGTAAGTCTTTAAAGAAACCGTAACACTCATTGATTCATGACAAAGCATGGTTTCTCCCAAATGGAAGAACCCTTTATCCACCGATGAATCTTTCCTAAATAGACCTTATCAAATTACTAACGAATAAATTACTAACCCCACTAAATCCTTTGTTTGTTTCTCAAACCAAATAAACCAAGGAAGTTGCAATACTACTATGTAGTAACTATGCAACTTTCTTGCAGTAAACAAACAAAATAGACACCTATAATGGTAAGTAAATATTTACCCCATTGGGGTAAATAACTACCCCAATACACGTCAATGCTCGTGACAGGTTTAGTCTTGTTTATGACAGGTTAAGGAAAGGGTTGCATTCAATTGGGTTAATGCCAGGACCACCTTTAGACAGGGGCCCACTTGCCAAGAGCTGCATGGCCTAGGACCCAGCCGGCTAAAAAAATCTTCGTTTAATGAATTGCCATAAATTGAAAATAACAGTTGAAATTGAAATTGAAATCGTTTATTTAGCGCTGTAAACACCAGAATACAGAAGTATACAAAGTTTAATACATGCAGCACAGAACATCTGGTGTGGTACAGTGCCAAAAAGGGTACACCAGCTCAGCATAATGCGGAGGCAAGCCACAGCGCTGATTTTCAGCTGGCCCCTCAGTGACTGCACGGACGAAGAAAGCACCAGTGTGTGCGTGTTGTGATGTATGAATGTGTTTGTTTGTATGAATGAGGATATTAGTGTGTATGTGAGGTACTGAGTGTGTGGGAGAGTGATGGCATGGTGCGGGTGTATTTACAGTTCATTATTTAATCTCCACAAAACATAATAATACCTATAAATATCGATTAATCTGTTTTAAAGCTAATTCATTTATTTTCCTCGCATCTGCGTTCAGAAAAAAAACAGAAGCGCGTTTGTTTAGAACCTCCTTTCGTTAAAGTATGATGTACGATATGTTAATCTAATAGAAATTGAATTGATCCAGGAAGAATAAGATTTTTTTGCTCGAATATTATTCATAATAAAACATGTCAAAAAAGTAAGTCGTATTCGATATAGCTCCTATAAAGTAAAATAAAACTCTTTAATGCACAAAAACTATGATACATATAGGGCGTACCTACATAAAATATTATACGATATTGACGGTCTCATAAACATAATCGTTTACAAGCTTTCGTAAGGGAGTAACCAAAAGCCAAAGCTCGGGGTCACCACATAAGTGACTTAAGGCGGCCCTGGCTGGTACAGGGTACCACTGTAAGATTAGCTTCGTGCGTACACCGCTGATTAATTTTGGGGAACCCTTCCGTAGATAAAGGGAAGTGAATGGGGATCAGAGGAAGGAAACCATTTAGGAATAGTTCTTGGTGGAATACGGAAATAAGTTACTATAATTTAGGTATACACCGTTCTACATAGGTCTACACAGTTCTGGACCGTTCGTTATGTCTATAAAAATATATAACAGAATTTCACAAATCATCGACATTGAATTAAAAGACTCAATATTCAATAAAAGATTAAAGTTATATCTTAACAAATGTTTCTATGCACTGCAGGAGTTTTTTGATGATAAAAACAATACCTAACTTTTAAATCAATTATAACTTATAATGACATTTATTTTAATTTATCTCGTTAGCATTTATTACTATTATAATTTCTTATTGACTGGCTCGAGACTGCGCAGGAGAGAGAGCGATGGCGCTCTTTGGTATCGGAGGCCAAGATCCACTTCGGGTCGCTGCGCCAGCGGAGTAAGTAAGTAAGTATAATTTCTTATTTTATATTGCGGTGCCCTACTCAGGGTTTCATGTATGATCATCACTGATCGGAGTAGGTAGAGCTGTTTCGGGTCAATGTCCTCAAAGGTTATATTAATATGGATATGATTTCGGGATCCCGTTTTAAGTTATCGAGCAAATATTGTAAATTACTTTTATAAACCTCGCCCTTACTCGGCGGATTACGATTTTTTTTAAATTGTGAACTTACGAAGAAGTTAAAACACTACCATATGTACACTAGCGCCATAAATCTTAAAAAAAATATTTCGCCACCAATCTTAAATGTGTATCAAAACAAATATAACGTTAAAAATCTAAATAATATATTTATTCAATCCCGGAAATCCCGGGATTATTGGGCATACTTATCCATATTATGACCGTATGTGGCAAGTACCAAAAACAGCCCTACCTACTCCGATCATAGATGATCATATAATACGAGTATATATTTTTTAAGACCAATAGACACATGAAAAGCAATAAATGAGTATGAGTATACTCTAACATTACAATGTAAAATATTTATAGGAACATACTAGACTTCTTCTTAGTCGTATTCTTCAAAATTAGGGTCATTATTATTTTATGGAAATATCTACATAGAACGAGTTTCTTGGCAGATATTTGATGGGGTGGTTTGACTTTTCATACACTGGTTATCTTAGAGTGGAGGTTTTCTTCACCCTTAGAGCAGTCGGTAACTCAATGGTATAATATTGCATGGTTTCGAACCCGGAGCTCCCGCCTGGGTATCCGGCGTGCTAGCCAATACGCCTCCGACGCTCTGTACGCCCAGACATACCAGACTAAGGCTACGTTCTAATTCGCTTTTCGCTTTACCCGACAATTATTCTCGGGTAAAGTGAACGTTTTGGAACCAGGTATACGCCTAGTTTTACAAAAGAGTCGTGGAACGGCCACAAACTTGTCAATATGAATAAATCAAATGTCAACGCATAGCTGTTGCATGTGTTCTGCAGATAACAAATAAACGTTTTTCTATTTCTATCTGTCACTTTGATAAGAGTGAAAATTAACTCTAATTTCTCTAGGATAAAAACTTTCACATGACAATTGAAATATTACTCGATAGCCCGGTCCATAACACAACACGTCAGAACGGTCAAATGAAAAATTCACGCTGTTAAAATTCACGAACGCAACCCAAAAACACAAAATGTATTTATTTGAGACACCTGGCTTCTGCGAAAGTACAGTCAACCACAGATGAACCTACCCAAGACGTCAAAATTTGAGAATCTGAAATGTATTATATTGCGCTGGCATAAGGTTGAGAATTAATGACAGAGTTAATAAAGGTTTTTGACAGATAGTATACTATAGCTTGTTGTTGTTTGTACGTCCGGATTCAATTCCTGCTCAAAAGGGTTTGTTAGTCCGAGCTTAGTATTTTGTGCGGATCCGGCATTTTCCGAATCTTTCTATCTCATTGGTCAATTGACCAACCATTGTTTCTTTAAAAAAAATATTAACCAATCAGGTGCATGGATTCCTTCCAACAAATGACGGATTGGACGCAATGCTTGCAAACACACTTAGGCCTATTGCATCCCCGTATTATCTGGCTGAGAGAGAGCAACTAAGGCTCAATTTACATTGCCGCGGAATGGAATTTTCGCAACGTAATTGTTCATAGCATAATGAACTTTATGTCAATTGTGTAACATACAAACTAAATACTCTTTCACCGCTAGGGGAATTCTCGAGAATGAACGAGGATTCCCCGGAAGACGCGCGACCTCTTTTTTGGCTTGTATTTAGTTTGTATGTTACACAATTGACATAAAGTTCATTATGATATGTATAATTTCGTTGCGAAAATTCGCTTCCATTCCATTCCGTGGCAATCTAAATTGAGCCTTAGGAAGGCGCTCATGGAACACGGATATAAGTAATATTATTATGTAGCCACGTACATCTTGTGCATTTTGTCTTGCATTCACTCTTCTTAAACTCTAAAGCAACTATCCGCCAATTAAAACAGATATTCCCTCACATCAACGCGACGCTGTTAATTAGCGATTCCGTCTGTCCTCTATCTCGCTTGTTACGTTAATTGCTTGATTGTTTCGATTCCACGATTCCATTTAACGAGAATTGGAGGAATAGTACTTAGTATTAGTACTCCAGTGCTCGAGGCGTGGGTGCGTATTTATTGTCGGTAAGTGAAAGGAAACAACGATTGGATCCAGGAGGGATCGACTGAAATTCCAGAAGATGCAGAAAAATTGGAATAAATCTGATTTAAGCTACGCGTCCATTGCTACGTCATCGTAGCGTACGCTGCGAACGGAGTGTCGGTATTTACAAATTCATCATCAGCAGCCTACTCTAGTCCACTGCTGGACATAGGCCTCTCCCAGGGCGCGCCATTGAGCCCGATCTTCGGCACTTCTCATCCAGTCGCTGTCAGCCACCTTGTGCAGATCGTCGCTCCATCTAGCAGGGACGCCCGTCCCACACTACGTTTGCCGTGGACGCGTATCTTAATACCCAACTTTTTCTATATCGCTGAACTCCTCCGAAGTTTTCTTTTTCGTCGTGGCACTGATGTGATTATTTTTTGTTTATAAGCCTCGACGGAAATTGAGAATATCTAAAAAGCCTCGCCTACGGCTCAGTCTTCAAATACAAATAGGTTTATTTAGCCAGGACATACTAAAAATAGATACAATTAGTAATATAACAATTTATATTAAAGACTTTAAAAATTTACATACTCATAAACCAAAAACTAGATAACTAAAATTAAATAAAGAAGACATTGTGGTATAATATAAGTAGGTATCTATTTACAGCTATCAACTCCTGGCACCTGCACTAGCTGACAGCTGCCTTGCAGCATGCCAGTCCTTACGTAGATACCCAGCGGAATATGATACTGTTTGTCATCAACACAACACTTTAATAAACTTAGAAAGGTATTATGAAAATGAAGTAATCTTTCAAGTAGTCTTTCAATATTCCTCGGCCAACAATGGCTAATTTTCCTGCCTCTGCAATAATATACTATTCCTTGTGATACCTCCTATATTGGACGGATTTAGAATATCCCTATCGCCACTGCGTAAGCGTGTCGTGGGTGACTAATCCGAGTAACTTGCTGGTGGGTTGTGGGTTTTTCTCAACGGTAAGTGAAAGGAAACATGTCCGTAAGTATTATGGGTAAATCGGCTTTACTGGGTAGCTGATGTTTTAATAATAAATCTTGAAATACAAAAATATCTCCATAAGCATGTTACTAAAATGAAACATGTACGAGGTTTTTTGAAATGGTATTAATATTATTTATGTTTTGTGGCCTGGGAACAAGACAGACAGGTAGAAAGGATCGTGAAAAAGGTACTTTTAATTTCAATTAATAAATTGATTTTATTAAATTAAAATGACCAGTATCTGACGTCCTGTCATCCATAAGGACTTCCTTTGTCCATCTCTGAAGTGTATCATCAGATCTTGACTAGATTTTTATGGGTTAAACCTGGATGTATTACACCTTACTCACCAAAAAAGAATCATCAAAATACCTACTTTAAAATTACAGTCGTTTAAAACGTCTTTTTTTTTGAAATTGGTAAAAAATTGACAATTTTTTAATTATGTTTATCTACTCGTGATAAAAATGTTTCCTATACAGTCGTTATTCCTCTTCAAAGTCCACCTTTTCGAGACCGCAATAAAACATGATAAAACCGTATTTCAACATTTCATTTCAACTCAGCATTTCGCTGCCGACACTTTTATGACCACCTCTTTGGTATAAAACAAAACGACCACAGCGAGCTCTAGATCGTATTTTACGGCACACAAACATTATTCTTTTGTGCTTTTGTATAAGGAAATCATAAACCATGTTGTCTTGTTCGCGGTCACAAATCAAAAGAGGCTTACCTTCCCTTCATCAGACAATTTTGCTTTTTGCACTCGCGAAAATACTCCTCCTCCACTCTTCTTTAGTTTCAATGTTTCGTTATGTGCAAAGTTAAGTTGGTCAACCTGTCCAAGACTGCGGTGTATATTATATTTGTATGTTTGTCCGTCATTTTGTTGTTTATTGGGTATTGTGTTATGTGAATATGTTCGCAGTTCTTGATATTGAATTACGATACACGTTTTGTATAGGGATTCATTCATTGAGTGTCCATTCATGAGGTGTAAAAATATATTTTCGTATCTTTTGCTCGTGATTTTGTTTACATGTTTGAATTTTGCGAACCAATCCGGAATACATCTTTTTTTAGCTCCGTGGCCGTAGAAAGTGACTGGTCATGTCATATTGTTTGAGAATCTATTATTAATTTATAACTTATAATGACATTAAATTTATCTCGTTAGCATTTATTACTATTATAATTTCTTATTTTATATTGCGGTGCCCTACTCAGGGTTTCATGTATGAACAACTAATATTTTTTTAAGACCAATTGTTACACATGAAATGTATGAGTATGAGTAATACAGAGAGTGATATAATTGGTGACAGTACCAAAAGATCAAAATGGATTATTAAATGACTTAATGCTCTAGAAAATTTTGAAACTTAAATCTTACTATATATAAATTATCACCTATGATCGGAGTAGGTAGGGCTGTTTTTGGTACTTGCCATATACGGTCATAATATGGATAAGTATGCCCAATAATCCCGGGATTTCCGGGATTGAATAAATATATTATTTAGATTTTTAATGTTATATTTGTTTTGATACACATTTAAGATTGGTGGCGAAATTTTTTTTTAAGGTTCATGGCGCTAGTGCACCTATGGTAGTGTTTTAACTTCTTCGTAAGTTCACAATTTTAAAAAAATCGTAATCCGCCGAGTAAAGGCGAGGTTTATAAAAGTAATTTACAACATTTGCTCGATAACTTAAAACGGGATCCCGAAATCATATCCATATTAATATAACCTTTGAGAACATTGACCCGAAAGAGCCCTACCTACTCCGATCAGTATCACTATCACTAAAGAAATCATATTTATTAAATTATTTTGTGACATCACCATTCAATATAGGCCGAGCTTTTCTTTGGTCAAAGTTTTCTTAAGAGCTGACAATGGCTTTTTATTTTTAACGAGGATTCTTCCTTACAAAAGGCTTGGCGAATTCCTAACTCCAAGACATCGCAATTTCCGATTTAAAATTGACGTTTTGGCAGTTACAAGTTTGTTCAAAGTTAACTTGACTAGTCTGAAGCTGCAAAAAGGGAGGAGATCTTCAATTTGATTGTATTTTTTATTAATATTACCCGATATCTCTGGCATTTGTTAACCGATTTTAATGACTCTTTTTTATATATTTTTTCTTTTTTTACATTATACCCACATAAATCAGACTACCAGCGCCCTCTTCTCTAGAACAATGACGTGAGCAATGACAGCGAGGCACGGAGTTGAGTTGTCACATACTTTCACACATTTGACATTTCAGTGCCCGACTAATGTATGAGAAAATGCTCAAATCCCATGCGCGAAGTGGCATATGGAGTTTCCTTATAAAACTTCTCTAGCGAGCTATCTATATAGGGGTGAATTTCAAAATCTTTGATTATACCTTAAGGGTGGTGATAAACTTCGGAGATGGACAATGAAAGTCATGGTTTGTGAACGCATGAGAATGAATAGGCATTTACTGGGGGTCTGCGTGCTCCATCCTCGGCCTCATCATCACTTACCATCAGGTGAGGTATTGGCATTTGTATATTGTAGCTAAATAGTAATGTTAAATAATACGTTCTGTAATTTGTACATAGGCTTACAATTAAGATAGAGCATGTTATCTCCGGAGAGATCTCAGAATTTTAGAACGTCAATCTTTTTAAACGAGAAAAAGGAAACCTGAGTTATTTGCCTTGCAGGGGAAGCAAGAGAGGCGTGCCAAGACAGAGGTTCGTGGCGCTCCGTTATCTCTACCTACCCCGCAAAGGATATAGCGTGAAGTTATGTATGTATCTATGTTGTCTATGGACTAATGAATCCAATAAGAACTAAATAATTGTATACATTTTTCTTTAGGTGATTAAAAGAAACGAATTAGCCCTAAAATGTTGCTTTTTCAAACTGATACTGGAATAAAATAATAGTCATGTCCAAATCGAATATATCCTCATAAACAGCCTATAATAAACCCATTTGAAGACATAAACCTTAAATCCAAGTCAGATTTCTGTCGTTCCTCCATCCTGATACTCGTAGACATAAAATTTTTACGACAATATCATCATAACGGTGACATAATTTAAAGTTGTCTATTCATATCGTACATTTATATGCGACGCGTGACACTTCATTAGGATATATTTTCGTTTCCCGAAAGACATTAATATAAACACGAAAGCTGACACACACTGGGCGGATAAGACGCGGCGGTCCAACCGTCGGTTGAATTATTTCTTCTTCACATTTCATTTCTTTAACAAAAGAAAACAAAGATATTTTTTAAAGTCGTAGGTTCGTATTCTGCTCGCGGAAAAATATTTTCAACCTTTCTCTTATTTATTAAAATGTTCCTAAAACTGCTCAGCGTGTTACCCTCAGCAAGTGTGTGAATATTTTGAAACGATCTTGGGAGCGTGGGGTGTTCATTATCATTTATATCCAGAGTCGGGGTGCACCTGGAGAACTGTGTTTTACAAAATAAAACCGCTCAAAAACCGCTGCGTTTTCCTCAGTAAGTGCGTGAATATTTTGAAACGGTCTCGGTAGCGCGGTCTGTTCATTATCATTTGTATACAGAGTCGGGGCTCACCTGGAGGACTGTCAGTCCGACAATATTACTGTTTTACAAAATAAAACCGCTCAAAAATCGCTGCGTTTCCCTCAGCATGTGCGTGAATATTTTGAAACGGTCTCGGGAGCGCGGGCTGTTCATTATCATTTGTATTCAGAGTCGGGGCTCACCTGGAGGACTGTCAGTCCGACAATATTACTGTTTTACAAAATAAAACCGCTCAAAAACCGCTGCGTTTTCCTCAGCAAGTGCGTGAATATTTTGAAACGGTCTCGGGAGCGCGGGGTGTTCATTATCATTTGTATTCAGACTCGGGGTGCACCTGGAGAACTGTCAGGCTGACAAGATTTATGTTCCCGCGTAAAAGTGAACAAAACTCAGCGCTTTTGTATGGAAATGTCCAAGCCTGTTACACTTGACGGGATCTCGGGGATTTTGTGCCACTTAGATGCTAAGTAGGGCAGTTTGGAGTGAGGTGGAAGGTATAAGTAAATAGAACTTTAACATTAAAGTTAGTAAGTAATTTGCATAGCAAATTAGTTTTAATGTTTTTTTACTTATAGATAATATTGTTATGCTTAATATCGGGAAGGTCTAGTCTTGTCTTAAAGTTACTGAAACTTATTTTCCCAGAAATAAGCCATAGGTTTCCATTATGCGATATCCGTCAAAATCGTTAATAATATGCATGTTTTGAGACACTTTTATACAAAGTAGCTTGGTAATGGTGTTTTACTATAACACTTCTGACTCAACCGTACTTAGAAAACTGTTAACTATCACTAAGTATAAGTAACTTGATTGAGAGTAAAACATAACTGTAAAACATAAATGATGCGTTTCGCACCCTTATGTGGTTGCCGCGATTCTGTAGTGCATCGGGCATGTTCGCTGACGCACGGGTGCCCGATTTCTTTGCGGTTCTCAGGACTCGCATCGCTTCTTTTTGGAAGCGGTTGCGACAATCTGACAACAGCATACTGAAGGCTGTGTGTGAGGACATACGCAGTCCCATATTCAAACATTGGTTGGCTGTCCACCGGGACGAGAACCGTAAATGAATAAGTTGTAACCAAATATTATTATTTTTTTTTGGTCTCGTTTGTGTATTTGGTTTTAGTGTTAATTATTTTTTTGTATATTGTATTGTTCTTTTGTTATATGGGTTTTTTATGCCTGAATTAAAGATTTATTATTATAACGTAAAAATTTACTTTTAGGTACTTACTTACTATTAAAAAGTTTGATTTGATTTGATCTTGGGGCTGGTACAACATACTCCTCATAAGAAAAGGAGACGGATAATCTAAATGAGTGCAATACATAAAACAATATAGTACATTATCGCAGAGGTTGAGAAATTATCCATTATTGGAGTATTTTTGAAAAGCTGAGCCCCAGGCGAGTTTAGTCTCAGCTAACAATGGAATTTCCGCCAAGGTTTCACCCTTGTTCTAATTTATTTAAGTATACCTAGCATGAGATATGCATATTTAATACATAAAAATTAATAAGTTTATATCAAATTCAAATTTTTTATTTATTTATAATATCAATTGCTCAAATAATAATAATAATAATTACAAAAAACAATAGCTGAAAAAATACATAAATACACAGATTTAAAAGAAGAAGTACTCAGAATATGGAACCTAGATAATTTTAGTTTTTTAGATAGACATTGTGCCACTGGTGTTTTCTAGCACAGGCGTAATACCCAAACATTTACATCACAGTTTGCAACTAATAGATCTCCCCAAAAATACATATATCACAATGCAGAAAGCCGCAATCCTGAACACTTGTCGTATCGTACGAAAATATTTACAGGATGAACCGTCAGGTGAAACAACTTTAGGAAGTGAAGCTCACTTGGTCCTGGACCCGTGAGCTTCGCTCTAAACTGACCCCAGAAATGGGAGAAAACCTAACAGGTAAACAGGATAATAATAATAATACTGTCTCAAAGAATGCGAGGAAATCGAAAAGAATCACATTCCAAAATTACTGCTAACAAGATACTAGACGTCCATAAAAGGAAAGACGTGGCATTACACAGCAGGAGTTGGTGCTGCTCGAGTTGGTAGTGCAGATGATGGAACCTGCTAGCAGCAGCTTTCTGGTCTGTGTGTTTAGATGTATTGAGCACATTTCAGAGCATCATTGAGAAAAATAATACTTATACCTAATACTGTCGAAACTCGGGTAACTATATTAAACAAGTTGCTAGTAGAGTTTTAGTCTGCTGCCCTAAAACACAGTCTTCCAAGTATGCTCGTGAACCATTTCATCGCGTGAAATTTCATTTCTACAGGGAAATAGAAAACTCCAAAAACACATGCAAATCCCGGGATTTGTGTTTGCCCAACACCAATTCCATTAGCGCGTTCATTGTGCTCCCAAAAATATATGTAACCCGGTCAAAAATTTACATGTCCGTGCGTCGGACAAGTCCCAGCTAATTGAGGCCGTTTCAATTCAGCCGCATTCCCTTTGCGTCTCAAAGGGATAAAAAGCTTGTAAAAAGAGTAGAGGTTGCTTAGGGGTTGTGATAAGGTTTTTTTTAGCGAAGCCTGAAATAATAACGTGTCTGTTATAACTCTGATGATGATGATAATTCTTATATTGAACAGCATTTGCTAAGTACTAACATTAGGTCTAATACCTTTTGTATACAAAATAATGAAAAGAAAAGAATTGAAACAAGAAAAACTAAAAACTGTCTTTAGTAAGTAACTGAATTTATCTTGAATGAAAGAAAAAATAGCCTCCCCTAATGTTGACTGGCAAGCAACAGGAGGATCTCGCAAACGGGGCAGACCCAGGGCTACATGGAAACGTAGTCTTCAAAAAGACCCGGATGCGGCTAAAATATCCTGCGAAACCATAGAGTCTGCGGCATCGGACAGAGCGCGGTGAAAGAATATTGTCTCAGCCCTATGCACCACTAGGTATTCTAGGACCTGAAGAAGAAGAATGTTGACTCCCCCCTTTTGCCAAATATACATAGAAATATACATAGAGTATTTGCAACGATATTGTATTTTCCACTGATATGCTGAGTATTTGTAGAAAATGTATTATTTTTCTTTTTGACAATAAAGTGTTTTTCTTCCTTTCTTTCTTCCTTTCTTTCTTCCTTTCTTTCTTCCTTTCTTTCTTCCTTTCTTTCTTCCTTTCTTTCTTCCTTTCTTTCTTCCTTTCTTTCTTCCTTTCTTTCTTCCTTTCTTTCTTTCTTTCTTTCTTTCTTTCTTTCTTATGGATAAAACTGTGTAATTAACCATTTTTAAGTTGATGTTACCAGAGGAGTATCTTCGTATCCAGACTGACGCGTTGGAAATTGTCCAAGTCTTCATGACCACCTCTAAACATATCTTACCTTCGACCCTATCTGTTTACTACCACCGATAAGGCAGCCTCGCAACTCATGTAAAGACATATAAGACAAGCCAAATCCTTAGATATTTTCAAGGCACAGGTTAAGGCCCACTATCTATCCCAATGACTCCTTCTTCCTTCCTTACTTTTCCACAACTTTGGTTTCTAGTTATATTTTAATATTATGTATGTATGTGTATATGTATGTGTGTGTATATGTAGATATTATATATATAAGTATATATAAATATATTTATTTGTATGGGTATATTATATATATATTATTGTAAACGGTGCACAACCTACCTTTTTCCACCAAAATTACTCCACCAGAAGGTTGTCTGGAAGAGATCGCTTTTAGCGATAAGACCGCCTAGATTGTATTAATCGTTTTGTACGCATTGTATCACACTAATTTTGTGCAATAAAGAGTATTCATGCATTCATTCATTCATTCATTCATGTTAAAAAGATACAACCTGAAGCCAAAGCCAAAACCCCGTTCGCTCTAACTCTATGTCTACAGTAACCTATTTCCACCAGCATTCTATGAGCTATGCCAAAGACAAATATTCCCCCGTACACCTCCATCAAACACTATGCAAAAGGGAGGGGCGGAGTTCATTTAGATCCCGTTGAATAGCATTCGATGAAAGAACCGAGTTCATTATGATTTCTCTTCAGCTTACAGTTACACCTGCGTTCTTTGAGAAAGAATTCTAGTGAGGGATCTCATTATTTCACCGACGGGTGGGCTGTCGACGTAATTAGAGATAGAAGATGGTTTTAAATCGAACGCCTGGTGTAGATGCTCCGGAATTCCGGAGCAAATATTTCTGAATCTAAACTCTTTATGTTTATGTTTAAACTCTTTATTGTACACAAACATTATAATACAAACTTATACAAAAAAAGGGCGTGACTTATCTTTAAGAGAGATCTCTTCCAGCAAACCCCATAAAATAACAATTTGATTCATATCAAGGCAGGCGAAGTGTACACCTATCTGCTAAATAAATATACCTACTTAATAATACAAAATAGAAAATACGTACATAAATATAATATAATACATAAATATACAAATAAATAAATAAATACTATATACTAACATAAAAATATAATTATAATATAATAAAGATAATACAGTGATGACAAAATAAAACTAAAGGAGAGAAGAATAATATTCCTTGACAAGTTTCTTAAAGATAGGAAAGGATAAACGTAAATTACTGACAAAAAAATTAAAGTAATTTGACGTGAGTCTATACTATACATAATAATTAAAAGGGATTCGTCAGGGTAGTTTATTAAACGCCTTTTAATGTAAGATACCTACAGACTTTGTGCTATCGGTTGATAAAAGAATATACTCGTACCCTGACCGCTACTTTTCAAATTTGTCGCCAGATTTATAATAGGTACCCCAATTTGAATTCTGAAAAAAAATCCGATCGTTTGCTTCAAGTCAAGTCTAAAATGAATTCAATTATCCAATAGTAAAATTAGTTTATACTGAAGTGAGAGTAGCTAGTATAGTTAGTAGAGCTTAGAAAGGCAAACAGCGAAAAACAAATAATTTTTGAAGAACTCCTTTTCAACGCTAAGAGAGAATAATTTACACACAACCGGGAGGCCCTCTAAATCACAATTAATTCTTAATTAATATCACGGGGGCTCGAAAGCGGAATAATAAATTCTAATTATGATGAATGACGCCTGGAGGCGAGCTATTGAATGGGTTGTTAGATGCTGAAATGAATTTAGGGTGTATAAGAAAGGTAATTAAGATATAATTAAATAATAATAATTATATGATTAAGATACCGGAAAATATTTCTAATTATAAACCGGAAAAACAATGTAAAATATTAAAGTTAATATTATTTTTAACAACCCTTAAAGTACCTTCCTACTTAAAGAAAATTTTGTCAATAAATGACCTCGACTATAAAAGACGGCCTCAGTCAAAAATCCCGCCCCGCGTCGACCCCGGCGCAAAGGTCCCCATGACGCTCGCGGCATTGCCACGCTGAATCGCCACGGCCAACCTCTGCACCAAGAACGAACCCTTAAAGTAGATGTAAAAGAAAAATATGAAAAAATTTTAAAAGATAAAGGTAAAACTTACTTATATACTTACTGCGCTGGCTCAGCGACCAGAAGTGGATTAAGGCCTCCGCAACCAAGTGACGCCAGGTAAAAAAAATGTGCTAAATCCCCCACGTCCGGCAGTATACCGAAGAGACTGGCTGCGTTGCCCCGTTGGGGTATAATCCGCTGGGGTAATCTTATCTTCAAGAAAATCGTGAAGAACATTATGATGAAGCAAATTATTAACGACGCAAAGATGTAGAAAGTTTAGTTTATACTAAATAAAAATGCCAAAAAATAATATGACTAATTTTGTTTGCTAAAGGCTTAGTTTTTTAAAAGATTGTTGGGTTAATGACTCAGAATTTACAAAGATCAAGATAAGATACTTTACAAAGATCATATTTAGGCAGAAACGGATAAAACTTTTGCAGTAACTACAGTTTGTTTCAGAGCTTCTAGAAATCTAGACAAAGAAACCTATTTCTCATTTTCCCTCCAAGTTTCTTAATGACATGTTAATGACACACAAATTGTCCGAAAAAATTGACGAGGATGAAAGTAAATCATCATAAAAGTAAATTGAGTGTGGACTGGAACATAATGAAAACTCTTGGTTGAGTTTACTGCTGGAGTAATTTTACAAGACATTGACCACCAAGAGTATTCATTCATTCTCTCTTGGTGATGTTAATGACTTGTTCAAGATGAAAAAATGTCCATGATTACGAATGGAACCAGAACTAGAAATATATAAAAAACAGTAATTATAACAGGTACGCAGTTTTTTAGGTAGGTAATTTTGTTTTCGGAGATGATTTCAGAATTGGGAAACCTAGACGATATTAATTTTTAAAAGCAAGTACAAACATTAAAACTTAAACTAAATTAGACGATGATATAATTTGGTTTTAACCCTATGGGGTTTGAACCATAATTTCTTGGCTCATATTTTTAGATAGTCACCATTATTGGTAATCTAATGGACTTTAAAATATAAATTCAAATATTTTGAAAACAAACCTAGTTATACATAGTAATAGAATCAAATAGTAGGTATCGAATCGAAAGAAGAACATTTGGTGTGTGACTCGTAGTCCCACCTACATTGTCCCACCATTACTCGTAGTCCCACTAGCCTGAAAATGTATGTTGGTGGTCCCGGTAATAGTTGTAGATTACAGCTCGTGGTCCCACTCTATTTTTATTTCCAAGTCCTTCAGATACTGGCCACTTTAGTCACAATTCACAATATATTATAATTGTATGTTGTGATACCTGTCAGTGTCCGGTGTCCTTCAAGTTGTCTTTCTTCACACCATTTTCTGTTATATTCATTAAATATGTTTCAAATAATACTATCGGTATTTCTATTTCCCAATTAATGTTGAGTTCCTAAAATATTGTGATATTGTTTATGGCCAAATTAGTGGGACCAAGAGCAACTGTATTGCGGCTGACTGATGATCCCACCAGGCAGTGGGACCAGGATACCATTATATCGAGATACTTTACCACTAGTGGGTCAAATTAGTGGGATCACGAGTCGTAACCTGATCATTTATCTAAATCACTCAATCTCCTACAAAGTGACATAGTAGAAGACCTACGTAACTAAAATTATAGTTATCTATCATTATCTTTATCAAACATTACAAATTCGCAACACAGGCGTTAACACATTAACCAACCAAATTGAATATGCAGACAAGAAATAGGTAATATCCTGGGTACGAGTACTTGTAAACAAGTCCATGCATCATATGTAGTAGTGGTTCCAAACATCTTAAACTTTTGAACTATCTTATATTTTCATTCAAAATGAAAATGAAAAAGGTTATTCACTTATACAATCCACAAAAAAGGACCTCCGACTTACACACTAGGTCGAAACCTGTATCTTGGAAGTCGGGATTCCGTCACACTTTCCGTGCAAGCAAATTACAAATTATATTCTAAACCTAAAAGGAATTTGGAACCAGTTAATCATAAGGAATTAAGGAATGGTAAGAGTGTGTATGGGTGGGGGTGTGTTACGTTGTGTGGGAGTGTGTAATAATGTAAGTGTGCATCTGTAGTGTAGGGTGAGTGGGTGTGTGAGTGTGGGAAGTTAAGTGTTAATTGTTAATTTTATATTGGGGTAAAGATGGACGCAAATCAAGTGGACCTTACGTAAACGTTCGTCAAGAGCGTCGGTGGCACAGTGGCTAGGGCACCGTACTCCCATGCGGGAGGTCCGGGTTCGAAACCGTGCAGTAGGGTAGTAAGTGCCGCTGGGTTTTTCCCGGCCCCCTATCATAAGATAAGATAAGCGATCGTCAAAGTAGACAATTTTAGACCATATTTTGGTGCCAGATCAATCTCATGAAAGGTATTATCTAAGAACATGAAAGTCTACATAATTGTTCATAGCCTTGTAAACAACAAATACTAATGATTGTTACATCTTTGCAGTTTGTACGTTGTGATCAAACGTTTTCTGCTTAATATGGACCGATCCCTACAAGGATGTTAATAGGCTGATGAGGTTTGAGAATCACAGCGCGTCACGCGACGGTGACTGATGGCTTGCAACGCTACACTGATAGATGCTAAGCCTGGAACTTAAATTGAATAGGAGCTGAGTTCCAAAACTGATGCTGAAATCGAGAATCAAAGTGTACGATAACGCCATATGCAAAGCAACACCATAGCGCCAGCCCCAAGACTATAATCTCATTATCATCATCATAATCTCACCAGCCTATTAACGTCCTCACAGTTGGGGCACAGACCTCCCCTTGCCCAAGGGGGGTACGGGCCATGATCCACCGCGCGAGGTCGTGCTGATTGATAGTTTTCACACGCTTTAGGAAACTTTTTCCTCAGATACCTATGTAGGTTTCATCACGATGTTTTCCTTTACTATTAGAGCAGTAGGTAAATGGACTAAAGTATTCGAAAAAAAAAACTGAAAAAGTCATTGGTACCACTGCATGATTTCGAACCCGGTCCCGCCCGGACAATAGTTTTTTACACGAAAAAACAAACTTCAGGCTTGTGACTATGACCTATAAGAAATAATACTATAGTGAGGTGAAAAGTCTATGAGCGACATTGTCTATTTACCATCAGGGTGGCCCTAATACTTACTACAATAATAAAATTAAATGTATTACAACTCCCAGTCTATGATTATAGGAAGGAAGCCACCGAGCAACGAAGCACCCAAATGCTCATTTATCCGAAAGTGATAAATAGGCTAGTATGATTCTGTGAAGGCAGGGGGTAGCCTAGCCACCCTATGCGGGGGTAGATAATGAATATATTATGAGCAAATCTTTACCTGTAGCACAAAAAAGATAAGTAATATAAGAATGTCGGTTCAACCACAGAGAAGCGTTCCCCTACTAACATTCTGACGCGGTGACACTCGCACTATCACACACGCACGTAAATCACGTAAGCCGCGTGCCACATTGCACCATAATTAGTAGTTGTTTAACCGCTTCCTTTTAGCAATTTCTCTACTGAAAGGTCTGGAAGAAATCGCTCTCAACGATAAGACCATTATGTATTCTACCATTACATACGAAATTATCTTGTTTTTCGAATTTTTTGTAGACTTACGCACTTATGTATTTACATTTATCGACATCTCTAACGGCGAAGGAAAACATCGTGAGGAAACCTGCATTAGAGGAAAAAAGTTTTCTGAAGGCACGGTGGATCATTGCCTTATTCCCCTTATGCAAGTGGAATAAGGCAATGATCCACCAATAGTGGGGATTTCCCCACTGTTCGGGCATTATAATCTACCTATAAATGGGTATACTACAATATCACGATATGCGGGCGTGCGAGTGGTGGGAGACTCACGGTCGGCTGCCATCTTGCCTCGACCACACGAAATCTACGGCGGACAATTAAAAATTCGGTTTATGTGGTTTTTCTCAATATTTGTGGACAATTTCTTTCGATTTATGTGCTATTATATGTGAACTATGTTTGTGTATTAAATTGGCTAGCCAAAACTTGGTGATTAGTGAGAAAACTGATGTGCACTGTTGGACATCACGTGGCCTAGCTCTTTGCATGAGACGCAGCTCAAATCCAGTCAAGATGAGTGGTATACTCCTTATGGGTCTATTGTAATGCCTGGAAACGCGTAACAGAAGAATCAGACCAGCTCCATCCACTGTCTGTCGAAGTCTATTAAACACCCACCATGTCCCATATTATGTAATAACCTGATGATGATGATTCTTCGCGCTTGTTGTGTGTAAGTGCCTGGTAGGAGTACATTTCCTGTCACTTTCTTTTATCTATTTTGTGTCTCAGTAAGTCAATATATTTGATGTATTTTCAATGCTTTAGGGTTAAACGCTCAGTGGGTTTATTAAGTAAGTTTTAATTACGACCAGAAATTTATTGAAACAAAAATACTCGTATATAAGTATTAAATTAAGACCGTCGTAGGTCAATTTGTTGTCGAAATGCACTTTAGGTTTATAAATCTAGTGTTATGAAATAGGGTCGATAGATCAGACAACAGTGAACTTTTCGACTCACCGGCGCAGCCGCAGCCAAGAATCCTTGAATCCTCTGACGGTCTTTTCCAGATCGGCGATGGAGTGTTTTTTGTTAATTTTGGAGAAGATTATTTACGTGTGGCACGAGATTTTGGGTTTTAATGAATAATTTTATCGGAGCGGCGGACCGATGACGCCATGCTCTTCTCTCGATCTTTTTTTTAAGTTGCGGGTTTTTTCCGCTAGGTGCGCTGCTAGTTGGCGCGCTGAGAATTGTCCAGAGCTATCTGTTATGAAGCGCGAAAGTTGAATTATGAAAAACTTTCTAAAATGGTGCAAAGACGAATACGATACATCTAGAATAGGTATGTGAATAAGCTAGACGACACATACGTTTATATTCTTCTCTTCTCTTCCTTGAAGAAAGAGCAGTGAAGTGGAGAAGCCTTGGAAGAAAGAACTTGTCACTCGCGAACTACTTTCGTTCTAGGGACCTTATCTACTTTTATTATGATCTTGTAATTAAAAATACAACATTCTAATATCCAATTTAATATCGAGTACCGTCACTTACATCCAAATGAATATCTGAATAATTAATCCCAATTTATTACGATTGAATGGAGTTCAATATTGAAGGTCCGTTACTTTTTGCCGATAGTACCTATTTAACATTTCAAATTCCTATTCAATACCGTTTCCATTACCACAGGAACGTAGGTATTAATTACCTTAATTAAAATTAAGATCAATTCCAGGTCGGAGCCTGAAATAACAGTCTGCCCACAGGAAATTGGTTCAATGGTATCAGAGTCCACTAGTGTTGTAAAGCACAGGCTTATCGATAGTATCAGTTTCGTATCGACTTTGCGGATCACTCATAATGTCGATGGTATTTATATAAGACCATACTATATTTGGAGCGTCGGTAGCGCCGTGGCTAGGACGTTGGACTCCCATGCGGGAGGTCCGGGTTCGAAACCATGCAGTACAATACAAATATACTTTATTGCACACCCGGGACATAAACAAAACATACAACATAAAGAGAGGTACAATACAATGTGCAGAAGGCAGCCTTATCGCTTTAAGCGATATCTTCCAGGCAACCTTCAGGTGATGGAAAAATCATAAAATATATAATATACATAAATATATAATAAAATATATAATATGCAAAAGACGTATGAAATAGATACTACCCTTAAATAAATAAATAACAAAAATAATTTAAAAAAAATATTACATAGGTACATAGGTACAATTGCCCAAAACTAGTAATACTATTAGGTTGACAGAGCGACATAAAGCTATCGATTGTACAGTCGACCACAAGCTATAGTATACCAGCTGTCAAAAACTCAACCTTATGCCTGCGCAATATGATACATTTCAGATTCTCAAATTTTGACCTAGGTAGGTTGACCTGTTGTCGATTGCACTGAACGCGGGGGACACTCCGGGCTTCACCCCACGCGGAGCTCGGCCTTCGAGCTCGCTATGGCTATCTTAAAATTCCTAGCATCATCATTTCCATTTATGGTATCGATATTAATTAATACCCAGTACTCACTTCTTCTTCTTTCGTGTTGATGATCCGAACTAAATTTTTCCCAACCAGAAGGTAGCCACATCGATAGCCCTCTGGTTGGCCTCGAAAAGATCCTCCCGCGTGCAGGTGGTCTGACACGCGGGACAGCAGAGCAAGTGCTCCATGGTTTGAGGGGAGACACCACACTCACACTTTACTTGATCGCTGGAAAACCCCCAATTATTATTATTATTACTCACTAATAGTATAATAGAAATAAAGTATTAACTATCGATAGTTTAGCAACTCTATATTCTATGGAATTGAACTGTGAAAAACAGACGGTAATTAAATTACTTCTTATAGAGCCGGCTCTGCGGCCGCTGCTGCAGAAACCATCAAACGGCGCAAATATACCAATCTGGGTGAAACATACATATTTGAGCCGTTTGGGGTTGAAACATTGGGACCCTGGGGCCCGGGAGCGCACCGCGTCTTCAAGGACCTCGCAAAGCGCCTGGTCGACGCGTCAAAAGACCTAAGATCTGGCTCCTATTTGGCCCAGCGGATTAGCTTAGCTATCCAACGGGGCAAAGCAGCCAGTCTCTTGGGTACACTGCCGGATGTGGGGGACTTAACCCAATTTTTTTATCTTTAGTTTTCTTAGCCTTAGTTTAGTTTTAGCTTTAGTTTTATCCTAGTATAGTATGATAATTAATTACCCTGGTATTTATATGTTTTTGTTGTAAATTTAAACTAATAATGCATCAATAAGAAGTGACCATATGTAATTAAATAATAAAGAAAACAAAAATGAAGAGGAAGAGAGTGGGAGTAAGAACGGTAGACGGTTCCGTTCATTCTTTAGAAATATCAGATTTCTACTGAATTTCAGTGATGATTGAACTTGATTGATTACGTACAACCACTTCATGATTGATTATTGGAGTGTTCAATAACTTCAGAAACAAGAAGTTGTTATAAAGTTAGTATTAGCATAGCTTTACTCTCACACTCTAATATTATTATTCATTGTCTAAATAAAAACCTATAGAGCCGAAACTGAACCCCCCCCCCCCCCCCCCCCCCCCCCCAACCCCGGGTTCAGTATCTATAACTGAACAATTTTTCATTATCATGATTATCAGCCTTGTCTTCTCGAACTAAAGTTGTAGGCAATTCTGAGACAAAACAAGAGAAAAAAATATTTAAAGATGGCGGTCACAAAATAATTATAAATAATGTGGAGCTAGGAATTTTAAGATAGCCAATGGCGAGGCCGAAGGCCGAGCTCTGCGTAGAGCGTAGCTCGGAGCGTCCCCCTGCCTTCAGGCGCCGCAGGTCTAACTTGTTGGATGTTCTTAGCCATATCACATGAAAATTGGATCTGTGGTTCTAAGATCTTGGAGTATTTGGGATGTTGGAGTATGATGGGATCTCTGGAACGGTAACAGTTAGGTTGTTCGAGTTTGAGGTCTAATGTTTATGACCACGGTAACCTTCCTACATCTGAAACTTTGAGGATCTGATGACAACCAGGAAAAGTAAGGGGCTCTCTACAATTGGTACGTCGGGGGTTTAATAATTTTTTAATTTAGAGTTATTATCTAAGTATTTACTTTTAGTTGATGTACTTGTTCACACTATGTCTGCCTTTATAACGCAACTTAAACTTTCGCGGGTTTGCTGGAAGAAATCTCTTTTAGAGATAAGTTCACCATTTGAACTATTTTTACAGTTTTAATAGTTTTTACAAATTCTAGTGTACAATAAAGTGTAAACAGAAAGTTTTGTGGGGAAGAGCTCTTACCAATCCAATTAATTCAACATATAATATAGAGACTAGCTAGTCCATAGGTTTGTATAGCTATGGTTTCAGACGATAAGACACCAAATGGGACCTAAATGATTTACAATGTGGTGTGTGATAGTACCGGAACATCGGAATGGTGTTCGCATGGCTATGGTCTTGATTTGTGACATCCTGCGGTCGAAACCGCATTTACTATTATTTTGGGTTAAATTGGTGCCAATTTTATTTATTACTTGTTTAATGTAGTAACCTTATTGTTTAGATCTTGTTGTGCGCAGGACTGAAATTTAACTGTAGTTGTTCCACTGTTACAATTTATAAAAAAATAAATAAGAAGAACAGACGAGCAAACGAGCTATCTGATGTTAAGTGGTCACCGTCGCCCATAGTTTCCATTTTCACCTCACTGTATTAATATTAGAGGGTTTTTGATGCGCTGCTAACCTTGAGGACTAAGATGGATTGCCTCATGTGCCGGAAATTACGCTGGCTCTCTTACCCTTCAAACCGAAACACAGGAATGCAAGCAATTCTGCTTCACGGCAGAAATAGATAAGAGGTTGGTACCACCTCAGGCGATCCTTCACATTAGGATCTACCACTACTGTTGTTCCGAAATCGTAAAAGTATGTTCCTAAACATACAAAATCGGGAAGGTGGTGGTGATTCTGTGCGGTCAGTCAGTCTGTAAAAACTCAAAAGTTCATCCAATTAGAGAAGATTGTCGGTGGCTTAGTAGCTAGAACGCCGGAGTTGGAGTTGGATGATGGAAGTTCGGGTTCGAAACCATGCAATGAGTTTTTCGAACGGAAAAAATCATGTGGAAACCTGCACACCCAGATAACCGTGTGTGAAATGGGGAATGACAAACTAACTCTTTAAAGCTACCAAGAAAGTCGTTCTATGTGGTTATTTCCATAGAATGATCTGATGATCATTCACGATCATTGATGATTCACGATTCATGATGTTAAAGTAAAAGTAAAGTAAAGTAAAATACACTTTATTGCACAAATAGAAAACAACAAACAAAAGATAGAAAAGGAAATAGTGAAGTACAATTTTGGCGGCCTTATCGCTAAGAGCGATCTCTTCCAGGCAACCATCGGGCAGAGGAAATGATTTCGAGAAAGAGGTAGAAGGTGTGCAATCAATGGTGATGATTTACATGCAGCTACTGGATGAGAAGAGCCGAAGATCGGGCTCAATGGCGCGCCCTGGGGAAGGCCTATGTCCAGCAGTGGACTAGAGTAGGCTGCTGATGATGATGATGATTATTCACGACCCTTACGATGAGGATTACGACTAAAAAGACATTCATTCACCAACACTTACGACCATGTAAATGATGCAAGCAACATGCCAGTGCAAATTACGCACGATGCAAGTGCAGTAATAGATAATATAACAAGCAATCGATAAACTGAACGAGCCACCTTCGAATTCCGGCGGAGCACATAGCAACGGTTATTAAGCAATTCTGTTAGTTTTGCTAGTGATGTTCCTAATTTATCGATAGTTTGCTTTCTAAGCCGATAAAACAAGCTACATTCGAATTGCAGCAGAGCATACAGCAATTGTTATTATATTAAGAATTTATGTTAGGTTTGTCTCTATTTTATTTTTCCAAATTGCAGTTGCTTCTGCTAGAGAGAAGAGTCTCCTAAAACCAAAATTTCCTAAACTTAATAAAAAATTACATTGATTAGGTACTTAACCTTATAGTTTCCAACATATACTTACCTTAATTTCTATTTGACAAAATCTGGCTCCTATTTGGCCCAGCGGATTAGCTTAGCTATCCAACGGGGCAACGCAGCCAGTCTCTTGGGTACACTGCCGGATGTGGGGGACTTAACCAAATTTTTTATCTTTAGCTTTCTTAGCCTTAGTTTAGCTTTAGTATTATTTTAGTGTTATATTATATTATATTTTCTATTTGTGCATAATAAAATAACGTCTAAACAAACTAAATTAACTACAAATTGACAATCCATTTAGAATTTCAAAAATACTTTAAAGGAATTTCAACGTCATTATACAACGCTAAAAACAATTAGAAATGGTACATCGGGACATTTTACTTAGGTAGTAACATTTTCTGACGTACCTATTGAAATTGAATATCCCTATGTATTAAATATTTATTAACAATTAATTGTATAAGATGGCGACAATTTTTCATACTTAAACGTAAAACGTACTTTCGCTGTTTTGTGATTAGATAAAATAAACTTTTGACGTATCTAAAAACTTAACGTTTTTCGTAGTACCTTATAAACATTCGCTGATAATAATCGGCATTTTGTGTTTCACGTTCATAATTTTCACTCGATTGATCGATCTATCGATAATATTGTATCAACGTTCACATCACTAAGAGCATTTGCCGTTGCAGGAACAACTGTGCTCATTAAACATGGTGAGTTGCACCGCGACACAGACATACATTCTTGCTCCCAGATAGTCTCATAAATTGGTGCAAGTTGAAATTGTGACATAAAGCAAAACGTCTATTCATTTTCCGTCTCCTCGCTCTTATGAGTTTATTATTACATATTTCGAATTTAGTATTTTATTACTTGTTTCTGGCGCATTCGTATTCTTATTGAATAAATACGTATTCTTATTCTTTTTTAAATAAAATAAGTACTTACTTCTTCTTCGTGTTGTGTATAGTAGCCCCAACCAGAGCTGCTTGTAGGACGACTGCTGTCAGATGACAGCAGCCGGGATTGACAGTTTGACGTGCTTCCGAGACACGGGATGGCTTAGATGAAAATGTACCGCTATGCTCAATATTTAGAACACATGGCCATAAATGTGCGTAAAAACAGCATCACCCTTCCCCCTTATCTCCAAAATTTGCAGACCGTAATATCTAAAATAATTCAAATTTATGGATACAAATTTAGAGAAAAAATATAACGAGTGTTCGTTAATTGTGTAATTTATGAGATAATAAAAAATAATAATTATTATAATATTCTATTTTAACGACGAAAGATCTGAAATAATTAGTACTCCGGGAAAAATAAAACGTAGACTAAAATCTAATTCTAAGTTCCTGAAAAACATTTTTTTTAAGACGAAATATATTCCTACACCTGAAATTTTGAGGACCTGATGATGACCAGGAAAAGCAAGGGGATCTCCAGGGATCTCCACAATGGTAAGTAGGGGTTTATAAAATTTTCAATTTAGAGGAATTATTATTTCATTAAAATTAATATCAAAACACAAACAAACGTAGGTAGCCAAAGAAACCAAATCAACAGTTCAACACCCTTTCAACGGTTCCTTCTCCATTTAAAATTTAAAATCACGGCCAAATTAATTAAATCCTTTGTTCCCGTATTTATTATTTTGGGGTTCCGTGTAGTGTTGTAATATTTCAAGACTAAGACCAAAGCCAGATATGGTATTGGTTTTCAGTCGTTTTATTCGCTTCTTAGGTCTTGCTTGGTAGGTTGGTATGTATGTACATGTCTCAGGGAAATAGCCGAGTTCAGTGAAATAGCCGAATACCCTAGGAATTTGGCCAAGACTGGGGATAACTGTTGCTCTGCGAGTCCGGAGCCTTTGGCGTTTGGTGGAGGGTATGAAGAGAGTGCAGGTTCCCCGGGGTCATTTCCTCCATACTACCTACTCTTTAAGAAGGTTTAGGATGGTACTTACGTACACGCAATATTTCCAGTCCTACATGATAAACAGTTTTAATCCACCATCCGTCACTACTTATGACCAATAAACCTCATTTCCCTAGAGTATTCGGCTATTTCCCTGCGACATATAAAAAAATTGAGGCTTATCAAAAAATTCTCAAATTATAAATAATAAGGAATAAGGGTAGTATTAAATGGTATTATTTTGAAAATCTCAAATCTGTATCTTAAAATAATGGAATTGAAGAAACATCGACGCCAGACATCAATCAATCAAACGTTCGTAGTGATGAATTTCTTAAACTCAAAAAACTAAACGGTCTTGGTCTTTGACTGAATACCAAGACTGATTTTTCCCATCTCTAGTTCAGTGAAGCCCTTTAATTAATCGCTCGTAATCAAATCACCAAGGCTCTCCCTCCAGGTCCCTATTATAAATTGGGTCTATGTTCTTGAGATACTGTTTAGCCCCAAGACGATACATTTACCTAACCAAGGGTAGATAGAGTTCTTCAAAGGTATATTTAGTACCTAACTTATTGGGCTGAAACCGAAAAGAAACTATCAATTTTATGTTTGACTAGCACTAGGAAATTACACTAAATTATACAAAAATTAAATTAAAGATATTTGATTAAAGATTTTAAAGATCAAAAATTTTTTTTTGTATAATGAGAACAGACGAAATACTTAATGGTATGTGGTCACCGTTGTCTAGAGACATAAAAAACAGTATGTATTTATTTTTATTTATTCAAACACAAGTTAACAGAAGTACGTAATACTAAACTAAGTAAAATAATAAGCATTAAAATTACATTGTAATGTGTTTGAAGTAGAACCGTAGCATGCTGTTAGAGAGTGGGAGGACCTCACTAGGCTAGCCCGTGTCAAAAAAAAACACAGTACAGTATTTTTTTTGACAGTACTAAAAAAAATATCTCAAAATTTGTAATTGGCCTCGTTAACTTTGACAGACTGTATGTAGTGTGAATCATATGTAGCAATTTTTTATTTATAAGGGAAATCTACAGCTAATAGCTGTAGATTTCCCTTTTACAACTATAAAATTACATATGTATTAAACTTAAAGAAAGCCAATTACAGATTTCCTCGTATATAATTGACTTGTATACCTATAGATCGCGGTTAACTTTAGAATAAAAATATAGAATTAACATGAACATTTCATACATATTTACCACGAGTATTAACTGTTATATGTAAGTTAATAGTTATATAACACATATTAAGATTAATTTGGCATCAGAAAGTGGCCGAAACCAAAGTATATTCAGGCCTCCTCTAGACGCAGGTCCCAAAATTGTAACAATACACCAAACTTGGGCTTTGTTGTTGTTTAATCATGTGTTATAATTGTTGTTTGGTCTTGTTCTTGTTATCAGACTTGACCAGACAGTTCAATGGATTCAGATCATTGAGTTTAGAGTCAGACTCTTTTTTCAGAAAATAAGTGCGATCTATAATATGATAATTATCTACAATAAGATTTTTGTTTGTTTAATTATGGCCCCTGCTAGTGTACACACAGCAATTTGGTCAATGACCGTGTTAGAATGTTGAATATCACTCCAACGTTTTGGCGTCTGTTTTGAAAAAAAAACGTGTTTACCAACTTCGAGATTAAGGGAGAGTCGTATGCATCAGGAATGCCTAGTGTCTTGCATTCCAAGTACAATTGGATGTTAAGTTGCCGAATTCACACCATCTGTAGTTTTTCACTCCTATTTCACTGTCTTATATAACGTTCATTTATCACGGACAATTTTTAGGTAAAATACACTAGTTTTACGAAAAAAATACCACTGTAAACCGTTTTTAAACAATAAAATAGGTCGAATACGCTATGACAGTTTTAAGACCAACGTAAGATGTACCTTATGTAAGAAGGGTTATTATAAAATAAATGACTACTTAAATGATAAAGAGGCTTGCTCCTAAATTCAGCTCCAGCTCTGCACATTGTGTATATGATTATACACAATGTGCAGAGCTGTTTTATAATTGTTGTAAGATATATTTATTTCAAAAGATGTGCTGTTGAAAGTTTCTTGCGCCGCTTCTTTCCTTTCAGCTATAGCACCTTACGAAGCGGTAGTAGAAGGTACTTACTTACAATAAAAACGTTTTGATTTGATTTTTACCGATATTTTTTTACATATAAGACTATTAGCGATGTCGGCGTACTTTGATGTCTCAGTATTGACGTACGTATTAGCATCACTGTCTGCGTAGATTGTTGAAAAACCGTGCACTTAGAGCAAAGAATATGTTTGCACACGTAATCAGCCTGTTTGTTGGTATAGCCATGAAGTTTTAATTTCTGGATTGGAGCGCTAAGGTGGGACACTTCGACCCATTCCCATTCCCCTCGTAGTAGAGAGGTATTTGCGTGGGCTCTATCTAATCTTTAAACTGACCCTTTGGGTGTCCTAAATACATGTACTTTTCACATTCTTTGCTCGAAATGAAAATGACAAAACGTTTATTTGCTCTTAATACAATAAAATTAAAGCATGAAAGGAAATGGGTCCATGTCTCAGCATAATGGCTGACGACGGGGTGTCGTCAGCCGCTGGTGTTCTGCCATGGCCCGACATAACACAATAGTGAAACACACAAAATAACAAAATTGACAAAAACAGAACAAACACACAACATTTTTTTATATGGGGACACCAGCGTCACAGTCACCCCGAACACATTTTTTGGAACGAGGAACGAGACTTTGTACTACGGACAGGTGGAGGTAGATCAAGTGCACGATCTTATGAAACTGTGTAATATCCGACGGTAGTACACATTATTAATAAGTGGACCAAAACGTCGGAGCAACTTCCACGATAATTATTATGAAGTGAGTAACACCTGTTAAAACTAATAATAATTTTAAAACAAACTTATTTATAATAATGTCAACAAATATTTGAGTTGAGTTGAGTTTTAGTTCTAAGAATATACTAGCTTGTTGCGAGGCGAGGCGGTGCCGTTACGTAGTTGATAAGACAGAATGTGTCTCTATGGAACTTCATATAAAGAATACGTAACCCTCCGAATCAAGGCTAAGGTTGACCCGGAGCCGAGCCGGGGTCTGTTAAGGGACCTACAGTTTCCAATTGAAGGTTTTGTCGCAAGCGATAGAGAACACGGCTTGATCCTACAAGTTAATATTTTGCACATATATGTACTTCAAATCTTTATCAAGGTCATTCGCAACTGTAAAAGGCTGGGACTACATGCGCCGGTTCGGTTCGCTGCAGTCATTTATAAGCGTTCCACCCTCCCCCCACTTGAAGTCAGCGCCCCGTGATTGGCTGCAGCGAACCGAATGTAGAGATCCCCTTTTTTTTCTTGGCCTGGTCCTCAAGGTTCTAAATGTGGGAAGCTCACCCATGGTCATAAACATTTGAACTCAAACTCGAACCACCTAACTGTTACCGTTCCAGAGATCCCATCACACTCCAACATCCCAAGATACTCAATATCTTAGAACCACTGATCGAATTTGCGTCTGAAATGGCTAAGAACATTCAGCAGGTTAGACCTGCGGTGCCTGAAGGCGGGGGGAAGCTCCGGGCTTCGCCCTACGCGGCGAGTGCATGTAGTCCAAGCTTAAGGTATTTATTCTGTGCCGGGGTGATATACAGGGTGGAACAGCTTAGAGTTTACGTGCATTATTTCATCACTAATAAAGACATTCAACTGATACTGCTATTAGATCACCTAGTACAAAAAGTGGTACCTAAGTCAATTAAAAAAATCACTCTTGGAATAAATTTGATAATTTAAATTTTTGTGCGTAGTACGAGATTTTTTTACTACCATCGTAAATGTAGGTATATTTAAACTCTAGATAAAGTTGAACACACAATGACGCCATTGTGTGTTTACCGTCTAAGTTTTGAAGTAAATACTTTCGTATCTGCGGAACCCTTTGAATTTGAAACTAGTTGTGTGCAAAGGTTTCCGCGATCAATGAAATGGCAAATATCCTTATGGACCGCGGCCGCCTTGAGGCTTGTACGAACTATTTGCTAAGATTTATGTATTCACCAACGGACTAGGGTTGCGAAACTGTCGATAGTTTGACTAACGTTGAAAATAACCCACATTATACATACTTTCTTTAGTCCAGTTAAAATATCGATAAACTCACGAGACTTGTAGAGAGTATTTACTAACATTTATAAATTCACCAGCAGCTGCGGAGCTAAATTTCAGGACAGTTGCAGACCACTGTTTAAAAAACTAAATTTACTGCCCTTGCCGTGTATGTATATTAAGGACATATGCTTATTCGTTAAAGCCAATATGCTTCATTTTACTTGCACGTTAGGCAGACGAGGCCACAAATAATGAACAAGCTATGGCAGCCCCCGTGCCGGTAATACATATACACAAGAAATGTTTATAACATGTGCATAATAGTGTACAACAAATTACCTCATGATGTAAGGGTGTTACAAGGTAGACTCTTTAAAACTGAATTGTTGAAATGGATTCTTGAAAATTCTTTCTATAGCGTTAAGGAGTATAATGACCATTCACATTAGTATTAAAATTGGCTTTATTTTAATTTATATTTTATGTAGGTACCTGATATTTTGTACGCCTTTTAACAGGCTGAATACTTTGACATTAATCTATTTTTAAGATCTTTTACAGTATTCTGACAAATAAAGTATTTTGATTTGATTTGATTTGACCAACGGGACTAATTTTGCAAAATTATCGATAGTTTGACTAACATTGAAAATCACTCACAGATGTATTTACGAGTATTACCTTCTTCTGGTTATCTTATCTTATGTTAGGGGCCGGGAATAACCCAACGGCACTTCAACCCTTGAGGATCTTTTGTGCCTACCCCATTTTACACACTGGTCACCTCAGTGTGCAGGTTTCCTCACGATGTTTTCCTTCACCGTCACAGCAGTCGGTAAATGTACGTAAGTCTTCGAAAAATAAGAAAAACTCATTGGTACATGGCACTGCACGGTTTCGAACCCGGACCTCCAGCATGGGAGTCCGGTGTCCTAGCCACTGTGGCCCCGACGCTCTTCTGGTTACTCCGACGAGGAATTTTGTATCTAATGTAGAATATCCATAGTCCCAGCGAAATATTATGTAACGGAATAGCAGTAAATTCATACAACATTCAAACTGCGAACACAGTTTTTTTTAATAGCGTTTACTTTTTGCCCCAATAAATATATCTTATGACTTGTATTTATCGTAATGTGGTGTAAGAAAGATCCCTGCCAAACTAGAGCCAAAGTAGAGTGGATTCTTGAACCCTTCAGGTTGAAGCCGAAGGCCAGTCCGATCTTTTTTTGGAGGGGGAGGTTTTAAGAAGCGCACAAGATAAGAACCTGGCGTCATTTAGTGAACGCCAAGACGGCACCTGCTACTGATAATCACGATCCTCAGCATTGAGGTCTACGAATGACGAGAAGGCATAGTGACGTGTCAATACTACTGATACTAATACTATCAATACTATTGGTAATATATCGATATTTACTAGTGATGTATTGACACCATATACAATTGATTACTGTATCGATATTACAAGTCGTGATTCGCAATGTCACGATATTATCGATAGTGTATCGCAACACTACAAGGGACTATTTCAACTTCGATGCCCGTTGCTCCTTTGATCTGACATCACTTTTGATACATATTGGAATGAAACCAGAACTTGAGTAAGTTTCTACTTCGCTCTTATTAGTAAGTATAGTTTATTTAAAAAAACAAATTTACTTTTCTTCACACAATTTTAATTCACACTATTTTTATTTTTTCGAAGAATTCAGCCAATAACGTGTACGTCTATCTATCTATCTATCTATCTCAGCCACGTGTGGTCCGCCTTCGGACATAGGCCTCCTCCAACTTCTTCCACTTACGACGGTCGCAGGCGGTGCGCATCCAGTTGTGGCCCGCTATTCCCCGAATGTCGTCCACCCATCTCATAGGTGGGCGACCTTGTGCCCGCGTGTTTTGCCGTGGTCTCCACTCAAGCGTTCTTCTGGTCCACCGGTCCCTATCCATCCGTGCAATGTGTCCCGCCCATCTCCATTTCCGGCTTTCGATGAGGTCTACCACGTCTCTAAGCTTCGTCCTTTGTCTGATCCACTCGTTCCGTTTGTGGTCTAGCAGTGTTACGCCGAGCATCGCCCTTTCCATCGCTCTTTGTATCACTCTAAGCTTCTCAGCGGACTTCTTTGTCAACGTGGTAGTTTCCATTCCATACGTAAAAACTGGCGAGACACACTGCTCGAATACTTTGCTCTTTAGATGTTGGGGGATGGTTTTTGAGCGCATAATGTTAGCATTAGCTCCAAAGGCGGACCAGGACTGTGCTATTCTGCGATCTACTTCTGCTGTACGTGTACGTCATGGGAGTATAAAGAATTGGTGGACGGTTTTTTTAGGCTAACAGATGGGTTGAGGTATGTTTCCAAATCAACCTCCCAACTAGCAAAGTAATCCTGTAACGAAAGCTTATAAGTATACAAAAACTTATAAGCTTTTAACTAGTTGTAACACTATTATCAAAATCAAAATGTTTTTTTTATTGTAAGTACCTTATGGTACATTTTTACAACGTCATTCATTCGTTCATTCAACGTCATTGCATTATAAATGCATTGGTGTAGACTCTCTTACTTATAATTGTCTCAAGAGCATTTGTTCTTATTACTTAGTCTTATAGAAGTCTATAAGAATAAATAATAGGACAGTTATAGGACTTAGTGCCTTAAAAGTGTATTCAGTAAGACTTGATAAAAATCTGATTCTATAATAGCATTCGTTAAGAGTATTTTGTTTTATTATATATTCAGGTATGATTACTGTAAGATAAATAGTCTTATATGATCATTATCTAGAACATTATAAGATCGTGGCGCTTTTTCTTGTTCAGAACTCTTGCAGAACTAATAGCTCTGAATGTGAGCGCTATAAGAGTGAAAAAACCTAAAAGTTGAAGACTAAAAAGTAAAATCAAAACATTGTGGTCAAATAATAGTTTCAAATTAAATAAATTACATGTGTTCTGCCCTCCCTCCACTTTAAGTCAGCACTTCGTGAATGGGTGCAGTGAACCGAACTGTGACTGGAACCGGACCCGTGTAGTCTTAGCTTAAGTACACGGTTTAAAAAGGGCAGTCTTCCAGACTTAATTTACCTTAACATTTCGAGTCGAAAGTAATTAGGGTGATCCTTGAAACATCCAACGGTGGCCGGTTCGAGCCCCAAGAGTGAGAGACCTCTCAGACACCAAACATGTGCCCATAATTTGCACGTTAGAGAGTTCTGAGAGCACTCTCAACGCTCTAGACTCGAGTCTCTCACGCACGGTTAAGTGGGAGCGGGTATCTCTTTATTGCGGTGTTTAAGATGCTTCATTTAGTTTTTTTAGGACTTTTCTAGGTTCTTTTTGGACTTTAATAACTCATTTATTGCTTTTCATGTGTTACAATTGGTCTTAAAAATATATGTTATATGATTATACATGAAACCTTGAGTAGGTGGCAATATAAAATTAGAGATTATAATAAATTATAATAGTAATAAATGCTAACGGGATAAATTAAATTAAATGTCATAATAACCTTAATGACCAGTGATCGGAGTAGGTAGAGCTGTTTTTGGTACTTGCCACATACGATCATAATATGGATAAGTATGCCCAATAATTCCGGGATTTCCGGGATTGAATAAATATATTATTTACATTTTTAACGTTATATTTCTTTTGATACACATTTAAGATTGGTGGCGAAATTATTTTTTTTAAGATACATGGCGCTAGTGTACCTATAGTAGTGTTTTAACTTCTTCGTAAGTTCACAATTTTTAAAAAATCGTAATCCGCCGAGTAAGGGTGAGGTTTATAAAAGTAATTTACAACATTTGCTCGATAACTTAAAACGGGATCCCGAAATCATATCCATATTAATATAACCTTTGAGGACATTGACCGGAAAGAGCTCTACCTACTCCGAACACAGTTAATGACTAATGATTAATGACTTTAATTACCGTGGTATCTATAAGTATGTCATTGCTGTATAATATATAAAATTCTCTTATATATCGTTTTCCACATTGATTTCTCACCTACTACCTCTTTCTCGAAATCATTTCCTCTGTCCGAAGGTTGCCTTGAAGAGATCTCTTTCTTTTACTTCACTATTACCTTTTCTATCTTTTGTTTGTTGTTTTCTATTTGTGCAATAAAGTGTATTTTACTTTTTAAGATATTTTACAATGTTTTTTGAAGTCACTATCCTCCTTTATGTGGTTGTTTTGAAAATATTTTTGAAATTCACCCGTTGGGTAATACTAGTCCCATTTCTGTGGATTGAATACTTCTTTCTTTTGGAAATACCTACATTTTCTTGACGTTTCAATGTTATAACATGTACTCGTATAATGAAACATCAAAAACTTGTACATATATGTAAATAGATCATCAAATTGAATAAACAATTGGAAGCAATCTTTTGACATTGTTATATTTGCATGCCAGTGTAATATGTAGATCTTTGTATATTTTTCTTTTATACATCTTTTTTTTAACCATATTTGACGCAAATAAAGAATTTTCAAATAGATTTTTTTGAAAAAATTGCTGAAACTCCTTGCGAATGATCAGAAGGAGATATTTTGCTAAACCCAGTATAACTTTTCATACGAAGAACCTATCACTGAATAATGTCCCGACGTCCTATTAAATGTCTCAACCGGGACAAATAAAATCCCCTGTCCCGGATCGTTCCGCTCCTTTCACGAATGCTCTAATTGGCCCCATAGAGACCAAAGCCCCAACGTGACTAGTTGGGAAGGCACGTAGAGTTTTTACATTTTAGTAGTCGGAATTTATAGGTAGAGGCTGTGGGATAGACTAAGTATATATTTATGTCTATCCACTTTCCAAATTACACCATTTTTATATTTAAGGCATCATTCATGATGAATGAATGAATTAATTAAAATTTGTTTGCACACATATACATAACACGATTACATTTCATTAGATAGATAGATAGAAACACTTTATTGTACACAAAATCAGGAAAAGTAAAAACTACAGGAATAATAACACGATATGTACAAAGGCGGCCTTATCGCTTAAAGCGATCTCTTCAAGGCAACCTCTGAATTTAATTGGACATTAAAGATATTAGCGACAGTGTAGTGTGAGGATATGAAAATGGTTACTATTACTTAATATACAGTAAATATAGTAAAATAAAAGTAATATGATATACATAAATAAATATGTAGGTATACTAAAATAGTTAAATGCATAGATATACATAATATAAATAAATAAACATACATAATAGATAGTAAACAAATAATGATGAGTGAGACCCGTTTTAAACGAAGCCAGGGATTCCGAATGCCGAATTAGACGAGGAAGTGAGTTCCATAGGTACTTAAAAGAGTTATTTTTTTACAATTTCTAGAGTAAGTTTACAATTGTGAACTTTCATATGTGGCAAAAGGGTCCCTGACTCAGCATTATGCTGTGACGATATGGCTAGATGCTAGCCACCGCCGCAGCGCTGGTTTTCAGTCAGGGCCCGGTGACACGACGACAAGGTACGTAATGGTGAGTCAGCTGTCAGCATTGCCCAACTATATATACTTATACACAATAGGTGTAAAAGAACGACTTCCATTCCAATATTAGAATTTGGATTGACAATAAGTATGCCTTAATTTTTTTACTAAACGACTGCACTATTTGTATGTCACGGAATGGTGGAGGTAAGTTGTTCATAATAGCAGGTGGTAGATCTTGATATGCAGAATCGCCTGGGGAGATACTACACTCTTATCTATTTCTGTCGCAAAGCAGAAATTATTTCATTTCTGTGTTTTGGTTTAAGGGTAAGAGAGCCAGCGTAATTACCGTTAAGGCAACGAAAGCCCTCTAATAGGTGAGAGGTCGTGACGGTGATCACTTACCATCAGATGGATCGTTTGCTCGTCTGCTCTCCACGTATTATAAAAAAATATGTATATCATCAACACACTAATTTTATGTCATTTGTATGTAAGAATTAAATTAGTGTTGTAGGAACGATCCAATCCAATTAAGTGTTCGTAGTAGGGGTCACCAATTGTAGGAACGCGCTATGTGAGGACATGGATGACGTAACGTCAGTTGTATGAAAGGGAAAAGGGAAGATCTTCCACCAGGCGGGGTGTTGTGTCTGGTGACCAGATGTCCAGATCCAACTATGGATGTTTGTAACTCGTATATATACGAAGTCCCAGGAAAATTTCAATAGCGCGTTCTACGCCGATGTGAGTAGGTACTGTATCGTAGTAGCGCGCGTCGTGCGTCGCCACAGTGTATATAATTATATTTATATATGTATAACAAATTGTATATATCATTATAATTGTTGAGTATGTATAATATTTCATTTATCTACTATATAATTATTATAATTTATTTATACTTATTATTTGTTGTACTCCAAACCTTACCCGCCATAAAAGTAGTCTAAACTGTCCTAAACCAAAGGTTGTCTGGAAGAGATCGCTATGGGATAACCTTTGTGCATATTTAAATGTTTTTTTAAATTATTTTCTGTGTATTTTTTTGTGTGTAATAAAGAGACTACAAACAAACACACAAACAAACACTACTCTAGTCCACTGCTGGACAAAGGCCTCTCCCAGGACTCACCACTGAGTCGGTCTGATCTTCGACTCTTCTCATCCAGTCGCTGCCAACCACAATATACAGATCGTCGCTCCATCTAGCAGTAGGGCGTAATACACTGCGCTTGCGTTATCACGGTCTCCACTCTTGAACCTGTCTACCTCAGCCATCCGTTGTCCGTCTGCTATTGTAATGAATTCTGTTATTTACGTTTGTGAAGAGAAATAAATGTTTCAGATTAAATGTTTCTAAGAAAGCTGAACAAAGAGGTATGTGGGTCTTAGGGGCCTTTACACACAAAGACTGTTTTGAATAAACATTTTACCTTTTAATATTCTCTCTTGTTTTATTTACGGCACGCTCGAGTATCTTATGTTCGTTTCATTTCATAAAATAAACTTTTCAAATGTTGATACGTGAGGCGGTTCAAAAATTGTTAGTCAACGGCTTGTTATCAACATCATTGTTTTACTTTTATTATCCTTTGAAGGCAAATTTTATTACAAACTCCTTGGCCAAATATCACTGGCTGGCGAACTTTAGTTATTTTTTAATTAATTGTTAAAAAAACATGTCTGTCACTTTTCAATCGCTACGATGGAGGTAACGCGGGAAGCATTTAAGTGCAAGAGGTTATGAACGATTCTTGACATTCATGACAAGCAACAAAAATACGTTCCGATTCTCGAAGAAGTTTTTACATTATTACACAAATACACGGTAGATACAAAAATATAAAGTTTAGGAGTCAGTTATGGATTTCTATGTGGTAGAGGGTTAAGTAAAGGCAACTAAAGTAATCTGTGGGAGACTGACGTCCGAACTAGGTCGTATGAGTTGTAATTAAGTTGTATTTCGTAATAGACAAATTCTGTATGTTTGCCGATTGTTTACTAACTTCCTGAACATTTATATAGTCTAATCGGACGCTAAAATTCAAACTAACACTGTCTAGAGAACTAAAAACTAAAGTATAAGCTGGGTGTGCTGAGTTCTTTACGGTTATGGCTTCTTCGTGTCGGCTCCGCGATTGTTGTTAGTACTAACACGATGGAGTTTTAAAGTCTACATAACTGTTGAATAAGATTTTCAGTAAAGTTGCAATGGATAGAGTAAGTAAGTAAGTAATACGTTTATTTCACACACAGCAATGACCGAAACAGTTATAATTATAATAAAATAATAGCGCTCTATAATAATAAAATTATAGTGTTATGCCGAACTCCATGATATTACTGTAGGTAGGTATTTCACGATTTTCACTTAGCTTCAGATTCAGAAATATTTATTGATAAAACTGGTACATACACATGGTTGAACACAATAAGAATAGATCACAGTTTTTACCTATATCAGGCATGCAAAAGAGAATTGCCTAGTTACTTATGTATTCTACGTAACTAGGGTGTACGTCTCACTTTGTGTTCCGTTAACTTAGTGATTTTTGTGGACTTTTTGTGAATTGGTCCACACTTATCAGCACCGTATTTTCCAGTAACTCTATCCTTTTTTGTCGCCCAGAAACATCGTTCGCCAGAGCGAGATAGATTGCTTCCACGGAATCGGCCGACCGCGCCGATGCCAAACAGTGCAGGCGCTTGGAAGCCAACTTTCACGCTTTACTTAACGATATAAAAGGATAGAGTTAGACCCGGACTTCATGACGACGGTTCCTAAACCGGTTCCAATATCGATAGGTTCCATGGAACCGATGCTTCATATAAACTCAAACAAAAAAGCGCTGTCGACTACACGTACCGCGGTTCCGGAACCGAGTTGGCGGGGCTTGAACGCAACACATGAGTTTGAATGCAGTCGACTACACGGCCGGTACCGGTACCTGAAAAGAACCGTCGCTGGAACTGTCGTCGTGTAGTCCGAGCCTTACGGGAACTTACGGTTCCGTGCGGACAAGTGAGGTCCAACCTTTACATGTTATGCTACATTTTTCTCAAGATGTACGTACTATAATTTCATCCCGTGGTACTATCATAGATAAACTTCAGCCTAAGTATCCCAAGACCCGCAAAGATTCACGCAACGTTAAACTAAGAACCCAGTAACACGCGATCCCTTATGAATAACCTGCTGATAAATAGCCTAACTTATAACGAGATAACTTCGTTTCATCGTAAACAGCAACATGTTTTTAACGAATTTTCGTTTAGCTGAGCAATTAATTTTAAAGGTTCATTATAATTTTAAGGGCAACATATTTATGTATTCTGAATTTATGAGGCAATGAGTTTTACAATTTGAGTTATAAGTCATTAAATTCCACAATGAGGCGAGGGATTTTATATATCTATAATATAATATATATTTTTTTACTTTTTTTTACTATTTGTCATTATACTTACTTTAGGTAAGAAATTTTATTAATATTAATACTTACTTACTCACTCCGCTGGCGCAGCGACCCGAAGTGGATCTTGGCCTCCGATACCAAAGAGCGCCATCGCTCTCTCTCCTCCTCTCTCATTAATATTAATGCATTATTTTTTGTAGTGTATATTTTGTAGTGGTAGATCCTAAAGTGGAGGATCGCCTGGGGTGGTACCACCCTCTTATCTATTTCTGCCGTGAAGCAGAAATGCTTGCATTTCTGTGTTTCGGTTTGAAGGGTAAGAGAGCCAGCGTAATTTCCGGCACATGAGGCAATCCATCTTAGTCCTCAAGGTTAGCAGCGCATCAAGAACCCTTCAACGTTAATACAGTGAGGTGAGATGTCTATGGGCGACGGTGACCACTTACCATCAGGTGGCCCGTTTGCTCGTCTGCTCTCCTTAAGTAATAAAAAAAAAAAAAAAATTATAATAATTATAATGATCATGACATGCTAATATTTTAATATTTATTTCTATATATTTTCTATCTTTTTGACAATGTATGATCACTTCTGAAATAAATGAATATGAATATCTGTCCTGTTATTTTACCACCTTTTCTTCCTTCAATATTTCATAAACGCCTTTTTTGTTTATTTATCAGAATAACACAATGTTTATCAAAAAAAGGCAACGAACTTGATCTTTCAAAAGTTATTTGTCTCGTATTTTTCACAGAAGTATTTTTTCAAACATCGCCACATAGAAAACCTATCTTACCGAGCGAGAAATCAACAGAAATTTCTTTAGCTCTCAGTAATTTAATTATAACTTCATTAAAACGGAAGGGTTAATGAAGCTGAAACAAGAAACTTCACAAAGTAATTTTATTTTAAAAATCTCTGTGAAAACTTTGTACTAGAAAATTTAATTTCTGTAAAGCTTTGCAACATAAATATTTTTTATTTAAAATAGGTAAGAAATTTTAATTTTAATTTTTTATTAATTCATGAGAAAAAACAGGGGACCGTTCATAAGTCCCGGCCCCCAAACTAGGATAGTTATCCCGTACAAGGAAGTCAGGTCTTTCATCTTTCATCAGTTCTTTCTTTCATCAACTTTCATCATTTCATCAGGTCTATAATAATCTACACAAACATAAAAAGAAGAAAGCAAGAAAATAAACTTAACATAATCAGAGCGAGCGTCCGTGAATTGTACTAGTAGGGGAAGGTGGGGTAACACCGGATAGTTAAGGAATAATAATTAATTCTGGCCAATGTTTATTTTGGAATTAACGATTTGAAACCACTAACGGTAAGCGATGGCAAATAGAAAAATAAATATTAAAACATTAAGTTTTGAAACTAATCAACAATTACTAAAATTTGGAAAATCCGCTTTCACCCCTTGTACTCGTATATGGGTCAAACCAGATAGCACATTTATGAAGGTGGGGTAAATATGGATAGTAATTTATTTGCAGACCGACACACGCAAAACACTAGTTCTTGAGTATTACAGCCAGCACAGTTTTATGGGTCTATTTTGAACAAACTGTGCATCCAAACAGTCATCTGCAGATGTTCTGTAGCTATATTTCTCATCACAATTAAAGCATTCTGCAATCTTTCTCATTGATTTCTTTTCTATATTTTTTTTCCTTTGGGATTCTCATTAGTCTGTTTTCCTTTTTCGTTTCCTTTAAAAGAAGGTATTAATGATGGTTTTGTTTACAGATTTTGATAAAGCTTATGAAAACGGATAACCGATATCACCCCACCCGGTTGCACCCCACACTAGGTAGATAATGTCGATCAATTTGTGGAACAAAAGCGTAAATGTCATATCAACTAGACGCCTCTGCGAAATAAATTATTCACATTCGCATCACATTCGCGACGGCTTCCATGCGCTCGTGCGCAAGAAGACCGCCTCCTTGCTGCACAGAGCGGAGGGCGGCAACAATGGCATTCTGAAGATGATAGAGGGCAAACATGACTGTCCTATAATCAGACACTGGGTTCGTGTGTTGACCGGGTTCGGGTAGGTCCCGGTGAACGCACCAACTCTCTGTCCGTCTGCCTTTAAGTTTTTCTTTGTAAATAATTACTAACATAGTCTTAAGTACCTGCATTGTTACTAACAAATATTGAACCTCTGTTGTTCCAAAAATAAATGGATTTGATTTGATTGATTAGCTAACTTGATATTTGATAAAACAAGTAAGAATATTACTTCACTTACGCGTTTCTTTTATTTTCTCCAACGCCGTCACAATAAACAACACCAGGCCGATCTCCATTTGTACGCGGAATAAGCACAATCTACAAATACTTTATTACATACTAGAATATTACAACGGTATAGCTGGAAATATGAAAATTAATGCTATCTTTTTTTACCTCCTATCCGATTTCCCACCGTGTTCCCCTAGGTAGTTTGATGGAGAAATGAGAAAAGTCAACGCACATTGAGATGAATAGTATAGTATCTAAAGGCAGATGTTGTAGTTAAATACTTATCTGATAGGTATACCCTTTTTAAACGGAGTCATATTTCAAGTAAAAATACATGCCTGATAATAAATTCCTCTCATGTTGAATGTAGCGCCCTCCAGTTAAATTATTTATTTTTATTTCTCTACTACTTACCTGTTTTTATGGCGCTTTTCACGTAAAAGCGTGACTTCTGATTTCATTTTGCTAAGACTTGCGATAGAATGGAGAAAGCTTTTTAATACCACTTGTTTTTAAATATAAGTACTTACATAGTTCTTAGAATAGGATGGTGAGTAAAATGTAACGAAAGATGATATAAAATTTGTAAAACCAATATTGAATTTGATTGTGCTGTTACTGAAAATACCTATTCAGAAAAAAAAGGAAAAATTATCATTTGTAGAAATGGCATATAAAATCTAATAAAGGGTGAAGATTAACGACTGCTATCGAATTAATGTGCTCTCTGAGACACGGATGGGTTCAGATGTAGCCACTAGCGGTCACCCATCCGGGTACAGACCGCGGCCAACGTTGCTTAACTCACACGATTACTTTCAGACCATGCTCGCAACAGGGCTACGAGCCCTTCTCCATTTTATAATAATATACGAAAGAACTGTGCTGTGTCGTGCCGGCCATAAAGAATCCACCACACCACCCCAACTCTTCATATGGGTGTCGTACGAGGCGACTAAGGAAGGATCTTAGTGGATACTATACACCTAATAGTCTAGGGCCTAGACTCTAGGCTAATAGGATCGCCGCCAAAACGTTTGTCCACCAAAAGTTATGGCGAAAAGTGGGAACTACCTGTGATGTAGGTGGTTCTTCTGTCTACGTCTAAGTGGGAGTTATAATAATAATACCTAAGAGACCTACCCAATAATAACTGATATCTCCACTCCTTTCTCAGCTCTATTTTTACCATTTTTACGACGCTCCACGAAAGTACAGCATTAGAGATGCACCCCCGCCCTCCGCCCTAAGCAGGCTTTTATGAAATTAGCTAGCGTTTGTGAGGGAAACGTACTGGTAGTGTAGTTCCTGAATTGTTCACCGGTACAATCGACTGAGTGCATTTTCAAACATTGTTGTATTTTATGTCACTACATAGTTTGTTTTCGAAGACTTATGTACATTTACCGACTGCTCTAACGGTGAAGGAAAACATCGTGAGGAAACCTGCATGTTTGAGGAAATTAAAAAAAAATCCAAAGGCGTGTGAAATCATTAGATTCATCATTATCTTTAGGGAGTGATCTCTGGCACACAGGTGATGCCTGAAAATCAGCGCCGCAGTGCGAAATCAGGCTGAGGCAGTTCCCTTTTTCCGATGCTGCACACCACCTTCATCAAACTTAATTACTTTTGTTTATTTATTTTTATAATATATTTGTTTAATATTATTTTTATCTTCTGTACCTAATTGTTTGTATGTGTGTATTGAAAATCAATTCTTTCTGTACTGTACTGGGCCCGCTCGGTGGATTATGGCCCATAACCCCCTTGTGCAAGGGGAGGCTTGTGCCCCAACAGTGGGGACATTAATAGATTGCTGCTGATGATTATGACATAGTTTGTTCGGTTGGTTATTCCTACAACCGTTAACATTAGTTGCAGAACTGTCCTTAAAATTGATTTCTTCAATTCAAGAATGTCATTCACACAAATCCGGAAATCTTCCAAATTATACCTCAGACAACGCGTGAACAGTTTTCTTTTTAAAAAAATATTTAAATGCATCCTATCATTTATATCATCTCCAGATCCCAAAGAATCTGTACTAATGTAATATACAAATTAGTATAGTAGTTCAGACATGGAAACCTATCACTTTTGGATTAGTAATATTAGTGGGATATGACGAAATAAAAAATTCCGTCCATCCCTCTCTCACGCGGGTCTAGCGCGTGAACGGAATAAGTTACAGACTTCAATATTTTACACAATACATTCCCTTGACACAAATCCGAACATCAACTTTAAAACTTTGTAGAATTATATTTTAGAGAGGGTCCCATACAAGTAAACGAAAGTCTATTAAAAACATATTGTTTATGATATCATTTTATAGAGCTCATCGAGTAACTTACGAATACATTTTTTGAATTTTTTATATTGTGCCTCCACATATGCTGAGCTGGTGTACCCTTTTTGGCACTGTACCGCACCGGATGTTTTGTGCTGCATGTATTAATCTTTGTATACTTCTGTATTGTGTTATATTCTGGTGTTTATAGTGCTAAATAAACGTTTTCAATTTCAATTTTCAATTACATACTACAGCAAAAGTTTGAACCGAGCCCCATAGAACTGCACGACAGATTTACCAAGGAAAACAGCAAATATACCGACCCATAAGTAAGTAAATAACCCATATCGTAACTGGCTAAAGCAAAATCTTTGCTGGGCACTTTTCCAAAACCCCGAATTATCTTTGTTCTACCCTATAACCGGTTATCTCTCACACCAGAGCGGGTTTATTGGGAGGCTCACTCAGTCGCATTATACACGGCTAATTATTCTGTTCTTTATGTCGGTGTGAGTGGTGGTCACAGAAGCGAGGAGATATTATATGCCGCGGTGTTTGGTTGATTTTAAGAAGACATTATTAGAACCCCGATAAAACTTTTAAAGGCTTGGCCTTGTTTTATCTAGGAATGATTTTTTTATTATTTATTATTTTCTAATAAATTAGCCACCTGCAGCCGAGCGAACTTCGAGCTCTATGTTTAAATGTGCCTGCGATCGAAACAATAAACGATAGTATCTCGTAAAGTGGGACATGCTGCTAGAGTTTATGTTCTGGAACATAGAGCTTACATTACGGCTACCTTTATTGTTAAATGAATACTTATACAATGCGACCACACATTTTAGGAAAAATGTACTTCCTTATGTCCACCACAAGGTTACGAGAAGTAGAAATATTTGAAACGTAATAAGTATAAATTAGGAGCGGAATCGGAGCGTCGGTGGCCAAGTGGCTATGACGCCGGACTCCCATGCTGAGGTCCGGGTTCTTGCCAATTGCCAAACCATGCAATGCCATGTACCAATGAGTTTATCGGATTTTTTTTCGAAGACTTACGTACATTTACCGACTGCTCTAACGGTGTAGGAAAATATCGTGAGGAAACCTGCATGCCTGAGGAAATTAAAAGTTTTCGAAGGCGTGTGAAGTCCATCGATCAGCACTGGGCCCGCTCGGTGAATCATGGCCCGTACCCCCATGTGCAGGACAGGCCTATGCCCCAACAGTGGGACATTAATAGGCTAATGATGATGATGATGAAGTATAAATTAGAATATTTCTTTATTTACAAACAAACAAAATATTTACAGGAACACACATCAACACTAATTTGTGTTACGGTTTTTCCAGCTACTACATATCATAGTAGCATTATTGTAGTGTCAAGTTGTTTCTATGATCAGATCTGGTATTAGGAACTTTCCCTTCCTCAGTGGGATTAATCTTGTGGAAAAACTTTCATATACATACTATTCAGTAGATGTTTGTTTGCTTTGGGGTATTTGGGGGCTGGGGGTAGGCATACAGCGTGTATATTTAACTTACCTATATTTCGAAATCTGGTAACTAAGGAACACTCGTATTACAGTATTCGTTGCTTCGTTAATTGGCCAAATAGGCACTTTGTTTTACTGTTTAAGGAGAGCAGACGAACAAACGATCCACCTGATGGTAAGTGATCCCTGTCACCTATATATATTTATTTATTTTTATTTCTATTGCTCTTTAAGTATTTGTATGCCAATACAAGATTCCACATATCAAATTTTCTTAAAATAACAGCATAGGGAAAGAAGGACAGAAAGGAGAATAATAATAGGATAATATCTTACCTTACCTAATGTCATTGAGAACTTGAATTGCCGCATGTGCCGGTAATTACGCTGGCTCTCTTACCCTGAATTGCTGCTTCGCGATAGAAATATTAGAGATGATACTCGTAACATCTGAGATTGAAAATTATCAGAAGCTAATTTTAGTCATTAACATAACATCGATGTGTTAAATGTTTTTTTAAAGAAAAATAAATGGAAAAAGAAAAGAAGTCACTGAAGTAAAATTTGACTGATTAAATCAACGAAGTAGACGGCTCATCTGAAGGGCAACATCTAAGTTCCGCCCATCCAAATGTAATTACATTTGCCTACGCATTTAAGCATGCTCCAGGAAAATGTGCAAACGTCGTGTCTAATTTCTACTCGCTTCGAGGGGACGACTATTTAAATAAGAATTTAAAATTGGATTTCAAATCTTCTGGGACGTTGCGAGCGAAATCGTTGGGTGAATAATAATTTGTTGATTTTCGTACGTAATGTACTATTAATCTAATCGAGATAGAGTTTGGATTGTGGCTGTATTTTGTTATGTTGAATTCCATTTTAAAGGTAAACGGTCCCAGTAATGAGCCTTGAGGGATGATCACCACTTTCAATATTGGACGGAAGTAATTCAGAATTTGGATCAAGTGTTTGTTTATTTTATTTGTAATTTAGTTTTTTATGCACGAATAAATTTCATTTAGGTACCTATGTGTGTTTTAAATTGAACATAATTGAACAAATTATTGTCGGATTTCACTTGAGACACTCTATCTAAAGCCTTAGCAAATATATAAAAGATATATAAAAAGCAAATATAGGTAAATAGCTACAAACCGTAAAAAATATAGCTAATTTTACAAATATTCAGCGTATAAGCCTCGCTATACACCGGGGCAACGCCGACAGAATCCTCGGGACACTCCCTGCAGGGAGCGACCTGGGCCAGGTATTTTACTTGTAAAATAGTTAGTATTTTGTAATTTTAGCTTAAGTAATATGTATTTTAGTGTTATTTTAGTATTATTTTATTTTGAATAAACACCGATTTTACAAGTTAAGACTGAAACTAAAGACTAATTACATTTACTTAATAAAAACAACATAACATTACCAACAACAATGTCGTCTAAGACATAACTATCTACCTACATTAGCTGAAAGACTAAAGCCTCTGGCCTCATAACATTCAGCTTACTTTTAAAGCATTCATTACTTCCACGGTTAACTAGCAATAAAATAACACCCTCGGTCGCTCCAGGCCCAAAATTTGCCTCCCAACACTTAGTTGACGACATTCTGACGAAAATTATTCACGAAATGGCAAGTCACTAATTAGGAGTCGGTTTTATTATAACACTCTTTGTTATTATTACGGCCAAAGGTTTAATATCGGGCGGAGTAATAGGCTTTATTAGAGCCGTGGGCGAGGGTAATAATGTCCTTGTTCTAAGCGATGAGGTGGAAAAGAAACGGGTGAATCCAAATGGAGGTATAAAATTAGTTTTCTGGAGAAGGGACTTTGAGAGGGATATTCTTATTTTATCTTCAGAATTGCTTGCTTATTATTTATCTACCGAAGTACTCTAAAAATACGTGTAAGTACCTACTTATTATTCTGCTTCATGGATTACGAGTAGGTACAATTTATTTTGCTCACGCTATAGTTTTATTAGAATATAGACGTATTATGATGTCTATAAAGGAATCTAGGTATTTCCACAATCAGATAGTGAAATTCAGTGAATCGAATACAAATAATTCACATTATCGAATCTTATTAATAAAAAAAAATCCCAAAAATATTTTTAGCCACAATGTAGCTTATATTTACGCCTCGTTCGAATTAGTAATTTACCTCGATCAGAATTAATCAGAGTAAGATTGTTGTCATAAATGTGTTCTTCTGCTTCAGACTTTATACATCTACTGCTGTATATAGCCCTCTCCTATGCAGATCTGCTTGCCCCAATTTCTAGTGTTTCTAAGCTAATTAAGTCCAGCTTTAACCCTGATGTCATCTGACCACCTCACTTCAGGACGTCCCACATTCCCATAAATGTTTAGTACCTTGTAAACAAGCAGACTTTCCAGTTTTGTAGCTTACAATCGCCTTTAGACATGAATAATACAAGATATGTCTCCGATTTTTTTCCATATAGGTATTGGACGGATAAAAATATCCCTACCGCCACTGGACAAGCGTGTCGAACGAGGCGACTAACCCAAATTTGCTGGTGGTAGGACCCCTTCAGGGTCTGCCTAGCGGTTATGTGTTTCGGCAGTGTTTATAGAAGAACCAGTATCTACTAAACCTGTTGCGGGTGGACTTGTGAGCGACAGAAACGAATGAGGACGTACAATACCTTTAATATTAAGAATATCCACAATTTTATGCGATGTAAGTATCCGACACTGACAATACTAAATCTTGTCTTAAAATGATAGGAGCTACGTCCGTCATTGGCCTCGGCACCAGTCAGTTGCCAACAATACCCGTGTGCACCATCTTCGGCCTCATGACGATTACCACCAGGTGAGATTCATTGGGTGTTGCTATTTGTGTGTTGACTATAGTTACTATGTACATGGTAAACCGATTTTGCCGGGATGGGAGCGTGCTAGCCTACAGCTGCCGTAAAGATTGAATGCCGATTATTGATACCAATAAAAATGTAGATGTAGCTGTTGGTTAGGTATTATTATTCTCCCGTCGCATCGGCGAGATAATTGTTTACAATAAGTTGTTATGTGTCGACGGTCTGTCAGTGTACTAAACAAACCTAGATTGGTTTTTGTTACACTGTGCATGTACATTTTTTATATAATTATGTCCATTTTCAATAAATAAATAATAATAGATTGAGGTCAAACGCAAATTTGGACATAAATTAAAAAAATATATGTGCGTCTTATCATTATAAGGTGTGGCTAGGTGTAGAGATGTTGAGAAACATAACATTCCAAACATTATTAAAATAAAATGCCTCACTAAATAAACACAACGTTACACAAAATCCTCAACATCTATCTGATCAAAAATAAAATCTAAAAGGTCAAAGTTAATCGCGCTCAAAATCCACTCACGCGAGTAATGAACAAAATGTTTTCGCCGTCTTACAATCAATGTACTTCAAAAGGAACGGAGGGTCATTTTTCATCATAAAAATCAGCCTCAGAGCCCTTAGGGGTGACTTTTTGTTGCCCCCACAACGGTTGACTGACAAAGTTTGGTTGCTCTTTATGGAGCTAGGTCTTTGAGTGGGTTGGTGGGGAGCAAAACCAAGTATAGTGCAATTCTTGCTGTATGAGAGGATGGGCACTTAATGGTCGAGACCAAAGTTCGCAGTCATTTCCAGAATCTAGCTTAAATTAAAGCTCTCGTCGTGATTTTTTTTTAATTTTTTTATTTTTATTGACTACTAAACCCGCATTTGACCTCGATCTCGCCTGATGGTAAGCGACGATGAGGTCAACGATGGAGCATGCGGGGCCAGTAAATGCCTATTCACTCAGGATTTCCTAAAGTCAATATTAAGGGTATCTTTTGGTAGATAGATAGATATATTAATACTTTATTACACACAAGAAAAGTAACATGGAATAAGTGTACAAAGGCGGCCTTATCACTCACATCGATCTCTTCCAGGCAACCTAGGCGATAGAAGAATTATTAATAGGTTACCGACAGTACCTATAGTACTGGTTACCAATACTGCTGTATTGGTACCCAAAACGTCTTTTGAGAATCTGAAATGTTAACATATTACGCAGGCATAGAGGTAAGGTTGAGATTCGAAGGTTTTTGAAAGATAGTACCTGTCGACTGTACCTGGTAGTAGTCCTGGGTTTTTTTTTTGTTCGTTGTCGAATTAACCTACAAATTATTAGACATAGTTTGTTAATGAAACAGGTTAATATTTCGGTGTATACGAATGTACATAGAGCTTCATTTAAAAGCAGATCAATATTGAAATTGACACCCAGGTCACGTAACATACATAAAAACTTTTATAGGTCACTCTATCGAGGCACTCTAGCTCAGTAAAATGCTAGATAATCTAGATCGGATTAGTCTACCGTTTTCAGATGGACTTTTTACGAGCTCCCAGTGTGTATTCGTTGCATCAAAATGTGAATTCACGTTTTTTTTATTGAAAATAAAAAAAAGAAGCTATTTGGTGAGGTTTGTTCGTACGGACATAAAGATTTTGTGAGTGTGTGAGAAAAAGAGAGAGTGGGGGAAGGCAATGGCAAACCACCCCATTAAATCTGCCACGAGAGTCGTTTTATGTGGTTAATTCTTTAGAATGATCACGACCCTCAGCATGAGGAATACGACTTAGAAGAATAATAATAAAATTATAGAGTAAATATAGGATAATGGCGAACTCCATGATATTACTGTAGGTATATAGATATTTCACGATTTTCACAAACATATTGTTGCAAAAAAATATTATCATAAACGACAAACATTCATATGGATTCCTAAAAATACTGGCGAGTGGATGAACGTCGCTCTGGGGTTCATTGGGGGTCAAAGGAGAATTACCTAGTTACTTATGCATTCTAGGTAACTAGGGTTTACGTCTCTCTTTGTGTTCTGTTAATTTAGTGATTTTTCAGCATGAGGAACACGACTTAGAAGCGTGAGAGAAACCAACGTTAATGTAATATGAGAGAAACAATTGGGTAGTTTGAGAAAATTAATTATGTGAGAGTACTATTGGTCTTACAACCGCTTCTATTAGCGGTTGTAAGATTTTTGGTACTTTAGTGGTTTTTGTTTGAAACAGAAACAGTCCTATTCTATTAATATAACGTAATTTCAATAGGAACTAATTAGCGGCGTCTTGACGTTTTTCGTATGACACTAGGCAGGAACCGTTTCATTAAGGTTACGTTTCGGTCAAGCCGTTTGTTTCGGTACTTTAGTGGTTTTTGTTTGAAACAGAAACAGTCCTATTCTATTAATATAACGTAATTTCAATAGGAACTAATTAGCGGCGTCTTGACGTTTTTCGTATGACACTAGGCAGGAACCGTTTCATTAAGGTTACGTTTCGGTCAAGCCGTTTGCTTGATCGATCGATCTAAATGTGTTAATAATTAATTATGATGTTAGCAGAAGGATCGATACGAAAACGTAATTGCTTCTAAAAGAAAGACACACGTTGTAAAATAGTGGAATTGATGCTTCTGAACTATAATTAAGATCCACGAACTGAACTAATGAGCTTAGCCATTATGTCGAATTCCGATGTAAACATTATACGAATAAACGGTGGTAAGGCACAAGGTCTTGTATAATGTTTACTTAATTATGTAGAAAACGATCAGTATTCATATTGATTATCGAGTAAATTAATTGGGCTATTCCACTAGTCCCCCCCCCCCCCCCCCCCTTCCAGCTGTACCCCTGGGGGGGGTAGTTTAGCACTACTTAATTGACAGACAAACATATTATACTATTATAAGCACAAATATGTATGTGCTGATTCGAGTTTTTTTAAACTGCCCACTTTTCTTACTAGTAGATTGCTATGACATGCAGGTTTCCTCACGATGTTTTCCTTTACCGTTAGAGCAGTCGGTAAATGTACGTAAGTCTTCGAAAAAATCGTTTTGAATACGGACCTCCCCGCATGGGAGTCCGATGTCCTAGCCACGACGCCACCGACGCTCTCAATTATTCAAGTATTCTGGTGTAAACAGTGCGAAATATATTTTTTTTTTCAATTTCTCTATCACTGTTTGCCGACTATATTTTGAAAGTCCCCGAATCAGCACGCACCGTCTACAATTAATCTAAAACTTACCACATAAAATAAATTCACTTACCGCATCCCCGCTAACAGCAACGGAACCCTCATCTTTTTAGGGGCCGTTTTATTTAAAGAAGCGAACAAAGTTAGGAAGCGGGCGCGGCCACGCGTAAACATTTACTTGAAAGGTTTATTGATGTTGGTCACCGCAGTTTGGTTTTATAACCCTGGGGGCTTCGACCACAGAAATAGCAGATCTGGGGAACGTTGAAAGCCTTCCAGCCCCTGCTGAGTCCCGTAGTCCTGAATCCTGATACCAAATGCTGAAAATAAACAAGAGAGTCCCAGAAACATCATCATCAGCCTATTAATGTCCCCACTGTTGGGGCACAGGCCTCCCCTTGTACAAGGGGGTACAGGCCATGATCCGCCGAGCGGGCCCAGTTCTGATTGGTGGATTTCACACGCCTTCGAAAATTTTTAATTTCCTCATGCATGCAGGTTTCCTCACGATGATCCTTCACCGTTAGAGCTGGTATGGTATACCCTTTTTGTCTGTATTGTACCGGATCTTTTGTGCTGAATATATTATATACTTGTATTGTGTACTTGCTGTATTCTGGTGTCTTCTTTTTCTTTTAAGTCGTATTCCTCATAACTGAGGGCCGTGATCATTCTTAGGAATTAATCACATAGAACTACTCTCGTGGCAAATTTAATGGGGTGGTTTGCCATTGCCTTCCCCATTTCACACACTGGTTATCTCAGTGTGCATTTTTCCTCACGATGTTTCCTTCACCGTCAGAGCAGTCGGTAAATGTACGTAAGTCTTCGAAAAAATCGGAAAAACTCATTGGTACATGGCATTGCATAGTTTCGAATCCGGACCTCCCGTATGGAAGTCCGGCGTCCTGGCCACTAGGCCACAGACCCCCAGAAACATAGTAGAGTAGAATACACTTCAAAGCACAAAATAATTTAATTCGTTTATTGAACAGAACAGTGATTATTCGCACGACACGTGGCCAGGCGCGATGACGGCAGGTGCAGCAAAGTCCTTACCGAATGGCGTCTGAAACTGGGGCGAAGAAGTTCGGTTGTCGACGACATAGTTGGGGTTGCAGGGATCGTGGATGAGGCTAGCACTGCGCCGAAGGCCTGTAGTGGAAGGACTAAAGGTAAATGAATGATGAAAACATGATTAATTAACAGAAACTTTTTATTCCAAAACCATAGGTTTCTGCCCACAGTTTTTTTACCAAATGGCCATTATCTCATATCTTCTATTATCATAGAACTTACAACGATCGCCTTCTCGGCGAATTTACGGATTTCTGCACGAGAGGTCATTAGATTTAGTTACGAGTAGCTACAATACTTAGGGAGTCTTATTATACGGTATACTAACAGGTGTAACAAGAGCTTCGGTGGCCCAGTGGCTAGGACACCGGACTCCCATGCGGGAGGTGCGGGTTCGAAACCGTGCAGTGCCATACACAAAATTGAAATAGAAATTGAAAATGTTTATTTAGCACTGTAAACACCAGAATATAGAACACAATACAGAAGTATACAAAGATTAATACATGCAGCACAAAACATCCGGTGCGGTACAGTGCCGAAAAGGGTACACCAGCTCAGCATAATGAAGACTTACGTACATTTACCGACTGCTCTAACGGTGAAGGAAAACATCGTGAGGAAACCTGCACACTGAGATGACCAGTGTGTAAAATGGGGTAGACACAAAAGATCCTCAAGTGTCGAAGTCCCGCTGGGATTATTCCCGGGATATCATAAGATAAGATAATAGGTGTAACATATTTTATGGGATAGAAGTACCCATGAATATGTCGAATTTAAAAATATAAAAAAACTCGACTTCCCATACATTGGTAGGTCACGTGATCGACCGATTTGTATAAAGTTACCCAATTTTTTTGTTGTAAAATTGCTCATGTTCATGGCTAAGTACCTACTTTCATGTGACACCGTAAGATTACTTGCTGTATAAAGCACAAGTGTGTTACTGGAAGGTGGGTGAGTGTGTAGATGGGCGAGCATTTTTAATTTTTAACAGCTGTTAATGGAAACTGTAAATGGACGTTGAAATGGTTTTCAACTCGTATATAATTGGGTTGATTACACATTGCATCTAAAATGTGGTTTCACTCATTCCAAACAGAGTTGTATGAAAGTGGGTACTCGTAATTCCAGGTAATTATACCTAGGACTAGCAAATGAGCCCTCATTTTGCTCGTTAAAGCACACACACCGCTATTTTGGCTTTAAAGTAAGCAGTGACCTATTTTCCAAGTCAGTGACGGTCTAGCTAAAGTAAAAAACCGGCCAAGAGCGAGTCGGGTCTCGTTCTGTCTAGATTCGGGATAAGATCTATTTTTGAGTTTTGTGTGAAAAACTTTTGCTTGTTTTAACTCACAACTTAGAAACTAAATAAATGAATGAATATTTTTTTAATACTATTACTGATGTATCAAGTTTTAATATTTATTGTCTAAAAATAAAAAATATGATCAATATCTTATAACTTAGAAACTAACAACTTAGAAACTAAATAAATGAATGAATATTTTTAATACTATTACAGATGTATCAAGTTTTAATATTTATTGTCTAAAAATAAAAAATATGATCAATATCTTATAACTTAGAACCTAACAACTTAGAAACTAAATAAATGAATGAATATTTTTTAATACTATAACAGATGTATCAAGTTTTAACATTTATTGTCTAAAAATAAAAAATATGATCAATATCTTATAACTTAGAAACTAACAACTTAGAAACTAAATAAATGAATGAATATTTTTTTAATACTATTACAAATGTATCAAGTTTTAATATTTATTGTCTAAATAAAGGATATGATCAATATCCTAGACAATTTTCAACTTCCTAGACCTACCGTTCATGACAGATCTGATAACAAAAGTGGTCTAAAATATAAATTTGACATACGTCAATAATTTTAGACCACTATCATAGAAATATAATATAAGGTCCTTTTTTATTAGAAGCAAATATTTGGAGGGGGGTATGTGCTGGTCATTTGTACTACTTTACACAAAAAAATAACCCTGTTACTTGTATGAAAATTTTCCATATTAAAGAAAAATAAACGAAACGAGTTTCATTCATATTATACTTCTTATTTCAGTATTAGAATAGCAATAATTCATTCATTTGTTAATTTTCAAACAAACAATTTTATAGTTTTTCTCGAAAATTTAATAAGATAAAACATTTTTTTTACCCTATCGTTATTGTTATAACCTAAAAATATTTGCCGCTAATAAAATAGGATCCTATATATAATAATAAAATAATATACTGACAGTAGATTGTCTTACTAGCAATTAGTGCGGGAATTAATTAATTAATTTCCGGCACATGAGGCATTCCATCTTAGTCCTCAAGGTTAGCAGCGCATCAAAAACCCTCTAATATTAATAAAGTGAGGTGAGATGTCTATGGGCGATGGTGACCACTTACCATCAGGTGGCCCGTTTGCTCGTCTGCTCTCCTTATATAATAATAAATAATTATTAAATTGTCGCTACGGTGTTATTCCACGATTGTGACACGTAACCTTCCTGCATGCGATAGACACGATATTTTTGTTACACCTGCTAGAAAAGAAGGGCTAAAATTAATGAACTGTTTTATCGATACATGTTATTACTATTAATTTAAACTGGATTTTTTTAATTACATGGAAATTTCCTTTTATTACGGTAGAGCACGCTTTTAATAAAGTACATAATAATAAATACGTAAGTAAAAGGTAAGTAGTAAATATACCTAGAGATTAACAGTACAATCACTATGTTTAACAATAAAGCAGTGAATTTGGTCACTGCATTCGAGCTAATTTCCTCGGAGACCTCGCTGCAACATTAACATTCATAGTGCATGTTAAACATCCCATGTGATGCACGCTTTGCATGCATATACGCTGTGCGGCAATATTATAATATCTGTGCAGAGAGCAGATACCGACATTTGAAATATTTATACAACTTGTGTTTATGTTTTGTTAGGAAATATTCCATTTATTATTCAGCGTACATAGGGTATTTAACCATGAAGGAAGGAAACGCGTGCCAGCTCTTAGGAGCGACAATAATTTTTACCATTTGCCCTTTTTCTCTCAAGAGACTTACAAATCCAACCCTTTTTTTCTGTTCCATGTTTTTTAGATTTTAAATCAGCTTCAAAAATACATTCGGAATCATGTATCATGTATAACATCCCATTCAACAGAAGTGTTGTTGGGTGTTGTAATTAAGAAAGCTATACCTAAATTCTTACTTTTCAAAACCGTTCTTACTTTTCAAAATCTGTTGGTCGTAACTAATACAGCTATGTAAACAAATATTATACCAAAGTAAAGACAATTTCCTTAGAAATAATCTATGGACGAGAAACAAACTAATCCCGTATACATTATTTTCACACAATACATTTTTACCGACGAAGGTTTCGCTAAACGCCCAAAAATGGGGTTAATTCAGAGCGTAATATAAAAAGAAAACCACTGAGTTCAAATACATTTTTTAATTTTTTATGTGTGCCTTGTATTGTCAGCTCAAATTCCCCGGCTTAAACTATGGGAAACTGTTACATAAATTTCTAGTGGGGGTGAGGAAGGGCAGCGGAGCTGAATTTTGACACTCGGTTAAATATCTTGGACCGAATATACACCCTTAATACGAATTTTTCCTAAGCGGCTCTTCTCATACAAAATAAGTGAATTCGCAGTCTTATAATAAGTGTTTTGGAAGTCATTTATAAAAGTTGTTTACGAGTAAATACCTACATTACAAAGTTCAAAGCTAGCTCTACATTTATTCAGTAAGTGATTTCAGATTTGGTTGTCCTTTTCAAGAAAACGAAAGAACAAAATACAACAAAAACACGATTTCCTGTCTCCGAACTTATTCTATTCCACAATAAACCAAACTAAACAAAACCTTATTTCTTTCAACTTATCCTCGATCTCGACGAAAAAATATCCCGCATTTTTCACATCTCGTGGCTGAACGGAAGTAGCATACGTCCCTAATTCAGTGCGGAAGAGCTACCTTCATTTACGAGGCATTGTGTCTGTCGGATTATACCCCTCGTTCCCTCCCCCTTGGCCCCCTCCTTCACCCCCCACAATACCATCGAAGGGCCTTCGTAATGAGTGGAATTATGACTTCTTTTTGTCCGAATTCCGCTTAAGTTAAGCTGTAGGGCGGTGAGTACTTTTCTGTCGGAGTACTGGATGAATGTCAAATGCTTGAAATGGAGGGTTCTTGCAGTTAAAGCGTGCATTATAAAGAGACTAAAAAGTGTCAAAGACATTTTTATGGTGTGCATTATTTCACGCTAACTACTAACAGTTATTTTCCCAAATGTATCGATTTAAAATTGATTAGCGACTAAAATCCCATGCGTGAATTTTGACAGTTGAACCGACAAACGCTTGTCCTGACGTTAGTAAAATAACACGTCTTTGTCCAAAAGCGAGTTAGCGAGTTATGCTATACCTTTTATACATATTTTATTTTTTCGTTTATTAAGTATTTTTTGTATTTTGTCTATGTGTGTAATAAAGATTATAATATAATATAAAGCGATTCAAAATTATCATGATTGATTACAGTATTTCTAATGATGTGTGGGACTACTGATTTCTTTTCATGTATTTGAAGTACATATTATTTAAAAAAACTAATACAATCCTTCCGCAAACCTTACAAAGTCTGATTTGTTCTGGGGTGTAAGATACTCAGTATACATATAACAGACTTTAAGATTTCACTGCAAACATAATACATACATACTGGTACATAAACTCACGTCTACAACACAAAATATATAGATATTTTGTATCCCCAATCCCTGAGCAGACAGGTAATACACTTTTAATATCCTGCCTTTAATAGCAATACAAAGATTGGAGACCACTGAGTCGAGAGAAAACTTTGTCATTTCTTTCCATGCAAAATTACATTTGGGGAGGGCTCTCGAAATTCTCTATCCAGGATTATATGGAGCGGTGAGAATATTAAAAAACTTTTGCTTGCGAAACTTCGATTGTCTTTTTTGAAAGGCTGTTTACTCCTTGAGTTGAGGGGCTTTGAGTTAGTGGTGTAACAGACATCCGTATCCGTTTGCAAAAGCGCGGAATTTGCGAATGATTTTGGACTTCCTTTTCCGGTTCCGTATTCGACTTTTATAGAATCGAATCTTCTCGATTTTCTGTGAAATTAGTGATATCACTTGAGTTTTATCGAATTTATTCGCCATAACTGTCCGAACTTAGCCAAATAAATTACAGTGCGTGCGTTTTTGGAAAAAAACATTCGGGTTTTGAAAACTTCGGTGTACTTCGGTTATAGTTAACTATACGTTAATGTAGTGAGACAAAGACATATGCCGATTTTACCCGATACCCGATATCTAAGACTTCACGGACTGTACTCGATTTTGATCGTACGATCTATCGTACAAATTCGATCAAAATGATTCGAAGTGTCAGTCACTTCGAAATATGGACAAATAGCAATCGTCTGAAGCAATCACGGACTGTCGCAGTTACTGATCGCGACAGTGCGATCTGAGTCGCGAGGTACAGTCAAAATAAATTTTATTTAAACATTTTTTTTTCTTTTTTTTTCTTACATTTCACTTGATTGTAATTTGAATGTTCTGGTTCAATAAATATTTTTGTTTTCTTTTGTTTTTTTCTATCCTATTATTTTCAAAATCTTGCATATATTTGAACTTCATTATTAATAAGAATTAGAATAAGTTTATTTGTGCGGTTAGATTACAAAGGATTCACAGTCCATACACTAGTAGGAACAATAATAATAATAATAATAGTGAAGCTCACTTGGTCCTGTACCCGTGAGCTTCGCTCTCAATTGACCCCAGAAATGGGAGACAACCTAACAGATAACAATAATAATAAGCCTCTTAGTGTTGGCTCCGGTCCCACTAATGCTTTAAAAACGGGCCGCAAGGCTCATGAAAACATTCGTGTTATACCCACCATCTTATCTTATCTTATGACAGGGATAACCCCAGCGGCACTTCGACCCTCAGGTTTTTTTTGTGCTCACCATTAACCTTAGTCTCCTTCCTGTTCCTTAAAGCTGCTTTGCATCAAGGGCGCTATACAGCTTACAGGAAGGAGCCTATAGTCCTCTGGTTTCGGGTAGGCTACCCCCAGAAGACTCGTACGCTTTCCAGTCAACGCGTCACATTCGCACAGCAAGTGTTCCATTGACGTAACGGTGTCACCACAGGCTCTACAGGTGGGATTGTCTGCCAGTCTCATCTTGTGTAGGAGGCTCTTAGTGCCAAAGTGGCCTGTGAACGCCCCTACAATGAGACGGATGAGACTCCTGTTCTAGTTGTAAATTTTCCTGCACGCAGCCGTGCCACCATTTCCAATGAACCTCTTAGAGTGTTTTAAGTTGGTCGTTTTTGACCACCATAATAATAATACTAATATTTTATTATTACGAAATATTTAGTCATATTATGTCTAAATAGTTCCTTCAAAAAGAAATGTCAAAGTATCATGCAACAGAGATGCAGTTAGTGCGATCGGTAAATGGAGAAGCAGTTGTATGAAATTTTGATCGCAACAGGATCATATGATCGAGGCGTTGTTTCCATTTGTGTTTCCGTCACATCACTACTTTGGGTTTCTCCCTTGAAAGAAGCGGTTTGATGTTTACGGCGTAATTTTTGGCGGTTCGATGGTTGGCGTTTTTATTGTTTAATTTATTTCGTTGCTCGGTTTGTTCAGACAGCTGTTGAAAAAATATATTTAAAAGGTCAATGAAAGTGCTATAAGAATAAACACCTATTCGTATCTTATATAAGCTCTAGACACCACAACTTTTGGTGGTGATAGATGTGCGTATATTTGCAGTACATTCAGAGGAAGAATCTCAGGATATTGGTTAGTATAAATGTTAAAATGTACAATACAATACAAATATTCTTTATTGCACACAGGACAAAAATACAGAACAGAAGAAAAGATACAAAATACAAATACAATTGGAGGCCTTATAGCTTTAACTATTTCTTCCAGACAACCTTTGGATGATGGAGTATTTCTGTCGCCCTTAATAATTAACTGAGTGGCACTCTAAGTATACATCATCATCATCAGCAGCCTACTCTAGTCCACTGCTGGACATAGGCCTCTCCCAGGGCGCCCGAACTTCGGCTCTTCTCATACAGTCGCTGCCAGCCACCTTGCGCGCGCTATCCATGGGAAGTAATGCCATAATCGCCACGCTAGGCCTGCGGGTTGGCGATCGCAGTAGCCGGGTCACTTGCCCTGATGACGCTGCTGCCCGTCATCGTGCTTCTGGTATTTTAACCCAGCCAGAATTTGAGTGGTTATACCGCCACTAGTCGGTCGCCAGGGACTCGTTCGCTAATCGGCAGGATGCACCACGTGCAGGTGAGTTTGACATTTGGAGGTCTAGATGTTGGTGACCCCCCTTACATCCCGTTATTTTTACATTACTCTAAGTATACAGAAATAAAAAATGTAACCGACTCTACTGAAGTCGGCGACCAACAAAACGGCGACTTCAGTAGAATTGGTTTCAATGTTTTATTTTAGATTTTTTTATTTTTTTTCTCCTGTATAAATGTTACTGAAATATTCATAGGTACTTCCATTCCTTCGGCAATTCCAAACGACTAAAGACTATAGAGGATTGATTTTGAAAGTTCTTTATTGTAACATAAAACACATAATAATTAGTAGTACCAGTAACACAGTCATGGTAGACCAAAACAAAAAGTACCTACAACGTTTACGAGGCTACATACCTTTTAAAACGTATACAATGAATATTACAATGACTATAGAGGAGGCAATATACGCGTGTCAAGGCAAGAAAGAGATTCGTGGCGCTCCGTTATCTCTGCCTACCCCGCAAGGGCCATAGCGTGAAGGTTTGTATGTATGTACTTCAATCCATTATTAGGAATGGTATATTTTTCCTTACATACTATATAGCTGCACCTATATACAAGGTGTTCCTTTGGTTATGCATTAACTTCGACACTGTACTCAGAACATCGAAGTAGTAATTTTCCATATTGTCACATTTTTTAATTTTATTTAAAATAATATTTTTATTTTCATACAAACTAAATGCCTTGCTTTAAGTTACCTATAATGTCATACTCTTTATCCGAGCTGGCAACATCGCATTTTGATTAATTTATACTTGACAATTATGTATGACATACGAGTAAGTTATTAATGACATGTGAAACCGAAGGGCAAATTGTTTGTTATTGTATTGTTTCAGGTTTTCTTATACGGGAATAAATAAAGACCCTTACTCATTGTATAACACAATTAAATTTAGTAAAATAAAATAGCAAGTAAGTCGGAAACGAAGAGTTTTGAGGATCACTTCTATTGTCAAATATATTATGTAAAAGCTACAGAAGTGTTTCGCGAAGTTAATGCATATTCTCGGGAACACCTTGTATATATCCACCACACCTCTCCCCTCTCCTCTCCAACTTGGTGATCGATGTTCACAAATTAGCCGGAACCCGCGAGCCGTGCTCACGACCGCGGGGCGATTTTTCACGCAGAACTTTTTAAAAGCTTCCTCGTTTTAGAGCTTTAAAGCACTTTGTTTTTGAATAGTTTTTATTACGTTAATTTGTGACTGCTCTTTTGTTTGAAATAGTTTTTGTACTTAATAATAATTTTAAGCTCGTAACGAACGGAAAGTTTCAGACGGTAATTAAACATCTTTTATGTAAATTAGGAAAAAGACAACCGTATATCAGCTTTCAAAAGGATTTATATTCAAAGGAGTGTAAGCCAAAATTCCCTAAATTTAAATTATTAAGGTTAATTCTAAAGGCATGACAGAGTAAAGTCAGAGGCCTACTGGTGGCCTTTACAATTTGACAATAGCACAGATTATCTAAAGAAAGGAATTTCCAAGTACTATTATAGTTATTATTCATATTAATGTTTATTGGTAAATATAATTACACGTCAAAGTTTGATAATAATATTATTTACAAATAATTACGTACTACTTTGGTACTACATGTATGTAATATGCCAAGCGCCTTGTAGAGACATCCCGGGACCAGAAGGCTGGCCTCTACTTCGCTCAACGTATAAGCCTCGCTATACAGCGGGGCAACGCCGCCAGCCTCCTCGGGACACTCCCTGCAGGGAGCGACCTAGGCCATGTATTTTATTTGTAAAATAGTTAGGTATTTTGTAATTTTAGCTTAAGCATTTATTTTATTGTTATATTAGTTTTATTTTATTTTGAATAAAATATGTCTATTATACTGGTATTAGTCTAATGTCAAGTGAAAATATATGTTGTATAAATATCTATTCGAATTCAATGTCAAATGTAAATCTTAATTTAATTACAACAATTACAAATTTACATAGATTGTCCATTAAGGAATTAATTTATATAATAAAAAGCTTTTTGAATGATTATTACGACAATAGGTTGGCCATTAACCACATGTTGCCTTATATAATATAATAAAATTTTATAATAGAAGGGAAAAAAATCACTTGAAAAAATCACTGTAATACCCTAGTAAAATAGCATTTTTTCAAGTTGTTTTTTTCCCTTTAGTTCAGTAGCTTTTGAGAAAATCTTCGTCTTCTTGTCGTGCGTGTAATTAGTGGCCAACCTATTGTTAGAGTTGATCGGGGCTAGGGCTCTGAGAGGGCCTAACGACTACAGTTGGACGGCTTTAGCCTGGACCGACAACTTAACTCTCCGAGGCATAGAGAGACTCAGACGACAATGTGCCACCAACAACACGATCACCTTCGGATCCAGCTCGCAACATTGGCAAAGAAATCGGACAAGTAGCGGTCTCTCCTCTTGAATGATGATGTGAGCACTGACAGCGAGTCAAAGGTTTGGGAAATGCGCATATAATTTTGACAAGTTTCATACATTAGATATTTCAATGGCATTTTATCGCATAGGAAGCCTATTCACATTGATCTACTTCAAAGATTCTACTATCAAATAGAATAAGTGAAAACGTTCTCTAAGATCCTCGTGCCTTGTAATTGTAATCTACCGATATCGAATATTCGATGCACTGCCACAACAAACTAGGAGTTTTTTAGTCATCATCTGTCATCAAAATAAACTGATTCTGGATTATGTCCATAGCTATTTCGGAACTGAACACTATCGCATAGTACCCAAATATACCTTTGTTTACGAACCATGCATATTCGATATCAAAGTGAACGTCAAGATTATCTAGTCAGACACGACGGATGGCAACGCCTTAAGCGGTCCGTTTGCTTAGCGCCTAATTTGTCTAGCAACTCTTTGCAACGGCATTTCAAAGTTGTCGCCTACTATACATGAATTTCAAAATCTTTGGACATAAGTTTACAATTATCATTTCAGGATTATCTACACTACAAGTAACTATTACCATAATGAATGACAAACTTTGCGTATACTTAAGCTTTGCTGCTCCCCTGATACCTTCTTTCTGTTCTATTCACCCTTCCGTCACGACTGACGTACCATCCGTCAAAGACCTCTGAAAGCAGCGCTATGCAAGCGTGAATAAACAGTGAATTGAAAGGACTGAAACGAGCCCATGTGGGGACAGAGACGGCAGTGATGTGGAAATGATAGACACAGATTTGGTCTTGTTTATATCAAAACTGTTTTGGGTCTTGGACTTAGTAAAAGTTCATGTTTAGTTCTTAATTACTCAGCTAGAATGTTGGCCTAAGCATTACAGAATGCCATTACATCTTGCTATCCTGTGCCGCCTTTCATCCGCCTAAAGACTGCTTGGTCGTCTAGGTAGGTCTCTATCTTAGATATGTCGTTGTTTGATATAGCTGCGTATGCGCACATGCGAAATCCCAGTAGCACTACAAGAATTTCGGACAACGTGATACGAGCAGGTATGAGTAAGTATCCAATTTTCCTTATTTCTCTGGATTTTTTTCTGGTTGCGTCATTGACACATATATGTATAACTTCACGCTATGTCCATTGTGGGATAGACAGAGAGAAGGGAGTGCTACGAATCTCTGTCTTGGCACGCCTCTTTTACTTGCTCTATGACATTCGTCGTTTTGCACATGCTCGCCGTTGTCGTCCGCTTTGTATAAGTATTAAATTCTCTGAACACCCTGTCAATCTGATCTTTATAGTTCAGTCTAGGCGACCCTTTTTCTTCCACTCGCATTCGGTCAAAAGACAGCTGTTCCTGTCCTACTGCACCAATGTGTACACAGCCAGGCTGTGGTGCAACTACACCGCGGTCACCATGCACAGTATACGAGTGCAATACAACGACGCGTGGAGCGCCATGTCCCGGCTGCTCAGGTGGTGCAGCGCCAGCGAGATGTTCATGGAGGGCCGCGCGCCCGCCTGGCAGGCGCTGCTCCGGCAGCGCACGGCGGGGCTCCGCGAGCGGGTCATACGCTCGGTCAACCTTGTCAACAAGAGAATGGGTTCCTAGCCCACTACATCGGAGATGGGATACTTGTCATGTGCCAATAACTTGACGACAATATAGAGAAATATTTATGTTTGTGTTGTAATCTACTGACATTATTATAATTTTCATTAATTTTTTAACAATTTTTAATCTAATTTAATGTATCTAATTTGTAATGTGTGTATTAGAAGACCATGTGTTGTGCTTCTGGAAATAAAATATTTCAATTTCTATTTCATTTCGCTTCTCATACCTGTTTCATCATTCGTTCATCACTAATTCTTTCCTCATATCCGAACCGACGTAGCACTGACACCAAAAACCAAAACCGTAGACTAAGCTTTAAGCTCATCACTACAGCGACCAGACGTGACGACACAAGCGACCCGGCGAGGACACAAACGACCCACACTGAAAGATCCTTTGTAGAGCTTTGGAACTTGCAAAACAAACAGTTTCGTACAGATACGCTGCATAGTTCTCAAAGATTGGTTGCAAAGGTATTTTGTGGTGGCATGTGGTTCTGAAACTGAGCAGGCTGGAGGTTTCTATGTACAGTGGGGGAAATAAAGAGGTAACTGGCAACTTACACTATCACAAATTTCTCTGAAACTACTGAATTGATTTAAATACGCTTTTACCAGCTTACAGAATCTATGTAGTTCATGTGTAGTTCGAATAGCTAGTAAAAGCACATTTATAATAGATCAGTAGTTAAAACTACTGATTACTACTAATTTACGATTCTGTAAGTTCCCATCGTCGATGACCTAATGGCTAGGATGTCGGACTCCCGTGCGGGAGGTCCGTGTTCGAAACCATGCCAATGAGTTTTTCGGATTTTTTCGAAGACTTATGTACATTTACCGACTGCTCTAACGGGGAAGGAAAACATCGTGAGGAAACCTGCATGTCTGAGGAAATGAAAAGTTTCCGAAGGTGTGTGAAATCCACCAATCAGCACTGGGTTCGCTCTCGGTGGATCATGGCCCGTAGCCCCTTGGTCAAGGGGAGGCCTGCGCCCCTAACAGTGGGGACATCAATAGGCTAATGATGATAATGAAGTTGCCAGTGGTAACCACTTTCTAACCTTCACTGTACCTTTAGTATGTGACAGACAGGGCTGTAGTCATATTGAATCCCTTCCCTAAAATACCAGAAGACTATAGAAAAATATCTGATTATGAATCGGGTTAAGTTGTATTCGAAAGTCGTTTGTTCTAATTTCATTATTTTGTTAGGTAGATAGCCCTTGAATATTTATAATAATAAATAATTTACTAGAACATTTTAGAAATTCAAAAGAAAATATTTTAAGAACACTATTACTACAGTAAATAACCACTAAAGCTTCAAAAGTAACAAAGATACGCATATATAGTTAAAAGTTTAAGAAAGTAGAGTTCGACTCATGATTATTCTCTGCCTAAAGAAGGTTCTGGAAGCATAATTATTGGGAAGTTCCACGAACATTAAGGAATAGTTAACCAACTTGGAACTTTCGACTTGACAAGAACTAGATCTTTTACACGTGTCCCAGTGACGTAATTAGGTGTAGACGCATTTGAATAAAACCGTTATTTTTACATATGAAACCATGGATGAAAAATAATAAAGCCTCCCTGTTACGGAGCGCGACAGTCCCGTGTATTGTACCTGGTTAAGATAGATGTAATATTAACCTTGAGTAAGTATTGTTGTTACTAACATAGAGTAACGGTATTTTTATAGTAAATCTCGCCGCTCATGGACTTCAGGTAGCCGGGGACCCCTGCGAGGGTCCGGGAATAAAACTAGTGTGAGAGCGCCCGCCCGGCCAGTTGTCTGCGAGCGGCCGTTGTTATAGTATATTGAAATTGAACTGTAATTACCATTGTTATGAATTGTACTGTACTGCGAGTGTGTTGATTAAAGTGTACGGTAAAGTGTTTCCATATTTTATTGTAGCATCATACACCCTGCGCCTGTCGTCTTTTTTACTCCCTCTAGGGGCGGGCGTTCGTTCTTTCATTTATGAAACGATGTAACTGAAAATACAAAGTTATTAGCTGTAATGTAAGTTGTACGAAAAAAGTAGTCCTACTATTTTGAGACCTCTTTTGTGTTTTATTTTATTGGAAACAGAAAATCTGAGGTATGTTTGTATACAATAAAAAAAACTTTGTATAACTCTAATAGATCGAGATCGAGGTCAAATGCGGGTTTAGTTATACATAAAAAAAAAAAAAATAAAAAAAAAATATAAAAGTATTATTTCTGCATACATCCGATCACATGTTCTGCATTCACTTCTTGTAATTAGGGATGTTACGGAGCTTCGACTCCGACTCCAAAAGGTCGGAACTTCTGATTGATTCTACACCTCCGACTCCGAATTCGGCTCCGATAATTTTGAATCGGAGGTTATACCGAAGATTTGTGAGCAAACATATTGAAATATCAATATTTTATTAAATAGTGTAGGACTACATAAAATATGTTTTATTGCCGCAAACGTCATCATATAAAATATTAGCCAGTTCAGCAATAAAAATTAAAAAACGGTTTAAAATTTAAACTTATTCTGAACATCTCTCTTCTACCTCCGCCTCCGACTCCACCTCCCGACTCAGGTTTCGATTCCGATAAATCAAATTTAAAACCTTCGGTTTCGACTCCGGTTCCGGTAAAACCATCTCCGTAACATCTCTACTTGTAATATTTATGGATATTTTTTTATGAATAAAAAAAGATTATGTTTATGATCATATCACCCAGTCAAAAATTAAATATTTTCAGTATTAACACATTCACAGTCCAGTGCCTCCATGCTGGGGCACCCAAGTGCCTATCTAAGGAGTCCAAGTCTCCTTTTTTGGGTCACATAACAATAGATTTAAATTAGTTGTGTGAATGTGTTAAGCCACAATTTCGTCACTAGAGCCTACCCTGGCTATACATCTAACATGTGTGTGAAGTGTGTGCTAAGTTATTCACTAACGTTTTACGAGACTAAAGTACGTGGTTAGATATCTTTATGCCCTTACCTTGCTGAACTTTTGGTTCATGAATTATTTTGATATAAAGGCTGTTACAATTATGTTCAGCATGATTTAGTATCGAAAACTCATCTGTTCCCATAAAAATGCTATAAAAACTTTTGCCAATTTACTTTTCTTTGTGAAATTTTCATATAAGTCTGGAGAAAGTTCAGTTATCGTTTGAAACTGAAAAAATTGAAATTGAAAACGTTTATTTAGCGCTGTATACACCAGAATATAGAACACAATACAGAAGTATACAAAGATTAATACATGCAGCACAGAACATCTGGTGTGGTACAATGCCAAAAAGGGTACACCAGCTCAGCATAATGCTGAGGCAAGCCACGGCGCTGATTTTCAGCTGGCCCCTCAGTGACTCGTTCCTGTTCTGGGTCGCTATGAAAGAGGTCAATATCAATGTAATGCAGAAAACAATGGCAAACGGCAAGTGTGGTGGTTATAATTAATAGAATAATCATGTTTACGAATGACTGCAATCAGGGATATATCTTGAGCTGCAAGAACGTTCTTCATCTTGTCATCCCTTTTGGTTGGAATCCCCACCTCCATACGGCTTCAATATATATTTTTTTCAATATATAAATTAAACTTAATATTTAAAATCGTTTGCATTCTTTATTATTCTTATTTATTTATTTGAGGGTAGTATCTATTTCATACGCCATTTGCACCCGTACATTATGTATCCATATGACTTTTCCATCACCTAAAGGTTGCCTGGAAGATATCGCTTAAAGCGATAGGGCCGCCTTCTGCACATTGTATTGGACCTCTCTTTATGTTGTATGTTTTGTTTTTGTCCCGGGTGTGCAATAAAGAAAGAAGAAAGAAAGATTATTTATTTCCAGTACACACATACAAACAACTAGGTACAGAAGACAATAATAATATTAAACAAATATATTATAAAAATAAATAAACAAAAGTAATTAAGTTTGATGAAGGTGGTGTGCAGCACCGGAAAAAGGGGACTGCCTCAGCCTGTTGCCGCAGCGCTTATAGCACTGCGGCGCTGATTTTCAGGCATTCCCTGAGTGCCAGGGAAAGTATATTTGAATTTGTATCATAAATTCATCAAAAACATGAACGGGTGGGAAGATATGAAGCAAATGAAACATAGAATAAATAGAACCTTATAATTGGCAGATTCGCCAAAAATAGAGAGGCGTCGAGAAATATTGCGTAGGAGGCCAGAACTCATACTGGGTCGTAGCGCCTCGGGAAGTGAGTAAGGGTTACATCTGCACGATCGATGCCTTAATCAACCTCGGCCGCGTAAGTGTAATCTGGATGATCAATGATTGCGGCTTGTAAAACACGTCGAACGACAAAAATGATCAACCTTAAGCTAGTTTTTTTTTTTTATAAATTGGCTACGACAAACAGGCAGACGGGCCACCTGATGGTAAGTAGTCACCGTCGCCTAGAGACACGTGCCATACCAGGGGTATTGCTTGTATGTTGCCGGCCGTGGAGGGAGAGGACATTTTGTACGTTCTTTTTGAAGCATTCCATGTCGTTGCGGGAAAACGTCGGGTGGAAGAGAGTACCACATTTTACCGGTGCGTGGCAGAAATGATCTTATGCTAGTTGTTGCGATCAATCAATCAAAGCCGAATATTTTCATCGATCAATGCTCAATAGATGGCAGATCGGTTTGGTGTAATAGCACACAATGATCAACGTTGAACGGTCTATAATCGCTGTTGATCAATATCACCGATCTATGTCGATGGTGCTGGTCTAATAACATCCTAAGAAAGAAGTAAGTAATAAAAAAGTTGACAATCTATAAACTTGTTAAGTATTTCCTTTCAGATGTAAGATAAAATCTGTACTTTCCATTGAGTAGCCAAGAAAAGTAAGCAAAAGTTGCAGATGTAGTTAGCACCGTGTCCGTTCCAAGCGGGTGGGCGGATCGCTTCACTTTCTTGGGTAGCCCGCGTCAGCTCCTTGTTGGATGTTCTAAGCCATTGAATTAAGCGTATTAAATTTAAGAAACTTATTGAGGGTGTATGCCATTTATTACATTAGTTAGAAAGCCGTTATGGAGATCCTCTGACTTTTTTCTGATCAAGGGCACCACCATCCAAAACATTTGAGCTCAAACTCGAACTACCTACCTGTTATATGCAATACAAAACCATTTATAGCACACAAATACATATTACACGTACATATCTTGCCCTTACAATGTTGTACATAAATTAATTTGTGGCAACAGGGAGCGTGCACCGTTCCAGAGATCCCACCTGACACCCTGATCAGGGAAACCAATAATCCAATTATCATCAGTCATGCATTAGTAAGATGGAGCGACGATCTGCGCAAGGTGGCTGGCAGCGACTGGATGAGAAGAGCCGAAGGTCGGGCTCAATGGCGCGCCCTGGGAGAGGCCTATGTCCAGCAGTGGACTAGAATAGGCTGCTGCTGATGATGATGATGATGATGCATTACTAAGAACACTTTCGACAAAATCCACTGTTAAATAAAATAATTTCGCGTCCAAATCGGATCATCGGTTTCCGAGTTATGATGCCACAGACATAGATAGACATACTTACAGACAGACATACGCATCAAACTTATAAACACATCATTCCTTAAGGTTAAAAATATGTATCTTTATATGATATTATTATGTCGACGGTTTTAAACTCAATTGGCGTAAGGGACATCAGACGATTTTTTCAAATTTATTTCTTGACGTTTTAGGTTATTTCAAGCATTGTTACACAAAAATTGACGTTATTTAAAGCAGCAGTAGCAGTTGATAGGGGGCCGGGAATAACCCAGCGGCACTTCGACCCTTGAGGATCTTTTGTGCCTACCCCATTTTACACACTGGTCATCTCAGTGTGCAGGTTTCCTCACGATGTTTTCCTTCACCGTTAGAGCAGTCGGTAAATGTACGTAAGTCTTCGAGAAATACGTAAAACTCATTGGTACATGGCACTGCACGGTTTCGAACCCGGACCTCCCGCATGGGAGTTCGGTGCCCTAGTCACTGTGCCACCGACGCTCACATAAGTCGTAAAAGTTAGCAGCGCATCGAAAGCCCTCTAATAACATCAGTGAGGTTATATGTCTATGGGCGACGGTGAGCACGTACCATCAAGGGGTCAGTTTGCCTTCGAAAAATACGAAAAACTCATTGGTACATGGCACTGCACAGTTTCGAACCCGGACCTCCTCCTCCTCCTCCGGACCTCCGTCATAGGAGTTCGGTGTCTTAGCCACTGTGCCACCGACGCTCTAAATTCAAGCATTTTAGTCTAAGACATCTAACACATAAGATTTCCAAATGGAAAATTTTGTTGTTTGCTCGTCCGGAAAACTACTTTGTCCCTTAAGCCAATTCTATGTGAACCAACCCGCTGTGTCTTGTAACATGCGCTACAGAGGTACAACGGATGTGACCGTCGAGGTGCGGAAATTGGTCGAGACTGCGAATTAAACCGAGTCGATACATCGAAGGGAATTTTACAATTACCCACCTATTGCTTGTACTGCTGCCTTTCGTGGCGTCTTGGATCAAATGTACGCCAAAATAACAATACCAATCATTTTGTCATCTACAGGAGTAATCCCAAACACTTCACACCGGCCTTAAAACATTTGGCATGCACATACAGACTCCTACAAAAGGCAGTTATAATAAATACATGCAGAATAGTACTCAAATTCTTGTCAATAGAAGAATAATCTTAAATTACTATAAAATACTTATATATTATATTATGATCATATTTATCTCTTTATTTTTCCGTCCACACTCTCATTTGGCAAAAGCCCGCGATTGTTGTAGAAGTGAAACAAAATCCCAGAAATAGGAGATAAACAGTAGTTTTAAAACAAAATACTAATCATAATTTTCACCAAAAATGGCCGAGTTTGGCGGAAATGCGAATTTCAGGAATTAGGTATTTGACTATTTTTTTTTATTCCATCAATCAACTTACGTGGACATCCTGAAGAAGGATCTAAAATTCGTTTCTCGATATATTCTCAACTAACATCAGAGATGTTAATGATTTAAGTTAGTACTGGAGAGTTGCTCTGTCCCTTTTTAGCAAAACAGTTCTTTATATGTAGCCAGGATATGCTTGTATGGCGCTGTTACACCGTGACGTCATGATGTAATATTGCTGTTTCTTTCTACCGTTCTGATTTTTGATTGCATGTAGCTATTTTATTTTTCAACGAATTTTAATTCTGTTTTCACATTTGACAATAATTTATGTCTATTTCTTAATTTTTAAGTAATGTATTTAATATTTGTTACTTGGTAACTACCGAATTCAAACAGAGTTAGATAGATAAATACTTTATTGCACACATGATACACAAATAGGAATCGAAAGTTACTAATTAAGGTGTACAAAGGCTGCCTTATCACTCACCTTGGATGAAATGGGTTATTATGCTAGTCTAAAAATACTACTTATCCTAAGTGCAACTCCATGAGGTTTTTAAATATTTAAAACGAAATAAAGTAACAAATATGTTTTTTTTAGATTGGCGACGTTAGTGTGTAAAGCCATAACATATTACCGTAAACCTGACCAGGAATATAAATCATATTGCAGACCTGCAGAGAAATATTACCTAAAATGTATTTTTTTTTCATATCGGACTCTATAACACTGAATATAAAACTACCAGTGGCGTTGTCTTGACAGGGTCAGGTTATACTTTGTCTTTTAAATTCAGACATCGTCAAAGGATTTCAGTTTTTAATTTGAATCTGTATTCTACAACCAATGACAAGTTCAACAAGTTCAGATTCAAAACAATAACGGCCAACTTGTCTTTCTCTACTCGCACTTTGAAAAATACAACCCTTTTCGCACCGTAAATAAGCTGGCACCTGGAACTTGTCAAAACAAGGCGGAAAATACAGCGTGTTGTCGTTAGAACACGACACGACGTGGCATTGTGCCAATTTTCAGAGAACCGCCCGTAAAACCCAGTCGTAACGAACTACACACTACACTCTATGAGTATTAGCCGCAAAACAGACAGAGGCGGTGCGCTGACGGCGCGCCGGTCGGTACACGTCTTGTATATGTTTTGCGCCGCTTCACTTTCATATATTTTGAATGAAAATAGTTTCAAGGGGGCGGAACTCGAGCTCAACGGCCGGCACGTTGCACGGCGCGCCGCCTAGTGGACTGAAAATCGAGCTTTTATGAACATAGGATTTGAAAAAAAAAGTTTTTATTACGCGTAATCGATGGTGTAAAACGTTTCTTCCATTCTATTAAAAAAACCTACATGAAAAACTCATTGGTAAATGGCATTCAGCATTGCATGGTATCGAACCCGGACCTCCCGCATGGGAGCCCGGCGTCCTAGCCACTAGGCCACCGACGCTTTATAGAGATTTATAGTAACTCCTTTTTTGAAGTCGACATTTCCAATCCCGAATTGTAATTTAAAGCTAAATTAATTCGACGAAAATGTTGACAGCGCAAAATAAACTTCCCGAACCGTTGTTGTGTTGGTATCGCAAACAGATCAATTGCTCAAATTGAGCCATTCTCGAATTACTGCCGAAAGCTACGATAACTTTTAGAACTCGCCGTTTTATTGCGGGCTGATAAAATGCTGCTCGTTTTTCGGATTTTTTTCGAAGATTACACTAAGCTTCGGACTACACGGTTCTAACCCCGATTCGTTTCACTGAAACCAATCACAAGCTCTCCGCTCTTTGTTAAAGAAATAATATATTTCGAATACACACATTCAAACAATTAGGTACAGAAGATAAAAATAATATATTATAAAAATTAATAAACAAAAGTAATTAAGATTGATGAAGGTGGTGTGCAGCACCGGAAAAAGGGGACTGCCTCAGCCTGTTGCCTGTGATCGCTTCGTAGTTGGATGCAGCGAACCGAACTGGGACTGGGATTCATGTAGTCCGAGGCTTTAGGTGAAGGAAAAGATCGTGAGGAAACATGCTCACGAGGTAAGTAACCAGTGAGTGAAATGGGGAAGGCAATGGCGGGGTCGTTTGCCATTGCCTTTCCCTTATTGCGCAAGAAATCGATGTATATCCAACACCATATTATTCACCTTTAGGTAAAAGTCATTATATTTTTATTGTAGTAAATAACCACATTCAAAATAACCAAGGTAACACTGAGTAGAAACAAAAACAGTAAAATTTATTCAACTAACCCCTTTTATTGACGTTTTTTTCCATAAAAAGGTTCATAATCCCGTGGGGTGAGTCCCAGAAACTACCCTTAAATTCAATATCGGAATATTGGCACGCATGTGCTAAGGTAAAAGCAACGGACTTATAAAGTATGGAATGATAAGCGAAGAAAAATAATGACACCCTACCATCAAACTGTTGTCGCGAGTTGTCATCGCGTTAGTTAAATAAATAGATATCTGCAGTAATTACCACGTATCTTCATCACCATCCTATTTTTTATTTTTTTTATTTATAAATAGGCTAAAACAAACAGGCGTCACCTAATGGTAAGTAGTCACCGTCGCCTAGAGACACGTGCAAAACCAGGGGTATTGCTTGTGTGTTGCCGGCCGTGTTTGAAGAGGACTTTTTTAACGTTCTTTTTGAAGCACCCCATGTCGTAGGGCTGCGCGAAAACGTCGGGTGGAAGAGATATCCACATTTTTTTAAATTCAAGGATACCTACGACATAAAAGAAAGAAAGAAAAACACTTTAATGCCACTAAAAAAAATTAGTTCACTCCATAATACTATTGGTAATAGGCACAAAAGACCTCTTCCTAGACCAAACAGTTCAGCGCCTCTTTTACTCAGACAGATCAAATGTTTAAATTGACGCAAATTGAGGCAACCTACCAATCCGAATTGTATCATATTGTGCAGGCTTATGTCTACAGATATGATAGGTTGAGATCTAATCGAAGATTTTTGACAGATGGTATACTATAGCTTGTAGTCGACTACATGTAATTATGCATTACTTTTTTGAAGGTATGTATGACATATCTAAATACGTGTAACGTGTTTATGGATGAATAAATTCAATACAATACGTGTACTTATTTAAAAATAATAACTGGTGTATAAACTATACATAAGATTAAGTACATAATATTTAATACCAAATTGTTGAAACTTTTCAATCGGCTACCCACGGAGCTCAAAGGCGACATCACGCTTAGTAATTTCAGACAGAGGTTGAGGTCACTGTTATTCCAGAGGTGTTCCTACTCGGTAACTGAATTTCTAGGAGCATAAAAATGTATATATATATTATTAATTATTATTGACATATTCTATCCCCATTTTATACTTTTTGACATGTAATGTAATATCCTCAATATGTTTTGTTAAATTTCGGACATAAATGTATATTTGTTTGCGAATAAAGAAATGAAAAATGAAGTTAGTGTTCCATGTGTTCTAAGTTTGTTGGACAAATGTAATATTAGACACCTTGATTTTGCGAGACAAAATAATATTAAAAGAGGTCTTCGACCCTGTCATTCACCTTGGGGATGGTATTTGCTACTTAGAACTCGCAGGTCGTTCCCGTCATACATAATCTAGAATATTTTTAATAGAAAATAGCAGACAGGTTTTCTTTATGAATTATACTCCTCAGGGATCAGTTTTTCCATAGCAGGTTAGCGTTAAAAAACATCTCCTTGCATGTTATTTACCTACAGCGTCGTTGACCTAGTCCCTAGGAAGCGGGAGGTCCGGGTTCAAAACCATGCAATGTCATGAGTTTTTTGTTTTTTTCGAAAGATAACGTATATTTACCGACTACTGTAACAGTGAATGAAACCATCGTGAGAAAACCTGCACATTAAGATAAGGCAATGCCAAACCACCCCATTAAATATGCCAAGAAATTTGTTCTATGTGGTTACTTCCATCATAGAATGATGTCGTGAGGGTTCACGATCCTCACCAATGAGGAATACGACTAAGAAAAGTCCCAAGCTTTACTTATGTATTAAAAAGTATATAAACTAATAAATATTTCATATTTCACTTTTCTGCCGGTAACCTATTAATAATTCTTCTATCGCCTAGGTTGCCTGGAAGAGATCGCTCAAAGCGATAAGCATTTGTACACTTATAGGTACTATGTTTCCTTTCCTATGTGCGTTTCTAGTGGTGCAATAAATTATTAATCTATCTATCTAAAAGTCCCAAGCGGCGCAAATCTCACTACGGTCCGTTGCACCCACGTAAAATATTGAATCGTAACAAGATTCTAGTGATCCGACGTCTTTTGTAGCTGCGTCTAATAACTTTCATATTATACTGCATTTTTCACGGGAGAAAATATACCTTTTCTCCCTCGTATATACTCGTATTTTCTCATATTTATATAAGTAGCTAAACTACCTACTTTGAGAACGATTCGATGCTTAAGTTAAGCATAATGTCTTGAATCGTAACAAGATTCTAGTGATCCGACGTCTTTTGTAGCTGCGTCTAATAACTTTCATATTATGCTGCGTTTTTCACGGGAGAAAATATACCTTTTCTCCCTCGTATATACTCGTATTTTCTCATATTTATATAAGTAGCTAAACTACCTACTTTGAGAACGATTCGATGCTTAAGTTAAGCATAATGTCTTGAATCGTAACACGATTCTAGTGATCCGACATCTTTTGTAGCTGCGTCTAATAACTTTCATATTATGCTGCGTTTTTCACGGGAGAAAATATACCTTTTCTCCCTCGTATATACTCGTATTTTCTCATATTTATATTATTAGCTAAACTACCTACTTTGAGAACGATTCATTGCTTAAGTTAAGCATAATGTCTTGAATCGTAACAAGATTCTAGTGATCCGACATCTTTTGTAGCTGCGTCTAATAACTTTCATATTATGCTGCGTTTTTCACGGGAGAAAATATACCTTTTCTTCCTCGTATATACTCGTATTTTCTCATATTTATATAAGTAGCTAAACTACCTACTTTGAGAACGATTCGTTGCTTAAGTTAAGCATAATGTCTTGAATCGTAACAAGATTCTAGTGATCCGACATCTTTTGTAGCTGCGTCTAATAACTTTCATATTATGCTGCATTTTTCACGGGAGAAAATATACCTTTTCTCCCTCGTATATACTCGTATTTTCTCATATTTATATAAGTAGCTAAACTACCTACTTTGAGAACGATTCGTTGCTTAAGTTAAGCATAATGTCTTGAATCGTAACAAGATTCTAGTGATCCGACATCTTTTGTAGCTGCGTCTAATAACTTTCATATTATGCTGCATTTTTCACGGGAGAAAATATACCTTTTCTCCCTCGTATATACTCGTATTTTCTCTTATTTATATAAGTAGCTAAACTACCTACTTTGAGAACGATTCGTTGCTTAAGTTAAGCATAATGTCTTAAATCGTAACACGATTCTAGTGATCCGACATGTTTTGTAGCTGCGTCTAATAACTTTCATATTATGCTGCGTTTTTCACGGGAGAAAATATACCTTTTCTCCCTCGTATATACTCGTATTTTCTCATATTTATATAATTAGCAACTACCTACTTTGAGAACGATTCATTGCTTAAGTTAAGCATAATGTCTTGAATAGTAACAAGATTCTAGTGATCCGACGTCTTTTGTAGCTGCGTCTAATAACTTTCATATTATGCTGCGTTTTTCACGGGAGAAAATATACCTTTTCTTCCTCGTATATACTCGTATTTTCTCATATTTATATAAGTAGCTAAACTACCTACTTTGAGAACGATTCCATGCTTAAGTTAAGCATAATGTCTTGAATCGTAACAAGATTCTAGTGATCCGACATCTTTTGTAGCTGCGTCTAATAACTTTCATATTATGCTGCGTTTTTCACGGGAGAAAATATACCTTTTCTCCCTCGTATATTTGGTACATGGCACTACATGGTTTAGAAAGAAAGAAAAAAATTATTTTCAATACACACATATAAACAATTAGGCACAGAAGTTAAAAATATTATTAAACAAATTTATTATAAAAATAAATAGTCATTAAGTTTGATGAAGGTGGTGTGCAGCACCGGAAAAAGGGAACTGCCTCAGCTTGTTGCCGCAGCGGATTTAGCACAACGGCGCTGATTGTCAGGCATCACCTGTGTCCCAGGGATCACTCCCTAACGATACACTACCGGAAGCTACCACTACAACTACTCCACCGTTTCAAACCTCCTGCGAATATTCATAAAATGCTAGTCACGGTACAATCACGTTATTTACGTTATTCCAGCGCACAGTGTTAATTAAATCCAACAAATTGAAGCTAAGCTCATTCCGCTGTTAAAACGTCGCTGAATATCGTAACTCAAAAGGCTGCTAACAAAATACTCGGAATTTTCGCAACAAATTAATATTTACAACTGCTATTAAAATTGCTGGAGTAAAGACGAAGTTTGGGAGGGACACAGTATGCGTTATGAAACAGTAAGTAAACTTGGAACTACGACGAGGGGAGTCGTCTGTACAGACGTGGAGGCGGACAGTCGACAGCGGATTGAAGGCGACAAGGAACTGAGCAAACAAACTGGGATACCATAGGACTCCAACAACAAAAACAAGAAATTTTAAACAAGCCTTCTGAAGTCCTTAGTAACCATGTCCTATAATAAACTTGAAGTCCTCAACGGTGGAACTGCAATAAGCGGTGAAGGCGGATGAAGGCTGCAGCAGAGTGGGAGCCCCAGTCGTCTTGGTCCCCCATGCCACTGGAACCGGTTTCTACTGCGAAGAGTGTGTGGCTAGCGTCTGCGCAGCCCTACCTACACAATAAACTCCACACGCGCAAGCGTCTGCTAATCTGAGACACTTCTCGACTTGGTAGCTCCATACTGATATATTGGGTCTCGGTACACTTGCCGCCACTCAATGCCTGTGTGAAAAGAAAATAGTATAGTACAGTCGATCACAAGCTATCACCATCTGTCAAAAACCTTCGATTAAATCTCAACCTAAAGCCTGCGCAATATGATACATTGCTGATTCTCAAATTTTGAAGTTTTGGGTAGGTTAACCTGTACGTTGTCTCAAAATAAACCTATATTGATTGTTGATACACAAGGCTTCTCCACGTTTTTTTTTTGACAATTCATTGTTTCTGTAGTGCATTGTTTATCGCCACATTTTTTCTACGTTATTCTTCCATGCCTATTAAATTTCGTTGTTATTGAAAACTGAAATTGAAATTGAAAACGTTTATTTAGCACTGTAAACACCAGAATATAGAACACAATACAGAAGTATACAAAGATTAATACATGCAGCACAGAACATCTGGTGTGGTACAGTGCCAAAAAGGGTACACCAGCTCAGCATAATGCTGAGGCAAGCCACAGCGCTGATTTTCAGCTGGCCCCTCAGTGACTGCACGGACGAAGAAAGCAACAGTGTGTGCGTGTTGTGTTGTATGAATGAGGATATTAGTTTGTATGTGAGGTACTGAGTGAGTGGGAGGGTGATGGCATGGTGCGTGTGTATTTACATGGTATTATGTGTGTGGATGGTAGTTAACAGTAGACGCATATTGTACCTATTGATTCAGTAAAGCTATCAGCAGAACTGAAATTAATTAGAAAAAATAAAAATGGAGGTACTGTTTATTGTTATCTATAATTTTGAATAGAAGCTACTGCACAAAACAGGTATTTACGATTTTAATCCCGGATTCTACTATTGCCAGCAGAGTTTCATGTCGTATTTAATTCTGAATGTGCTCATTATTTCTAAAAGTTCGTATTACATATAGATTTTTAAGCTGTGGAGAGTTAGCCTGGGACCTCCCCAATTTACCTATGTCTGACTGCCGCAAAGCAGTAAAGCTTGCATTGCTGTGTTTAGATTTCAAAGGTAAGAGAGCCAGCGTAATTACCGGCACATGAGGTACTCTATTATTAATCGTCAATCTTATCTTATCTTATGATAGGGGACCGGAAATAACCCAGTGGCACTTCGACCCTTGAGGATCTTTTGTGTCTACCCCATTTACACACTGGTCATCTCAGTGTGCAGGTTTCCTCACGATGTTTTCATTCACCTTTAGAGCAGTCGGTAATTTTTTTTATTTTATGTACTGCTAAACCCGCATTTGACCTCGATCTCGCCTGATGGTAAGCGACGATGAGGTCGACGACGGAGCATGCGGGTCCAGTAAATGCCTATTCACTCTGGCCTTGAAGGTCCCAAGGTTGTAGGTTTCGGGAAATACAGACGCCGGCAGGCTTTAGCCGTTCGCATAATGAACGAAGAAGCAAATCGCTTCGTACGAGCATGTACGTAAGTCTTCTAAAAATATGAAAAACTCAATGGTATATGGCACTGCGTGGTTTCGAACCCGGACCTCCCGCATGGGAGTTCGGTGCCCTAGTCACTGTGCCACCGACGCTCACATAAGTCGTCAAAGTTAGCAGCGCATCGAAAGCCCTCTAAAAACATCAGTAAGCTTAGATATCTATGGGCGACGGTGAGCACTTACCATCAAGGGGTCAGTTTGCTCGTCTGCTTTCCTTGTACCTACAATAAAAAAACAGTTGAGTAGGTAATTGTAAAAGATTCCATTTAGAAATAAATACAGCGACTCTTTTTCCGTAATTCCAAATTCAGTCTTGAAACCAGATTTTTCATCAATATAATAAACCTACCTTTTCATACAAAGCGAACGTAAATACAACCTTACCTAAGACCTACGGTAAAAAGGGTTCCATAAGAAAGAAAAATCCGCCCACTAGCAGTCCCAACCCAGAAATTGTAACTAATGCCTTGCTATTTGCCGGTCGATTGAACTCAAAAGTGGCGAGTTATATAGGATCGCTGTTAGTCCACCATCAGAGTTGTAGCCAGTGATATATTTCGTGGGGTTTTCGCAGATATCAGAGGGAGTAGCGAGAGATTATGTATGTAACGATGTTAACTTCATCGTCCATATCAACCTCCTTGCCGTCAATTTCAACCTCATTGTTAGCGTTTATCTCACCTCATATCGTGTTGGCATCTTCATTTCTTCATCTATATTTTCAAAATTCAAATCATTCCATTTCTAAATTCCATTATTCCATTAATTTCATTGTTTTTACTTTCTATCAGTATTTTGTCCTGAAAGGACGTTTCTCCGTTTTATAAAATTGTCTCCTATTTTCTACTATTGTGTTGTTCTGTTCCTGATAAATATAATATCTACTATTACCAATTTTCCTCTATTACTTCATCTGCACACTGTCCTAGAACCCTGCTAGCCGGCACCTAGAGGGCAGATTGTAGCAAGTATAGTACACGACATCTCCGGAATGCCGGTGTCTAGTGATGTGACAAATACATCATCAGCCTATTAACGTACCCACTGTTGGGGCACAGACCTCCCCTTGAACAAGAGGATACCGAGCGGGCCCAGTGCTGATTAGTGGACATGCAGGTTTCCTCACGATGTTTTCCTTCACCGTTAGAGCAGTCGGTAAATGTACGAAAGTCTTCGAAAAAATGGGAAAAACTCATTGGTACATGGCATAGCATGGTTTCGAACCCCGACCTCCCCGCATGGGAGTCCGGCGTCCGAATCACTAGACCAGCGACGCTCATGTGACAAATACGTTGGGTATATTATATATAAATATATGTTTTATGATCTATCGCGTAGATCTATGATAGAAAGAACTTATGCCTATCCCATTTTACACACTGGTCATCTCTCAGTGTGCAGGTTTCCTCGCGATGTTTTCCATCACCGTTAGAGCAGTCGGTAAATGTACGTAAGTCTTCGAAAAAACACGAAACACTCATTGGTACATGGCATTGCATGGTTTCGAAACCGGACCTAAATTCTTCTTAATATTTCAGAAACTTGACAGATGATAAACCTACATTAGCTAGAAGCCGACTGTACCATCAAACTTTGACCTGCCTCCCTCCCCCTGTCTACAGCCCTGCGCCGGATTTACACGTTTTCCTGAACGGCAGTGATTAGGGCCATACGAGGCCAGAGGTTTGCCCTCCTTGCGTGAATAGGTTCTAGAGCTGAAAGAGATTCAGTATAAAAAAGTACTACGAAGGTATACCTACAACGGTATTGCAATTTGCTGTGTAACCTGACTAGATTATTTACCTTATTTTTATGTGTAATTAAGTAGATAGGGATGTTGTATTGAAATCTCAGCGTCGCTAAAAAACAGATGAATCATTACTCAACTCATTGGTTTTGTCGTGTTGTGTTTTCAAGATATTGAGAATTAGACACAGCGAAAACCATGAAAATTGCTATTTTGACCCCCAATATCTCGGAAACGCGGCACTTTATGCGCGATAGTAAATAATATTTTTGTATGTATTTCAGTCCTCTATTGATTTATCAAGGTTGGACCAGCGGCCATCGTTTTCCGATATTATCTAATGGCAGTATGTATGCCAGGCTCTATAGTAAAATGTTACATCTCCTTTAGAATAATTAAATAGTTGTGTGGGACGCTACTTGCGGTGACAGTTTGGCTCCGTTCCTCCTCCAGAGTTCGTGTAGGAAGGCCGGTGCGGCAGCTGAAGCGGCTGAGGGCCTTAAGGCCCACAAATACAGGGACATCGGCAACCAATACAACTTTGTAGCATTTGGTGTAGAGACCCTTTGTCCTTGCCCTGGAGCTTGGTCACTGTTCCGAGAGCTGTCCAAGCGTCTATTTGATGCGACGAGGGACCCAAGGGCTGGCGGCTATCTCACCCAAAGGATCAGCATAGCGATCCAGCGGGGCAACGCCGCCAGCATCCTCGGTACCCTACCACACGGGACTAATCTAAGACATTTTATAAGTTACATTTAATTTTTATTTGTGTACTTTTTCTTTCCTTCTGTAATTATAATATAAATAATTTTAAGTTGTAAATATATAGAAATAAAAAAAAAGTTAGATACATAATAAACTCTATATAGACAAAAAATAACGTAGCTTTTACCTACCTTATACAGATTTTCGCTGGTTCCTGATCGTCGGCCTCAGGGGTTGTCAATCAATCCGGTGTCGGATTACAGCGGAGATGCGGATATCTCGTGACGCTTGTCAGCTGGCGCTTCAATGTCTGTATCTATATTCTATATCTGCCTAATGATATTCTGATTTCATGTTTCGTATATAATCTAAGGGAATTGTTCAGGGAAATAAATGTACTGACTACCGCGGGTCAGTATATTTATGAAAATATTATTCTATTCATATTTATAACGTTAGTATATTATATTACTTAAAGCTGTGTTAGTAAAAAGGTAATGACCAAGACCATGGTACTGACTCCAAAGCACTGGACGACTACTTCGCAATGACATGCAGGTATATACAGTGCCTCAGAATCGGGGAGTCAGGGGACTCGGTAAACGTCAAAATTATATTATGTACCTATGTACGCAAAAACTTAGTTGTTTCCGAAAACTGCGATAAACATAATTTCAATACTTACCAGAAACAAAAACAAACTTGCAGTCCCACGCTTTAGACTCAGTAAAGTAAACACATCATTTATGGGTCACTGTGTACGATTTTATAATATGATACCTGATACTGTAATAAATATGACAGAGAACAAATTTAAGACCCACATAAGACGGACCTTATGTAAAAAGGGTTATTATAACAAAAATGACTAATTAAATGATAAAGAGGCTTGGTCCTAAATTCAGCTCCAGCTCTGCACATTGTGTATATGATTGTATTCATAATTATTGTAAGATATATTTATTTCAAAAGATGTGCTGCTGAAAGCTTCTTTCCTTTCAGCTATAGCACCTTAAGAACCTTACGAAACGAGTATACGAGCTATCTGATGGTAAGTGTTCTCATAGACTTACTAAAAATGCAAGTGGGCTTTCTATGCGCTGCTAACCTTGAGGATTTATGTGCCTCATGTGCCGCTTATTACGCTGGATCTCTTACCCTTCAAATTAGATCCAAAGACTACTTGGTTATTATTACTATATAGTTCCTCTATGCCGCAACACAGTAGCATTACTACATTACGGCAGAAAGAGACAGAAGGGTGGTACGGCAAACTTCAGCATAATAATACACAATCCTATATACGTTTTAGAAACATTTAAGTACAAAATTACACAATACAGGATGTGTACAGTCGACACCAGGTCAACCTACCCAAAACGTCAAAATTTGTCAATCTGAAGTGTATCGTATTGTGCAGGCATAAGGTTGAGATTTAATCGAAGGTTTTTGACAGATGGTATACTATAGCTCGTGGTCGACAGTACAAGGTACGAGAAAATTGGAAAAAAGTCCGGAGCCGCCACGCCGCCGTCGCGTCGGAAGTAATGATGCGAAATATCAAGCTTTCACGCACCACCTCCGACGATCGTGTCACCGTGTAGACATTTCTATCTATACGTGCTTAGAATTATGTAAGTACCCCAACGACATATTATACCCTAGACGAGTAACTTCCAAGAAAACTCCCGTAAAAGATAGTTACTGCGACGTACGACGCGCCACTATGTTTAGTACCTACTCACATCGGTGTAGAACGCGCTATCGAAATTTTCCTAAGACTTCGTATACAGGGTGTAACATTAAGAACGGTCAGTATGGGAAAGTCTGAAACTATAAGACATACGAACATCTGTTCTTAGGAACCATGTCATCGATTTTAGTAACAAGAAAAACTGTATTCATACATTTTAAAAAAAACCTGTACTCAGCCTGGGAATCGAACCCGGTTGTTTTGAAAAAGATATCCAACACTATTTCTATTTGGATATCGACTGTGTAGGTGTTAAGGAATAAATGTCAGTATGAAACGTGATGTTTAAAATTAATAAAACGCATTGTTTCCATATCTTTTAATTTACTTTAGACTAGACTATTAATTACTATATTTTAATTTATTTTAGACTAGACTATTTCTTGTGGGGTTACGTTAAGGATGAAGTGTACAAAACAAGCTACGACACAATTGAAGACCTAAAAGTAGCCATAGAGACAATTTTAACGCAAATTCACCACCTGAAGATACAACATTCAATAGTAAGATCGTTACCTAAATGAGTTGAATGTTGTATTTTACAAAATGGTAGTCATTTCGAACACTTACTAAAATAAATTAAAAGATATGGAAACAATGCGTTTTATTAATTTTAAACATCACGTTTCATACTAACATTTATTCCTTAACACCTACACAGTCGATATCCAAATAGAAATAGTGTTGGATTTTTTTTTCAAAACAACCGGGTTCGATTCCCAGGCTGAGTACAGGTTTTTTTTAAAATGTATGAATACAGTTTTTCTTGTTACTAAAATCGATGACATGGTTCCTAAGAACAGATGTTCGTATGTCTTATAGTTTCAGACTTTCCCATACTGACCGTTCTTAATGTTACACCCTGTATATACGAGTTCCAAACATTCATAGTTGGACCAGGACATCTGGTCACCAAGCACAACACCCCGCCTGGTGGAAGATTTTCCCTTTCATACAACTGACGTTACGTCATCCATGTCCTCACATAGCGGGTTCCTGCAATACCATCTTTCAAAAACCTTCGATTAAATCTCAACCTTATGCCTGCGCAGTATGATACATTTCAGATTCTCAAATTTTGACATTTTGGGTAGGTTGACCTGTGGTCGGCTGTACCAAACCTCACGCTACTGTGTGCTAATTGAAAATAATGCAACACATTTCTCACACAATGAATTTCAAATTAATATTTGAACAAAAATAGATCTTATGGCGGATGTCACAAAGGCGAATATCCGTCTACGTAACTCTTACATAGGATCGTATGATGCACGGATCGATTTCAAAATTGGAAATCAAACGCAAGGCGCGATTGATTCGCCGCTCGCTTTAAGCCCCTCCTACCTGAGTACACATTTTGTAGCGCCACTCGCGTGCGTCTATTACATTTCTAGGGTATAATATTTCGCTGAAGTACCCACTTAAAATAATTTAAAGAAGTGCATTATTTAATAGTTAACAGATCGTATCATAACAGGGCCGTGTCACGTAACCCAGAACTACAATAGAACATGGAAATGGTCCGGTGTATTTTATTTTAACTTTTTTGTGAAAAACGCAACTATTTAATGCCTATTATATTTTTGTATTAATAATTAAAAAATAAATAAATCTTAACTATGATTTCTTCCTTAAATATAGTACTACACAACATAGCTGTGACCCCGAATTTGTAGCGAAGTTTAATAAATATTTAAGATTAAATATTTCTCGTGATCTTTATCATTTAAGCAAGAATCACACGACAAAGCTGTCCAGACATCGAGACTGAATCATGTTGGTGGTCAGAAACCTTACATTCTTTGCGGATCACATTATGTGAGGGAATAACATGAGGACTAATGTAGAATTCGAACGTGTCGAACGCTGCGAGCATTGCCCCCACATCTCTATCATGCTGGGGTCGAAATATATGTAAATTAGACCTCCATATCACGAGCAATGACCTCTACAGGAAGCGATTGGTTAAGGGTCACTGAAAAATTCACCGAAGGAGTGTGAATAACCCTAATAAAGAACGTGACGCACACGCAAGATAAATAGCCCTTAAATAAAGTCTAAACGCTCGTTCTATCTCAGAACGATGTCGTTTTTCTTACTTTAGCGTAATGGTTACTGAGGATTTTTTTTGCATTTTTCCACAGAGTAAAATCACCGAAGTTATGTTCAAGGTCTTTTTCATTTATTTACATTATAATAAATTACATTAATAATACTACAACTAAAACTAAACTCAGACTAAGAAGAAAATTTAAATTAAAGATAAAAAATTGGGCTAAATTCCCCACATCCGGCAGTGTAACCAAGAGACTGGCTGCGTTGCCCCGTTGGATAGCTAAGCTGATCCGCTGGGCCAAATAGGAGCCAGCTCTTGGGTCTTTTGACGCGTTAACCAGGCGCATTGCGAGGTCCTTGAAAACGCGGTGCGCTCCCGGGCCCCAGGGTCCCGATGTTTCAACCCCAAACGGCTCAAATATGTTTGTTTCACCCAGGTTAGTATTTTTGCACTGTTTGAGGGTTTCTGCAGCAGCGGCCGCCTGTTCAAGGTTAGGTTAGGTTTTCTAATACAGTTGAAGTTCGGCAGGTATTCAGGCAGAGGCAGTTCACCTGCACTTCGTTTAAGATCTAGAAGATTCTAGAAAAATAAGCACCAATACCAATTGACTGGTTTGGACTTTGTTAAAAGTTTGATCGCAACTCCTAGACTCGGAAACCTATTTTGATCAGTATTTTGCCATCGAGGAAATCGTAAACTGTCTTCAAACTTTTATCTGAAAGAAGAAGAAGAGAAACATTTATTTAACATTGCATTATGCATACATTATTAAACTTAAAAAATATTTGAAATTAAAAAACAATGCAATATTAAAAGGACACATGCTCAGCATGTGCTGCGGTCCGACCGGTACGGCAGAACCACAGCGCTGGTTTTCAGCAGTGCCACGAAGGCATCGTGGACGAAACAGCACTGCAGGTCAGGGACGAAAACAAAAATATATTAAAAGTATAAATAATAAAAGTACAAATAAATACCTAAAGATGAAATAGATAACAATTAAAACTGGAGAGAAAAGGGATAGAAATACATAGTGAGTGTCTGTCTGAAAGATATTACTGTAACATCAATTTAATTTTCAAGCAATTTCCAGTTAAAAAAGGTAAAAAAAGGTTACTCCACAACACCTCAGTGTTCCTAACTACGGAACCAAGCAGCGGTCGTAAAAGACAAATACAAGTAGCAAACAGGTCGAGAAGTTTCAAAGTCGTCACCTCTAGAAACTTTTTTTTCCTAAACTTGAGTTATTTGCTTGGGAAACAGGGTTGTTTCACTTCACAAACTCAAATAGCCGGGGTCCCGGATGCTCTTTACGATTTTCTGGATAATACCGGTTCGGTGCGGACTAGATTGGATACGATTTTGTTCTTGAACACAAATGAGGTTTGGGTGTTACCGTAACACATAAAAAAGGCCTAATTTGCAAGTTTTCACCTAAAGGCATCGAAACTGGCAATACTTATTAATCCAAAACACTATGTTACTAGATAATAATTATTTTGGAATAATTACTGTTGCTAAAGGCTTTAAAACTGTTGCCAGCCACAGCTCATATGATTAGAAAGTTGAAGTGGCATTGGGCTGGCCATATCTGTAGCAGAACCGACAACCGTTGGAGTGGACTGGAGTACAAGAAAGCGCAATGTACCATCCTGTCTGGTGGACCGACGAGCTGAAGGTTGCTGGCGATGGCTGGATGAGAGAGGCGGAGGACCGAGTGGTGTGGCGCGCCCTGGGTGAGGCCTATGTCCAACGGTGGACGGATATGGGGTGATTGATAGATAGTGTTGCCAGTTTCGATGCCTTTTGGTGAAAACTCACAAATGACATTATTCACATAGTATGAGATCATAGGCCTATTTGTGACAGCGTTTGAATCCTGTGATATGGCCATTTTGTTATAGACGAATATTATAGAAACACAATCCAAACACAAAACAATCCATAACTATCGTCGTTTCGTTGTGCGAAATATTCTAAGTATTATTTTGACAGCTTCAAGTTTTATATAGCGCTGAAACGGAAACAAAAGAACATGAAAAGTATCTGTCACATGAGTTTTGGCGGGAAAGTCGCTGGAAAAGATTCTACGGTGTTTATTTTATTGCTCAAAAATTGTTTTGTTTTCTGGTTATTTTGATAGCTAAAATCGGTGTAGTATTGACTAGCAAACGTCAGTAACAGTGACAATGTGTTGAACTCTTAAAATAAACTTCTCGTTAGTGGTTCATTGTGTAGTTTCACTCTATGATTCTGCGGCGGGCCATGAGAATTCGCCAGAGACTAAACCGGTTGAAATTTCCGTCATAACTTCTAGGAGTGTTAAAATGTGTCTACACCACAACATTTTGATGCTGAAAAACTAAAAACTGTTTTAAATCGCTTAATGTTTAGGCTGATGGCCTGTGTTGCCAATGCCTTGTTAAAAAATTTAAAAATAAATTATTAATTACTGTCACGTGTTTTACTCACGTTCTGTCACTTTTCTCTGTTTTAATTCCGCCATAATGTTTTAGTACGTTTAGCAAAAAATACTTCTTTTGGAATTTCAAAAAAACTCGACTGCACAGCAAAATAGAACGTCAGGTTAATCAGGTTTGGCAATATGAGTATGCATACTACTATACCCATATTTTTATACCGCTATGCATTGTCGCAAAAATGGCCCGAGTTGAAGGTGTCCTTAATCTTTGCATTTGTTGCAGAAAATAAAATACTATACAAATTCCGAATTACTATAGTTATAGACACGGGATTCTGATGATGATGATGAGACACGGGATTCTTACCATGGTTTGGGGTTGTTTTACCTTGGTATTTATATGTTATTGTTGTAAATAAAATTCTCTTATATACTTTTTCCATAAACTTTGCACACCTACTACCCCTTTCTCGAAATCATTTCCTCTGCCCGAAGGTTGCCTGGAAGAGATCGTTCTTAGCGATAAGGCCGCCTAAATTGTACTTCACTATTTCCTTGCTTGTTGTTTTTTATTTGTGCAATAAAGTGTATTTTACTTTACATTGTTTTGGGCTCCTGATTTCGACGCATTTGCATGCGGGTAGACAACCACAAATCCCGAATTGTCTACCAAAAGTGATATTTGTTGACTTAAAAATAAATTAGCCTGCAGCAGGTGCCAAAGACGCGTAAAGCTCGGCCTAGTAAAAAATGCGAAATCTTTTTTACTGCTCTTAACTTGGCTAACTCAGATTTTCTCTCAACTTTGACCGTAAAGAACGGATGCATGTAATATTTTTCTTAAAACTCGCCTAACTCTTTTTGCTTTATGCCGGTGTCTGTATTTCAATTTGATATTAACTACAAACAGACTTTACAGCAACTACAGACTTCACAGTAAAAAAAATACGCCACTAAAATCTCGGGTTGATCAAAGAACAATGGCGACGTTCCATACATTTTGAGGCCCAGTGCATTTATTCCAAAAACATGTTCTACAAATTCTTCATTCCCGACTTATAAAAATGTACGACTTGTATGAATTAACTTAGCATAAAATTATATTTAAAATGACACATATATAATTAAATACAAATACAAATATACTTTATTGCACACCCGGGACAAAAACAAAACATACAACATAAAGAGAGGTACAATACAATGTGCAGAAGGCGGCCTTATCGCTTTAAGCGATATCTTCCAGGCAACCTTCAGGTGATGGAAAAATCATATGGATACATAATGTACGGATGCAAATGGCGTATAAAATAGATACTACCCACAAATAAATAAATAACAATAATAAAGAATGCAAACCTGTGCAAACTGCAATGCAGTAGTAATAATAGTAATCGAATATTACGTAAATACTATAATATATACAAAATAATTAATGAAGAGACCTTCGTTTATTTTATTCCTTTTTTTTTCTCAAGGCCTATACAAACATTTCGAGACACGGCCTTTTTCGGGGCTTTTGGGTCCCATCCAAAAAAGCCCCAAAAATAATTATAACTTTGTATTTCAGTAACATACATAATTAGCAAAATTACAAAAGTTTTTATATAATACCCACAAAATTCGCCAAAAATCATCCCTCAAAATAAATAAATATTGGTTTTTTTAAGACTCGTAGCACACAGGGGTTAAATAATGCAACACTGGTATGAATAAATAATATCCCAGCCCAGTATCCAATCCCTGGTGAGTTCCAGCCGAGTTTAAAAAATATTGTTATCTACAAATAATTCAGGCAACTCCATAACGTAATAGTAACGAGAAATATTATATTTGTAATATATTAGCATCCGTTACAATATTTTTGTATTGAATGCTATAAAATATTGTAATGGATACTATATGATCAATTGTCCTGATTTATCGTTACTATTACGAGATTTTTTCATACTAGCTAAGTCGGGGCCATTTCAACTTCCATCCACAGACTTTATTAAAAATAAAAAGCTTCTCCATCCTACAAACCTTTATCTTACTTTTCTAACCTGTTTCTAACTCGAATATACTTATGTAAATCTGTCCTAAAACTTGACATCGTTTTACATTGTCGCTTTAATACGGAAGATTATTTTAGTATGTACTCGTAAATATAACGTAGAACATTGTCAATGTACAGCGAATTAAAAAAAAAGTGAGTTTCTCATTTCGTAAGAATTTTTTTATTAGGTAATCATTGTTGTTGTAACTTGTAGATGCTACCCTTCAAATATTAGCATCTAATTAAAAAGCACCTTATCTAAAGACACGGCAGTGTATCAGTCAAGTTAGAAATAATAAACGTACATTCAAACACAGTAATTCGTCGTTTCACACATGCTCGCCGTTGGGGTCGGAATATTATAGGTAATAGAATATGATTAGCATACATAATTGACTCGAGAATTAACGGTTGGTGCAAGGCAGCCTAAGATAACTTTCGAAGCTACATAGTTTAAGGAAAACCTCAAAATACGAGCACTTTGGTTACGCTAACTTAGGGGCCAATTAAGTTGATCCCGGACTGAACTATTTCATATTTCTTAACTTCGCAATTTCTCAAGCACTGGGGAAGCCAAGCCAGTTAGTCTCTATCGAGGGCTTATTCTGATTAACATTGAATTATGAGATGATGCGTCAAAGATTTTGAAATTCACCCCTTACGATTTTTGGTTCCTTTCAGTTCATGACGATTCAAGTCGCCAATGCAAATCTTTTAGCTCGTAGAAAGGATATTGGAAACGATCAATTACGATTGATAAAACAAAAAAGCGAGAAGGTTGTTATGATCATTTATAAACTAAACCGACTTTATAAATGATCATATTGAAACAAGTGCTTGTTTGAAGTGAACAATCTTTTCTTTCATTGTATAATTAAATTAATTATAGTGGCGTCCTCTCCTCTAGAATGATGACGTGAGCAGTGACAGCGAGCCACGGAATTGACCCATTCAAACATTTGACATTTTAGTGTCCGACTAATGTATGGGAAAATTCCCAAATCGCATGCGCGAACTTGCAGACGCGGTTTCCTTAGCGAGCAATCTAATTCTTCTCGCTAGAGAAGTTTTATAAGGAAACCGCGTCTGCCAGTTCGCACATGCAATTTGAGCATTTTCCCATACATTAGTCAGGCACTGAAATGTCAAATGTATAAAAATAAGTGACTTATACTCGCTGTCAATGCTCACGTCATCATTGTAGAGGAGAGGGCGCCACTATAATTATGTGTGCTTCGTCAATGTGCTTTTTTGTTTTAATTATACATTGAAAGAAAAGATTGTTTACTTCAAACAACCACTTGTTTCAATATAATCATTTATAAAGTCGGTTTGTTCACTTTAACCAAGAATTTGTTCATTTCAACCAAGATCTTAGTCGTATCTTATTTTTGTAACGCTCATTTGTTCCCCAAAAAGTGCGCCTAAAGTACGTCTTTTAGTCACATTTACTTTTAATCCCGCTTTAAAATTACCTTTAATCCCTAGGTATTAAAAGTAATTTGAATTAGGAACATGAATATTGTTATGAATACGAAAATATTGTACCTATGAAAAATGTTACTGGCCTCATTTAGTTTTTTTAATACATACAGGCGTCTGTATGTATTAAAAAAACAAAATGAGGAACGAAACGTGCGAATAATCTTTTCTGTTCACGTTGTGATTTTTATTGATAATAACCTCCATGAAGGTAAAAAAAATAAAAAATATTTTTCTTTGTCCATGATAACCTCTAAATAATTTCGAAAAAATGAGTTCATCCAGTAGTGAAAACGAGAGTTTCTCCCGCGCTTTTGTCGCGTCCACACCAGCTTTTCTTCGTTGTCTTGCAAATTGTTTTACAGTAGTGCTTTTCTAGTAAGAATGGTGTTTCTTGCTCGAAAAACTTCGACAAGATGTGAATAATGTGTGGGACAGTGAAGTAAAGTCAAATAAGACGCTGCAGCCCGATCCGTACTTGGCTGGATTTTGAAGAGCCACACTGCGTCCGGGACGCCTTCTTATTTGGTTCGGATGATGCAGAAGCGTGGAAGATTCTCCTAGATAACATTGAAATGTGTCACACCAGTATTTTAATGAAGACTTGAAAGAGTTGTTTACATCAGACATGGCTGTATGGGCTCAGTTCCCTTTGCCTTAAAAAAAAAAACAACAAAACAAGTGAAAACGAATTATCATCACTGGACTGTATTAAAACTGATGCAAAAATTCCGGGAAATATATAAACCTATATCAATTTCATCGTATGGAAAAATGTGTATACAAAGGTGAAGATAAATTTTATTTTTAGTATTGTCACTTGTACTTTGTCCAATTATTGCAAATACCATTGTAAGTATATAAATATATTCATCAATTGTATTTTAAACGCTTCTTATTTTGTTTTTCCGATGCAGCTCACCTTGGGGACATAATTCTGTAAGTACCTAGTTCATAAAAACGTATATTTCGACATTCAATTTCAGAATAAGTCCATGGGCAGTTCGTGGGCTTCTGGCCGGTAGTAACACAGTTCATATTGAGAAATTCAATCTGAGACGTAACTTGATATTTTGGGGAGAAAGCTTTTTTGCTAGCGCCACTTGAATTTGAAGGGGTTTCTTGGCAGCTTTAATTGGGTGGTTTACCATTGCATTCCCTATTTTGTACACTAGGTTATATCAGGGTCCAGGTATATATAGTATACTTACAATGTTTTATTATTATTATTATATATTTATAGACAGGCAGCATATATGCTGATGCGTCTATGTCATAGTGTTGGAAAGTTAAAAGTTCTTAGATTCATTTTATAGATTCCACAGTTCACAGTTTTTCCTCAACATCAGAGTACATACGTAGATAAAATCCGAAAAGCTCATTGGTAGGTAGGTTTTGAAGATGATATTATTCTGTGCAGACTCAGTCTGAGGATATCTCCTCAGACTGATTGAAGAACTGACTGAGAAGAAGAAGACTGAAGAGTGGTCTCCCACTCTTTCACCTATTTCTGCCGTAAAGCAATGTTGCTTTGTTCTGCTCCGATTTGAAGAGTAAAAGTGCCAGCGCACGAGTAATTACCGTTACATGCTTCATCTAATTCCTTAAGGTTAGCAGCGTATCGAAAACCCTCTAATAACATTATAGTCGGATTCCTATGAGCGACGGTGACCACTTACCATCTGGTAGCTCGACCGCTCTCCTTATATTGTAAAAAAGGTATGCTTGGTTGTAATCAAATCTTTTGAAAATTCTGAAAAATATCTTTCTCCGTTAACATAATTTACATCGAACAAATCAACTGATTTCTGTGTAGGAAAATAGAGCCAAAAACCTAAATAAATTCCATAATTATGCACCCAGATGTAATTATCATTCAATTAGACAAACCCCCATTTAGTATTATCTAAAAATTTCAGAACAGAAGTTGCGAACTGTCTGGCAACATTAACTAAGATTACAAACCCCACGAGTTTCACATTTCAAAGGGGGTTATTGACTTTGGGGATTTATTAAATTACCAGCAGTCTAGGGTTCTGATTGGAATATGATACCTTTAAGTTAAACTCTTTATTAACTACTGAACTTATACAGAACGTAACAAAAAAAACCTATAGAGCCGAATGCAAGGGATGTTCAATGTAGTATCCATAACTGTACAACTAACACTATGGGGCCATCTCTGAAATCACGAAAGAATTTTCAAAATTATTAATCTAGCAGTTTTTGAGAAGTCTCTTTTCATTTTATATTTATTTATAAGGGAAATCTACAGCTATTAACAATTATAAAATTACATATGTATTAAACTTAAAGAAGGCCAATTACAGATTTCCTCGTTTATATATGAATTGTATACCTATAGAACGCGGTTAACTTGCTACAGTCTGTCCTCTAGGTGCCGACTAGCAGGGTTCTATGACAGTGTGCAGATGAAGTAATAGAAGAACTTGGTAATAAATATTGTATTTTAAGGAACAGAACACAAAAAATAGTAAACGTAGAAAATAGATAGTAGTAGGAGATAAAGATGAACGGAGAACGTCCGTTCAAGACAAAATACAGAGAGAAAGTGCCAAATACAATGTTAACGCCGATACGCGCCCTTCACTAGCTGATCGAGTGACGTCACGCGTGAAGTTCGCTGCGGGCTACGGAATCGCGGCCCGCGCCATTCGCGTTGAAAATAATTATATTTACATCATTTTGGTTATTAAAATCATCGTAGAAGTCACTGGAAGTTTCACTAAGCTCTCCATCAAGACCCTGGCCCCAACATACAAAGAAAACAATGAAATTAACGGAACTTTGAAATTTAGAAATGGAATGGGAATATGATTTGAATTTAAATGAAGAAATGAAGATGCCAACACGAAATGAGATGAGATCAACGCTGACGATGAGGTTGAAGTTAATGGCAAGGAGGTTGATATGGACGATGAAGTCGACATCGTTACAAATACAAACTTTAGACTAATAATGTAGAATTAACATGAATATTTCATACAGTAATATTATGTAGCTTTCTTCACATTCCGTAAACGATAAGTAAATATTTTTTTATTCGTTGATAAAAAGATACTCTTTTTCTTTCATTTCAGTTTTGTACTTAAATATACTTACCTTACTTCTCTCTTTGTATAAAAGGAGGAAGTAATAAATGATCTTGCTGAATGAAGTACCTACGCGGAATCCCAGAAACCTATTAAATCTAAACAACAAAGCAAAGAACCCCTTTGAAATTTCGGAAGCTTAATAAAGTATAATATGGGAAGTAATATCGAGCTGGGGTATAATAAAATGTCTATATTCCGTCAAACGGACGGACAGAAAGGAGAATAAACATTAAGGATATCAAACATCAAACAAAATGCTTTCGTATTAGATTAGATGATGCTTGTAGGTGATAGGTGAACCAGCGTCGCTAGATGTATAGGTATCTATGCATCTGGCGACACAGCTGAACTTGGCCCTTTTAATAGATCATATCATATGATTATATCACATGTCAGAATGTAAAATATGGTAAATTTATAATCCGACTCATTTTGTCATATTTTGTACATATTTTTTATATTTTTTAATTATGGTCTATTAATAAAGGTTTTTCTATTCTATTCTATTCTATTCTATTCTATACGTAGAAGTATGAAGGTAGGAATGGCCGCCCCTAAGGAAGACAACTTTTTCTTTCATCCAGCGTAGAAGAGATAAAAGTATGTTTTCAAGAGTGTAAGATGTTTTTTTCTGTAGGTATTTAGGTATAAGTGTTTCTGTCTTTTTATGTAAGTATTGGAACTGAAATTGATGTGAAACCGTCATTGCATTGATACTGTAACGACTTCATCGTCCATATCAATCTCCTTGCCATAAATTTCACCCTCATTGTTAGCGTTTATCTCACCTCATTTCGTGTTAGCATCTTCATTTCTTCATCTATATTTCAAAATTCAAATCATATTCCCATTCCATTTCTAATTTCCATTATTCCATTAATTTCATTGTTTTTACTTCTCTCTCTGTATTTTTGTCCTGAACGGACGTATGTCCGTTTTATAAAATTGTCTCCTACTACTACCTATTTTTTACTATTGTGTTGTTCTGTTCCTGATAAATATAATATCTACTATTACCAAGTTTCTTCTATTACTTCATCAGCACACTGTCCTAGAACCCTGCTAGCCGGCACCTAGAGGGCAGATTGTAGCAATATAAAATTAAAATAATGGAAGGGAGAAGTACCCTCCGCCCCAGAAGGATTTACATTACATAGCTTATTTCTGCAAAGTATTAAAAAAAATATAGGTCAGAGGTCTATTAGAATAGCTAATTTTAATTAATTTTCTAACCTTTAAACATATGTCGCAGCCGCGGATGTCACAGGGTGGCAACACCAGAAATAGCGTGAATAGAACATGCAGTTGTTAGGAAGGCCATTGAAATACGTGAGCGTTAAACCCAGGTTACAAATAACAGCTAACTTTCTGAAAACCTTTCGGAAAACCTGGATGTGAACCTCTCAACCCTGAGCACGGGGAAGACACTACACATAATCGTGGAGGTGTACCTACACCCCGCGATAGTATTCTGAATGTGTCGTCAGAAAAACAATGAAAACATACCAACCTACTACCAGAAAAGGGTCATCAGCACCGGGAAACCACAGGGTGGTGGGTGGTACCATCACGGTACGATGGAGCTGACTGATTTCTTCACCATTTTAACCTCAACCTCTCAACCCACATAACAACCATTACAACCTAAAAACTACAAATTATGAAAATTCTACATATTTAAATTGTGGGTCAAATGTGGGGGTAAATTTAGTATGGAACGCGAACGAAGTTGCGGGCAAGAGCCAGTAGTAATAATTTCAATAATAAATAAATCCTATGACGTCAAAATAATGAAAATATTGTAATTACTACTATATTCGTTCCATTGTATTCGTAAGATCTCAATAATTATAAATATCTAAGTGAATGCTAATGGCATGTAATACATTAGTATTGCCATCCATCTTTCACGGGCGCATCCTACACTACGTTTACCCAATCGTGGTCTCCACTCCAGAACTTGTCTTCCCCAACGGTTGTCGGTTCTGCGACAAATGTGACTGGCCCACTGCCACTTTTTTTTGTTTTGTTGTTGTTATGTTGTGACAGAATAAAAGAGGCTATTGTTTAAATTGTACACCCGGTCGTGTATCCATCTAACAATTGCGTCGCCCGGGAATGGAACCCTATCGTGTGAGAGGCCACGCGTGTGCTGTAGTGCAGGCAATCTTGTGTAGAGCTATGCTTGATGGTTAGCGGCGAAACAGCAACGATCTATGTAAGGAGTGTGCGGAGAGTAAAGTAGAGATTGGGCGCAGAAACGTGCCTTGGAGAGTCCTATGTTTATAGCACTAATTTGATCTGATATCACATAAAACACTGATGACATGTTTGTGAGTTAGGTTTTATTCAGATTTCTTAAATAATCCTCTGAAAAATCAAAGGATTTTGTACAAAGAGTTTAGGATTTAAGAGAGAAAAAAATCAAAACAAGAAGAAAAATATTTAAAGATTACATAGCTTTCTGTGGTTTTTAATAACTTTACCTATCTTGTCAGCGGGATACCATGTCCTACGTAAACAGAAATGTCACACAGAATTAGTTCTATATTTCTTCTCAATCCTGAATAGTCCATATGTATTTGTCGTAAATGCCACGTAAAGAAACTTATTCACCCGAATATATATTGCATTCACAGATGGTGTGACAGCGAAGTTCAAGTAGTGATATCGAAGATCGATGCTAGTACCACAAAAGGTGCTGATATGCTATTGCGTGAGGCATCAGAACTTGGTCCGGTTGGTGGAATATTCAACATGGCTGTTGAACTGCGTGATGCTTTTCTTGATAATCAAACGCCAGAAGATTTTCGTATTGCCTGTCGAGCCAAGATCAGTGGTAAATGTGCTTCTTTCATTCCCATCTAGGAACTGCCATTTCAATTAATACAATTCCCGATGCAAAATTCTGTAGATAATATTGCAGATTTCTTCAGTTTTACTTATTGGAATAATATAGTAGATACGGATTTATGATTTGGGGTTTTATAATAGGGTCGTTCCCCGTTAGTAGACCTCTGAGGCCCAAGAATCCTGATCTCCTTGATGAACGTACTTAATTCGCAAAAGTGACTAATTTTAATTTTGTTTTTCTAGTCACAAAAGCTTTGGATACAGCAACGCGTGAGCTGGCTTCGAAACTAGATCATTTCGTAGTATTTTCATCAGTATCTAGTGGACGCTGTAACCCTGGTCAGAGCAACTACTCTATGGCCAACTCAGCTATGGAGCGGATGATGGAGCGGCGTAGAGTTGATGGTCTACCTGGTCTTGCTATTCAGTGGGGGCTTATTGGTATGTATCGCTAGATGCACGAAGAGACGAAAGTCCGCTCCCTATCATATGGAGAGATCATTTTTATAGTTTCGGGTCACCGTATGGTTGACATTTTGTTAACGAAATGATAATTTTGATAATTTTCAACGAATCAATCTTACTGAAAATGTTCCAGTGGAATCAACTGAAAAAAAAACGCCCAACCGTCGTGGGTTTCGTTCTCAAATGAAATATTTTTCGTCAAAAATATCCGATTTTCTTTGTAAAAAATATAAAAGTTAGAACTTTTTTATTTTTACTGTAATATATAGGTACAATACCTTCTATCAACAGTAACAGATAAGGAGGGGAGGGGTCTATTTTTGCATATTTTTAGCCATTAGTCAAAAACTAAAGCACAAAATAGTTTTGTAAAGATACTTATCCCATTTGTCCCAAATGGTCAACTTTCAGATTTCGACCCCCTATTTCAGACCCGACTCGTAATAATCTCCTATATTTTACAGAAAAAATTAAACGGAGTTTCAAAAATTTATAATTTTTAAGATATTAAAAAAAACTTAAATAATTAGTAGGTAGGTACTGATAGAACGAATTATATAACGTAAGTATTCCGGGTAAAATAAAATAGTCTAAATATTTATTATTTTTGACGTTATTTTTTTCAAAACTAAAACTATTTAAGTATTTCTTTTGAGAACGGAACCCTCGGTGTGCGAGTCCGACTCGTACTTGTCGGGTTTTTTATTTACGACTAAACCCGCCTTTGTCCTCAATCTCAACTGGTGGTCAGTGACGATAGGGTCGAAGATGGAGCACACGGGCTTAGTGAATACCTGCCGCAACACATCGTCGCCGAAGCGCGAAGATATTTGACGACAGGCTTTGCACAGAAGGCTGGTCGCTAGCCACCGGACCTAGATATAAATACTTTGTATTTCACAGATGACGTGGGATTAGGTAGGAATGTTATGGGCGCCGTAGTAGAAGTGGCAGGCACTGCCCCACAGCCAATTTCATCGTGTCTGTCCGTGCTTGACACTCTGTTATCTGCACCACACCCAGTCGTTGTTTCCATGGTGGTGGCTGACAAACACCGAGCCGCTGGTACAGCACGACACGATCTTGTGTCTAGAGTCGCTGATATTCTAGGTACTTTTTTATTTACTCAAATACTCATTTATTTCGTAATTTCCATTACATGTCACATCTTGTTCATCTATCTTTACATCCAACCCCGTGTTTGATCTCAATCACGCCTGGAGTGACGATGAAGCCGCACGTGGGCGTAGTAACTAATTATATTCTTTTAGAAATGAGACAACCTATACAGGATATAACAAAGTCCCGAAAGGGGGAGTGTTCAGTATCCATAATTGAACAACGTGCACTCTTGGGGCAACTCTAAAATCGCGAAAAGTAGCTGTTCCATACAAAAGCTCAATACCATTGCCTACCTACAGAACCAAAATGTACTGTTACATACATTTTTTTATTGTAAGTATTAGGAGAGCAGACGAGCGAACTACTTGATAGTAAGTGGTCACCGTCACCTATAGACAATTCTGCTCTAGTAAGAGAAAAGGCCGCTAAGTGACATTTAGTAGTTTTTGAGTTATTGATACCTGCGAATTAAGCAAATTCCGCATCGACCTATCTTAGAATTATATTTTTATCCCAAATGGTTTCAGAGATATGTTAAGCATTTTAGCCGTTAAATACAATATTTTGGGATTGTACTAAGCTAAAAAGCAACTTTTTTTTCTCTACTAAACTATAAAAACGTTTAATGACTATAACGGTAATTGCAAACTACAGACGAACGCCGCTAAATACGTTTGATCTTCTAAAAGGCGACTAGACGAGTGTAACGGTGTTATTATATAGTAGCCGTTCTAATAGAAATCTTAAGAAAACTACAGCAAAAAGCGGCAAACGGATTGTCATACGCTAGAAGGCCGCTAAATCTTTAACTGCTTTCTGGCGTAGTAATTCCATATTTTTTGAAGTCCGTGATAAGTAAATTGGAAGTTACGGCTTTTTAGCGTATGATAAGGTTTAAATATTTATTTTGAATTTTATGTTTATGGCGGCAAAAGCACAATACTACTTAAAAAAGCGGCTATATGTTCATCGATAAAGTTAAAGTCGAAACCGAGCCGTTAAGATATATTAGCGGCCCTTTAATCTCTTATAGTAAAATCAAAACTATGAATATGCTAAGCTAAAACAGAAAAAGATATTTTTTATAACTAATAATAGTATTTCAACTACCAGTTTCGCTCAATCTGATAGCGTAAGAAGTCTCCTACGAACTACATTCCACAGAACAATGGTAATTTACATAGATTCTAAAAAACGCTAAAAGAACAGTTTGCCGCGTTTTTTGCCATTTTCTCGAAAACAACTTTTTGCACTTAGTGGCCTTCTCTCTTATCAGGGCAATTCTCACCTGATCACATCACAAATCACAAATAATATAATTACTAAGTACTGAAAGAAGACTGTACTTCTGTTTCATATTTTGTACCTACAGATATCAAAGACCCGAGCAAGGTGGCGCAGTCAGCGAGCTTAGAAACTCTCGGAATGGACTCCATAATGAGAGCAGCGATCAAGTATACATTGGAGCATCGATACAACATAACTCAAGGCTTTAACGAAATTGACAATCTCACTTTTGAACAACTGAACAAAATGGCACAGGTGGAATAGTACAGTTAGTTACTGAATTGGCTGACTAAACTGGTTGGTACGACAAAGTAACAACAAAAATACGAGTCCCATTACTACACAGTGCTTATACACTTTCCGTCTATACGTACCTAGTGCGATCCATTAATTCATTTTCCAATATTACAAATGTGTATTTACAACTTTTCAAAGTATTCCCCTGCGGCATGTTTAGGCTGATGGCCTGTGTTGTCAATGCATTGTTAAAAAAAGATTAGTGTGAATTCACTTCGTTATGGAGTTTCTCTCGCGTTTTGTGGCATCCACGTCAGCTTTGTTTCGTTTTGTCTTGCAAATTGTTTTACAGTAGTAGTTGCTCGAAGAACTTCGACAAGATGTGAATAATGAGTGGGACAGTAAAGTAAAGTCAAATAAAACGCTGCAGCCCGATCCGTACTTGGCTGGATTTTGAAGAGCTATACTGCGTCCGGGACGCCTTCGACTGAACCAGCTTCCAAAACATGTAAAAAACTGTTCTTGCGGAAGGTTGAAAAAAATCCGCCTAAATTGGTCTACTGCTTCGTCCGCAGTCGTAAATTTCCTTCCTCGCAGAGATTTCTACAGCGTGGGAAACAAAAAGAAATCACACGGAGCCAAGTCAGGACTGTAGGGGGGATGTGGTAGCAATTACACGCCCGAATGGGTTAAAAAGTCAATGGTTCTGGCGGCCGTGTTTCCGTGTGTGGAGCGTTGTCTTGGTGAAGAAAAAAAATTATACCACGCGTTCCGCTCCTCGGACGATCGTCACTCATCTCCTGGAAGGTTTGCAGCAGGCAAACCTCGCTATACCATTGGCTATTAACAGTTCTTCGATGGAATTACGGCTACAGGCCCAGTACGACGGAAAAAACGGCAACCATTTTTTTGTTAACGCTTCGACCGCGGACAACCTTAGTGGGTAAATCGTCTTCTTCAAAGACCCATTCTGTCGATTGCTGTTTCGTAAGCGGGTCGTAGCTGCATATCCAAGATTCATCGCAAGTCAAGATGTAGGTCACCTGTTGTGAGCTACCTCCATCGAATTTATCTAGCATAAACTGGCACCAGTCTACACGTCGGACTTTCTGCTCTTCTGTGAGAGAGTGGGGTATCCATCGCGCTGCAACCTTCCTATCTTTAAGATGGTCATGTAAAATGGTGGAAACTGCCTGTGATCCAATCTTCTGTTCATCCTGAATCTCGCGCTTGGGTGGTAGCTCCGACCACGCTTAAACTCACGAAACCAATAGGTGATGGTGGCAAATGATTCCAATTCCCATGAGCATGAGCCAATTCCCCAAAAGCACTGATTAAATTTTCATGTGATTCCTTATATGTTAACCCTCGTTTTAAATCTTAATAGATCATAGCACGAAATGCTTCCCGCGTTACCTCAGTCGTAGCGATTTAAAAGTGACAGACATGTTTTTTTTTACAATTAAATTAAAAATAACTAAAGGTCGCCAGCCAGTGATATTTGGCCAAGGAGTTTCTAATAAAATTTGCCTCCAAGAGATAATAAAAGTAAAACAATGAGGTTAATTACAACTCGTTGACTAACAATTTTTGGACCGCCCTACGTTAAGGTGATGGAACTCGAATTTTTGTTGCACCAAGACAGTTTAGTAGAAGAGTCTTATTGGTATGACAAAATTTTGACAGAGCCGATGTAACCTTGTCGCGGAGTGAAAAAAAAAATTAAGTACGACACAACTTAGAAGTAACATCGAAGTACTTAATCGAACAACCAATGCCAATCGCTCATTATCACGTCATTCGGCTCGTCACTCACGCCATTCGCTGTGAATTCCCGCCTCATTCGATTGACCAATGACAACAATCAGTTCGGAACTAGTTCGGAAGTGATCGGTTTTACGAATTTTGCCGATGCGACTTCTATGTTACGTCGACCTGAAAATACTTATGTAGTTATTCTAATTTAAAATTGGTTTTAGGTAAGTAATTGTCTAATTGCAAGAGAAATACATTATAACGAAAAATAAAATTTATTCAAAACATCAAATGAATCGCTGGTGGAAGCTAGACTGCAAAGTCTTGAACATCGGCGCAAGGTTGCCTGTCTATCGGTATTTTATAGGATACATTTCAGAGAGTGCGCATCGGAATTGCACGACCTAATTCCAGCATCTCCATTCCGCCTTCGGACTACCAGGCGCGGGGAAGGGTTCCATCCTTATGTTGTTGATATCCCATCTGCTCGTACGAAGCGATTTGCTTCTTCATTCATTATGCGAACGGCTAAGGAATGGAACAGCCTGCCGGCGTCTGTATTTCCCGAAACCTACAACCTTGGGATCTTCAAGGCCAGAGTGAATAGGCATTTACTGGACCCGCATGCTCCATCGTCGACCTCATCGTCGCTTACCATCAGGCGAGATCGAGGTCAAATGCGGGTTTAGAAGTAAATAAAAATAATAATAAAAAAAATGAATTAGAAGGAGGTTTTATCCCATTGAGATATCTTCTAGCCAACATTTAACTGTTGAACAGGGTAGAATACAAATATATCGTTGTTGTGCTGCGCTTAAAATATATGCATGTAATTTATAAACACTTCACAAAAAGCACACATTTGTTGTCAATTTTTTAAAGCAGAAAGGCAAAACATGTCTAATTCCCCGCACATTTTTCGCCTAATCGCCGTCAATGGTTTAACCGGACGGTAACTTTTAACTGCCGCTAACCGGACGGTCCGTGTTAATCGCGGATGTCACTTTAACTGTCGCAAGTTAAACGTCGCGAGTATAACATTCCTGCGTAATTCTGGGGTAGGGGTCTTATCTTAGGATCGATCGATATTCATAAATTTTAATGCTTGTTTGTTTGTTTGTTTTAAAAGATCTTTATTTATCTAATAAACAATACAGAATCACTACTTTGTGTACATTCTTTTCCTAAGTGTAAGTAACATAAATTAAAAACAGTTTATTAGGCTAAAAACCCTACTATAAACTTTAGTGCATGATAATGATAATAAGTAATAACATACATATGTAAATTACTCTGTACATGAACAGTAACATAGGTTACGTTTAGGTTAACTTTGTCGAGCTCATATTTATCCCATTTTAAAATTTTTAATGCAAAAAAAATATAGGAACCGACTCTACTGAAGCCGGCGACCAAAAAAATAACAAAAGAAACGACTTCAGTAGATTCAGTTTCTATTTTTTTTGGACATATTGTAATACCTACTCAGTTAAAAAAACTAGGAAATCAAGTGGGCGTACTAATTTTTAAGACAATTAATCGGTACTCTCATTAACGTATTATGTTACCTAATTGATTTTAATGTCTTTAATATTTTCATTTAAAAAATACCTAAATGGTTAACCCGGACAAGTCTATCGTCCAAAATGCAAGACAGATATATTTTTTAAAATCTGTTTCTTCTTTGAGGCTTCGGCCCATTATAGGACCATGCCAGCCTCAGATTTAAAAGCTATTTATTTTTTACGTACTTTTCACAATTTATTTATTAAATAGTAGAGCACTGCGAAAACGATATCTAGATATAACCCAATTATAACCATAATTATCACTCGTTAATTTCATTTAATAACACTCTACCACATGCGCTTATCTTTAAGAATAGCCCCCTCAGGATCATCGCCCTGACGAGCATGGGCGGCGATATTTCCCTTAATCAAAGACCACATAACGAACAACCCAGCGATTGCAGAACTCTTTTATTACTAAGCATATTTTCTTCCATAAATTGCTCAACCGGCGGCACTAGTACGGCGTGTCAACTAAGGGGTTAAGTGCGGTCAAATCGATGGGAATGTCATGTTAATAATGCAAGACGAGAATTATGAGAAGGCTAGATAGTAGTATAATCAAAAAGTCTTTAGGTATATTTTGAAGAGTTGAATTTAAAAGTATTGGTAACTTTCTAGACTTAGATGTCAATGAAGACAATACGGAAATAGCCATGTACCTTATCTTATATATTGATGGGGGCCGGGAATAACCCAGTGGCACTTCGACCTTTGAGGATTTTTTATGACTACCCCATTTTACACACTGGTCATCTCAGTGTGCAGGTTTCCTCACAATGGTTTGCTTCACCGTTAGAGCAGTCGGTAAATGTACGTAAATCTTTGAAAAATACGAATTCGAAAAATGCACGGTTACGATCCCCGGACCTCCAGCATGGGTGTCCGGTGTCCTAGCCATTGTGCCACCGACACTCTTGCCATGTACCTAAGTCACCTTTGTGTAGTAATTGGCTTTCTTATGGAAAATTATCCTTATTTGCCGACATAAGCAGCCCAAAATATAAATTAGTTACTAAGATACAAGCGATTGATAAATGTGAATTAAATGTATGAGCCCATAAACATTAAATCAGCATAATCTCAAATTGATTGAAATTACTATGACCATGATAATACACTGTTACACTAATTTAAAAAAAAAGATTTCTTTTATCCATACAATCACAGTGATCTATTGAAATTTTCACCATAACAATCGCCACCCATACATACATACCTACATAACTCTCACGTCCATAATCCCCGAAGGGGTAGATAAAGGAACCACCATCATCATATGTAGTTCGCCACCCATTATTCACTATTATAAAAGTCAATAAATCTTCCTCAGGAATGTTCGGTTTCCCTATAGAATAACGTTATGGTTTCCTTCGAGGAGTTCCCATAGCAGGAATCCAACCGCAAGGAGGGGAAGGCTAATATAAATTCCTGGTCGATCTTGCTATCCTGGTAAGGCGATATTACAATTTTCAGTGTGTAATCGACAAATAGTTTGTCATGGCAAGTTATACAATATTAGGTGTTTTTAAGTTAGATAAGTTAAGTTAAAATATCTCAAGGGTAGCATATAGATGCTTGACATTCTATTTATAGAATAATTGTTATGTAAATGCTAAATGTATTGTGCCTAATAATTTTTCATGTACTAATGTGTAAATGTGTGTACACAGATGCTTTCTTCGTCCGTGCAATCACTGAGCACACAGCTGAAAATCAGCGCTGTGGCTTGCCTCAGCATTATGCTGAGCTGGTGTTCCCTTTTTGGCACTGTACCACGCCGGATGTTTTGTGCGGCATGTATTATATCCTTGTATACTTCTGTATTGTGTAGTTGCTATATTGTGGTGTTTACAGTGGTAAATAAACGTGTTCAATTAAATTTTTAAACAAAATTGTTTTTTCACCTCTCCGTTCATTGACAGTTTTCGACTTTATATTTACCTAACATAAATTAGCTTCTTTACAAAAGCGGTAATGTAAAGTAATGTTGATTTTTGTATGGAAAATTTACCTAAAGGAGGGTACTCACCGGCAGCATGGTTGTGTAACGTAACAAATTACTGTGTCAATGAAGTGTTGATCAAATAAATATTTTCTATTCTTTTTCGAAATAGGAATTGGATGCGCGTACAACTGGAGGAGCATTCGCTTTTGTAACAAGTCGGCTTCAAGCATTACATTACACGCGCATATGTTACAAGCACATGTGTATCGTCACAGATTCATTTATTTGGGTAATCTCCGACTGAGACTGTTTTTTTTATTTTTTTATTTTTTTTTATTTACTACTAAACCCGCCTTTGACCTCGATCTCGCATGTTGGTAAGCGACGATGAGGTCGACGATGAAGCATGCGGGTCCAGTAAATGCCTATTCACTCTGGCCTTGAAGATCCCAAGGTTGTAGGTTTCGGGAAATACAGACGCCGGCAGGCTGTTCCATTCCTTAGCCATTCGCATAATAAACGAAGAAGCAAATCGCTTCGTACGAGCAGTTGAGATCACAACAACATAAGGATGGAACCTCTCCCCGCGTCTGGTAGTCCGAAGGCGGAATGTAGATGCTGGAATTAGGTCATGCAATTCCGTTGCGCACTCTCCGAAATGTATTCTATAAAATACCGAACAAGGTGTCGTGTTATATTATAAGTAGAGCGAACTGTAACGTTCGGCTCCATACTCACTACTGCAATGTTCGAAGTTATCATTACAAGTGTGCGCTGTAATGCGCGTCTTGACGTATTCAATGCTGTAATGATCGATTCCGAGCTGTTACATTACACGCGAACGCTCCCGGTGAGTACCCTCCTTAATAGTTAGTCGGTTATATTTTGGTATAAAGTGGCACTTAGGTACCCGCCCGCATCAAATAATATAGAACAGCACCTATAAATCAAAACACACTATGCCCTTTAAAGGGTAAAAATATCCATGAACGATAATGATCGACTTCTCATTAAAATGGTGATTGAACGATCGATTTGCATGAAAAGTGAAATTTAAATTAGATATTTGCGTTTTTTCTTTGTTAAAGTTACATAATATTTGTTTTCACTACTTTTGATGGTTTTCAGTACCTTTGATGCCATAAAAGGAATGGTGTGTTTTGCATGCACCTCGCCAGGGGTTTCCAATGAATACCATATAAATTATGATGATCAACTTACCCACTAAACTATCTCCTTTCTTTTAGTCGTATTCGTCATCGTTGAGGATCGTGATGGAAATAACCACAACAACTTTCTTGGTTTGCCATTGCCTTCCCCTATTCACTTACTGGTTAAGTATTATCAGTGTGCAGGTTTCCTCACGATGTTTTCCTTTACCTTTAGAAAAGCCGGTAATGTAAGTAACTCTTTCAATAAAATAGAAAAACTCGTAGTAGATACCGTTGCATGGTTTCAAACAAATCTACATTCCAGTCTTAGCCACTACGCCATCGATCATTATCAGCAGCCTACTCTAATCCACTGCTGGACATAGGCCTCTCCCAGGGCGCGCCATTGAGCCCGATCTTCGGCTCTTCTCATCCAGTCGCTGCCAGCCACCTTGCGCAGATCGTCGCTCCATCTAGCAGGGACGCCCGTCCCATACTACGTTTGCCCAAACGCGGTCTCCACTCCAGAACTCGTCTACCCCAGCGGTTGTCGGTTCTGCGACAGATGTGACCGGCCCACTGCCACTTCAACTTGCTAATCTTATGAGCTATGTCGATAACTTATGTTCTATGCCGGATCTCCTCATTTCGAATTCGATCCAGCAGAGATACTCCTAGCATAGATAGCTCTTTCCATAGCACGCTGAGCGATACCATCTATACTCAACTTAAACTAACCTCTAAAAGAATTATATATCTTATTAAGTCACGCAAGACTTCTAAGTTTCACCCGGAAGCCTCCTCTAGTTAAGTAAACCACAACAAGGGATTAAGTTAAGACCCCCCTCATATCATTTTACCCCCCAACCCAACACGGGTGTTATCAGCCAACTTTACAGAGGGGAAGTGCAATTATTTACTGAGATTCTAAGCGTGTCGCATTTCAAAGGGTGTATGTGAGTGGTGGTTTGAAAATTTGTTTATTAACGGATTTATGTATGTAGGTATGTGTGAATGTTTTAACTCGCCTTGCCTTTTTAAATTATAAAATGGTAAATTTAGTAAAAAAAATCAGACGTGCAAACTGGTTACTGTCTTATTCTAAAGGGTTTCGATGCTAGCCTTAAGGACTAAGATGGAGCGCCTCATGTGCCGGAAATTACGCTGGCTCTCTTACCCTTCAAACCGAAACACAGAAACGCAAGTATTTCTGCTTTTCGACTGAATTAGATAAGAGGGTGGTACATCAGGATCTACCACCTGCGTTTTATGTTAGTTTGTAAATAAAACCTTGAATTTTTGAAAAGGTACAAAGCCAATAATCCACGTAGCGTAGTCCATAATTCAATAAAACGTTTAAAGAGTCTCCTATTCGTTTTATTCTTTTATTGCGAGCAATAAACTCAACGTGTCGCGTGAGAAATCGTCAATTCTATGACCACCATAACTCCCCGATTGCACTGCCAAATACGAATGAAAGAGTTTAAGTTTTCTTTATGGTGTTGACTATTTGTAGTTTGTTAGAATAAGAGCGTCGGTGGCGTCGCGCGCGTCGTGGCTAGGACGTCGGACTCCCATGCGGGAGGTCCGAGTTCGTAACCAGGCAATGCCATGTACCAATGAGTTTCTCGGTTTATTCGAAAGACTTACGTACTTTTACCGACTGCTCTGACGGTGAAGAAAAAAGTTTGTGAGGAAACCTGCGCACTGAGATAACCAGTGTGTGAAATGGGGAAGGAAATGGCAAACCACCCCATAAATCTGCCACTAGAATCCGTTCTATGTGATTAATTCCTTAGAATGATCACGACCCTCAGCAATGAGGAAAACGACTTAGAATAGTGAGAGAATAATGAAGGAAAAAAGTCCGGCCCTAATGTAGTGCGTGCTATTACATAGGTAGATACTTTCGCCTTAGGTTTAACAGAAAAATAAGGGTAGTTAAACCAACATCGTTTTTTAGAACAAATTATACCAGAGTCCTAACAATAATTCACTATCTCGTCATACATAATTTAATAAAAAAACATTTCGTGACCAGTTGACGAAATCATAATATCGTTTATTTTTAGTTTCACCATGTGGTCCCGTGTGACAAGTTCCGTGTAACTAGTTGGTGAATAACCCAAAAATACTAACTGCACACCTATTTACGCACAGCATAAGAAATTAAATCGAGAATCTAATTAAAACATTGTCTAAATTAAATCGAGAAACTAATTAAAACATTGTCTAAATTAAATCGAGAATCTAATTAAGACATTGTCTAAATTAAATCGAGAATCTAATTAAGACATTGTCTAAAACTATTTTATTATAATACAAAACGTATTCATATTATGATAACGGTCAACATATACCCTCCAGATTCCGATGACTGTTTATTTTCTCCCTCGTAGCCTAGTGGCGAGCACGGTCCGAAAGTGATCCTGCAGGTTAAGCGACGTTGGCGCCGTCGGCACCTGGATGGGACCGCTAGTGGCATATTTCATCTGAGCTCCTCCGTGCCTCGGAAAGCACGTTAAGCAGTCGGTCCCGGTTGTTGTCGTTCGACAGCAGTCGTTAAGCCATGTCAGAGAACAACTCTGAAAAATAGGTTGGCCACTAACCATACGATAAGCAAGCAACTGTCGACCCTGATCATTAGGTTTAAGTACCAATTATTTTTTAAAATATAAATAGCAAATCCTTTATAAATAGACCATTTTTGGTCTTAAAATCGTACACCATGCCAATACATTTTTAAAATGATATGGCGTAATGTAGTAAACATATGATCTACCAAAAGGGCCAAGTTCAGCTGAGTGTCGCTAGATGTATAGATACCTATACCTCTACCGACGCTAGTTTTCAACTTGACCCTTTCCACTTGTAGCTATAGAGAACAACAATGTCGTTCTGTCTGTTTGTCTGTCGTATTGGCTCATCTCCGTTCATGACACATACAATTATTTTCTGAAACTCGACCAGTGTCCATTTGGATATGACACACACTTTTGTAACACACTGTATACTAAATTTACGTAAAAAAATATCCAGACAATTTTATGTCCAGAATTTTCGTGTCACATTCGACTTGCAATCACAATCAAGTTCAAAATTCATGTCCAATTTAACGAGGCCGACTTGTTCGCGGCTCGGCGTATTAATTCTCTATTGTGTCGTGACAATAAACGAAAATTGTCATAACACAGAACGGACAGGGTGCGTATTTTCATGGGCGTTTCTGGTTTAAAGTAGATTTTGTAGCGGACGGAACCCAAACTTATCTCAAATTATTCTATTTTTGAATACCATCCTATTTTATAAAGCATATTGTACGTTTCTGGCACGTAAATGTGCTGGCGAATGGATAGGCGAGTATTTAAAAAAAATATTAATGGTCGTTAATAGGAGTTGAAATGGCGCCGCTATCGTTTTACTATGGTTTTTAATTCGTAGTTTGAATAACCTTTGCAGAATAGAATATAATGCCGTAATTTTGGAGTATTATAGAAATCCCTACTGATGGATTTGTAGTGGATTACAACTGGGAACAGCGAGTCAAAGCTTCGGTAGTCTGTTTCGCACTGTTTTAAAATAAACAAAAGTACAGTGATTAAGTGAAAATTAAAACATATCGAGACACATGAATGGATTTCTGATATCCCACACACAGGGAAACCTAGTTGGGAGTCAGATAGCCAGACATTGAATAAGGGTGAGTGAGTGCATATATTTTGACCCCTGAGTCAGGTTACATCTTGAAATAACTACTCGTATCTCTTATCTGTACCTACTTATGTAAGTTTAAATAAAATAATAAATAAAATAAAATATAATAAATTTCGGCGGTAAAAATAAAATAAAAAATAGCACACCTACCCTCAACCACGGGTATACGTAGATACCCTCATCTAAATACCTAACACCTACCAAAGTCACCATAGAAGATCTGCGACGCCTACAGCCTACGACGCCGCCTTTGATATTGATACATCAGAGTGGAGTCAGATAATTTAGGGAACCGACTGTACTAAGTTCATACTAAACCCAACCTTATCTGACCCTACACCTCGACACTACTGGACATTTTGGACCTAATGGGTAATATAGAAATACGCTTCACGTGTTACTAAAAGTTTCATCATGGGAATATTCTTCGCAGAATATTCTTCTGAATTTAGTAAAGAGCACTAAAGTCTGTGCTGTGCTTAAGTCACACTGAACTCTACCATCATCTGAAGTAACTACACCCAGAGGCTGTTACGAGAAATGCAACATGTGTTATTAAAAATTCCTTCATAGGAATATTCTTGGCAGATTTCTTAATGTAGAAGCACTAAACCCAACCATATCTGAAGCTACATCTAGATGCTGTTATGAAAATATGCAACGCGTGTTATTAAAAATTCCATCATAGTGAATAGCCGGCGGCGGCGCAGACGGTCTGAATATGGTGGCACCAAGGTCATAATAAAAGCTCTTTTCAGCTCTATTCATAGAGAAGGTGCATACTGAAATTGTTTCATGTAAAGCCCGTACCGTTTGATACAACGTTAGACGTATGAATACAACTGAAACTGAAACTTCCATGTAGTGTTACTAATTTCTTTTTAAATTCTTTATAATAGGCATAAAAACCCCAATATTAAACATAATACAATTCAAAATAAAATAATTAGAAGACAAAAATAAAGTTAAATAATATAATAATGTTTGTATATTTTTCTCTGTCACCTAATCATTACCTCCGCCTAAAGATTGCCTGAAAGATATCGTTTTCAATGATAAGGCCTTCTAAATTGTACCACATTGTTTGTATATGTACTTGTAGTTACTAATGGTTTATTTAAAAAAAAGAGTATTCCACTTTATTTCTCCCCCTCCACGAAGTCAAATTCCCCTACCACTCGCACGTATTTTCTGGCTATTGGCGTGATCTTTTTTTTTCAGAAAATTTTACTGAAATCTTTTTATCATAGAATCTGTGCGGGGTCCGTTTTGGCTACGGGCGTAATGTATATGAACGTGTTAATAATATCTGAGTACCTATACATATAGCGTGCGATCGTAATGGTACCCATTTGTACAATCCTGAATCACGTACACACGACTCGTGACGTAGTTACGGAACGGACAGTACTCATATGTACTGTACATCTATGAACAGTGTACGTACATTGGACACAAGTACAAATTGCCTGGACACCGTTAAGCTGCGTATCCATTTGAGGCAGCTCGGGGTCGAGGCACGCACAGCTCGCCTATTTTCTCAAATGCGTACGTGCCTCGAAAAAATAAATAAATAAATGATATATTCGATAGTTTTATCGAGATTTACACCGAAATTATTTCGATTTATATTTACAAATGTTTCATCCATCAATGGGTGTAATTTCGGTGTAAATATAAATAATATAAATCGAAATATTTTCGGTGTAAATCACAAACAACAACAAAAACAACAAAAAATCGCCACATTGGTGTGGCGATTTTTTCTTGTTAAAATTGACAATAAAAACTCAATCAGCTGTTGTGACGTTTGACGCCATCTTGTGCGCCGCACCACTGCGAGGCGGCGAGCGCGTTGCCTCGCCCTGAGCGGCTCACCGAATTTGGAGACAACCTCAACTGCAAACGTTGAGCAGGATGTGCGTGGGCGAGGCAGCTCGCTAAGTCCGTACCCACCTTTACATGCGCGCGAACATGCAACTAGGGTACATAGAAATCAATTTATTATAGAGTAGGATGTGAAAACAGATAAATACTGAATAATTCTAAATTAAGAATTTTAGAAACCACCAATTACTATTGTGGAGATCCCCTTCCTGGTCATCATTAGGTCATCATTATTCCAGATGTGGGAAGGGTACGATGGTCCTAAACATTTGAGTTCAAACTCGAACCACTTAACTTTTACCGTTCCAAATTCTGACATCAAACATCCACCAAGAGCTTGGAAACCCCTGATCCAATATTTATCAGACATGGCTAAGAACATGTACTTATATGTGAATATGTACTTATATATGTGTATATATAATACATTATAGTTGTCTTTATATATTGTATTTATTTTTATTTGACGTACACACTATATCTACCTTTAAATTATAACGCATCTTTCAATTTCTCGGGTTTGCTGGAAGAAATTTCTTTTAGAGATAAGTTCACCCTTTGTAAAATGTCTTATTTTAATTGTTTTTATTGTTTAAATAATTGTTTAAATAAACACTCCATAAAGTTCTCAGTTAAATAAATAAAATCTGTATCCAAGTCGGATCATCGGTTGCCAAGTTATGATGCCATAGACAAAGAGACACATAGTCTAACGAGACAAATTTATAACACTTCTTCCTTTTGGTCGGGCGTTAGAAACGAGTGTCATTCATTTCAATCTTCGAGAGCTCTATTTACCTCTAGAAACTACAGCTTAGAGTGTAAGTTGATAAGTTGTTAAGTGAGATGAAAACAAGTTAGCCTTTCTTAAATTGAATGTAGTCTTCTAAAAGAAGCTGCAATCCATTTAGTATTAAGCTTAGCCGTGAGGGAGTAGTTACACTGCAAAGTTTTTTAAAAGGTTACTTTGAAGTTTATGAATGTCGACCTTATACTAGAATCTACCAAAAAACCGGATCCAAATCGGATCATCCGTTATCAAGTTATGATGCCACATACAAACACAAACAGACAAACGTGTCAAACTTATATCACGCCCTGCCTCGATCGGTCGGGGTTAATAAAATTCAGGGTTAGCGTTAACCCTATGAGGTAGAAGAGATGGGCAGATGATATAAGAAAGTCTGCCGAAGAAAATTGGACAAGACAAGTCCAAGACCAAAGCGCATAACACCATAACATAGAGGAGACCTATATACATCCAGTAGTGGGTAGATACCGGTTGAAAAGACAGAGAAAGAGAGGGGTGGAGTAAAAAGGGACAAGGACATGTTTTAATGGAGCTCGAACTCTCATGGTGTGGTTACACCTGGTCTCGAACGACCGTCTGGGAGGTCACAGCATGCGACCACTGCCTATATGTGAATTAATAGATTAATTTATAGTAGATACCTAATTTAATCCTTCCTTCAGTTTCATCTTCATTGCTTGCTTTATTTTTATTTTGTCTATTTTATACAATTATACCTACATACATTACTAACTGTATTCTAATGTATAATTTAAAAATTAAGTACATTCCTTCGTTTTCTAATATTTTACTTTATTAATATTTCCGTTATTTATATGTTCCGGTAGTGTATCATTAGGGAGTGATCCCTGGCACACAGGTGATGCCTGAAAATCAGCGCCACAGTGCTAAATCCGCTGCGGCAACAGGCTGAGGCAGTCCCCTTTTTCCGGTGCTGCACACCACCTTCATCAAACTTAATTACTTTTGTTTATTTATTTTTATAATATATTTGTTTAATATTATTTTTATCTTCTGTACCTAATTGTTTGTATGTGTGTGCTATTGGATATAAATTCTTTCTTTCTTTCTAATTACCAGACTCGACCGCATTCGGCGAACGTCAATGTGTCCCTAGGTTGTCATCAAACGAATGACGTTGGACGACTTCAGCCAACGACCAAGTCTAAATTTTATTCTACCTCCAAATATTCCTCTTCCTACTTCCGTTGATTCCCTACTTACTTACGTGTCTTCAACTCCTTTTTTAAAATATTTTGTAATTTTATTCGTGTTAATAATATTAAGCTGTGATGCAGTTTTTTTAACACTTTGTGACGTCCTTGTTTTGTGATTGTTTTAGACACTCCAAAATTCGAATAAGAAATTCTGTGCCTCTTCGAACACATAGACACTGGCAGAATTACTGCAATTCGGCAGTTCCCATAAATAAAAGAGTGAAGTGAAGTGAAGTGACCAAGTGTAAACAACGGAGGTTAGTGACCGTAGGTCATCCACCGCAGGTCGGTTGCCCTATATGTAACTGCGTCTTCAGGCTACAACAGGCGGTGAATTCTACAGTATTCATGCCTCTACCATCTCTTCATTACTCTGCGTGGTATCGAGTTATAGGTGTGACGTAGATAAGTCAATTTGTCGGCATGGCATCGTGACCATTTCGGTAATCCAGTTCAAACCGGCTCGATCTAGTTTGGTGTTAGCTTGTTTAACGTTCTGGCTATGTCTAGATTTACAGGGTAAGCTGTCTACAGGTGACTGAATTTTAAATAATGATCATATATTTGTAATGATTTCCCAATTTTCCCATAATTTCCCAATAAGCCCGTAATTATTGGGTTTCTCAAATATTTTTCAGGTGCAGAATTTTTTATGTACTTTAGTTTAAACTTTCGTATAATTCTGAAGATCCTAATCTAACAACACTTTTTACCCGCGATTAAGCTGATGGTATCTAAGTGACGTTGAGACCATAAGATGGAGCACGCAAGGAGCCTTTAAAATATGGAAAAAAATATGTATGAAAAAGTGAATCATAAATCACGTAACTTTTGGATGTAAATGTGAACCCTCGTTCCCAGTTTCCAAATCATCGCTTCACCATTTTTATGACCGACTTTTAATATCTTTTTAATTTTCGCTGCCTAAATTCAGGCTGGAATAAGAGAAAATAATGGCCATTACAGTACTCGAAAACTCGATTACTCGTTCTTGATGGCTGTTCTTTATGACTATCGTAAAACCTCTCGAATATGACTGTTTGTTTGCAAACAATAATGCCTTTCCAAAAATATGAACCGACGGCGGCAAGCGGGACAATTTCAATGAAAATATTTTCATTTGGATGTGGAAGTTTTTAATTTACGATTTGGTTATGTTTTGTGGTTGTTGGGCGGAGATGTTTTTTTATATTAAATGTTTTGTAGAAGAAAAAAAAGTTGATTATAATTTATTTACTAAATCCACGTTTGACCCTCTATCTCACCTGATGGTAAGTGACGATGAGGCCGAAGATGAAGCATACGGGCTTGTTATAAACACTGCTGAATGAAACACACCAATGAATGCGAACAAGATATAATAATAATAATATCCTCATTCATACAAACAAGCACATTCATACATCACAACACGCACACACTGTTGCTTTCTTCGTCCGTGCAGTCACTGAGGGGCCAGCTGAAAATCAGCGCTGTGGCTTGCCTCAGCATTATACTGAGCTGGTGTACCCTTTTTGGCACTGTACCACACCAGATGTTCTGTGCTGCATGTATTAAACTTTGTATACTTCTGTATTCTGGTGTTTACAGCGCTAAATAAACGATTTCAATTTCAATTTTTATATATTTGGCAACATACTCGTATTTTACATTTAAGGTCGTTCAGGCGGAAACTAAGGGGGTCGTTCAAGTGGAAACTAAGTGAGACAGATATTTTTAACAGCGTTTTTAAATATTATACCAAATAGCTAGTTTGTAAAGAACAAAAAAAAAATATTACACCAACGATAAAGTCTATACAATAGCTTTCATATTACGTAAAGTTATCACTTCACATTTCAAGTTAATGTAATGAGTGAATAGACTAAAATAATATACTGTTTCACAGGTTTTTACTGTATTTTATTAATTACAACCGGTTTCGTTTACACATCTTCAGGTATTTGTTTATAATAATTTTCTTAACTACCTACCTATTATAACCAAATACCTGTAGATGTTTAAACGAAACCGGTCGTAATTAATAAAATACAGTAAAAACCTGTGAAACAGTATATTATTTAAGTCTAATCATGTACTACAAGTTTCACCAAGTACCAATAACCGCAAGTATTAACCATAATGTAATGAGTATTTATTAATTATGTAATTAACTTTAGATGGTGTCTTTTTAGCCTGTTGAAGTTAACTAAAAAATCATGTGTATAACTTGAAGTTAGTTATGCATTTGTTTTATAAGTTTACTAAATAAAGAATTTTTGAAAAATAAAACACCAACGATCGGAGAGAAACCACAGACACCCAGCTGAAATAAAGATCAGTCGTTCGATATTTTAAAAATCTCTCACGGCCGCGCCACCCTCCGGGTTAAACTTAATTTCGCCCCGATCCAATTTCCGTCGCTACCTCCCTCTGATTATTGGAAAGATATACATCACCCTCTCTTATATCTCAATGCAGACGTGTAAAGTGACGGGATGAGGTATAAAATTTGGCTTGGAAAAAGACAATGGCTAAATTAACTTCTAACATCAATCTGAAAATAAAGACTATATATTAATATTAATATTTCCGTCCATGATAAGGGTTCAGCGGTGAAGAAACAGAACAGGAAAAATATGTAGATTTTAAAAAATCGGCGATTTTACGTCTTTTAAATTTTTTTTAATAATTACATTTGTGAAAATAATATTACTAAAAAACAAAGTGTCTGGTATCCAAGTTACTGAGCAGAAATACCAAGATCCGGATCTACAAAACTGTCATCAGACCGATCTTGATGTATGGATGCGAGATTTGGGCACTAACCTTAAAGGAAGAAAACAGACTCTTGGTGACCGAGAGGAGGATATTGAGGAAGATTCTGGGACCAGCCAAGAAGGAAGATGGAGGGTGGAGGATGAGAAAGAATAGGGAGATAGAAGAGATGGTGAACGAGCCGAACATTATAGGAGAGACGAAAGCGGCTCGACTCCGATGGCTCGGACACATCACTAGGATGGGGGAGGATCGGGCAGTTAAACGAGCGTATGTGGGACGACGTCCGGTCGGACGTCCCAGATACCGCTGGCGCGATGAAGTGGAGAAGGATCTGCGGGAGCTCCGGGCGCCTGACTGGCTCGAGACTGCGCAGGAGAGAGAGCGATGGCGCTCTTTGGTATCGGAGGCCAAGATCCACTTCGGGTCGCTGCGCCAGCGGAGTAAGTAAGTAAGTAAAAAACAAAATATTTTTATTATATGTCAAATTCATACTGAAATATATTTCTTGTAAATTGATATTAAGAACAGATAATAAATATCCATAATAACATAATTAACATCTGTCTAGACAAGGTTGCTAATAAATTGGCACTTCCCAATGACATGATAATATTCTAAATACATACCAAGGTCAATAAGTTGTACAATATTATTCTGTAAGAAATGTAAATCGGCTGGGCTATTCGCTCCTGTCCAGTTGTGTTTATATTAATAGTTAACATGAATTCAACTTCAGATGTATTATTGATCGTATTTATATAAATTACACGTATAATAAAAATATAATTAATTTAACCTAATCTGACTAATATTTACAAATATTTACAACGCCTAAGCCTCGCTATTCAGCGGGGCAACGCCGCCAGCCTTCTGGGCACTCTGCCTGTTGGTAGGAGCCTGGGAGAATTCATACTTAATAATAATATATTACAAGTCAAAAAAACATTTTAGGTACGTATTTTTTTTTCAACTTCACTGGGGGCGATTTGGACCCGGTTTTTTTTCATTTAATAGAGAATTTGGCAAGAGTGTTCGTAACTAGGTCTGTTAATAATTGGACCAGTGGTTTCCAAGATCTCGGAGTGTCTTTGATGACAGATGGGATCTCTGGAACGGTAATAGCTAGATGGTTCGAATTTGAGCTTAAATATTCAGGTTTATGGTGCGTTTCCGACATCTGCAACCTTGAGAATCAGATGATGTCCAGGGAAAATTAAGTGGACTTCAATTTCGCAATATGAAGAATTTGAAGATTATCAGCCCGCCGAAACTATAATAGTTAGATGGGGCCTTCTCGAACTAAAGTCGTAAAAATTAATGGAAATGATGTGGAGCTATAGCGATGGCGAGGCCGAAGTCCGGAGCGTCCCCCCGCCTCCAGGCGCCGCAAGTCTAACCCGTTGAATGTTCTTAGCCATCATGAACCAGATCAGTGGTTCTAAGATCTTGGGAGTATCTCGGGATGTTGGAATATGATGGGATCTCTGGAACAGTAACAGTTAAGTTGTTAGAGTTTAGGCTCAAATGTTTATGACCATGGTGACCTTCCCACATCTGGAACTTTGAGGACCTGATGATGACCAGGAAAAAGTAAGGGGATCTCCACAACGGCACGTCGGGGGTTTCTTAAATTTTTAATTTAGAGTTATTTACATCCATAGTTTAGCGTTATGATAGATCTCTACGTAAATCTTTGAAGGGTCTGTACTAGAACTAGACAAAATATAATTAAGTGGAGTTGCCATTTGAGAAGTCGCCACCCTTACGGTTGTCTATTTTGCAACAGATGTGACCACATGCAGCAATTACAGACTGCTAACCACATTTCAGTTTGCTCTTTTTGAAATGAAAACAGGGAAAATCGAAGGAAAAACCGTTCAAATTAGTACATAGAAAACTACGTGTGATGTGAATTTTCATACCGGAAGATTTTTTATTCCGACAAAAATTAGGTACGGAAAACAATTTGTTTGATTCTGAACATTAATGACGTAACTTTATTCAGTTAGTTAGACTCATTATCTGATAGACACAATAAAGACGAAACAAGTGCTTGTTTGAATTAAACAATTTATTTTTGTTTAATTCAAATAAGCACTTGTAGTGAGAAAATAATATCAAGAGCTTACCTGATAGATGGTAAAAAATCATACCGAAGATTCCGTAAATACCGGCGGACGAGGAGGGAACTGTGGTCAGATCATCCATCATCAGATCTTGGCCCCTGTTTCAACATGTTAATCAAGTTCTTTCTGCCTATTTCGTGATTTTTAACACACATTTATTTTGCAATTTTTGACAATATCTTCAGGATTTAGGTTCTACTATGCAAGTATATATCGTTTTATGGTTCTTCTCTACGTACTTTTTCCGGGCAGACTTAAATATCATTCAGTATTTAATAGGCCCGTAGTTGCACCCTTTTGATAATTGAGGTGCAAACGCAATGGGGTGTAAACATTTGTTGGGTGTATTTCCAACAAATACACCATGTATTTTCATCGAAATATGAGGGAACGCAGTCTCGTCACTGAATCCCATAAAATTATGTATAAAAAGTTTTCATAAGTTCGGAACATAAATAGTTACGTCTTTGTGAATTTTATGCAAGAGAATTTATTTGTTGGTATGTAGGCACCTATATCCAGTTAGAATACAATTATAGGTAATTATGCAGTTAAAATAGCCAGATTTAACAAACTTCATCATGATTGACTAAAGTCAACAGAAAGAAAATAACGAAGAAGAAAGAAGAAAAGAAAGAAAGAAGAAGAAGAAAGAAGTTTTAGAAGTTCTAAAGAACTAAAACTCAATTGAGACATTTTAAATTAGGTATTATTAGACTTAATGTTAAATCTAATAATGATTGATTTTGTAGATTTGGCGAACAAACTTTTTGGAAAAGTTCAAAATAAATATGAAAAGAAAATTGAATATTAACATACAGATACAGATAAAGATCGTGTCACAAAATTGCGATTCACAAGAAGTTTACTTGTTAAATACAGCAGAAAAACTCAACATTTCTTACAGAAACGATAAAAAACACCATTAATCCAAACATCTCCGAGACTTTACATGTTTCAAACTTTCCCCGTATTTAGACAACTGTACATTTTGTTAACAACATTTCCGTACGAGCTTTCGACGTAGGCAAAGGAAGCTTTGACAATGAGGCAAACTTGTTTACAGTGACGGGAGCCACGCACTTCGCGAGTTCGTCTTTGTAAAGTTTTTTGCTGATCACTCTACCATCAGTTCTCGGAATAAAATCAAGAGTTATTTTTATAATCTCACCACGTGGTATAAGATAGAGAACGCGGGATTAGAAAGGACTGGCTTTTCTTACCACTGCTGGAATACGTCTACGCCGAAGCGAAGGTTTTTGGATTTAAATAGAAGTGTGGTACTGATAGCGCTTGTATTATGGTTATGGTACTCTATGGTACTGGCTGATGGTACAAGTGATCCCTCTTCGGCATATCTGCAACATGTTCTTTTCTATCTTTATAACGACTCGTACTCATCTTTTTTTCACGTGTCTTTCAATCGACTTTACTTATATTTTGAATTAATATAAAGTCTGCATTTTCCTATATCCCGCTTCATATACGTACTTGTAAAATTCTCTGTTAATCTATGACAAATCTTCGAGATTAAGTAATGTTTTCCTCCATAAAATTCTAAGAGTCCTTTGCCCCAACTGGATTATCGGATTTGATCATTCGCAACCAACCTGTCCTAATTATTACAGTATTTGATATTAAATTCTACATTTTTTATTTTTTTGAAATGTAGAAATAATTAATTTAATAATATACACAAAAAAATATTTAAATGTAACTTATAAAATTTCTTAGATTAGGCCCGTGTGGTAGGGTGCCGAGGATGCTCGCGGCGTTGCCCCGCTGGATCGCTATACTGATCCTTTGGGCAAGATAGCCGCCAGCCCTTGAGTCACTCGTCCCATCAAACAAACGCTTGGACAGCTCTCGGAATAGTGACCAAGCTCCAGGGCCCCAAGGACCAAGGGTCTCTACACCACCCCACCGGCCTTCCTACACATACTATGGAGGTGGGACGGAGCCAAAGTGTCTACGCAAGTAGCGTCCCACACAAGGGCACGTCCCATTTTCCAGGGTATTAATGAATTAACTCTTTATTGTATATAGGTACACACAGAATATGTTATAAACTTAGATAAAAATATGTGAAGCACAAAGTTCGTGACTTGTCTTTGACAGAGATCTTTTCCAGAGATTTCTTCTTTTATTTTAATATATTTTTGTTTTCGAGAAAACTATCATTGGTAAAGGATTTCGTACCTTTGTTAAAGGACACAACGCAAAGTACGACGGCTCTTATTCAAAAGTTGCTCTCGTTCGTCGCTCAGTTTCATTTGTTTATCTTTTCTGTTTGCCTTCTCTTTTCAGCGTATTGTGCAAATTTTGATTAAAACACCTTTTACTAACATTTTGCTAAAATTAAACCGAATTTTGCTTACAATTCTTGTTTAATATTATTTAAGTAGTACTTTATACTTACTTATCTTAAAGGAAATTGTTTCTCTGAATCGATTTAAACGAATATAAATTAAGTAATCCATAATGATAGTTAGCTATCATCACCATCGTCAGCAGCCTACTCTAGTCCACTGCTGGACATTGGCCTCTTTCAGGGCGCGCCATTGAGCCCGATCTTCGGCTCTTCTCATCCAGTCGCTGCCAGCCACCTTGCGCAGATCGTCGCTCTACCATGACCGCCACCGTGACCAGGAATAGTGGGGCGGCCGGGAACTGGAGGCCATTTTCTTTGTGCGCTATCCATAGGAGGTAATGCCATAATCGCATGACGCTGCTGCCCGTCATCATGCTTCTGGTATTTTAACCCATCCAGAATTTGAGTGGTTATACCGCCACTAGTCGGTCTCCAGGGACTCGTTCGCTAATCGGCAGGATGCACCACGTGCAGGTGAGTTTGACATTTGGAGGTCTAGATGTTGGTGACCCCCCTTGCATCCCAGTTAAGTTTAGTTAACTATATCTCCGTGATATTCGTGATAATTTTAATAATCCTTAGGAAATTGATATATAGTAAAAACCGGCCAAGTGCGAGTCGGACGGACCTCGCTTTGTCTATGGGGATTCGTACTAAGCATTAAGATCTTTTTTTAAAGTTTTATGCAAAAAAAAACGTTCGCTTGTTTTACTTACAAATTATGAACTATTACAGTTATATATCTTAGTATTTTTTGTTTAAATAGAGAATATGACCATATTTTAATTAATTTTCAATATCCCATATAGTACCATTCATGAATAGACCGTAATAAAAATGGTCTAAAATTGAAAAATTTGTTATTATTTATCTATTAATCCTTAATATCCTATCCTGATGTGGTACAAACAGATTTTTTTAACAGCTCCTCTTAGACGTATGGGACCCCCTGTAATTTTTTTTTGCAAGGAGATAATTACTAATTAAGTGATGCATTATGTTATTGGCGTTTAGGCGCGTGACGGACGGATTAAAGTGACAGTAAAAAAAATCCGTTTTCCCCTTTGGGGTACGGATACCTAATCAGGAACAGGAAGCAGGAACAATTTCAGAACATATCTAACTCATATTATCCAATCCATCACAGACCAATAGAAAATCTTATAAAACATTCATCTTTAATTATATCACAGCATGAAATGCGCAAGCTATAAAAATAGAAAATAATCCTTTTATCTTTAACAAATCCGAATCAAATATCGCAGAGTCGACAGTAACGCCCAGAGGAAATTAAAGATTCTATCCGTTGCTAGAACTTAATCCCTCAGTAATAGTAAGCCAGAAAATTGCAAATTAAAAGACGAAGGCTCCTCTACAAAAGCGAACTCAGTAAACCTTGGTTAGAGTACAAATTCGCTTGGTTAAGGAATGTTTAAGGCTGCAGATAAAAACGCTGATTCCCCTGAACGTTCTGGATAGGTTCAATTAATTAAGGGTGCCTATACGGATATCCTTATCGAGAGGGTGCTGAAGGGTTTTACATTACTGATTGGGTTGAAGGGTATACAAGTATAAATTAATATGGAAAAAGCTCTTCTGGTTGCCTCTAGAATTAAAATTAATTTGATCACCGTCGCTTACCATCAGACAAGATTGAGGTCAAATGTGGGTTTAGTGGTAAATAATAAAAAACGGGCACAGAGCAGACGACCCTAACGAATGACGGAAGCAAGAGAAGCGTGCCAAGACAAAGACAGAGCTTCGTGGCGCTCCGATATCTCTGTCTACTCTGCAAGGGAATAGCGTGAAGGTATGTACATAGCGACATTGAAATTCGGAATTATGCCATATTGAGATGAGAACACAACTTAACAAGAGGAAGGAGGATCTTACATGACAGTGCGTCAATCTTACACCATACAAACCGTATAACACTAGCGATATACGAGTGTTTTCCTATAACACAGGGCGTTTCGTGGGCGATCGTGAAATTCCTAAATATGAAATCTTCATCTTTTTATTTTATACTTCACTATACTGATTTGCCACATTTTGTTTCTGATGGATCATCCGGTACGTTCTGAGGGTGCGTTGTTTGTCTGTTTCCAAACAGAAAGTTCTAGAAGCCAATGTTTGCTTCCAATAGCTTCAGAAATTCAGGATTCTAACTCAACGAGCTCCATTGCGCACGTAGTTGGAATAGAAATAAGTTTGACGTCATTCTGTGCAGATGCGGGTTCTGTCTATGATTCGAATAACTTTGCCCTTACTACAGAAATTGTTATAAAATATTTTTTAGGCAACTTTATGTAAGTTACTTAGTTTACTCTAGATCTCCTATGAGATGGTCGGACCAGATCAGGACGGCCATGGATGGGCTCTTATATGTGTGCACATGGAATGAAGCCTCGGCAGGGAGCTACTTGTCTTGGCTTTTAGGTCACGTTCGGGTCACATTCCGTTAAATAAGTTTTTGCATTTGGTGGGAAGAGCTGCATCACCGTTTTGTACCAACTGCAACAAAATTGAAGACCTCACTCACCTCCTAAGGGAGTGTGACCTGGTGAAAATTGAGAGGAAGAAATTTGGCCTCAATAGATTCCAAAATGGGAGGCTCAATATTATTTTGAGTCAGCCTTTATCTGATAATATGAAACATTTACTGTTGTTTGCTAAGCTGGCTCTCAAAGTGAGGGCTGACTCTAATAATACTTTAAGATCTGAATCTGAGCTTCCCTTCCCTTTTCTTAGTGACCCTAACGAGGCTGACATGGTCACCTTGTCATGTACCAAAGCCTCTAAACAGAGACTTTAAAAGGAAGGAAGCCGTCAGCGAGGAATGGCGACGTATTGTGAGGAGGGCCACAGCAACTGAAGTGACGACCACGACCACTCTGCCAAGATTCCTCCTATCTAAACCCTCAAGGTTAGCAGCGCATCGAAAAACCTCTAATATTATAGATTATTATTTTTATTATTTATATTTTATTATTCTTGTAAAGAGCATGTTTTTGAAAAAGCATAACCTTTTTATATCATTACTTTTTTATTTACAGCTTAATGTTTATCCGGCTAATAAAGACAAAATTTAAAAACAATAATGTTAAGTTTTGTCTATTTTTAATGGGTTATCATTCGTGAACATGAGAACACGTAGTAGTTGATGTTCTAAACTGCATCTGTACACAATACAGCTGGTGCAATGTCGTGCTATAAACTTTTTCTGCAAGTTTTGTTTAATTTGCCTTTCGTCTCGTTTCGAAATTCCGCGTCAGCTTGAATCAACATGTTTGGTTTTATTCGCTGCATTAAACAAATACGCGCACTGCTCGTTTTTGTTGTTTCTATTTGATGAATTTGTTTTAGAGAAATATCTCGTTATTAATTAACACTTAACTTCCCACACTCACACACCCACTCACCCTACACTACAAATGCACACCTAAATTATTACACACTCCCACACTACCTAACACACCCCCACTCTCACACATAAATTCTCTCTCTCTTAAATAATATCTTTCCTATTATCAGGTATATTCTAAATTCCTTTTGATTAATTTGTTCCAAATTCCTTTTAGGTATAGTATACTCGTATAGTTATACTAATGTAATGTTATAAATTGTCATATGCTTGCACGGAAAGTACGACGGAGTCCCGACTTCCAAGATACAGGTTTCGACCTCGTTTGTAAGTCGGAGGTCCTATTTTTGTGCCTTGTAATAACAAATATACATAAACGCTTATTTATATTATTTATTCTAGTTCACAGCTATAAAACTTTTCCATTATAAAATAAATTCTGTATCATTATTTAATTAATATTGGGTCTCAAATAATCTCAATATCGGAATATTAGAAGTACGATATTTATGTGACAAATATTGAATATTGCCCAACAACCGATATTGAGAGTATCCTGACTTACAAAAGTAAAAGTCTCTCATGCAAAAGCACTTCATCGCTTCATATCGTGGAACATAAAACTTCCACCACAGCGAAGTGCTGCCTTAATGAAGGGATCATAAAATCTGGAAGTGTTGAACAATGTTATCAATGTAAAGTATCGTGTAACACCTACCACCCTAAATTTTGTGTTGTTGGTAAAGACTGTGATGTAGAAGGAGATAATTTTAATATAATTACAAGTATTTTCATGGCAAACCCCGGTGACAAGGTGCGGATAGATTTGATACTTAGATTATAAAATCTTCATAATTTAATAAGTACGGTAGGTAAACAAATAATTTTGGACGAGTAATTTAATAACTGACTAACTAAACATAAAGTCTGATATATAAAAGCGTTTAATTCAACAAGTTAAACCACTAATTATCCGATTAAAAACCTAGATACGCGCGAAAAACAACCCTGCCTTTGCAGTCGCCTAAGTGGGTTAAAAGAGGCCAAAAATCAAAACGGAACACATTTTCATAAGCAATTTCATAAACACTTAAACACTCTGACACGTGACAGTCTTGGAGTGTAGTCGTTAGCTGGTCGGACCCCTGAGAGTATCCTTCCTTCCACCAAGGATTTCACAGAACAGTGGCGCCCATTTTAAAACGCCTCTCAAATTTCCGCAGGTATACTATATTTGAATTAGTATGCACAATTGAATAAGTTCTACATGGATAATAGGGATGATTTAATGAAGAAATATAAACGAAGAAGTCAGTGTACCAACAACCTACTTTAAGCAATGAATATTAACTTTAACAGCGGTTAGCGTTACACTTAATTGTTCGTAAAACAAAAGTTCTAGAGCTGATAACAGAGGGGGTGATTAACGCGCAACTTTGTGGCATCACGAATGTTATGAAGAAAATTATCCCACGGCGTTGGCGATTTTTCAATGACTACTGTTTTAAATACAAACTGGTTAGGCTAGCAAGTAGAAAGATCCATTTGATGTTGGTAAAAGATAAACGGTGATGCTGGTGCAGTATTGACGTCGTAAAGTCTCTTGTAAACCCTGACCACTGGTCATACAAAAGAATCTAAAAGTCTTGATTCCAAGTATAAGTATGAAGCATAGTATTGCAAAGCATAACTCTCACGTCCATAAAAGAATGAGAGCATGAGTTAATAGGATGTGTGAAAAAGCCTTAGCAATGGAATCGAGGAAACCAGAAGTTATTACAAGGTTGCGCAGCAAAAGGAAAATTACGAGTATTATGATTATTTCCAGAACCGCTATTGGTGTCAAAGCTTGTAAGTCTAATAGACACGCTGCCGTTGAACAGCTTCTAAGTAAGGCACCTTGTAATCTTGTGATCACTTACGACCAATTACGTGCTTCGTTAATTACAAGACAAGTCTTGTGAGTTATAGGCACGTCTATTGATTTCAAAGGAGCTTATATCCTTGACAAATATCTACCACGACATACTACGTCAAATTCGCAATAGGTAAGTCAGATTCGCACTAGGTCAGATTTGTATTTATTCAACATACATTTATTTTATACTGACGAGTCCACCAGTGGTGCTATATTTCATTTCTATCAAAGGGATTTGATAGGAGGTTACAATAGGTTACCTCAGTTATTCAAAATAAAGAACATCCCAAAAATTTCAGCGTAGACCTTAATAGAAGAGTAACTGAAGTAGTAACTAATACAATGATATAATAATTAAAATACATATAAATACATTAATTTAAAGAGAAGGACAGGGTATTCTAAAAAACTGTACTTATACGCAACTTCTAAAGAAATGGGGAAAGACCAAAGCAAAGGAAAAATAAAGGGTTTAGAATGACAATAATAAAATTATGAGCCTCTATACTATTTTATTTATATAATAGGTAGGCAGTATACTAGACAAATTGCATAGATGATCCAACTGATTGTAAGAAGCTACCAACGCCAATAAAATCAGTAAAACTAGAAGTATTGCAGAAAAATATACTTTCTCTCGTAATCTGAAAGAAGCGCTGCAGATCTAGGAACGAAGGTTTCTGTCAGTCAGTCAGTATATCACCGACGAAATATATTTGCCGACAAACTCCATGCATTTATTGGGATCACACAACTTGATGGCTCATAAAGTCCACAACCATGAAATGTTTAACAGCCTTTCCTATATTTTGAACTGGAAATGAGCAACACACAACGCACGGCCATTCGTTTTTGTAAAAGCAATAATATAGCAGCCGTGAGCTTAGCAGAGGTAGTTTACGATGCCGTATATTACGTGGCGAGTGTTGCCATGTAACCAATGACGTATGGTTTAGGTTATGAGATATCAGAGATTAAATTGGAAAAAGTTGTGGCGACCCACGCCGCGCCACTACACTTACTTCACTTAACTCGCCGACAGATGTCGTTGTTCGTCCCAAGCATACTTTACATTCGTGGAGTTCGTGTTTTCATACAAATATAGAACGCGCTATGGATATTTTCAATGAGACTTCGCATATATATTGAGTTCCAAACATCCATTGGTCGATGGAGCACTACTGGTCACCAGATACAGCACAACGCCTGATGGAAGGAAGACATTCCCTCTTCCTTTTCTCCTCTTGATATCAATTGACATAATATCATTCCATCTCCCAAATAGCCGTTCTTTCTATAAAGTGATAGATAAAAATAACTCATAAACGTATTCTTAAATAACCCCTTACTTTAGTTCGAGAAGACCCCATCTTAGTTAGATACTATAGTTTCGACAGACTGATAATCTTACAATTCTTCCAGTTTCATTTTATGAAATTGAAGTACACTAACTTTTTTCTGGTCATCAGATCTTCAAAGTTTCAGATGTCGGAAACTCACCATGAACCTGAACATTTGAGCTCAAATTCGTACCTAGCTATTACCGTTCCAGAGATCCCATCTGACATCAAAGATACTCCAAGAGCTTGGAAACCACTGGTCCAATTTTCATCAGACCTGGTTCAGAACACTCTCGACAAAATTCTCTATTAATTTAAAAAACCGAGTCCTAATTGGATCATCCGTTATGATTTCACTGACAAAAACATAAACAGACAAACGTGTCAAACTTATAACTAGACATAGAAGTTGTCGGGGCACGATCTGACATTTGCTAGGGAATGAATGCTGTTTTTTATCGACTTATCTAGATATCGATATATCACTGCTATTTATTGGGTAGGTACATATCACAATGTCCAAAATCAAAATGTCTTAGCCCAAAATATTCGTATTTAAAATAATAAGAAATGCCGACTATTCATAATTCCATAAATATTTAAAACCAAAAAGTTAACCCACCCAACCCCAAAATTCCGAATTAAAAAATACTTATCCACTAATAATGTTTATTTAAAACATTTCAGCGAGAAATTAAAAACGCTCAGGTAATTATATATTTTTAATGTTAGAAATTGAAGATGTCAGCTTTACAAACGTAACATTTTATTTCTTCTTTAAATTCTATTGAAAATGACAGCTTTACAAACGTAACATTTTATCGATAAGTATGCATTTATCGATAATGCTATCACTAGAAATATGACAATTTTGCCCCGACAACTTCTATGTCTACTTATAACACGCCACCTCCCTCGATCGGTCGGGAGTTAACAATGTAAATAATTTCCTTGCAACGCGAGATACATACAAGCTTTCTGTGCGAAACGCAGCATAGACTATAAATATTATGGTTAAACTAAACGCACACGTAAAATCTTCCCTCTTGTTCTGGCACATACAAACAAGGCATCGCTCTCTGTTTTTTGTGATCATCATAGGGAACAGTGCAAAGTTTTGTAATAAAAACTAAATAATTAATTTAAAATGAATGTTTAATTCGTTTCACTAAAATAAATGTAGCCATATCCTACACTTTCCGCTAACTGCTCCTGCTATAACTTAAACCACATACCGAATGAGGCAAACAATTTATCGTATTTTACAACTATCCTTCCCCCTCGTAACATGATTTTTCATTACTCTTAAATACCCCCGTGCCATAACTTCATAACGGTCTTAATGACACCGTTTTGCTCTAGCTAGACTCTAGACGGTAAATGGTGCTTTTTGTGTCCTTAAGTGTTAAGCTTTTATTAAAAGCTGCTCTTTTTAAAGGGAATTGAAGTTTTTATTCAGGATAAAAAGAGGAGTTTTTCAGCTTTTCATTCGAAATGAGTTACTAGGTTGAATAACTTTAAAACTATTGATATACATACAACTATAAAAACCTAGTGCAAACTCAGAATAAAGGAAGGAATTTAACACAAAATGCTCCTGTGGAGATTCCAAGTTAAGACTGTTTGTTTGTTTATTTGTAGTATCTTTATTGTACACCAAAAAATACACAGAAAATAAAAAAAAAAAAAATATGTACGAAAGCGGGCTTATCCCATAGGGATCTCTTCCGGCCAATCTTTGCAGTTTATGGTTTCAAGGACGACATAACTTTGGAAACGGCATTCGGGACTTTCTATGTAATTAAAAGTCTGAGGTACTTCTAGACGACCCATAAATTTAATATGACGTTTGTTCTGTATAGGTAGGACATTAAATACATGTAGTTGGAAAAATATAACGCATTACCATTACTACACTACACTACCTTTGGACAAAGACTTTTCGATTTTCTGTCACCCCGATTGTATAATATCCTGGAAAAGAGATTTAACACTTGTAATCTCTCCAAATATAAATGTAGAAGTATAATAAAAACCTGGCTCCTTGATATGAACTATGTGGAAACAGAAAAATTGCTGGCCATAACCAAATAAAATAAATAGGCATATCTAACCTACATAATAAACACACACGCACACTCACTTACACACAACCCACACACATTTTAATAGAACCACACTCTCATACACCCCAACATATCCTCCCATACTATCATAATATGATAATGTTATAGATATTAAGCACTAAAGAACTTTACCGACAGCAGCACACACAAAGAAGCAATTTAATATGGTGGACCGGAAGCAAATGATCCATACAGCACAGGGCAACCTATTGTAGGTATCAAATGCAAATATTTCACCCAGCCTAAAAACACTAGACACTAACTTATGAAATTGAATAAACTCTATATTTTACATAAATTTCATTAGTATCTTTATTTGTAAGTTAGTTTAAGGCGTTTTGTCATATTTGAAAATATAAAAAAACTTAATTACCAATTAGAGTAGACGAAGCGAAAGCCGCTTAAAAGGGCAACTGAGAATGGAATCATTAATTTATTCGGCGACTGCGGTTATCGTGACCGCAAGTAGAGAGTTAAACTTCAAAGATAGCTAATGTAATCCCTCAACATTAATGAAGGATTACTCAACTGTGAGTAATTAATCGTTTTACACGAATTAGGCTTAACAAAATGTTGAAATTCGTCAAAAATTTTACATAAATTGAGTGCTTCGTACATCGACATAGCTCATAAGGTTAGCAAGCTGAAGTGGCAGTGGGCCGGTCACATCTGTCGCAGAACCGACAACCGCTGGGGTAGACGAGTTCTGGAGTGGAGACCGCGTTTGGGCAAACGTAGTGTGGGCCCCCCTGATAGATGGAGCGATGATCTGCGCAAGGTGGCTGGCAGCGACTGGATGAGAAGAGCCGAAGATCGGGCCCAATGGCGCGCCCTGGGAGAGGCCTATGTCCAGCAGTGGACTAGAGTAGGCTACTGAAAGGCTGCTGATGAGTGTTCCGTAGTCGCAACTACTTTTCAGAGCGTCGATGGAGTCGTGCCTAGGACGTCGCACTCCCATGCGGGAGGTCCGAGTTCGAAACCATGCAATGTCATGAACCAATGAGTTAATCGGTTTTTTCGAAGGACTTACGCACATTTACCGACTGCTCTGACGGTGAAGGAAAACATCGTGAAGAAACCTGCACACTGAGATAACCAGTGTGTGAAATGGGGAAGGCAATGGCAAACCACCATATTAAATCTGCCACGAGAGTTGTTCTATTTGATTAATTCCTTAGAATGATCACGACCCTGAGCAATGAGGAATACGACTTAGAAGAAGAAAGGTCGCAACTAAGCGTGCTCCTCAACATTGCAAAAGTAAGATTGGGTTCTTTATACAGGACACCTATCTTGAGATTAAATACAAATACAGATATACTACATTGCACACCCGGGACAAAAACAAAACATGCAACATAAAGAGAGGTACAATTCAATGAGCAGAAGGCGGCTATCGCTTTAAGCTATATCTTCCAGGCAACCTTCAGGTGATGGAAAATCAAATGATACATAATGTACGGGTGCCAATAAAGAAACACAATAAAGGCCATTAAAAAAATATGTACGGGTGCAAAAGGCGTATGAAATAGATACTACCTTCAAATAAATAAATAATAATAATAAAGAATGCAAACCTTTGCAAGCTGCAATGCAGTAGTAATAATAGTAATCTAATATTACGTAAATACTATAATATATACAGAAATATAATACTTACAATATAATACTTAATATAAGGATCTGATTCGCGCTGTGGGGAGGCGAATTAAGGAGAGAGGAGGTGATCCGCGTGCCGGCCACTTTTTGGTACAGCGCATCTCCCTCGCCATTCAGCGAGGGAACGCCGCGAGTATTCTGGGTACTTTCGGCCAGGGGGCACTTCGCGGGGGGCTGTTTGACTGAAGTTATATTGTATAATTTTTGCCTAGTTATACTTAATATTATATATAATCAAAAAATATAATGCTGATTGTTTTCTATTCTATCCCAGTGTCACGCCTTATTACAAGTATTTTTTTTTAAATCGAAGACTGAAATAGTTATGATACGATCCAATTTTATATCTCTGATAATTATGGCCTTCATCAGTTCCGTTGGAGTCGAGAAATCCCTTGAGCCTTAATCGATAACCACTACAAAGTTGGTCAGATGTCAAGTTATGGTGGCTAATATGGGCAAACTGTTGGTTATTTATTTAGAAAATCTAAACTAGAATAACTAGAGCTAACTGAAAAATTGTTATTTTTCTTCCAGTAATGTGGATGTAATGTTCATAAATACAATCCAGTTAGGTTCTCTCAACTACTTTGCGCAGATCGTCGCTTCAACTCAGATGGGGACATATCCCAAACATTTAACAAGATTATAAAATTTCTCCAACCCATTTTTTTATATATATCTATCACAATACTTTTTCCAGTTAATTAGTAAAGCAACAAACGAGTTATACAGATAAACTTTTGACAGGGAACCCTGTCTTCCTATTCAGAACGGGCGGTAACGCAACGACGGGTGTCGAAACGAAAAATTGCAATCGGTCAACTGTAAATAGATACGGATTCCCTGTCCAAAAGTGTAGACACGATCAGAATCGTGCTTCGGAGTTTTTTTAATAAAGGAAGTAAGAAACAAAAGGATAGGTAGGATAAGGTACTGGGGGTTATTACTAAAGAGATTTAAGGAGTCGTCTCTCACTTTCCTGGTTAATGAAGAAAAATTCATCTAGGGACGTAGTGCAGGGCAAGCTTGTGGGGGCCTGGCTATTTTGTAGATTAAGGGTGTAAGGATGTTACCTCACCAACCCGACCGACGTTGATCAACGTTGACTCGTGGTTATACAAGTTTGTTACAGAGATCAGTCGATGTTGACTGACAGTTTCTTACTACACAACATCAATCTGCCCGATTGCTAGATTTTTATCGATTTGTCATTGATCCATCAATCGATTTCTGTCATCAGAAATGGGTCTCGCGTTGTCGATCGGTGGTCGATCCATAGTCGATACTGGTATCCGTCGATCAGTCAAAGCTACCACATAAATAGATCTACGTCGATCGACGTAGGTTGGGTGAGTGTTGTTTAATAATTCTTCTCCCCAATGTTCATAATTCTTCATATGTGTAGATATGGCATACCACTTTCTCTCTCTTCAATTCTTTGGACCCTACCTTTATTTATTTACACTTTATTGTACAACAATAGACTGTTAGGTATATAGATATTTATTTACAACTTAAAATTATTTATACACAAACAATTACAGAAACAAGAGCAATAGAAAAGAAATGTAGAAATAATTAATTTGATAATGTACACAAAAAAATAATTAAATGTAACTTATAAAATTTCTTAGATTAGGCCCGTGTGGTAGGGTACCGAGGATGCTGGCGGCGTTACCCCACTGGATCGCTATGCTGATCCTTTGGGCAAGATATCCTTGGGTCCCTCGTCGCATCGAACAAACGCTTGGACAGCTCTCGGAACAGTGACCAAGCTCCAGGGCCCCAAGGACCAAGGGTCTCTACACCAAATGCAACAAAGTTGTATTGGTTGCCGATGTCCCTGTATTTGTGGGCCTTAAGGCCCGCCCTCAGCCGCTTCAGCCGCCCCACCGGCCTTCCTACACGTACTCTACAATAGACTTAATAAAACAATTAAAATGAGACATTGTACAAAGAGTGAACTTATCTCTAAAAGACCTCTTACCTAAGACCTTTACTCCCTCCACACTTTTCTCAGTTTTCTTCGATTCCTTGTGGAGATCCATACCCCCCCGTTACTTTATCAAATTTTCTCAACCGTACCCCCACGTCTCCCAAGTCTGCGCCCTTGAACTCATTTAAGGTTCATCTTACGACCTCAAGAGAGGAATTTCATTAAATATTTTTTTTCTTTGATTAAACAGCGAGCAGCCTTAATAAATAAACAAACAAGCGTAAAATCGGCGAATTCTCAGATGTTTATGGCTTCATTTTCTTTTCAATATAATGTGCTAAGTAATTTGTATGCTGATGCTTAGGTATGATGCAACCGGACTCCCATGCGGGTGGTCCGGGTTCGTAACCGTGCAGTGCCATGTACCAATGAGTTTTTTATATTTTCGAAGACTTACGAACATTTACCGACTGCTCTAACGGTGAAGGCAAACATCGTGAGGAAACCTGCACACTGAGACGAAAGAAAGAAATTATTTCCAATAGCGCACACTTACAAACAATTAGGTACAGAAGTTAATATTAAACAAATATATTATAAAAATAAATAAACAATAGTAATTAAGATTGATGAAGGTGGTGTGCAGCACCGGAAAAAGGGGACTGCCTCAGCCTGTTGCCGTAGATGACCAGTGTGTAAAATGGGGTTGGCACAAAAGATCATCAAGGGTCGAAGTGTCGCTGGGTAAGGTTAGGTTAGTCAAAAGATAAGATAAGGTATGATGCAAAATAATATTATTCTATTTTTGGCAATCTAATTAATATCGTAGAAATCCAGGGTTTATGAGACTTCGTAATACCTTAGATGAAAAAATATTCTCTCCCAAACGCAGCGAACGCGTTCTGTTTACTTCACGTCTATATACTATTAATTACATAAGAATCTTAGTGAAATAGATATTTATAGAGTACCTTTAGAGTGAGTCATGAGCAAAATTGGAAGTAGAATAAAACCGTAATAGTAGGAGTTATTCAATCCGTAATGGTATCTTACCAAATCTTTTGGACCAATAATCGTTCTTTCACTTTAACAAAGTGTTTACGTTCAAAATTATGACGACAATGCCAGATTATGGTGTAAAAGGCTTTATACCATGCCAGATTATGGTGTAAAAGGGTCGTACTAGCGTTTTACGATTTTAATCTGAGCAGCGAATTCCATTCGTACGGATTTATACCGCGCCAATTAATTTGGTAAAATGTCTTTTATGGCCGCTGTAAACTTACATTACGGGAAGTAAGCGAAGTGAAGCGAACAGATCCCTCTTTTGTTTCATATGTTGCGGTAAAGTGAGGTTTTGGGTTAACTTTTGGTTCAAATTGTCAAAATGCTTCTAAATGATCATTGTACGTAATTACAGCTCTAATTAATTTGGTAAAATGTATCTTTTGTCGCTGTAGACTTACATTACGGGGAGTAAGCGAAGTGAAGCGAACAGATCCCTCTTTTGTTTCATATGTTGTGGTAAAGTGAGATTTTGGTTCAAATGGTAGAAATGCTACGTACGTAATCATAGCTCCAATGTCTTTTATGGTCACTGTCAGTTTTAAACCAAGTGATTTGTTTCATATGTTGCGATAAAGTGAGGTTTGGCTAAACATTTGGTTCAAATGATCAAAATACTTCTAAATCATTCTTCTTCTTCTTATATAAAGGGGCAACCTGACGTTGCGGCAGTCTCACCCGATTCTGTCCCCCGTCTTCTCCTCTTAAACTCCCGGTACGACGAACTACCGCTCCATTCCTTCAATTGTTCCATATCCTGGGTCTTTTTCCTTAAATTTTCCCTTCTCTAATAGATTTAATTAAATTGTTATGTCTGATTTGTGGCCAAGACAATTAGCTCTACGGTTTGCTGTGTGTGCATTATTTCCTTTTTCCGTCACCATAATGCCTATGCAAAAAATAAAATGCCATTCATGGCAGCTGTAAACAAGATTTGGGCAAAATATTCGCTTTTATTTTTTCGATAAGTACTTACTTACCTAAGTATTATATTTCTGATCAATATTTGATTTATTCCAAGAATAAGTCGTGGTAGATTCTTATGTGAAGGATCGCCTGGGGTGGTACCACCCTCTTATCTATTTCTGCCGTGAAGCAGAATGCTTGCATTCCAGCGTAATTTCCGGCACGTGAGGCAATCCATCTTAGTCCTCAAGGTTAGCAGCGCATCAAAAACCCTCTAATATTAATATAGTGAGGTGACTATGGGTGACGGTGACCACATAACATCAGGTGGCCCGTTTGCTCATCTTTTCTCCTTGCTTGCTTGCTTATCGTATGGTTAGTGGCCAACCTATTTGTCAAGAATTGTTCAGGCCGCCCGTAGGCCTCTGACATGGCTTAATGACTGCTGACGAACGACAACAACCGGGACCGACTGCTTAACGTGCTTTCCGAGGCACGGAGCAGCTCAGATGAAATATGCCACTAGCGGTCACCCATCCAGGTACCGACCGCGCCAACGTCGCTTAACCTGCACGATCACTTTCAGACCGTGCTCGCAACTAGGACACGAGCTCCGGTGAATGATGATGAAGAAAAGGTAGCGACTGGATGAGAAGAGCCGAAGATCGGGCTCAATGGCGCGCCCTGGGAGAGGCCTATGTTCTCCTTATTTAATAAATAAAAAATAGACTAAAGATTGCTTCTAGCTCAAATTTTATGTAATCTCTACCTATACCTATTTTTTGTTTCAAGGTTCAAGGAAATTGATAAAATATTTATTGCAATACTCGGGTGACACAATTTGACAGCAAATAGATCTCGCCTGAGGGACTCGCTCGAGAATTCCCGAATACTTACAATTTACGGGGTGAGATTGAAAACATGTCGGAGCTTCAACAGACGATGTACCCAATAAGTTGCCTCAGAAAGAGATTTCCATAATACGTATCGTTGTCTATGTTTTTTTCTCTTCTTACTACGATTCCCAGCTACGTGAACCTAATAAGGTGCTTTTGATTTAAGTGAATCTACGAGCTCCTCAAAATACTTACCAGTATTATCCCAAAACACCTGTGATTTAGGCAAAACTATATAACTAATAAACTAATAAGTACTTATTATTATATATATAATGTATTTGCTATGTATTTCATTATTATCCAATGTAAATTGTGTGTAAGTACCTAAAATTGTTTTTTCCCTTCTGTTTCCATTTACATTATTTCATCTTTATCTCATTTTGTATGTACCGCATTGCGATGACAAGCAAGTTTAATATCCGCTAAGGATGCTGCGACACGATTCGGTGGACCTCGACACGGGCTAGCCTGGCGAGGTCCTCCCACTCTCTAACAGCTTGCAACGCTTCTACTTCAAATACATTACAATGTAATTTTAATGCTTATTATTTACTTGGTTTTAGTATTACGTACTATTGTATATAACTTGTGTTTGAATAAATAAATACAAATAAATGTTACATAGTTTATTTATTTTCATGTCTCCTGTGTTAATTATAGGCACCTCACCTCTATTCTAAGGTTTGCTATAGAATTTTTTGAACACTAAAACGAGTTTAATATAATGTGAAGGGGCCAGCTCTTTTTAAAGGACATCGTGAACGCTCCGCTAGTCACTGGGCTCTGCCTAATCGTATTACACATGGTTAATTATGCACGTCCTTTTATACTTAGGTATATGTCACAGGTGTAAGCGATAGCGATTATATTACCCATTACTTTTTTGTTGCACCATCATGCATCGAAATGCATTGTAAAAAAATTAATTCGTGGAATCTAGGGACCGAAAGCGATTACCTAATCTATTTTGCAGCACATGCAAATATGAATGCAAAACGCATGTTTTTAAGATATAATTTACAATAAACAACTTATGTATATATTTTGTTATTTATTGGAAATCCGAATCTAGAAAACAGTAAAAAAAAAAAGCCGTAACCTTTCTGGGGTCAGTTCTGTTCTAATGTATCGCGATCGCACTTGTCGTTTTTTACACTTTTCTAGATTAAAACATGCTGAATATTTCCATACAAATAAGTACAGTACGTGAGCTTTTATTCCCACCACCCAAACCCTCTAGTAGTAAGCGCCGCCGCTTACTCCACTAACGGTTTACCGACATCCCGTCGACGACGTCGGCCTAGACACGTCCTAGACGACCCCGACGACGCCATCAGGATCTCCATCGCGGAATCCACTCCTTATAGTAGTTTTTAAGTCCTCCTCCAGGCTGGAGCGCACTTAGCGCTCGCCCCAAAAACCCCGGTGAAGCTGTAAAGGTCATTAGGACTAACAGCAATTGTCAGTTCGGAAAAAAAAGGTGGGCTTTTAGTTAAACATTCGGGTATCGGGTAAAATCGGTCTCTGTCTCTGTCTAAAACATTCGCGATAACCGAAGCATACCGAAGTTTTCAAGGCCTGAATATTTAACTAAAAGCTCACGCACTGAACACATTAGCTGTCACCATTTGGCCTCCAGTTACACTAGCAACATTCGCCAATTTCTCCCGCTGCGGCAGCGGGAGAAATTGGCGAATATTGTCTGCGATTCTCAACTGGACACCGCATGGCCGGTCAATCCGGTCCGGGGCCGGTGTTTCGGTGAGAGATGGCGTTAAGGTCGCAGGTGCATTATCGCCGGCCACTGCGCCGGCGACGGGTGCAGTTATTGAGTCACGGGCGCCGGGAGCAGTCGTCTTGGGCACCTCCAGCGCAGGCGGGGTGCGTACTTACTTACTCCGCTAGCGCAGCGACCCGAAGTGGATCTGTTATATATTAAAGAGCGCCATCTATTTGATTATCAAAATAAATTGTGCACGGGATAACGAACTAAAATCGCTACCGCCTGTGACTCACCTTGGAGGATTATAACGGTTAGGACAGAGATTATCAAGGGATACAGGGAATCGGGGAATTAATTATGAGAAAAACGTTGAGTACCTTATTTGGGATTAATGGTTTTTGGTAATGGTGTGGTTTAGGGACCCATAACCCTGGGTCCTTTGAGGATGCTGAATTCAACGGCCATTTTGATTATAAACTTTTGTTACACTAAGTGAACTCATTTTAATCCTTCAGGTTCATAATGGTCTATTATAAAACGACGGGTTCCTAAAATTATCACACTTCCAATAAAGACCGCTTCCCAGAATGACCGCTTTCTAAAATGACCGGTTCCTAAAATGATCGCTTCCTATAATTTCCATATTTTTACTTTCAAACGCCTTCTTTTTCAGACATCGACATTTTTGATTCGGTATTACTCAACTACCTTATAGATACACTGATACTGACATCTTGTATAAAGTTACAATTTCCCATCAAACTAGTATCAACATGCTACCGTAAACATTGTCAGCACGTCACCGATAATACTGTTTGCTCGTTACAAAGCCGAATGTATTACGTGACGTCACTACCATGTCGTGTCGTCATGTCGCATGTCACGGCTTGTCAATACATTGATCATGAAGGTAGGAACGAGGTTATGTTGAACGTTCTTATTGTCGTGGCGTGTTCGGCCTATTTTATTGTTTAACAACGGTTTACAGTGGTATTTTTTTCGTAAAACTAGTGTTCTTTCTAGTTTAAAATTCGTTCGTGATAAGTGAACGTTAATAAGACAGTGAAATGGGAGTGAAAAATTAAAGATGGTGTGAAATCGGCAACCTAACCTACAATTGCACTTGGAATGAAAGACATTCCTAATGCACACGACTCTCCCATAATCTCGACGTTGGTAAACTGTTTTTTTCAAAACAGACGCCAACGTTCGAGTGATTTTCAAGATTCTAACACGGTCATTGGCCAAATTGCAGAGTGTAAATCACTAGCAAAGGCCATTCATTAAAGAAAAAAAGTGGATACAAAAGGGTATTATAGCCTTTGTCCACTGTACCTTACTTGGTATCAGCAAAATATAGTAGTTTAGGGATTCTGGTGAACCATAGTGTCTGTGTCATTCCCCTACGGGATTCTGATGAACCGGTGAGTTCAGGTGTATCCCCCAGGGGATCTTGTTTGGGGGTATTGTAAATAACTAGCAACACTGATTGTTTTTTTTATTTCTTACTTGACGTCTGCTGTCATCCATCCATCCACCGATCTTCGTTCGCTACGCTCAATATACGCCGGCCACTAATTAAATACTTAGTTTCATTTGTCCCAGATATTTATCCATAATATCAGTTTATTTTATTAGGGGGTCCTAATGACCGCCTTCCCAACATTAGTACTGATGGCAGCGAGTTACCTCAAATCTGAGATTCCTAATGTAATGTACTTATGTGATGTTAATGTAATGTCTCTTCCTGTCAAGACCTCCGGCACTAAATGTCCAAAAGGGTGCCTAGTAGCGCCCTCTCCTCTAAACTGATGATAAGTCACGGATTTGGACATGGTTTGTGACGCGCTATGTGAGGACATGTGATGACGTAATGTCAATTGTATGAAAGGGAAAAGGGAAGATCTTCCACCAGGCGGGGTGTTGTGTCTGGTGACCAGATGTCCTGGTCCAACTATGGATGTATGGAATTCGTATATATACGAAGTCCCAGGAAAATTTCGATAGCGCGTTCTACACCGATGTGAGTAGGTATTATAGTCGTAGTGGCGCGTCGTACGTCGCCACAGTTTGGACAAATAAATGAAGGAACATATAATTTTGACAAGATTCATACATTTGACATTTCAATGGCCGACTTAATGTATCAGTAATCAACTGGCAAATTGCGGTTTCTATATAAAACTTCTCTATAGCGAGCAATCTATTACATATAGGATGAATTTCAAAATATTTGGTGGTATAATTAGTCAACATTCCCTAATATACTCGTAACTTCAAAATATTGAAGGTAAAACAAACGCCCTCACTCGGCGACTCTAATGAGGGAAATAAATCTTACTGATTACCCAATCACATTCCAATGGCAAGCAGCGGTGGGATGCGATTCAACACGAACCATCACGTTGTTCAAATTCTTTAGCGAGCTGCAGCGTTCGGGAATCAGGTCATTAGTTCCTTGTTCTACATGCCTTCGAAATTCAGATAAGTTATAATATAAAATGGGAGTAACAATCTGTTAATTGTAGTGAAATGGAAAATAGTAGGTTTATCTTTTTATCTTTATTTGCATCATACTAGTAACATGGGAAATATTATATTACTGCAGAGGCCAGGAAATTAGTCATTCGCAGACGCTGAGTGAGCATTTTGAAATATATATCGGCTGGGTACAGCCTAAGATGAAAGCTCCAAGACCAATACCAATGGATATTTCCGCCGAGGTTTGTATAGTACTTTTCTCAAATAATGCGAGGAAATCGAAAAAAAGTTGTTAATTTCAAATACATACTCAATACTTATTCCAAGCTGAACTACTGGGAAATACGAACGTATTAAGCACTTTTCCGAGCATATTTGATAAAATGAAATATCTTCCACCAAGCGAGTTGATGTGACTGGTTATCAGTTGTTCTGGTCCACCAGAGGGTAGTCGGAACTCTTAAATACGAGATACCATTGAAATTATCATAGCGCGTTCTGTGTTAGGTATGGAGGTTAGGCTTCTTGTATGTAGAGTATTCGAACGAGATGAGTAGCGACATCTGTTGGCGAGTTACGTAATCCAATCGGAGTGGTACTTTGTAAGTCGTAAGCCCGGGTAAAGAGGGCAACTTCAAGGCTCTTACCTGCCCCGTAAAGAAGCAGATGACCCCGTCAGTCAGTCGTACATCGATTCATTATTTTAAACGGGTAGTAAAACAATCAATATTTGTTTAAACCTCATTAAATTTAACGACATAACTTTGAGAAAAAATTTTTTTCATTTTATAATGCAAGTTAAATTACAAATAATGGGTTTGTTTTCTATAATACGAGTAGGTAAGTACTTAGGCTTATGATGAATTTTGAATGTATCATAAATCTAAGTAAGTCTTACTTACATAGAAACCAAATCTCGAGTTAAACCACAAAGGTTGTTCTATCTCAATTAATATTATTGAGATAATACCTTGGTACAAGTCTACTCCCAGACGACGAATTTAGCCCGCGGGCTTGTCTAGATTTCTGTTTCGCTACCTTGAGTCTAGGGCAGATAAAATCTGTTACGGGACTTAGCTGTTTAGCTTTGTTTTTTCAACCTATTCAGTAGTAACTTGAATGAAAAGTCTAAGGGAAAGAAATGTAAAGGTGCAAAGTTATGATAAGTTTCCATATACATATTCTATTCGTACTTTTTAAATATTTTACTAATATTATTTATTTATAGACAGACAACATATATTCTGATGCATCAATGTCATCATAGTGTTGGTAATAAAATAAGTTGTAATTTAAGTTCTTAGTTTCACAACAATTTTCACACATATTCAGTCATTTTTTTTATTTTTTTGGAATATTTTTACTAATACTTCAGTCATGCTGTTACATGTAGTGAAGATCGAGTCTTCACTACATGTATCCAGCTACAACGCTACTGTACTAGTACCATCTAAGTATTTTTGATTATTGTTACAATGTTCTCAAAATACTTTACTTACTACTTACTTGAAGGTTTCATGCAAATACTGATTAAATGATAGATAATGTTAAATGTTCTATAGTGTATTCTTTTTATATTGGCGACAATAAAACAGCATGAGTGAAGTATTAGTAAAAATACTCCAAAAAAATAAAAAAAATGACTGAATATGTGTGAAAACTGTTGTGAAACTTCTTCTTCTTCAATTTAAGAGCTATGCTCTTGTCGGCCTTTTCCTTGACCTCCTTATACGACGCAACGCCAGCCTTCTCTTTGATTTGATCGAAGTAGCTTATCCTCGGTATTCCTCTTCCCTGCTTGCCTTCAACTTTTCCTTCTATAAGGTTTCTTATGTATTCGTCGTGTCGTATAAGGTGGCCCACCATATTTCCCCTTCTATTTTCAATAGCCTTTAAGATGTTTCTCTTTTCTTTTACTCTCTTCAGTACCTCTTCAAGAAACTAAGAACTTAAATTACAACTTATTTTATTACCAACACTATGATGACATTGATGCATCAGAATATATGTTGTCTGTCTATAAATAAATAATAATAGTAAAATATTCAAAAAGTACGTTACATAAGTACAAACATACAAATGTACACACCCTTTCACTCTCTTCCAATAAACACATTTCCAATAAACACATCCATATACACACACACCAAAACTTATTTCTCCCTATAAGCATTATTTTAAAATAGGAAATCTGTAATTGGCGGTATGTTTTATAAAAGGACATTTTTATTTTTAAATTTAAGTGCTGTGGATTTTGTAATAAATAAAAAATAAAATAAACCTTTTAAAAATTGTAGTATATTTTTGAATTGGCGACAGTACAACAAAACGATTGCCCTGATCGTTATAATATTTCGGAAAAATATTGCATGAATTCGACATGTGTTAAATCTTTTATGGAAACCAAGTCGTAACATTGAACCTTAATATTAGCTTTAGAAAGTTAAGATTTTGACTCTCTGATTATTCTTTACTTCAAACTTTGAAACCTATGATACAGGGTGGACCAAAAGTCCGTTAACATTTGAATAGGTCGCTGCGTCGGCGCGGGCGGGGTATTGGCGCGGGGGGTGTTACTACAAGCGAGAGCTACTAATAGGGATTTAGTACCATGGCGTCATTCAGCGGAGCGCAACGCGCATTTTGCGTACGCGAGTACTATCGAAACAACGATTCTACGACCGAAGCTAAACGGAAATTTTGTAATCATTACAATATACGGAACAGAAATCAAGCACCAACAATTCAAACGATTAAAAAATGGGTACAGAAGTTCGAAACAACAGGTTCAACTTTAAGTCAACCACGATCCGGCCGACCTAGGACATCGCGCGATCCAGTAAACATAGAGCGTGTACGAGCGTCTGTTCGAGAACAACCTGGTCTCTCTACTCGAAAGCGGTCTAGTGCTTTAGATGTGCCCAGAACATCTCTAAATCGCATTCTACACAAAGATTTACATTTACATCCTTACAAAATTCAAATTGTACAGGCTTTAAAGCCAAATGACCCTGCTCAGAGACTGCAGTTTGCTAACGAAGTGCTTGAGAGGTTTACGAGCTTCAATAACATCTTTTTCTCAGACGAGGCACACTTCCACCTAAATGGACATGTCAATCGACAAAATTGCAGATACTGGAGTGACACTAACCCGGACTTGAAGCACCAAAAACCTTTACACTCGCCCAAGGTTACTGTATGGGCCGCATTGTCAGCCAGCGGAATCATTGGTCCATATTTTTATGAAGATCAGAGAAACCGCGCCGTCACCGTTAATACAGAGCGATACATTGTGATGCTACAGAATTTTTTTGCTCCAGCATTACATGACTTCTCAGGCTTTAATCGAAGCTCTTGGTTCCAACAAGATGGGGCAACATGTCACACCTCCAATGACTCTATAGCAGCACTTCGTGAAATTTTTGGCCAAAAAGTCATATCCAAAAGAGGTGACATTCACTGGCCACCCCGCAGCCCGGATTTAACTCCAATGGACTTTTACCTTTGGGGATATCTCAAAAGTAAAGTTTACATCAGCAACCCAGTGTCTATTGAGGAATTAAAAGAAAATATACGCGAGGAAATGCAGAACATTTCACCAACCACTTGTCGGGCGGTCATGCAAAATTTCCGTTCCCGGTTACAGGTGTGCCAGGATGAACAAGGGTCACATTTGAATGATGTTATTTTTAAAAAGTGAAATCCTAATTTGTCTACTTTATTATTAAATAAACAGTTTTTCACTAAAGTAGCATTTGTATTTTTTATAACCATTTTAAATGTTAACGGACTTTTGGTCCACCCTGTATTTCGTTCTATATTTCAGGACATCAGCATAAATCTGTCCAAAGTTCTCTTTCAAAGTCATTTTTTCTAACAAAATTTTACTAGGTATAATCCTAAACAAAAAACTTTAACCCAAAAATCTTAAAACCGATTTTTAACTTCCAGATAATTACAGTTTTAAGTCAGCGATTTCTCGAAACAGCGATCAAACTGTTCAGCTATAATTATCGAGTGCTGACTCAGCTCGGGGTAGTAGTGTAGTGATTGAGAACTTGTGTCTTCGTATGAGGCTGGATGGTCCTATAATGGGCCATAAACATAATATTTGGCAATAAATGTATTTCTATTCCAAAAACAAATAGATAAAAAAAAGTTAGCCCAGGATCGAGCGGTTTGATAAATTTAGTTTCTTATCGTGTTATAATAGGTTTATTAAAATAACTAAAACTAAAATCTTGTGCCTAAGCTAAAATCTAAATGGCAATCCGTTCAACCAATCAGTCCCGATCAGGATTAATGTTCCTCATCACTCTCATCGGATCTGATTAGATCAGGACGATGCAGCCTTCAACCCTTTACTTCCCAAACGCCCCAACTCCATCTAACCACTCTGCACTTACACCCTTTTCTAAATGACTCAAATCTGAGTGAGTATATCGACAAGTAAACAGAAAAAGGCCTATGTTCTTTGAGAGGTTTGAGAGAGTTAGGACCTTTCCGCAGTAAAGGCGGAACTTATTAATGATCGTGCTACAACTCCTTGGTAACTCGTTACTGGGGCAATAAATAAGGCACCAACTGCCTTAGAGAACCTCTTTCAATCTTTACTGTTGGATTGCTATTAATGCCTTTTTAGGGATCCGTACCTCAAACGGGAAAACGGAACCCTAGCTAGCTACTACGTCTGTCCGTCCGTCTGTCACGTGGGCCTAGCACCTAAACGGAATGAGATGCTGACTTAAAAATTTCACATAAGTAATAAAAATAAAAGTTCATTTAAAAAAGTCATTAAATGTTTGGGTGGGGTTGTTTAGAGCTCGTTAAGTAGGGGATGATTTTTATAGAGAAATAACGACATAAGCGCCTGTCAAAGTTGTCAATTTAAACCACTTTTTTACCAAGTCTATCTCATTAACGGTACTATCTAAGAACTAGTAAATTGACTAAGATATTTGTCCATATGTTAGACTAAATTCTTATAGTTCATCATCATCATCAGCAGCCTATATTGTCCCCACTGTTGGGGCACAGGCCTATAGTTATAAATATAGTTAGTTATAGTTCATACCCAAACCCAAATCTATAACTTGAAGCCCGTGGTACTTTGTAAAGGACTAATCGATGCCTTTAGCGATCTTAGGAATTGATACTATGTATAGGACCTTGAGCGTTTCCAAGTTGAAAATCTCTGATTCTTACGAGGATATCAAATAAAATCAAAATGTTTTTATTGTAAGTACCTTATAGTAAATTTTTTGAACGTCATTTTTTTTATTCTACGACTACTCTATATATGAGAATATCTATGACAAATATCCTAGTCAGATTAAAATACTAAAACTTGATACATGTATAATAGTTGTACGAGTAAGTTGTGTGTAAGCAAAACAAGCAAAAGTTATTCTGCAAAAAACTTTCAAATAGATCTTATACTACATACATATATACACACTTGCACCGGTGCGTTCCACTGGAGATCCCGGAGCCCTTCGACATGCACGAGGCCGGCCATCGAGGGGGTTTTAGTGAGTAAAAATCTCACATAACCCAGTCTCTCCCCCAGGAGGCTGGGTATCTTTCGAAGATTTCCCCCCGTTAACAAAAAAAAGTACCTAGTACTTATTAATTCTGTGCTTATACTAGTACGGAATCCTATAGACAGACCGAGGTCCGACTCGCACTTGGCCAGTTTTTTTCTTATTTCAGTGCAGTAATGAGCGTCTGTGAACAAATCTTGGAGTTAGTTAGTTCTTCTGTTTGCTGCAGACCATAAGGAGCTTACTGTACCAGAGAAAAACTTCTTACGGAGTATTTTATTTAAGGAATTCTTGCGTTTAAGTTTACATTATTAATTAGTTTAGTTGAGAAACTGTACTTACTACTGTTTGCAAAATAACCATAATGCAAATCAAATCAAGCTGTTTGCCTTAGTCTATGAGTGAAGGCAACAAGGTGCGGTTGTAGGGGTGCGGGGAAATGAGTGTGCTGATGATCTGGCTAAAAAGGGCTCAAAAACCGTTTTTACGGGGCCTGAGCCTTTTGTTGGACTCTCATTGAGCACCATCAAAACAGCAATTAAGGCTAAAACCAAGGACCTGCATATGGTGCAGTGGTAAAAAACGACCAACTTAAAACACTCTAAGAGGTTCATTGGAAATGGTGGCACGACTGGGTGTAGAAATAATTACAACCATAACAGGAGTCTCACCCGTCTCTTTGTAGGGGCGTTCACAGGCTATTTTGGCACTAAGAGCCTCCTACACAAGATGAGACTGGCAGACAATCCCACCTGTAGAGCCTGTGGTGACACCGTTGAGTCAATGGAACACTTGCTGTGCGAATGTGACTCGTTGGCTGGAAAGCGTATGAGTCTTCTGGGGGTCGCCTACCCGAAACCAGAGGACTATAGGCTCCTTCCTGTAAGCTGTATAGCATCCTTGATGCAAAGCATCTTTAAGGAACAGGAAGGAGACTAAGGTGAGCACAAAAGATCCTTGAGGGTCGAATTGCCGCTGGGGTTGTCCCTGGCCCCTTGTCATAGGATAAGTTAAGATAAGATAGTCTACGAGTATTTATAAAAATGCAATAAATTGGCTTTCCGTTAGTTTTCACACAAATTGGGCAACATTGTTCAGTGTAAGACATATCAAGCTATACTCTGTGGAATCCTGTCTTAATAAGTTTTTATTACGATTCCTTTACATTCGTATGAATGCAGAACAAACAAAACCACAGCTCTCTTCTCGCAAATATCCATTCTGATGAAATAACATCGTCATCGGCAGCCCTGTTGAGTCTAGTTGAAAATAAGTCATAGGCCTCCCATAATTCTCGCCATCTGATTCTGCTGGTAGTATTACGACTGCACTGTTTTCCGACTGCTTTCTGAATGTCGTCAAATCATTGCGCTCTTGGTCTACCAGGTCTTCGGCTTTCGGTCCGAGGCCGCCACTCGAAATTTACTGCATCAACAGCCTACTCTAGTTCACTGCTGGACATAGGCCTCTCCCAGGGCGCACTATTGAGCCCGATCCTCGGCTCTTCTCATCCAGTCGCTGCCAGCCACCTTGCGCAGATCGTCGCTCCATCTAGGAGGTGGCTGTCCCACATTACGTTTGCCCAAACGCGGTCTCCACGCCAGAACTCGTCTACCCCAGCGGTTGTCGGTTCTGCGACAGATGTGACCGGCCCACTGCCACTTCAGCTTGCTAATCTTATGAGCTGTCGATAACTTTTGTTCGAAATATACTTACTTACTTAAAATTATAAACCCTTGACTCCCCGAATATGATAATAAAATTCCCCTATGTGACATTAATGAGCACATCAACATCCCCTCTGTTTTACGTCCGGACGTATAAAACGAAAAGTTTGTCTTTCTGTTCATGTGTCCATTACTCAGCCAATTCTGCATGTCACAACGAATTTTGGACGTAATAAAGCGCTCAAAAATAAAAATATTCCTATTGATCAACTGTAAGGTCGCCGACATTTTTATGTTACACGAATTTTTGCAAAATTAATTTGTATTGACAAGAAAATGAACAATCGGTCACGAATAAAAGACAAACGATCAAATTCTCAATCATGATCCTGTTCGGGTCAAAATTTTAAGCATCTGCATCTCTATTTGCCGATCGCACAGTACATTGTCTTTTAGTAATTTTTAAATTTGGAAGTAAAAAGTCAGACAAAGTGACATATTTCGTATCGTAATCAGGCATGTTTCGTAATAATAATACTTACTTAACAATTTTTTTAAATAGGTACTTATATGTAAGTTTCAATATTGCATTAGGATAGAAATTTGTTTAAATAAAATGTATTTATTTCACTATAGATACCTCAAATACAAATATTTATTAGTTTGTAAGAATATGGGTACATTTTAGGTGGTACATACATTAGCATAGTTTTAGTTCCTTGAATATTCTGCCCATAGCTGGCGTGCAAACATTGAGTAGCAATATTAAGTACTTTTGCAATATAAAAATGTTACAAAGCTAAGTAAATTAAAAATCGTAATTAAATTCGCAAAGGGTCAGTCGCGATCGGTAATTGACAGTCCGCGATTGCTACAGGTGATTGCTATTGGTCCATACTTTATTGTTTGTTTATTCTTTCGCATCCATTCAATGAGCGAGTTTTCAGTTTCCTGATTAGGTACAACAATCTAAATCCAATCATAACTCATTTAGGAAGTCTGAATTTAGGACAGTGTAAAAAGCGTTTGAGGGATAAAATGACAAAGCTATACATTTTATTAACTTACACGCATCCCCAAGCGATGAAAAAAGTCATAAAATGTTACATTAATATTACAATAAAAACATACTCGTACATATTCCGTGCATTATTTTAATAGTCAACCTTAATGTACCACACATAAGATAATATATGTAATGTACATTCACATTTAGGGTTACAACATACGAGTATTCTCTAGGGTTACATTTATGTTCCGGTCACTTTATTGATATGGAGTGGAGAGGTTGGATAATGTCCTTGTTTGGTAAAATGATAGATGGCCAAATAAATGAAGTGGTTAATAAAGTGAAAGTAGATAAAATAAATTAGAGATGTTAGAAAGCAAAAAAATATGTAATTAAGTCTCATGGTGGGAAAGGGTGAACTGAATAGAAGAAGTACCTAACCATGTTCCAGGACTTTATTAATATATTAATTTAAAATATTAAAATACCATAGGTATTTAATACTATTCTTTGACCACTGATAGATCCCGAAAAAAATTTGGGCTATGAAAATCAGTTTCATCAATTACAGTAAAAAAAAACGGTCAAGGATCGAGTCTCGCGTCCTATAGGGATCTTACAATTCTGTGTCTAACGGGTTTGAACACCCAAGTAAGTATTAATGTTGACATGAATTCAAATGAATGTCTTATGTTAGATTGGGGGGGGGGGGGGGGGGGGGGGGGTCATCCAAGAACAAATGTGTAACGAAAAATATGTACTTTCGAGAGCTTCGTATAACGGAACTTTAAAAGATAGAAAAATAATACTTATACCATTGTAAATATCGGTCTGACGACAACAAAAAGATATTTGCTCGACCTCCCCACGGGTCACTCTGATGACGTCATAAGCCGCGCAAGTGAACACCGAAAATGGGGTGTTGCGCGGTTACCGCTCAGTATAAAGTGAACTAGCGTCGAAACTACTCGACGGATTTGGACCAATGAAACTGTATTTTAAAGAACAGACTATAAGCTATGGCTTTATGTTACGAAAATGCAAGGTCGAAAGAAAAAAGGCTAAAATAAATTTTTTTATCCCGTTTGCGTCCGACCAAAACCACTTTCGATAGCGAGAGGGGAACGTGTCTTTCGTTTAAGAAAGAAAGAAGCCCAGAAAAATGACACCGGCTCGAACCAGGTTGACCAAGATGGTGAGCGCAAAATTTGAATCCATGAAATAATAAAAGGTACTACCCACCCCCATTTTTCTTTTTTTTCACCTCCAAAACCTTTTCCAAACACCATCGTCACGTAGTATGTGAGTAGGTGTGTAGGCACACGCAATAAATACACACAAACGTATTATAACAAGTTTAAAAGCTAACCGGGAGCATTAGGCGTGTTAACAAAAGACGCGTTTACGGCTTCAAGAGTGGAAAACCGTGTTCGGCGCGCGAACGCCACACGCCGCCATTTTCGCGGCCCCACGAGACGTTTTATAGCCCGGTGATGCTTTTTGTTTTTCTTTTTTTAGGCATGACTACGCGTGACGGCCTGAAATGGGCGAATGAGAGTATTGAGACCGTATTTTATGAGGAGATGGGATATCTACTTGGAGACCTGGTACAATATTTAGGATCCTCATTGTCATTGGGTCTGGGATGTAGAGAAAATAGAGGCAATAAGTCTAAGGAAATTAAAAAAATTCAAAGTCAATTTCGTTTATCGTATGGTGGAATATGGCCCGTACGTAACTCCTATGTGTAGGGAAGCATTTACCAAACAATTTTTATATCTAATTTACATTGAATTTATTTTGTGACCATCATTCTACAGAGACGAATTATAATGTAACATTTTGTACCTATATTACTAATTCTGTAGAATGAAATAAATGATTCTAATTGGGGATATTAAAATAAGTCATCTATTAAACAACAGGATATGACAATCAGTATAAAATTCAACAAACCAAACAAACAAACAAAACATCAAACAAACAGACATCATTATCATCAAACTTAATTTCTTTTGTATATTTTTTTTAAATAATTGTTTGTTGTGTGCGCATTGGAAATAAATTCTTTCTTTCTTCTTTCTTTCTTTCTTCTTTCTTTCTTTCTTCTTTCTTTCTTTCTTCTTTCTTTCTTTCTTCTTTCTTTCTTTCAACAAAAAAATCGTTAGAATACGAATCGAATCGAGTCAAAAAAATTACAACTGATGTCCAATGAGCGAATTTTGATAGCTGTGCTGACCAAAAAGTATATCAGATCTAAGGTAATATTGTTATGTCCTAACGCTAATAATATAGAGGGCCTTTGAAAACAAGCTGATGAGTGGAATTATGAGTCAAAGAATTCTATAAACAATTTCAATATTTATTGATCAGTTTACTTGAGGTACATTTTGGAGGAACCGTTATGCCATGCAGAAGGGAACCAATAAAAATTACTCGTGTAGCAGTAAGATTAAGAAATTGTCGAATAAATCTCCACAGACTAATTTATTGGCGTGGGAGGGAAGGGAATTCGCCAGGGCTAAAGAAAATCGCGCGAAATTGATCAATTCCACAAATTCCTCAATGGATAACCACTGAAGCGTATTTTCAAATGAATTTTTTGCTTATTCCGTTTACTTTTAAAAGTTGTTTTCGTTTATATTTTCGATGTAATTACTTAATTAATGTTCGTAAATCGGAAAGCACATTCTTTATTTTCATTTTCTTGCAATTGGGTCTTTTGAAAATTTCGTCCAAAAACTTGTAGTTTCCATAACAAATGTTTAATATACATATTAACATTCCCAAAATCACAGGTTTGTTGGCGACGTTTCACTCACTATTATTTGCTTATTGTATAAATGTGCCTACCTACCTTTGGTAGTGGTAGATCCTAAAGTGAAGGATCGCCTGGGGTGGTACCATCCTCTTATCTATTTCTGCCGTGAAGCAGAAATGCTTGCATTTCTGTGTTTCAGTTTGAAGGGTAAGAGAGCCAGCGTATTTTCCGGCACATGAGGCATTCCATCTTAGTCCTCAAGGTTAGCAGCACATCAAAAACCCTCTAATATTAATACAGTGAGGCGAGATGTCTATAGGCGACGGTGACTACTTACCATCAGGTGGCCCGTTTGCTCGTCTGCTCTCCTTATTTAATATATTAATATTATATATATATATTACTTAATTAATTAATAAAAATAAATATTTAATAGGTAGAATGAGCCGCCCGTAGGCTTCTGACATGGCTTAACGACTGCTGTCGAACGACAACAACCGTGACCGACTGATTAACGTACTCTGCGAGGCACGGAGTAGCTCACATGAAATATGCCACGATCGGTCACCCTGTAACGTGGCACTTTTTCTTTTCTTTTAAATAAACCAGACAACTAAAATACCGGTTACAACCCATCATAGTAACCGATCGCGCCAACGTTGCTTAACCTGCACGATCACTTTCGGACCGTGTTCACAACTAGGCTACGAGCTCCTCGATACAAGCAGCAACGTTTCATGATACAAGCAGCTATTAAAACAATTTGCGAACGCCAGCACAGCACATCTTCCATTCAGGCCGCGCTGGAATTCGCCGCATTGCGGCTCAGACTGTATCTTAGTTAATTACATTTGGTTGTCAGCGTTCAGCTGTCTTCGCGGGTGTCCTCGTAAATTTTATTCATCACGTTGATGGCTGAAGGTTTAGAAGGAGCCGAGAGAGACTGTCAAACTTACCTCGACCGAGTATGAACGGGCTCAAAGACTTTTTTAAGCAAGGATTTTTTTGCAAACTTACGTTGCCTTGCGAAAGTATAAATTGTAGTATTTTTAACCCCCAAACGATCGTGGTATGGGGTGTTATAGGTTTGACACGTGTGTTTGTATGTCTGTTTGACGTCTGTGGTATCATAATTCAACACCTGTTGATTTTGACGCGGGTTTTTTATTATACAGATAATTTTGTACAGCATTCTTGGCAGCAATCTGCTAAAAAAAATTTTTTTGGTTTTTGACCGATACCTACTATAACTAAAACTTGTGATTTTATATAGTTTGAATTAGTATTATTGTTAGAGTATATTTAATACTGCTGTTAATGACGTATCTTGTAACGGGTTTAGTTACTTTAAGATAAATAAAAACGATACAATACAAAAATTGGATCAGGGATTTCCAAGATCTTGGAGTATTATTGATGTCAGATGGGATCTCTGGAATGATGAGCTCAAATATTTTGAATCATGGTGTGAAGGCCACATCTAGAACTTTGAGGACCTGATGATGATCAGGTAAAAGAAAGAGGATCTCTAAAATGGTAAGTTGGGGTTTCTTAAAAGTTTATTTTAGTGTTAATCACTTCTAATAGCGTTAATTTGCTGCTGATACTTATCTCTACGCAAATTCGGCGAAGCTGTAAAGTACAAAGGCTATAGAGTACTGAGACGTGTTGGCGACGCGAAAATGGTCTCTAAGTTTATTCACCTTGCAGGTCATTTACCGTTTTATGTGCACATAGAGTTTATTCTTATTGTACCTCTTGACCGAATAGTAGCGATTGCGCCTTGGTATTTAGAGAACATTGTAGGCATTTATATACTCGTATGCCTACATGATAGAAGTAAATTAATATAGTCATTAAGACCCAAACGAAAAAAATACATAGATCCATTAATCCATCATCATTATTCCATCATCCATCCATTTCATTTTCATTTAATTTCATTCATTTTCATTTCATTATAGTTTTACAGGACTAATTCGATGCCTTTGGCGGTCTTAGAAATTAATCGTATGCCTACATTATAGAAGTAAATTATTATAGTCATTAAGACCCAAACGAAAAAAATACATAGATTCATTAATCCATCATCATTATTCCATCATCCTTCCATTTCATTTTCATTTCATTAAAGTTTTACAGGACTAATTCGATGCCTTTGGCGGTCTTAGAAATTAATCGTATGCCTACATTATAGAAGTAAATTATTATAGTCATTAAGACCCAAACGAAAAAAATACATAGATTCATTAATCCATCATCATTATTCCATCATCCATCCATTTCATTTTCATTCCATTAAAGTTTTACAGGACTAATTCGATGCCTTTGGCGGTCTTAGAAATTAGTCATATGTATAGGATCTTGGACGTTTACTTCTTTCTGAGCTGGAAAAGCTCTGAGCACCAGGAAGCTATATTAGATACCCCACCACTAATCCTTATCCTTACGTGTTTTTTTTTAACTTTGACTATTTTTATTTATTTAAGCGGCTTCCTCTCTGTCCTCTCGCTTATTGTCCTACGATCACTGCCTCTCCTAAGTCGGCCTAAATTATATCCGGACATGTAGGGTAATGGAGCGTTAGACATTCTAAAACACAAATTGCTAATAAATATTTGCTATTCCGTTTCATGGAAGACAAACATGGGGGCAAAGAAAAAAGAATACTTTTATTTGTTAAAAGTGACACGGAACTAGTTCGCAAACACTCCCTAGGTGTACACTGGGTAGAAAATGTAGCGGGCAATACGTGAGGCGTCGCGAAATGAACCATTTCTATTCGAGTCCGATCGAAGGCCGTCTGTTAGATATCTACGAATAAAATGCTCCCTGGGAATCGTCACACGGGAAAACTATTTTCGAGGTCCGATGTGTATTTCCTTTGTATTGGTAGTTTATACGCGTGAAATGTGTATCGAAAAATAATAACGGTTTCACGATGTTTTATCAAGAAACAGTGCTATGAACAAACATATGGTTTATACTTGTATAGAGTCAAATGGTATGGTTTGGGTATGGGGGTAGGTATTTTTAGCGGAAATACCCACTGGGCTTTATTTACTTTTTTAGTTTTTTAATTCGCATAGCTTTATCTGTTAATTATTTTTCCAATCATTTAGTTTTACAAATAGAGACACCAACATTACTCACACAATTCTACTTCGCCAAATCACATTACTTACAGTACATTTAGGTACAAACCACAACACACAGTCCCCACCACAGCGCCCACGACACAGGATTACCTAGTCTGGGTGCTAATCGTAGGCTCGGTATTAGGAAATATGTGTTATTTTTTAATTAAATTTTTTTTAGTATTCATTGTACCTTTCCGTTGTAGTGTTGTCGTTAAATAAATTTATTATTTATTTAAATGCTGGCAAATAATTTAAGATGTTAGCAAAGTATTTTCAGATAGGTACCTTCTGTAGTAGGAGGGATTCCCATGGGATAATGAACACTCGTTTGACTAAATATTTGACTTTTATTTTAAGTTGACTTGTGAACGGCCAAAGGTCAACTGACAAATCTAATAAAAGAACATCAGAACAATCGAACAGCCAAATATTTAAATGAATATTTAAAACAATGAAAGTATAGTAAAAGTAAAGTAAAATACACTTTATTGCACAAATAGAAAACAACAAACAAGAGATAAAAAAGGAAATAGTGAAAAACAATTTAAAAAAATTAAAAAGTACAATTGGTAATAAATAGACTTAAATTTACTCTGAAAACATGGCTTAAGGAAAGATGTTTTTATAGCGTCAAGGAATTTTTGGACGATAAACGATAATTTTGTGATTGCTGATTGTATATTTATATTTTTATTAGATTATTATTAAACTAGCTGTTGCCCGCGACTTCGTTCGCGTCATATAGCCTATGTCACCCGGGGATAGTGTAGCTTCCCAACGGTGAAAGAATTTTTCAAATCGGTCCAGTAGTTTCGGAGCCTATTCAATTCAAACAAACAAACAAAAAATCAAACCTTTCCTCTTTATAATATTGTTATAGATAAATGATTGTATTAATATTATTCACACAGCATTAATTAGTGGACATTATGTAAATTTAATATTATTGACATTGTACAGATTTTAAAGACATTTTTTTTTCTTTTCTGTTTTCTTCTCAAAATCTGTATAAACATTATTAACTTGTGAATTCGGTGTATATGCCTGTAAAGGTAAAGTTTAGTGTGACATGTTTATGCAACTATATCTGAAATATCTGTAATACTTACCTATATTTTTACACAATAAATCTTATCTTATCTTAATAGTTAGCAAGGAGTTCGGGGTATTACAGTGCCCAACTTACATTCTTATAGATATGCTGCTATATTCAGAGGTTGCCTAGAAGAGATCGCTTTAAGCGATAAGGCCGCCTTTGTACATATCGTGTTATAATTCCTGTAGTTTTTACTTTTCCTGATTTTGTGTACAATAAAGTGTTTCTATCTGTCTATCTATCTATATTATTTAAGCATTCCTAGACATTAAAATTTTAAAGGGAATTTCTTAACTGACAAAAAATATTTCGTATACTTATATCGAAATAATCCTAACCATTTATTGATATTACCAATAATAGAATTGAATTTGTATTTAAATGGGCAGGTCCTTTTTAAGGACTAACTAATACTTCTATTCAGATTGAAGATTATCTAATAACTTACGTATAAAAATGGTGGAAAAGAAATGAAATAGTGAAGTACCTGTGAATGTTAAAGTATTGGGCAGAGAAGAGAATCTCAAAGTGTGAAAGTAAACATAGGGGGCCGGAGGAATTTATATTACTCAATGAGTACGCTCGAGACGATAGGGGAGGGGGATATGGGGGTTGGAATTTCAGCAATTAACCTGGTGTTATATTTTCCTTGCAGTGAGGTTTGGGGGTTTCCTTAGGGGCCGTTCATTAATTACGTAAGGGTTTTGGGGATGTTTAAAAAATCTCTACATGATCTTACGCCGGGGTGGTGGGGTGGGGTGGGGTGGGGGCTAATGGCCAAAAAGGGGGTAGAGCCGAAATTCGCCTGGGATATCTTTAATTATAATACGCATTTTCCAACGACTAAAAAATATTTTTTTTAAATAAAATATGTTATTTATGACAAATATAATAACGTATTTTAGTGTAACTGAACCTTTTCTAACGACATTTAACTTATTAACGCTTTTTAAGGAAAGTCTAGTGTCTCTTCGCCGTGAAATCTTATGTGTACCCTCTCACAACAGGTTTTTTTAAAATAATAATAATAATTATCTAATTTTTATATAAGTGTATCCCCCAGGCCATTAATCAGACTTGCTATCTACTACGCTGCAAGACGGCCGATGAGGCCAGTGCAGGTAGTAGAGACCGATATTTACTTATACATTGCAACTACACTATTGTTAAGTGATTATAATTTGAATATTGTTTGGGTTAATAAATATTTTTGTATTTTGTATTTGTATGTAACTTGTAAATAAGGCTGTAAGCTACCTAAATAAAATTAAATACATGTTATTTAAACACATTTCTGACATTTATAAGTTCAATTCATTTGCCGAAACAATAAGGTAATTGCATTATCGCGATAAAATATTCGAAACACGTTGCATTTTAAATTTTCAACAAAGGCGTAAAATTGTTTCCCCTCTGAACATTTTTGCCGCTTTGTCAGGCTTTCCGCGTGACAAATATGTACTCCAGATTTGGCCGCATCTTTCAGTCGTTCGTTACTAAACCATGAAGAAACGCGTATTTTTGTCTTCATCCAAGATTATTACCAATATTTTTTTTTTTAGAATTCGAAATAATTATTGGTTACTATATACTAAGGGTCGCACAAAGGGCCATGGAGCGTGCCATGTTAGGAATCACCCTAATGGACAAGATCCGCAACACAGCGATCCGACAACGAACTAAAGTACTAAACGTGGGAAAGCGGGTTGCGACGCTAGTGGCGATGGGCGGGACACGTGATTAGACGTGGTCACGGCCGGTGGACCAGAGCCCTCACTGAGTGGTGGCCAAGGTCGGGGAAAAGAGGAGTAGGTCGTCCAGCAGCTAGATGGGCGGATGACATCCCCAAAGTCGCATCGAAGACCTGGATGCGACTAGCACAGGATCGTATTGGGTGGCACAAAAGAGAGGAGGCTTATAGCCTGCAGTGGGACGACATGGGCTGATGATGATGATGACATACTAATACTGATAATTAAAAAGAAGTGGTATAAGTACAAAAATGAAATATGTTTGTGGATTTTTAATAATCAAAGGAAACAACAACAATGTTTTTCTTCTTCTTCTAAGTCGTGTTCCTCATTGCTGAGGGTCGCGATCATTCTAAGGAATTAATCACATAGAACGACTCTCGTGGCAGATAATGGGGTTGTTTGCCATTGCCTTCCCCATTTCACACACTGGTTATCTCAGTGTGCAGGTTTCCCCTCACGATGTTTTCCTTCACCGTCAGAGCAGTCGGTAAATGTATGTAAATCCTTCTAAAAAACCAAAAACTCATTGGTACATGACATTGCATAGTTTCGAACTCGGACCTCCCGCATGGGAGTCCGATGTCCTAGCCACGACACCACCGACGCTCTTTTATTCCCGAAAACATTTTTTTGTTAAAACATTTCTAGACAATCATTGAAAAGTAATATAATCAGTATAATGTACATAGTTTCCTAATTGCAGAATAAATAAATAAATTACTTACTAACCAATGGATTTTAACAAACTGAATGTTCAAATTAATTAATCAACGAAATTCAAATTAATGAAACAGTATTGTTTGTGTATAAAAGCTAATTTAACGAAGTACCTAATTGACAAACCGAATTGTTAGTTTGGTATACCCGTGGTCTAATTAGTGAAATTAATCACGACAAATATTTATCATTAATGATTTAAATATTCACTAATATTAATTTAAAAACTACTTATTGATAAACTGGAATACTAACTTAATAAATACAAAGTGATGCCTAACGAAAATATTCACCCTTATAAAATTGTAAACTATATATATAAATATTTGGGCAAACGTAGTGTGCGACGTCCCCACTGCTAGATGAAGCGACGATCTGCGCAAGGTGGCTGGCAGCGACTGGATGAGAAGAGCCGAAGATCGGGCTCAATGGCGCGCCCTGGGAGAGGCCTATGTCCAGCAGTGGACTAGAGCAGGCTGCTGATGATGATGATAAAAAAACCTTAACATTCTTAGGGTTAGGAAGCTAAACGTAGAAATGTTATTTCTAATGCGATTTAGAACACTGTTAGGTTTTATTACAGGCTAGATTATCAGAAATTCGATCCGGACCTGGCCAGGGTCTTCCAGAACTCACGTCTGTGACGCGGGTATTTATACCTGCACAGATGCTCCACAGGGTTTGACAGCGTTTTGACGTTTCACAGACTAGTGGATTCCCTTTCCCACCAACTAAAATACTTATTTCTTACAAGCAAGCATAAAGCATTAAGAATAAGACGATTCCACTCTCGATTTCAAATACAAATACAAATATACTTGATATAGTAATCAATCAATCTTCAATTTGAAATAGTATCGAATGTTACTACACTAACAAGAAGGACCTCTCCCAACAGACCGCTAATCTCTTCGGCATTCCTCTTTGTCTCCAAAGTAATATTTTAATTAAGGGCGAGCCTTCTCTCTCAGGCAATTAAAACTTACGCCAGCCACTGACGTTTGTTTTTGGCAACTTAATATGGTCCGCAGATGCACGCCGCCTTAATGAAAAAACTTTGGGGGATTTTTCTAAATATTTTATTTAATTAGGCGTGCCTGTAGAAGTTTGGGGAAAATTGGGGAAGAGCCAGAACTTATTATTTACGTCTTTGATCTGCTTTAGATTTACGAAGGCTTTATAGTAACTCCTATATAGCTATAACTACTAAATAAGTATTTATATAGTTAATTGTATGCTAAAAGTATTACTTTTAAGATTAATTAATGGTATAAAAGCAAATATATGACCCAAAAAAAATTATGGTATATGAAGTTCCCCACCCGATAGTAGTTCACACACAGCACCTACATACGGCGTATTCCAGGCCGCTTCTTCCCGACCCCTCCCTCCCCAGCGACGTCCTAAGCCGAGGTCCGTACCCACCTGAGTGCCCTTAGGCAGTCGCTTCTTATAGTAGTTTTTAAGTCCTCCTCCAGGCTGGAGCGCACTTAGCGCTCGCCCCAAAAACCCCGGTGAAGCTGTAAAGGTCATTAGGACCAACAGCAATTATCAGTACGGAAAAAAATATGAAATTATTGATATACTCGAGTAGGTACTTGAAGTACTTTACGAATAAAATCTTTTGTTTGTTTGTTTGTTTGTAGTCTCTTTATTGTACTAATATAAAATACACAGAAATAAGAAACATTAAAACAAACAAGGCGGGCTTATCCCATAGAGATCTCTTCCAGCCAACCTTTGATTTAGGAGAGTTTAGACTACTTTTATGGTGGGTATAGGTATGGAGTACAATAAATCAGTTTAAATAAATCTTCCTTATCGTTGATAGTAATGAGATGAGTTTTAACCTCCGATCTGTTATAAGATTGACGCGCAAGTCTGTTAATTTGTTTGTCTGTGGCATCATATCTCAACAATCAATATAAAATACACAGAAATATGAGGCGATTTTTTAAAATATATCCGATGAAAATTGAACCAGGGGTTTCTAAGATCTTAGAGTATTTTTGATGTCAGATGGGATCTATAGAACGGTAATAGTGAATGGTTTGAGCTCAAATGTTCAGGACCATGGTGCCATTGCCACATCTGGAACCCTGAGGACCTGATGAATACGGTTCAGAATATCAAATTGCCAGAATGTTGGTAAGTCGGATCGGATAGGTTCTCCACAATGATAAATTATACATTCATTCATTCGTGAATATAGGTAAATTACATTAGTCAGTTGTTAGTTAGATACAATCTAGTTCTCTATACTCCACAACTTAAATATTTAAATACAAATCAGATCAAATACAATTAATAACTCGGAGTTTCTTGAATTATTAATTTTGAGTTATTTATTTATTTATTATTACAAAAGATTGCACAGTAATACAGTTTACACTAAAACACTGTGAATTCAAATGTTTGACATTGAATGTAATATATACTCAATGTACAGTATAGTGTCGTACAATATATTAAATACAATAATAATATATACACAAAGATAAAACAATTTTTACAACAACTTGAAGCTCATTCATTCATCCTCTCACAAAATCGCAGACAATGGTAACATATTTCTTTCCATCGACTGGCAAATAAGTCGCATTCCGGTACTAGTGCAAGAAGCGCATTCAGTAGCACTAGTGCACGCACAGAAGGTGAGTTGCGATGGAAACCGGTTCGCGACAAAGGCGCTAACAACAAGGGGTGTCGACGAGCCCGGAGATAGCTGTCGGGTACATATAGCCTGGTCAGTAAAGGTTATTAAAGGACTTTGGTGATAACATTGATTAACTAATCTGATACTGAGGGACCGCTGCATTAGCCGAAATTTTTAAATATTCTGTAAACATTTTAATTGAATAGTAAGCTTCGAAAGTTTCGAACGAAAGCTCTTTGTATCAAATTCGTAATGTGCTTGTACGAAGAATTTCTTTTATTATATTTGGTTTCTTCTCTGACCCAATTTCGTTGGGTTTCCGACACGTCCCTACAAAAAGGTAGTAATGTTACATGAAAATATAGGGTCTTAACACACTAAAGAATTTAAGTTCTTTCAGTTAAAACAGATAAGTACCTATATATTATATGTTTTTCGACACTATATTATTTCAACAGAAACTTTATTATGAAATTAAGTCGACAATTGAATCCCAATAATTAACAAAAACAATACAATATATTTAAAAAATCTTTAGCACAGCGTAGCACAGCGTAGCACAGCGTAGCACAGCGTAGCACAGCGTTGCACAGCGTAGCACAGCGTAGCACAGCGTTATACAGCGTAGCACAGCGTACCACAGCGTAGCACTACGTAGCACAGCATAGCACTGCGTAGCACAGCGTAACACAACCTAGTACAGCGTAGCACCGCGTAGCACAGAGTAGCATAGCGTAGCACAGCGTAACACAGCGTAGCGTTTACAAGCGCACCTCCTTTCACTCACTCTCTAAGAACGTATTTTATTACGTACTGTATTATGTTGGATTTAGGTTGGACCCTTGTAAACACGCCCTAAGGGCAGCTGATTGAAAGCTCTGCCTTGTATTTGACTATTTGTGCCAATCCTTTCAGCTGGCGAAATATTTCTTTAGTTTTATTATTATTACAGTAGATTGTTTCTATCCAGTATTTATACCAACAAAATATGTCGGTAGGTATACTTAAGTATAGATTCGCAATTTCTATTCCTTGCCATCCTGAGGGGGACTGTTTTTTCTTTCACCCGGCATCAATATGAAGGGTACATTATAAAGTTTGACGCGTATGTCTTTTTTTAACTCCCTTTAATAAATGATCCGATTATGATTACGGTACAGGTACTTTTTATTTGACAATATATTTTTCCGCGAAGATTCAGTGGTTTTTGGAAAATTCTTATATCGTATATGGTGTGGTAGTGGAGTCGTTTAGATAATAGTTTGGTGGTTCAAGGCTCAAAAATGCGATCTTGGTGACATTCCAACATGTGGAATCTGGACATTCTAATTATGATCAGGATATTATGTGCGTTTTTTAATGTATTTTCAGTAAAAACATGCTTATTTTAATAACCTATCAACAAAACCAAACAATCATAAAACATCGATGTTACATCGTGGTTACTCTCAAATACCTCGATATGTAAAATAATGTTTGCTGATACAGAAATTACTTCAGATTTTGTTTACAGTGTAAACAAAATATCACCGGTAACTAATACACTGGTAACCATCTGATCCGGTATAGCATAGGCCATAATAACCTGTCTGGGTTTTGGATATTGCCTGGGGCTGTAGCCAGGCGACCGCCCCACGCGCTCTAGTGCCGTTAACTCGACGGCAGCGGACAGCGGGGCAGTAGTGGCTAGTGGAGGGTTGTTTTTGGACAATACTGTTGATAGTTTGATACTACCGATAGTCAGTGATAGATGGATACTATAGCCGTGAAATCAAATCGATATTTATGGACATAAACAAAGTGTCGATAGTGCCGGGACGAGACAATAGAATCTATCGATTGATGGATGTTGTGGTTGTTTTCGACTGAAAACTACCGGTTATCAAGCTATTGATAGTTTTGGAACGCTGGACGACCCTAATCGCCGCTGTTCCGCGCCGCTGTCTCCCCGCTGACTGCTGCTGTCGAAACCACGGCCTGAAAACGTAGGAATTTATGTGTTATTGGTCTGGCAACACCCTATGCTTATAATATCTAGATTATCGTGTTTTATGGGGTTTGTTGAAGTGGTGTCCTTCGGTATCAAACTTAGCTGCTTTGGTATAAAGTATTTTATTTTATTTTTAATATTGCTGAAATTATCGGTGTTATATATTGGCGTCCGATTAGGCATTGCGAAGGACGTTAAAGAGAATCTTGGTATGCGAGTAGATGAATTAGGAAGTACATTCCTTACACCGAATTCATTACCATTTCAGACATATACTTACATATTTAGCAAAAGATAACTAGCCCGAAACTTAACATGTTTCTGTGAATAAACAGTTCTACATTCCAGGCCAGGTTACAAGCCGCACTGCCTCAGGGCTGTCTGCAAATCCCGCTGCCCTGTTAACTTGCCAATTTTGCAAGCCCCAGGCTCGCTGATATTAGACCACTGTGTGCCTGTACTGCCCCAACGGTCCAATATCTATACTTTATATTTAATTGCTACCGACTGCTCCAACGGTGAAGGAAAACTTGGTGACGAAACCTGCTTGCCTGAGGAAATAAATCTTATTTTGAAGATACCTAGGGCGATCCAAAAGTTGTTAGTCAACGGTTTGTATCAACCTCATTGTTTTACTTTTATTATATCTTGGATGCAAATTTTATTACAAACTCCTTGGCTAAATTTTTGAGGTTTGGTACCATCTTTTACGGGAATTTTGTTGGAAGTTACACATCTAGGGTATAATATGTCGCTGAGATGTTGGTTTTCAACTTAACTGCATGCTGTAAGTATTTCTTGTAAATTACAAACAGTATTAAGCAATAAATCGCCAGCGGAACTTATTTGGCTGCGTATTGATAATGAAGGAGCAAAAAAAACGTATTGTGGCGACGCACCATGCGCCACTACGATCGTACCTACACATCGGTGTAGAACGCGCTATTGAAATTTTCCGGGGACTTCGTATATATACGAGTTTCAAACATCCATAATTAGACCAGGACATCTGGTCGCCAGACACAAAACCCGCCTGTTGGAAGATTTTCCCTTTCATACAACTTACGTCATTCCAAGTCTCCACATAGCGCGTTCCTACAATATCTTTTAAATTAGTGAAATAATGTACCACAGTCAAGTGAACAGTGGTTTTCCACTGAACTGCATGCAGTATTTCTACAAAACAGCCAACGAAACTTATTTGGCTGCGTATTGCTGGTATAGGAGTAGAACAATCCTTTTGTTTTTTTCCAATTCTATCCCAATTTCTTGTAAATTACATGCAGCATTAAGCAATAAATCGCTACTGGAACTTATTTGGCTGCGTATTGGCAGTAAGGAGCAGACAACAGCCGCGCTGGCCTGCAGCCAGACCGCCTGTTAGCCGGCGAGCACTTTGTGCCTAATTGCATTCGAGCTGTTTGTCCGGGAATTTATAACGTGATTCATGGAGACTGTTTTTGGTGGATGAGTCTGGTTGGAGTTATGGGGAATTGTTATTCTGTCTCTGTTTTCTGGGAACTGATAGACTGTTTAATTTTTACCCTTCTTGTAGGTGTGATTATTATTATTTAAAACACTGTTTTTCTCCCATTATTGGGGTGAGTTTACCATACTGTCGCGAGCTTTTGGCCAAACGATAGTATGAGTGAAAGACGTATTAGAAGTAGAGTTAATTAGAAGAAATAAAGTGAGTTGATCGGTGTGTGAGAGTGTTGATAATGAGTGAATGTGAGACGTTTATGTATCCATGGACAGGATTTTCGAACAATCCTGCAAGTGTTTAGAATTCCAGCTTTCTGAAGAAGAATGAAAGTAAGTAATTATTATTACTCATCAACTTTTTAATTATAATAATGGTTTCACAGATGGCTGCAACATAGCAACAGCGGCACTTCGACCCTTGAGGATCTTTTGTGCCTACCCCATTTACACACTGGTCATCTCAGTATGCAGGTTTCCTCACGATGTTTTCCTTCACCGTCAGTCATTAAATGTACGTAAGTCATCGAAAAATACGAAAATCTAATTGGTACATGGCACCAAGGCGGTAGTTCAGTTAGAGTATTTAATATATCTATATTTATAGGTAAAAAAAGCCGAAAAACTCATTCGATTATATTAACAAGGATAGAACTCCGTCCTCAAGTATTGGTGCATGGCATCCTATCCATCATGCAACCAACGTTCTGAACATCAAAAATTCACTACGTAGACCCTCTACGCCGTAGCTCTTGCATTCGTAGCATTTTTATACTCGCAGTACGTAGAAAGCGCGTCTTTTTAATGTTTTTAATAAAGTTTTCCATAAATCACATAAAAAGATGTAGTAAGCACACCATTTTGCACCTCTACCACTTATTAAAAGTTAAACATCGAGCGAAATCAGCGCGCTCTAAAAGCGGTAAAGCGCGATAAGCTAAGCATAAAGTCAACTTTAAGCCACGAGCTAGTGTTCATAACAGACCAGTGTTGTTATCTCCGAAGCCACGCACGTTTCAGGCTAAGTTTAGCTTACAAGTTACAGGTACAAAAGCTCATATAACATAACCGAAATATATGGAACAACTAATTTTTATTCCGCGATTTCAGAGTTGGCCTCATAATAAATGTTGTTCAGTTATTGATACCGACACTAAAAGGGGAGTGCCCCTTCCGAGACTATGGCTTTTTTTAATACCCATACGATAATTATCCATTTCTCCCTTTTGTCGTGTGGATAGTGTAACCTGTTGTCATAGTTGTTCAGGCCACCCGTAGGCCTCTAACATGTTAGACTGCTATCGAGCAACAGCAGTCATAATAAAAATGTACCACTTGTGGTCATTTAAAAATATTTAGTATTAAATAATTAAAGTATACATTTTGTATACCGAGATATGTTATTTTTTTATTGCCATATTTTATTACGTTTTTTAAATTAAAATTAAATAGTGTTACAAAAGGTTTGTGTGATGTTTTATGTATTAATAAGTCATCTTCACCATACTACAGTTTCAGGAATCAATCTCATATATTTAAGGAAATATCATAGTTTTTTATGTGACCCGTTATTTTTGCGTCCCAGTGTATAATTCTTATATTTAAGGAAGTTAAAGATTGGATATGACTGGCTTGTAGTATAAAGCCAAACGTTAACATACTATTAGAATGACCACCAAGCTTAGGTATTACCAAGCAACTGGGTATAATTAGTTGTACAAGAATAAAGATTAATTTTATTTATAAGTACCTACTTACATAAATCGATCAGTTGATTTACAGTAATTATGTTCAATTTTTAAAAGATAATTTTAGAAGTGTTATGAGCCGCCCTGATATTGATCCATGGAGATTTCACTTGATTTATTTAATTTGTTAGCGTTTTATTTCTATAGGCTGATTGTTATGATTGATTGATTGGTAAATATTTTTTAAATAAAAAATAGAAACCCACTCTTCTGAAATCGGCAACCAATGAGATAATACAAAAGAGCCTTCACTACTGAAGGCTCTTTTAAAATAAAAAATAGAAACAGACTCTGCAGTCTGCTTCTATTTTTTATTTTAACATTTATTACGCGTTATTGTCTTCCATTATATCTCCATACATAATAGGTACCTCGTTGCCTACCTAGTGCTGGACTACACGCGTCCGGTTCCAGCCCCGGTTGCAACCAATCGCATATATCTTCCGCCCTCCCCCCACTTGAAGTCAGCGCTTCGTGATTGGATAGAGCGAATCTAACTGGACGTGTGTAGTCAAGGCCTCATTCGCAAAAACCCGATACGACAACAGTCATTAAAAACCTATTATACAATTTATTAGTGTTATTTACTCGAAAGTTATTCAGAGTTAGAAATGGCGTCTGCAAAACCAGGTTATAAAAGACAGACATAAAACTTTTCAAGCGAAATATAAAATATCTGGTTTATTGTTTAATGTTTATTTGTTTATGTTTCTCTTTGTAAAAGCGTACCGTCAAATTATTGATCTACGGTTAAAAAAACGATACGTTTAAAATAATGATAGCTCAGAAATTGGACTAGTAGCACCTCCTCTAGAATGATGATGTGAGCACTGACAGCGAGCCAAAGGATTTGAGCAAACGCATATAATTTTGTCAAGTTTCATACATTTGAGGATTCAATAGCCGACTGAATGTATGAGGAGATACTCAAAGTGCATGCCTCGATGCAGATGCGATTTCCATATAAAACTTCTCTAGCTAGAAATCTAAATAAGGTGAATTCCAAAATCTTTGGACGATAGCTTAAACCAGCCGTCAATCTATATGGTAAATAATTGTACCTAATCCTCTGATTCTGATAAAACTGTGCGTTAATATTTTATGAAAATGATATTTGAATGACAAGGTTCTTGAGCAAAAAAAAACATAAATATTAATAGCGTTTTCCGCAGTAATCTCAATATGTACATGAAAATAATAAAAATAGATATACTCGTACTTACAGGATGTAACTAAACAAAGTAAGGTCTACTACAGGACGAATTATTATAATAAATATATTGAGAGCTGGAGAGATGAAGAAACGAACTGGGATTTTTACTTTAATCCAAGAAAGATTGCGAGTATATTTTTTGCCATAATGAAAATCTCAAAAAAACTTATCACAAGGTGAGATTGAGGTTAATCGGTATCATATCATTTATTCATAAACAATCATAAATTGTGTTTGAATACAAAAAAAAATAAACATGCCAAAAAAAATATTAAACTCTTTCGGTGTTAACCTTAACTACATTATAAGCATTACAAAAAAGAAGTTAAAAATTTTAAAAAAAAGAATATTAAAAAATAAATAAATATTAAAATCAATGTCAACGCGTGTTTCGTACTATTTCTACAAATACAAATATTCATTATTATACACAAGACAAAAATACCGAACAGAAGAACAGATACAAAATAAAATTTCAATTGGCGGCCTTATAGCTATAAGCTATTTCTTCCCGGCAACCAAAATTCTAAGGGGAGGTCTTTTTGCAGAGATTCAGAAAGATATGATTAGCTATCTATATTGAGTCGTCTTGTAAGCGCCTTGTACGAGTATACGCGAATAAAATAGAGCATATGAAACAGCGGATATTTTTTTCGCGATTGCAGAGTTGGCCCCGTGTTGAAAGTTGTTCAGTTATGGATACTGAAATATAATATACTCTATAGGTTTTTTTGATACATCCTGTAAAGTAAAAGACATTTTACCAGAAACATCTTAAAGAGATATACCGAGCCCCGTGATCAAATATTCACATCAGAAACGAGGGATTTCGGGAAAAATGTCAAATAAGCTCTTATCGTGTATAAATATAGGATTCCGTATGTTTTCGTCTCTTTTCAATAATGTATTAAACATGACAGTTCAGGTTCTTGTTCCACAATTTTCGTGAATGTTTCATGAATTAAATTGATATCTAGTAAATACTAGAAAGTAATAGTAGGTACAAATGTACCTACACGGAAAAATCTCGTAATAGTAGACGAGAAATATTGTAATGGATAATATTTGATACATGTCATACCCTATTGTCATGATTTCTCGTTACTATTATGAGATTTTTTTCCGTGTACCATATATAGAATAGAATAGAATAGAATAGAAAACGTTTATTTGCTGTCTGCAGCACACACACAATTCCACTTATACATTATACAATAATATACAAGTGTATACATATACATATATACCATACAATATAATCTTAAACTAAATTAATAATAATGCACGGCGTATGCTGCAGCACCAAATAGGCCTCAGCTCAGCATAATGCCATACTCTAGAGTAGTCTAGAGCATGGCGCTGATATTCTGCTTCAGCCTGTCGAGGTCGGAGGCGGATACCAAGCGACGATAATCTACATGTAATGTAAAGTTGTGTGTTGTAATGGTAATGAAATTTGAGTATATATACGAATAAGTAAATAGATGATAACTAAATAAACTAAAAGGTAACACGAGCGGGAGATACAAATAAAAATAATAATTATAATAGATGTTAGAGAAGATAATGAGTCTATATCACACATATATCGATGACTCCATGAAGGTAGGAACGCCCGCCCCTATGAAGAGAGTTATCGTCTCGTCTGACCGCATGGTTGAACTTTGTTCAACTTTGTGGGGGACTAAAGGATGAAAGAAAAATTATGGTTAAACCCTTATCTGATTTAGCTATACCTAGCAAGCAAGCAGCTTATCGTATGACTAATTGTCAACCTATTGTCAGAGTTGTTCAGGCCACCCCTAGGCCTCTGACATGGCTTAACGACTGCTCTCGAACGACAATAACCGTACCGACTGCTAAACGTGCTCTCCGAGGCACGGAGAAGAAATATGCGACTAGCGGTCACCCATCCAGGTACCGACAGCGCCCAACGTTGCTTATCCTTCACGATCACTTTCGGACCGTGCTCGCAACAATGCTACGAGCTTCTCTTATACCTATACCGTCATTAAGAATGCAAATTTTAAAACTCTATTATCTGATACCATCTTAAATAAAGTGGCAAAACCGACATAACTACGACACTTAACAAAGTTTTAGAGCTTTCTTATTTCACCGACAGTACCACGAAACCTGTCTATGATTTACAGTGGTACTCCCCTTAGAGAATGCCATAAAATAGTCCCCTGTCAAACCCATGCTAGCTGCGGGAAATCGACTGGTAATGCTTTACAAATATCTGGTAGTAGCTGAACGTTAGTTTTTACGAGATTTACGAACGATTTTTATGTGACTTTGATTAGGGTAATAAAGCAATACGAGTAAGTAGCACTTATGCCTTATGGTAATAAAATAAAATAATAAGTTAGGGCTTTATCACACTTGTGATTTGCGAGCGATTTGGGTACCTGTTTCCCTGTAAACACTGGGGCATTCACGGGGGAATCGCGAGCATATTTCCCCGATTTGTAATTGCACGCAGTTGACGGATCGCCTCTGGAAATACGGTTGCAAATCCTCTGTGTTAAGAGTTCCTAAAGTGTGAAAAGGGAGAAATAACTGAAAGTGCCAAAATTCATTAATTGATGAAGTCATTTTTAATCAATTAATTCATTACTGGGGAATAAACTAATAAATATACTCACGAAAGGAGTAATAAGGAACCTTATAGAAAAGGAAGCTCAAGTAAGATGGGACAGGATCGGAGATTGTAGACAATCGAATCGAATCGACAATGTTCCTAAAATGAAAAGATAAAAGAAGGACTAAGTATATTATGGGTCTATGTAGGAACAATGTAAGTACTCTGGTAGGTATAATTACAGGTTACTGTAAATAAAACAGACACCTGGTATTACTAGAGCTCAGTGATGAAGCATCTTGTCCTGAATGCGGTAAAGAAGAAACTAGCCAACACTTTCGCGCCGTGTACTCCAAACCAATGTGGGAATCTATTGGCAAGGACAGTATAGGAGAAGAAGAGTTACAATATCTGAACTAAGAAGACATCCGGATATTCTGCAACGACACTGGAAGATGGAATGGAGGAGACCAGCCGGAACATCCAGTAACCGATGCTCCGAACTGGGTGAAATAGTTCTGATCACACACAGAACCCGACAGGCGTACCTCCAAAAAGTCATAGTCATACTTATTTTAAAGTTATTCATGTTCACGATTGGAACCACTGGTTAAAAGTGGCGAATGTTATTTCGAATAAGATTAGCTTGGATAATTCCTATAAATATAATTTTGCGCAAGACTAAAATATGTATTTACCAAGAAAACGAACATTTCATTTCTTCCATCTCACCGGAGATAATATGAAACAAAAGCGTCACACCAAATCAATTCCTATTTTCGTCACTGGCCAAAAGACGGTCAACGACAACATATTTATCGGAATCCGTCCGACAGAAAATAATTCCTGATTACAATCCAGCGACATAGACGAATAAATAACAGAGAACACGACCGACAGAAAGCGATTAGATCAGCTCGCTTCAGGCACGTACTATATTGGATAACCGTCAAACTTGACGTATGGCTGCCTACAATACTGTGTCTTCCTCTAACTAGTGTGTGGGATAAGGGATAAAAGAATGATTTCAAAATCAGAAGCTATGAAAACCTCAGAATGCCTATTTTTAGCCCGATAGGAACAAATATTAAGCATTGTCATATCTACTGCAGCACCCCCTAGGGAATTGGCACACAAATTATTTCCAAATTCAAAATCAGAAGCTATGAAAACCACCGAACGCCAATTTTCAGTCCGATAGGAAGAAATATTATTGCAATATCTACAGCGGCGCCCCCTGGTGGATTACCACAATAAAATCCAGCTAAGAACCTGCTCTGTTAAATTCCAAAGCTATAACAAAAAACCGCATCGAAATTGGTTCAGCCGTTTCGGAGCTAGATGGGAACAGACACATGTACACACAAACAAACAAACATCCTCTTAGGTCAAACAGCTGCACTTGACCCTTTTAATAGATCATATCATATGTTATCACTTGTCAGAATGTAAAATATGGCCAATTTATAATCCGACTCATTTTGTGATATTTTGTACATATTTTTTACAGATATTTTTATATATGGTCTATTAATAAAGGTTTTTCTATTTCTATTTCAAACGCATATACCTTCTTCGTTTCGTCGTGGGTAAAAATAATAATCGTGAATTTACAGTGTCACTAATGCCACCGAATTACATACAAGTATTTGTAAAGTCTATCACTGCCGAGCGATGCACAATAAGTTCCCCGTCACTTCACTTTATTGGATCGAATTTAATTTATTTTTTCATCCTATACTACGCTCCCATTCGTAATATGGTCAACACGAAACCACAACCAGTAACGCCAATGGTACATTCATTTTAGTAGAGGTGATGTAAGTACTTAAATGAAACTGAGCTAGATAGTGGACATTGGACATTAGATACTGGACATTATACATAATATTGGACATTGGATATAGTAAGTGGCTCTTAAAACTCCTTGTATAAAACAGTGTGTGAACAGTGCAAATTAGTTTGTAGGTTTTATTATTATCGCAAGTCGCTTGTCTCTTGTTGATCTCATGTCAGTCTCTTATCATATGCATGCATCTGTGTCATTACTGACAATTACTCCATAGGAAGTGTTATAGTCTTGATTCGAATAGGATATGTCTAAATATAGAAGTCTTTGAATGTGATTTTATCTTGTACGTGTATTGCTAGATAAATTGGCCTTCCACACTAGTTACACAATGTAATAAAATAAATATATAACAACAACACCTAGATTTCAGGAGCAAACAAAACACGCCATTACTAATACTCCTTAGAGAAGTGGAAATTAGGCTTTTGAATGTAATTTCTAGTTGACATGTTAGAAATGCTTAGATTTTTAAGCAAAGGGAATCGGAGAAATAAGGTCAACAAATGAAGTACTCTTATGTTTTTCTCGCCGGTCAACGTGAACTTTTTTGCCAACTCTCCGTTCCCAGTCTGTTGAAGCGATGCGGCAGCAAAAGTTGAACGGTTACTGTCCTTATTTCAGCCCAACATTTCAATTTGGCGTACTGGGTTGCCATTTGGAAAATTTGGAAAATGCTACAAGGAGTGGGAGAAAAACAAAACCGAAATTCTCTCAAAAAACCGGCAAATACCGATGTCACCAGGGGTTGACTAAACCGTAACAGTGATGTAACGTCCTCATATCAACTATATATGTTAAGGACCAAGTGATTAAGGACATTATTCATAATGTCCAGACAGTTTGAATAATGCCCAAAATGAGGCGGCAATATGATAATAACTATTGCTGGTCAAAGTGTCGTTAAGGGGGCACAAATATCGTCGAAGTCAAAAGAAACTCGAAGGACCCGTTACAATATCCGAGTCGATTTCGCATCGTACGTTTCAGTGACATATTGCCCAATTCGACGTGTCATTATTCATACTGCCCGGGAATTATAAATAGTGCCACCATTAATCACTTGGTTCATGACAAATACACTAGTAATTTGATTATAAATACGAAAATAATGTAACAAATTACCTAAATTAAAGTATGGCGAGTCAGTATCGATACCGGTACAACTCTTACCGAAGGTAATACAAGTAATTTTCATGATTATAGCAGTTACTGTGGCCGCTGTCAAACAGCTTCGCTTCCCACGTCTGTGTGAAGAAAGCTTTAACTAGATCCGATTAACATGGTACATAGTTCGACTGTCCAGCGCACCATTATACTGTCTTTCCCATTTTGAATCCGCCAAATCCATTCGATTTTGTGAAAAGCGCAAAGTTTGTAAAGCTGCTGGAATCGATGTCACAAAAACATGGTAAAATGTCCTTGGTACTTTTAACAAGTCTGCATTTTTTACCATAGAGTTAATTTATTAATTTACTGCATGTCGACGATTTTTTTTTCAGGAATTTCACTCTTATTATTGCGCAAATAAAATCTTTGCCACACTTTCTAGTCTTGTACTAGTCACATCCAGGTCTTCGCTGCGTCTTTGGTAATATCATACGACTCAGTAGAGCCCAACTGCGGAAGAGCATGCCTGGAGGCAGAGGAGACGGTCGCCCAAGTGCTATTAGAATGCAGTGAGGTCACCATCCTACCGGGCGGAAAGCCTCGGCACCCCTTATGTTACTTCCCGAAGTCCTACTCCTGTAGGACAATGATGTCCTCATTAAAAGACTGCTGGACTTTTTGACGAGGTTGGGGTGGCATGTTTTTCCATCACACGCAAAATAGGCGCTAGACGTAGAGTTGCGGAAACCAGCCCGTTACTACCATCATCCGACTACCTGGCTGATGGACGACCCACTTCTCGTTTTCTGACCTTTGGCTACAATTCAGTGAGGGCTTTGGCCACCTGCCATCACCACGCGTAGCCATGTGTCCTGCCCCCCGCCACTTTAAGGTACACCCGAAATACCAATACATAAAACAAGTGCAGGTTAAGCAACGTATGGCGTGGTCAGTACCAGGATGGGTGACTGCTATTGGCATATTTCATCTGAGCACTTCCGTGCCTCGGAGAGCACGTTAAGCAGTCGTTCGACTGCAGTCGTTAAGCCATTTCAAAGGCCTACGGGCGGCCTGAACAACTCTGACAATAGATTGGCAACTAGCCATACGATAAACTACTTGCTTGCTAGCTAAATAAAATAAGGAAGTCATCCATGAATAAAAGAAAATTTTTAGTTTCCCACAAAGTTCAACCATGCGGTCAGACGAGACGATAAACATTAGCTCTCCATAGGGGCGGGCGTTCCTACCTTCATGGAGTCATCGATATATGTGTGATATATATGGTACACAGAATAAATGACATAATCGGGCGGCCTGAACAACTCTGACAATAGGTTGGCAACAATACTTACAAGCTCCTACAAAACTGTCCCCACTAAACACTGAAAAAAATATCCGCCTCGGCAAAAGTAATTCATTTTAGTGAAAAACATTGTGTTAGTGGAAATGGGTCACCGAGTCTCTTTGTTTTCAGCGTCTACTGAAAATGTAGTTTTAATTTCACTGTATTTTGCAACACTTGGCGAAACTTTTGAAGTTTTTTTTTCTTTGGGACAGAGAATTTTAATATTAGTTTATGCAACCCCAATTGTAGTCATTTTAACACACATAGAATCTATTGTGAATGTTGAAATGATCTAGTCTCTATTTCAATATGTATTGAATAGATAGTACGAGTGATAAATTGACCATTACGTGCAGTGGCATACAATATTGTTTCTACGACCGCGAAATACCTAAATAAATACCTATAGCTGGCCAGATTGTTGCTTTGACCGTGCACATCGAGCAAAAATGTGAGAATTAACACACGTATTTAGTATACCCGAAGGCGTATTTGCAGCGAAACCGAACCATCTTATGTTATGATAGGGGCCTGGAAAAACCCAGCGCCACTTCAACCCTTGAGGATCTTTTGTACCTACCCCATTTTACACACACTGGTCATCTCAGTGCGCAGGTTTCCTCACTATGTTTTCCTTCAACATTAGAGCAGTCGGTAAATGTACGTAAGTCTTCGTAAAATACGAAAAACTTATTGGTACATGGCACTGCACGTTTTCGAACCCGGACCCCCCGCATGGGAGTCCGGCGTTTTAGCCACTGTGCCACCGTCGTTCTACGAGATCCCACGCAAATCACCGCTCCACTACGAGGGGGAGGGGGTCAAAATGTCCCTCCTCCGCGCGGCGTGCCTGTCCAAATTTATAATGTTTTTTTTACATACCTACTACAGCATTTTTGGTGTCGTTTTCGTATAAATAAAGGATGACGTGTGCTGTCACATACTTTGCTCGAACTGCACGATTCCTATGAAATGAATGCATTATCCGGTGGGAGTAGTCCCACAAACTAATTTGCACTGTCCACACACTGGTCCTTCAAGAAGTCATACTAGATGACTCTAATGTCCAATGTCCGTTGTCCAATTGGATTCCAATTCCATAAACCTAATAAAGTTACATTTTAGTACAACACCTGTACTACAAACGACAATAGTACAATGTAGTCTCCGAGGCACAGAGGGGCTCAGATGAAAATGTGTATATAAGCGGTCACCCAACCTGGTTCTTACCGCGCCCGACGTTGTTTAACTTGCACAACTAGGCTACGAGAACGCCTGGTTGACCAACTGATAATGACTATCGCCGTTGATTACAAACTCGGATTAACCTTGCATAATTCAGGCCTAACACCGCCCGCGTCGGTCGTAAAGGGAATTGAGAATACTGAAGCTATGCCGAGTTACAATCAAGGTGATGTGAATTGGATATTATATTGTTTAATACCACAAAAAGCGCGTCGAGAGCGTCGTAGAGCGTCGTAGAGCGTCGTAGAGTGTCGTAGAGCGTCGTACAGCGGGAGCGTGCAGGAGGTCCGACTTCGAAACCAGGCATTGCCATGTACCAATGAGTTACGTACATTTACCTACTGCTCTGACGGTGAAGGAAAACATCGTGAGAAATCTGCATACTGAGATAACCAGTGTGTGAAATGGGGAAGGAAATGGCAAACCAGCCCATTAAATCTGCCACGAGAGTCGTTCTATGTGATTAATTTCTTAGAATGATCACGACCCTCAGCAATGAGGAAAACGGCTTAGAGAGAAGAATGCCACAAAATGTACATCCTTACTTACATATAACTCTCAATTAAAAATTTAAGAAACCCCCGATGTGAAGATTCCCTTACATTTTGCTATACTATACTACCTATAATAACCATAAACAGTTGAAATTGTTAAATATTTATATACCCATACCATAATTTATGTACCATATTTTGGCTTAACGATCCCGATGGAAGGAGTTAGCATCTGTCATACACTTTTTTACAAAACTAGTACGGGGCTATTGTTTCTGATATCTACAGGTCTAATAAACGCTTCAATTTATTTATTTTCTTGGTCATCATCAGATCCTCTAGATTTCGGATGTGGGAATGGCACCATGATCCTAAACATTTAGAGCTGGTTTTATCTGACATACATACGTAAACTCCCCCTCGGGGATGTATAATAATAAAAAACTAAATCGTATCATCGTCGGTTGTTTAGTTATGATACCACAGACAAGCAACGCATCTATTGAAGATAAGATAAGATTTATTGTGTAAAAGTTTAAGTATGAATTACAAATATTGCAGATATAGATGCATATACATGTCACACTAAACTAAACTTTACCTTCCAGGCATATACACTGAATTCACAAGTTATTAATGTTATTATACAGATTTTGGGAAGAAAACAGAAAAAAAGAGAATGTCATTAAAATTTCTACAATGTTAATAATATTAAATTTTACAAAATGTCCACTAATTAATGCTTTGTGAATATTATTAATACAATCATTTATTTAATAATAATCCAGTAAAAATATAAATATACAATCAGCAATCACAAAATTATCGTTTATCGTCCAAAAATTCCTTGACGCTATAAAAACATCTTTCCACAAGCCATACTTACTTACTCCGCTGGCGCAGCGACCCGAAGTGGATCTTGGCCTCCGATACCAAAGAGCGCCATCGCTCTCTCTCCTGCGCAGTCTCGAGCCAGTCAGGCGCCCGGAGCTCCCGCAGATCCTTCTCCACTTCATCGCGCCAGCGGTGTCTGGGACGTCCGACCGGACGTCGTCCGTTAGGGCGTCCCACAATAGCTCGTTTAACTGCCCGATCCTCCCCCATCCTAGTGATGTGTCCGAGCCATCGGAGTCGAGCCGCTTTCGTCTCTCCTATAATGTTCCACAAGCCATGATTTCAGATTAAATTTAAGTTTATTATATGAACATTTTACGTATTGAATATTATGCGTCGCGACAAAACTAACATTCGTTCTTTTTTGTGTTAAAAATGGATAATCATCATATCGGAAACCATACAGTGATTTTCCTCTTAGGGTATATTCCTCTTTATTGCTGTTTTTAAATACTTTCTTATATCTATAAAATATATTTTTTTAATTTATGTAATCTGTGTCCGGATTATCTTCCGTCCCCCTCCTCTATAACAGCTTGTCTTCCGACATAGGCCTCCTCTAATGACTTCCATTCTTTCCGATCGTTTGCCCGTCTAGTCCATATAGCACCTGCCGTATACTTTAAATCATCTTCCCACCTTTTTGACTGTCTCCCTCGGCTTCTTGTAGTATCCCTAGGATACCATTCCGTAAGGTAAGAATACTTCCAGAATAAATTCATTACATCAGGCATTAAATTTCAGTCTCCTTTTCTTCGTGGAACCGTGAGAGAAACACAAGTGCCCTATTTTCCGCAGTCGAAAATCCGTTTTAATTATCGTCGCCTCATTAATTAAAGTCCAGATTGAGTCGGGCTGCGACTCTCGGGGCATTAGAAATGTAAAACAGTCGAAATGAGTTTCTGGGATAAGATCCGTCAGCTACTTTGTAGACATGCCTCTGTTGAAGAAAGCTTCGACGGAAAACGTTGCATTACTTTATTGTAAGAAACCGTTTATTATGAAAAAATATTACATGTTAAGAATGACGGCGGTCTGTGTCCACCAAATCTTACGGAGAATTTCTTAAATTTCTCATTTATTTTTCCATAAATTGCGTCTTATAATATACACATACGTTTTAACACAATTTTACCCAATAGGTGTAGCTAACAAAAATATATTGATTATAAAATTAAATTTAAATTAAGTAATTAAATCAAATCAAATATAATGAATATAAAATTAATGCTTAGTTGGCTCTCATAATCAGGGCTAACTCTAATAATACTTGAGCTTCCCTTCCCTTTCCTTAGTGACCCTAACGGGGCTGACATGGTCACCTTGTCGTGTACCAAAGCCTATAAACTGAGATTTAAAAAAATAATTATATATTATAAGTGAAGAAAAGTGGGAACTACCTGTGATTGAAGGCCTCTGTCTACCCCCTCGAGGATTATGGACGCGAGAGTTATGTATGTATGTAGGACTGTGTTCGAATATTGTATTTTTTTCAATGTTGTGTTCTTTCACTATGAAACGTAAGAGAACCAGCTTAACCGGCACATGAGGCACTCCACCTTGTCCTCAGGGTTAGCATCGCATCGATAACAATCTTGCAATATTTTAGTTAGATGAGATGCCCATGGGCGACGCTGACATCGTACTATCAGATCTATCTATAAATTAAAATAAAATAAATAGTGCGTAAGTCCCACCGAGGTCACGAGGTCAACGAACGCCCGCGCGCCGCGCTGGGCTGCCGCGGCACGCGCCCTGTGGCGCGGGCGCCCCTGCTGTCTCCGCCCATCATTTCACCTCTCGCTCGCGGTGAGTTCACGATCAGCGTCACACGCAAGTTACCTACAGTCAATTTTATTTTATTTTTATTTTTTAATGGTATTATTTTCTATCGATTTTAGATTCTATAAATGATATTGAATATCCAGTTTCAAGGATAACGTTGTTTACCCTCCCACTCTGTATACTGGAATACTAAAGATGGCACATTTTTTAACAGAAAGCGACTACCCACAGGCATCGATATCCTCGACGCATTAATTAGACCTTTAGACGGCTTTATTTGAAATCTATAGGATTGGTATCGCGAGGATTTATTTGACGTCTTTCTTGTTTGGCGGTTCTCCTACCACATTCTTCTTCATCATCAGGGAAATCCTATTCAATGAGCTGATAGGTACTTAACTACCAAAAACTAAAACCAAGCATTTGGTACTATTGTGCTTTGTTTAATTTGGAAATATCCAATTGTTTGTTTGTTTGTTTGTAGTCTCTTTTTTGTACTAATATTTAAAAAAACAGAGAAAATAAAACTGAAACATTAAAATATGTACAATGGCGGGCTTATTCCATAGGGATCTTGATTGTAATACCTTACATTGGATGTTTTCCCATGAAATACCTACTATCAAGTCATGGCAGTTTGATAAAAAGTTTGACTACGAGGGCGAACTTAATTACGTGCCCGAAACACGAAAAATTTTATTTTCTCTCACTAGTTACATAAAGCACGAAAAAGCACAAAAAAGGAAGTATTCTCAAAATGTATTTGTAGGCTCGCCACCTATCACGTTTGTCCACCAAATCTTACGGCGAAAAGTGGGAACTACCTGTGATGTAGATGCTTCCTCTGTATACCCATTCGGGGATTATGGACGTGAGAGTTATGTTATGTATATACATGGTGATGCATGCTCGTTTTTTTCAATTATTAAAAATAAGAATAAGTTTATTTGTGCGGTAAGATGACAAAGAAAAAAAAATGAACTTTTTTTTGGCTATCAGAGAATCTGACCCCTATTTAAGTACCTAATCGTTGGTACGGTGCGAACCTTAATTTAGAACCCACTTTTAACAACCTTGTCATAGTAATACTAGATTAACGCTAGTATTAGATCTCGTTTGAATGCCGTCTAGGTTTTACAGTGTGTAAAACTGGGTCCCAAATAAAGTTTCGCGACTGTACTATTAATAATTCTGACCATCCTTTGGATTCTGAGAAGGCTACATTCCTCCCCATAGGAGGGATAGCTCATAGGGATTAGTGGAATAGCCCTTTTGTACTTTTTAATAACTCTGTTAATAAATAATACTCTGTTATACCTTGTACGAGTATAACAGAGTAATTGTAACGAGTAGGTAATCCATCAGAACGTGCTCCAGAGACGCCTCTGAATTCGATTGCAACCTCCCTCTGTGGGTTTTGAGCTTTACACAGAAGCAAGTTGTTCCTAGAACATTTTAAAGTTAGGTAAATTAAAAAAAATGCGCACAAAATAGTTAGATGCCCTAAAAACAGAAGCTGAACAATTCAGACACACAAGTGTATGTTTCGTAATAATAATATCCCTAATTAATTTTAAATATATGAGGACCTATGCAAGTTCAATATGTTGGAATAACAACCTGCCAGGCAGAAGGGATCTGGGGGAGGGACCAACACGCGAAGAGTCGCCAGTTTGCTCGTAGTTTTCTGATTGTTGCGATTTTTATCACAAACTTAAATGATCTATCGCTCTGTGTAACACATGGGTGTTTGTCGAATTCGGCTGCGCTTCCTTTTTATATTACGGCATGTTATGCGAGGCCTGAGGTCACAACTGATGAAACTTCTCAATTATTTACAACCGTTGAAACCAGAAGCGAAATGAGACCTGGTGTTAAGTAGCGTAGTTCAAGCTCACCACAACGCAGTTTCAAGTTTTTCGATATCTATAATAGTTTAAAGGTTCAAAGGTTGGCTGGAAGAGATCCCTATGGGATAAGTCTGCCTTTGCACATATTGTAATGTTTTTATTTTCAGTGTATTTTTTTTCTTTTCTTTGTGTGTGTACAATAAAGAGACTACAAACAAACAAACAAAGTTCCAAAGTTATAGAGAATTTTATATAAGTCGGTAAAAAAATTTGGCAAAAAAGGATCCCACTTCCGCAAGCTGTAGCGAAGCAGGAAAAAAATGTTTCAGTTATTGTTAGGTATCGTTAGAACGGGGCCGAATTACTCTATCCAACTGCTATAACAAAATTAGTTCACATAAAATTCCGCCATAAGGCGCACTCTGTTATTTGTGGTTTACAACATACTTAAGGCTGGTTTACACTTGGTCAAGTGTTTAACGAAGTGGTTAAATACAGTGAGTAAGTAATATGTCAGGACAGTCGTGTAAACCGGTGGACTGTGGCGAATCAAGTTGGCTTGCAAGCTGCCTTGCCAGTGGATCCAAATATCGTTTGACTGTCTGTAGTGTAAATTGTCACTGGCCAGGCACTCGTCACTGTCCTCGCCCACTTCGCTAAACTCTTGAAAACAGCCATTAATGTGAATTTGTAAGATCTCATAAATGTGTTCATTTTGCTCGCTGCCCGTGTGTAGAGTTTATGACCACTGCGACGAATAAACTTCTGTATTGAGTTTAAAGTTCCCGAGCGCACTAACTGCATTAAACACTATGGATGAGATGCTTTTGTTTTATTTTCCCTTTTCCTTCTTTTCATTTCGTTAATTTCGTTAAAGGAATTTAGAAAAATAAGATCTCTTTGTCGGCTTCAAATTATACATTTGCCAATATTGAATCAGCTCAATCAGTAACTAATCTACGACTTGATCAAAGTCAAAGTCTAATATTTTTATTGCAACTAGATAAGTACCTTAAAGTAAATTTTTACAAAGTCACTTTTTTAATCTGCCTAAGTATGTCTCTGATCTAAGCATGTCTCTGATCTAAGTATGACTCTGATCTAAGTATGTCTCTGATCTAAGTATGTCTCTGAACCATGACCATTTATGACCGTGCTCAATGTTTATTTCCTATCAAAAATAAGTTTTGGCGACTTACAAAAGCTGTTGACTTATGGCTCCACACTATCGCTATCGCTTCTATAAGCGTGGAATACAGGCATTTTTTTACTCCCGTATATAAAGGCTTTTGATCTGAAAAATTTATACAATGCGGCCTCTGTCCGAAAATCAAGGCTTTAACGGAATTTGTTCGCTCAAAATCTGCGTGTCAAACAACAATGGAGATTCCTACAGCGACCCATTGTCCTATTACATTGTCTCTCTGTGATATTATGTCAGGTTTACGTATGCAGGAATTTTGTCAGGAGGAGGGGGTGTCACATCCACTTGGACTTGAATAATACCTAACATACAAAAAATACAAATTTAGCATTCTGGAAAGTAGACCGATGGTACTTGTAGGTGGAATTTTAGTACTAAAGATAGGTATTTCATATAATAATAGACTGGTAGATCATATTTTTATCTGGCTAACTCCACACTCTTGCCAAGCGGACACGAGGCGAGACGAGCGGGAGAGTAAAATAAAAGTAAAAGTAAAATACAGTTTATTGCACAAATATAAAAAATAACAAACATGAGATAGAAAAGGAAATAGTGAAATACAATTTAGGCGGCCTTATCTCTAATAGCGATCTCTTCCAGGCAACCTTCGGGCAGAGGAAATGATATCGAGAAAGAGGTAGTAGGTGTGGACAAAATTCCTTCACAATCACGCTATCACTTCACAACGCTAGATTTTCGTCTTTTCTGTTCATAATAATATTGTTAATTTGTTATGGTTTACTAAGATATTTCTTACCTTATTTTGAAGTCTATATTTATGTTGAAAATATCTTGAATGATAAATATTTATAAGTAAGTATTATAAGATAAGTCTAAAAGAAAATAAATATTGAGGCAGCTAGCTATCTGAACTTGTGAAAATATTGCCAGTTCTGATTTTTCAGCTTCAATACTAAATATTGTATAATTATAGTGCTATAACAAAAATAAACTTTCATATTATTATTATTCATTTTTTTTGGGAAAGCACTGGTTCCCAAGATACAGGTTCGTCTAGTTTGGGAGTCAGGGTATTGTTCGATTTACAAGTTTTATCATGTTTTCAATAAAGTTTATTTTTTTATAACATACAGGGTTCAGTGGGCAACACATCAGGCACACATCCTTTAGTAGTTTGTCGCTTTAAACTTATTTCACATATACGTACGAATGTCAAGGAATCATAATCGTTATCTATGGGACGAATGCCGACCTTTATTGAATACCTTCTTTTTGGGAAAGCACTGGTTCCCAAGATACAGGTTCGTCTAGTTTGGGAGTCAGGGTATTGTTCGATTTACAAGTTTTATCATGTTTTCAATAAAGTTTTTTTTTTTTTAATATAAAACTGAATCAAATGACGCAACAGAAATATCTGCGCGAGTACGTAAATCATATCCAAAATAAAATAAAAGAATAAACTTTTGACGGAAAACAAGTGACGAACAAAAGTTTTAACCTAAGTCTCAACGATTCAAAAAGTAATCTTGGAGCTGAAAACTGTTAACAACTGGCCAAAAGTTTGTGACATCTCGAATGACAGCTCGTAACGAGTTCTTTTAATAATTGTCAGGGAACAGGCGGCTATGTATTTTGTTAGGCCTAGTTTTGGGGGTTGAAATGACGTCATAACAAAGCCAAAAATAATAACTTACATTTGCAAAAGTTACCACTTTAGTGTCGTGACTTTTGCAACAGTAGGTAAATAACTAACTAACTTAACTAACTTAATTGGTAACTTTGGTTTTATTATGTCGTAATTTCATCACCCAAAACTAGGCCTAATAAAACATTGTGTGGCCAAAAAACTTTTATATTATCTTACTACTTATATTAAGAGCGTCGGTGGCCTAGTGGCTGGGGCACCGGACTCCCATGCGGAGTGGTCCGGGTTCGAAACCGTGCAGTGCCAGTACCAATGAGTTTTTCGTATTTTTCAACAACTTACGTACATTTACCGACTGCTCTGACGGTGAAGGAAAACATCGTGAGGAAACCTGCACACTGAGATGACCAGTGTGTAAAATGGGGTAGGCACAAAGGATCCTCAAGGGTCGAAGTACCACTGAGGTTATTCCCGGCCCTCTATCATAAGATAAGATAAGATCTTACTATATTAAAATCAGCGCATTAAAGTATTTGTTAAAAATTCAATAAAATATCATACGCTACCCCCAGAAAACCGTTTCAGCTAAAAAATATATTTATTTATTGAAAAAGTACATAATTATATTAGAATTTTTAATGAACAGTAACAAAAACCAATCTAGGTTTGTTCAGTACACTGACAGACCGTCGACGGACGCAGCTTTACAATTTCCCCGTAAACATAATAACTTATTGTAATCATATTAGCTCGCCGATGCGCCATGGACGGAAGAATATAATAAGTAACTTGCTATATACACGTAAGTATCCATAGACAGCGGTACAAGCTATATAAAATGCCAATACTGCTGCTGCACATGCTGGTAAAATATAAATAACGGTAACTGACCCGACTGGGAAAACGGGTTCTGTTACATCGACGGAGTCAAGAATCGGTCCTAAATAATAATAAGTTATAGGAGTTCAAGTCTCTTGAAACAGTGATATTATTCCTATCTGTGCTACTGTGAGAGTGTTTTTATAGGCTACTAAACCCGCATTTGGTATGCGAGGATGAGGTCGACGATGGAGAATGCGGGTCCAGTAAATGCTTATTCATTCTGTGTGAGATGAATGTTTTTTATGTAATTATAAGTTGTAAATGTATGATATTGATAATTAGCTAATTAATTATTGTAAGTGGTGTATGTAACCGTTTTCATAATTATAATAATTAATAAATAAATGGACAGCAGGGTAGTCTATACTCGTATATCAAAGAGTGGTATGAGTATCCCTGGTGATAAACCAGTCAGGTCTAGGGTATGCGACCAACCATATTGAGCATCTCGCTCAAGATCATGTTACGATCATATAACAATCTCTGTTGTGCAAAATTAACTCAGTTCTGGGGATGTTACGGAGGTGATTTACCGGAAACGGAGTCGAAACCGAAGGTTTTAAATTTGATTTATCGGAGTCGGAACCGGAGTCGGAGTCGGAGGTAGAAGAGAGATGTTCAGAAGATGTTCAAATTTTAAACAATTTTTAATTTTTATAGCTGGACTGGCCAATATTTAATATGATGACGTTAGCGGAAATAAAACATATTCCTTTATGTAGTCCTACACTATTTAATAAAATATTGATATTTGAATATGTTTGCTCACAAATCTTCGGTATAACCTCCGATTCAAAATTATCGGAGCCGAAGTCGGAGTAGCAGGTGTAAAATCAATCGGAAGTTCCGATCTTTCGGAGTCGGAGTCGAAGCTGCATGCCTACTCAGTACCAACATTGTGTATTAGTCATCTTTAACTTAGGAAGGAACAATTCAATCATATGACTGTATATTTTATACTTATAATATGCCTTATGAATTTTACATACATGCAAATTTAAATACAATTATATTAGGATATAAATGTGTTTAAATAAATTGTTTTTTAATTGATTATACCTCGCGATTCAGCTCGCAAATGGTTGGATCGAGCTTGCTATTGGCTCATATTTTCGCGCCCTTTCATTGCATAAGTACTTACCTATTAAAAAAGAAAAACGTACAGAACCAAGCAGAAAGTTTAGGCATCATTTTAATAAAAAAACATAACATTATTATTAATGTATTTACTTAAATAAATATTGATTTTTTTTTCTTTCCTAGATGTTTTCATGTTAGATATCGCTGTAAATATTTCCGCCCAGTCAGCCTACGTATGTCGAAACACATCGTACATGTACTCTACTCTACACTGAATACAACCTAAACTTTCAGTTTTATTCATGCATAACTTCAGGTTATAGAAAAAAACTAGATGTGGCATAAACTGTTTTTTTATGAGATTCGGACAAGCTTAATGCGACCATTGCTAAAAAAGCATATTATGTAATACTATCAAGGAGATCGATATCTGACTTTAATACATCTAACCATGAAGGAACGAATGTCCGAGGGGAGGGAGACTAATTTTCCTTTCATCCAAGCATCTAACTCCCTTCAAACTCAACAGAAATTTTTCAAATGCAGAGCGAATCCAGATTCAATACGGGTCATATCTAAAAATATACTAGACCCGTAACGATACGAACTAATATAACACTGAATACCTTCTAAATTACAGAGCAAAGAAAATATCGTCATTTCAGATAAAATGTATCCCATGGTAAGAGACAGAAACCTATTTAATGTAACTCAATATAGATTACTTTGCATCTAAACTGATTTACGAGAAAGAGCAATTTTTTTGACGCCATACATTTTTCAATAAGTACTTTCATATGAAATAAAACACGTTTTGTTTGCGCACTGTGGTCTCAGGGATTTGTCCCTCTATTTTATTCTTCAAATACACATTACACACGTACGGGCTGATTTCCGCAACTCGACGCCTTAAGCGCCTATTTTGCGTGTGGTGGAAACTACTACTAATACGAGCCACCTCAACTTCGCCAGAAAGTCTATCCTTTAATGTCCTGTAGGACTTCGGGAAGTGATACTGGGGTGCCAAGACTTCCCGCCCTGGTGGTCACCTCGCGGTGGTTAGATACGTAATTTTTTACGTCCATAATCCCACCCCCATTCTTCACAACATCACACTACATCAGATCTCCTCGTTTGTTTGATCCATGGTTCTTTCCACTCATGCATAACGGTTCTCGGCTGGTTGGAACTGAACCCGCTACTTATCGGGAGAGTGCAGCGCATTCAATACCGTCGGGTATGTACTCTTTTTAGGTTTTAGTTAGCCGATTGGGGGACGTCGACAATAAGTAATAACTTTGGCTTTGAACAAGTTTTTTACTCGTTGTCGAAATTGGATTTTTTTGTTGGACGTCCCCTGCATGATGTGAATAGAATCCTGTATGCAGTGGAAGATACATAGCTCTGTGAAACCCTGTTACAATATGTTTTTATTGTGATTTCTAGATATTCGTATAAATGTGAAAAATGTCCATCCAATCCATCGTCGACCTCATCGTCGCTTACCATCAGGCGAGATCGAGGTCAAATGCAGGTTTAGTAGTTATATTTAATTATAATAATAAATAAATAAATAGACAGCAGGGTAGTATATACTCGTATATCAAAGAGTGGTATGAGTGTCCCTGGTGATAAACCAGTCAGGTCTAGGGTATGCGACCAACCATATTCAGCAACTCGATCATGTGAAAAATATGTGAAATGTGAATGTAAAAAATATCCATCCATCCATCCAATCCATCGTCGACCTCATCGTCGCTTACCATCAGGCGAGATCGAGATCAAATGCGGGTTTAGTAGTAAATAATAAAAAAAATTATTTAAAGCTACAGCACAAAAGAGCCTGATCTGCTAGCCACTGTACAATCCATGCGTACTCTTGTAAGTACGAGTATGTATCTCCTATTTATATAGGTACATACTTAGGTTGTAACAAATTCCTACAGTCAAATATTTTATTCATTAATTTCTAAAACTTGAAGAACTTAGGTACGGCTTCTATTCAATTACAGTCGCTGTATTTGATGCAGAAAATGCTTTTATAAATACAATAAAATACAGCTTACAAATACATACAATACATTATATATACAAATAATATATATTAAGTAATAAGTATATGATGAACAATCTTGTTTCAACTTTACGGAATTATTCTAATTTTTTCGTGCAATTCATAATTTGTATCTGTTTCTTGTTCGTGTATTGATTTTCCTACAAACATTTCAGCGAAAAACATTAGAAAATTTACGCAACAAAATAATAATGCCCGTTATATCCGACGCACAAAGAGGATTAGGGGCGGGCATTTAAGGCTTTCATTAAATTTTTTCATGTCCCCCATCATACATTCCATTAGAACCACAAATACGAATAAGAGGCTTATACGAGAAGGATTCATATTCTTTTGCTTTCATAATGAGTAAAGCCACTCTAGCTTTACGCTTCGTTCGGACATAATACCTACCTAGTTTTGAATTTAACTATAGTGAGACATTTTAAATATGTAATTAACTACGGATTACTCACTGATTACATAGATACCTATTTAAATAAAGTTATAATATGTCACATTTTTTAAAATTCAATCATAATAATATAAATACAATTATATACATTTAAATTTAAGTAGATAAGGACCCCGTCTGGGTGAAGGCATCCTCCAGTTTTCGCCAATCGTCTCTGTATTGTGTCGTGCTGTTACATACCTACCTAATGTTTTTTTTGGATGAGGGTTGGATGACTGATCTGTATTAAGTGATAATATTATATTATTATAATCCATAGAATCTTTATTACCTTGTCGGTGACCGAGGATATCAAGCAGATAAAATGGCGTTAGATTAGGCACACGTTAAAGACAACCAGTGATCACGTGGCACTGGAATGGAAGCCTGTACAACACGGGAAGGTCAGGCCGCTCGAGAAATATTTGGCAATTCTGTGTTGATGAAGGCGCAGACGACAGGAAAGACCTGGGATAAACTTAGCGACCTGGTGCTAGACAAAAAACCATGTGGACATCTTTAACTAGCCCCAAATTTTTCGACGGAGTAACGTGAAGAAGAAAGAGAAAGAGAGAACCTAGATCCAAATGCATGGTATCAATTTCCCAGAAACAAAACATCCACATTAGTTATTTAACTAATGGTGCATTCTAGGACTTCAAACATTTATTGCTATGCGGCTGCATGAAGCCCAGACGCCGCCGTACTGCCATGCGAGAGGTCCGGGTTGCAATGTCACGTACCAATGAGTTTTTCGGTTTTTTCAAAACACGTACGTGTACATTTACCGGCGAAGGGAAACATCGTGAGGAAACCTGCACACTGAGATAACCAGTGTGCGAAATGGGGTAGGCAATGGCAAAACAGCCCATTAAAATCTGCCAAGAAAGTCGTACTGTTGTTATTTCCATAGAATGGTCAGGACCAATGAGGAATACTTACGACTTAGAAGAAATGGTGCATTCAACACGGGCCACTTGGATCAAGCTCCATAGAAAACTGGCGTTTTCTTTTCGAATAAAGTGTTACTTACTTACCTGGAAAAAAATTCCTTTTATTCTTAAATCCATGGTCACCACAGCTACTTCCTCTACAACAATGCAGCGAGCCGTACCTAATTTCATCTTTATGAGTGTAAAGGAAAATTAACCGAGAAAAAGCTGCCGAAACTTAATGCTTTGGCTCAAAATTCGTTATTAAAATTTTCTTTTGGCTGCACTTTGAGTTCTTGTTATTATGCTTATTGCTTATAATTACAACGTTTTTAGGGTTCGCAGGTGAAATGCGAACCATTATAATTTGCGTAGAATTTTAACGGAACCCTAATATTGCGCCGACTGGAGTAACTTTGAATGAGAGATATGGCATATTTTTTTATTTTAAACTTCTTTAGCAAAACGATTTGGCTCCCATACAAGTTTTTCTACACATTCACGACATGAAAGGAAATCGTATCAAAATGCGATCTGTTGTAATTTTTTAAATAAAAAATTTATTAGGTACACAAGACCATTATTAGGTACACAAGACCATTTATTAGGTACACAAGACAATTTATTAGGTACACAAAACCATTATTAGGTACACAAGACCATTTATTAGGTACACAAGACCATTATTAGGTACACAAGACCATTTATTAGGTACACAAGACCATTTACGATAAAATTCCAAAAAAAATTAATAACTTTGAACCATTAAGAATCGGATAACCATTTGTGAAGTTATATGGATTGGTAATGACCACCTGTTTAACTTGATTTAATTATTCTAGGACACCCTGTTTATAGCATAGCATATAGCATAACTGTCACGTCCATAATCCCCAGGTGGGTAGACAGAGGAACAATCTTCACAATTGATAGTTCCCACTTTTCGTCGTAAGATTTGGTGGACAAACGTGATAATACGTATCCACAAAATTCCTCAGTCGCCTCGTACGACACCCAGGCCACGGGAAGAGTTGGGGTGGTGCTATTCTTTATGGCCGGCACTGGCCGGCACAACACGGCACACTGAAAAAAAAAGCTTGTTTACTTCAAATAATATCTTGTTTCAATACGAGCATATAAAGTCGGCTTGTTAACTTTAACCAGGAAATTGTTCACTTCAACCAAGATCTGAGTCGTATCTATCAAGTAATTTGTTCAAATGAATAAAAATTACTTTATATGCTCTAAATCGAACAAGCTTTCTTTCAGTGCATCCTGGCACGACACACTGTTTAATACCTAAATAAGCGTTTAAAATATTACAAGGCTGCCCTTGACTCAGTGGAAAAACGCGCTAAGCGCCTTATAGGTGACGAATCGCTGGTGGAAGCTAGACTGCAAAGTCTGGAACATCGGCGCAAGGTTGCCTGTCTATCGGTATTTTATAGGATACATTTCGGAGAATGCGCATTGGAATTGCACGACCTAGTTCCAGCATCTCCATTCCGTCCTCGGACTATCAGGCGCGGGGAGGGATTCTATCCTTATGTTGTTGATATCCCATCTGTTCGTACAAAGCGATTTGCTTCTTCGTTCATTATGCGAACGGCTAAGGAATGGAACAGCCTGCCGGCGTCTGTATTTCCCGAAACCTACAACCTTGGGATCTTCAAGGCCAGAGTGAAAAGGTATTTACTAGACCCGCATGCTCCTTCGTGGACCGTGAAACGAGATCGAGGTTTAGTAGTCAATAAAAAAAATAAAAAATGCTTCACAGCCAAGCAAAACATTTAGTACATTTCGTGCAAACTTCGCAAGGACAGGGCGGGCGGACAAAGACGCCTTAGAAATTTAAACGTAGTTAGGAAGTTTGATTATTTTGAGATTTCGCCCCTAAAGAATTTCTCTGAGGCCGTAACTCGATTACGTGACAGAATTTATGGCACGTAATAATGGAATAAGAATGGGAGCTTGGCTAAGTTAGCTCATCAGCAACGTCATCAACATTTATGGTGTTACTGCGGTATTTATTAAGCGTCAATGTCGGCCATTTATAATTCGGTAGTTTAACGAGTAACAAATATTAAATGCATTTCTTAAAAATAAGGAATTAGACATAAATTGATGGTCAAATGTGAAAACAGAATTGAAATTCGTTGAAAAATAAAATATCTAAATACAATCAAAAATCAGACGATAGAAAGAAATGGCAATATTACATTATGACGTCACTGTGTAATAGCGCAATACAAGCAGATCCTTGATATTATATAAAGAACTGTTTTGCTAAAAAGGGACAGAGCATCTCTCCAGTACTAACTTAAATCATTAATATCTCTGATGTTAGTTGTGATATCGAAAAACGAATTATAGACCCTTCTTCAGGATGTCCATGTAAGTTGATTGATGGAATATATTTTTTTAGTCAAATTATAGGTGGCCCCTCCGCTTCTTTCCTCCCTAAGTTCCATATAAAAATTCATTTCTTAGCAGATATCGGTGCCTCGACAAATACAGAATTACTGTAAATATTTAATATCTCCCATCCGATCTTGACACAATCTATTACAAAATAATATAGAGAACCCTCGTACCCTCCTGCACACAGAGATCCCTAAAGCTGCATCGAGGGATCCTGTGTAATCCCTTACTAGACAGTCTACCCTCAGGAAACGATGAAATTACCACTACTATTTGTTACAGGTAAGTAATAAACATGAGATATGAAAGAATAACTAAAAACCAGAAACTAATGAGATATTACTGTGCTCTATAAATTCAATCAATTAAAAATCAAATCCGTACTATCGTATGTACGTATACAAAAAAACTAAGCGTGAATATTTAACTGGAGATAAGGCCAAACAGTTTTTGGACATCTGTAGCGTTGTGACTGGTAACACTCACACGCTACACATAGTAGGTAATAATGCCCGAATGTCTTTGGTGTTTCAAAGAAGTCGAAAGACGAAAACATTCTGAAAAATCTAAAAGTACCTATGGGGTATTTAAAAAGATTTTCGTGAAAAGTGTGAAATTGCCTATGTCAAAACATAGGTAAAGGTAGGCATTTATATGTAAAGAGAAGATTTACTGTAACCTCGCATGGCGACGGTAACGAACAAAGAGTGATTAGTTAGAATGGTCTAACAAGAAGATTTAATTTAATAATAAATACATGCTAATTGTTTGTAACAGGCGCTATTTAGTTTGATAAGCCACTTTATTTTATTATTGTTTATATTGTTTCACTTAGGCTATAGACACGGAGTTCTGAACTATTTCTATTTACATAAAAAACTTTATAAATCAATAGTTAAAAAATCTCGATAAGTGCCTTATTTTATTTCACTAAGTAGCACCAATGTTTCGTAACAATTTGTTTTTCCGTGGGCGAGGAGTTAGCCCGCCGCACAACGTTATTGGAGAAACGAAAGCAGCTCGACTCCGATGGCTCGGACACGTCACTAGGATGGGGGAGGATCGGGCAGTTAAACGAGCGTATATGGGACGCCCTAACGGACGACGTAGAGTCGGACGTCCCAGATACCGCTGGCGCGATGAAGTGGAGAAAGATGTGCGTGAGCTCCGTGCGCCTGACTAGCTCGAGACTGTGCAGGAGAGAGAGCGGCGCTCTTTGGTATCGGAGGTCAAGATCCACTTCGGGTTGCTGCGCCAGCGGAGTAAGTAAGTAGCACCAATAGTAGGGGCTACGTCATAACCAGAAGAGGTCTAATTGTGCGGCTAAAAAACATACAGACATACATACATACGGCGGATGTGGCGACAGGAGTATAACTCCTTTTGATGTATTGTTGGGGCACGGCCGGCGACTTATTTCATGTTTAGGGGTTGCCTTTTTCAGGTTATTAAATTTTGTATGTTTTGAGCGTCTGTGAAATATGGTACTTTTTTACCCCCGACCGACTGAGGGAGAAGAGTGAAGGTGCGGTTACATATAGTCGTTGACCGATTCGGCGACCGCCCTGCGGTGGACGACCAACGGTCACCGATCGCCTTTGTTTACGTCTTGGTCGAAGTCGTCCAACGTCATTCGCTCGATGACAACCTAAAGTAGTATTTTTATTAGACGGACTAAACTGACGTTTGCTGTGTTGCCAGTGTTTGATAAAATAAAAATAGTGTTGTGACCAAAGATCGAGTTCAATCATTGACCAATAGTTCACCAATCAAAGTATATTTTATTTTCTTCTGTAATATCGTGATATTTTTATTTAAATTATAAAGTTACATCGCTGAGACTCACTTTGTATGGGAGCGAAATCCATTTTCTTTCAATATATAATTTAACGTTATCATTTTGCTCTCTGTTTGGGTGAACAAAGGGAACTGACTCACAAGTGAACAGGACGCATCGCTATTACATTAAACATGACAACATTATTTTACAAAGTAACATTAGCACCTGTCAGTTTAATCCGTCTTAAAAAAATCTACTTTAGTGACACTTTGACGTTCACCGAATGCGTTCAACGACTGGTATTTCACAGGTGACCGCCAGCTGTGACCGCCCAGACGGTCGGTCGAGGACCAGGTGTAACCGCGCCTTAAGTTTGACTTGTTTGTCTGTGGCATCATAACTCAAAAAAAAACAATAAATTGATCTTCATCTTTACTACGGGAGTTTCTCCCGCGCTTTTGTAGCGTCCACACCAGCTTTTTTTCATTGTTTTGCAAATTGTTTTACAGTAGTGCTTTTCAAGTAAGAATGGTGTTTTTTATTCGAAGAACGTCTACAAAATGTGATTAATGTGTGGGACAGTGAAGTAAAGTCAAATAAGACGCTGCAGCCCGATCCGTACTTGGCTGGATTTTGAAGAGCCATACTGCGTCCGGGACGCCTTCTTCTTTGGTTCGGATGGTGCAGAAGCGTGGAAGATTCTCCCAGATAGCATTGAAATGTGTCACACCAGCATTTTAATGAAGACTTGCAAGAGTTGTTTACATCAGAAATGGCTGTATGGGCTCAGTTCCCTTTGCCTTAAAAAAAACAACAACAACAACTTTACAACGGATTTATATTTACCTAAAACAGAATTTTGTCGAGTATTCTTAGCCATATCTGATAAATATTGGACCAGTGGTCACCAAGATTTTAGATTATCTTGATGTGGAATCTCTGAAACAGTTAGATTTCGTAAAAAAATTCGACTACATCACATAAATCGTAACCATTTTCGAACATGACTTTGATAACAATTATTTTTAAGCCCCCAGTAGAGCTTTCACAAAGAAATGTTTTATGTGTAGGTAAAGGTTTGTCTACGTACTTACCTAATTCAATATTTATTGCAGAAATAAGGAAAAGTCAAGCCTAATACATTACTTTTTGTCTCATAAAAATAAAAATAAAGTATGGCATTCAAATCCGCAAATGCATATGGATCTATAGTATGTAAGTATAGGGGATAAGAAAGCGTATGATAAGAACGCTCATAGAAATAAGGTGATACGTAGAGATCATCCATAGAAAGCCTTCTGTTGTGTTTTGCGGCGATTTAGTGGCGATAGCGTACCTAACCGTTAATTAATGATTAGCATTACGCAAACCCCTGACCGTTAATCGAATAACTAGTTAAATTTATGGTGCTTAATAAAATCAATAATTTAGCTTAAATAATTGGTGTCCCCGCTATGCAATTGGCTGAGGCCAAATCAAATCAGCAACGGAGACCGCAAAAATTGTGTATAGCTAAGAACAAGAACATAAATTAGACTTATAACCCCTAGTAACTAGGCCCTAATTGCTCAGAGAAATATTGAGATGATATACTGGTGATATACTGATGAGATACTGGTGAGGATACACTGGTTGGGGTAAGTGGAACACCTGGATATAGGTAAAGGTGTAAGATTAAAACTTGTTAGTAGGGCAGCTACCAGAACCATTAATGTACACATTATTAATAATGGAAAGGCGTAGAGCACTTTCGTACATTCTTAGGAGCCCGGTGATACAGCTGTAAAACAGCTGGCGAAAAAGCGATCTTAATGTATCTGGTTGTTTCTTTGGTCAATAGATAAAAACCTTCGAATTTGAGGGACCCTTAACTGCAGGCGGCTCAGGATCTCATGCCTTCGTAAGTAGGCTTTAGAGGCGGCGTGTTTGCGAAAAAAGCCTTAGATTTAAAATGTTATGCAAATGATACTAGAAGCAAAAACCAACTTGTCCGTTCTAGGTGTTTCAAATTTAGAAATGAAGCTCGCAATAATTTTGGTGATTGTTAAATTTTTTTAGAAAGCATTAACAGTGGACCCGGTGGACTTAATGAGATTCTAATTGCAATTGCAGTCAGTTGCATGTAACGTCCTTATAGTTAAGTTTTTATTAAAATACATGCTATTGCTCGTTACATAATTACTCTAGAAAGAGATGACACGAGACTTAAGGGAGCAGTAGTTTTAGATAGTTTGATCAGAATTTGTTAAAATTATTTATTTTGATTTTGGGAAGTCAGAGAAACGTGTTATTCCAGCCACCCATCGTTATTTTCGAATAACTCCCTAACTATGGCATGTAGAAGTCTGAACTTTGGACACAGAATCTAGATTATAACTCCAGAAATCTAGGCCTAATCGTCAGATCCAGGAACCCAGTGGTTTGTCGTACACGCGATATGCATGCATCTTTTCTCGCATGCGTTTTCCCAGCTATAACTTCTGATCGGAATGGCCAACAATTCTGAAATTTCAGTATGTTGGATCACAAAATGCGCACACACAGTGTACTTTTATTGCCTGACCTGGCGTGGCATAAAACACTCTAAGTACACGATCCTTAATAAAAAGGACTGTGTTTTGGACAATGCTAGCATCCGTGAAGTGTCCGTTGGATTCAAATAAATGAAATTAGTAACATATTATATAATATATCTCTTAAATCTGTATATCTATATACTTTTATTCATACATAAATTATAGTATCAATTTAAGCAAGTACATATGTACTTTCTCTTATAGTTTTTTTTTCTATTTCTTTTCTTATTTTTTATATAACCCTGTATGGTTAATTAAAAGTTTTGCCGTTTTACGTGGAAATCTGTTATTGGCTATACGATAAGATTTTTTTTCTTAAGTGATTTATATAACATTGCACGGATGGATAGGGACCGGTGGATCAGAAGAACGCTGGAGTGGAGACCACGGTACAACACGCGGGGACAAGGTCGCCCACCTATGAGATGGGTGGACGACATTCGGGGAATAGCGGGCCACAACTGGATGCGCACCGTCTGCGACCGTTGGAAGTGGAAAAAGTTGGAGGAGGCCTATGTCCGAAGGCGGACCACACGTGGCTGAGATAGATAGATAGATATAATTTGAAACTATTTAGCTGTAGTGTTCCCAAATAAATAAATAAAATAAAAAAATACTCTAGGTAATAATTCTAATAAGTACATAGCATATCTGTTGAATCATAGGCTATTTTTAACATTGTCTTTTAGTTACTACGCCAAAGAAAATTGAAAAACCCCAGTAAAGTGTAACAAATTTCCTGCTATCCAGGCCAAATCCTAGGAATCCAGCTTCATCTCCCTGATATCGGTGTTCCACCGCTCCCCTTGTTCGTTAGATCTCGGTTAAGCTGCCCTAAGCAGAGATATGAACGACCAATCTACGCAGACCTACCCTTGGGATGTGGGTGGTGAAATAAAACGATGCTAATTTCATTCTATTTTTCGTACGAAAATGGACCAATATGTAGAAAATATTTCCCTTGAATTTTTTAAGCTTTCTGAAGCTCTATTCTGTATTTTGTAGTGATAAAAAAGACTTTATACCCGCTATTTTTCGGTCCATTTAAAAAAAAGTGTGATATGAAGTGAGATATCCTTATCACAGCATAAAGTCTTCTTCTAAGTCGTGTTCATTGCTGAGGAGTCGTGATCTAAGGAATTAATCACATAGAACGATTCTCGTGGTAGATTTAATGGGGTAGTATGCCAATTGCCCATTTTACACACTGGTTATCTGAGTGTGCAGGTTTCCTCATGATGTTTTCCTTCACTGTCAGAGCAGTCGGTAAATCTACGTAAGTCTTTCGAAAAAACCGGAAAACTCATTGGTACATGGCATTGCCTGGTTTCGAACTCGGACCTCCCGCACGGGAGTACGACGTCCTAGCCACGACGCCACCGACGCTCTTAGACTAGCGACTTTAGGTATAGGTACCTATTATCAATGCACAATTGACGAGTATCTTATAGTACATCATCCCATGTCAATAATTCCAAATCTTCTTTTTGTCAATTTTGCTCAATGAGTACTCATTATAACTTTGGGTCAGATTAAACGACTTCAATACACAATGGAGTTCCCAGAAACTAATTGCTTCCTATTGGTTAGTACTCCACAAGAAAATGGACGTTGTGTCCCTTTCAATTTGTACCCTGTGGAACTAAATAGGCTTTGATCTTGAACTAAATACTAGACATTGTAACAATACCTGTATTTATCACTTACAGAGTAAGTCACTGATGAAATTAAAATTAACCTACCTTAGTGACTTGGAAACCAATTTTTATTAAGGTCCCTCTGGGGTCCATCTTTTGTTTGTTGTTTTCTATTTGTGCAATAAAGTGTATTTTACTTTTACTTCTACTTTACTTAAAAGTTGTGCGTCAATGCGACAGACGTGTGCAATGCTGCGTGCGACATCATGCAAATCAATGCGACACTGTAGTCGCGCTTGCGTCATGTCGCCCCGATATTCGAATAACTGCTTATAGTCAAAAGAACATCGCTGCATTTCTGAATCTTTAAAACCTTCACGAATAAAGCCCAGGGTCTACTTTCCCTGGACGTTTATACCTTAATGCATCCCCTGCCATCTCGTATATCTATATAGAAAACATTAATTGTTTGTCAGTGCCAAGCGCATTATATTTGTATTTTGCGGATCAAAGACATGTCAGGTTGGCTTAAATTCGGAAGGGGAAGTAACATTATAGTATTTATTTTCATATTTTTTTCTTTTGAATCGTTTAGGGGGCACTCTATGCGATGAAGCGTAATTTCTTTTTGAGTGGGTCCTTGCAAAAAGATCTTACAACCCTTCTCATTTCATACAAGTTAAGAAAATTGCAGGTAGTCGAACGAAATTGAAACAGATAAATTACCTAAACCTATAGAAGAAAGGTACTTCTTAGGTATGTCATATTCGGATTGTGGTATCGTAACATGAGATAACTATGGAATTAACTACATACATAGAACGACTCAATTGCCAGATTTAATGAGATGGTTTACCATTACCTTCCCCATTTCACACACTGGTTATCTCAGTGTGCAGGTTTCCTCACGATGTTATCCTTCACCGTTAGAGCTGTCGGTAAATATACATATATTCTTCGAAAAAACGGAAATCTCATTGGTTACAGGTTTCGAACCCGGACCTTCCGCATAGGAGTCTGATGTCGTAGCCACTACGCCACCCATACCGACGCTCTTAAAGAAAGGCATACATGAGCTGAATTCTGAAAGCGTACCTACGTCTTCATTAAGGTACTTTTTCTATTTTGACGTGAATTCGAATGAACGTCTTACGTTGGGTTAAGGGGGACATCCAAGAAAAATTGTGTAACGAAAAATGTGTAGTGCAAAGTGCAGTTTCTAGTCATGCAAGTTAAGCGCATTCATATAGGTACATACGAGTATGCTACAGGCGGCATATTGTGGTACGCTTGGTTTGCGAACCACGTATTATTTGCTCCTATTGATCGGAATGGGCGTCTTGTTCTTGAAGTATCTTATGTGAAAAATGCGTGAAGACAAATATACATACAGCTACAGGACGTTTAAAATTTAATTTTAATTTTAAAGAGTACAATTCAAATTAAATAGGTGCAATTTTACTGAAATATCATTGAAATGTGTCTTTGCGATTTGGTATTTTAGCAAAGTAGCTTTGTTTCTGGAGTTTAGACCAAAAAAACACCGGAAACCAAACAAACGATCCTTTTGGATGTAAAAGATTTTCTCAGCCTCAGAGCGAAGGTAATCACGTTTTACTCATACTCTGCAGATTATGTAAGTCAATATTAATATAACAGTTGGAGAAACTCGGTCATCTAAGACCGTTCCAGAATTCGAGATAGAGTTCCCAAACTTACGACTAAGTTTGTGCATAAATTGGCTAGATGGCCAGTTAATGTTAGCTCTAGGCTAATAGATTAATATAGAGTTTGAACTATAACCATAACACGTTTGTCATCAATTTAAACATAATATTAATTGGTGATTTACTAAGAGCAAAGAGTGTGTCGCCAAAGACAATTGGAGTCAAGAACTTCACGCTCCTTCGGCATTTGGGAAACTTCTTTCCTTCTCACTCAAAATCGGCAGCACATCAGAGATATCTCCGATATTGTTGTTCTGTATAAACGATCAAAAAATCTGTACGAAGCCATTCCTTAAATAAAATTCCACAATACGTCTGAACTCCCTGAATTCGGGGAAAATTCCGCAAAACTGCAACACCAACATTAACAAACACTACCTTCCGCTATCACGTTTCAACATGTCACACATCATGGTAGATAGAACAACATTCTGAACAGAACAACAATGAGAACAACTAGGAACAAAATCCCGCTGTACGTACGGTACCCGACTCCAGCTAAATGGCTTTTGTTTCCTGAATAAATTCCACTTTATACGTTCAATGTTCCAACTTGCAGTGTAAATTTCAGCAGCAGTTACAGATTAAATATTTCCGGTGAAAAGTTTTAAACATACTGTCGCATTTGGAAGTTTTATCGGAGGTTTGTGAATACGCTGCTAATATGAAGCGGCAAAATAAAAAGCTTTTAATGATTAAATGCAAGGGGATTGCTTTTCTTTCTATTAGGACTTCAGTCTTTACTTTTGAGAAACAGATTAATTGTAAAATGCGTATAGCTTACACAATATTATTTTTTAAATCTCAATTTAGAGGCTTTGGTACATGACAAGGTGACCATGTCAGCCTCATTAGGGCCACTAAGAAAAGGGAATGGAAGCTCAAGTATTATATTAGAGTCAGCCCTCACTTTGAGAGCCAACTTAGCAAATAACAGTAAGAGAATGACTGAATGAATGAATACTCTTTATTGCACAAAATTAGTGTGGTACAATGCGTACAAAACGATTAATACAATCTAGGCGGTCTTATCGCTAAAAGTGATCTCTTCCAGACAAAAGTGGTAAGTGGTAAGTGTTTCATATTATCAGAAAAGGGCTGACTCAAAATAATATTGAGCCTCCCATTTTGGAGCCTATTGAAGCCAAATTTCTTCCTCTCAATTTTCACCAGGTCACACTCCATTAGGAGGTGAGTGAGGTCTTCTAATTTGTTGCAATTGGTACAAAACCGTGATGCAGCTATTACCACCAAAATCAAAAAATTACATCATATAATTAAGTTTTTAATCTACTAGGTATATATCTAAAATTCTGAGATGCTTTTACATGCTTTCGATCCATAATGTCTACGTAGTGCGGTTAGTGTGACTGAAAAACGAGACATTTCTAGTCTAGCCTTAAAAATATAGGTAACCAAATCATTTTAGTTTATTTATTTACATTTTAATGCACAAAAAAGGTGTACACGAGGCGAGCTTAATGCCTTGCGGCATTTTCTACCAGCTAACCATGGGGTTTCGCAGAAATGTTTAGGTAGGTGCATATAAAATGGAAGTTGTTATTATATTAGGTTACATAAACTTATATAAGTAAAGATATATAATACATATTAAAAATACATATACATAAATCTTTAAAAAATTCATACTAATATTAAGTATATTGTACATAATATATGAACATGTAAATACTAATATATTATGATGTACAAATAAATATATAATTATAAATATATATACTCGATAGCTAAACACATAAATACGTAAACTCTATTGTATTGTAATTAACAGTGAACTAGCACAATAATACCTTATTGATTTGGACCTTGTCTTATATGTTCTCGGACCAGGGTATTTGGTTATTTTAGCTTCAAATATTTGAAACACTTTCATAATCGTAACACTGTTCTGTAGATAACCAATAACTATAACATACCATAGCAAATAATTAACAGAATTGTCTATTCTGCCTGAAGCATTAATACCATAATTGGAAGACTAGCACTAATAGAATTGCGTCGCAATGAGAACAATTAAATAAATGTGTTCGAGCCAGTTACACCGAGCGGGCGTGCTGAGCCGCCCGAATGGCCTATAAAATTGGTGATTCGTTTAGAGTACTCCCCTGCTACTGGCTGAGGCGGATTTGCAGCCTTGGCCGCCCTAGGCCGTGTAGTCCTAGCCGCCCCCTTATCAGCTACATTATTTACTGTTGAGTTCATTTTTTTATGAAATTACACAGACTTATTTCTTCAATTGAATATTTAGTTAATTGTTGCGACTAAAATGTAATCCCTGATGAGTAAATGCATTTATTTGAATTCGAATTTCTGTTTTCTCAGTGTTTGCCATTAGTGTCGTTTCTTGGGGTTACGACTCGTGACCCACTAATTTGACTCACTAGTGGTACAGTATCTCGATATAATGGGCTCGTGGTCCCACTGTCTGGTGGGATCATCAGTCAACTGTAATACAGTTGCTCTTAGTCCCACTAATTTGGTCATAAACAATATCACAATATTTTAGGAACAACATTAATTGGGAACAACTATTACTGGTAGTCGCACTGTGCAGTGGTGGGACAATGTAGGTGGGACCACGAGTCACACACCGTTTCTTGTTCATGTCAGTGAATATATTTCCTCGATTAGCCGCCCCTAAATCTGCCTGATGTAGCCATATTCCGGCTACATCAGGTGAGATTAGATGTCTACCCGTCTGTGGCCCGTTTGCTAGTCTACTCTCCCTTTACTTTAAAGAAAAATCATCTCCGAAACGTTCCATCGATCAATCGTTTTCTCAAAAAGATGTATCATATCAGAAAAAATACTTAAACACCAACTTGAAAGTTGACCTCACCGAAATATATTGTTGCCTTGTAAAGATGAACGACAGTGAAATCAAATGATCCATAGTTGAATTGAATCATCAAATACCAGAGCAACAAACTTGACTGCTACTTGTATGCTAACCGCGTTGCTTCCAGTAAACTGACACAGATGAATGGACCTTCAAGATATTTAAACGCAAGTCATGAAACTAAAGGTACTCTACTGGCAATACAAAATTAATTACTAATCTATTAAACAAATTGAGAGACGGACCATTTTGTAGGTATTAGAACTTAACCTAGGTATCTCTTCTCTTCTAAGTCGTGTTCCTCATTGCTGAAGGTCGTGATCATTCTAAGGAATTAATCACATAGAACGACTCTCGTGGCAGATTTAATGGGGTGGTTTGCCATTGCCTTCCCACATTCAACTTCACAAACACTTCACAATTTCACACACTGGTTATCTCAGTGTGCAGGTTTCCTCACGGTGTTTTCCTTCACCGTCAGAGCAGTCGGTAAATGTACGTGAGTCTTTAGAAAAAACCGAAAAACTTATTGGTACATGGGGCATTGCCTGGTTCCGAACTCGGACCTCCCGCATGGGAGTCCGACGTCCTAGCCACGACGCCACCGACGCTCTTAGACTAGCGACTTTAGGTACAGGTACCTATTATCAATGCACAACTGAGTTAAATACGAGTATCTTATAGTACATCATCCCATGTCAATAATTCCAAACTTTCTTTCTGTCTATTTTGCTCAATGAGTACTCATTATAACTTTGGGTCAGATTAAACGACTTCAATACACAATGGAGTTCCCAGAAACTAATTGCTTCCTATTAGTTAGTACTCCACAAGAAAATGGACTTTGTGCCCCTTTCAATTTGTACCCTGTGGAACTAAATAGGCTTTGATCTTCAACTAAATACTAGACATTGTAACAATACCTGTATTTATCATTTGCAGAGTAAGTCACTGATGAAATTAAAATTAACCTACCTTAGTTTCTTTAGTGACTAACCAGAAATAAGATGGCAACTAATTTTTTTAAGGTCCGTTGGAGTTTTGGGATGTGGGAGTGGATCTCCCTCTCATTGAGTGCTGCATGGTACCGGTCCTAAAGAATACACCACCCCAACTCTTCTCGTGGGTGTCGTACGAGGCGACTAGTGGACACACTAAGATCCTAGTGGATAGTATTTGTCACGTTTTTGAACCAAATCTTACTCTCTCATGTTATTTTCAGGTAGGTAAGTTTTTTTTTGAGCGTCAAACCATGCCATGTACCGATGAGTTTTTCGGATTTTTTCGAAGACTTATGTACATTTACCGGCTGCTCTAACGGTGAAGGAAAACATCGTGAGGAAACCTGCATGTCTGAGGAAAATATATATATCCAAAGGCGTGTGAAATCCACCAATCAGAACTGGGCCTGATGAATCATGGCCCATACCCCCTTGTGCAAGGGGAGGCCTGTGCTCCAACAGTGGGGACATTTATAGGCTGATGATAATGACGAAGTATTTTTTAGAAGCACAGTACATTTTACAGTTTACCAATCCATGACTAGGTAGGCTTGAGTCCTCGCTTGAAGGAGTATTATGTAATCTGAGTGTGATTGAAGGCTTCCATGGGAATTACGTTTGATCAATGGGATATTTCTGCCGGGAATACCTTTCTTATCCGCTGGCTTTGGTAAAAGTTCTGTTTGTCTTGTCTTTGTGGTTTATTTATTGCTTTTTATGTATTCGTACAAATACGTGAAATCATAAGAAAATTGTATACTTATTTAGAGTGATCTTGAATTTTAAACCTCAACTCAAGTTAACCTTGCACACCTACTGCATTCTCTCTTTTGATATCTCTTTCTTGATATCATTTCCTCTGCCCGAAGGTTGCCTGGAAGAGATCGCAAGAGCGATCGCTAAGAAGCGATAAGGCCGCATAAATTGTACTTCACTATTTCCTTTTCTATCTCATGTTTGTTGTTTTATAATTGTGCAATAAAGTGTATTTTACTTTACTTTACTTTAATCATCCCAATCTAGATGATGTACGAGTATGTACTAAAACATCATTGATAGTTGTACGGGTTGTCTACTTAAATACCTAAGTAAGTATTTTTAAAGCGGTGATGTTTTCGAGATTTTGATAATAAATAGTTAAATTCAAAGTGAGGGCTGACTCTAATAATACTTGAGCTTCCCTTCCCTTTTATTAGTGACCCTAACGAGGCTGACATGGTCACCTTGTCGTGTACAAAAGCCTCTAAACTGAGATATTTTTTAAAATGTTAATTTCGTATTTACATTAAACGAAGGACAGTAATTTTTATGGTGTATGGGATAAATATACAAAATTTATATATTGCCAAAACTATATTAACTATCTTCAAAAGTCAGTTAGCTTTCATCAATATAAAACTATACTTACATCAATATTATCATACAGTTTTTATTTTTTATTTTCTTTCAAGCATTTAAGATAAGATAAGATAAGATTTATTGTGTAAAAGTTTAGGTAAGAATTACAAATATTGCAGATATAGTTGCATAAACATGTCACACTAAACTTTACCTTTACTGGCATATATTTTTGTAGTGGTAGATCCTAATGTGAAGGATCGCCTGGGGTGGTACCACCCTCTTATCTATTTCTGCCGTGAAGCAGAAATGCTTGCATTTCTGTGTTTCGGTTTGAAGGGTAAGAGAGCCAGCGTAATTTCCGGCACATGAGGCAATCCATCTTAGTCCTCAAGGTTAGCAGCGCATCAAAAACCCTCTAATATTAATAAAGTGAGGTGAGATGTCTATGGGCGACGGTGACCACTTACCATCAGGTGGCCCGTTTGCTCTTCTGCTCTCCTTATTTAATAAAAAAAAAACACCAAATTCACAAATAAATAAAATCTTAATTATAACTTATGGCTGAGGGGTCCATAGCCTTGTTGGAAGCATGATCCGAATATGATATTCCCTAATTCTAATAATAAGAAAATTCATTCAAAACCAGCCCTCTCGTTACCGAGTTTCGAGACAAATTCTCATACATACGCGTCGAATTGAGAATCTGAACTTCTTTTGGTCGTCGTTAAAAATGACCAGCAATATCTTTTATAACAATTTCATCTCCAGAGCGAACACCTTACAAAAGACGAAGGAAATCTAAAGAATTATCCCGACACTGGAGACTAAATTGCACTCATTGGCGAAACAAAAGAAGTTCCCATTTCCTAGGGAGGAGGTGCTTTTCCCACAGTACAGTTGCACACAGAGTACAAGTGCTGAAATCGGATTTACTTTTTTTGTACTTCGGTGTAAACCATGACGTTCAGTGGAAAACAGGAAGATCTAATGCTAAAGGGACAGCGGAAAATTGGATTGAAAGTAGATAGATGAACTGGATGATTTTTAGTCCTTCTAGAAAAAAAATATTATAGGATAACTGGTAAACCTAGAACCTAGATAATCTAATCTGGCATTGTCCATGGTACTCGTTCAGTCCATCTCTCTATTCTATATTGAAACCAACTCATCAAGGTGGTATGACTGTGCTGGGATGGTACCACCCTTTTACCTGTTTCTGCCTCAAAAGCATTACCTGCTATGTTTCGGTTTGAAGGGTGAGAGAGCCAGCTTGAAATTGAGAAATAAATGTCGTGAAAATGATGTATTTTTATTGTAACAATTAAAAAAATTAAATAGGCGGCTGGAATATATTTTTTATAAACCGGGGAGGTTCAACACAAAAAGGTTGGAAATCCCAGCCTTATACAATAAAAATTCTTGTCACTAGTGATAAATAAACGCGTCGGGCACTCATGCACATGACACGGTTCCGTAGCCCTATTATCGTTAATAAAATTCTCTCAAATGATAATCATGTTTGTATAGGGAGTTGTGTCACTGTTTGTTATATGCACTGAGACTTTAGGAATTGCAAGGGGAAGAGGACAAACGTCTTGCCTAATGAGATATGCTTCGTGTTTTTGTCTCCTTGGATTCCCCAGTTCGTTGTTACTACCTTTTTAAAAGGACTTCAGGAAAATGCTATCAGTTTTGTAGTTTCTGCTGAGGATTGTTTGTTATTAAACAAACATTTGAGAAACTTGTTTGGGAAAGTTGAATAAGTAAGCAACTTTTCCAACCAAATTCCAACTAATGAATAGCTATATTCAATAGAAGTCCGCATAACGTTGTATAACTTATAGAGTTTATACTTATATAAGTACGAACTCTATAATTTGTATAACGTTATGCAGACTTCTTCTGTCTTTTGAATATAGACATTCATTAGTTGGAATTAACCTTGAGAGGGAATACATTAAGGTATAATTATGAGCAGGTTTAACACACTTCTTAAAAAAATGGTTTAGTTTAGGACTACGTAAAAAGAAACTCTGGAATCAATCTATAAACATTACGTAAGTAATGTTTAGAAGATTCAAGTAATTGAATCTTCTTTTTGTGTGACTGTCTTCGCAGAAGATTTCTCCGTTTTTGATTTTGTATTATCCCTAAAATCTCACCTTAACATATTAAGATCTATTCCGTTTAGTTCTACCAACCCAGTCCTACTGATAGAACTAAAGGGGAAAAAATCGCCTATAACAGGCAATATGCTCTTCTTAACTCGTGTTGGCAAAATGCAATTTATTATGTAAATATATTCATATGTTTCGGAAGTAACAATCCAGGGGAATCCATCTGAGGTAGACCTCGGAATTAACTGCCTTATCAGTGGCTGACCGAGGATATTTCCCAACTCTTGGATACAGTCTAAATAAAGCTATTTCATAGCAGACGTTCAATAAACGAACACGTTTTTTTTTATTGTATTAAGAGAGTTGACGAGCAAACGGGCCATCGGGAGACAGTTCACCACACTATGCTATTAGAGAGTTTTCGATGCGCAGCTGATCTTGAGAACATCATGGAGTACCTCATGTACCGGTAAGTACGCTGGCTCACTTACCCTTCAAACCGAAACACAGCTATGGAACCATTGGCTGCTTTGCGGTAGAAACAGGTGGAGGTGTAATCACTGACTCTGCACAAAGTCATATCACCTTCACCTATATGGGGAATTATTGTTATTGCTATGTAATGTATTCAATTATTTTTTTCTTGACGTGTTATTGATATTATGAATAAAAAATTTGAATTTGAATTCTACTTGAATTTTAACCATAATTAATTAAAATTCATATGTTGTGTCCAAATGAATTTTTATTTTGATGGTTTCTGACATAGAAATCAGAATAAGAGCGTTGGTGGCATCGTGGCTATAACGTTGGACTCCCGTTCGGAAGGCCCGAGTTCAAAACCAGGCAATGCCATGTACCAATGAGATTTTCGGTTTTTTCGATAGACTTACATACATTTACCGACTTCTCTGATGGTGAAGGAAAACATCGTGAGGAAACCTGCATACTGAGTTAACCAGTGTGTGAAATGGGGAAGGCAATGGCAAATCACCCCATTAAATCTGCTTTTGTTTTTGACAAGTACTTACTGTCAACATGACAATTATACTCCTTCGTAAATATTAACGGTATACCAGAGATATCATGTGAGCTTTTTATTTTCCATAACTAATATCAGTTTCTGTCCTATAGTTCATTTATATTTTCTGTTTCTCTGTACGGTTATGTTCGACCCTTACCCAGCATTTCTACCAACATGAGACCCATCGGCCCACTGTTTGCTTTCTACACTGTGTCCGGGTGATGCATTAATATCTTAATCGCAGTACGGTTGTCAGGATTATTGGTGGGTAGGGTGAATTGTTAACTGATTTATGAAAGGACAGCTCTTGGGACCGTTGGGTTGTTAGAGAGACGGTCAGGTAGCAGTGGGACCACGAGTCCATTATATCGAGATACTGTACCACTAGTGGTTCAAATTAGTGGGACCACAAGTCCTATATTAGCTTGTCTACTAAAAAGAGACATAATTTTATACCGGATGAAAAAAATCCTGGAAAAAATTTGGCATGATATGTGGAATAGAACCTATATCCTGAAGAATTTGTCAAAACGACGACTTAAAAAAAGGTAGGTTATATATCATCATGAAATTATTACCTGAAATAATAACCATTCACTGCAGGAAATAATAAGGTATGTAGGGTTACTACATACCTTATTATTTCCTGACAGAATAAAAAAACCAGCAAGCAGCTTTTGGAAATATGCAACATCATTTTACATTATTTTTATAGGGTGCTAAATTCATAAGTTCTAAAAGATTCGGTTTAAGAGAGGTTCAAGAAAGACAGTTCTAAGCCCGCCCCTAAGGGAGGCAGACTATTTTTTTCTTTCATCCAAGGTGAAATACCCACAAATAAATAAATCAACAATATTATCACATCTTGCCTTTTTCAATTGCCTTTTTCAGGCAACAAAAACCACAGAGCAAAAACCCCAACTAAACATTGTCTGTAAGTCTGTAACCGAAATCCGCCAACTTGATGAAATATCAACACAATGAAACGAGCACAATAGGTGTACGCATCGTTAGCGAAGGATTCGTGCCGGACTTATTGCTGGGGATACGATGCCATAAGTTACGATGCTCATCCCCCCTGTCTACAGCATGTGTGGGGGGCGGTAAGATGCTGCTGGCTGGTAAGACAAGTTTAACTAAAAGAAGTGTTTTGAATAAATACTAGTTACGAAGCATTCCTGCTGGACTTATCGCTGGGGATACGATGCCATAAGTTACGAAGACACAACAGCATGTGTGAGGGGCGGTAAGTTGTTGCTAGCTGATAGGATGCAAATTTCACTAAAACACAGTTGTTTTCAAGATGTTACGAAGAATACGAATCCTTCGCCGGACTCTTTGCTAGTGGAATGCGATGCCCATCCCCCAGTCCACAGTATGTGTGAGGGGCGGTACGATGCTGCTAGCTGGTAGAATGCCAGTTGCTTTTAAGATAGTGACGAAGAATTCCTGGACTTATTGCTTTAAGCTGCAGCACCTGTGAGAGACTATTATCATAGAGAGTAACATTTGCTCACGCGAAAATAGAGAAAGGAGAGTATTTCTTTATTAAATGTCAATATTGACATGAACTTATTGGGATGTAAGGGGGGTCACCAGCATCTAGACCTCCAAATGTCAAACTCACCTGCACGTGGTGCATCCTGCCGATTAGCGAACGAGTCCCTGGCGACCGACTAGTGGCGGTATAACCACTCAAATTCTGGCTGGGTCAAAATACCAGAAGCACGATGACGGGCAGCAGCGTCATCGGGGCAAGCGACCCGGCTACTGCGATCGCCAACCCGCAGGCCTAGCGTGGCGATTATGGCATTACCTCCCATGGATAGCGCAAATGGCGCGCCCTGGGAGAGGCCTATGTCCAGCAGTGGACTAGAGTAGGCTGCTGATGTATGATGTAATTGACATGAACCCACTATTTACTCATAATATCCACTGACTCGTCGCCACTGACCCACTATTCTCTCGTTTTATAACGTTACAAATTGCCACATAGTTGCTTCTTCAGCAGAAGCTGCATCTGGGTACAAGTTGTTAAATCAAAGCCGCGCGTAAGAGCAAAGAGTTTTATTAGAGCTTGACAATTCGATTAAATAGTAATTGTACAGCGCCTTTGGTGAGAGCTTCGGTTACTACTATAGAATCTAAGATGGTGGAATGAATAGTTTTATCTAGGATTGCCCTAGATGGCCGGGTGGACAATTTTTTTTTTTTGCGGATGTCCACGACCCCTTTATTTCAACCTCGAGCGCCGCAATCTCGTAGTGGGCAGTCAGGTCTCTTGAGCACTTGGGCCTGCTCCGCAGCCGCACCGGCTCTGAGTGGGGTGCTCTGGGTGTATGACGAAGCCAGTGTGTCTGCACAAGTGGCGTCCCACACCGCCCCAGCCTCCACGGGATTAGCTTGGCCCCATCCGGCCTCTTTTCGTCGTCTCTCGACAGACCGCACGGCTCGAGGGTTGCTGGTATCGATGCGGTGGCGAGAGCCCGCAGCTGGTCCCAGAGGCGTGGGCGTCTGCCGCAAGGGCAGCGGTGGGGCTCGCTCACTACCTTTATTTATTATCACAATTCTTCTTTTCTATAACGTCTTCTCTTATAACGTCACAAAGCGCCATAGAGCGTCTCCGTCAACAGCACTCGTGTGCAAGTCTTTATTAACGCGGTTTCAACAAATAGCCGCGCTTGCTACTCGACACTGTGCAGGTACTACAAGACGCTAACTCATTACATTATCGAATTCTCCTTTCCTTTTATTTATAATGTTATAGTGCGCTAACAACAGTAACTACGTGGTAGAGATCGGGTTTAAATAAAAACGGAAATTTTCAGATAAAGTGCAATCGCCTGATTGCATCTGATCTGATGTAATAGCTGAGATAAAAATGTTTTATATCTCTGGTATTGCTGGTGTTTATGAACCACTATTTCACCACCACAATAAGGTTTATTTGTCTCCCATAAAAGTCAGAAGCTGTGATTTAAATACACAGTTTTCTGACTGGTATTCGAACTGACTGACCATAGAGAACGAGTCAACGATCGCCCGATGTAGAGACAGATGATGGAGAAGATGACAACTCAAGCTAGAAGACACGCCGCCAGAAAGAGAAACCGAGGAGGTGAGACCGAGGGAGCCTTTTTGAGCGATGTGTGTATCCGCCGATGATTGTCCTATAAATCGGCATACACTCTCCCATATAAAAACCCTTCAAAGATGAGGGAAGCAATAGCATCTTTGTTCTCGAAGGCCGGCAAGAAGAATGTAGAAGAAGAAGGATGCAAAAATATAGGATTAAAAAAGGAATAAAGTTTTCTTATTTCTTATTTCTTTCTTATTAATAAATAACATCTTGAAGAGATATCCACATACTCCATAGAGCGTTTTGTAAGTTGAACCAATGGTAGCGCCATCCGAATTGTGATGTGCCCGCACCCCGTAGGTGAAGCTTTTGTTCCGATGCAGTTAATGAAGATTTCATTAAATTGTCTGGCGCAGACTTCTCGAATGCTCCTTTCAAGGATAAAGCCCGAATGTCGCTTACATACGAGTATTGTGGGTAATATGGGTACCTATCATGCAAGTAGGTATGTCATACATACTTCTCCGAAAGGGGTTGATTAGGGTCAGTTTCTGAACAAATTTTGTTATACATTTCGAAATTTTTAAAAAACTCCGTACGTATTGATTAGATGGGAGCAATGTACAGAGTGAATGGATCGCCACGAACTAATAAAACGGAACGTGAACGAAACATGCCGTATTTTTTTACAAAATTTTAATTGGCTTGCCTGGTACCTTTGAGGGAGAACCCCTTAACTATCCTCCCGAAGATATTCCGTCCAAGATACTCCCGACACAAAACATGATATTATCCCAAGTAATGCGACTGACGATCTCGTTACTGCGTGTTTGTCATAGCCCGTCATGCATTCCTCAAGTCCTGAGTTCGAGCAGGGTAAAACGGGACGAGAACGAGGTGAAACAGGGGTGAAAGAGACGAAAAGGGGATGAAACAAGGCGAGCTTTTGTCCACGAAATTACAGCGATTTGCGGCATTCTAGCTTTGGGTTATGTTGCTTTGGCAATGTAATTTTCATTTGTGTAAATATGTACCTTAATACGTGGGGCGGTCCAAAAATTGTTAGTCTACGGCTTGTTACCAATTGTTTTACTTTTCTTATCCCTTGGAGGCAAATTTTATTACAAATTCATTAGCCAAATATCACTTGCGTGCGAACTTAAGCCAATTTTTTTAATAATTGTTTAAAAAAAACATGTTATGAATCGCTTGGCAACACTTAACGATTAGTCCCCTGTATATTATGCACCTACATCAGATCTGTGAATTTTTGAAACTACGAAAACCGGTCTTAATCGCTACGTAAACTATTTATTAGTTACGGTGCTTATTTATTAAACTACTTATAGACTGAATTTACCTTTGTTCATCATTCAGCTGACACTCTGCAAATAATTGTACTTATGTATAAAAACGCACAGTAAGTTTATAGGTTCGAAAATGTCATTAATATGACAAATATATTTAACTGCAGTAGAGTAGTGGTAGATCCTTAAGTGAAGGATCGCCTGGGGTGGTACCACCCTCTTATCTATTTCTACCGTGAAGCAGAGATGCTTGCATTTCTGTGTTTCAGTTTGAAGGGTAAGAGAGCCAGCGTAATTTCCGGCACATGAGGCAATCCATCTTAGTCCTCAAGACTAGCAGCGCATCAAAAACTCTCCAACATTAATACAGTGAGGTGAGATGTCTATGGGCGAAGGTGACTACTTAACATCAGGTGGCCCGTTTTCTCGTCTGCTCTCCTTATTTAATTTTTTTTTAAACTGCCGAAATAAAGATATTTGTCATGTTAATGATCGGTTCACGGTTGCTGGTTATGCACCACTGAGATAAATGATAGTAGTGTCTACTAGTAAGGTCTCGGGCAACCTTGAACAGCTTCCGAAAAATCTCAGATGCAAATAAAATAACAGCGATATAAGGGAATACCAGAAAATACGGGAATGTTCCCACAGAACCATATTACACAATACGATTCCGGCCGCTTGCGTTTTATAGTGTTGTTCTTGCCAAGAATCGCAATTATGTCAGCCGTTGCCAGCGGTTACTGCATGTATAAGTGCTGCATATACACAGCTGCTGTAATATTAGGTATGTTGGAATGGTGGTTTGTATCATGGAGCTGAGAAAATGGAAGAAACTGGATAAATGTCGAGATGTTTCAGCTATAAAAAAATAAAAAACGTTTCAAATAAACGTTATTCTATTCTATTTAAGGTCCTTTTTATTATAGTCTATTCGAGTTAAGAAAATAGTGAGTCATCGCTGTCGTCCGGCCTAGTCACGCCCCCTGACCAATCACGAAGCAGCAAATTAGAAAGCCAAGTTCACATTGACCAGTTCAAGGCAGACCCTCGTACGAAACGGCCGTGTCCTTTGTGCATTACAGTAAATTTTAAAATGAACACCTCACCTATTCGTAAAAATAAAAGTGGATCGATAATTCATAGCGGAGAAAGACGAGTAATTTACAATGTTTTAATTTTTATTCGACTGTGACTAGACCTTTACCCTGCAGTTGCACTGATGGGGTGGTATGTGCAGGTCATTTGTACCACTTTACACACAAAAAACCCTGTTACTTGTATGACAATTTTCCATACTAAAGAAAATTAATCACCATTATTTTACGCCTTTGTGGCATAAAGTCATCTATGTCGTTATGAATGAACGGAGTTTCATTCATACTTCTTATTTCAGTATTAGAATAGCAATAATTCATTCATATGTAGAATTTTCAAACAGACAAATTTGTCGTTTTTCTCGAAAATTTAATAAGTAAGTTGCCCTATCCTTATTGTTATAATAACCTATATGTATATTTGACACCATAGAAATATTTGACCCAATGTACTGACCATAAATTGATATAATGTCAATTGTTATATAAAGTTAAAAGAGAAGATTTTCCACCAGACGATGTGTTATGCTGGTTGAGATGGTGACCAATTGTGCTGGTCCTTCAGTGGGTCGTATAGACGAAGTCCAATTGAAAATATCGATAGGGCGTTCTATTTTTTGTATGGTGACTAGACTTCTTGTATGCGGTCTTAGTTCGGAACGAGTGGCGACATCCGTCGGTGAGTTGAGTATAATAATGATAATGAATTAATATACGAAAGCCTCATTCGAATATGTAATGTCACAGTGTACGTTACTTCGTAGCTCCGTAGCACTTCGTAGCAGAGCTACGCGGCCTTCCTTACATACTGTTGAAAATTCATTGTATTCCTCTGCGGCTCCTTTGTACCCCTATTATACTAGCGTTTGCAAGTTTAACTTGCTCCTTCCTGAATATTCTTACGTCTTACTGCTTTGGTAGTAAAATGAGAAATTAAATTTAAATTTTCTGTCAATTGTAATGTGCAGAGAGGGTACCAAACACTACGTTTTAGCATAGAGTACTATAATAATAAATTGACGTAAAGTAACGTCTTAAAAAGTCAAAATGTCTAATGTACTTGACTGAAATCAATATATCCCAGGGATGATTGCATATTAGATATGCGGTTATATGGGCTTGTAATGACCTCAGGAATCACCCTGTTTTGTTCGATCCATACTTTCTGGGACATCCTGTCTAGACCAACGAGCTTTAATTATTTATAGTAAGTAACCCATTGAAGTTGGCACACCCTTTAATATTTCTTTATAAACATGACGTATTTAACCAGTGAAGTTGCAAGCACATCTTCAAATATAAAGCATATTTAGGAATTTAATCAAAATACTAACGAGAAATCTGACTAGGTATATAGGTGATTTCCTGCTACAATCGATACCTAAATACCCTTATTTAATTTTATTTATTTATTAGGTAAACACAACAGATTACAACCAGAGAAATTACAGAAAAATCAATATAAAGTTATGAGCTAGGTCGTAACCGTAACGTGTAAACACAGACACACTTATGTCCGAATACCATACGAATCTATAATCCCACACCAGACAGACTACTCTGGAATCGAACCCTGTGCTGTAAGCTAGCCACTGGACCGTCGTCACTAAGCCTGCTCTCTAATCCGTGCGAATGTCCGATGTCGGGGGGATACGGAACCATTTGCCTAACCGATCACAGAGGGACATCTCTAGCCGATTAGGGACCGGGGTGTGAAGCAATCTTGTAAATAGATCTAGTACGTTTAGATTTATTTTAAAGTCCGTATAGTTCCCCCCAGTAGAAGTATCCCAGTTCTTGTATTACTAGTTAATGCTTTTTCCCATACTTTGTCAGCCTAAAAAGCAACAGTCACAGATAATAATTAATGATTTTATTCCAATGAAAGCATATTATTTTCGTAAAAATTAATTTCAATAACGGACACTGACATGCTGAGAATTGTATTATTGGTCAATGGGGGGGGGGGGGGGGGGGTAATAATCAAGAATTTTGACCTTGGGGGTGGGGGGCAAATCAGGAATTTAATATGGGTAAATAAATAATTAACCAGCTAAATGTATGGGACATGGGAGGCGCAGGTCCAGGGGGGCACTAGAGGCGCCACTAGCACAATGTACGTAGGCAATCAACATTTAGATACGTTCCTTCCCACCAAATCTTTTTTTACCCTTCAGGCCCCCTCCACGCTTTCTTAACAGATTTTCTCGGTCTGCTATTCTCATCATAATTTTACTATAGCTTTGAGAAATTAAATTAAATAAACCCAAATAACGAGACATTTGTGATATCTTAAAAAATACCGTCTCTCTTTGCTTTTCTGTTTACGGAGTGCGCGCGTGGCTCCATCTACGCAACGCTTTGGTTCACGACCATACAACTCACTACATCCAGTCCCTCCCGTTTCAGCAGCATTAATGAATTTCTACCAGCCTGAATGGAAACAGGCCATTGAACCACATATACCAACGCAGACAATGGCGGACTCAGAGGTGCACGCAACTACACACAACTACCATTCACTGGTTACTGTCTTCGAATTAGTACTTCTTACCTACTTATTGCATGACATAAATATTTATGGGGCCGTGTGCCCCACGGAATGAAAGTAAGCATGTTGATGCGAAGATGAACTGTATTTACAATATTGCGATGATGAAAAGAAGAGAGTGACAGCGCGAGTATAAGAAAAGCAGTGGCGATTGTTTTGAGACGTCAGCAGCGCGCGTAGTCTGCGCAGCGCGCTTGCGCCGTCATTGTGGCGCGAAGCCGCCACATCTTTACAAACTAGCTGTTCGCAGAGAAAATTATAATAACAAGAAACTAATCTTTCATTCATTTTATCCCTATGGGATAAGCCCGCCTTTGTACATATTTTAATGTTTTTTTTTAATTTTCTGTGTATTTTTATATTAGTACAATAAATAGACAACAAACAAACAAACATTACAAAAGAATTAAAAAAAGAAGAAATTAATAGGTACCAAATAACAAAAAGTATATTGTACGTATAAAAGTAATAGTGCTATGTAAAGAATTGATTTATTGTATTGTAGGTTACTAACCGTTTGTAAAATAATTATAAACTTTTACTAATGGGAAGGACCCGGCTGCTAAGACATTTCCCTCCGGACCGCCGCTGAGTGCGCACGCATATCCAGACCGTATTTGTGATTTAAACGTAATTTAAATAACAATTTCATAAAATAAATTACCTCATAAAAATAGGAGTGCATAAGTGAACAGGAATCTAATCGGCATTAACTATGACGTTGTGAGTACCTTCTCATGTGTTATGATATCCTAGTACTTCGTTCACTGAATGACAATCGGCACTCACACGCAACCTCCGCTATCATTGACAAGGCTCAGACAGAGGCTCAAGACATTCAGCGCAAGGCCCCGCCTACTTCAACACCATTGGCCATCGTCCATCCTTATCAGCTGTGAGCGCCCAAGTACACTCGAACGCATAGGTAACTTCACTATTCCTCTGCTAGCCTAGTACCACCGAGTCACAGACATGAGCCGCACACCAATGGATACGTCATCGCTAATGGAGAAATCACTGTCGGATACCAACTTGCAGAGTACTCCTCCCAATTACGTTGTCTCGCGCGTTAAAAGGGGCAGAGAGCAAATTGACACATCGACTGCACAACAGCTAGATGACTTTAAGGAAGAAATGAAGAAAATGATAACAAGCTTTCTTACTACTCAGAAGGAAGAACTTAGGCAAATTACCACTTCTTTGCATACAGTCCAGCAATCAAATATAAATATTGAAAATTCAATTGCCTTATTGACCGAACAAAACAAGGAATTTCAAAAGAAAATTGACCATCTCGAAAATACGGTAAAAGAAGACAAAAAATACATCACAATATTGGAGAATAAACTTGAAGACTTGCAAATGAATAGCCGTAAAACAAACTTCGAGATAAAAAACGTGCCGAAGAATATTGATGAATCAAAGGAGGATCTCATTAAAATGGTCTTGTGTCTTTCTCAAAATATAGACTGTAATATTCAGAAGTCAGACATAAAGGATATATACCGAGTGCGCGGGAAGAATCCTGAAAAGAAGAATACTCCGATTATTGTGGAAACCGCTTCAACGCTTCTTAAGACTAATATCCTGAAATCGGCCAAATCCTTCAATATAAAACATAAGCATAAATTATCCGCTAAACATCTTGGATTTAAAACCCAGGAGGATACACCTATCTTCCTATCAGAGCACTTAACCATTAAAGGATCTCGACTGTACTTTGTGGCTCGTGACCTAGCCAAATCAAAAGCGTACAAATTTTGTTGGACTGCATATGGTAAGGTATACCTAAGAAAAGATGAAAAGTCGCCAATTATCTTGGTCACAAGTGAATCACAAATACACCAACTGTTAATTGCAGCATGACTGTACTTAACTTTAATGTTCTTCCCATTTGTTCTCGGTTATTTCTTGATTTTTGTAAGAGTTATTCTTTCCATGAGCTTAAAAATAGATGCATGCTTAATACACAAAACAAAATATGTAATTGTTTTCCTTCAGTGTCAAATACTAAATATTATACTTCATAAACATTACTCCCCAATCTACTTTACATTACCACTACACACTCACAAACAAACACCCACAAATAGATTCATTCATAGTACATACAAAACATGTTTACATACTCCAATCTCACAAGATGGCATAAAAAATGGTCACACGCTACTCCAAGTTTTCTCTAAGCTTCCGTGCAATTTTACGCTTTATCTTAAAAAATACATAGCTAATACATACTTTATACAAGACATTATAATAATTATAAACACTTTTTTACTATTTTTTACTACACGTAACCTTAATCTTATTATGCCACACTTACCTAAAATTACTTTAATTAATGGCTGACACATTACAGGTATTGCAAGATATAGACAATTTAGAAATAGCTCGCAGTATCGAATGTGACATCCATGAACTTACCAATCATGTACACATAAATAAAAATGACCTAACCATTATCGCTCAAAATATAAGGAGCATTTACTGTAACTTTGACGATTTTATGCTCTCATTATCTAACTTTACTTTCATCACTGACGTAATAATATTAACAGAATGTAGACTAAACAAAAATAAACCTTTGCCACAAATCGATAATTATAATATCTACTATACAACGTCACAACTGAACCAACACGATGGGGTAGTCGTTTACGTAAAATCGGCTTTAACAAAATCGAGTAAAAATTTTTCTGTTAAGGAAATTAAACTGACCCAAGCGTCCTGTATACAGTTGGATGTTCTAAATAATATTATTTTATGTATATACCGTTCACCGTCAAATAGGAATGCAGAAAGTTTTATAAATTCACTTAATGACCACTTAGACTCGGTCACAACTCAAAGGAACATAGTAATCGCAGGGGACATAAATATTAATATTAAACCTAAACTCGCGGAACAATCATATGATCATAATAATAGAATAAATTACCTAAACATGCTATCGATTCACGGAATATTACCTGGTCATATATTACCAACTAGGGAGGGGAACTGCCTTGATCATTTTATGCTTAAAATTGACAAAAAGAAATTCTCAGCTTTTATAGCTATTCTACAAACTACAACTACAGACCACTTTACTACTTTTTTGACCATGACGAAACAAAAAATAAGTAAAATTGCAGATAAACATACTACAAAAATAGATTTTGAAAATGCACTAAATGATTTACAAAAATTAAACCTACCTGAATTATTATTTTGTGATGATGCTAATATTGTTACTTATGGCCTAATTGAAAAACTAACAGAGTCAATAACAAAAAACACTTCCATCGTAAAAATTCCAAAAAGTAAACGTATAATAAAACCGTGGATGACCCCTGGCATCTTGCGCTGTATTAGAAATCGTAATAAACTACAAAAATCACTCCGTAATGACCCACATAACGCAATCCTTAAAATAACATATACACGCTACAGGAATTTCTGCAACTCCCTTATAAAAAAGTTGAAAAGGGAATATGACAGAGAACTACTTTCGGCATCATTGAAAAATAATAAATTACTTTGGAAAAATATTAAATCTATTACTTACACAAATAAATCCAACATACAAAATACAGAATTAATAAATGTTAAATCTACTCCATCCGAATCAGTAAATTTTATAAATAATTATTTTGCCAATATAGGTAAACAGCTTGCTAATAAAATTCAATCTAATAACATTAACGTTCTTCCAAATTCATTAGACGATCTCCACTCTCAGTCTCAATCCTTTGTCCTACTAGACACTGACCCGGATGAAGTTCATGGTATCTTAATGAATCTCAAATCTGATAGTGCACCTGGTTGGGACAATATCTCAACTAAATACCTGAAACTGGCAAATCATGAAGTCATTCCTATAATAACTCATATAGCTAATCTCTGTTTCAGCAAAGGTATTTTTCCAGTGCCCCTTAAGCAATCAGTTATTACACCGGTATACAAGGGTGGTGACAGAGACGACATCAGCAATTATCGACCCATATCTGTTTTACCAGCCTTATCAAAAATTTTGGAAAAGTTACTAAACATAAGATTACTTAATTATTTAAAAACCTTTGATATATTATCGAACTCTCAGTTTGGATTTAGACAAGGAAAATCAACTGAAGATGCAGTAACAGCCCTAAGTACATTGGTAACAGAACAACTTGATAATGGGAAAAAATGTCTGTCAGTCTTCCTTGATCTAAAAAAAGCTTTTGACACCGTCTCTGTCCCCATCCTTGTGAAGAAACTGGAAATAATTGGTGTTAGAGGAACTGCGCTATCCCTTTTTAAAAATTACCTAGCTGATAGACGTCAAAAAGTTAAGCTCGAACAGTATGTCAGCGAAGACGTGGAGGCCTCATTCGGCGTACCACAAGGTAGCGTGCTCGGTCCCACCTTATTTTTGATATATATAAACGACCTGTGTAGTATAAAAATTAAAGATGCAAAAGTTTTTTCATACGCCGATGACACCGCCATTGTCTTCGCTGGAGATACATGGGATATTGTTAGAGATAATGTTGCACAAGGATTATCACAAGTAGCTGAATGGCTTAGAGGGAACCTACTCACGTTAAACACATCCAAAACCAACTATATTTGCCATAGCATATACAACTATAATGAACAATATAAAAACTTTAACATTAAAATACACGAATGTGGCAATTCATTTAATACAAATTGTAATTGCCCAAAAATAGACAATGTTGAGAGTACTAAATATCTAGGGATTATAGTAGATCAGAAATTATCTTGGTATCCTCACCTTGAACATGTTAAGTCTAGAGTGAGGAAGCTAATCTGGATTTTCAAGACGCTTAGACATATTGTACCACGCACAGAAAATCGTGATTCTCAAAAAAATTTACTAAATCAAATATACACTGCACTGGTACAATCCATTTTGGTGTACTGTATACCTGTATGGGGAGGTGCGTTTAAAACCAGGTTTATTGAAGTGGAAAGAGCACAAAGAGCTCTGATAAAGGTAATGTATTTAAAAAAAATTAGATTTCCCACTGAAAGCCTTTACCATATCAGTGGACTTCTATCGGTCAGAAAATTATATATAATACAGCTTATCCTTAAAAAACATAAAACCTTGCAATATGACATAAATTTAACAACTAAAAGACGAAAAGATATAGTTGCACAAGTACCTAAGGTCAAAACAACTTTTGCTAGTGTACAGTTAAATAAACGTTCAGCTTCCCTGTATAATAAAATAAATAAAGAGATATATATATATAACAAAAATTCTCATGACTGTAAAAGAGATATAATAGATTGGCTAAAGACACTAACATATGAACAGACGGAGGCACTCTTACAGTTCACAATGTGAGTATAATTCTGTACTCAAATTGTGAATTGTAAGATCTACATTCACATATAAATGAACAACTACCATAGAAATGTACTCACACATACACACACACATACACACACACACACACATAACAATTACATACTCCTACATACACTCACACACTAAATTATTGTTATGTTTGGATATGGAAGAGCGGGGCCTCCTGGCACAAGCATTATTTGCTTAAAAGGAGGCCTCGATCACGGATATAAAAATGTTATAGCTTTTTAAGGAAAATAAATTTATTTTATTTTATTTTTTATTTTTGTTTTATAAGACACAGCGTAAGTTAGTTTAGTAGCCGGGAAGTTCAACAGTGTAATTTGTACAAATGGTTTTCATAAATAAATTGTTTTTATTATTATTGTACACCTAGCAAAACATGCTGAGTTTCATATAAAGTTACAAAAATGTATGTAAGCATTGCGTTGTTCAGCGTACTGATCCACGTTTTCTCGTTTTTCACGAGATAAATGTATGAGAAATTCCAAAAGAGAATTCTGATAATTATTCGAGAGTCATTATTTTTAAGCTATCCTCTACACCGAGGATATAGAAGATGGATCTATAGACTCTTATCCAACGTAGCAACTTTCGCTTTCTCGTAGCACACTGCACTCTGTTCGTCAATGACCGTTGTTTTTATACCGGACTAGGTTTTTTTTCACGTGTCACGATCTGGGTGAATTACGAACTCGACCTGTATTTGATCCTAAGTATTAGACTCTGAAGAATTTATGTTGTGTTTGAAGGGATTGAGAGGACTAAAAAGAGACAAACAGACAGAGACGATCTCAATATAGACTTATAGTCAGTGTCCGCCTGGAGCCACTCTTTCTTCTTATGAAATTTGTCGTTAAATAATACCGTAACTGTAATATGTAGTAATATTTATTAAGTGCCTTAACTTCGGCGTTAAGTAAACAAGTACAAGTACATATCCAACAGGGTTTAGAGAAGCCAGTTCTTTCGCATTCAATGACTTTCCTACCGTCACATGATACCGTCATATTGTTTAAGGTGATATTGACGGCACTATAATATTACCAGAGGGTTTTTGATGCGCTGCTAATCTAAAGGACTTGTAAAACGCGAGTCAAGTCTATAACAAAGAATATGCTATTAGTAATGTATCACATTATGATATTCTTACATTCCACCATTAGCAAGCTGAAGTGGCAGTGGGCCGGTCACGTCTGTCGCAGAACCGACAACCGCTGGGGTAGACGAATTCTGGAGTGGAGACCGCGTTTGGGCAAACGTAGTGTGGGACGGGCGTCCCTGCTAGATGGAGCGACGGTATGCGCAAGGTGGCTGGCAGCGACTGGATGAGAAGAGTCGAAGATCGGGATCAATAGCGCGCCCTGGGAGAGGCCTATGTCCAGCAGTGGACTAGAGTAGGCTGCTCATGACATTCCACCACCATCACCATTACAGTATAAGACATCGACGAAGACATCGTCCGCGTTAACAAAGAGCATTACGATATTGCGTGCCAGCGGCCGCATAAAGAACAATGAAATGGGGATTTCCTTTATTAAGGGAGGCTGGCCGCCGTGTTCCACCGGTATTGAACACCCTTGTTAGTGTGCTCGGGCCTTTACATTGCAGGTTTAAAATTACTCTCACTGTATTCCCACCTTTACATTGCTCGGTGATACATTTTGTGAGGATTTTTAATATTGTTATTTTATAGTTTTTTTATTTTTGCAATTTTTATTTTATCTGATATGATTTTTATCTGTGTTAATGCCACTTATCTTTAGATATAAATTGAATATCAGTTCTTTTCTCGTACCAGTTAAAACTAAAAAAGCATTTATTGAATAACCACTACGGAAAATACCATAATCCTATAGAATAATCATTCAAAACCAACCCCAGTGCGTATCTACGTAGAGGTGCACCGGATAGGGGTTTAGCCGGATATCCGGATACCAAATATCCGGCCGAATGGATAGCGCTATAGAGAGGGTTGAAATGTTAGTGTTTTTACATCAGAATTTAAAACTTGAATATTGAATAACTTTGAATGAAACTTTAGCAGTAAATTTCATTATGCTTATCCAATATTATTTACTAATAATTGTCTGTTAAAACTGATTTCTATATTTTTTTTCTTAATACTGTGATTTGAAAAAGTAAAGAAAGGCAAAGACAGATGAAAATTGCATTCTTTCAAGTTTCTTTATTATTTCGAAAGTTATTGTAACTTAATAAGACGATATATAAACAAACATGTCTCATATAGATTAGTGTAACTTGATTTTTTGTTCAACTTATTGTCTGAATTAAGTATCCGGCGTGGCCGGATATTAGCACCCACTATCCGGTATCCGTCCGGATAGGCCGGATACAGGATAGTACCCGAATATCCGGTGCATCTCTAGATCTAGACAAGATAATCAAAAATAGTTCTCGTAAGACCACCCAGGTAGGCCCCAGGATCCTTCGCCTATATGACAACGGTTGCACAGGTCGCCAATTCTTACGGAGTGATATGAATATCACTATAGATAAATATCGAAAAAAATGGCGGATATCGAAGAACGGGACATAAGGACATTATTCTCACATTATTACATTCGATATTTATCGAGTCCTAGCGATCGACACGTGACGAGTGTCCTTAGCAGTGGATATTTTATGTGATATAGACGACGCGTGTGAAACGTGTCAATATGATTCTCGTTTGAGAATTGGTCTTGCAAGTCTTTCTCGTATATAATTTTACGAACAATATTAGGACCACCTTGTCAGTTTATTACAAGTTACCTACATTAATAGTCATAGCTGCCCCTTGTTCGCTGACTCAGCAAAAATAGGAACAACGGGTTAGCTAAACACCTCGTGTAACTATAGTTACTGGTTAACCCGAGTTAACCCACCTATTCACTGACTCGGCAAAACTGGGGCTCGAGATCACAAGACTTCGCATTAACCGGGATTTACTAAATCTATATACTAAAGTTAGTCATGTTGGTTTAAATTAGTGAGATAACAGCTCCATATACATATGAAATTGAGTCAATATTGAATGAAATTAACTTTAGTACTTAATATGGGTTCCTAGGCTTAGGTACCTACCTATGTATAGCTTTTTCCATATATGGGACGGATTAGAACATAGGCAATGAGAAACCGCCCCAGGAATTCTATTTGGTTATTTCCATAGAATGATCGCGACACTCTACAATGTACCTAAATGAAACTTTAATAATAAACACCTGGATACGACCCTGCTAATTACCACCTGTAATCAAGAAACGACGGTGATTATCAAGCCACATTCAAATAGCTCTAGTTAGACCGCTAGATATCTTCCAAACATAAGTTGCTATACCTATTTAGACAGAGACATTAAACTCTCATCATTGTACATTGCGCTGTGACATCGAAATTAGGACTAATCAACTGGAAATAGCACAGCATTGTACTGTCAATGACTTGAAGGGCCATCGGGTCTGATATGTAGATTCGAATGACATTTTTGCGACGCACGCTGTTGCGAAAAACTTTTTGAATGTTACGCCAGTTCGAAAAGTCACTGAACAGAAATCCACTGTAGCGAATGACTTGTGCTTGTGGTCATATCCATGTGGCTGCGTCACCCACTTCTTTGTATTCTAAATGACAATTTAACTCTCCGAGGCACAGAGAGACTTAGATGAAAATGTGCCACTAACGGTCACCCATCCTGATTCTGACCGCGCCCAACGTCGAAGACCGCCCGAAGCTATGGTCTGAGCAGATATCCGAAGATCGGTTCAATTGTATTGACGACATACTTCGGACGTCCTAAATTCACATACAATTAAATTGTTTTTGAATAAATAAACTAAACTGTTATAATTACTGTAAGACTGAACTGAACTGTCCAACGTACGACACATTGACGTCATATTTGTCACGTCCTGAGCAAGTCATATTAGAAACGTTTGTTTGTTTGTAGTCTCTTTATTGTACACACACAAGAAAAAATACACAGAAAATAAAAACATTACAATACAACATTACATTACATTACGTCTTACAGACGTCCGTTTTTGATGACCTAATTAGGACGTCATTACGACGACCCTGTGCTAGCTGGGATCTGACCACCTTAAGATGACTTTAACCTATACCTATAGATACGTAGAGTTTTTCAGGGTTACGATCCTTAACACCGAGGGACCGACTGATAAGGATTTGGATAGCGTCGGTAGCACAGCGGCTAGGATACCGGACTCCCATGCAGGAGGTCCGGGTTCGAATTCGTGTAGTGCTATGTACTGCTCTAACGATAAAGGAAAACATCGTGAAGAAACCTCCACACTAAGATGATCAGTGTGTAAAATAGGGTAGGCACGAAAGATCCTCAAGGGTCTAAGTGCCGCTGGGGTTATTCCCGGCCCCCATCATAAGATAAGATAATTGTTGCGGAAATGTATATGGACAATATTTTTGGCCTCTGACAAGGCTTTTAGTTTTAAAAAGGGTGCAACTTGTACTTATAATCTGCGTGAAATAATTCTAACTTAATATTCAACGTCAAAACACTGTGCAGTACTAACAATCGTAAACAAGAGAGAGGAGGATTCCATATTCCACTCTAATCTGAGCCCTTAAGTAGCTGAGTCTTAATCTAGCCTAAGCGTAGGCGGTCTAGAACACAAACAAGCAGTAGATAGGATAATTTCTTCATTACCCGGCCAAACTCGTTAAATGTAGATACGAACCTGGTACGTAGAGAATAGTATGGAAACTAGGTGTGTAAAACAAGGTAAGGAACAGCCTGCCGCCGTCTGTATTTCCCGAAACCTACAACCTTGGGATCTTCAAGGCCAGAGTGAATAGGTATTTACTGGACCCGCATGCTCCATCGTCGACCTCATCGTCGCTTACCATCAGGCGAGATCGAGGGCAAATGCGGGTTTAGTAGTACATAAAAAAAAGGTTTTACTGTTGCTGACGAAAATGGGAGTGACTATGTCTTAAGTTTAAATCCGGCTCGAAGGACCACTAACCCTTAATTACTTTATTATTCCTGACATAAAAAACCTCTCCATATTGCGGAATTAAATGGTACCTACTAAGTTTTTTTTATCAAAGAATTCCATAACACCAGATTATAAAACTACCAATGGGCGTCATTGGCATGGTTTCTATATCCCTGGTCGTCAGGGTATACATATGTTATGTTCAGTTCACTTGTGAATCAAATCCCTTAGTTCACCCAAACAGTGAGCCAAAAAGATAACATTAAATTATACAAATAAAATACAAATATACTTTATTGCACACCCGGGACAAAAACAAAACATACAACATAAAGAGAGGTACAATACAATGTGCAGGAGGCGGCTTTATCGCTTTAAGCGATATCTTCCAAGCAACCTTCAGGTGACGGAAAAATCATATGATAGATAATAATAATTATATATTAAAAGAAGATGGATTTCGCTCCCATACAAAGAGAGGTTCAGCGATTTAATTTTATAATTTAAAAAAAAAATCACGACATTACGAAGAAAATCAAATATACTTTGATTGGTCGATCTTTGGCTACAACACTATTTTTATTACATCAAAACTGGCAACACAGGAAAGTTTAGGCCGTCTAATAAAAAATACTACTTTAGTGTCCATCCTTTCTCTCTATAGGTACGGTGACGGGTGATGTAACCAAAGATTTGTATTCCAGAGCCGTGGTACACGGGGCGTAAGTCCGAAGATGAGACCCCGGACAGCTAATTCCAGAAAATTAGGCGACGGACCTTCTACGGGATTAGGCGTACAAATCCCCCGCGGATGATTCAATTTAAATTTGCATAGACACGACGGCGTATTTAGACAGGGGGTCAGCGACACTCGGAGAACGTTATGAAGTAGGTATCAACCACCTCCAGTTGAATGAAAAGTCCTGGGGTCCAATTCGCCTAAATTATTATTATTATTTTATTAGCAGGCGGGCAGCTAATGCTGGTTAGCCTGTTTCTTCAAATTCTATTTTTCTTCTGTCTAATCTTTCTTAACACGTTCGTGCGCGGTAGCGGCTAATGTCGTTAAATTGAGTTTAAAAAATTACAGTACGGTCATCGCCGGCAAATCTTTACACCTTTCTTTAAAGCACTACGGTTATAGGTGACGATTTTCTATGAACTTGGTACGTAGGCCTCTCCCACTGTCATTCTGCAAAGAGTGTATTTTGTTTTACTGGAAAAACTGCGGGATTTATAGGTGTTCCTTTATGGACATGACTTACGCATACACAGGTACTTACACATTGACACTACGGACATGACATATCGTATTACGGCACCAGAAGTTAATGATGGTATGCAATAACTTACATTAATTTTATGCAGTACGGCAGTGAAGATTGATACTGCCAAAATGAGAAAAATTACCGCGCGCGAACATGTTATAGTACATTATGATATAAGTGCGGTAAGTTGAAAATTACAGCCGAGGCGATATTGCTAGCCCGAGCCGTAGGCGAGGGCTATAAGGAAGCAGAGGCTGTAATTTTCAAAGCGCACGTATGTCATACGACGTTTTATAACATATTTACGAGGAAATAAATAAAACTTTGACTTTCTTAAACGAATAAATCTTTAATTACTTGTTAAAGCAGTTATAGAAATTTGAACAATTTTTAAAAGTGATTGTTACGTTGCCAGTTGCTTTTTAGCATTGAATAGTAGCACCACAATGAGCTTGACTTATATTTTTGAGAAAGTTCCATGAAATATGCTAAAAACACATTTTCTGAAAATGAATTTGCATCTTTGCTTGTTTTCCATATGATGAAATTTTGATACGCTTGTAAGTATCTATCGGTCGATTTTTCAGGCAAGAGGCTTAGAGTAGCCTTTTTCGCTGCGTTTAAGACTTGTGGCGGTGTCAAATTAATAAATTCATCACTACTTGACGACATTTTCAAATAAAAACAATACAGCGAAAAGAAAACGCGCGGAATAATTTTACTTGTCCACAAATTAGCGATGCGCGCGCATCAACTTTTTTTAGGTAAAGGTACAAAAACAGCCAGTATTACTAATAAAGTAAATTAATATTTTTGTGTTTTTGTTACAGATAAATGGTTGTAATTTATTGTCAAAATTAATTAAATTAAAGAATTAAATCTTTATTTATTATATTTTATCTCCCAAAGTTAATTTTATTCATAAAATATTGACCACTTTTTTAACATAAAAACTCTTTGCTAAGATTTTAAAAAGTATCGTTCATTTTTAGACGGAGCATCTTAAAAAACCGTACATGTTACTTTATTTAAAAAAACTCGTGCGTTTCACATTACTATAACGCACAAGTGCGTAATGAGATACATTACGATATTGAAATTGGTGTAATTACAGCCACTTTACGAGCAAATATGTTATAATAGTACATTATGATATAAGTGCGGTAAGTTGAAAATTACAGCCGAGGCGATATTGCTAGCCCGAGCCGTAGGCGAGGGCTATAAGGAAGCAGAGGCTGTAATTTTCAAAGCGCACGTATGTCATACGACGTTTTATAACATATTTACGAGGAAATAAATAAAACTTTGACTTTCTTAAACGAATAAATCTTTAATTACTTGTTAAAGCAGTTATAGAAATTTGAACAATTTTTAAAAGTGATTGTTACGTTGCCAGTTGCTTTTTAGCATTGAATAGTAGCACCACAATGAGCTTGACTTATATTTTTGAGAAAGTTCCATGAAATATGCTAAAAACACATTTTCTGAAAATGAATTTGCATCTTTGCTTGTTTTCCATATGATGAAATTTTGATACGCTTGTAAGTATCTATCGGTCGATTTTTCAGGCAAGAGGCTTAGAGTAGCCTTTTTCGCTGCGTTTAAGACTTGTGGCGGTGTCAAATTAATAAATTCATCACTACTTGACGACATTTTCAAATAAAAACAATACAGCGAAAAGAAAAAGCGCGCGGAATAATTTTACTTGTCCACAAATTAGCGATGCGCGCGCATCAACTTTTTTTAGGTAAAGGTACAAAAACAGCCAGTATTACTAATAAAGTAAATTAATATTTTTGTGTTTTTGTTACAGATAAATGGTTGTAATTTATTGTCAAAATTAATTAAATTAAAGAATTAAATCTTTATTTATTATATTTTATCTCCCAAAGTTAATTTTATTCATAAAATATTGACCACTTTTTTAACATAAAAACTCTTTGCTAAGATTTTAAAAAGTATCGTTCATTTTTAGACGGAGCATCTTAAAAAACCGTACATGTTACTTTATTTAAAAAAACTCGTGCGTTTCACATTACTATAACGCACAAGTGCGTAATGAGATACATTACGATATTGAAATTGGTGTAATTACAGCCACTTTACGAGCAAATATGTTATAAAATTGGTTTATAGTTTCAGCATTCGCAACTTGCTCAGGTAGGCCGTTTCACGGGATCACTGCCCGATTGAATAGGAGATGATGTTTTGGGAGTGTTTTGGCCGTGTTCCGTACTAGATGTGTGCAGTGTCTTCTTGAGTGCTCCTTCAAGTTCAATATAAAGAAATTCTTCAGTTCATCTGTGTTATAATAATTGTTTAGAATTTTGTAAGTCTCTATAAGGTCGCCTCTATCTCGTCGCTGATTCAGTGTTGTGTGTTGTTCAAATTACAACGTTTGTAATTCTATTACTATCCAATTACAATTTAGTTTTCGTTTCAATTCTGTTTGGACACCAAATCGCAGTCTGCTGACGCATAACCACTGCCACCTTTCGATTTACCATCGATCGGGCAAAAGTACATGGGAGGAACTTATGTTCAATCGTTATTTTTATTTTATTGGAAAAGCAACAGCACTTAAGACAATATATAAACCAAACTAACAATAAAGGCCAATTATAGGTCTTCACTGATAGAATTAAATAATTAAGCAATTAGGTGCCACTTTAAACACACAGATTATGAACCTACCCAGTAGTACTCAAAATTTAAATTTAAAACGATCTGAAGGATTCTGGTGTGAACTTCGCGTATTCGATCACATTACTGCAGCATGGCTGTGAGGTGCACAGCGTAATTCTCAAATGTATCATATCAATGATACATTTCAAATTCTCAAACTTTGACCTAGCTTTGAAAGGTTGACCTGGGGTCGACTGTACCTAATAAAATTAGTGTTGAGATTGTAATCTTGAGTTACAATACGTTTTGTTTGAGTTTTGACAGATGGTATAGTTTGTGGTCGACTGTACCTAATTTATCTTCTGTATTTTCAGCGTTTCCATTCCATAACCAGATAGAAACAAAGATTTATTTCACTCTTATCTCAGCCAACCATTCAAATAGTCTTAAAAACCCGCAGTTTAGTCCCTTCATTAACATTTAAAGTGGAGCACAGACAGAGCAGCTATAAGAGATTATGATAATTTAAATCAAATTGTTAGTGGGCAGAGATTTAGGCCATTAATCCCACAAGCGGGTCGGCGGTCTAACGGTACTCGTCTACAAGTTGTAGTATCTACATTATTTACATTTTTGTTGTTGTTGTTGTCGTCCTATGGTGCCCCGGAGGTACTGAGGGCCTCCACGAGATCTCTCCACGCCGCTCTGGCCTATGCCACCTTTCCTAGCTTCACTCCAGCTCAACCCTGCTGCCTTCAATTCACGGTCGACAGTTCGCCTCCATGTTTCCTCCTCCTTATTCTACATTAATGCCCATTTATTGCAAGTGTAGTTTAAAATCTATTTTAAAAATTTAAGAAAAAAAAACCAGCAATTAGGAGCTGAATCTTTGTCCTAAGTGACTTTTGTCCCCGGTGCATAAAAAATAAAGTACAGCTGTAAGCAAGAAATTAGTGCTGGCGGGGAGGGGGTGACTTGTCATTGTCATGGACTCAACTTACACGGCCCTTACATATCCCCCGGGAACGGAAGTTCCAACTCTGCGTTAGCACTTCGGCCGCTAATGGTAATCATGATTGATAAAATAACAGTACAACTTTGACAGGCGCGGTCCTAGTAGTGGTAGATCCTAAAGTGAAGGATCGCCTGGGGTGGTACCACCCTCTTATCTATTTCTGCCGTGAATCAGAAACGCTTGCTTCTGTGTTTCGGTTTGAAGGGTAAGAGAGCCAGCGTAATTTCCGGCACATGAGGCAATCCATCTTAGTCCTCAAGGTTAGCAGCGCATCAAAAACCCTCTAATATTAATACAGTGAGGTGAGATATCTATGGGCGACGGTGATTACTTACCATCAGGTGGCCCGTTGGCTCGTCTGCTCTCCTTATTTAATAAAAAAAAAATACTATTGTACAAAGTTGTAAATAGGTTGTACTATATACTGACGATTTTAGGGGTCATTTTTTATTGTTATAAATAGGCTATGACAAACAGGCAGACTGGCCACCTGATAGTAAGTAGTCCCCGTCACCTAGAGACACGTGCAATGTCATATAGGGGGTTCAATGAATTTAAGTTTCTTTTCTATGGAAATCGGAGACTGAGGGAGGGGGTGGGGCATGAGCCCTCTGGCATATCCCGTGACCGCCTCTTTGATCAGAAAACTGACTTCATGGGAAGTTGCCATTATACATATAGGTAGTGGATTGAATATGACATTATTGGGAGATCCTAAATCTCCCCAATTCATCATTACCAAACTAGTAGGTATGACCTTGAAGACATCTAACGACTTAGGACCTATCACTGCCTATAGATAAACCAGAGATTTGATCAAACCAAAACGCGAACTTCAAAAATAAACTAATTTATTTTACAGTACACAAAGCAACAATTTTATCTACTTTTAACCAATTTCAATATATAAAATAAATACAGTGTTGAACAACAAATAGTTCTTTGCCTCCTCCAATTCGCCGACAGTCAGATCTTATAATAAATTTTAACTTAAAATTAGGTCACTAAGAAATTTAACGATAATATACTAAAAGTATCGTCATATGTAGAAATGCTGCGAAATGTGTTAAAAACAGAAAGTTTAAGAAAAAACTTACAATACAATGAAAAATTTCATGTTTAAAAGGAGTAGAAAGAAAATATTGGAATTTATAATAAATTCATGAAAAAAAAATAGTAGTCCGATCATTGTAGTATCCCACAAAATGTAGTATCCCAAAAAATAGTAGTCCGATCATTGTAGTATCCCAAAAAATAATAGTCCGATCATTGTAGTATCCCACAAAATGTAGTATCCCAAAAAATAGTAGTCCGATCATTGTAGTATCCCACAAAATGTAGTATCCCAAAAAATAGTAGTCCGATCATTGTAGTATCCCACAAAATGTAGTATCCCAAAAAATAGTAGTCCGATCATTGTAGTATCCCACAAAATGCTGAAATAAACAACCAATTGATATGGCATGTAGAAAAAATATTTCCGCCATAGCTTATAGATGTGTTATAATTTCAAAAATAATGTACAAAAGGTATCTCAATTCCCTTCATTCGCCTTGACTATGTAGCTGCATTCTAATTTCAAAACTAACGAATTCGATCTCTGATTGGTTTAATTCTCTTTCGCTTCTCCCGGCGCACCAATAAGGAACCAGCGCGTGCGCGCCTTGACCGCCATATTGCGAACTAATCGCTTCTTATCGTCAAGAGATGGCGCTAGGTTCAGCAAAATGTCTTGTTTGTAGGGTAGGAGTAGAATGGTGCGGTATGCACTGGCAATATCGTAGAGGCATTGTAGGCTTTTTATTCGAACATCCTGAAACAAAGATTGCGTTATTTCTTTGCTCGCTGGTTGGTTAAGTTAAAGTCAAGATCCAAGTAACAGCGGATGTGGTCCTAACTACAAGGGCCAACGTAGACGAGGGACTTTTATCTGTACGCGAGAAAAAAGTTCGCGACGCGACGGATTTGCTACGGGCTCAACGAACACGATACACATTAAATCTTAACGTAGACTGAAAGTCCACGGTGTGCAATGATGCACTAAGACACATTAGTTCTTTTTTTCGGGGGACTCCCGCGTACTTTTGTTTAGACCAATCCGCAAGTGTCAGTTGTTGTCCGGGGGACTTTATGTGCGCCGAATGCGTCGAGTTGTATCACACAGAAAGAAAGAAAAAAAAATGCCGCAAAAAAACACATTATTGTTTACCTCCTGCTGTGTTGTTAAGTGTGATCAAATCCTTTATCTATTTTTTTAAGTTAGTCATTTAACCAGTCTCGGCAAGCTGTCGAACGAACACAGTATGTGTCTGGACGAAGTGACACAGTATGTCGATCATAGTCATTGTTATCATAAGAGAGTAACTTACCATAGACGTGACATACTTAGTCAGATTGACCAGTCTCGGCAGTATTGTCTGCAAGCTGTCCGCTACAACGGAGTGGGTATACTGGACGAAGTGACCCAGTATGTCGATCATGACCAGTAGCAACTCTTTGTCGTCGTGTTCGAGGGAATCTATTACAAGTGGAGCGATCTGAAACAATCAACATAATACTAACCAAGGAGACAAGAAAACCACAACCGTACCTCCTGTGTTTTTAGTCTACAAAAAACACAAACACAGCTAAATGTACAGTAGACAACACATCAGGCTTTACCCTTTAGTACCTTTGACACGTTCATACAAATGTCAAGGAATCAATACAAAAACTATTGAGACGGGGTTCCACTGAGTAGAGCTTGATGTATCGTTTCATTGTACACAAAACATGTTTGCTCAAAAGATATGCTGTCTCCTGCTTACTATTTATTTTCACGGTTTCATAAACTTTTTATTCAAATCTCTGCAAAAAAAATTATGCCTATAACTGTTTTATTTAATTGTAACTAACGTTTTTTTTTAAATAATACAAATGATTGGGGATCAAATGTGTAAATATTTTGCATTTATCATGGAAAACATAAAACATGTTTTGTGTAGATGTTTTAAAACTAACTAGCTTCAGACTTCACGTGTTCGGTTCACTGCAAGCAACTAATCACAAAGCGCTGACTTCAAATGGGAGGAGCGCGGAGCATATCATTGGTTGCAGCGAACCGAACCGTAAATGAAACCGGACCCCTGAAGTCCTTGCCTTAGTATAATAGTATAATAGAATTATTTACCTTACAAGCGTCATTATTAAGTACACTCTTAGGCGCCTTCTCGAGAACATACGCCCAGCTCAACAAATAACACGCCTTAGTCTCCGATGGCAACGTCTCAAGTTTCTCAACCAATACTGAGAACGACTGATACATCCTCTGTTTGTAAAGTAGACTGATACGACAGTGTTGTCTGGCTGTTAAGTAGTCAGGGAAGTCGGTCATTATGAGACCAATGGCTTGAGAGCCTTTAAGGCAGTATTCCGGGTCTGACAGTGCTATTGTTATCTGGAAAATAGAGGGAATTAATTTACTTGGTTTCGACTACAAAAATCGGACTATAGCTTGACCACAGATGCTGTACCGCGCCTTGGGCGCAAAACATATACAAGAGGCGTGCCGGCAGCGCGCCGCCTCTGTCTGTTTTGCACCCGTCGCTTTCATACATTTTGTATGCAAGTAGGTTAAGGGCGCGCCGGCCGTTGTGTCTGCGTTCCGCCCTCTTCAAACTATTTTCATATAAAATATATGAAAGTGAAGCGCCGCAAAACATATACAAGAGGTGTGCAGACCGGCGGCGTCAGCGCACCGCCTCTAGCTGTTTTGAGGCTTAGGTAGCTGCGTGGCGAGACGCGGGGGCGGAGCGGCCCGCTCCCCGCACGCGCTCGCCCGCTTCCTTCCCCCCGCACGTTTATCGCCACCCAAGGCGCAGTACAGCATCTGTGGTCAAGCTATAGTACCGCCCTGTTCAATTAGATAATGATGTGAGCACTGACAGCGAGCCAAAGGATTTTCATTCCATACATTTGACATTTCAATGTCCGACTAATGTATGGGAATATGCTCACAGCGCATGCGCCAACTAACAGACGAGGTTTCTATAGAAAACTTCTCTAGGTAACAATCTACGTAGGGTGAATTTCAAAATTTTTGATTAGCGCCTTTGTGCTAACAGAATCTATTTTCAAATACTAAATAAGTACACATACACTCTCTGTAAACTTGTAAGTTTACAGAGAGTGTTGCCAATATTAACGTAAAAAATCTTACCTTTTGAAGCCAAAACGTGAACAGATCACTTCCTCTCATAATTAATGCTTTCGCTAACCATCCAAACAACAATACCACTCTGCGACATAGTGAATCATCATCTCTACTACATGGCGAAAAGCATTTCTTTAGCTGCTCGTATAATAGTTCAAACTTCGCCCCATACTCAACTTTGTTTAGAAAATGAGCTGTCAATGCACAGGCTTTAATCCTAATTGCTTTGTTATAACTATATAAAGCCAGTTTCAACGATAAAGATAAGATTTCTTGAAACTTATCATCATAAACACTCTGTTGTATAGAGTTATAAAGACTTTCTAGAACTAAGAAGTATATTTCATCAGTCTTACATTGTTCTAAAAGATTTTGTGTATGTCTGGATAATATCACCTCTTGCTTATCTGCTGGTAAGCTACCTATAGTATTAGAAATTAAGGTATAAGCATGTGCTAACGATTCTTGAGCACTCGTCTTGATTTCTTTCAAAAGCCACGATAATATTGATTCTATTAATCCATGGTCACTTTCAATTTGTGCTACCTTTTGCTCGGGGTACAAACTTATGTTCGATATAGATTCACTTAATGCCTCAACTACTTTACAAGCCTCTTTATCGTTAGTAGTGATCAGTTTCAACATTTCTTCAAGTATAACTTTAGTGAATTCATCTATGCTAGCTAAGTTACATAACAAGTTCAATCTCTTTTGCAAAGCAACATCGTCCTGTGTTAGATTGTCTAAATCACATTTGCCTTTAATTACTAAATTCATGATTAATTCAGGGTATTTTCTTGCTATAGCATGAATAGTTTCCACACTTATACTCAGTAAATCATTATCTTGTGAATGCTGTACGTTATGAATTAAAACTTCAACAAATGGCAAGACAAGATCGCTTTCTAGGACATTTTTAACTCTAATTAGAGTTTTAAAACCAGCTAGCTGATATTCCTTCGAGGGTTGGCTCACAGCAGTCAAACATTGCTGTGGAATTTCGCATACTTGCTTCTGAATATAATCCAGTATTTCCCAGTGTTTTGCTAGATCATACAAATCTCCTAGATAGTTTAAACTAGTAATTTGTAGTTTGGAAGATGTTTTGAACGCATAATATGCCATTGTAGCTGGAATCATGGAATTCGTTATAATGATACAAGATTCTTTCGATGCATTTGCTGTTGTTGACAAGACTCTAGTGGCATGTACGTATTGGCCAACTACTGTTGATTCAGCTATAGAAGTCTGCATGGAAATAAGTATTCCTTTCACGAAATTCTCAAACGATTGATCTGTGTTAGCTGTAGTTGATAGTTTAGCGACTAAAGCTGATAATGCCTCATGAGCAGCCATTTTTAACTCTTCATCAGTCTTGTGACATATTTCCCTATGAATAGAGGACCAAACCGCCTTCAGAAATGGAACATAACTCTCCGATTTGAAAGTTTTACAGCTCTCGGTCTGAAATGTGAAAGAATTTACAATTAATACAAAGATGGCAGTTACAATACAAGTACAATTCAAGCAAAGTTGTAAAATGGTTGCGTCATTTGATTGGCAGGCATTAAACTGCAATTCTTATGTAAAGGATATGCATGTATGAAGGATGATACATGTAATAACAATGCACATACAAAGTCTAGTAAAAATTAGTTTTTTCATTGGCTTTCAACTTCATGGTAGAAAAAGTAAATTACTAGTTGAAATACAAATAACATTATTCATTTATCATTAGGGAACTTGAAGAGTAATGCTCATTTAATATAAAACTAACCAATAACTTCAACGAATCAATTTTAGCCAATCGCAGACTCGAATCCAATTTCTCAATCAACAAAATCAGACATTGCTCTGCAAATTCCGGTGTAGCACTTAGACAAGGCATCAGCGCATCTGCTAAATCTTGTCTCGTGACTGCTGCAGGGTCATCCGGTGATGGATAGAAGTCGATAGGGTAGTAGCAGGATATGACAGAGAACATTTCGTCCACTAGATGGCCTAAGGGAATCTGTTGGAGGAATCGGGGCAAGAATGTGAAGAGGAAGAGCAAATTACGAGGGTCTCTTTCGCCATCCATAGCTTGTATTACGCCGTAGGGGAAGTTAACTCCAAGGTTCTTCATGACTGAAATAAAAATAAGTCACATGATAAATTATAAATTTAAGATTCGCTTAAATACCCAAGTAATTATGACAAATAAAATTCTATGATAAGAATATTAACATCAATTCTAAAATATTAACCCTGTTTGCTTTATCAGTAATGTAATAACGAGCTGGCTTCCACAACTCGACGTCTTCAGCGCCTATTTTACGTGTGCTTTATCAGTTTTGTAATAAGAGTTAAGAATAAGGGTTAAGGGTTTCGACCTAGCTCATAACTTTATATTGATTTTTCTGTAATTTCTATGGTTGTAATCTGTTGTGTTTACCTAATAAATAAATTAAATTAAATTACAGTAAGACCCCGCTTTACGCGAGGGATGCGTTCCAGAGAAAATCGCGTTAAGCGAAATTCGCGTATATCGGGATCTGCTTAAAAACAATACATAAACATACTAAGTAAATTTAATTTATTGTAAAATATTAGGCGACACATTTTGAGCAGTGGTTTTTACTAAAGTACATGCACGTCCAAAGTCTTTTCCAAACAACTTCACCTACCTGGAGAGCCAACATAAAGACGGCAAGCCGCAAAGGAAATCCCCTGTCAGAGCTAACATAGAGAAGGCAAGTCGCACCAGAAAACAATTTGTGGCGAATACCCCAGTCAGTGTTTGGAGAAATCGCGTAAAGCGGGGCAAAATAGCGCGAAATTTGAAATTCGTGTTGTAACAAATTCACGCAATACGGAGTCGCGTAAAGATTACTGTAATCGACTAGATCACCCAGGCGGAATCTGATGTGTTTTGTGACGCATACATGTTCTTAAATTTTTGTAGGTAGGTAATTTTATTTTACATATTTTGCGCCTTTAAAACCTTTTTGTTGGCCATCTTGGCCTCTTCAAAATTCCGAAATTCCATTTCCGCCATTCGTTATCCTACTGCTGGGCAAATAGCTCCCTCTATTCTCTCAATATGTCCCTATCCAGCTACTCCTCTAACCATTTGTTCATAAAATACAAAATTATACTTACATTCCACATCCTTATCAACACATTTCTGTATGATCAAATAAATGTCATACCTCTCCTGCCTTACTTGCATTTGGCACGGTACTTCTTTGAACATAGCCGTGAAGAAATCATCACAGTACTCAATCTGATAATTCTTCATATCCATTAAAGCTAAATATCCTTCTAACACAGAAGGCAACATTCTATGGATATCTTTCAAACGGTCTGTATAGAAATTTGATATGAATTTGATTTGGCAGGAATCTAAATAGTCACTAGGGATTTCTTTCAGCATTTTAGTGAAGAAACGCATCCCTTTCTCCCGGTGTTCAGGATCCTTGTTTGTTAATACACCTCTCATGTTGTCGACTAAGCTCATCAAACCCATTCGGTTTGACATTATATCTGGAAGAAAAAATCTCATTATTAGAAAAATAACATAAGTAGTGGCAGGGTACCCAATTTGATTTGTTATTTACTAAATTTAATCATACTAAATGAAACAGCCTGTACAGCTTACTCTTACACAATTTAATATGCAGGTAAGTGTGACATCATTTAGATGTAGGTTTATTATATATTGACCATACCGGAATCGACACCAATACCAGGTACAGGTAGTCCATAGTAGGGATGTAACGGAGGTGGTTTTACCAGTACCGAAGGTTTTAAATTTTATTTATCAGAGTCACAACCGGATACGGAACCGGATTAGGAGGCCGAGGTAGAAGAGAGATGTTCAAAAGAAGTTCAAATTTTAAACCGTTTTTTAATTTATATAGCTGACCTGGCCAATATTTTTTATTATGACGTTTGCGGCACTAAAACATATTTTTTATGTAGTCCTACACTATTTAATATAATATTGATATTTGAATATGTTTGCTCACAAATCTTTGGTATAATCTCCAATTCAAAATTATCAGAGCCGATGACGGAGTCGGAAGTTTCGACCTTTCGGAGTCGAAGTCGAAGCTCCGTGACATCCCTAGTCCATAGGAAACAGGAGATAGAAAACTAATGTTACAATAGGGTATTTGACATTTTTTTGGAAGTATGTTAAAATGTTTAAATCATAGCCATTCTTTACTAGTTTTTTATTTCCTCAAAATAAAAACGAAAATGCTGGTCACCATGATAGTTTTGCTGTAACGTCACTATCTATTAAATAAACAAAACAAAACTAAACTAATCGCCATACATTCATTGTTGTTTACTCGATAGAGACGTCACACTTGACAGCGTCATGGGAGATAGAGCTTCAGTGTGTTTCAGGTCGCGATATACAGATTAAAAAAGGGCGATTTTACACTTAAATTATTAAATTAAAATTGTGATTTCATGATCGGATATTAATATATTTCAGTTACCCATTACTCGAACTATCATATTTACATACTCTCATAATTTATTGTTTATGATTGCAAGTAGCCTATTGTTCTGTACATATGGAGCGGCTCAGTCAGTATAGAGAAGATAAGTAAAAGGAGCCCCGTTACGCGGGGCTCTATGCGTGGTTGTCATAATGTCATAATGCAACCTAACATAATCTACTATATCCGAATCGGTTTCACATCCACAAGGTTTCTGTGACACAGTTCATTTTTTAACAAGTCAGAATTTTTCTAACACTTTTTCCCTCAGTGCCCCCTTAGCGACACCCCAACCAGCAGCGGCTCGCCTAACGACACTGAGCGATACTTTAGTTTTTTTACATCTTAATACAGTCAGTAAACAATTCATCTCATATCAAGTTAGAAAAAATAAGCAAGATCAAGAGTGATAGTTTTACCAAATGATGTTTACCTCAGTTACTCAATAGTTTACCTGTAACAATGTTTGGAGTCTGCTCAAATATGCCGTCATTGTTGATTATTTCTTCGGATAATTCGGGTTTGAACCAAATTGATTCCATTTCGATGGTTGTGTGCTGCTCGACTCGGAAGGTAGTTTCACTGCACGCTGTTTTTTCTTGGCGATATCTAACTCTACGTGAGATAAATCATTTTTTACGTTTTTTAATATTTGTTGATTCTTTTATTACATCTAATTTAGATAAAAAACAAGAAACAATAGGGAACAGTACCACAATTTTGAGGTTATTTGTTTTTATTTTATTAGTAAGAAAGGCAAAGGCATTTTCTCTATCATCCACAATTTGATTGTTAAAACAAAACATGCTTGTATCCGAATTTGTTCCTGGTTCACAGTGTTAAGTGCGCAGTAAAACATCGTACCTACCTAGTGATCGTTTGTATGTTCAGTTGGTGTCAGTATTAATCACATGGTATTAATCAAAAGGGCTGGAACCCAGACCCGTAAAACTGAATATTTTAAAAAAAGCAGTGTCCGACGAACGAAATGTAAACCGATTGTATATTGTGCAATAATTTAATTAACAAGTTTCAAGCTTCAACAAGGAACATTTCAGTTTTTATCAATGTCGCACAAAAGTTTAATCGACTTCGTAGTGAAGTATCACAAACCACGTTTGCTGAACAACCTTGTCTTCTTCCCGAGCAATGGTAACTCGTATTTTGGGAGACGCCTGGTGATCCCTATGGCTCCACTCTCCACTTCAACCCCGAAGATCCAATCGCCAAGAAACTTTGGCACAACTTCAACCAAATTTACTGAAGTTCTTCCAACCGAAACTAAGAAGTTTGAAGGGAAATTCCAATTATTGTACACTTGTAAGAAATGTAACACTAGAAACTCAAAATTTATAACAAAACTCGCGTATTACAAAGGCGTAGTTATAGTTAATTGTGGTGGCTGTGAAAATAAGCATTTGATAGCCGATAACCTAAATTGGTTCTCTGATATGAACGGCAAGAAAAATATTGAAGATATTATGGCAGAGAAGGGAGAGACAGTCCAAAAAATAATGTCAGAAGACCTGGAGTTTATTGCTGCTGAAATGGCGACGAGTATAAAGAAAACAGAAGCTGAAAGTTCTTTGTTAAATGGGTGAAAATAAAAATGGACAGTAAAGGATTGTAAAATTGTTTTTGTTATGTACCTAAGAGATATTTTGACGATCAATGTCAGAGATTAAATAGTATCTGATCATGTTTAATACATTTATTTAAACCTGCCCCAAAACTAAATAAAAAATGTGATGTGTAAGATTATAAGATTTATTAAAATTTGCAAATATACAAAAGATATAATCACAAAAATATGGCCAACTTACCTAACAATCTGGCAAAATTATATTTCAAAAATCCAATAAAATTTCAGGCGTCATTGAAGAGGATTCACAAATAGGAAGAATTACATTGAGAAAAATCTGTTAAAATACAACAAATATCTAATGAATATATGGTGTTGTAACATTCCACAACTTATGTACTAACCTGTAAAAAATCTATCAATAAAATTGGCACCAACTGGTAAACATTTTCATACTTACACATAATATTCAATATTATATTCGATGCATATTCAAAATATACTAAAAAATATAAGGCACTGTAAAATCACATTAAAATAATACATTTACATTAATCTCTTACGAATTACCCTTCTTAGCATGTGCGGTCGGGTAAAAATACTTGTGCATTATAAAATATACATGTTTCTATATACTGGACCCTTAAAAATATGTTTTAATGTTGCCAATTATTAAAGGAATGCAATACAGTCTCAGCCTTATTTATTTAAAATTTTGACTATTTATTAATAGTATTTTGTTTTTACCAAAATATAAAAATATTCTTTAGCTACCAATCAAAATTTTATCTTTAAAAACGTAATTACACTAAAGGTAATTGAGTCAGATCAATCACGGTGTTAATTTCAGTCTTAAAATAAGCATTGGAATGGAATACAATATTCAATATACCTACTTATACTCTTTTAGGGCGGCTTACAATAGCATAGTCGGTTCCATTGCAATTATTATGGATGATTTCCTCTAAACCAACCTGGTTTTGCAAGGCCTGTGCTTGAGCTGCTGTTGGGACTTGAGGTCCTGGAGTGTTAGGCTTCCGTATCATACCATAACCTAGATGAGAATCATCAGCTAACCTAGCAGTTTGCATCACATTCTCAACCTCATCATAATCATTCCAAGTATCTTTACTCTTTGGCTCACCTAAGGCCAATGTGGTTGGTCGAGCCTCAATTTTCTTATACCGAGCAGACTTGTTCAATTTGCTTGTAGACCCAAAGTACTGCAACCTGTCGTAATTCTCATCTTCTGGATCAACAACTGGACTTGGCAAAAGAATAATTCTTGAAGATTCTGGTCCTGTACTGTTCAAATTATCTTGAGACCTAGATATGAGTTTCATGCAATTGGGATTGTCACCCAAATTAGGAGTGAATTCTGTATGATCAGGATCATCAATTCCCAATGTCTTCCATGCTTCACTACGAACTTCAATCCTGTCATATGGCACTGAAGGAGGACTTTCTCTTTTTATTTGATCAAATGGTTCATAATTATCAAGTTTTTTATATCTACCAAAATCTATACTATCATCAGTAGAACTCTGTAGATCTTTGTAATTTTCAAGCTTTTTGTACCTGCCAAAGTCTATGCTTTCATCAGTTGAGCTCGGCAGATCTTTGTTGGCTACCTTAGGAAGATTTATGATTTTACGTGGAGGCTTCTGTGGCTTAGGTTTCAGAGCTGGCTTGGGCATTAATAAAGGAATTGTATCTCTATCTGTACAAGAGCTGGACTGACTTGATACTGAAGTAGTTTTAAATGAGAGTGAACTTAAGTTCAAGTCATCAGGTCTTGCTGCAACCAATGGGCTTCTTGACCCAGGAAACAAGTTAGCACTGGGCTGTATGTTGAATTCAGCATGTTCTGGACTATTCAAATTGTCATTTCCCAACATTTGCTTCATGGTTTTCATTTTCAAGGACAAACATTTGAATATTTCTGACTGATTTGGGTGCTCCAAATGGAAAATGCCTTCACCAGTGTCACATTTCCTGCCAGCTTCAAAAGTAAATTTACCCTGTCTGTAACCATACCTACGTATGTATCTGTAGGGCCATGTGGCATATAGCTTATTGTCATTTGAATCTCTTAACTCTATGGCTGTTGTTGTAAGTAAGAGGAGATACCTGATTGGTTCGAAGCCACATCTGGTTGAGGCATCAGATGAGCACATTTTCACTGAGAACACACCCTCACCAGACGAGCAGTACAAATCATTATCCTCATCACAACAAATAGGACTTGAATCTGTGCCCTTAAAAGCTACTGACTGCAGTGCATTCACCCATTCCAATGTCTCGGTTTCAGACTGAGCACTCAATTGCTGTGTATGTGACTTAGTAAGTATAGTAATCATGTTTGGACTAGAATGTGTAATTTTTATACAATTTTCGAGAGTAATAATTTTCGGGATAGCACCAGATGTTACTTCCTCTTTGTGGTCGTATATTTCTAGCCGCTCGATGCCTTGTTTGCTCGCGGTGAAAAGTATGCAGTATTTTAGCTGCCAGTTTTTCTGGAAATGTAAAACAAACTTCAATTAGAACGACTTTCAATGAGGTTACGTGTTTCAATATAGTCGATATGAGTTTATATGTAAACGCAACAAAAGTAAAAGGCGATCAACTTAAATCAAAACAACCTGGCATCTACCTGTGACTCATTCTAATAACCGTAATGTCGTAACTCTAAAAGCGCGTGTTAAGTGAAGCATAACTTGAATAGCCTCAATTATTAACAGTTTGCAACACATTTCTACACTTATAATAAAAAGTTTGGGGTACCTTTTTAGGGAATTTGCTGAACATATTCCCTCCGGCAGGTGGGAATAGTAAACAACCTGACTTGACTTCATCGTCTTGCTCCATCTTAAATATTCGGTCTTACGTGAGGGTTACAAGTCAATAGTAATTGAATAGCACCGTAGAACATATCAATTGCTTATGAAATACTATTTCTGCTGATATTCCACTAAAACAAAACAATTATTTTGCAACGCAAGAATGCATTCACGAGAATGACAGCTACCTACATAGGTAAGCACAGCAGCTTCGTTCGACTCGCCATTTTTTTAATTATTTTATTCGGATACAACCTCGTTTGATACTGGTTGAAAACATTTGCTTAGCGCCATCTAGTCTATGATCAGTAGCAGAAAACAACGATGTTTTTTTTTTTTTTTTTTTCGTACTGATAATTGCTGTTGGTCCTAATGACCTTTACAGCTTCACCGGGTTTTTTGGGGCGAGCGCTAAATGCGCTCCAGCCTAGAGGAGGACTTAAAAACTACTATAAGAAGCGACTGCCTAAGGGCACCCAGGTGGGTACGGACCTCGGCTTAGGACGTCGCTGGGGACGTAGGGGTCGGGGAGAAGCGGCCTGGAATACGCCGATAGCGCGTGAAAGCGCCAGAAGCGGGTCGACGCCCGCGCCGGCGCGGGCGGTATGAAGGTGCTGTGTGTGAACTACTATCGGGTGGCGGAGTGGCTTCCGCGATGGAGATCGTGATGGCGTCGTCGGGGTCGTCTAGGACGTGTCTAGGCCGACGTCGTCGACGGGATGTCGGTAAACCGTTAGTCGAATAAGCGGCGGCGCTTACTACTAGAGGGTTTGGGTGGTGGGGAGCTTGCTCGAAGAAGCGTCGAGACGCTAACTTCATGTATTGAGCGATCGTGGGGAGTTCCAAATCGTGATGGAGGTCTACGTTACGTAGGTACCATGGAGCACCGGTTGCTCTACGCATGAACCTATTTTGGATAACCTGAAGGCGGCGAATGTGGCAAGAGTGCGCGAATGTCACGCTTGCGTACGTGAGGATTGGACGGATGCAAGTTTTGTAAATTGTCAACTTATTTCTAAGTGACATTTTACTCCCCTTGCCTAGCATCGGGTGTAACCGGCCGAGAATGAATGCTGCGCGGTCGCGGACGCGTTTTATGTGTGGCTCGAAGGTCATACCTCTATCAAGGGTGACTCCTAGATATTTGACCTTTTTCTCCCAAGGGATAGGTCTGCCGAAAAGTGAGAGTTGCCCTATGTTATTCCGAACATGGGTGGTCGTATCAGGGGCACGACCCCTAGCGAAGAGAATGGCGGCGCTTTTGTCAGGGTTCACCTCGATTCTCCACTTCCGAAACCATTCGCCTAGGGCGGTGGCGGCGGATTGGAGAATCCGGGTGATACGAGCCCTGTTCCTATCAGAGGTGTAGAGAGCGGTGTCGTCCGCAAATAGCGCGAGTTCTACCTTTGGATGGCGAGGGATGTCGCTGGTATACAGCGAGAAGAGGAGTGGCGAGAGGACGGAGCCCTGGGGGACTCCGGCTCTGATTTGGCGAGGGGAGGAGAGCGATCCCTCGACGCGGTAGCGAAAGGTTCGATTCCTGAGGAAGTCCCGTAGTATGAGTACGAGACGATCCGGCACCCCGATTTGGTATAACTTATATATCAAACCGTTGTGCCAGACTTTATCGAACGCTTTCGCCACGTCGAAGAATAGCGCCCCTGTGGGGATCGGCTTACGCGAATAATTGAGTCCCTCCAGTATGTGTTCCGTGATGCGGTGCACCTGCTGGACGCACGAGTGTCCGGGTCTGAAGCCAAACTGGACGTCAGGGATTAAACCTTTGGACTTGGCAATGTCATGGAGGCGATTATTGAGGAGTCGTTCGTAGACTTTCCCCATTGTCTTGAGGAGACTGATGGGGCGATAACTGGTGGGTTCGGAGCGCGGTTTACCTGGTTTGGGAATACCTATGACAACTGCTTCCTTCCAGGCGTCTGGAAAGGAGCAGTTGGCCATTGCGGTGTTGAAAATAGATGCCAATAGGCAAATCAGGGGAGCAGGGAGCAATTTTAGAACCTTGTTGGTAATTCCGTCTGAGCCGGGGGCTTTTTTCTGTTTAAGACCTTTGATAGCGGTATGAACCTCCTGAGCCGTAATCGGATCAAGCGGGGGATCGGACGGGGGCACCTGTGCCCTGGATTCGACTTCGCGGTCCACCATATCGAGGTGGGTTGGATCGACGGGTTCGCGGGAAGGGGAGCACTGGCTTTCCAGGCTGTCGGCAAGGCATTCGGCCTTTTCAATGTCGTCAAACGCGGGAGTTTGGTTCGGTCGGTTTAGTGGGGGCATCTCTGAGACAGTTTCTGATTTAAGAGCTCTCGCCAAGCGCCAGTAAGCCTGGTGGGATGGCGAAATCTCCGAAAGCAGATCGTCCCACCTACGGTTTCGGAGCTCGGCCATGCGATCCTTTACGTCCCTCTGTAAAGCGCGTAGCCGTCTCCTGTTGTCATCAGTCGGGTAATTGTCGTAAGCTCGAGTGGCGGCGTTCTTTGCCGTCAACAGCTCCCTCATATCCTCAGGCAGCTCCCAGCGTCGATCATTCGACGCTGGAACCCGCCTGGAGGCGTCACTAATGACGTTACCGAGGTGACTGGTGAGGGCATTGACCGCCAGCACTGTGTCGTCTTTGGAGGTGAGAATGTCAGGAATCTGGTCCAGTAGGGGGGAACTAGGATTTTGGAGGGACTCCTCGAGCTTTTTCCAGTTCATTGCTGTCCTGGTGACCGGCTCGGAGGAGTCAGGCGGACCTAAAAGGAGTTGTACTGGTCTGTGGTCGGAATCGAGCTCATGTAGCGTCTCTATAGAACGAAACCGTAAGGAGACGTTCCTGAAGAGAGCCACGTCGAGTATGTCGGGTCGATGGTTGACGGTGTAGGGAAAGTGGGTCGGGGACATGGGAGCTAGTACGTCAAAGTTGAGTGTGTCAGCTAATGCGTCTAGTCTGTTGCCGTTAGGGTTTGAAATGATGGAGTTCCATCGCTCATGTTTGCAGTTGAGGTCACCAGCCACTATGACTGAGTCGCCTAAGTCGAGTAGTGCTTGTATATCCCTCCTGAGTAATTCCTTACCGCAGGGGAGGTATACTGAAGCGATGGTAATAGGCTGATGGCCTGTCATGGCAAGGCGGCAGACTGAAGCCTCAATGTTAACTAGGGGAGGGGTGTCAAGTGCGATGCAGTGAAGAGACTTTCTGTAGTAAATCAGGGTCCCGCCTTTCGCGGAGTGGACCCTATCATTACGGATGATCTTATAATTTGCAATCTTAGGATTGCCCATACTAGGTTTCAAGAAGGTCTCTTGCACTAACATTATGTCGGTCTGGTGGGTCTTTAAGTAGTCATGAACCTGGTCTCGTTGTCTCTTTAGTCCGTCAGCGTTAAAGTACGTGAGGGAGAGCGCGCGGGGTTTTATACGATTTGTTGTATAATCCATTTACGTTTTTACGGGGAGGGGGCGCTGAAGGCCTTAATGGCCTTGATTAATGATGTATGCTCGGTTAACGCGAGCAGTTTATGTGCGGTATTTTTAGCGCTGTTGACTTTCTGTGCCAGGAGGCTCAGTTCGTCAATGTCGATCGCGTCTATGATATCTAATATCATAGCAATATTTGACGCGGCGTTGTTTGACGGTACCGTGGGGGCCGGAGCCGGGGCCTTTTTCGGCGGAAATTGTTTCGACGCGGGCGGCTTTGGTGTAGGAGCCGCGGATGATCCCCAGGCCGGGAGCGGAGCGGGGGAGGGCTGAGAGTGAGTCAGCGGACGGGACCAGGCGTTTGGACGCGCCGGCGCGATTCTTCGAGCATTCGACATTCAAAAGTCGAGCACTACGGCGACGTTTTGTATTGATCGCATCACGCCCGTGCCGGGTACAGTAGAAATTGTAATCTTCGGAGAGATTTTTTTGGGTTAGGCACTGAGGGAAAAAGAGTTAGAAAAATTCGAAATTAAAAAATAAACTTTCACAGAAATGTTAGGGCTGGGCTCTAGATCCCTTTGCTTTATCTGAAAGTAAAGAATAGAATTGTACCAAAAAAAGTAATGCCAACTTGACATTTCATTCGTAATATCAATATAAATTTGCGGAAAAAAATTAAAGGCAAATTAAATAAAAATTATATCAAATCTAAGCAAAATATATATTTTGACATGTCAAGCAACATAAATCCTTTAGCTGGAACAGCGCATTTACTGGACGAACTGGACAGTACGTTCCTTTCAACTTTAATGTTTTCATCAAGTTTTTCAATGTTTTTATCAAGTTTTTCAATGTTTTTATCAAAGTGATTCCTTGTTTCATAAAGAGAAACTTATGGTGCTGCTGCGAGATGGGAGGACCCTGATTGGATACCTTCGCTGCGTGGATCAATTCGCTAACTTAGTTCTACACAAAACCATTGAGAGGATCCATGTAGGTAGGGAGTATGGAGACATTCCGAGAGGAATATTCATTGTTAGAGGAGAAAATGTGGTGCTGTTAGGTGAAATCGTGAGTACATAATTATTTATATTTTGAAAGTATTTATTACTAGTACCTATGTCAGGCTTTGCCAGTATGAACTAATTTCACTTCCATGTTTCCATCGTAGATGTATACCTACCAATGATGATTAATGTTTTTGTAATTTTAGCAAACTTGTTTTTGATATCTGAAAATATGTTCTTCTGGCCCACAGCAAATTGTAGTCTGTTAACGGAAGTAAGAACCCAAGATTTAAAGTAGATTGCTAAGCAAGTTTTGTTGAAACTTGGTTCTTCTCTATCTTATATTTATTGGTGTTCATCTTGACTTTCGCTTTCCACATGTGGCAGTAAACAGTTGGCATACCATATCTTATGTGTTTTCAGATGAATGCAAAAACTTCAAAACAAAAGAAATTAAGCATGCAAAATATGAAAGCAAAAGTGAGAATGTAAGCTTATGAGCTTAAGAGACTGGCCCCCACAACACAGGGTATCCTAGTGTGGGAGCCAGGGAAATCTGAGAAAATGTAAAAGATACTGTCTGCATTAATAATTTTTTTTTTTTTTAATATTTTTTTTTCTTATAAATGTAATACAATAATTACACCAGGGATTTAAGTCCTTAGATATTCTATAATTTAAATCTCTTTTTACCTGACTATGGCGAACGAAACCAAAATGACAGTAATATTTTCTGTTTTTGATATCTTTTTTTATTTTCAGGACAAAGATAAAGAGGACAACCTGCCACTAACAGAAGTCTCTGTGGATGACATTTTAGATGCCCAACGAAGGGAACAAGATGCTAAGATTGAACAGCAGAAGTTGCTATCTAAAGCTCTAAAGGAAAGAGGGCTCAATCTACTAGCTGATTTAGGACATGATGATATGTTTTAATGTCTGATAGTTTTATTTCTCTGTTTACCTGTAAGACTGTAAAATTAATAACTATAAAAAAATTATCTATGTAATCTATATTTAAATTATACATGTCATATAATAATAATAATTTTCCAATAAAGAAATAATGTCAATCAAATAGCCCGCCCCTTGTCGTCCCCGGTGCAAAGGTGCCCATAACGCTCGCGGCGTTACCGCGCTGTATGGCTACGGCCAACCTTTGCACCAGGTACGACCCGGAGCGAGAGTCACAGCCCCTCTTAAAATTATTATTATTAAATTATTATTTAAATTGTATAATTATATTACACCTCAATTTTTTCTGACAAGACCAACAGGGAAAATAAAGTGTAAATAAATTAAAATAAAATATAAAATTTAAACAAGAATAATGAATTACATTCTTGGATGAAAGAATTCATGATTTTATTGCTCGTGTATTGAGTTGGGTCAAGAGACAAGACTGATAGTCACTCACACCTAAACAATAAGAGGAGTCGCACTATTGACCTATAGACCAAAGATTGAAATTCCGCTACTAATCTGATTTCTGTGGGTATGACCAAAGCCGTTTTTAATCCCTGACCGGTTAAGGGAGGGCGATAAGTTATGACACGTTTTAATCCCTTGCTCGGGATTGGACAGATTCGGGATTGGACAGATTCTTGATTCAGCAAATTCCCAATTCGACAGCTGTTTGTCTGTGACATCATACATAACTTAACAATGGATGATCAGATTTAGACCCGGTTTTTTTTTAATTTAATAGATAATTTTGTTAAGTGTTCTTAGCTAGGTTTGTTAAAAATTTGATCAGTGATTTCCAAGATCTTGAAGTATCTTTGATGTCAGATGGGATCTCAGGAACGGTAATAGCTAAATGGTTCGATTTGGAGCTCAAATATTCAGGTTCATGGCGCCTTTCCGACATGAAACTTTGAGGATCTGATAATGACCAGGAAAAAGTAAGTGCACTTCATTTTCGTAATATGAAACTTGAAGAATTGGAAGATTGTCAGCCCGCCGAAACTATAATAGATGGGGTCTTCTCGAACTAAAGTCGTGGGGAATCCTGAGACATTTCAAGAGAAAAAATATATTTGAAGATGGCGCCCAAAAATACATTGAAATGATGTGGAGCTAGGAATTTTATTTTAGCCATGGCGAGGCCGAAGGCCGAACTCCGCGTAGAGCGAAGTCCGGAGCGTCCCTCCGCCTTCAGGCGCCGCAGGTCTAATATGCTGAATGTTCTTAGCCATGTCAGATGAAAATTGTATCAGTGGTTCTAAGATCTTGGAGTATCTTGGGATGTTGGAGTATGATGGGATCTCTGGAACGGTAATAATTAAGTGGTTCGAGTTTGAGCTCAAATGTTTATGACTATGGTGAGCTTCCCACATCTGAAACCTAGAGGATCTGATGAAGACCAGGAAAAACTAAGGTGATCTCTACAATGGTACGTAGAGGGTTTCTAAATTTTTTAATTTAAAGTTATTATTCATAGGAAACGCTAGTTACTAATACTTAGAACTTCCTAGGCTGCGTCGTCCGTCGATCACCTTAATTGCGCCGTGCCACCCGTACCGCAGTATGATTTTCAGTAATTTTCGGTTGTTAAACTATTGCCGAGTTTAACAACCGAAAATTACTGAAAATCATACTGCGGTACAGCACAGAAGGGGCTTAAACCACAGATTAGAGTATATGTCCAAGGAAGCTTGAACCCAAAGCCATACACGGAGTACTATATAGTATTCTGTGGCCATACGATCCAAAAACATATCACAGTTTCAGAACGAATTCAATTGACCGTTGCGTTGTATGTATGGAAAAATGACATTTGAAAACAATGCAGCAACCGCATTTTTTTCTCAAAGTTTGACTAAAATAATTGTATTTTTGACTAGAATATGTGATTATTCGCTTATTAAATTAGATTTCTATCCCCTAACTATATTATTTGGAAAAAATATGTTGTCCAGAAAGTGCTTTTAGAGTTGTTGTTTAGTGTTAAACTTCGGCATAGTATTTGTTAATAAAATGACTTCCCAAGACTTATTATTGATAGAAAGGCTTAGAAAAGAGAATCTAGATCAATTTTTTACGTTAGTGCGTATGCATTTATCTTTTGTGGTGGATATAAATACAGACGAGTAAGTACCTAGATAATTATTTTTTCTGGTGCGTACTCATGCAGGTATGTCCTCCGGAGCGGTCGCACGCCTAGGTACCTAATCTTCCATTCTTTAGTTATTCTTTGTAGGTAGGTACTTAATGTTTTTATTTATTCTTTGTAGGTAGGTACTTAATGTGTCCATTCATATAAGTAAATAGTTATTCTTTGTAATGTTTTTGTGTGGTACAGTATTTAACTTTCATCATTCTTTTTTCAGTGTTGATAGCTCAACAGACAAACCAAAGCAATTCCGGTGGAATTTCCATAAGAAAACCAAGAATTCCAGTTCAAATTCTAGTCAAAATAATGCAAATAATACTAAGAATACTCCAGAGGTAAACTCTATTAGTACTGAAGAAGGAATACTGAGGCTGAATGAGCTAATAGACTTCTTATCCAAGCCTGATAGTAAGTATAGAAGTTACCCTATGAGATATATTTTTTATTGTCTAAGGAGAGAATACAACCTAATGCCACAAAATGATAAAGTGTTCACTGTGGACCATAGACATTTCACCTCGCTAAAATATTGCAAGAGTTTTCTATGCTCTGCTAACCCTGACTACTTAGTAGGGTGCCGGTAAATAACCTTGCTGCTGTGGCTGTCAAAATTACCCAAATTGCCCTGATCTGTGAATGGTGCCTAGTATTTGTACAGGGTCTTGATTCTGTTTGGCAGGCGGTGCAACACACTGTCCTCACAGCTTAAAGGTGTTTGCTCTATTACCCTCCTAACCAGAACACTGCAACACAAGCACTGCTTTGCACTAGAAATGGGTAAAAGGTAAATAGGTAGATTGTGTATTCTGACAAATAAATGATTGATTGATTTTAAAATGGGAGGTACCTCCACCTCCCCAGGCGTTCCTGCACATTAAGGACCACCACATTCGAAAATTACATGAATACATTGGATGAATGTTAGCTGGGTTTCTAGATTTTTTATACTTTTTAATTGTGGTCAAATGTGGAAACAGAATTAAAATTCGTTGAAAAATAAAGAAGCAACAGGCAATCAAAAATCAGACGGTAGAAAGAAATGGAAATAGAGAATTATGACATCACTATTCTGTAGTACCATACAAGCGGGTCCTGGCTACATATAAAGGACTGTTTTGCTAAAAAGGGACAGAGCATCTCTCCAAAATTAACTTTAACCATTAATATCTCTGATGTTAGTTGAGATATCGAAAAACGAATTTTAGAACTTTCTTTGGGATGTCCATGAAAGTTGATTGATGGATTAATAAAAATTAATCATATACCCTATTGATGAATAGTTATTAATTTTATTTCATCAGATGTGACTCAAGAAGGCATATTCCGCCGAACGGGAGCCCTCAGCAGACAGCAAGAGCTTCGTCAGCTGCTCCTGACTGGCTCTAGCCTCGGGCTGGATGAAAGCAGATTCTCGGTACATGATTGTGCATCGGTGCTGAAGGGTTTTCTTGCTGAGCTGCCCCAGCCCTTGTTGATGGACCAGTATTATCAGACATACTGTACTTTAGCTGGTGAGGTTTTCTTAGATATGGAACCTAGTAAAATTGTTCCCTCGATTATTGTTTATATTGTTTAAATAAACACTAATAGAGGGATGGACATAATATTTTTTCTATGCTCATAACATGTCTAAGAAAGAATATGATAAAACATATTGAGCACATTTGGGCCTGCCTCCAACCACCGTGCATTTGATAGGTCTTACTCACCCAGAACTACATATTTTATTAAGGAAGAATCATCCTAGTCACATGGGATCTAGTGGCCAGAAAAATTCGTACTAACTTCTCTGTTTCTAATGATTATATTTCTCCCGCAACCTAACAAAGATTCTGACCCACATGACTTAGGATGTTTGTTCCTTAATAAAAGCTGTAGTTCTAAGCGAGATCTGTCATATGCATTATGTTTGGTTAGATGCGAAAAAAATAATTGGGCCCAAACTTGGATGGGATCTGTCTAATCTATTTTAATGGTTAAAATTAATTTACAATATTTTTAGGTATATTATTTTTATAAATGATTTTACATGTTTGCTTACACTATCATCATTCTTTTTTTGCACCCTTTCCTGTCTATCCACAGCTCAGTACCCACCCAACGCCGAGTCATCAGAGACCAAGCTCCTAACTGCGCTACAACTGCTGTTACTCCTGCTAACTCCATCGCACAGGAGTTTCCTGCAACGGCTACTGACGCTGCTCCGATTGGTGGCTGACAATGAGGCATCCAACAGAATGTCTCCGGATACGTTAGCTACGATGTTCACGCCGCATCTGTTGTGTCCTAGGAAGGTGATTATTTTACGGATTTTTCTATTTTTTTTATAACATACAGGGTACAGTGGGCAACACATCAGGCACACATCCTTTAGTAGTTTGTCGCTTTAAACTTATTTCACATATACGTACGAATGTCAAGGAATCATAATCGTTATCTATGGGACGAATGCCGACCTTTATTGAATACCTTCTTTTTGGGAAAGCACTGTCTCCCAAGATACAGGTTCGCCTAGTTTGGGAGTCAGAGTATTGTTCGATTTACAAGTATTGTGATGTTTTCAATAAAGATTATTTTATTTATTTATTTATTATTTATAACAAAAACTTATTGCGTCAGGGTTCCACAGAGTATAGATGATGATATTGATGTGTCTTCCACTGTACAGGTACTTAATACATAAATAATTATTAATATAGCCACATAGTTCCAAAGTTCAGAGTGTAGCTTGATGTGTCTTCCACTCCACTGTACATAGAGAATGATACAAAATATCTGATCAAAACAGCTAGAGTGACTCAGTATCGATAACTAAAGAACTGTTTCCAAGCAGTTTTTGAAAATTTGAGACAAAAATTTAGCTGCAAATTGTTAGGGAGCAGAGTAGCAAATAGTATTTTTTTAAATATTTGATAGTTACATGATCACCTGTGATCGGAGTGGGTAGAGCTCTTTCGGGTCAATGTCCTCAAAGGTTATATTAATATGGATATGATTTCGGGATCCCGTTTTAAGTTATCGAGCAAATGTTGTAAATTACTTTTATAAACCTCGCCCTTACTCGGCGGATTACGATTTTTTTAAAATTGTGAACTTACGAAGAAGTTAAAACACTACCATAGGTACACTAGCGCCATGAATCTTAAAAAAAAATATTTCGCCACCAATCTTAAATGTGTATCAATACAAATATAACGTTAAAAATCTAAATAATATATTTATTCAATCCCGGAAATCCCGGGATTATTGGGCATACTTATCCATATTATGACCGTATGTGGCAAGTATCAAAAACAGCTCTACCTACTCCGATCACTGATGATCACATCGCAACGTTTCATACAAAAAGGAAATCTTGCTTGATTGACTAATATGTATGAACAGTCAAAAGTCTTTTCGAAAGTTCCAGTAAAATTGTCATGTACTTTATTACACTAACACTGACTTATTTTCAACACTTTCCCGAGAACTTTTTAATTTGAATGGATAATATAAAAACTCTTTGATTAATATCAGTATTGCATAATTGCTGTTGTAACAGTGCAAGTCAAATTTTATTGCCAGTACAAAAATTAAAATAAAACTCCATTGTTCTTTAGTGTTCGAGAAAGAAACAGAGGTATATCATGTCTCAACATACTGTTACGAAGCTGGGCAAGAAAAGGAAATCTAGTTGGATGAAGGCTCTGTCCAAAGCTAGTATTGAATTTACTACAGGGTGGACCAAAAGTCCGTTAACATTTGAATAGGTCGCTGCGTCGGCGCGGGCGGGGTATTGGCGCGGGGGGTGTTACTACAAGCGAGAGCTACTAATAGGGATTTAGTACCATGGCGTCATTCAGCGGAGCGCAACGCGCATTTTGCGTACGCGAGTACTATCGAAACAACGATTCTACGACCGAAGCTAAACGGAAATGTTGTAATCATTACAATATACGGAACAGAAATCAAGCACCAACAATTCAAACGATTAAAAAATGGGTACAGAAGTTCGAAACAACAGGTTCAACTTTAAGTCAACCACGATCCGGCCGACCTAGGACATCGCGCGATCCAGTAAACATAGAGCGTGTACGAGCGTCTGTTCGAGAACAACCTGGTCTCTCTACTCGAAAGCGGTCTAGTGCTTTAGATGTGCCCAGAACATCTCTAAATCGCATTCTACACAAAGATTTACATTTACATCCTTACAAAATTCAAATTGTACAGGCTTTAAAGCCAAATGACCCTGCTCAGAGACTGCAGTTTGCTAACGAAGTGCTTGAGAGGTTTACGAGCTTCAATAACATCTTTTTCTCAGACGAGGCACACTTCCACCTAAATGGACATGTCAATCGACAAAATTGCAGATACTGGAGTGACACTAACCCGGACTTGAAGCACCAAAAACCTTTACACTCGCCCAAGGTTACTGTATGGGCCGCATTGTCAGCCAGCGGAATCATTGGTCCATATTTTTATGAAGATCAGAGAAACCGCGCCGTCACCGTTAATACAGAGCGATACATTGTGATGCTACAGAATTTTTTTGCTCCAGCATTACATGACTTCTCAGGCTTTAATCGAAGCTCTTGGTTCCAACAAGATGGGGCAACATGTCACACCTCCAATGACTCTATAGCAGCACTTCGTGAAATTTTTGGCCAAAAAGTCATATCCAAAAGAGGTGACATTCACTGGCCACCCCGCAGCCCGGATTTAACTCCAATGGACTTTTACCTTTGGGGATATCTCAAAAGTAAAGTTTACATCAGCAACCCAGTGTCTATTGAGGAATTAAAAGAAAATATACGCGAGGAAATGCAGAACATTTCACCAACCACTTGTCGGGCGGTCATGCAAAATTTCCGTTCCCGGTTACAGGTGTGCCAGGATGAACAAGGGTCACATTTGAATGATGTTATTTTTAAAAAGTGAAATCCTAATTTGTCTACTTTATTATTAAATAAACAGTTTTTCACTAAAGTAGCATTTGTGTTTTTTATAACCATTTTAAATGTTAACGGACTTTTGGTCCACCCTGTATTTTATATTCATCAAATCATTCTCATCATCAGCCCATTTCTACCCACTGCTGTGTACATCCATCACCATTTCACATTATGCTTCATCATCACATATTAGATAGTTTCGTCCAAGATACATTATCTTACCAGAAAAATAAACATCGTCGCTATATTACCATTTTTATTATGGAATTCCATTTAGGAATTCCATAATACAGACTTAAAAAAAACAATGGCGCCCTCTTTCAGCTAGGGTTTTTATTTTCCTGGTCAGTATATAATAGAAATTACCTCCTAATCTTCTATAGAAGAAGTATGGTTCGATAGGGTTAAGCCATGTCCGGGGCCTACGGGCTGCCTGAACAACGCTGACAATAGGTTGCCCACTAATTATACGATAAGCAAGCAAGCAAGATGAAGTGTTTCTAATATCTTACTTCAGGGATTCGTATCCCGAAAAGAAAACGGAGACATATTGCTGTGCTCCGTCGTTCTTCTGTCAGTTCGTCTGACACGGCTGATAAGCTCGTAAACAGAATACATTCCTACTTCAAGATATCGACAAAATCGACGTTTGTAGAATGGTATTTTAGAGGTGGCGTACGTTAATGTGAGTGCCTTGCACTACCCTGAAATCTGGACGGCACATTTTCATCTACCCATTCCATTTTCCAGCTATCACCAGAAACCTTCCACTCGGACGCCATAGCCCTCTCACCAGTGATAAGTTTCATGATCCGCCAATCACAGCGCCTTTTCGCCGCCCCACCCCAACTGGTTACGGATGCGGCAGCTTACTTCTCAACACGCGAACGCAAGCGTCTATTATCACCAGACGTGGATCTGGATGAGAGCATTACTGATAAGTAAGTGTGTTTCATTTTGTGGTAGAACCTACAAGAACAACTAACCAATCGCAATCTTCAAACTGCATTTTAGGGTGCGTCGGTGGCCTAGTTACATTTACCGACTAAGACTTACGTACATTTACCGACTGCTCTAACGGTGAAGGAAAACATTGTGAGGAAACCTGCACACTGAGATGACCAGTGTGTAAAATGGGGTAGGCACAAAAGATCCTCAACGGTCGAAGTGCCATTGGGGTTATTCCCGGCCCTCTGTTATAAGATAAGTAACCAGCATTTTGCATACAAGTGTCTTCTTCTTTGTCGTATTCCTCATTGCTGAGGATCATGATCATTCTAAGGAATTAAAAGTAAAGTAAAATACACTAAAAATAAATAAATTAATCACATAGAAAGACCCTCTTGGCAGAATTAATGGGGTGGTTGCCATTGCCTTCCCCCTTTCACACACTGGTTATCTCAGTGTGCAGGTACAGGACTTTTGCTAAAAAGGACAGAACATCGCCCCCCATATTAATATTTCTTGTGTTACTCGAGATATCGAAATACGGATTTCAGATCCATCTCCAGAATGTTCATGTATGCTGTTTGATGCAAAAAAAATAAGGCCAGCCACGGTTCGGTTCGCTGCCTGCATCCAATCACGACGCGCTGACTTGAAGTGAAGGGGAGGATGGAACGCATGTGATTGGTTGCAGCGAACCTAGTCCAGGCCTTAGAAAACCAATAAATTCAAAATAAATGTACAATTTCAGGACAGCAGCGAACACAGTGTACACATTCGTAGACCGGCACCGCACGCGGGCGGAGAACGAGATCAACCCGACGGACACGGCGCTCGCGCAGCTGTACGCGCACATACAGGCGCTACCCGACTCGCAGCACAAGCGGCGGCTCATTAAGCACTTCAACCGGCAGAACGGATACGGTAATACGCTCCACTCGACAACAGATGGCGCTGTGCAGACTTTGATAGAACGCGCTGTTAATATTTTCCTAGTGGGAGGCTCTAGGTTCGATTTTAGGTCATACATACAGCGAAGTTGTGTCAGATTCAAAAGGGTTAGTCAAGATTTGTAACTAAACCGGATTCTTAGATTATGGAATGAATGTGTTTTTGGGTATGTCTGTTGATCTCATTTAGGTCCAAAAGGATTAAATCAAAGATTTTGAAATCCCTATTTTGATTGGATCTTGGGCGTTATGCTTGCTAGAGGAGTTTAATATGGAAACCGATTCTGCCAGTTGACACATGCGCTGTGATCATCTCCCCATACATTAAGACGGTAATTGAAATGTTAAATGTACGAAACTTATCAAAATTATATGCGCAATTGCCCAAACCCTTGGCTCATTGTCAGTGCTCACATCATTCTACTAGACTAGAGGACGCTAGTAGTCCGAATTCTGGGATTATTCTCAATGAATAAAAAAAGGCCATGGAACATTTTACTATAGAGCCTGGCACACGTACTCTCCGTATTTTGAATAAAATTACGATTTCTCGGCGATCGATACCAGCTCGATAATTCGATAGATGACATCAATAGAACATACATAAAACATATCTTGATAAAAACTCCTAAAGTATCTCTGAACCCAGATATTTGATGATGAAAGTTGCATTATTTTTTTAATAAGATTCTTGGGTCAAATATCTGGGTTCAGAGATACTTTAGGAGTAATTGTCAAGAGATGTTTTATTTTCTATTGATGTCCTCTATCGAATTATTAAGCTAGGATCGATCGCCAAGAAATTGTCATTATTTCTATAAGGTTCCATGGCCTTTCCAAAATATAATATCCAAAACATTAGCCAGTGTGTTTTGGTATGTGCAGTGTATCAACATGTTCAATATTCCTGATTCCAGGTACACCAATACAAATCCAGAGGACGGGTAAAGTGGCCGGATCGCGCAGTTTCGGCGACTCCATCAAGAGGCACATCTTCAACAAGGGTCTTCTCAACAAAACGCCTAAGAAAGGATCTGGTTCAGCCGTCAATACTGTTGAGGAGGTAAGCGATTTGCATAACTTTTGCTTGAAAAAATCTACTATTGTTTTGTTTACTGTTGTTCGAAAGGATGATTGGTCGAACAGGGAACGTGCTTGGCCGATTGTACACGACGTCCCGTTTCACGCAAAATAGTATTTTCCAAGTAACAAATATTAAATACTTTCTTAAAAATTAAGAAATCTAGACACAAATGTGAAAACTGAATTGAAATTCATTGAAAAATAAAATAGCTACAGCCAATTAAAAATCAGACGATAGAAAGAAGCGGCGATAGAGAATTATGAAGTCACTGTTCTGTAGCGCCATACAAGCGAGTCTTGGCTACATATAAAAGATTGTTTTGCTAAAAAGGGACAGAGAATCTGTCCAATACTAACTTTGACCATTAATGTCTCTAATGTTGGTTGAGATATCGAAGATCTCATTTTAGATCCTTCTTAAGGATGTCCATGTCAGTTTATTGATGCTAAAAAGAAGAGTTAAGTACCCTATTCATCGGAGGCCATGATTTAGGCTATAGTGGTCTGGAATTATCATTTATTCACAAATCTGTGTATAGCAAAGTTACTAAACATAGTAAAACCCAGTACAAACATAGGAGTAGAGGCGCGGCGATTTTGAAAACATTAAAAACTAAACCTTAATACCATTATAATACAGTTTCAAATGATGCCATTTTGCATGCGCCTGCGATTCCGCGCTCAGCCGCCCGCGTCACTTGATATTGGCATTTCATTTTTAACCCTATTTTAGAGAGTTTAAGGTTTAGTTTAAATTGTTATTGAAGTAATTCACCCACCCACACTCTCTGTCACATAAATGTTGAATTCTTTTTTTTTAACGTCTCTTTTATATTCTTAATATTGTTATCTTTATTTATTTTACAACCGACCTGTATCTGTAATCTTCTCTTTTATATTTTTTATTATATAAGTGAGTAATAATTACTTCTTTTTAAGTACTATATTTATACTGTTATTTATAAGTGGAAATTTATTATTAGCATTTTTTTATCTATGTATTCTAAGTCTATTATTGTTATGTATTTGTCTGTTAATTTCCCTAATAGAAAATAAATAAATAAATAAAATATGTCGCCGCGCTACCACTCATTGAGTGCTGGGTTTAATACGTGTCCAAAAGCGGAACTGAGCTGTGGAAATACCTATCAATAGAAACTGTTTAACATATCTAGTTTTTAAAAGTGATTCTATTGGTACGTAGGTTTTACATAGCTTTAATTGACAGACACCCTTATCCTATAAATTATTAAAAAGTTTCAATTCTATTTAAAATTTCTTTCAAGAATGACGCATTTCACGCATGTTTATGCACAAACGTAACTAACCTAATCATGCATTTTGTCTTACCATCAGTGTTCTCTTTTACTCACATAATCGTGTGTATCTTTTGTCTCTATTTAACTTTCTAGTCACTAGCTAAACGCATGCGTTATTTACAGAAATCTGCCAAAGGAAAGTTGAGATTTACCGACGAAAAAGTCGATGTTTCTCACAAGAATATAGTGCTAAAGAATTTAGCGAACAAAATAGCCAGTTCTGAATCTTTAGACGAAAATGACGATTATGAATCCGATGCCAGTAACGAAAGTACATTATCCGAAGGCGCTTTGAACAAATCTAGAAAACTCAGTCCGAAATTCGTTTCTGAACCTAATTTGAGCGTTCTGGAAAGCGAGGAAACGCCTAAAAATACCAAAAAACGCACAAGACTGTTCCGTTCCAAAGTATTATCAGCTCAGAATTTGAATAAAAAATATCAGAAAAGAAACCCTATTATCCGTGGCACGCCTACTTCTTGCGTTTCATGCTTTGATGAGCAAGATACTGGATCAGAAAATGATGTTTCATACCCCGACAATGATAAGACTCCAATAGGCGATACGCCAAAGAAATCGAAAGAGGAAGAGTTGTTCAAAATGCAATATTTGACGAGTACTCCAGGTATTTCCGAAGCGGCTTTGGATGAAGAATGTTCAACCCCGTATACTATAAACTTTAGGAGGGCATCGATGTCGCCGATCACGAAATCTACGCAGAAATTGTCTAAGGCCATGCAGGTTTGTTTTGCATGTTTGTTGCATGTGTTCGTTTGCATTTTCATGTCATTGTTCGCATTAACTAAATGTTTTGAAATAAGATTCAAAATAAAATAACGTCTTTAATTAGTTTTGTAATTATAATCTGACCAGAAATATACAAACCCCTGCCATATTGCGGAATTAAATGAAACAATTTTTTTGAAGAGCGTAGGTGGCCTGGTGGCTAGGACGCCGGGCTCCCATGATCCGGGTTCAAAACCATGCAATGCTGAATGTCATGTACCAATGAGTTTTTCTGATTTTTTCGAAGACTTACGTACATTTACCGACTGCTGTAACGGTGAAGGAAAACATCGCGAGAAAACATGCATGTCTGAGGAAATGAAAAGTTTCCGAAGGTGTGAAATCTACCAATCAGCACTGGGCCCGCACGATGGATCATGGCCCGTACAACAGTGCAACAGTGAGGACATAAATAGGTTGCTGCTGATGATTTTTTTTCACAGCGAACTCCATAACACAGTCTATACAAGAACCAATGGCGCCCTCTTGACAGGGTTTTTATATTTCTGGTCAGGGTTGATAATTTGTTTTGTGTGTCGTTTCTTCTGTCTTTTGAGTGGCTACATTCGCTTTCTATTTCTTGTTTTATTTATGAGGCTACTAAACATCATTAATACATTCTATTACCACCGTGGAATAATTCTGTTCCCCACTTTTTTAATAAATGCCTGAATTTAGGAGAATTTTGTTGGGGTTGTACTTTCGCTCAGGTTCAGTCGTAAGTCAGCGGTTTCTACACGGTTTGTACCGATTCCAGATTTAGTGGTAGTCAACTGTTTTCTTCGGTAATGTCCGACTAATATATGGAATAAGCTCACATCGCACGCGCCAATAGGAGATAATCCTGCAATGTTTTACCACTAGAGGCGCCACTAGCACAGTTAAAAACATTCAAAAATACGACGTACGTGTACGACTTAAAGATGATTTTGTTCTAAACATAAGATAACGTAAATTTATTGCTTTCAATGACAATAATTTGATAAATTAATAATGATTATTTTGTTTAATAAACTTTAAATTAGCACATAAAGCCAAATATCAACATGTAGATACGTACCTTTCCACCAAATTCCTTCAGACTCGCGCCACGCTGTTTTAACAGATTTTTTAGGTTTGCTATTTTGACATTGTCATATCGCACCCTCGGTAAGACAAGGGCTTAATTGTCGAAAATTCTTAAAATGACTTAAGTATGCCAATGTGCCTCAAAAACGTCTTCCTTTCTGGCGGAACAAAGTCAGTCACTAAGTTCAGGTTCATTTCGCCAGAGGGCTGTAGTGATGCCCTGATATCATCACAATTTTTCTAATAGCTTTGAAAAATTAAATTAAATTAGCCCAAATAACGAGATACATATTGTGATATCTTCAAAAATGACGTTTCGTTTTGCTTTTCTGTTTACGGAGTGTGCTAGTGGCTCCATCTACGCAACGCTTTGCGTTTTATGTCCTATTGGCAGACGCGGTTTCCATATAACACTTTTCTAGCGAACAAACTACTTAGTGTGAATTTCAAAATTTTGATTTTAATAATTTGAAGTAGCATAACTTTCACGTCCATAATCCCCGAGGGGGTAGACAGAGGAACCGCCTTCATTATAGATTTAGAATAAACTGTAATACCATAATTTTACATTCACAGGAATCGATCATGACTCCACGCTCGCGTAAACCTCTAATAATAACGTCGGAGCAACGCGACAGTCTTCCAGAAACCAATGAGAATAAGGATAAGTCCGCCAGTCCTGAGGCCGTATACCAGTCTATGTCACCGAAGAATGACAGCGATTTCGTCTCCTCTGATGATGACATGATGTCCAGGTCTTCGTTTTCTTGTGACAGGTAAGTTCTATTTGCTATTAGGGTGTTATTACACCTGCACGATCGATGTCGCTGGTCATTTGTACCACTTTACATGAAAAAATAACCCTGTTACTAGTGTGCAAATTTTCCATACTAAAGAAAAATAAATCCCATTGTTTTGCGCCTTGGTGGCATAAACTCACCCATGTCGTTTAGCAACAAAGAAAAAAAAGAAAAAAAAAACATTTATTTAAAATTGCACACATTATTAAACTTAAAAAATATTGGAAAAAATAAAATAAAAACAATGCAATATTAAAAGGGCACATGCTCAGCATGTGCTGCGGTCCGACCGGTACGGCAGAACCGCAGCGCTGGTTTTCAGCTGTGCCAGGGCGAAGGCATCGCGGGCGAAACAATTCATTCATTTGTAGAATTTTTAAACTAACAATTTTGTCGTTTTTCTCGAAAAGTTAATAAGTAAAAAGAATTTTTTTTTGCCCTATCGTTATTGTTATAATAACCTATAGATGACACCCTTGAAATATTTGCCGCTAATAAACTAGGACCCTGTGTATACAGGAACTAAAAACCCTGTTAAGAGCACGCCATTGGTAGTTTTACAATCTGTGTTATGGAGTTCGCTATGGAAAAAATTGTACCATTTCATTTCGCAATATGGTGAGGGTTTTTTAGTTTCTGGTCAGGTTATACACATATTTTTACAGCATTACAATGTAATGCTGTAAACACATATTTTTACATCATTACAATGTAATGCTGTAAACACATATTTTTACAGCATTACAATGTAATGCTGTAAACACATATTTTTACAGCATTACAATGTAATGCTGTAAAAATATGTGTATAACCTGACCAGAAACTAAAAAACCTTCACCATATTGCGAAATGAAATGGTACAATTTTTTCCATAGCGAACTCCATAACACAGATTGTAAAACTACCAATGGCGTGCTCTTAACAGGGTTTTTAGTTCCTTGTCAGGGTACAAAAAAAATGTACTTTTTTTCAGATCAAAGCTCTCGGCAAACGCATCGCTACCAAGAACAAAGACGCCATTCGACGCTCGCTCCCTATCCGGTGACGTCAGCCCTCTACGATCTGAAACTACCCGCTTTATCATAAGCCACGAACGACCCAACCTTATCGAACGAGACCTGAATACCACCCTATGTGAAACCGACGAAATATTGCTACCAAAGTTCAAAATATCGCACGAAGTGACCGAAAAACGATCCCTGACCGACCCGTTTAGAGAATACCTCCTTAGCAGATCGGTTTTAACCGCAACGCCTATAGATCTCTCTATGTTGAATAAATCCAATGATGATGATAAATTAACGGATTCCCTTATGTATTGCTTGGATGGTAACGTCCCATCAGATCTCACGTCGTCTATAGGGAATCTGGCTGTAGATAAAGCCAGTGGTTCTCAAACGCGTTCGCCGTTGAAGGACATAAATAACTTTTTAAATATCAGTCCGAATAGGAAGAGGTGTGCGTCGGTTTCTAAAGAATCTGTGGAGAGCAAGAAAGCTTCGTTTGAGAAGGAGAATTTGATGGCTGAAGAGGTTTTTGAGCTACGGGAGACTGATCTATAGGCAGATAATTGATAGATTCAGGCGTGTCAGAAGTGACCTTTGCCTTTAAAAAAATTCTGGAAGAAGGCATTTTCTAGCGGAAAATTGCTATTCAAATTCATTTCACACTCTCTGAATCCTTAGCATCGTATAAAATAATATCTGCCGCGCTGCTCTCTGCTTAGTCTATGTTGACTTTAGGTTCAGTTTGTTGTAAATACTACCAGTATGTAAGACTTTTATTTTTATTTCTGTCAGTCTTTTCAATAATTACCATAATCATCATCATACCACAAGTATTTGAGTTTTAAGAAATTCGAAGATATTTTTCGATCTCATGTATTTTTTAGGTTATTTCGCTTACTCATACATAATGTATAAAGTATTATTACTTACTTTCATCTATTATTATTATTATTTTTGATATACTTTTCAAAGTGCCTCGATTGAAATTGTTCTAAAAATTGTGATAAGATTATTGTTAGTTAGTATTCGAATAGAATTTAGTCGTTTTCTAGATACCTAGTGAATTCTAGACTTTCTTAGATGAACGAATGTTTCAATACCTAAATACCTACAATAATTATTGTACTCATAATATTTTTACATCCGCAAATTGTGGTTATAGATTATTTTAAAATATTAACTGTTGTGATTTTATTTCAAGTTCTACCCCGACAAAACATCTACATTTCTACTTTAAATTTTGACTCGACTTTCGTATAAGACCTTAGGCTCAATTTACATTGCCGCGGAATGGAATGGAAGCGAATTTTCGCAACGTAATTGTACATAGCATAATGAACTTTATGTCAATTGTGTAACATACAAACTAAATGCGAGCCAAAAAAAAGGTCGCGCGTCTTCCGGGGAATCCTCGCGCATTCTCGAGAATGCCCCTAGCGGTATAGCGTATTTAGTTTGTATGTTACACAATTGACATAAAGTTCATTATGCTATGTACAATTACATTGCGAAAATTCGCTTCCATTCCATTCCGCGGCAATGTAAATTGAGCCTTAGAAGAAGAAAATATTCAAATATACATTATTGCACACCCGGGACAAAAACAAAACATACAAACTAAAGAGAGGTACAATACAATGTGCAGGAGGCGGCCAGGGTTATATCAGTTTCACAAATTATGATATTTGGATCGGTGGACCTGTGGTGGGTATTCCAACGTTCCGTCGTGAGTAATAAAACCACATCGATCATGATATGAAACGTTTATTAGAAACAACCAGTTATTTCCCAAATATTCCATAGAATAAGCAAGTGCTATATGACCAACACCATAACTATACCAATGACAAGCAAGATTGTAACCCAGCAGTAGAACTCGCAACATAAACGGTAGAAGCAATTAACGAATCTGCTACTAAAAGAGTCACGGTGGGACCTGAAACAAACGATTAGAATAATTTACCAAAAAACCTTACCATTACCTTACCTTACCATTTGGGGCCATCCTCCAGGCCGCTTTTCCCCGACCCCTCCCACCCCAGCGACGTCCTAAGCCGAGGTCCGTACCCACCTGGGTGCCCTTAGGCAGTCGCTTCTTATAGTAGTTTTTAAGTCCTCTAGGCTGGAGCGCATTTAGCGCTCGCCCCAAAAACCCCGGTGAAGCTGTAAAGGTCATTAGGACCAACAGCAATTATCAGTACGGAAAAAAAAGGGGGCCAGCCATAAATAATTACGGCACATGTTAAGGGGGAGGGAGGAGGTCAGCAAATTGTGAAAAATGCCGGTGAAATAAAAAAATATATGGTACCTGTATTGATGCATAGAACAAAATACTACAAAAAATCTTTCTATGTATAGTTTTCGAGAAAAAAAAATACAAGTGAAAATTCACCTGAAATCAGTTTTCATACAAAATTGTATGGAGAGAAAAATAAAAGTGTCCTGTTTCAAACGAAAAAGATATATTTAGAAACCAAAATTATAAACTATATCTCCATAGAAACTGTCTATAGTTTCTAAATTATGAAGCATTAAAAAAATGTAAAATGAAATTGAAATCGTTTATTTAGCGCTGTAAACACCAGAATACAGAAGTATACAAAGTTTAATACATGCAGCACAGAACATCTGGTGTGGTACAGTGCCAAAAAGGGTACACCAGCTCAGCATAATGCTGAGGCAAGCCACAGCGCTGATTTTCAGCTGGCCCCTCAGTGACTGCACGGACGAAGAAAGCAACAGTGTGTGCGTGTTGTGTTGTATGAATGTGTTTGTTTGTATGAATGTGGATATTAGTGTGTATGTGAGGTACTGAGTGTGCTGGTATTATGTGTGTGGATGGTAGTTCACAGTAGAGGCATAAGATTACCGAGCACTTCCAGATTGTGAAACCCCTGTTATCTAAATATTTTATTTTTCAATTTTCATTTTAATTGTTTACTGAAATGACTATAGGAATATATTGTCCAACTATTCTTCATACAGAGGTATTTTGTCCAATCCATCGATATTTTTATATTCTGCCGATTTTTTATATTTTTTTTTCAATTTTTGGGGTAAAAACCTGATTAAGTAATCTCAATTTTTTAAAAAGTCGCCCGTCAGTTTCCTTTTTTTTCTGTGGTTTATTCTTAACACAAATCAATGAAAATAAAAAAAAATCTGTACAGGTTTCTTTTTCAGCATAAAAATATTTTCTAACTCGTACTTACAGGGAGTATCTTAGTAGTAGCTAATATTACGTACGTAGGTAATATGTATTCAATACATTGTTCGAGCATTATAATTTACCTATAAGTGGGTATACTACAATATCCGCGACATGTGGGCGTGCGAGTGGTGGGAGACACTCGGTCGGCTGCCATCTTGCCTCGACAACACGAAATCAACGGCGGACAATTAAAAATTCGGTTTATGTGGTTTTTCTAAATATTTCTGGACAATTTCCTTCAATTTATGTGCTATTATATGTGAACTATGTTTGTGTAATAAACTGGCTAGCCAAAACTTTATGATTAGTGAGAAAACTGATGTGCACTGTTGGACACCACGTGGCCTAGCTCTTTGGATGAGACGCAGCTCAAACCCAGTCAAGGTGAGTGGTATACTCCTTATGGGTCTATTGTCATTACAACGCAAACGCTAATGCCTGGAAACGCCTAACAGATTACCCAGACCAGCTCCATTCACTGTCTATCGAAGTCCATTAAACATACATACATATATAAACTCACATCAACAACACAAAATATATAGATATTATGTATCCATAATCCCCTAGGGGGTAGACAGAGGAACCACCTTCAAAGGGTGGTTCCAACTTTTCGCCGCTAGATTTTGTGGACAAACGCTTTAGGTGGCGAGCCTACCGCCGCCTACTAGGTATAAAATAGGGTCCGCTAAAGATCCTTATTCGCCTCGTACGACGCCCACGGAAAGAGTTGGAGTGGTGCTATTCTTCAGAGCCGGCACACTCAATGTCCCATATTACCTGTGTCATGCAACAACATACACAAACTACTCATAGAGTCGCGAAGTCAATAAGTATTCTACTGATAGTCTAGGAGATCCTAGAACATTTTATAAAAACTGATTTTAGGTGAATTTTCACTTATAATTTTTTCTCGAAAACTATAGGTACGTAGAAAGTTTTTACTTTTGTAGTATTTTGTTATATGCATCAAAACACGTACAAATATATATTTTTTAATTTCCCCGGCATTTTTTTTCCATACTTGCTCTGCGGTGTACTTTATCGGATGTGTATTTCATGTTCCAATAAATCTATAATGTAGTAAAAACGATTATATAATGATAATGATTATTTTGATTAATATCTAACTAGGTAAAAATGTCAACTTAATTAATTACAATATGATAATAAAAAAAACTAATTAGTAAAATGTCATACTATAACTAAGCAAAAATTATACAATATAACTTCAGTCAAACAGCCACCCGCGAAGTGCCCCCTGGCCGAAAGTACCCAGAATACTCGCGGCGTTCCCTCGCTGAATGGCGAGGGAGATGCGCTGTACCAAAAAGTGGCCGGCACGCGGATCACCTCCTCTCTCCTTAATTCGCCTCCCCACAGCGCGAATCAGATCCTTAGTTACCACGCATTATATAATGGTATAATTAAAGTCAGTCCTTGCACCAATCCCGCATCCCCGCCCGCCAATCTACCAAACTATTCAAGCATCAACGATGGATCCATCTAATCTGGGATATTAATCTAATACCATGTTGCCAAATACCGATATTCTCTACTAAGTAGGCGAAATGTTTTCATAGTTATTACCTTTTAACTGTCTTGTATTGGGCACCAGGTTTCTTGACAACTACTTTTGTCTCTTTCACGACTGTTTTCTTCTTTTTCGGCGTCGAAACAGTCTCTTCATATTTCACCAATGTTGAGTCTCCGCTAGACGCTGGCTTTTCAACGGTCTCCTTTCTTACTTTTGGAGATTTCGTCTTTTGAACCTTTAGCGGCTTTACCTTTATCTTTTCAACCTTTGGCTTGTCAATCTTTTCCGTTTTGTTCTTTTCAATCAACCCAAGCTTCTCTCTTTCGATTCTTTCTTGTTCCTTTTGTTGCTTCTTTAGTAGTTCCAAAAACTCTGCCTCTCTCTCAAGTCTTGCTACCTCTAATAATTCCTCTCGAGTTCTTTTCTCGTCTAACTTCCTTTGTTTCTCATTCTCTTGATATCTCTTTTGCTCCCTCTTACGTTCGGATTTCAACTCGTTCAACGCTTTTCGTTTTGTGAACCATTTACAGATTTTGTTAAATTCTTCTTTTTTTTGTTTTCGGAGAGGCCAGCGAGTTTTACTGTGGACAACATCCTTCGGTGTCGAGTCTTTACGAAAAGACCAGCTTCTGCGTGATGAAATTAATTTGACTCTTTTTGGGGGCTTTTCGTGGTGACGTGTGACGGAGATTGGTACCGGCAGACGCTTTGGTTGCTCGACGACGACATAGGGTCTGTTAACAAATTCCAAAGTGAGCTTTGTGTCCCCTTTTGAGTCTATTTTGGTTAGAGACATTTTGTGGTATAATTCATGATCAATGGCTGAGAAGTATTACAAGTTTTTATCAGCAGACTTGAGTTGCATTGTAAAGGATTTTTTAATAGTAATTTACATTAATGAAAAATAATTTTCAATGTATTTTGGGTGGGTGACCGCTTGTGGCATATTTCATCTGAGCTACACTGTGCCTCGGAGAGCACGTTAAGCAGTTGGTCACGGTTGTTGTCGTTCGACAGCAGTCGTTAAGCCATGCCAGAGGCCTAAGGGCGACCTGAACAACTCTGACAAATAGGTTGGCCACTAACCATACGATAAGCAAGCAAGCAATGTATTTTGGACTTACAGGCTTTTACTGACGGTTTGTGTTTGTCGAAATTTCTCGGGCGGTAATGAGGCAAAGTACACTTGTTTCAAACAGTTATTGTACTTGGTATACTTGGGTACTAGTTGCAAATTCATGTATCTAGATAACACACAACTTTACACTGGACAATACTGAATACAAATTAGTATTTACTTTAGATACTGCTTGTTCTTGCATCCCGGACAAATTCTTCCTTCGGAACAGGAGCATGGCTTGCCTTTCGTGAATTTTAGAATTTCGCCGACGGATCGTAATTTTACCATCTGGACTCACAACATTGTTAAAGACTAACGTTTTTCGGGGTTCCTCGTAAGAATAGTAACTTTGTCATGTTTTGGATGATTGGTGGATGGTGTGACACTTTGACAGTTTAATCTTCTTTTGGTTGAAATCTAAAGAAAAAGTTCCATACTCAGATAATTAGGTTCCATATTAAAACCAAATTATAATGGTCAATCAATATCGGTGTTGCCGATCGATCGAAGAAGATCGATCGCGCACACTAGCGCCACCAATCGAAAAAAATCCTATCTATAAAAAAACCAAGGATTTTCCTTAGATTAGGGTAGAATTCGATTTAAAAAACTCATCGAGTTTCCCATAAATTGTATGTATAGTAAATAAACGTGTATCAATACAATTTTACCCGAAAGTTGTATTCCGACAGGATAAGAGTAATATTTTTTAAGCTAGCTTCAATAAATCTATTTTATAATACCTGGTGTTAGGGTATATACATTTTCGACAAAAATACCAATTGTTACTTATACATACAATTTCCTTGATGCCAATAAGTACTTACTACTCAAAAGCAGTAGTTGAACCATATTTTATTACACGATTGTATCTGTAGTAGACACATAGCGTAATAGCGCGTATCACGAAGTGCGTAGGAAATTCACGATGTGCTAAAAAAGTTAGACAGATACCGTAATCGTCGAATTCTACAGTATCTGTCTAAGATTTTTAGCCACTTCGTGAAATGCAGATCACTAGTTAGCACATAGCATTGTATTGATCTGTACCGCACTTCATGATGCCAGGTTTTAAATTGTGAATCTATACTAGCGCCATCTCTTTTATAGCCCCAAAACATTATCTTGATTAGGTTTAAGTGTCGTTCGTTACACAAACATTATATAGAGAATATTGTTAATGTTTAGTAAATAACCGGTCGTGGCGAATTTATTTTAAAATATCAAAAAGTTTTATAAATCTCATTTAATATTAAGTTTAATGAAGTTGCACCAAGTAGCGGCATGAAGCATTAATAATATACATATACGTATATTTAGTATTTCTAATAAAACGGGCAAACTACCAGATGGCGCTAGTTTCATAGAAGAGTGATTAAGATTCACATTACGCTATGTGCGAATTAACGACCCGCATTTCACGAAGTGGCTAAAAATCTTAGACATAGTGTAGAACTTGACCGTTACAGTATCTGTCTAAGATTATTAGCACTTCATGAAATGCCTATGCTATTCGTGAAATGCGCCATTATGCTGTGTCTACGACATATCTAATACAATTTCTTGCATTTGACCTTCCTAAGGTTGTGAGTACATGATCGGTAAAATGATTTGATTAGATAAAATACTTATTTGGGGTATGATTACGAAAGGTACCTACGATTGATTTTAGTCGTTAATTTATAGACACCAAGGTACATTCTCAAAACCGACAATTACGATATCTAACTTTGATTTAACGAGGTGGTTGCATCAATTAAAAGATATAAATTGAAAGCACTGTCAATAGAAGTGGTTAGCCAACCTTTGAAGTTTGACTCTATTGAGTATTCAGTCTTGATTTCTAGTATTAATTAAGAGAAACGGCTTGTCTGTGAGTCTAGGACAGCTACAAACCTGGGTGAGATTGAATTTAGTACTGGGACCGTGTATAAACTGGGATACCGTTGCGGTATTCATTCCGATGTGGAATAGAGAATGTTTTGAATGGAAGGACGAGGCATCTTTCCAAGTGGGTAGGCATAGATTAAATAATACTTAGGTTCTTACTATTTATTCGTCTACTTTCCTTTAACAAAGGAAAGGCTCATAGAAAGAAAGAAAAACATTTATATAACATTGCATACATTATTAAACTTAAAAAATGTTTGAAATAAAAAAAAACAATGCAATATTAAAAGGACATATGCTCAGCATGATAAATTCATATCACACTAAAATTGCAGATAGTTTTCTTTGATGCTATGCTGACCTTGAGAACATGGAGTGCCCCATAATGCCGGTAATTGAGCTGGCTCTCTTACCCTTCAAACTGAAACACCCAATTGCTGCTTTACGGCAGAAATAGGTAAATGAGTGGTACCAGGCTGACGTTGCACAGAATCACATCACCACTGAAAAATGCGTACACGCCTTGGTATCACAAAATTTAGGAACCAATACCACATCCAATGCCTATTCCTAGCTGTTGTGTTGATTAAATGGTCTAGTGTGGTTCGAGCGGTACGAAGTCTCTGCCTGCATTCGAATGCCAGGACATCATCCTTATTTGGATGCACTTTGTACCGAGTTGTGCGGTTTGCACTAGGACATTCCTACCTATAAGGCTAAGACTCTACGCTTCCGAATCCGAATCCGCTCCGATTCGGTTCGTTTCAACCAATCACTGCGTTAATTTCAAGTGGGGGACAATGAGCGCGTTGTGAATTTGTGATTGGTTGGTGAACCGAACCGGAGCAGGAACTGCATCCGTGGAGTTCTAGCCTAATTCGACGGTCCCTACGTATGCGCAAATGTCAAAGTCAGGATAGTCGAAACATGTTTTGATTTTCTGTATTTCAGAAACCCTTCAATTAATTTAATTCAAAGGCATTGACCAGGAATATGAAACCGTGCCAAGAGGCCGCTATAGATTTTATAACATATGTTAGGTATGGTGTGCGCTATGAAAAAAATATGTAGGTACCTACTTATCGTTTATGAGGCTGACATTGTCATACCTACCTATAATGGGTCAAAGCCTAAAAAAATTCCGCAATATGGCGTGCGAGAGATTTATATTCCTGGTCAGAGTATACCTACATTATTTATAAAGAAATAAAGAAATTATTTCCAAACGCACATACAAACAATTAGGTACAGAAGATAAAAATAATATAAAACAAATATATTATAAAAATAAATAAGCAAAAGTAATTAAGTTTGATGAAGGTGGTGTGCAGCATCGGAAAAAGGGGACTGCCTCAGCCTGTTGCCGCAGCGCTTTTAGCACTGCGCCGCTGATAATATTTATCATAAAGTTGTAAAAATATTGTAAACTGATGAGGTCGTCAGCCAAAAAGTCAATAAAGTGAAAATCTGCACCTTCTCTGGGATTGGTTGATTGGAGCCAAAAGGGGAGTGTTAACGACCGAAATAGGTATACGAAACACCTTACTTTTTTCGCGATTTCAGAGTTGAACCCATATCTTATCTTATCTTATGATAGGGGGCCGGAAATAAATAACTCAGCGGCACTTCGACCCTTGAGGATCTTTTGTGCCAACCCCATTTTACACACAGGTCATCTCAGTGTGCAGGTTTCCTCACGATGTTTTCCTTCATCGTTAGAGCAGTCGGTAAATGTACTTAAGTCTTCGAAAAATACGAAAAACCCATTGGTACATGGCACTGCATGGTTTCGAACCCGGACCTCCCGTATGCAAGTTCCGTGCCCTAGCCACTGTGCCACTGACGCTCTTGAACCCATAGTGAAAGTTGTCCAGTTATGGATACTGAACACTGCCCTTTCGGCTCTATAGGGAGTTTTTGTTACATCCTGCATAACAACCGTGTCGGGTATCCACATGCTTGACTATTGAGTTGCCCTTAGATCGCGTGTGCGCGTGAGCCAATATCACGCGTCTGTATTGAGCGGACCTTCTAGTGTATTCTGTTGCATTACTTTGCGAGCGAAGATCCGTTATTAATTATAATATAATATTATTAAAATATCATTACTTTATTATTATTCATCCACAAACAAACATTACTATCCATTATTATTTCTTCCCTAAATAATTTTTATATTTAGGTACACTTGTACCCTACACTTATTTTGAGAGCGTCGGTGGCATGGTGGATAGGACGTCGGTGGCACAGTGGCTAGGACACCTGACTCCCATGCGGGAGATCCGGGTTCGAAACCGTGCAGTGCCATGTACCAATGAGTTTTTCGTATTTTTCGAAGACTTACGTATATTTACCGACTGCTCTAACGGTGAAGGAAAACATCGTGAGGAAACCTGCACACTGAGATGACCAGTGTATAAAATGGGGTTGGCACAAAAGATCCTCAAGGGTCGAAGTGCCGCTGGGATTATTCCCGGCCCCCTATCTTAAGATAAGATAAAATCCACATGCTTCGAGCCACTTCTCGATTCTCCAACATTTTGTATCAAACAGCAATGTTTAAAAATAGAATATAATATAATTATACTTTATTGATGCGTATGTAATTGTAGAATACAACATTGGCGGTATTATCGCTGAGAGCGATCTCTTCCAGACAACATTCAGGACCGATATATGTTGATGTTTGTTGTGACAGATGGTATATTTTAGCTGCTGGCGACTGTTCAATTAACAAAACTAGATGATAAGAAGGCATCGGCAATGAACCTAGTTTAATACGTATATTTAAACCTAGAAATAAATATAGTCTACGTAAAACACGTGCACATATGCGTGATGGATGATAAACTATATGAACAAAGATCATTTCCGTATTTATTGAGGCATAGACTAAGGTTAGGGTAAATACCTACGATGTATGAGTATTTTAATAAAGTAAGCCATAGTGTATTTTATTTATTATGCATTTCTCATGCTAGGTATACTTAAATAAATTAAAATATCCGCGAGCAGGTTTGAACCTTCGACCTTGCCGTTCCGTGGTAGGTAGTGCTCAAATTAGTCAACCCTTTCTCCGTGTACCGTCCGTATAGGCGACGTTACATCTATACCAGCTTAACTATGTACCTAAGACTAGTCAACAAGTCTAACATTCGGTTAGAAGCTCAGTTGGTTAGAGAACTGCCACGGAACGGCAAGGTCGCAGGTTCAAATCCTGCTCGCGGATTTTTTTCACCCTTTTTATAATTTATTTAAGGCATTATGTTTCTGGATTGAAAGCCTGAGAATGGAACGAGAAGACAAGGCCAAGAAATCTGGAAGCGTTCTGTATAATGTTGGAGGCCCGGAATGGACCGGATGTTAGGAAAGACCTGGGGCGAAGTTCGCGACCTGGCGCTAGACAGTGAGGCATGGAGACATCTTTTACTAGCTTCAAATTCCTAAGAGTAACGAGGAGAAGAGAGGGAAGGCATTATGTTGGCTTATTATACCTAACCCAAATTAGTTAAGTAGATAGGTAGGTTCTTAGGTATATGCATTGTTCCCAATAGTTATGTTGAGTAGTTCTGCTACGTGAAGAAGGATACATTTCGGAGAGTGGGCATCGGAATTGCACGACCTAATTCCAGCATCTCCATTCCGCCTTCGGACTACCAGGCGCGGGGAGGGGTTCTATCCTTATGTTGTTGATATCCCATCTGCTCGTACGAAGCGATTTGCTTCTTCGTTCATTATGCGAACGGCTAAGGAATGGAACAGCCTGCCGGCGTCTGTATTTCCCGAAACCTACAACCTTGGGATCTTCATGGCCAGAGTGAATAGGCATTTACAGGACCCGCATGCTCCATCGTCGACCTCATCGTCGCTTACCATCAGGCAAGATCGAGGTCAAATGCGGGTTTAGTAGTAAATAAAAAATAATAAAAAGATAATGGAAGCAATTCCCAATAGTTTTTGGCAGGAACATAACTAGGTACTGGGAAGGTGTAGATATATTTAAGTCTCTATCAGTCTCCATTAATCTCTACAATTTTATCAAGCAATGTTATTTATACCCAGCAGTGGCCAGAAATTAGTTGAAAAGGAGGATAATTCCAGTTATCTAGATTGTCAGTTCTACCTTAAAGTTGGTACTTAATCTTTGATCAGTGCTAATAAAACTGCATTTACTATGCAAGTATGTGCAATGTCGGAACATGATCTGTTTATTGACGCAATTAACGAGGTAGGTACTTATCTATATCTAGGTACTCAACTTGTTGTGGAGACACTAAGACCGACAGACCACTCTTCTATTATTATTAGCTATGCCTATATATAGTCCAGGGTTGTAACCAGAAAAAAATGAGGAGGTCTGGGACTCGAACTTTTGTATGGATTTTTTCCGCTTGTTCCTTGTAGGTAGGTATACTTTGTTCCTTATTCCAATTTTCCACCAATATGTATACTTATCTCGGTTTGTAAGTAAATCGGTATAATTTTGAAAAATAATTTTCTCAAAACTAGATCACGAGTTTTTAAGTAGGTACCTACTTACTAGTACTACTTAAATAAGACTCGAAATTAATTTTTCAATACACATGCTCGTAAAGTGGCCCTTATTTCACCGCTTTTAGGTTCATAATGCAACTTATAAAACAGGCATGCTTTTTACTTTACATTACCGCACTAGCATTAAAAAAATATCTCAGCAACGAGTTTTTATGCCTAAAAGTTATTTTCCTCGCAAGTGTGTTGAAAAACGTATGAAACGCATGAGCATTGGTCATTACATTTATACACTCACGGCTCCATTACACCCTCGCCTTCGGCTCGGGATGCAATCCAGCCTCGAGTGTAATGACCAACTTAGCTCACTTGAATACGTAATGTACTATTATGTATTTATTCCATTTTTAATGTCTTGATGATAATGTTTATCTTTGTAACGTCGTACAAACCTATTCAGGATTAAGCTTGTTTACCTACATGTCAAAAATGGGGATGGTACATGGGGATGAGATTGGTACATTCGCTACTGAGCCTGCGTTGGGGTATGTCAGTGAATTGGGATGTGGGGACGAATGGGGTACGTTCGCTATATTCTCTTTTTATTTTGTTTTTACCAGTTTAATTATTAAGGGCAGAATGTAGTATTCCAAATGAAAAATACTAGCTTTTTAATAATGATACTAGGTACAAATCTTTCTCAAATACGTCACTGGACTGTTAATATAGGTATTAAATACATAAGAGGAAAATATTGCATCTCTATCACAGTAACTAACGTGATATCGACTTAGAGATACAGACAATGTAAATACTAGGAAATTACTAGGAATTTAGAAATAAAGTAATACCTAGATACTTGCTTATTATTTTCTTAGTGAAAATGTGCTACAATTTGCTGTTACGTTTGAATGGGAGTGGTTTACGAAAAGGATTTGGAAGTTCGTTTGTGAAAATCGATGGTGGACGGAGTTTTAGCGTCAAAGGAGTGCATCGGCCGGTAAGTTTAGCTTAGATAAATTAAGTAAATAAGTAGAGCTAAGGTACTACCGGTACCTAAGTAAGTAGACCTAAGGTACTACCTGTACCTTAGGTCTACCGGTCTACGACTCGGCGATGGCGTCGTAAATCAGGCGTGGGACTCCCATACGGGAGGTCCGAGTTCGAAACCATGCAATGTCCTGTACCAATGAGTTTTTACCGCCTGCTCTGACGGTGAAGGAAAACGTCACGAGGAAACCTGCACACTGAGATAACCAGTGTGTGAAAGGGGGAAGGCAAAGGCAAACCACCCCATTAATCTGCCAAGAGAGTCGTTCGTGTGATTAATTCCTTAGAATGTTCACGACCCTCAGCAATAATACGACTTAGAAGAACCTTAGGTAAGTAATAGGTACTGAAACCTATTATGTATATGGAGTTTCGGTCCATCCTACTGTGATAGTATGTACCTATACTTATAAATAATAGATACCTATCTAAGAGGAGGAACACAGTTTTAGAATGTGTTTTAGAATAGAAATAATAAGTACTTACCTACGACGTTTATTTTATCAGCGAATATTTGTTTTCACGAAATAATAAATTCAATTATCTTTATGCATGACATAGGAGTATGGTGGGGGCATCCATGTTCTAGAAAGGGGGGGTTTGCCCAATCCTGCCCCTATCTGGCGTGAGACAAGGAACCTTAGTTGCAGACGTTTGATTAAGTATTAAGGCTTATTAGGTATAATTAGGGCTTTCGATTCCCTCACCAAAGGAATCCATGAAGACAGCCATGAAGCAGAAAATAGCGATTTTTTTTATTACTTACCTAATTGTGCATTCTAAGACAAACATTATTTCGTAGAACATTAGTACCTATAATAACATTATTACCTATTATTCCCCCCTCCCCCTTGTACAAATGTAAATCAAAATCAAAATGTTTTTTATTGTATGTAAGTACCCTATAGTACATTTTTACAACGTCATTCTTTTTTACTCTACCACCACTTCGTAAGGTGCTATAGCTGAAATGAAAGAAGCGGCGCAAGAAACTTATGTTCATCATGGTGGTAGGTACAGCAAGGGTGAAGCTATAAGGTCATTCTTCTTCTTCTTCTAAGTCATGTTCCTCATTGCTGAGGGTCGTGATCATTCATGAATTAATCATATAGAACGACTCTCGTGGCAGATTTAATGGGATGGGTTGCCATTGCCTTCCCCATTTCACACACTGGTTATCTCAGTATGCAGGTTTCCTCACGATGTTTTTCTTCACCGTCAGAGCAGTCGGTAAATAAATCGAAAAAACTAATTGGTACATGGTATTGCCTGGTTTCGAACTCGGACCTCCCGCACGGGAGTCCGACGTCCTAGCCACGACGCCACCGACGCTCTAAAATATATTTATCCACAAATAACACAACACTATAAGGATCTCTGCTGGATCGAATCCGAAATGAGGAGATCCGGCATAGAACAAAAGTCATCGACATAGCTCATAAGATTAGCAAGCTGAAGTGGCAGTGGGCCGGTCACATCTGTCGCAGAACCAACAACCGCAAGACGAGTTCTGGAGTGGAGACCGTGTTTGGGCAAACGTAGTGTGGGACGCCCCCCTGCTAGATGGGGCGACGATCTGCGCAAGGTGGCTGGCAGCGACTGGATGAGAAGAGCTGAAGATCGGGCTCAATGGCGCGCCCTGGGAGAGGCCTATGTCCAGCAGTGGACTAGAGTAGGCTGCTGATGATGATGATAAGGACATATTTATCCACAAATAACAAAAATAATGTTTGTCTCAGAATACACAATAAGTGAGGAATAAAATTTTGGATTTGTCCGCTATTTTCTGCTTCACTTGCATTTCTTCGTTATTTTCTGCTTCATGGCCATTCGTTTTGAGGTAAATTGATTGAAAACAGCTCTCTCCCTACTCCTCACAGTGTCTCAGTCCAATTAGACGATAAAATAAGTCTTTGTTAAAAGGAAAGCGAATGTTTGTTATCTTTTGTTCAATTTTAAGGAGTCTACAGACTTCTGGGCGATTTCGAACGGTCTTTGGCTCATAGATAATGTAATCTACTTATGTCTCAAAGTCTGAAACCAGGCGACTTTAACAAAAGATTAGGTATTTAGAAGATAAACATTTAGAAATTATTATACGAAAAGAACTAGGTACTCTTACAAACCTGCTGTACCGACAAGGTTTATCATGTAACTATTAACTGTGGAAGTTTATAAATGGCTTTTGTTTTTAAATTCATATTCATTTATTTCAGTAATGATCATACATTGTCAAAAAATAAATAATAAAATGTTAGCATGTCATGATCAATAATAGTAAAATTTCTTACTTAAAGTAAGTATAAAGTCAACAAGTTTAAAAACTAAAATAAAATAAAAAAGTATTGCAGAATATAAATCTACAGTTTCAAACATCGTTCGTCAAGGAACTCGTTGACAGAGTAATAGGCCTTTTGGATCAACAAAATTTTTGAATTCAATAACGAAACTGTTGTACGTTTTAGTATCTCGGATAGGAGCTGGTATTTTGTTGTAAATTCGCGGACCAGCAACGTGCGTGGACAGCTGGGTCTTCAGCAGTCTACTGTAAATCAGTTCGAGATCCTGCTGCCTCACTTTTGTCATTCTCTTGCCAACCCATTTCTTAGTAGGATACTCTCTTAGATTTTTTCTGACATATTTACCTATCTCAAGTATGTAGAGCGATGGTACAGTGAGGATTTGAAAATCGATGAATAGATCACGAGCCGGTGATATGCATATGTAACTTGTAAATAAGGCTGTAAGCTACCCAAATAAAATAAAATAAATAAAATGTTGGGACTAATTAATTGTACATAATAAATAACATCTGTATGTAACTCATGATTATGCATGAATTATGAATTATTATACTTACTTACAGTGACAAAAATTCCTTAGAAAGCCGAAACCTGCTGATATCCACAACCTGAACAACTTTTTTGTACGACTTTTTGGTAGGTAGGTATTCGTATTTTTATGACTTTTCATACAAATTGATCGGCTAATCGGAACAAAGTGTATGGAGAATCGTTTTTTTTTTGCGAAAATCTATTGCTTTAAAAATAATATTAAACGCATCCGGTTTTATCGATGACGCATGCGATTAGGGTGCAAATGACGTAAGTAAGCGTCTGTTTTTAACGTTGTGACCTGGTCACTAGTGTCTCTGAACAAAAAAAACCCTTTGTCATAAACCTCCCCCTGAATCCACTACTGTCGACCATATAAGGTTCGAAACCACGCGACGAAGCACCAATGATACCCCACCATCCATGGACGTACTCGTAGTAAGATAGCGGATCGTAGGTTAGTACCTACTTTTTATTTACTGTTGTAAATAAAATTTTCTTATATAACGTTTTCCATAAACCTTGCACACCTACCTCTTTCTCGAAAAAAATTCCTCAGCCCGAAGGTTGCCTGGAAGAGATCGCTTTTAGCGATAAGACCGCCCAAATTATACTTCACTATTTCCTTTTCTATCTCATGTTTGTTGTTTTATATTTGTGCAATAAAGTGTATTTTACGTTTAATTTACTTTTTTTCTTTAATGAATGGCCCCTGCTAATGATTTACACTCTGCAATTTGCCAATGACCGTGTTAGAATCTTGAAAATGACTCTAACCTTTTGGCGTCTGTTTTGAAAAAAACAGTTCACCAAACGATTAAGGGAGAGTCGTGTGCACTAGAAATGCCTAGTGTCTTGCATTCCAAGTGCAATTGGAGGTTAGGTTGCCGGATCCACACCATCTGTAGTATTTCACTCCCATTTCACTGTCTTATATAACGTTCACTTAACACGGACGATTTTTAGGTAAAATACAATAGTTTTACGAAAAAATAACCACTGTAAACCGTTTTTAAACTATAAAATAGGACGAACACGCCATGACAGCATAAACGCAACCTAGTACCTACTTACTGTGAAGGTATGAATGGGGTATGTATGGGGAATTAGGTACCTACTAGATATGAATATTTAGATAGGTAGGTACCTATTTAAACCATTAACGCATAGGATGAACTGATATTACTCAATTCAATATCTTTATTTCGCCCATAAATTGTTAGTATACCTGCAATTAGCTTACTCACTAATGTTAATAGAGATAATTGGAGACTTAAGCCTGGTTTACACTTGGTCAAGTAGCCCTGGCCAGGCAATCGCTATAGTACTCGCCACTGTCCTGACAACTGGCATTTGCCACTTGACTAACGTACTTGCCCAAGTGTTTGCATTTATGGTAAGAGGAGCCGTCGGATTCCCGATAAAGAAGACGTGTAGTCGTATCCAGTGCTTCAGTATCGGGATGCCCACCTGTCCGCTATAGTGTTCAGGATACTGTTGGTGCTGCGTATGCGTCGCAGCAGTGAGGTGCTTCTTTTCCGCACGATTGCGTGGAAGCCGTCCATCGCATCCTCGTCTCGGGGAACGATCAACATGCCGGACGCGCTTTTATATTTAATATAACTATACTTACCCTCTTTGTACTGGCATAATGAGAGTTTTCAAAGGAATATTAAAAAAATACTTATGAAGGCACTTAAATAACAAGGAACTCCAAACAAATATTAGATAACAAGAGCCGTAAACACTTATCAAATTATGTGCAGAACAAATAAGTGAGTACCCATGTAATAACATTACAAGATGTAACAAAAGACAACGTAAGTTATGAATGAATCAATTAATTACATTGGACATCTAATTATTAAGATATTTTATATACATACATTAATAATTGAATTAATATCTTTCTATTTTGCATTCACACGTATTTCCGCCAAAAGTGACCGTTTTAATTTTAATGTTTGCTTATTGCCACAATATAATTGTATCCAACCTAACCTCCAATTGACACTAGGCATTCCTAGTGCACACGACTCTCCCTTAATCTCGACGTTGGTAAACGGTTTTTCAAAACAGACGCCAAAACGTTCGAGTTATTTACAAGATTCTAACACAGTCATTGGCCAAATTACAGAGTGTAAATCACTAGCAGGGGCCATTCATTAAAGGAAAAATAAAAAAATTGTATCGATAATGCAATTCGGATATCACTAAACCATTCGAGTTTTGTTTATAATGACCTTTGTATTCTGTTTTAAGGCAAAATAATTCGGGCAACTTACGTCTTATTGGTTAAAGTAACTAATGGACTATTACAGAGCGTTACGTGGACTATTACGTGGTTGACCAGCGTAAAATATTTCCCGGAAATCGAGAAGATGTATTTTTTAAAATCAGGTAATTAGATAACCGTGGGTATTGTTAAATATCGACAGATATTTTGTGACACCTTGTACGTACAGCCCTAAAGTATGTATAATAAAGTTAATTATATTGGTATTGTAGGTAAATAGTTACATAAATAACATGATAATAATAATGACCATTGACAATGAACTTTGTATTTAGTATTTCATTATCATGGACATTATAAGGGAGGATGATAGCTGATAATAATTATGATAAGTATGTACTTATAATTGTTGGACGAAGTAATGCATAAATGATCCACATCGAGATCGTTTTGAGATATGTATATAAATATGATAATTTAATTTAATTTATTTATTAGGTAAACACAACAGATTACAATCATAGAAATTACAGAAAAATCAATATAAAGTTATGAGCTAGGTCGTAACAGTTAACGTGTAAACACAGCATGGTTAGGAAGTAGAAAATTGATTGTTGTACAAAATTGAGTTATGAAAAAATACTATTGAATGTAATGACTAAAAAACTTATGCCTATTTGAAAAATAAAAATAATAAAGTAAAGACTATAAAGTAGGTGCGTGGATAGCTCACTTGAGGACATCCTCAACCCGTCTTTTAAAAACTAATGTCCTATTATCAAATAAGTCTATCGATGGCTTATTGTTGCTGTTCGAAGAGATTTCGTTAAACAATCTAAACATTCGCACAGTAGGGTTATAGAACGATGTGTTGTTCTTAAAAACATTTAATACAAATGTTTTAGGATTGCGAAGTTTATAGTTTGTGTTGAAGTTTAGACAGGACAGCAAGGAAGGTGAATCTATGGTGGAATGAAGAATTAGAAGAATTATTAGAAAAAAAATAGCATGTCAACGTAAATCTTAAGATATATATTTTTAACTATTCATCTTAAGATGCTATTTTATTCGTATGATGGTTTTATTAACTTTAACAACTTTAATTATTTTAATTTAATTTGTATTGTATTAGAAGACATTACTGATCATTCATTTAGTGTATCTATAAACATATTTCATTTCATTATTTCATATTATTTCTATTAAATATCTATTTTAAAGATAAAAACAGATTTGAAGATATTAGTATTTAGATTTCTGTATAACTTGGTCCATTTTATTGTCATATTACAAAGGTCTCAGAAATAGAGCCTTTTAAAAGGTATTTTCTTATTTTTTTTCATACGTCGGTTGCCAGAAACGGTTTTGTTACCCCTTTCTACGCCATAGCTCGAAATAGAGAGAGATGATATGAGACAACTCACGTTAAGTCCTAAAACCTATTGGTTTTTAACTAATCTTAGTTATAACTTTATTATTGCGATAAATACATAAATATTAAGGAGCTTAGTTTTTTTATCAAATTATTTCACATTAAATTTATCTGCACAGGGTTTTTTCCTGTCTTTTTAATCAACATCTAAAAAACATCATTATGTCAGGTATCAGGTATGCTTATCGGTTTGTAGAGAGATAACAAACGATTTTCTAAACTTTTAAAAATGGTTTAATTATTTTGACAGTATTATTACCTAGTTTGGTAACGTTCGATATTGAGTCATCCCTGTATGATGAATGAAGATGTGTTCTTAGACCTTGTATATTATGTTTTTTAGGGTGAAGTCGCTGGCAAAGAGTAATAAACTTAAATGAAAGAAAAAATAGTCTCCCAGCGGGCGCGCGTTTGTTTTTCATGGTAGTAAATAAGTTAAAGAACAAGTTTGTAATTTTTCCATGACGGATTTGAACCTTCGACTTTGCCATTCCGTCTGTTGCTCTCAATAAACTGAGCTATGGCGACTTGTCATGGCTAATAAACGGTAATTTTCCTATAGACGTGTTAGTACTTATCCCTATCTTTTTCGATATTATGCCGCTTTTCGATAAATACTTAAAGATATACGAATGTTCATACCATAGGTCAGTTGGAAGAGATCCAAGTGGGATAGATAAGCATGTTTTTGCACGAGTTTGTTTGATGTTTAAAAAATGATTACAAACTGATATATCCGAGAAAACTCCACCCAAATCTGTTCAGTAGTTTATACGTGATGTGCGTTCTGGAGTGGAGACCGCGTTTGGGCAAACGTAGTGTGGGACGCCCCCCTGCTAGACGGAGCGAGGAAGTGCGCAAGGTGGCTGGCAACGACTGGATGAGAAGAGCCGAAGATCGGGCTCAATGGCGCGTCCTGGGAGAGGCCTATGTCCAGCAGTTGACTTGAGTGGGCTGCTGATGATGATGATGTGCGTTCAAACAGACAGACAAAAATTTACCTTTACGATTTTTTATATGTATGTAACTCGACAATAGTATATAATACGTGTACTAAACCACATAGAATGATTCAGATCAAGGCTATTTACATGACTAGCTGCTAATGCATCGACGTGCAGTTCTAATTAGGAGTTAGTATGCAACTTGACTTGTCCCATATAAAGTGCATTTCTGCATAAACATTCTCGATCAAACAGTGCTCGTCATTTTTAGTGTTAATTGTATATCTAGTTGATTTAGTAGAGTAGATATATTGGCGTAAGGGACAGTAAGAATAAATTTTTTTGCAATTGGAAATCTGTGTTAGATGTCTTAGACTAAAATGCTTGAAATAAAGTCCACTTTTGCGTAATGACAAATTAAATTCGAGAAAAAATTCGGCTGAAGTTCCTTACGCCAATTGAGTTTAAAACCGTCGATATTGTAACTAACATGTGTGTTTTATTCATTTTACTGTAACTTCTATTGTATATTTGCATACAGTGTCATCGTTAAATAAATTTATTTATTAATTATTTATTGTGTTGAACCACAGTTGTAGAAAAACCCTTAAGGGTCAGCGACCAAATTATTGTTTGCTGTTAAGGCGCGGTTACATATGGTCTTTGACCGGCCACCGGCTATATGTAAATTGCCAGCCGTTGATCGCATTCGGCGAACGTTTAAGTGTCACTAGGTTGACGTTTGATGACCAAGTGTAAACAACGGAGGTCGGTGACCGTATATCGTCCACCGCGGTCAACGACCATATGTAAACTGCAGTGTTGCGCTTTTAACGAAACTTTCAAAGAACACCATTATAATGGGAAAATAGAATCACTATTGGCTTAGTGGTCTTGATTACGAGGTCACGGAGAAACTTTTAAAGGTAATATAATAATAACAAAAAAAAAACACACACTCACACCTTCCCTTTCTCACACACACCTTCTTACACGCCCACTAATCCTCTTTTCTTCTGTCTCTCTCTCTCTCTCTCTCACACACACACACACACGCACACGCACACACGCACACACACACACTACAATGCTTTCCCACCACCCCTTATATTAATCTTTATTATTGACCATTTTTTCATTCTTTCAAATTTTGACATTTTATTTTATTTTCCCATGTTCTGTTACATGTTCATTTGCACTGGTCACAGAAGAGATCTGTCCTCCGAGATACAGGAACTTCCTAGTTCGGAGGACAGCGTTTATTGTAACTAACTTGTTGCTCACTAATTTTATTTAGTTTAATATAACATATGCTTAAGTTCCTACTGGTGTATGGACTGTGAATCCTTTGTAATCTTACCGCACAAATAAACTTATTCTTATTCTTATTTCAATAAATTATTAAATTCGAGAATAAAGTTTGAACTATAAATTAATCAAATTAACGGGTCGTTAACAAAGAATTTTAATAGTTCAATGTAATTTGTAATTTAATTTGAATAATTCAATCTCCTAACTAGATCTGTTTATCTCGATACCGAAACACAATTAAAATAAATAAAAAGTACCGATTTAATGAGTACCTAACTGCCTTATATGAATCAAAGAATAATATTAATTGCTCATTGTGTGTGTATATGATTGTATTCATAATTATTGTAAGATTAGATTAGATTTATTTCAAAAGATGTGCTGCTGAAAGTTTCTTGCGCCGCTTCTTTCCTTTCAGCTACAGCACCTTACGAAGCGGTGGTAGAGTAAAACATGACGTTGTAAAAATGTACTTTAAGGTACTTACAATAAAAAAGTTTGATTACAAATAGGTATAGATTTCAGTTTTATGCGATATTTAGTCATCTTCAAGCAGTTTCAAACCTTAATCTTACCTAAGTTTTTTTTTAAATAGCAGATGAGCAATCGGCCCACCTGATGAAATGTGATCACTCGTCGCCCATAGACATCTCACTTCACTATTATGTTATTAGAGGGTTTTCTGTACGCGGCTAACCTTGAGTGCCTCATGTGCCGGTAATTACGTTAGTAAGGGTAAGAGATTACCCTTCAAACCGAAACACACAAATACTCGCAATGCAAGCATTACCGCTTTGCAAATAATATGTATGCCTATTTAATGTAAGTCCTTAGGTACGAGTACATACTTGTTTACCTACAACCACCTAACTTTACGCACTTATAATTGTACTAAAAAAACTGATAAAGTCCCCACTTAACAGCGACTGTTATCTTCCATAATAAATTATCTAGTCCAGCTGTATAGTTGTGTCGTAATATTGAGATAAAGAAATTAATATTTTTCTGTCTTATTTAAACATACTTACTCAGTACAAACGCACCCTTAAATGACTATGGTCTAACTCATAAAAGTTTTATTCGAAGTTAAGGGTTGACAAATTGACTTTGAGTGCAAGAAATAAAATCTTGAAAATGTTGTATTTGAGTGCCGGTGCAGTGAAAAATGTGGTTGGGAGAAGATTTTTCAGTGTCATAGGAGCGGATAAAGTGTCTATTGCAAGAGTAGCGGTAAGTTACGATGTCAGAATTTCTTATAATAGTACAATGCGAAAGAAACTTCTGTAATGTTTAAAAAATCTGAAAATAAAAAATTGGAATCGTTTATTTAGCACTGTAAACATCAGAATATAGAACACAATACAGAAGTATACTAAGATTACATGCAGCACAAAACATCTGGTGCGGTACAGTGCCAAAAAGGGTACACCAGCTCAGCATAATGCTGAGGTAAGCCACAGCGCTGATTTTCAGCTGACTGTTTTTTTCAAATACGATGTACGAAGTATGAACTTTGTCCATTGAAAATAGTACCATTTCATACCGCAAGGGTTCCGCGAGGGTTTTATAGTCCCTGGTCAGGGTATACCTAATAAATAAATATGTACCTAGGACTTTTTATACAAAACAAGAACGACTTAAGTACTTTTATAAATAAAGATTATCTTCGAAAACTTAAATTCATGATCTCTACATCCTTCCTTGGCTATAGCCGTATTACCTATGTGTAAGTACACTTTAGTGGGTGTAATTCCCATTAACAGGCATTAATTTTTTTTTAAAGTGCATCCATCCTCCTTCCAGAAACAGACTTTGTCGTTTAATTATGCGGTTTCCGCGAAACCAAGTAAAACACGTCCCGTTCACTAGAAAAAGATCTAAATCGTATGTAAGTCTTTACTCTTTACTCTTTGTAAGGCACTCTGTGGTCAATGTACCTACAAGGTCCATTCGTATCAATTACAAGTACTTACTCAGTGCATTCAGTCACGATTTGATAAATACCTCTATGGCTTAAAATACATCTCGTACCTAGGTAACCTAGCTACTCGTACTTTCTCATTATTTTATTTTGATGTAGACACGACCATTTATTTAGTCCTGTGGTGGAAAAAACTTTGGAAGGAAGAAGTTCGTATTTCGCGACAGCGGAATTGTTTTTATTTCATGGTATAGGAAAAATCAACAGAGGTCAATTTTTTTTTGACTGTCAACCATATACTTGGGAAATCGTCTCTCTATGTTATTCTAACTCTATGTGTTTATGCAATATTCTGTGTAAAAAGCGACCGACATAATTTTAGAACCAAATTCTCCAAAAGTCTATTCTAAAAGAGTTAAATTTAAGTTTTAGACCTGGGCTACATGCACCGGTTCCAGTGCCAGTTCGGTTCGCTGCAGCTAAACACGAGGCGCTGACTTCAAGTGGGGGATGGCGGAACGCTTGTGATTGGCTGCAGGTAACCGAACCGGTACTAGAACCGGCGTATGTAGTCCCAGCCTTTATGTAAGCGTTTTTTACACTTGACGGAATTCAGAATATTATTAATTATTTTATATATATTTGTATTTTATTTTTTACAGTTTTAACTGTTAGTCTGAGATTTAAGACCTGTTAACTGTCTATCTAATTAGTACCTACATTAAGGACTAAATTCAGACAACTGTAATAAGAACTTTATGAATGGAATTCTGGATTTTATTGTTTTAAGTCCGATGGTGAATAATACGCCTTTATTCAGTCTTCACAGGTATTATCGTAGACTAACTGTGCCTAATATAATAATTAACTTCAGAGCGAAACTTAATGTTATTAGCTAAGCTTTCCAAAAGAGCTTGGGCGGATTTCATACAAGCTTGTATCCAATTATTTTTTCTTTTCGCCTCCAAGCTAACATAGTGCATTTGATAGATCTCGCTTAGAACTACATTTTTATTAGGGAGCAAACACCCTAAGTCGTGTGGAATAGAAGTTTTATTTAGTCGCTGGGGAAACAAAATAAATAGAATCAGAGCAATTCGTATGAAGACGTTTTTGGTATCTAGCTGCTATCCCACACGACTTAGGATGTTTCTTCCTTAATGAAAGGTGTAGTCCTTGGTGAGATCTATCAAATGAGGGATGTTTTTGCATAGAGACGAAACCGTGGGTCCAAAAGCGCCCAATCTCTTTTATAAAATAATAAATGTCCAAAGTTTCACACCCACGCATGTCTTTGAAGATAATTATAATTATTTCTTACAAGGTTTCTACTAATTTTGGGTGTAACTTTGAAATTACAAATCTTAATTTACTTACTTATTATTTTTAGGTAGAACCCTATTAAGATTTTTTTTCTTTAAGCTGAAATTAGATAAATAACGGAACCGTCTACTAAGAGAGGTTGTAATAAAAACACGGGACTTCTGATTTAGGTAGGTGGGCCATCAAAGAAAACTTAATTTAAAATTCACAAGAAACCGACTTATTCTTCACCAGGCATATCGAGTACGCAAATTGCACGATCTTCACGTCAGCACAAGGGTACGTCATCAAACGTAACACTCGTATGATGTACGTATCTTTGTGCTGACGTGAACATCGTGCTGTTTGCGAACTCGATTTGCCTTTCTTCTTGTGTCATGCTTATTTCCTTCCTTCTATTATTTATAGTCATACTGATTTCAATCTGTGAGAACTTTTGCTTTAATTTGGGTGAGGGTGCAACATTTGGGGGTAGTATTTAGACGCCTCTGCCTCTGAGTCTGAAGGTGTTTTGGTTTGTGATGTAAGTAATGTGACCTGTTGTGACGTGTGTGTGTGTGTGACTCAGAATCACAAATTACCCATGCACTTATGAATCTCATGTTTATTTCTGCGATGTGCAATAAATTATGTAAGTAAGTATAAAAATATAATGATTATTTATAATAAGGGAGCAACATGTCCGCCGATAAACTGCTAAGCAAAAAAAATATTAAAAAAAAGACAAACTCATCGTGAGGAGGTGCCACTCTTTTACCCTTTTCTGCCACAAAGCAGCAATGCTTCAAGGCTGTATTTCGATTTGAAAGGTAAGAGAGCCATTGTATGAATATAGCTACCTATGTCCATAACACAGATTATAAAAGTACTAGTGGCGCCATCTTAACAGCTGTAATAAATTCCTGGTTTCTGTGAAACACTGACCTGTAATATCTATTCTATAGACACATATATTACAGGTCAGTGCTGTGAAAGCATTCTAATTTTATCTAAACATTGTGCTTGTGAAACCACAAACAGGCATTTGAGAATCGGTAAGAGCTCCGGACTGAACACTTTATTAAACGTACGGTAGATATTACTTATAGCTACCTACATACACAACAGTCCCGTTCCAAGGAGTTAAGCTAAGCTAAGAGGAAATATTTATGATAGTGATGGCCTAAAGCGATAGTCCAATAATGGTTTTGGTTTTGGCCGAATCGACTGTGAATTTCATGGTCCCTGAATTTGTGGTCGAAAATTAACTCGGTAGTTAATGGGTCAATCGAAATCCAAAATGAACGTCTCTATTTGCCATTCATACACATACAAACAACACACATTATAACACATGATTTTAACACATAACCCATCCCAGTAAATTTCCAATTAAATAAAATAAAATTTGAAAAAAGTTGCAAGGCTATTTTTTATGATGATGTAATTAAATTAGTTTTTAGAAGTCTGGCATGACACTAAGTCTGAGAACTCTACAAATTTTTAGCACGTTGAGATTGCATTTATCCACTAGGTGCTGATCGCACCAATAAAGTTTCTAGATAGATAAGAGTATACCTACCTAACTCTTTATATTACTTATGAATTACAAAAAAAATGTGACGTATTGTGATTTGATATTATTATCGTATTAGTATCTCTCTCTCTCTCTCTATATATATATATATATATATATATATATACCAAAACCAAAACAAGCAAAAAACCCCTATAGAACCAAAAGGGGGTATACAGTATCCTTTGCTGATCAACTTTCAATATGGGACCAACTCTGCAATCACGAAAAAAAACGTAATTTATTCATAAAATTAATTTACATGTCAAATGTTCTTCTATATTATATCAATTTATATATCTATTACGGGCTTTTTGTTACACTGGAGATAAATTAAGCCAATACCAAGATAAAACATTCTTGCACATCACTAAACCATAGGGATTATTCCCGGTTTTAATCCCTACACAGGTGCTAGGTCTCACGAGGCGTTTAATATTTGAATATTCAAATACTTAACAGAAATTAAGGGTAAACTTAATCGAAAGATATTTTTGTTTGCCATTAATTATGTACGAAGCCTATAACGAATCTACTATAAAAGCTTCAGAGAAGAACTTTGAAATACCAAAGTACGAATTTCGGGACAATTAATTGTATTTAAGAATCAAGTAGAATACGAATCAAGTATGAATCCGAAAATGTGAAATAGGGTATTAACCTTTTTTATTGCGTCAATTAACTGATCTAAAATTAGTTTTTGGATATCTCAACTAACATCAGAGATATTAATGGTTTAAGTTAGTACAGGAGAGATGCTATGTCCCTTTTTAGCAACAGTACTTTACAGCCTAGCGCTAGGCTGTAAAGGACGCTAGGGAATAGTGACATCATAGTTCTCTATTGACGTTTCTTTCTACCGTTCTGATTTTTGAATTGCCTGTTATTTTATTTTTCAACGAATATTAATTCTGTTTTCACATTTGACCATCCATTTTATGAAATGCATATATTTGATATTTGAAAAATTCCCTATAGTACCCAATTTAAAAAAATACCATTAGCTCGAAAACCATGAGGATCTTACTGAGGTTAAGTTTAGTTATTCTGGTTAGGCATGAGGTGGCCCACCGCATCAGCTCTTGCCTGGATGACATTGGATTTTAGGACACACTGTATAATAAATTAAATTAATATTTATTTCAGATAGGGGATTTTTTTACAACTTAAAATTATTTATTTTACAATTACAGAAGGAAAACATAATACACAAGAGAAAATGTATAAAATTAAAATTAAATGTTAGTTATAAAATGTTTTAAAGGTTATGGTAGGGTACCAAGGATGCGGGCGGCATAGCCCCGCTGGATCTCTATGCTGATCCTTTGGGCGAGATAGCCGCCAGCCCTTGGGTCCCTCGTCGCATCAAATAGACGCTTAGACAGCTCTCGGAACTGTGACCAAGCTCCAGGGCCCCAAGGACCAAGAGTCTCTACACCAAATGCAACACAGTTGTATTGGTTACCGATATATGTATCCATATTTGTATTAGGAAACTTAATCCCTAAATAAGTGATAATTGTTTAACAAGTAGGTGTTTATGAGTAAATACCAAAATTTCTCTACCTATTTCCGCTCACTGGTTATGGAAAATGGCTAGAATATTACTTGATATTGAGTCCTCGTAGATGGGCATAATAACATTTTCTTGTGAGTCCCTGAACGACGTAATGAAATTCCCTAACATCAAGATAAAACGTTTTTTTCGGCATTTAATTTCAGGATATATACGTGAGGGTATTTCGTCATATTTAAGTAAAAACTTTAACAGTCTAGAGTATATTACAATAACGAAAGGTGTAAAAGTGTTCACATTACATCACAAATGTACTTCTCTCAGAGTTTTCTCTAAAGTTTTCAACGTCAAAGAAGACAGTAAAATAAAATGCAACGTTGCGTTTTCTTTACAAAGTAGAACAGAGTTTACTTAGTTTAGTTTACTGTTTACTGTGTTTACAGCCCTTTTGTATATCAGCTTGGCCGAGGAGGAATTTCCTACTGACTGCAGAAGAAACCTGAAAGGGCAAACGTTTTCGAATGCATGTGAAATTCCTCCCAAAGCATGGCACATACCGTTAAAACTAATCATATTTTTCTTTGCAGGGTGTCAACTTCGACAAGCGCACGTTGGCCAGTGCGGATCGTAAGCAAAGGACCTTCACCGACCGATCTCAGTTGAAATACGCAAGACGACTTGTGGTGAAGTTGGGCAGCGCCGTAATAACCAGAGAAGATGGGAATGGGCTCGCTTTGGGGAGGCTGGCATCTATTGTGGAGCAGGTAATGAGTTTAACTAATGGATCATAGTTGAAATACACAAGACGACATGTGGTGAAGTTGGGCAGCGCCGTAATAACCAGAGAAGATGGGAATGGGCTCGCTTTGGGGAGGCTGGCATCTATTGTGGAGCAGGTAATGAGTTTAACTAATGGATCATAGTTGAAATACACAAGACGACTTGTAGTGAAGTTGGGAAGCGCCGTAATAACCAGAGAAGATGGGAATGGGCTCGCTTTGGGGAGGCTGGCGTCTATTGTGGAGCAGGTGATGAGATTCACTAAGGGATCTCTGTTGAATTACACAAGACGACATGTGGTGAAGTTGGGCAGCGCCGTAATAACCGGAGAGGATGGAAACGGACTCGCTTTGGGAGGTTAGTTTCAATTGTGGAGCATAATGACTTTCTTCAACCAGTCACAGCTGAATTACACTACAAAAATGAAATTCAACACAATTTCTGTTGAAGTTAAGAAGCGTCGTCATTACCAGGAAGGATGGAAATGAACTCGTTTGTGGAATGCCTGGTAATGACTTCCTCGACAAGACGACAGATATGCTAAAAATAAGTTCAGTTGCAATTATCTGACAGGTCATAAACGTGAATGTTCGTCTGGTTTTAATTTAAATAAATTCACATTCTAATTCGGCAATGGCAACATATGTCTGCGACAGACTGAATAATTAGGCCGCTCAGTTAATTGCTGTCCATTCGACTCCAATTGCCAGAAATGACGGTAATGGATTAGATTTGGGACTCGGAAAGGACTGACGTGTTTTTAGAAAAGTATGTATGATCTTTTAATTAGAGTATGTACAAGCGTTTCTAAATTATATCCAAGGATGTTTTTGTATGAGACAGTCTACTTTTTTATAAACGAAATTATATGAAAGGTACAGTGAAAGAAAGGGGAATGTCAATTTGAGTAAAATGTTCAAGGGGACAATTCTCAAAAACGGGTTATAATATCGAAACTCGATAAATATCCCATTTCACATGTCAACTATAAATATCACGTAAAATATCGACTGCTAAGGACAACTCGTTGCATTTAGATCGCTAGGACTCGATAAATATCGAAGGTGATAATCCGAGAATAGCAAAAAGTCCCGTCCTTCGATATCCGCCATTTTTTTCGATATTTATCGACTGTGATATTTATATCACTTCGTGAGAATTGCCCTCCAAGAGTACCAAAGTTTTCAAATTGTAATATTTTAGACAATTGTTTTATTTTTTTATTAAATAATGAGAGCAGACGAGCAAACGTGCCTCCTGATGGTAAGTGGGTGACGTCACCCATAGACATCTCACCTCACTGTATTATTATTAGAGGGTTTTCGATGCGCTACTAACCTTGACGACTAAGATGGAGTGCCTCATGTGCCAGTAATTACGCTGGCTTTCTTACTCTTCAAACCGAAAGCAACGCAACCATTTCTGCTTTGCGGCAGAAATAGATAAGAGGGTGGTACCAACCCAGGCGATCCTGCGCATCAGGATCTATCATCACCTGTAAAATATACTATACGCTAGGGGTTCCCAAAGTGTGCGCCGCGGCGCCCCGGGGCGCCGTGGAGAGTAAACAGAGGTGCCGCGAGGCAATCCTCTTTTCTCTTTTCCGGAAACCAAAGTTACCTAGATGCAAATTGGAATGATAGTGAGAATGATCAAGCATCTTTTTCTGTTACCTGTATTTTCATATTTTTCTGTCAATTTTAAATGAACCTCACATTGTGAGGTTTACCTTACTAAAACGTTGTTTTCATATCACTTAATAAATATTTACTTAACTTTCTTTTGCTTCCCTTATCAATTACACCATTATCACCGTGACTTACATCATGTACTCACTCACACTTTTACATCTATTATTTAATTATTACTCTTATTATTATTTTTATGTTTACAGTAAACTACATACGATAATTATAACAAGTTCATAATTAATACTTATTTATGCAGCTATTAACATTTAAATTTCATTTGCTACGTTGAAAACTGTGACGGCATGTCCCTCAAATTCGGGCTAGAGGTGCGACTGAAAATCAGCGCCGGGTTTTTCCGTCATTAGGGGGCGTCCATTAAACACGTGAGGCATTTTTTAGGATTTTGTAACCCCCCCTTCCCCCTTGGTGAGATTTTGTGAGATTTTCCTCAACTCCCTTCCCCCCTCTCCTAATCTCACGTGAGATTTTTTAAAATTTGTGTTTTGATTATGAACGCGTTGGATTATAAAAAAAATAAAAAAATAAGAACACAATTTATTCTATTATCTTTATTTAAGACTAGCAAAGACTAGTAGTTGAGATTATTACCGTTACTTAAATTCACTGTGATAAAATTAAATAATAAATACTTTAACAAAAATAATTAAAAGAGTTATTCTAATTCAGTCCATTGAAAAATTACGTGATATTTTACCGCAGGTCCAGCAATGTATGGTCTAATAACACATGGTTGTTTCAGGTGGCAGAATGTCACCACGAGGGTCGGGAATGCATCATGGTGTCCAGCGGAGCCGTGGCGTTTGGAAGACAGAAGCTGACCCAGGAGTTGCTGATGTCTCTCTCCATGAGGGAGACGCTGTCCCCTAGCGATCATACCAGAGAGGTTTGTGACTTAGTTAAGAGCGTGAAGAACACAGCCAGGGTCGTCCAGACTGACCTTTAAAGATCAGATTAAAAGAGTGCTCTTGGATTTTAATATACAGAGCAGAGGACCCCGACCATGCGTGAAACGACAAATGACTGTAGGTAGAGGAAGCAAGAGAAGCGTGCCAAGACAGAGATTCATGGCGCTGCGTTCTCTCTGCCTACCCTGCAAAGGACATAACGTGAAGTTATGTATGTATGTATGTGAAAAACATAACTAAATCAAAAAAGAACACGACTAAAGCAGAACATGACGTTCACAGAGAAACGAGTTCTAAATCGACGGACGGAAATGTTTTGATTTGGAGAGTAGTTTAGATTTTCTGTATTTCAGAAACAATTCAACGAATATGGCACATGTACAGTTTACATTTTATAGTCAGTCAAAAAGTTAAAATCACTCAACTGCCACTTCTAGGATTGTACGTTAGGACCGTCGAATGGTGGAAAGACACCGAATGAAAAGAGTTTTCTATGCTTGCTACGGTTTTTAAAAACGTTTTCCTATGTTGTTGTAGGACTCCTCTTTTCGCATATAGACACAAAACTGGTCCTTTACACGTGCACGATTTCCTATGTAATTTAAACGACACCCTTCTTCCTAAAGGTTGGATGTTGGGATCGGCGCCCAAAAAATCTGAACGTGCGTGCCTGTAATGTAATAAACATAATGAACACCTTTTTGCTCGCATTATGCCTTCGTTCGTTCAAGGTCCAAAATATGAGGTTAAACGGTACAACGGCTTAAATTATTGGACCCTTGATTATACCCTGGACTATACATAAAATAGATACCTATGTAAAAGAAACGAAACTACTATTTGTTTGTTTTGACGCGAGGTTGAGTGCCTCCGCTGCCTAGCGCCGTGTACAGTGGCTGCTGCTGCTGCTTTGTACTTTAATTAATCTAACAATTCATACGAATGTTAAGAAAACATAACAAAAACTTATTACCACAGAGTTTCACAGAATATATATCTTTATGTGTTTCGTTGTAAATCATAGGTCTATCCATCTCAAGAATTGTGCGTAGAAGTAAGTAGGTGAGCGTTAAAAATCCACAAGTAGGATTGCTTCATTGACCTCGTGATGATGGGTATGATGAATAATGAAGCAATCATTTACTATGCTCATCGTTTTATTTGCGAAAGCAAAGCTTTGGTGTGTAAGTAACGTACTAACGTAAATACTCAAAGTAAGGTGACATGTAAGTAAACTACAGCGGTCGGCGAGAGTGGGTCGAATTAGCACTCTAATATGGATAAATAGATGTTGACCCCCAAACTAGGATAGTTATCCTGTACTATGAGAAGCTAGGTCTTTCGTCTACCTATAGTATTATTGCTTTTTCTACTAGTCTAAACAAACAAAAAGAAGAAAGCAAATTCTAAAATAAACTTATCACAATCAGAGCGAGCGTCCGTGGATTGTAAGTTGTAGGTAGATTTGCTAATACGACAGACGAACAGACAGAACGACATTGTTGCTGTCTATAGTTATAAGTGGAAAGGGTCAAGTTGAAAACCAGCGTCCTAACCTAACCAGGTACCTATGTACCTATACATCTAACGACACTTCGTTTTTTTTAATAGAATATATATATATACTACTTTAAATAAACCATATCATTTAAAAAATGTATTCACATAATATAGTATTCTAAGCCAAAAGGGGACTGCCTCAGCCTGTTGCCGCAGCGAATTTAGCACTGCGGCGCTGATTGTCAGGCGTCACCTGTGTGCCAGGGATCACTGCCTAATGACACACTACCGGAACATATAAATAACGGAAATATTAATAAACAGAAGTAAAATATTAGGAAACGAAGCAAGGTACTAATAATAATAATAGTAATAACTGTCGTTTGGTCAAAACCTCGCGACAGTATGGTAAACTCACCCTAATAATGGGAGAAATCAGTGTTTAATAAATAAATAATAATAATTGTAATGGTAGTATAATGTTTATTGTACACAATTACAGGAATAGTAAAGGCGAAGACCTTCTTTTCTGTTTCCTAACTAGTACAGGTACCACCTCTATTTTGTGGTGCCAACCTATGTTTTGCTACAATTAACCATGTGTTATTCTGCAGGATGCGGGCAACATATTGGACCCTCGGGCAGCGGCTGCCGTCGGACAATCCGAGCTCATGGCTATGTATGACGCCATGTTTTCCCAGTACAACGTCAAAATCGCACAGGTAAAATATACCGAATTAAAAGTCCGTTTGAAAAAAAAGGCATGACGTCATGTTAGGGTAGTACCTAACATGACGTCGAGGCCAATCAGAGGGCTATCGATGTGGCTGCCTTCTGGTCAGGAAAAAATTAGTTCGGATCATCAACTTAAAAGAAGAAGAAGGGTAGTACCTGCAATTTAAATGTGAACCCAACCCAACCCCATACAGCAGGGCAACGCCGCCAGCCTCCTCGGGACACTCCCTGCAGGGAGCGACCTGGGTCAGGTCTTTTACTTGTAAAATAGTTAGGTATTTTGTAATTTTAGCTTAAGTATGTATTTTAGTGTTATTTTAGTATTACCTTATTTAAATTAAAACCCAACTTGATAGATCCTATAGCCGGTTTTAACCCCAATTAACCCCAGTTAGATGCTGGTCTGCTGGTATTTAGAGGAATCTATATGAATTGTTACCATCACTGGTGATGAAATGACACAAAATTAGTGCTCTTTCATTATTGGTGGTGAATTTGGTGGTAAGATGGTCAGACACGATATTTTCTCGCTACTGGTAGGTTCAAATCATGAAATATCTAATAGAAATAGGAAAATGGGTAGTAGGCTGACTTCAGGGTCTGTTATGCCACCTCATAAAATTTGGAAAGGCACACAGTAAAGTATATGTCGTAGCCACATAGCGTAATGGCGTATTTCAGGAAGTTCGTAGGCCTTTCACGAAGTGTTAATGAAGTTAGACAGATATTGTAATAGTCGAGTTTTACGCTATCTGTCTAAGATTTTTAGCCACTTCGTGAAATGCAGATCAGATTTAGCCAAAAAATATAGAAAATATACAAGTTGAGAGCTAATTATGAAACGCTGTTTTTGATATTTTACAAAATAACTATCGATACAAGTGTAAGTGTAAAAGAAGGTACCTAGTTAGTAATTTTATTGATATCTAGATTGTTTTAGGACTATAGGTAAGAATTCTTTATTTTGTTTAGTGATGGCTCAAAGGATAGTGGCATAAAAATATAAAAAAAGAATGGAATGGAAGCGAATTTTCGCAACGTAATTGTACATAGTATAATGAACTTTATGTCGATTGTGTAACATACAAACTAAATACGCTTTACCGCTAGGGGAATTCTCGAGAATGCGCGAGGATTCCTCGGACGATGCGCGACCTCTTTTTGGCTCGTATTTAGTTTGTATGTTACACAATTGACATAAAGTTCATTATGCTATGTACAATTACGTTGCGAAAAACGCTTCCATTCCATTCCGCGGCAATGTAAATTGAGCCTTACTCATAGGCATAGGGCACGAGACTCGCAAGAAATCTCTAAAGATATATAGAGATAGAGATAGAGTGAGAGAGATCTCTATAGAGATTCCCCGACTGCGTACGCAAAGAATTTGTACTCGTAAAGTAAGGTGTTGACTTCTTCTTATTTAATAAACGGGCAACTCGGATGTTTCAGTAGTATTTCTACAACGTAGCACACTGGGCGCATAGTGTTACATTAATTAAATGCACCGCGGCCCGCACACTGTGCAGAATGCAAATGCGCTGACCGACATTGTTTTTATACGGTAAACAATGTTATTCTCGCTTTTTAGGGTTCCGTACCAAAATGGTAAACCTTTTTTACCATTGGTGAGATTTCGGTGTCCATAGATGTCTATAGATTTGAAATGTGGCACAATTATAGAACTTGCTTGTCCGCATCTATTCTAGTGAAATAAATTAGGAAATAGTTTTATTTTGATTGAAAATGGGGTCTGAAAGGGGGGTGTCGAAATCTGAAAGTGGGACAACTGGAGCAAGTGTAGTATCAAATGAAAGGGATTTGCTTGCACATTACAAAACTGTTTTTTATTTTATTTTATGTACTCCAGTTTTTGACTTATAGCCAAAAATTTAAGAAAAATTACCGTTCCTTCCTTATCTCCGAAGTTTGCAAGCCAATAAATCTAAAATAATTCATACGCATAGATAATCACCTATATTTTACAAAAATAAAACCAATTTTTGAAAAATTTAAAGTGATATTATTTTTTACGACAAAAAATCTGAAATAATTAGTACTGTTAGAAGGTGTTGCATGTAACGAAGTCTAAACAATTAGGAACCCTCGGTGCGCGATTACGACTCGCACAGTTTTTTAATTTAAATATACTGACTTAATAAATCAAATACAAAATAAACGGTATTTGTAAGTAACAAACATAATGGGTTATTTACCTATATACGTAGGAAATTGCCATAAAAAAGATATCAGTTTCGTAAAAATAGAGTTGTTTCGTTACGAGTAAGTAGTTACACTCATTCGGCATAATTTTAATGTTTATATACAGTCATTATTAATATTAAGTTAGTAGGTAAAAAAAGAAAAAAATAGAGAATAAAAGTGTTTTGGCAAAAATACACAACTATTTATTTATTATTTTATGTATATGTATGTATTGGTATATATGTATGTATATTATGTAGCAAGTGGTTTTATGTATTGTATGTAACTATATATTATTATTAGATTAGCAGGCAGGCAGCTAATGCTGGTTAGCCTGTTTCTTCACATTTCGTAAGTGGCTGTCTAATCTGTTTTTAAACTGGTTTATAGTTTCAGCATTCACAACTTGGTCAGGTAGGCCGTTCCACGGGATGACTACACGGTTGAATAGGAGATGATGTTTTGGGAGTGTTTTGGCCGTGTTCCGCACTAGTTGTGTGCAGTGTCTTCTTGAGTGCTCCTTCAAGTTCAATATAAAGAAATTCTATATACTGTGTATTAGTATTATTATGTATTATATTTAGTATATTTTATGTATATATTTTGTTTATATATAAATTTATATATATGTTTATTCACATGTACACATACTCTGCCTGCTCGAATCTATCACCTTTCTCTATCCCGATGGTTAGCAGGGAGAAAACTCGAAACGAGTTATGCTTAACCTTTTGTACATATATTATTTTTTCGTATATTAAGTATTTTTTTTTGTATTTTGTCTATGTGTGTAATAAAGATTATAATAAAAAATAAGCCTGAAAACACTTCAAATACACCCTCTTACTTTCATTCTTCTTCAGAAAGCTGCCATTCTAAACACTTGCAGGATTGTTCGAAAATTCCTGTCCATGGACACATAAACGTCTCACATTCACTCATCATCAACACTCTCACACACCGATCAACTCACTTTATTTCTTCTAATTAACTCTACTTCTAATACTTCTTTCACTCATACTGTCGTTTGGCCAAAAGCTCGCGACAGTATGGTAAACTCACCCCAATAATGGGAGAAAAACAGTAATATAAATAAATAATAATAATAACTAACACTTTTTACAACGTTTTAAAACTTTAAGGAAACTTATATTTCTTGAAAACATACTTACATCTCTTTATTTTCTGTGTAGATCCATCTTTTTTTTTTTTTTTTTTATTTATTTATTACAAAATCTACAGCACATAGATTAAAAAATAAAAAAGTCTATTAAAAAAAAAACATATTGACAATTAAAGATTTCCTATTTTAAGACAACGCCTATAGGGAGAAATAAGTTTTGGTGTGTGTGTATATGGATGTGTTTATTGGAAATGTGTGTGAGCGTGTTTGTGTAGAAGAGAGTGTAAGGGTGAAAGGGGTGTGTACCTTTGTATGTGTCTGTTCGAGTCTTTACTACATTATCTTTGTCGTTAAACTTCATAAATTATACATTCTTGAAGAACGTTTTAATAATTCATGGCCTTTAATAATAATCGTCTTTGTTTCATAAATTCATTCTCTTTCTCTTTTATTCTATTTTCAATTGTATTTTATGAAATATGTTGTTAGCATACAATTGTATTTCTGCAAATTATTTTTCGCTGTTTTTATTCCGTATTTCCGTAATTAAATGAATTGAATTGGAGAGAATAATTAAATTATATACCAAAGTGTAGGTAGCTACAGTGGCTAAAACATTAAGGTATTTTTTGGTACTTTTTATACTTTTAACTTTTGGTACTTTTAGCTTGCTTGCTTGCTTATCGTATGGTTAGTGGCCAACCTATTTGTCAGAGTTGTTCAGGCCGCCCGTAGGCATCTGACATGGCTTAACGACTGCTGTCGAACGACAACAACCGGGACCGACTGCTTAACGTGCTCTCCGAGGCACGGAGGAGCTCAGATGAAATATGCCACTAGCGGTCACCCATCCAGGTACCGACCGCGCCAACGTCGCTTAACCTGCACGATCACTTTCGGACCGTGCTCGCAACTTGGCTACGAGCTCCTTTTATCTTATTTGACACGGAATGGCAAGAAAGAATCATAATAATAATAATAAACAAATTTCAACTAGATATGGGCAATTTGGCAGCGGGTAAAACCCTAAAGGATATTTATTTACCCGGTATCGAGTTATTTATTATTTATTATATCCGAGCAAAAAAGAATGTTCAATTTTGTCCAGTAGTTTCGGAGCGATGTGTCTGTAAGTACTAGGGATGTTACGTAGGTGGTTTTACCGGAACCGGAGTCGGAACCGAAGGTTTTAAATTTGATTTATCGGAGTCGGAGGCGGACGAGATGTTCAGAAGAAGTTCAAATTTTAAACCGTTTTTTAATTTTTATAGCCGAACTAAAATATTGGCCAATATTTTTTATGATGACGTTTGCGGCAATAAAACATTTTATTTATTTTATTTTATTTATAAGGGAAATCTACAGCTATTAACAATTATAAAATTACATATGTATTACACTTAAAGAAGGCCAATTACAGATTTCCTCGTTTATATATGACTTGTATACGTACCGAACGCGGTTAACTTTAAGACTAATAATGTAGAATTAACATGAATATGTCATACATATTTACCATATTGTATGACATATTCCTCTATGTAGTCCTATACTATTTAATTAAATATTGATATTTGAATATGTTTGCTCACAAATCTTCGGTATAACCTCCGACTCAAAATTATCGGAGCCGAAGTCGGAGTCGGATATGTTGATTTTACACCTCTGACGCCGACTTCAGCTCGGAAGTCCGGGATCGGAAGTTCCGATCTTTCGGAGTCGGAGTCGAAGCTCCGTAACATCCCTAGTAAGTACCATACGTAATATAAATAAATAAATCTTAAATCTTTGAATTCAACACAAAATACATTTTGGGAGAGCACGTTCGTAAAGCTTAGGGCAGTTTCCAAACAGTTTTGTTTGTCATTAATTACTCATTACACTCATTAGTATAATAGAAATGTAAATTTTGAAACTACTACATTCAAAAACCTTTGATTTCAAAGTCTTAACCTAATTGAAATTAAAGTTACGAGGGGTTTTATGTAAGTACTTACCTTTAAATCACTAAAAATTTATAAATAATTAATATTTATAATACAAATTAAAATCTAGGTGTTCCTAAAATGATTTGGAGTCGGTGGTAACGACGTGCAACGCGTTGCACTGCCAAATTTTACTTACCTCGAGGCTTGTTTGCCATGTTCCGCGCTGTGCAACGGGTTGCGACTGCGAGTGATTGGCGCCGACTCCAAATAATTATAGAAATAAGTTTTCAGTCATAATTTTTAGTGATTTAAAGGCAGTTTTCATTTTATTTACATTAATTTATATTATAGGTAGGTAGGTATTTACCTAGCCTACACTATTCACTCCGCAAAGGCCTTTATCCGATCTCCCCAATGATTTTTACCCGACTGCCCCAGGAGGAGGGTAATGTTTTTCGGGTATGTTTGTATGTAATAATTATTTTTATTTTTAATGACTGATATTTTCTCACAGGTCTTAGTAACAAAACCGGACTTCTACAACGAGGAGACACGCAAGAACCTGTTCTGCACACTATCGGAGCTGATCTCCTTGAACATAGTGCCTATCATCAACACCAATGACGCAGTCAGCCCGCCCATGTACGAGTACATCCAAGACGATTCCGTGGTACCAGGCACCGGGAAAAAGGTATTAATGCTGAAGATTTCATGATATTGTATAGTAGGGTAGTAGTTGTAGGAGAGCAGACGATCAAACGGACCACCTGATGGTAAAGTGATCACCGTCGCCCATAGAACTTTAATATTATTAGAGGGTTTTCGATGCGCTTTTAACCTTCATGTACCGATAATTACGCTGACTCTCTTATCCTTCAAACCGAAACAGCAAACGAAAAAGAAAAAGGGTGGTAACCCAGGCTGACTCTTAACTGAGTCGGCCTGTGCGCACATTTCCAACTTCCAGATTCACCCTAGCTTTAAAGATGTGTGTCTTAATCAGAAGAGCATTGGGGGCGGCCTTTCGTAGCCTAAGAATATTTGGACGCTTATCAACCACGTGACTCGAAATTTTTTGTAAGACCTTCTAGAATTTTGCTACTAGATGCCTACTGCCATTACTCCCCTAGAATTACCACCACCATCCTATCCTCGTAAAGCTCAAGGATCTAGATCTACACGTCGAACTAAATCATTGTAGTCAATGAGACGTAAACTCAAAAATGCAACCAATCCATTAAAGCCCATGGTACCTTTTACAGGACTAATTGGATGCCTTTGGCGGTCTTAGTAATTAGTACTATGCATAGTACTTTGGGCGTTTAGATCTTTCCAAGCTGAAAAAAAGAAAAAGCTCTGGACGGGCTCCAGGAGGCTGTTCCAATGCTCTTTCCAAGGGGCGGTCCTAGTTCACACTTTTTCGATACAGTTTATACTGTTGGCCTCCGAAGGCCTCTACAGTTTCACCGGACTTGGGGGCGAGAGCTAAAGGTGCTCAGTTAGAACAGAGAAATAGGCCTAAAAGGGCGCCCATAGGGTACGGACCTCGGCTTAGACCACTGCTGATGAATCGCAGAGTCGAATCGGCTAGGAACATGCCTGTAGACTGTGGAGCGTGTAGTGACTTACAGTCTAAAAGGATTATTAGGGGATATCCGCCCTCGAGCGCTCACTCTAAATTTGGGGGGGAGGGGTTACTTATATCGAAAACTGACGATTTTAAGGGGGGGGGGGGAGAGGTACACGACTCCCTATATGCCCTGCGGTCCGATGCGAGCGCCTGGCATGTTTGAGAGAAGAGGGCGTACTTATTTAGGCTGTGATTTCTAGCTAAGTCAGACAGGTCAAACTCGCCCATGCTATAGATAAAAGAAATATGAGCTATTTTCATTTAATGCAATGAACTAACTAAAAAGGAAAAGGTTGCTCTTCCACAAAAAGCCTGAAGCACAACATGAATCAAAAGAGACTTCCCAAAGAAAAATATCTTTGCTGTATTGAAAATATGTACGCGTATATGCCCTTGTAAATCTTGTTTATGAAAATAACCCACATGTTTTATAACAACAAGTTACCTAATATAGTGTAGGTACCTAAAGATAAACAAAATATTTTAGAGTCGGTATTACTTATGTCGGTGTAATTGATCAAATAATAAGATAATATGTATAAGTATGTTGAAACCATAGATTACTTATAAATACACCATTCTAAATACGCCAAGGATAATTATCGTTTATAAAAGACATTACAGTATCATTCTCTCATCTGAAGGTATGAAGGTAGAGCAAGGAACTTGGAAATAACTAAGCTCTTGTAAGTAATTACTCCCGCAACACATTCTATGCTTCTCGGTTTACCTATAGCTAAATGCAGAAGAAGAGCATCGGTGACACAGTGGCTAGGACACCGGACTCCCATGCGGGAGGTCCGAGTTCGAAACCGTGCAGTGCCATGTACCAATGAGTTTTTCGTATTTTTCGAGGCATACGTACATTTACCGACTGCTCTAACGGTGAAGGAAAACATCGTGAGGAAACCTGCGCACTAAGATGACCAGTGTGTGAAATGGGGTTGGCATAAAAGTTCCTCAAGTGTCGAAGTGTCGCTGCTATTCCGGGCCTCCATCATAAGATAAGAAGAAATGCAGATGTTGTTTTACATAATACATTTCATGATCCAGAAACAAAGTATTGAACATAAAACAAATCTGTCTTTTGATACAAACATTATTATACATTCGTTATCTTTACTCTAGCACTTGCCTGGGAGTCAGGCCTCCTATCCTATAGCCAACACGCCAACGACGCTACATTATAATAATATACCTAGTAGTCCAGCGCTTAGCGGTGTTGATCTTACATTTTCGCGTACTGGGTTGCATTTTGATACGATAGTTACATAGCTTACTTTTAAGAAGTGTTGCCACGATAAAACCATTGCTTTCACTCGGCCGCCATTTTGAAAAATATGTTACTTAAATATATAAAAATACAAATAGTTATTATAAATTAAACTCGTCTGAACTCGATTTGTTATTTATTATAACAAATCGAAACCAATAGGTACTATACGGGGTGTAACATTAAGAACGGTCAGTATGGGAAAGTCTGAAACTATAAGACATACGAAGATCTGTTCTTAGGAACCATGTCATCAATTTTAGTAACAAGAAAAACTGTATTCATACATTTTAAAAAAAACCTGTACTCAGCCTGGGAATCGAACCCGGTTGTTTTGAAAAAAAAATCTAACACTATTTCTATTTAGATATCGATTGTGTAGGTCTTAATGAATCAATGTTAGTATGAAACGTGATGTTTAAAATTAATAAAACGCATTGTTTCCATATCTTTTAATTTATTTTAGTAGGTGTTCGAAATGACTACCATTTTGTAAAATACAACATTCAACTCGATTAGGTCAAAATTGTCTCTATGGTGTAGCATAGCAGCCATAGACACAATTTTAACGCAAATTCACCAGCAGAAGATACAAAATTAAATAGTAAGATCGTTACCTAAACGAGTTGAATGTTGTATTTTACAAAATGGTAGTCATTTCGAACACCTACTAAAATAAATTAAAAAATATGGAAACAATGCGTTTTATTAATTTTAAACATCACGTTTCATACTAACATTTATTCCTTAAGACCTACACAATCGATATCTAAATAGAAATAGTGTTGGATTTTTTTTCAAAACAACCGGGTTCGATTCCCAGGCTGAGTACAGGTTTTTTTTAAAATGTATGAATACAGTTTTTCTTGTTACTAAAATTGATGACATGGTTCCTAAGAACAGATCTTCGTATGTCTTATAGTTTCAGACTTTCCCATACTGACCGTTCTTAATGTTACACCCTGTATAGTAATGAGTTTTCGAATTTTAACAAAGAAAAACATCGTGAGGAAACCTGCCCATACGAGTTTCTAAGGAAAAAATAAGTTTTCTAAAGGCATGTGAAATCAACCAATAAGAACTGGGCCCGCACGGTGGATCATGTGTCATGATATGAGCCTGTGCCCTAACAGTGGGGGCGTTAATAAGCTGCTGCAGATATGATGATGATGTAGTCATGCTATTCTTTTCGAATTCAGGGCATCGGAATAAAAGACAACGACAGCCTCTCAGCCCTCCTGGCTGCGGAGGTCAATTCCGACCTGCTCATCATGATGTCAGATGTGGACGGTATCTACAATAAGCCCCCGTGGGAGGACGGTGCCAGAATGATGAACACTTATACGTCTCAGGACTTTGATCAGGTCAAGTTCGGACAGAAATCAAAGGTAAGCTTTTTTTGACAATAAGCTAACACAAACAGGCAAGTGGGCCTGCTGGTAAGTGATGGTCACCGTCGCCTAGAGACACGTGCAATACCTATTGCTTGTGTGTCGCCGGTCATGCAGAGGACTTTTTTTAACGTTTTTTGAAGCACCCCATATCATAGCACTGCGGGAAAACGTCGGATGGAAAAGTGTTTCACATTTTAAATGTGCGTGGCTGAAACGCTCGCGTAAAAAGTTCCATTCATTTGTCTAATTAAAGTTGTTTTTGAGCATTCGGTATTTATTTACTGTTTGAAAGTAAGCTTGAGCTACCGCTTTTGTCTTCTAAGTTATAATTTTAGCTGTGTACCTTATTTATAGATTAAGTAGGTACCTACTAGTGGTTAGAGCGTCGGTGGCAAAGTGGCTAGACACAGGACTTCCATGCGGGAGGTCCGGGTTTGAAACCATGCAGTGCCCTGTACCAATGGGTTTTTCGTATTTATGGAACCTTACGTACATTTACCGACTGCTCAACGGTGAAGGAAAACATCTTGAGGAAACCTGCACACTTGGATGACCATTGTGTAACTATGACGTAGGCACAAAAGATCCTCAAGGGTCGAAGTGCCGCTGGGTTATTCCCGGCCCCCTATCATAGGATAAAATAAGATAAGATACTAGTTGGTTTATCAGATATTAGACTACATTGCATATTCCACAGTTCTCTCCATTTTTAAAAGCACGATCTAGCCTACTATGAGAGGCCACGCTTGGACGCCGCAAACTATAGTTATGTTATGTATGACTAAAGTAATTCATTTGATTATTGGTTCACGAACTAGAAAATTTATGCTTGATGATTGATTGATTCCTGCCCTGTCTAGCGGAATCTAGACCGAATGCTTGACATCATTACATTATTATATGCTCCCTTCATACCTCAAACATTTCACCTAAACAACATCACATTATAATAACTAAAGATGCAAAGTACTTTCCTAGGTGGGTACAGGAGGCATGGACTCCAAAGTTCAAGCAGCGACCTGGGCGATGGCTCGAGGAGTCAGTGTGGTGATCTGCAACGGCATGCAGGAGAAGGCAATCAAGACCATCATCAACGGGAGGAATGTGGGAACCTTCTTTACAGATTATGTTACTTCCTCCGCTAGTTCTGTTGATCTCATGGCTGAGAAGGGTAAGAATTTTGAGACTTTATCTGTAATATAAGTCACTATTATCTAAATTAATATAGAATAAATCAGCAGGATTCTTAATTCGATGGAGTAAGGTAACATTTCGTACATTTCGTAGCACTCCATTGCTATCTTGACCTCAAAACTGCAGTGCTCAAGTACGAAATGTTACTTGCACTGATGTTCTTAATAAATCCTTCATTTTCCGTAAAACTTTTTTATGATATGTATTTGTCATATTTTAATTAATTTTAATATTTCTGAGAAACCTTACAGCTATGTAATGCCTGAATTGTTTTTTTTTACATGCGTGCAAGCCAAAAAATAGGTCTCCTTAATTTATACAAAATAATAATAATTAGTAACAGCTAATAAAATATGTTCCTATGTGATTCTATTGTTCCTATGTGATTTCATGTCGGTATTCTTATGTATTTTTAATACCTTTCAGCACGTTCTGGCAGCAGATCTCTGCAAACACTCTCACCAGCAGACAGAGCTTCAGCCATCCATTCTCTAGCAGACTTGCTTCTAGAGAAACAAGACAAAATTTTGGAGGCAAACAACAAGGACTTGGAAGAAGCAACAAAGGGAGGCCTTGCCACGCCTCTGTTGAGTAGACTATCTCTAAGTGAAAGTAAACTGAAGACATTGTCCGTTGGTTTGAAACAAATCGCCGATTCAAGCTACGAAAACGTTGGTAGAGTCCTCAGAAAGACTAAACTAGCTGAAAACCTGACATTAAAACAATTAACAGTTCCCATCGGAGTGCTTCTAGTGATTTTTGAGTCGAGACCTGATTCGTTACCACAAGTCGCAGCATTGGCCATGGCATCAGCCAACGGGCTTCTTTTAAAAGGTGGCAAAGAAGCTGCTCATTCGAATAAAGCACTTATGGAGTTAGTCAAAGAATCTCTTAAAACCGTTGGGGCAGAAGATGCTATATCCTTAGTGTCTACAAGAGAAGAAATCAGTGATTTATTGTCAATGGAGAAACATATAGATTTGATCATTCCTAGAGGTTCTTCGGAATTAGTGAGGAATATCCAGAAACAGTCACAACATATACCAGTCCTTGGTCATGCTGAAGGTATCTGCCATGTGTACGTGGACAAAGACGCTGATCCGGCCAAAGTTTTGAAGATCGTGCGTGATTCAAAATGTGATTATCCTGCAGCTTGCAATGCTATGGAAACTTTACTATTTCACGAAGACCACGCATCTAGCTCTCTGTTTATTGATGTTTGCAACATGTTGAAACGAGAAGGTGTGACCGTTCATGCTGGACCGAAACTAGCAACTCAGTTGACTTTCGGTCCTCCACCAGCACAGAGTATGCGGCACGAGTATGGATCATTGGAATGTTGTATAGAAATCGTAAAAGATATGGAAGAAGCTGTCGATCATATTCACAATTACGGTAGTTCACACACAGATGTGATAATTACAGAAAATGGTGAGTATTATAATGATGGTGATAAAAGAAATATGATATTTGTTTGATTACATAATAAACAAGGAAGACAAATTAAGATAAAGATAATTGTAACTATTGTAACTATTTCAAGGTTAACGTGATAAGTGATAGGTACTAATAATGTTCAGTTCGTTGTTGCGTGATCATTGTTTACTTTGCCAATCGAGATATTAATTTTATTACATTTTCTTAAACTTATATTATTTACATTAAAAGAAGTCTAGATGATAAGATTGCCAAGAGTAAACTGGAAAATAACTGGTTGCTGTACCCAGTTTACATTACTTACCCTTGAATTAATTGATTAATGATCATGATCATCAAACAAAACAAATCAAGAAAGTACTTAGTTGACCAGGGGGTCTGATCCAGAGCCAGTAGCGACTACCGGTTATTTTCACCCCACCTCTAGTGCCGGATACAGCCGCTAAGGCTGGTTGAGTCTTTCTTAAACGCGAATCATAGGACCTAGGTTCTTAAGTATTTTAGAGGAAATACCAAATTGATTGATAGAGATATCGGCATATACCTAACTAATATGCTATAACGTTACGCAGAGTCGGTGCGCAATACAAAAAATAAAACAGGCAACCTAATGTGCGTAAAGATAGACATGTGCGCTCGCGCTGATATTTACAGCCATTTTAGCACAAGTCCTATTTATTTTAGTGTTATCCAAGCTACAAAAATATTCGTACAATGCATTAAGTTTGTACCTATATTAAGTAAGGAAGTTTGATCTTCGTGCATCGTGAGGAATTAGGGAATACACAGGAATAATAAAAAAACTCTAATTTCCAGAAACTTCGGCAGCACGGTTCTTGAACGCAGTGGACAGCGCATGCGTGTTCCACAATGTTTCGTCGCGCTTTGCTGATGGTTTCCGTTTCGGTCTTGGAGCAGAAGTCGGCATATCTACTGCTAGGATTCATGCTAGAGGTAAAATTATATTTTATAAGGCTCTTGATATGTTCCTTATAAAAGCGTCGGTGGCACAGTGGCTAGGACACCGGACTCCCGTGCGGGAGGTCCGTTTTCGAAACCGTACAGTGCTATGTTACCTACTACCTGTCGATGTGGCTACAGAAATGACGATATCCACACGATATATTCAATCCAGGCCAACATGGAACTGGTGAGCGTCGGTGGCACAGTGGCTAGGACACCGGACTCCCATGTTCCCGCATGGCCCCGATCCGGATTCGAAACCATGGAGTGCCATGTACCAATGAGTTTGTCGTATTTTACAAAGACTTGCGTACATATTTAGCGACTGCTCTAACGGTGAAGGAAAACATCGTGAGGAAACCTGCACACTGAGATGACCAGTGTGTAAAATGGGGTAGGCACAAAAAATCCTCAAGGGTCGAAGTGCCGCTGGGGTTATTCCGGCCCCCTATCATAAGATAAGATAAGATGTTCCTTATACAGTCACGGTCGCAAAGCCGCAGGCAAATTGTCCCAATCAAAGTTGTTGTACCATGCAGCAACTAAAAGGAGTCGCTTCCTCAAGCGTTACCCCCTTTCACATTTAGGAACTTTATTTCACCAGCCACCTTACATACTTACTATACTCACAAACATCATATTATTATTACAGGATGTTAAACGAACATTGTAGCTAAAACTTTATAAGGAATGTGATAGAAAATCGATCCAAAATAAAATTACAAACAGCCCAAAAATAATTGAACCGACCGAATATGAATGTCATGGCGAAACATGGTGAAACTTTTGTTATACTTTTGCCTGATTTTTTCGTTTCAAATAAATTTACAGGACCAGTGGGTGTAGAAGGTCTACTAACAACCAAATGGATCCTGCAAGGCACAGACCACACAGCAGCTGAGTTCAACGAGGGCAAGAGGAGCTGGCTTCATGAAACATTACCTATCAACTGACTATTTTATCTATCCAAAGAATTTTGGAATAGATTAAAAAGATTATTTCATTAATACCTTTAAGTAGAAAAAGATTATCAGTGAGTAAGCTCAAGTGTAATAAATAATTATTAATAAGCTACCTATTCTATTAATAGAATGTAAGAAATAAAATATTTTATGGAGATCAAAGATATTGATATAAAATAATGAAATTATACCCAAATCACCCACATACACACAGTTTTTCAGTTGGCCCATACAAATCTACATGCCTAATTATAAGATAATGAAAGATGACAAATAAATATAGATACTTATAACTATTATTTATACTCAATACAAAAGAATTCACTTACCAAATAAAATACGACATGGCTAGGCATATCTATAGATCCTTATCATTTAAAATGCTGATTAATTAGTACCGAATAGAGTTTACACCAAAAAGATAAAAAATGCTTCCTACTGCAAAAGAAGAACAAATTATTTACAATACCTACAATTGTCACTGTTTTAATTGATAAAGACAAAGATACACGTGTTCGCTCGATAATTAATTGTGTAAAAATTGTGATAAGTTCAAATAAAAAGACTATTAAATTAATTTAAAGTAACAAAATGACTTTTGACGATAAAGTGGTTCTTATAACAGGATCAAGCTCAGGAATAGGAGCGGCCGCTGCTATCCTTTTTGCCAAAGAAGGCGCTCAAGTTGTTATAGTGGGAAGAGTCGAAGCGAAGCTACAACATATTGCCCATCAAATAGAAGACGTTGGAAAGACAGCATTCGTGATCGCAGCTGACATATCCAGAGACAGAGAAGCTAGGACTATTATAAGGAAAATCATTGAGAAATTTGGACAACTTGATGTATTGGTTAACAATGCAGGAGTATCTAAACATGAGAATATTTTAGGAGGTAACTTACTAGGAGCATATGATTATGTGATGAATACGAATCTTCGAGCGGTTGTCCATTTAACCTCCTTAGCTGCACCTTATCTGGCGAAAACTAAAGGTAATATTGTTAATATTTCAAGTGTAGGGAGTACAATACCTTTAGAACCAGTTGACGTATCCTATTGTATTTCAAAAGCTGGTCTGGATCATTTCACGCGCTGTGCTGCATTAGAACTGTCGGCGGTAGGAGTAAGAGTGAATGTTATTACACCTGGGCCTGTCCATACGAATAAACAATGTGAGAAATATATAGAAGAACATCGAGCCTGTACGCTGTTGAATAGGATTTCAGAACCCGAAGAAGTAGCAGACTTGATATTGTTTCTGGCTAGTGATCATGCTAAGAGTATCACGGGAGCGTGTATTGTGGCGGACAATGGAATGTTGTTGAAACGGTTTTGATTTGTTCATCACTATGACAAGAAGGATAATTTTAACAGTAATTGCTTAATCATAGTGATTCCTATTGTACAGATTGTAACAAATACATATCTAAACACATAAACGCAGCTGTAGGTATCTATTACTTTTACAAGGCGACTTCCTTTGTATCCATTCATCGGGAAATGTCAAAATCGTAAAATGTCCAATTGTCCAAATCGGAGAATGTTCAAGTCGTGTAAAGTCCTGATTGGAAAATAAAGTATTTATTAAAGCAATTGTTGTTTATTTGATAGATTGTGATTTTATCATTCTTTTATGTTCCTCAATCAAATAGTTATTCCTCTTTTATATAGATTGTAAACATTGTAACAAAATATAAGATCAAGATAAACTCAAAGCAGTATCGATACTTTTTAGAAACTACTTTGTTTGTATCCACTTTGATTTTATCCTCACGAGGAGAAGTCGAACAACATATCTTTTAAAATTAAATCTCGTTTCGTAAACTTTAGATATTATACATTATTGGATATTAAATTTGTATACTATTTCAAATTGTATTATTGAATATTTACGAATAGTTTCGTTGACACATGGAGAGGTGTTCCGTATTATCTTATAAAAATAGTTCTTCTGTGGTTTAGGTATAACTTATACATCTGTAATTGCAATGTTATTTTCAAGTAAAGTACTATAACTGTATAAACGCAAATAACTTGTCGTATTTTGCGAAATATTCTCTACTGAAATATTTGTTAATATCGAGTTACTCCGTTCATTACGCTGGAACAATTTTCGTCGTAACTCTTGTTAAAGCAGGTAAGTTTATGAACAAACTGACTCACGACTGTGTCACTTGTTCCGAGACTTCTATGATTAACTTTGGTATGTGTTTGCCTCTTATTATGTCACTTTGAAACTCCGTTCTAGATACCGTGTATTCGAAACTTTACACAAGGAAATAAACGAATTGTTACCTAACAAGTTCCACAGATGTTATGGTTGGAAGATTTAGTTTTATTAATTAATGAACATTACCTGCCTAATGCCTATCGGTGTTTTACAGGATACATTTCAGTCTGCATCGGAATTACATGAGATCATGTTCCAGCATTTCCATTCCGCCTTCGGCCTACCAGCCGCGGGGAGAGGTTCCATTCCTATAACGTTCATATCCAGTTTACTCACACGAAGCGTTTTGCTTCATCATTCATAATGCGAACGGCTATGGAAGGGAAAAATCCCGGCTTCTGCGTTTCCTGAAACGTACAACCTTGGAATCTTGTCAAACGTAAGTTTGGTCGTAAGTCTCTTACCACAGCAATCGGACTTTTAGCGCCCTCTTCTCTAACGTGAGCACAGACAGCGAGTCACGGAATTGACCCATAGACCAAGTGTAGAAAAAGTAATCTCTGACAGCTTTATTCTGTCTCTTTTCACTTGGTCTTGTCACCTTACTGCTTACCTATGTGTATTTCTATTTTTCTTTATTATTTACGCTATTTTAATTCTCTTGTTTTCTTTTAAATCTTTTCACTGTAAGGACACCATAGTCCTCATAAGAGGCTATTACATTTTCTCACATTTGACATTTCAGTGCCCGACTGATGTATGGGAAAATGATCAAATCGTATGCGTCAACTGGCAAACGCGGTTTCCTTATAAAATTTTTCTAACGAGCAATCTACTACGGGTGAATTTCAAAACCTTTATCTCTCGCGTTTCCTTGTTTTTATAAACTGTTTCTCGGTTGGCTAGTGAAAAAGGTGGTCTAAAGAAAACCTTTTAAAATATTCCATATAAATCACATTATAATACAGAAACTCTCATAAGCATTTTCCTTATGAGCCCTCATACGTTTCTAGAGCTTAATATTTTCAATATGGAAGATTAGGATCGTTTAAGCACGTCGTCGTCCTACATTATGTGAACGATGGTAACTGACGTGGGATAAATTCAAATGGACGAGTTTGAGATGGGTAACTGTAAACACATCTAACTATAATTATACTGGGTGTTAGGGAAAATCCACCATTCCCATCAAGGCGAGAAAATAAAAACTCTAATGTACCTGCTTATAACTCCTTTGAATAAAATTATTTTGGATATTGGAAAAAGTATTTAATAAAAATCGCTACCATAAGTAAATGCAAAATAAATAAAAATTGTGTGAGAAAGAGATTTGGCCTCAGCAGGCTCTAAAATGGGAGGTTCAATGTTATTTTGAGTCAGCTCTCTCTCGATTGATACCATAAAAAAACTAGGCAAGTACCTACTTCTATTCGCTTATAGCGAGGGCTGAGTCTAATAACACTTGAGCTTCCCATTCCTTCCCTTAGTGACCATCACGAGGCTGACATGGTCTCCTTGTCATGTACCGAAGCCTCTAAAACACAATTTTATACCTTCTCCCAGAATTTCAAAAGTCAAGTAGAATGGAATAGAATATATAGAATACACTTTATTGTACAAGACAATGCGTATGTAATTGTAGAATACAATGTGGGCGGTCTTCTCGCTGAGAGCGATATCTTCCAGACAATCAAGTACTTTAAGATTTTATTTTATTTTTCCAATGAGTATAAGCCGCCGGTAATGGTTTTTTTTTTCTCTAAATAAAATAAGTAAACATGGACGAATTAATTGCCTATTACCTACCCATATCAACTGAGTTATTATTATTAGATACTGTATTAGGTAAATACTTGTCAAGGACGAAGAAATAAATCGTACAAGTTTGCACGAAAAGTTAGGCATAACGGGAACACGTACCTTAGGTACGTTAGGAGCGGCAATTTTTCTCTCAGATTGTTATAGTCGATTAGAAATAACGTTATAATTAATAAGATCTATAATTTGAACCCATCCCCTATCTGATTTCATTATATTTAGGACTTTATCTGACAGGTCATATATCAAAACGGTAATATTTATATCAAAAGGTCTGCTTTTCAACTTTGAAGTGACGGTAATAATTGGGATTTTAATATGGGATTTAAATTTTAATCCTACATCAAAATAAGATAGTAAGACTTATAGTATTTAATACCTATTCGTATATAGGTGCGATAAACTATAAGTAATCTAAAGACGCTTGAATAGGCGGCGGAGCCGATAAACCTTTCCTGTCAGACACGGTTTCCGTTCAAGTATTTTTGCCCATTTGTAATCGTATTCGTATCGAATTTTATTGAAATATTAGTACCATCAGGTCAATCATGTCGCCAATTCAAAATCTTATTACTTACAATGTAATTCATATATACATACACTAACTCTTAGGTCCATAATCCCCGAGGAAACAGAGGAACCACTTTATTATTTCATAGTATTACTGGTTAGGTAGTTCCCACTTTTCGCCGTATGATAATGGTGATAGGTGGCGAGTCTATCGCTGTTTATTGGTGTAGAATAGTATCCACTAAGGTCCTTAGTCGCCTCGTACGACACTCACGGGTAGAGTTGGGGTGGTGGTGGTGGTGCTTACCTTTTTTTTTTCAATTTACGAGTATTTAATTAAAACGTTTTTATGCACAAGGTTTTCTTACAAATATTGAATGTTCAAAATTACTCGTAGGTACTTATCAATCAATTGAGAACCTTCTATTTGAATTAATAATAACAATATTCCAGTAAAATATTTCACAAGATAGTACCTAGGTAAGACAAATAACTTGTATGGAAACCGTGACGTAATGTTACACCTTAACTCAATTAATTATCATTACATTGAGTTAGATATACGTGTCTTAACAAAGAACATATATGGTACAAGTATAGGTAAGAACAATTTTAAACTCGAAACTGGAAAAAATAAATCAGTGTCGTCCCATCATTTATGGTTCTAGGTACATCTAGAAGAGCCACCTTAGCTACAGCTAAGACGTTTTGCAAGTTAAGCATTTCTGATAACGATGGTTCTGTTTTACAACTTTCGAAGGACATTTCCAGTCCGTTGTATATCATAAATTACAGTCTATGGTCATATACGAGTTATGCAGTAGTTAAACAAGCCGTTGACACAAACTTGTCAACTCGGAAGCGAGCACGGCAGAGTTGGGCCTTCCCTAGCACACATGAAATTAGAAACTTGGGAAACTGTTACATGACTTTAGCCGTCTGAATGGCTCCAGCTGAAATCCCAACAGTTACTCGAAGATCGTGGAAGTTATACTAGAGCTGTTCAACTGTTTATGGGTTTTTTTTGACGCCGAAGGCGAATAGTCCCCAGATTTTAGGATGCGGAGAAGAGGATGTCGCTATTCGGATTTGAATCAAGGGAATACGTAATTTTTTAAAGTCTGTATCTTATTCCGTAGACACTTCACTTATTTTTGACTTGACTTGTATTATCAGTTCAGTACAGATCGCGGCACATAATTTGAACAAATATGGCGGATCCGCAGTGACAAACTTCGGGTTTCATTTGAAGTGCGGTATGAGATGCTACGCGAGGGGCCGCGCGTAACCATAGCATTTGTACAATGTAGTTGTGCGGAACGACCGCCATTATGTTCAACTTATGTGCTGCGGATTGTACTTACAGTGCCTTTGGCCAATATGGTCGAAAGTTGTACAAGTCGAAAGTCCCCACTCCAGTCAAAAGTTCCACGTGAAAACGTCGTGAGGCTGCCATTGATAAATTAGTTCTCGGCCTTTGCATAAGATTATTATCTGCTACGAAGATGTTAACCTGTCTGACTGAATAAGATTGGAATCCAGATATAGCAGATACACAGTAAGTATATACCAGGCCTGTAGACAGGGAGAGGGTTTTGGGGGTTGAACACTTTCTACCCCACGATTTTTTTCCGACATAATACGTATAGTAAATAGGAAAACTGGTGTCAATAGTTGAATTGTCATTATTTTAGTTTCGTCATCTGTCTTTGCTAAAACTAATTTGAAAGCTGATTTTGGCTACTGGCATAGTATCTATACTTTAACAGTTATATTTGTTGAATACCTCTTCCTTAGAGGTAGATAGGTAAATGCTGAGGATCGTGATCCTCGGCATTTACCAGGTGCCGTCTTCGCTTTCACTAAACGCCAGGTGTCGTTACGGTCTTATACTCTTCTTAAAGCCTCTTGAAATGGAATCCCCAATGTTCCCCCAAAGAGAGTAGTCCATCGGGCTGGCCTTTCACCCCGCGATCTTTAAGTTTTCCAAGAAGTATAATCCGCTCTAGATTCACAGGGTTCTTTCATACGACGTGGTCGAAGTATCGCGGTGTATTTTGAGTGACCACTGCTGACAGTCTATCCCAAGTTTTGATGCCCAGCTTCTGAATAATTAACTCATAAGTTCGCCTTCCTATCCACGGTATACTGAGCATACGATGCCAATCCCACATCGAAAATGAAAAGTATGTATATCGAACGCATCTATATGTTGCAAATCCGTGGCTTCGGTCCAAGTTGAATACAATAAGCAGCAATAGAGGATTATGAAATAGATATTAAATCGCGTTGATTTAAAATTCTTAAACAGGAAAAATCCTTTTTTAGCCTAACGTGTTTCTGCACGATAATGCAAATAAAGGGATAGACACGCAGACAGCGAAATGTTTCAATTCCGTTGAATATTCAAATTCACGCACATATCGGTTTAGAGTATACTTTGGCGACGGTTTTTTTCATTTGCTATCCAAATTAAGGGCTTTTATGATTCATGTATAATATTATATCCGTCAACGAAATGGTTGGTCGTTTAGGTTCAAATGGTCTACTTTCCAAAAAGTCCACTTCCCGAAAGGAGGTCTGGGTTTGGGTTTGATTTCAGGGACCCGAATCTTTTAATACAACATCGTCTCAATGTTAGCTAAATTGGCTACAATATAGTCGCTGGATTTGAAGTTTTTCGTTTGCCACTATCTATAGTCACGCAGAATACCGTAATCGCTACTTAATTGGCATAGAACGACAAACGTTTTAAAACAGTGGAAATGGGCTCCCGTCTGGCCACCTAAATTGCGTTGGTGTGTGGCTAGGACATCGAACACCCATATTATACGGTAGGATTCCAATAAGTTTGTTTATTCGAAAACTTACGTCGTGTCGCAACGTTGCGACAGTCTGATCCTACCCTTACAGGTCCATCAGTAACTTACATAACTTTTTTTATAACTATAAAAACTTACGTTACGTTTTTCGCTTTGTTACTGTTTGAATTGAATTCTTCATTTGTGTAAGGCATTTAGATGAGGGTATCTGCGTATCCCCGTGGTTGAGGTAGGTGTGCCTAATAATAAATTAGTGCGAACCAGACTACCGAAGCTTTGACTCGCTGTTCCCAGTTCTTCCCTATTAATACTGTACAAATCTATGGAAGTATCGATGATCCTTGTTTCAGAAGGTTGTTGCGTGTTCAATGTCGAGGGTCACCAATTATGGGGCCGTGCGGCCCACGGAATGAAAGTCAGCATGTTGATTTGCGATGATGAAAGGAAGAGGAGTGACAGCGCGAGTATTGTAAATACATTTCATCTTCGCATCAACATGCTGACTTTCATTCCGTGGGGCACACGGCCGCATAATTGGTGACCCGCGACATTGAACACGCAACAACCTTCTGAAACAAGCATCATCGATACTGCCATAATTGGTGACCCGAATGATAACCACAAATCCATCAATTTGGTAAAGGACTAAAGAGACGTGCAACTCCATACAAATCAATGCGATCCTGTGACGTACATCGTTACGTCAACGTGTGAGAATCGCTTTACATCCAAAGAGAAATTGCAATAAGAACATAGACAAGGGTAAATTGCTGCAGGAATGTAGACAAGGGCAAATTGCATTGAAGTCAGAAGAAGCAATTACGAGTGAGCCGGAACACTAATCTTCGGAACGTGCGCCATGTCGATGCGGTGAGACGTGACATCTCGGAAAAACGGAACAATGTGAGAGGAGTATGTTTTTAACCCGAATAAAGGGGGATATCCTCTATCCTGTACTAATCCCAGAGATATGAATAGCAGGAAAATTGTAGTTCAATATGTCATCCACCCAACGTGTTAATGAGAAATAATAATGGAAATAGCAAAACAAGTCTGAATAAAATAAGTAATAAAAATAAACAAAATCAAATCAAGGACTCCGAAAAAATAATATCGGAGGGATACAGTACAAGTCAGAGCAGAGGTCTATTTATTCTGTGGATGAGGTAATTACTCATTCATCACTCGCTTCTTCTTCTTCTTTCGTGTTGATGATCCGAATTAATTTTTTCCCGACCAGAAGGCAGCCACATCGATAGCCCTCTGGTTGGCCTCTAAAAGGTCCTCCCGCGTGCAGGTGGTCGGACACGCGGGACAGCAGAGCAAGTGCTCCATGGTTTGAGGGAAGACACCACACTCACACTTTACTTGATCGCTGGAAAACCCCCAATTGTGAAGATTATCTCCGCAACAGCCAACCTTGGTTCGCAGGCGATTAAGCGTTTTCCAGGTTGGCCACGGGAGTTTGAAAAGTTCGCTAATAACAAATGTGAAACAAGTAAACACTAATACCCCCATGTTTTTGTCCCCGTACACTCGGGGGTACCGGGTATTCGTGCGCGCGAACTGTGAGCTGTACCCGTTCTAGAACTCTCCGCCTCGTTCGGTCGTGATTTTCCGTATGTTTCGTTCATAGCATCGACGATGGTATAGTAAGGTTCCTTGCTTTCTAATGAATAATTTTCAGTAGAAACACTTACTGTTGTTTGCTAAGTTGGCTCTCAAAGTGAGGGCTGACTCTAATAATACTTGAGCTTCCCTTCCCTTTCCTTAGTGACCCTAACGAGGCTGAAATGGTCACCGTGTCGTGTGCCTCTAAACTGAGATTTAAAAAAAAAGTAAAAAATATGAATAGCCCGAAAGAATACCGTACGAAAAGAAGGAATTTTTTAATGTTTGTCGCCTGTCAGCACGTCTTCTGTGCGTGTTTTGGTCTACACAAGACACAAAAACATGTAAAGTCCATTCGCTCAAATCAGTCGATTCGTTTCGCTCTTTGAAAATGCCGCCCGCGCTGGCGTGGCGCCTTGGTTAGTCAATCGATGACTATGGTTGATGTCTAATCTTGATAAATCAAGGATAGGTTTGTTTAAAAATTATATATCTCTTTGAAAAGCGATTGCGGGCGGCATTTTCAAAGAGCGAATGGACTTTACACAAAACATTTTTTCTTCTAGGCATGACAGTGAGAAACAACTATGTTAGAGTGAGAAACAGACATGTTTTTGCTTATAATAATAAACACGCACATGATACGCCGCTTTACCTCAACAAATTGCTACCCTCTGCAGGGTGCAAATTACCTGAAGTCCTGTAAATTTTTAACCCTCAACGGACCGAAGAAGCGGTGTTATAAGTTTGACGCGTTTATCTGTATGTCTGTGTCATCAAAACTCAACAACTGATGATCCGATTTGGACCCGGTGTCTTTTTATTTAACAGATAATGTAGTCAAAAATGTTCCTAGACATGTCTGATAAAAATTGCCGCAATGGTTTCCAAGATCCTGGAGTGTCTTTGATGTAAGCTTTTTTTTTTATTTCACCTTTTTTCTAATCGATTTTAAATATTTAGATCGTTCGAATTTGAGCTCAAATGTTTATGACTATGGTGCCCTTCTCACTTCAGGAACCTTGAGGACCTGATGATGACCAGAAAAAGCAAGGGGATCTCCACACAATGATTAGACGGAGGTTTTTCAAATTTTTTATTTAGAGTTTTTTTGTTATTGTTTATTTGACCTTTAAAGATCACATGAACTTGCTCTGAGATTTTAATATACAGACCAGAGAACCCAAACGGCGAGCATGCGTGAAACGACGAATGACTGTAGATGAAGCAAGAGAAGCGTGCTAAGACAGAGATTCGTGGCGCTCCATGCTCTCAGCCTACTCCGCAAGGGATATAGCGTGAAGTTATAAATGTATGTAGTATTTTGTATATACAGGTACTAATTTATTTATGTGAAAAATTAAGTTTATTTTACAATACCTAGGTAAAATTATATAATATAATTTCAGTCAAATAGTCCCCCGCGAAGTGCCCCCTGGTCGAAAGTACCCAGGATACCTACTCGCGGCGTTCCCTCGCTGAACGGCGAGGGATATGCGCTGCACTAAAAAGTGTCCGGCCCGCGGATCACCTCCTCTCTCCTTTATTCGTCTCCCCACTGCGCGAATCAGATCCTTGGCCTCGGAACCCCATGGTCCCGCGGTTTCAACTGCAAAAGGCACAAAGTCGTACATCGATTCCAGGTTGGAGTACTTTAGGTGTTTCCTCTGTACTATACTTTCTTTCTAACAGGTGCTATACTTTCTCTACATTTAAATTGCTACACTTTGCAGGGTATAAATTACCTGAAGTCCTGCACTTTTTGTTTAACCTCCTTTATTATACTGCTGCAACACACGCAATGAGAGGCCATTATGGTTATAGCATCTCTTTACCTAGGAGAGCCGTGGTGTGGTAGAGCCATTGTATAAAAATCGTACAGTGAGTCGATACATCATCATCAGATGTGTCGAATCACTGTAGTTTTGAAAAAATATCATTTTAATTATTTTTTTCACAAATAATAAATGTTTAGACTTCGTTTTATTTTTCCCGGCATATATACAACACCATCTAGTATAACTACTAATTATTTCAGATTTTTTCTAGTTAAAAATATAAATATATATTTTTTTTATTTTCTCAAAAATTATAAATTTTTGACATTATTTTATTTTTCCTGTAAAATATAGCTGGTTATCTATGAGTCAGAATTATTTTAGATTTTTCAGCTCGCAAACTAGAGGGGGTCATTTTAGGCATTAAAACAAAACATATTTTTTTTGTAATGTCCAAACAAAGCTCTTTCATTTTAAGCAAATGGGTGGTTATACAAGGTCACCGATTGAATAGGCAGTCGATTAAAAAAAAATTAATACGAGTAATGCCAAGAAGCACTGGAAAGGAAAACTCTCGCACTGGCAGCTGCGCTCTGTCCCCCGGATAAATATGAAAGATAATTGTATCAATTGCACCTATCAATTATACTGCACTTGCACGAAGGACAATTCTCATTAGATTTATTGGCTACCATATCCTATACGCGTTGGATAATCGACTGTTAGGAAGTTTAGACTGTGGTGTTGTCTATTTACTCAACGTATTCAGTAGAACGTAGGTAAGTAGTCTTTAATAGTCTTCTTTTAGTACAATAGCCTTTACGTAGTGTGAGCACAAATATTATGTAGCGTAAACAAAGTTTCAAGTTTAGGATACCCTCGTTTTATATTTGAATAAATTGTGAGTCGTAAAATACCTACAATGTAATATTATGAAGAATCTTGTCATACTTGATATTGTAGTGCAGATAATAGGACCTTACCAGAGATTAAGGAAGGATTAATAGAGATTTTTCTCGAGAGTTTCCAAGATATTGGAGTATCTTTGAGTCAAATGGGTTCTCTGGGACATTAAAAAGTAAAGTAAAGTAAAAGTAAAATAAGTAAGTAAGTAATACGTTTATTTCATACACAGCATTGACCGAAACAGTTATAATTATGACAAGACAGACACAGTTATTATTAATACACTTTATTGCACAAATAAAAAATAAAAAAACAAACATGAGATTGAAAAGGAAATAGTGAAGTACAATAATTAAAACTAAATTAAATTAAAACTTAGGTGGTTCGAGATTCAGCTCAAATGTTTAGGACCATGGTGCCCTTCCTACATCTGGAACCTTGAGGCCCTGATGATGACCAGGAAAAAGTAAGAGGATCTTCTTAATATTGTAAGTCAGAGGTTTCTTAAATTTTTAATTTAGTGTTACAAGTAGAGATTAGATATCGTTCTAAGGAACGAATAAGCACTGTGAGCAGTGCATCATTGAGGAACGATATCATAGCATAGTATGTATAACTCTCACGTCCACAATCCCCGAGGGGGTAGACAGAGGAACGACCTTTATTATAGGTAGTTCCAACTTTTCGCCGTAAGATTTGGTGAACAAACGTGATAGGTGGCGACTCCATCGCCGTCTATAGTTTTTGTATCTACAAGATAACTTTAAGCATTTAAAATTCACCACTAGTTCGGTTTCTGTGTTTTTCAGGCGGCGGACCCTGAAAGACCCTTCCATTAGCACATTACTCGGATTAGTCGCTTCGTATATAAGACACGCTTATCCAGAGGCGGTAGGGATATTCTAAATCCGTCCCATTCACGGAAAAGTTACAGATCACACTTTAAACATCGGACCAAGCCTACGTGGTCTAACGGAGGAGCAGCCCTCCGCCAAAAAAGAAAATAAAGGTCGGTTTACGTCACACTTCGAATATTATTATCATAATTACAGATTCTAAGGGCGGCACCCAAAAAAAAAACAATTAGGTCACCCTGGGCACTCGCCACCTAATTGTTTTTTTTTAAGGCAAAGGGAACTGAGCCCATACAACCATGTCTGATGTAAACAACTCTTTCGTCTTCATTAAAATGCTGGTGTGACACATTCCAATGCTATCTGGGAGAATCTTCCGCGCTTCTGCACTATCCGAATCAAAGAAGAAGGCGTCCCGGACGCAGTATGGCTCTTCAAAAACCAGCTTAGTAAGGATCGGACTGCAGCGTCTTATTTGACTTTACTTCACTGTCCCACACATTATTAACATCTTGTAGAAGTAAAATAATGTTGTCATTTTTCATGTTCAGTTTACTTGTAAATCAGTTCCCTTAGATCACCCAAACAGTGGGTTAAAAAGATAACGTTAAATTATATATTGGAAAAGATGGATTTTGCTCCGATACAAAGTGAGGCTCAACGATTTAACTTTTTAATTTACAAAAAAATCTCGACATTGCAGAAGAAAATAAAATATACTTTGATTGATGAACACAACACTATTTTTATTTCATCAAAAACTGGCAACACAGGAAATGTTAGTTTAGTCCGTGTAATAAAAAATACTACTTTATATCTCTAAGAAGAATGATCTGTAATTTATCACAAACTAAGCTTTTACAGAATCCAGCGTCTAATTTAGCATGCATTTTATAAAAAAGTCGAATTTATCATTTCAGATTTACCGCTGTTCGCTCTTTACTGTAAAGTCAACAAGTTTATTTCATTCCTGTAGGGTTATCACTTGCTGAATAGTGACAAGCCAACATCAACTTGCAGAATGGCAACTTGCAGCATAGCAACAACAACAACAATCACGTAGTCCGATTGATCGAACCATGCGGTCGAACCACGTGGCCAAGAGCTATTTGCCGACGTTATATAGAATAATATAATATACAGGGTGTAACATTAAGAACGGTCAGTATGGGAAAGTCTGAAACTATAAGACATACGAAGATCTGTTCTTAGGAACCATGTCATCAATTTTAGTAACAAGAAAAACTGTATTCATACATTTTTTAAAAAACCTGTACTCAGCCTGGGAATCGAACCCGGTTGTTTTGAAAAAAAATCCAACACTATTTCTGTTTAGATATCGACTGTGTAGGTGTTAAGGAATAAATGTTAGTATGAAACGTGATGTTTAAAATTAATAAAACGCATTGTTTCCATATCTTTTAATTTATTTTAGTAGGTGTTCGAAATGACTACCATTTTGTAAAATACAACATTCAACTCGTTTAGGTAACGATCTTACTATTGAATTTTGTATCTTCAGGTGGTGAATTTGCGTTAAAATTGTCTCTATGGCTGCTGGTCTCTAGGTCTTCAATTGTGTCGTAGCTTGTTTTGTACACTTCATCCTTAACGTAACCCCACAAGAAATAGTCTAGTCTAAAATAAATTAAAAGATAGTAATTAATAGTCTAGTCTAAAATAAATTAAAAGATATGGAAACAATGCGTTTTATTAATTTTAAACATCACGTTTCATACTAACATTTATTCCTTAACACCTACACAGTCGATATCCAAATAGAAATAGTGTTGGATTTTTTTTTCAAAACAACCGGGTTCGCTTCCCAGGCTGAGTATAGGTTTTTTTAAAAATGTATGAATACAGTTTTTCTTGTTACTAAAATTGATGACATGGTTCCTAAGAACAGATGTTCGTATGTCTTATAGTTTCAGACTTTCCCATACTGACCGTTCTTAATGTTACACCCTGTATAGTGTTAAGTTAAGTGGACTCTTTAATCAATTGTTTACGTTGGTATGATTAATAAACTATGAACTGATATGATAGATAACAAAACTTCCGGAATAGCAAAAAAAATATTAATAATAGCATTTTTTTAGTTGTAGATACAAGGTTCCATAGCAACATTTATTCCTTACAATCTATGAAAATGAAATGAAAATGAAAAAGTTTCCTATATATCAATTTTCATAATAAAATCCCGCCAAAAACATAAATTTTAAAAAAGGTGCCAAAATTCGGTGCTTCGCCGTTAAAAGAATGGAGATTATATGTCTTGTTTAAATCAAATCAAATCAAAATGTTTTTATTGTAAGTAAGTACTCTTTAGTACATTTTTACATCATCATTTTTTTTCTCTACCACCGCTTCGTAAGGTGCTGTAGCTGAAAGGAAAGAAGCGGCGCAAGAAACTGTCAGCAGCATATCTTTTAAAATAAATATATCTTACAATAATTATGAATACAATCATATATTATATGTACACAATGTGCAAAGCTGGAGCTGAATTTAGGACCAAGCCTGTTTATCATTTAAGTAGTCATTTATTTTCTAATAACCTTTTTTACACAAGAGGGACTTATATGGTTCTTAAATTTGTTCTCTGTCATATTTATTACAGTATCAAGTATCTTATTATAAAATCGTACAGACCCATAAATGATGTGTTTACTTTACTAAGTCTAAAGCGTGGGACTGCAAGTTTATTTTTGTTTCTGGTATTGAAATTATGATTATCGCAGTTTTTCGGAAACAACTGTAAGTTTTTGCGTACAGTATTTTCATAAATATATTGACCCGCGACAGTCAGTATATTTATTTCCCTGAACAATTCCCTTAGAGTCTTGTCTTGGTAGGATTTTTAGTGTAGACTTACTATTGGTAAATTCAATTCATGATCATCCCTGACAAAATTTGTATACAGCAAGCCTGAATTGCACCCCTGAAATGTTGCAACATACGCTAGAAAAGTTGTGCACGAAACGTTACTCTGAAAGATTTTTTAATGGAAGTGACCGTTTCACGATCGCCGCAAATATTTACGGGTTAACATACGGTTAATTTAAAGTTTTAAACTGGTTTTACCACGTTAGGGCACGATGTGTAGAATTTTCCAAGAGTTGGTGTTAATTTTAAAGGTTTAAACATTTTGCAAAAATAACGTACCACTGCCCGTGAAATTCGTAAGTTATAACTAGTTATAAACGTCTTTAAAAAATTTTTGTGGTAATGACAGCGGTAGAATCGCCCGAAGAATGACCATTCGACTTCTCTATTATCGGCATTCAATTCAGCATTTGGAATCCCTGGCTTCGTTTAAAGCGAGTCTCACTCATCATTATTTGTCGTGTAGTTGTGCATTTAATTTTTATTATTATGTATATTTACCTATTTATTGTTTACTATCTATTATATGTGTGGGGGTATCAGAGTAGTCGCCTCCTAGTGTGTGCGGTGTGTTTGTGATCCTGGTGAACGTAACAACCCTAAAGGAAGACAAACTCACTGCACCGGCATACCCCGGGCAACGCGGTTAGTAACTGATACCAGAGATCTCTTGCTAGCCGTGGCCAAGGACTACCCACTCCGCCTGGCAATTTGTAGGTGCGGCCAGGCGTGAGTATTTGCACCTACCTGCGTTTGTGGCCTACGCAGTTGAGCGCCGAAGGCGGGATGACGGAGTCCTGGGGGGTTGAGCCGAGCGGTGTCGGGTAAGATACACTTGCAAGGCAACACGCCCCCTTTGGTCCCGATTTCAGTGCCGAAACGGTGGCCTCCGCAACTAGCCAGTGCGGAGGTAATGGTCGTGCGTCCCGTCAGAGGGCCGTGGCAAGGTGCGGAGGGGGAAGATGGCTGCCATGCTGATGGGGTAAGGAAACGCGGAACAACTCTCGGGCTATTGAATCCTAACCCGTGAGCCGCGTGGACGAGCTCCTGATGTCGCGTAGTTCATCCAGCCCAATGCACCTATACTCCTCTGGTAGTCCTAGTGGCCCATTCTCTTGAATGGTACACTCCCAGGTGCGGGCTCCGTGGAGGGTGGGAAGCCAGAGGAATGAAACTGTAACGCTACTACAATATGGATCGAGGATTTCGAAAAAACCCTAGGAAGGTGCCGCAAGGCGCCTCCAAACCTAAAAGGGCACCTGCGGGGAGAGGCGCATCCAAGGGAAAACCCAGGGATGTGCCTGCCTACGCGGGAACCCATGCGGGCGGGGCGCTGGAATTACCCAGCACCTCAGCTCTTTACGCAGTGGCCGCGGGTGTACCCAAGGCCCTTCCCCCGAAACCGAAAAAAGTCGGAGACGGGTTACGGGAGACGGCCTCCGAAACATCAGAGGCCCCCCACGTACAGAAAGAGATGGCCCCCGAGCAACCGGACGCCATCCAAGATGACTTTGATGCGGCCTGGCAAACGGTTGTTCCCAAGCGGAAGGCAACCAATCTCCCTCGTAAGGGGGGGAACGGTCCTAAAGCGAAGGTCCCTGACCGAACCAGCGAGGTCGAATACAAAAGAGCGCGGCCCAACAGGAAGCGGCGTGCAAAATTACGTCAGCGACGTGAAGCAGCTGCTGCCTCTGCTGAGGACACCTCTTCTTCGACGTCCGTAGCCACGGTGAGGGAGGAGGGCCGCGGACCCCGGCGAACACCCGCGGACCGGGGACGGTTACCTCGCCCTGCGGGGAATCGTCCGCGTCCAGAGGTTAGCCGTGCGGGGACAAGTGCGCCTACTCCCAGAACCGAGCAGGTCAGGCGTGTCCAGCCGGTCACCCAGGTCTCTGCTAAAAGGTATCGCCCGAATGAGTCCGTCTCACCCCGTGGTGATACCAAGAAGCAGAGACTTGAGACGCCCGGTGGACCCCGACAGGTTAGCTACGCGGCTGCGCTGACAGCTAACCTAGTAGCTTTCGTTGCCTCGGCCTCTGGTCAATTAACCAAGGCTGATGCAGACCAGGTTGACTCAAACCTGCGGGTCATGCTCCTTGGCTTAGCCAGAAAGCGACCCGTGGAGGAGGTGTCACCCCAGTTTCATGGCAGACCCATGTACACGGATGGGTACCTGAAACTGTGGTGTGCGGACAATCGCACACTGGTCTGGTTGAAGACAGCCATTGAGGGTATGACACTACCCTCTGGCCTTAAATTGACAGTTAAACACGAATCGGAGTTAACGCGATTCGTCAGATGCGGGATTGCCATACCGGGAATCTGGAGCGAGGCTAGTGACATTGGTAACATGCTTCGCTTCCAGAATCCCTGGGCTGGTGTTGACCGATGGCGACTCCTTAGGGTGCAAACACAAAAGGAGATAACGTTCGTCGTCCTCAGTATCCCTGAGGATACCATTCAGTCTATACTGGAGCATGACCGCCGACTCTGCTGTGCGCTTGGGTCGGTGTATGTCAAGTTCCAGAGACAGAGAGGGAAGTTCTCGAGCTCCCCACCTACACTTGGAGCTGAGGCTCCAATAGAAGGACAGGCTGGAGAACAGCCAAAGGCTTTGACCTCAAAGCCTCAAGTACCTGCTGACTTAGCCAGCAAGAGGAACGAGGCCCCACCTGAATCCATCGTGCCTGTGGAGGACGCAGACGCTATGGACGTCGCATCCACATCACAGGAGGAAGACGAATGGACGAAGGGTTTGGAGGAGGAATTGCTAGGCGGGGAGGAGGGGGACCGTGGAGGAGATGGCGTCCCTCTCGTCTAGCTGCAAAGCCATACAAATAAACCTCCACCACAGTATTACCGCCACAGCTCAATTACGGAAGTGGTTGGAGGTTAACAAGACAGCCATAGCATTGATACAGGAGCCGTGGATCAATGCTGGCAGGATTTGCGGACTCTCCAACATCGGAGGTAAATTATTTACGGGTCCAGAACCCAACCCCAGGTCATGCATTTACACAACCGGGGACATTCTTACACAGCCACTAACAGAGTTCTGTTCCAGAGACCTACTCGCCCTGAGGCTGAATTTACGACAGGACTCTAGCATCCCGGAGCTGGTGGTCGCCTCCGTGTACATGCACGAGGGTGACAGCCCTCCACCTGAGGAGATGGCGAGGCTTGTCAGCTACTGCGAACGTGGCGGTCTGGAGCTAATCATCGCCACGGACTCCAACGCCCACCACCCCCTGTGGGGCATGGAGCACAGTAACAACAGAGGTAACGAATTAACGGACTATCTGTTCACTACGAACCTAGAGATTTTAAATATAGGTTCTGAACCGACGTACGTCACACGGCGTAGTAGTACAATAATTGACCTGACTTTGGCAACGAGGGGTGCAGCGGACCTCGTCTCCAACTGGCATGTGTCGGATGAAGCATCATGCTCCGACCACAGGTGGATCCTCTTTGATATTCAGGTAATTATACAGCAGGCGCCACCTCGCAGGAACCCACGGAAAACAGACCGTATCAAATACACTAGATGTGTTACGGAAAGCCTGAATACGATGTGCGTTCCTGAGAGGATGGAAACTACGCAACAAATTGAAGTACAGGTAAGTGCTATCACCAAAATCATTGTTGACAGCTACCACTCTACTTGCCCTCTGACCAGTCCCCCAAGCAATAATGGCAGAAGTCAGAAATGGTGGGGCCCCGAGCTAGAACGGCTAAGGAAAAAGGTCAGACGCTGCTTAAACAGGGCAATGAATACAAGTGCGGATGAGGACTGGGATAAGTATAGAGAGGCTAAATCCTGGTACAAAAAACGCATTAGATACAGGAGCGGAGCCTCGTGGAGAAAATTCTGCGAGGGCATCGAATCCAATATGCAGGCAAACAGGGTGAGAAAGATCCTAGCACATCAGCCTAATCAAGGCCTAGGATCCCTCCGTAAGCCAAACAATACTCTCACTAACTCTCTGGAGGAAGCACAGGAAGTCTTATTACAGGCCCACTTCCCCGACTGTAGAATGGTAAGCACCACCAGGTGGGTGGACATGGAGTTTACGCCAACGGAAGACTGTTGGCACTACGCCCAAACTGTTGTGACTACGGAAAAAACAGGATGGGCTCTAAACAGCTTTGACCCCTTCAAGGCGGCGGGGCCAGACAACATCTTCCCTGCCCTACTTCAGTGGAGCGGCGAGAGGATGATACAAGTCCTGACCGCTATAATGAGAACGTGCCTAGCGCACAGGTACGTTCCCAAACAATGGAGAGAGGTAAAGGTCGTTTTCATACCTAAACCAGGTAAAAGTGATTACACGGATGCGAAGTCCTTCAGGCCAATTAGTCTTACGTCTGTCCTCCTCAAGACTATGGAAAGAATGTGCGACAGGGAACTGAGGGACAACGCACTGAAACACATTCCGCTACATCGGAATCAGCATGCTTACAGCTCAGGTAAATCTACAGAGTCTGCACTACATATGGTAGTAAGCAAAATTGAGGAGGCAATTGCAAATAAATCCATGTGTTTGGGCAGCTTCATTGACATCGAAGGAGCCTTCGACAAGACCAACTTCACCAGCATATGCGCAGCTTTGACCAAACATGGTGCGAACGCGTGCATGATTGGGTGGATTGAGAACATGCTCAGCAAAAGGATAGTAAGGTTTGCGGGTTGTGAGTCCCTAGGAGCAGTTGTCGTGAGAGGCTGTCCCCAGGGCGGCGTCCTCTCACCCCTCCTATGGAACATGGTGGTAAATGACCTGATATCCACACTCAACGCACACTCCCACTTTGCTATAGGGTATGCAGATGACATAGCAATCCTCATCTCAGGTAAATTCGCAAATACTGTTTGTGAGGTAACACAAGGAGCACTACGGACCGTGGAACGATGGTGCTCTGACTACCAACTCTCAGTAAATCCTACAAAAACCGAATTGGTAATGTTTACGAACAAAAGGTCTCTGGGTAACTATAGGCTGCCCGAACTGTTCCAAAAGCGGCTACAGCTTTCAAATGAAGCGAAGTACCTTGGGGTGGTGCTCGATAATAAGTTAAGCTGGAATAGTCATCTTGAATACAAAATAAGGAAAGCTACTATCACGTTCTGGCAGTGCCGTAGAATGATAGGTAAAACGTGGGGGCTATCCCCCAGGATTGCTCTATGGCTCTACACGACGGTGATACGACCGATGGTCAGCTACGGAGCAGTAGTCTGGTGGCCACGCACCAACGTCACCACTGTGAGTACTAAACTACAAAGACTCCAAAGGATAGCCTGCATGGCGATCACAGGCTGCATGAAGACGACACCTACAGCGGCTCTGGAAACCATGCTGGACCTACCGGCGCTGCCCCTCTTCATTAGACAGGAGGCAGCCATTGCAGCGGTTCGTCTGAAAAAGCTATACCTATGGAGAGACGTCAGGATTCCCCACACTGAAGTCCTTAAAGAGGCTAATGAGGACCTCCCCTTGATGGAAGCAGTGTGCGATAGGATTCCGACGCTGTTTGTCTTTGATAAGAAATACAAAATACAACTGTACGAGGAGGACTACGAGAGTCTCAACCCCAGAGAACTCAGAGTCTTCACGGACGGCTCCAAAACAAGGTCAGGCACTGGCTCCGGAGTATTCTCGGAGGACCTAAACATAAAAATATCTACACCACTAGGTGCTCACAACACAGTCTTCCAGGCCGAGTGTGTGGGCATCATTCGTGCAGCCGATGCAATCGCCGCTAAAGGGGTACGGGATTATCCAATCCGTATACTCTCTGACAGCATGGCGGTACTTATGGCCCTCAAAAGTAATGTCGTCACATCGGGTCTCATAAACGAGTGTCACCAAAAACTGAATAAGGTAGGTGGTCACATCAAGGTCACCCTTCAGTGGATCAAGGGACATAGTAATTCTCGTGGCAATGACGCGGCGGACGAACTGGCGAGAAGGGCATCGGAGATGGTTGCAGAGGGCCCAGAGCCCCTCATACCCCTGCCATTCTGCTGGATAAAGACGTCGCTGCGCCAACGCACGAAGGATATACAGAGCTCTAGCTGGGCCAAGGTCGTGGACTGCAGGCAGTCTCGAGAAGCCTTGCCGAAGGCTGATCCAAGACTCACCAGACAGCTCCTGCGGCTCAGCAGAGTCACATTACGGAAAGTAACCGGGATAATAACCGGACACAGTCCACTTAACAGACACCTCTTCAATATAGGCATCACAGACAGCCCCTTGTGCAGAGCTTGCATGGAGGCGGAGGAGACGGTCGCCCACGTGCTCTTGGAGTGCAGAGAGGTGACCACCTACCGGGCGGGAAGCCTTGGCACCCCAGGATCACTTCCCGAAGTCCTTCAGGACATTAGAGGACTGCTGGACTTCCTGGCGAAGTTGGGGTGGCTCGATTAGTAGTAGTTTCCACCACACGCAAAATAGGCGCTTAAGACGTCAAGTTGCGGAAATCAGCCCGTTATTACATTACATTACATTATATGTGTTTATTTATTATATATTTATTTATATTTTGTATATCGTATGCTCCGGCGTGCCTCAGGGCTCTCATCTGGGGCCGCTGTTATTTATTGTGTTTATAAATGACCTCACAACGCGCTTAGCCTGTCCATGTCTCCTTTATGCAGATGATCTTAAGATTTTCTACTCTGTAAAGAGTAGAGATGACTGTGAGATCCTGCAGCGAGACGTACACACTATATCTGATTGGTGCGACCAAAACCGCATGTTTCTTAATGTCAGCAAGTGCTCATAACTTTATATTGATTTTTCTGTAATTTCTATGGTTGTAATCTGTTGTGTTTACATAATAAATAAATTAAATTAAAATTAAATAATCTATGAATTTATCTATTTTAGTATACTTATATAATTATTGATGTATATCACATTACTTTTATTTTACTAACTTTATTGTGTATTAAGTAATAGTTACCTATTTAATATCTTCACACTACACTGTCGCTAATCTCTTTTATGTCCAATTAACTTCAGAGATTGCCTTAAGAAGAAGAGATCGCTTTAAGCGATAAGGTAGCCTTTGTACATATCGTGCTACTATTCCTGTAGTTTTTACTTTTCCTGTATTTCTGTACAACAAAGTGTTTCTATCTATCTATTCAAATAAATTGAATCAGTCATCACTATTTTAAATGCCATCCTTTTTCGGAGTGCCTCATGTAAGGTAAGTACTTACCGGTAATGACGCTGCAGCTCTTACCCTGCAAACCGGATAACGGCAAGAATTGCTGCTTTGCGCCAGAAAAAAATATTTAGTGGTACCTACCCAGGCTGACTCTGCACGGAATCATACCAGCAACAAAATTGCTCCTACGTACGTAAGTACCTACCCAAATCCTTTATCGTAGTATACCTAAGTTAAAATTTATTTTTCCTTATCTTTGTATCTGAACGAGTAAAGTGCCTGATAAAATAACAGCGGAAATCCGCAAGATGAAATACTTTATTTAGGCACTGGTTGTAAAATAGGATTCATGGCTTAGAATTCAAGTCTCTAGAAATAAAGAAAATGTGAGTGAACACAGAAACCATAAGATAATCAATTTGAACTGGTACTGAAAACTGTCTATTCTATGATAAAAACGCCTGAAATTTTTTAATTCCTCTTTATCAGTTTTTGGAAGGTTTCTGGTTTATACTTACTCAAGTAAGAATTTACTAACCAACCCTATTCAGGGTTTCATGTATGACTAGATAATATACATTTTTAAGACCAATTGTAACACATGAAAAGCAATAAATGGTATGAGTATGAGTATGAACCTTCCCCGCGTGTTTTCTTCATAAATATTTTTAGAGCAGACAAGCAAATCTGATGCCATTTGATGGTAAGTGGTCACCGTCGCCCCTAGACATCTTACCTCACTGTATTATTATTATTATTTTGTTTTAAAACTATTGTTTATCTCCCATTTCTGGGGTATTCTACCACAATCGCGGGCTTTTGGCCAAACGAGAGTGGGGACGAAAAAAAAAAGAGAAAAGATTAGGTCATAATATGTAAATATTTTATAGTAATTTCAGTTTATTCTTCTATTGACAAGAATTTGCGTACTATTCTGCATGTATTTATTATAACTGCTTTTTGTAGGAGTCTGTATGCTAAGTGTTTTGAGGCCGGTGTGAAGTGTGTTTGGCATTACTCCTGTAGATAACAAAATGATTGGTATAGTTTTGACTGTTTGCACTTTCCATTGAGTCTTTAGTTCGATTGATAAATCGGTATATTTGGAAATCTTGTCTTATTATTATTATTAGAGGCTTTTCGATGCGCTGCTAACCTTGAAGACTAAGATGAAGTGCATCATGTGCCGGTAATTACCCTGGTTCTCTTACCGTTCAATCGAAACATAGAAATGCAAGCATTCTGCTTTGCGGCAGATATAAGTAAGACGATCAAAACAGTTGGAAACAAGACAAAACTCAAGACAAAATTATCTTAACCCACCACTTCCGGAGTATCAAATCAGCATCATATTGACCGCCCAGGTGGTTCAGACAGAGGGTTCAAGTGGAACACTCCTCCTATGCGGGGGTCTTATTTTAATCACGCCATCGTCATCTTCCTATGCGTCTATCATAATATCAGTTTCTTTCTCGGTCTACAGAAGAAACCCACTATGTCATTTCCAGCCATTATTTTCCATTACCACATCAGGACTCGTATAGAATGGGCCATGGAGGTGACAGGTACCCAAATTAGAATTTACTGCACATTTACAACATCGGTATTACGTGGGTATTACTGTAGCCGGAGAGTACGGTACTGCTTTAAAAATAAATCAGATTGACGTGTGTGGTATTTCTAAGTTTGGAACAAGTACATTTCCACCCCCATTTTTTTTAAGGTAGTATAAGCAGTACTTCCCTGGTCCACTTTTGGTGGACCAGGAAAATAACGGAATGGTATCCTAGAGATACTACAAGAAGCCGAGGGAGACAGTCAAAAAGGTGGGAAGACGATTTAAAGTATACGGCAGGTGCTATATAGACTAGACGGGCAAAAGATCGGAAAGAATGGAAGTTATTAGAGGAAGCCTATGTCCGAATACAAGCTGTTATAGAAGAGGGGGACGGAAGATAATCCGGACACCGATTACATAAAAAAATATTAAAAAGAAATAAAAAAGTATAGATAAAGAAAATATGTAAAAAAACAGCAATAAAGGCTTATATTATTATTATATGCGAGGAGCTCGTAGCCTAGTTGTGAGCACGGACCGAAAGTGATCGTGCAGGTTAAGGGACGTTGGCGCGGTCGGTACCTGGATGGGTGACCACTAGTTGCATATTTCATCTGAGCTCCTCCGTGCCTCGGAAAGCACGTTAAGCAGTCGGTCCCGGCTGTTGTCGTTCGACAGCAGTCGTTAAGCCATGTCAGAGGCCCTACGGGAGGCCTGAACAACTCTGACAAATAGGTTGGTCACTAACCATACGATAAGCAAGTAAGCATTATTATAAGCAGTATAAGTGGAGTCAGCCTGGGATGTACCACCCTTTGAAATAATTACATCCTAAAAACAGATTTCTGTGGGTTCGGTCCGAATCGTTTCAAAATAGCTGCAGTGTGCTAAAGGCGACAGATGGAAATTATTACAAGATTAATGTTGTAACCAAAAATTCTGTCGACCTTTTATAAACATGTTCTTATGGGTATGGGATAAGGGTTGTGTGTGTTACATAAATCTCATGATAATCCTCAAGGGGTAGGTGCTTACAACGCATATATTTTGGAACAAGTATTATAAAATTTTACAAATTCTTATCGCATTATTGTGTGAGATATCAGTCTGTGTGGCTGTTTAACAAGTTGCCCGTTGAATATAGGACAGACATGAGCCTCCATATATTTAGGGTCAAATTGAAAGCGCTTCTTTTGGAAAGGAGTTTATATTCTGTAGAAGAATTATAATGTAAGTAGGTACCTGTGTCGGAAATATGACTATTTAGCAGATAATAATTTATTGTATTATATTTGTTTTGACAATAACACTTGGATTCAGTTTTATTTTTTTATTTTTGAATTTATATTTTATGACATGGATTTGAATATTTTTTTTGTAATTTTAATAATTTTTTTATAACGCTTATAATATAGTTAAGATTGACAATGAATTTAATTATTATTTTTGATTATTATTTTTAATTATTATTTTTCCCATGTTTATTCTTTTTGTATTCAAACACAATTTATGATTGTTTATGAATAAATGATATGATATGATGATAATGTAAATAAAAAAAAATTACTTCTATATACTTATACTTACCTATTATTGACGCGTATAATAGGAAACAAAATTAGAGCTATAGTAAAAGTAAAGCAAAGTAAAATACACTTTATTGCACAAATAGAAAACAACAAACAAAAGATAGAAAAGGAAATAGTGAAGTACAATTTAGTCAGCCTTATCGCTAAGAGCGATCTCTTCCAGGCAACCTTATAGTACTCTAAGCTGAAACCAGTTTTGGAATTGTGTAATGTGCCACTTTCTTCACTGTTTTCAGTCGATAAATAAGTAGGCATGTTTTTGGGCAGGCGTTAGAAACCTTTTTTAAATTAATTTTCTTTCCGAATGTTTAAAATATCTGTTTATTTTTCCCTCAATTTTTATCCAACCTACCGACTTTCCCCGCCATAGCTCATTCACGATTCACTACACCACACCCATCAATAAATTGTAATTTGCGATTTCCATCAACTTTCCTGTTTTTCACCGCTAACAGAGTGACCTTGTTTGAACGTGGCACGCCGTTCCATCATTTTCAGAAAAAAACAGCAATTTTATTTTACAGGAAATCTGACCCGTGAATTTGAATGATTGGGTAATCATTTTACTATAATAAAAATAAAACTTTCTATATTTTTTTAAAAGCTGACGAATAATGGGCCACCTGATGGTAAATATCCCAGGTATCCCATCTGCACGTACGAAGCGACTTGCCTCTTCGTTCATTATGCGAACGGCTAAGGAATTGAACAGCCTGCCGGCATCTGTATTTTCCGAAACCTACAACCTTGGGATCTTTAAGGCCAAAGGCATTTACTGTACCCGCATGCTCCATCGTCGACCTCATCGTCGCTTACCATGAAGCGAGATCGAGGTCAAATGCGGGTTTAGTAGTAATAAAAAATAAAAAAAATTGTCACCGTCGCCCATAGTCATCTCACCATTATGATATACACCACCATTATGGGTTTTCTATTCGCTGCTAAGGACTCAGTTGGAATACCTCATGTGTCGGTTAGATTGGCCCGCTTGATCAATCAACATTCTTTTCATTAATAATAAAATCGCTCACCATTGGATAAAACTACACAGAATGTCTTCCAGATAAGACATTCTGTGTAGTTTTATCCAATGGTGAGCGATTTAACGTTTAAGAAGTTATAAAACACTTGAAACTCTATTATCGTTTAAGAAGTTATAAAACACATAAAGACGTTTACCTACTCAAATTGTGACCCTGAACTGTTGGCTACTGTACAGTCGACCACAAGCTATAGCATACCATTTTATCATATCTTCATTCATAAAAACAAACACATTCATACAACACAACACGCACACACTGTTGCTTTCTTCGTCCGTGCAGTCACTGAGGGGCCAGCTGAAAATCAGCGCTGTGACTTGCCTCAGCATTATGCTGAGCTGGTATACTCTTTTTGGCACTGTACCACACCAGATGTTCTGTGCTGCATGTGTTAATCTTTGTATACTTCTGTATTGTGTTCTATATTCTGGTGTTTACAGTGCTAATAAACGTTTTCAATTTCAATTACAATCTGACAAAAACCTTCGATTAAATATCAACCTTATGATAGCGCAATATGATACATTTCAGATTCTCATGACGTTTTGGGTAGGTTGACCTGGTTCGACTGTACAGTGGAAGACACATCACGGTTCCACACATTATTGTGGCCTTGCACTGTACACGGCGCGCGGAGTGTGATTGTGAATGGGAGTTTCTTTTCTGTAAGACTTGTCTATCATATGTGCTCGAAGTCTTGAAGACCACGTCGTCGTCGTTAAATTGCGATTTTATGGTTCCTCAGTAACTGCGGATCTTTATTTGCACATTACGGTAGTAAAATTGCATTTACTGACCGTTTTATTGGGGTTAGAGGTCAGTAGTGAAAGTAAGACTTTGTTCATGTATTATAATGTATTTAAATGTAATAAAAGGTGCTCATAAAAATATATTTAAAGGAGACTTTTAAGTTGCTATACATCCATTGATAGATTTTAGTATGACTCCTCTTAATAGGACGCAGTCGAAAGTCTATCACATTTACATTTTATTTATTTATCAGTTTCACAGCATATTACACATTAAATATATAAATCAAACAATTTAAAATCTACAGATGCCAATTACGAAACCAAACTGTTACAAAGCTAATTAAAAAGTAATTGAGCAAGTAGTTACAAAATGAAAGAGAAAAAAAACAGAAAATAAAGCAATTAAAACAGGCTTTACGATAAGTTTGAGTGCTAACAGTGTGTGTATGTGTAATGTGTGTGTGTGTTAGTGTGTGTGTGTTAGTGTGTGTGTGTTAGTGTGTGTGTTAGTGTGTGTGTTAGTGTGTGCGCGTGTGTGAGTGAGTAAGTGTGTGTGAGAGAGAGAGAGAGAGAGAGCGATGAGTATAATGGACAGTGGTATTATACTCGTAATATTTATAATACAAATCCATGTAAATTTGTATCTATTATATGACATTCTTGAAACACCTTTAAACCAAAGCAATGAACTTCGTGTAGCCGTTCGGGGATCCGTATTCAAAAGGAGAAAACGGAGCCCTATTGCTGTGCTACTCTGGAAAACGGAGCCCTATTGATGTCTGTCTAGGGTTTAGCGCCTAAACGGAATAAAATTTTAAAATTTCACACAATGGGGTCGATAAAAAAATACACTTTTGTGCCCTATCGTGTGATGTGTCGTGGTTTAGAGTTCACAAAATACGAAAGCATGTTTTTTTGTGAAATGTAAATCTAGATCCCTCCAACTTTACTGAACATACTTATTTGAGAACTTTCGTAAACTAAATTCCAACTTTACCTCGAGTGAGAAAATGAATTCCAATTTTTCAACTCTTTGAGGAAGAGTCACATAAATAAAGGAACTCTTCCCATTGAGTATGAGATGAAAGTCGTGAATCGATTTAAAGTTAATGCAGTTGAAGTTAAAACGGAGGGAATTCGTTATTTTAAAGGAATATAGTTTTCTTTCGCTATCCATGCACCGACAGAGACAATTCGAATAATTGATTTGTATACCCTTCTACTATCATGTTATGGGACTTATCACATTCTGTAAATTGATTATGAGATCGTTACAAAGACAAATGCTCCTATAAATACGCCAAATCCAGTATTGTAGCATGATACAAGTCTCTTATAAGAGTAAAAAAATAGTTACGAGATAATCTAAAGTACTGATATTGCTAGTTGGGGTAGTACCGCCCTAGGCTGACTCTGCTTAGAGTCATACAACCTATAATAGAAGGAAGTATGTATATAAATCTCCTGTTCCACTCTGTCTTCCACACCACAAACTCTTTATTCTTATCCTCACGCGTAACAACCAAGACACACTAACACACCACACCGCTAGAACTCAAACATGTCGTAAAGCCTGTTTTGTTTTCTTTATTGTTATTATTCTTTTCTTTCTTTTTTTATTGGAAAATTATATTATAATTGGAAATGTAATTTATAATTTGAAAAATTTATACATATATATTAAATTTAAATAAATAATTTATAATGTTTATTTATAATTAATTGTTAATTTATTATTTGTTTTTATTTTTATTAGAATAATATATCTTTATTTTACTATTATTTAAATATCCGCTCTTTCATTTTCTTAACAACTTGCTCAAATAATTTGTAATTAACTTTGTAACAGTTTAGTTTCGTAATTGGCATGTATGTTATGTTGTATGCTGTGAAACTCACAAATAAATAAATATAAAATAATTAATTAATTATTGTAAATCCGCAACGTAAACTACTCAAGCTAAATTGAATGTAAGTTTCAGGACATCTTTGTCACACTTAGCATATTCAAATGGAAGCTAATGAAGATTTACGCGTGGCAATCCTCGCCGCCTGCGTCAATATGTTAATGTAATTACAAACCGCAGCAGCCGATGCCAAAGAATAGAAAGGTCCTAGAGTTTATTATATCGTTCGTATCGTGTCATGCCGGCCATAAAAAACCACCCCAACTCTTCCCGTGGGTGTCGTAACACATAGTAGACGGCGATAGTCTCGCCACCTATCACGTTTGTCCACCAAATCTTACGCCGAAATGTGGAAACTAGAAAGGGTGTCGACCATTTATTTTTCTTATCGTCAGACCGATCTTTACGATAGAATAACTATTACTTTTCTAACTCTTAAACTTTTGTTACCCGAAGCTCTCGAAAGTACATATTTTTTTGTTACACAATTTTTCTTGGATGACCTAACTTAACCTAAAGTAAGACAACGTGAATTCACGTCAAAATATTGTCTAGCACATTTTGTAAGTCTATGATCCAACTTATTTTGAAACCAAACCCTCTATTAAGGCTTATATTAGTCTATTAGGCCTATCCGTGTACCGCTACTATCATAGCCCGGCTGTTATCTAACGACAGGAGACACGATATTACCCTTAAAATAACCTAAACCCTTTATATCCTAGGCCCCAGCCATTACCGAGCTCGACAAATAGGTTTGACCTCCATTTTATATACGGTTTTACCATCAAAGTTTAAGGTTATGCAGTGGCTTACCAGAGACTGTGGTCTATGTAAGCGTCGAGAAATAACCTGGCATCGTTTCAGCCAGGTATCTTTTTAGGCCCACTATTTTATTATACGGCCTTTGTAACAATGCGAACACACTTCAAGCTATACTCTATAGAACCTTGCGGCAATAATTTTTTGTTATGATTCTTTGACATTCGTTTATAAGTGTCAAATATATTAAAGCGACAAAGTACTACAGGCTGATGTGTTGTCCTGTCCACTGTACAAGAATACTTGAGTACCTACAAGATTGAGAAAATGCACATTCACTGCTACGGTTGACTACGACAACGGCGTAGCCCTCGTAGCGCACGTAGCAATTTTTTCATGGCAAATCGTAGCACATACAAACACTTTGTACGTGAACTTTAGATATCAACGTCAAAAAAAACGTAAAACAAATTATTGGCACAATATATTCTCGAAAGTTCCCACCCCTAGGGTGTCCCCCCCCCCCCCCCCCCCCCCCTAAATGTGTCCTTACCCGTGGTTTTATATATTTTTCTCAAAAACCGTTAGATGTACGAGTAAACTGTCAATGATGGAATACGTCTATTGGAGTAGGGTTTCTGGGGAGGGGGCAATTAGTGGAAGAATGGTCATAACTCCAAAGGACCTGCCCCCCGAGACGCGTCTACTCCATATTTTACTTTACCTTGACTCCATGGACTTTGGAGTTTCATAGAGCTAGTGGGGCAAAAAATTCCTGCTAGTTCCAACTTGGAACCGGGCAATGGAACCAGTGGGACTGTGCCGATTTTATGTTTTCTGCTAATTTTGGCGACTGAAAAATGGAGCCGAATGAGCCCCTAAAAGTCAGATTTCTGTATTTTTCGTTCAATACTAAAATAATCAGCCATGTTATAAATACAGAATTACAGATTAAAGAAGTGTTACAAACAGAAGTTTAGACATTATTTCATCTTTTAGATACGAAAGTCTAAAAATAAACTAAGCTTAATCTTATCTATCAATCAGTGGTTCTCTATTCACAGGAAGGTCAGAGGTGAGCCTTAATGCTTTTCAACAAATTGTTTTATCATTGTCCCTTACCTTGGGTTCTGGAGGGGATTTTAGTAATCCACAAAAGGGATTTTAGCGTCCGCAGAAAGGATTTAATGTTACTTATGGGTTGCTCTCAGATTCAATGTGCGCGACGTTTTTTTTGTCAGGCCGAACTTTATAGACGGGGTAAAGTCTAGAATGTCTGTGAAAATGTAAATCTAAGTTAGTTTTCTACTTACTTAATTTAGATTCATATATAAAATTGTCGTATAGACTGGTCTGTCTCTGACATCTCCTAAAAGTCCGTTCGCTCAAATCGTCTCACTGTTTGAAAATTTCGCCCGAGTTCGCGTCGCGCCGTTGTTACTATATGGTTGATCGTCTAATGTTGATAAATCAAGGATAGGATTGGTTAAAAGTCCATTCGCTTAAATAGTCTTGTTCTTTGAAAAGCGAGCGCGTGCGACATTTTCATAGAGCTAGACGATTTAAGCGAATGAACTACATAAAACTACAATGTGGAAGGTATAAAACTTTAGCAAGGGAACTCTTGCGTGTATTAGGGTACAGTACAATTTACAGAAAAAGTGTTAGGTGTAACTTGGATGGGTCCTTGCGTCGGAATTTTTCCATAAAAAAATATATATTCCTACTCTATCCCACGAGCTCTACAAAACGATAGGGTACAAAAATATATTTTTTACCGACTCCCTTTATAAAATAGATTGGCAAATTAAACGTAAAAAAAAGAACTCAAACTATACAGGGTGTAACATTAAGAACGGTCAGTATGGGAAAGTCTGAAACTATAAGACATACGAAGATCTGTTCTTAGGAACCATGTCATCAATTTTAGTAACAAGAAAAACTGTATTCATACATTTTTTTAAAAACCTGTACTCAGCCTGGGAATCGAACCCGGTTGTTTTGAAAAAAAATCCAACACTATTTCTGTTTAGATATCGACTGTGTAGGTGTTAAGGAATAAATGTTAGTATGAAACGTGATGTTTAAAATTAATAAAACGCATTGTTTCCATATCTTTTAATTTATTTTAGTAGGTGTTCGAAATGACTACCATTTTGTAAAATACAACATTCAACTCGTTTAGGTAACGATCTTACTATTGAATTTTGTATCTTCAGGTGGTGAATTTGCGTTAAAATTGTCTCTATGGCTGCTTTTAGGTCTTCAATTGTGTCGTAGCTTGTTTTGTACACTTCATCCTTAACGTAACCCCACAAGAAATAGTCTAGTCTAAAATAAATTAAAAGATAGTAATTAATAGTCTAGTCTAAAATAAATTAAAAGATATGGAAACAATGCGTTTTATTAATTTTAAACATCACGTTTCATACTAACATTTATTCCTTAACACCTACACAGTCGATATCCAAATAGAAATAGTGTTGGTTTTTTTTTTCAAAACAACCGGGTTCGATTCCCAGGCTGAGTACAGGTTTTTTTTAAAATGTATGAATACAGTTTTTCTTGTTACTAAAATTGATGACATAGTTCCTAAGAACAGATGTTCGTATGTCTTATAGTTTCAGGCTTTCCCATACTGACCGTTCTTAATGTTACACCCTGTATATAAATTTAAATCACTGCTAAGAGTGACTATAATTATAGTTTATTACGTTTAGATATAGATTCACACCTTACGTCGCCCAAAAGCATCGCCTACGCCTCCTTGAACTGGCAACCAACTGGAGGATCTCGCAAACGTGGTAGATCCAGGACTACATGGAAACGTAGTCTTCAAAAAGACTTGGAAGCGGTTAAAGTATCCTGGGAAACCATAGAGTCTGCGGCATCGGACAGAGCGCGGTGGAAGAATATTGTCTTAGCCCTATGCACCACTAGGTGTTCTAGGACCTGAAAAAGAAGACGTTTAGATATAAAAATTAGAGTTAATGAATAATATCAATTTGTATGAAGTATGAAGCGCTGGCGGGCTTGTTTCCTCCATGCAGTGACTCCTAACGACCTAATTTAAAATTAAATTCCAAAAAACAGAAACGGTGTGATAAATTAAATTTTAATTAACGCGCTTCGCAGATGCTCACGAATTGAATACGATACTATATTAAAGCCACCTAAGTGGCAGTGCCACTGTGGCACCTGATAATTTTAATTAGAGCTGTTCGTCGTGCCACTTCACAAGTTCATTAGAAGTGGTTACACCTTCAGGGAATATTAGCTTCCGGGCGACATTATTTGATGATGTAAATTATACTCTGACCAGAAATATAAATACCCTCGCCTTAATGAGGAATTTCATGGAACTTTTTTTCATAGCTAACTCCATACCTATCATCAGCAGCCTACTCTAGTCCACTGCTGGACATAGGCCTCTCCCAGGGCGCGCCATTGAGCCCGATATATAGATATACTTAAACCTAAAATATCTACATACACACACATACATAATATTAAAATATAACCAGCTTTACTCGAACTGTATCATTCATATGAATTTGTGCATTATCCAATCGGATTAATAAACGTCTGCGGTTAAAAAAGGTAGGAAAAGGCTGGTTTAGAAGTAGAGTTCGTATACTTTATCCATAAATTAGGTTGAAAAGAGCTTTTATAACATTTCGAATTTTATCCGGAAGAGCAAAGCATCTAACGATAATCCCCTAGACGTCTATCATCTATAATAATGATAATCATCTAATTCCCTAGACGACAATTCTAAGACGGGTATCGTGCCATGTGGAATTGAAGTCACTTGATTGACTACACAGGGGCGTACAATGGGCGCTACCGTGGGGCCCTACTCGTGTCTTGAAGGGGCGCTAGCGTGAAGGGGTCCTAATCTGAGTGCCTGCTAAAAAACGACAACGCGCCTAATGGTTCATTTATATTAGAATTCTCTGTTTTCGAAGACTCAGAAACAGAACACCATACAAACAGAATGCAGAATTATTAAGGTGATATGACTCTATGCAGTGTTAGCCTTTTACCTATCCTGCCGCAAAGCAGCAATGCTTGTATTGTTGTATTTCGGTGAGAGAGGTAAGAGAACTAATTACCGGCAAATGAGGCGCGCTATCTAAGCTCTCAAGCATCACACACACACACATAACACTATAACATAACACTACCTACTACCTTCTTACCTCACTATAACACTATAGTGAGGTAACTTGCCTATGGGCGGAGGAACCACTTACCATCACGTGTTCCGTTTGCGTGTCTGCTCTCCTTATAAAAAATATATTAAGGGGCATCATATCTTTTTTAGGTAATGCGTGGCATTAAAATAATAGGGCCCCATTTCCCTTTAGACGGCCCTGGGAACATATCAAATCCCCTTTAACGATACCTAATACGTCCCGGTTCATAAAGTAATATTTCCGGATCATAAAATCCATTATTAGGTACAAATTCCTACCTACTTGATTTATTTGATAAAATATTTTACTGCGTAAGGTATCTTTTTAACCCCGACCGAAGAAAGGAGGGATAATATGCTTTTCACAAGTATCTACTTTTGTTACTTTGTTTATTTGTAGCCTTGAGGATCTTAAGTTTAAAGCAAGCACACGTTAACTCTTCAGAGAATCGGCGCCTTCTTTTTTTAAAAATGGGTTGAAACAAACAGGCAAACGAACGACTTGACGGTAAGGCGGATCTCATACTGTCCGTACGCGTAGGGCTGCATTGTCAGTGTGCCATGCCATGCGTGCTTTCATACAAACTTTATACTTACAAGCAACGCTAAAACCGCTTCCCCGCATCCCGCTGCGCCACTGCCACACTATGAGATTCGCCTAAATAGTCAGTCATCGTTGCCTAGAGACAGATGGCATTGCTTGTAATGATAGGACTCGTCGTAGCGCAGCAGAAATACACACACACACACACACGCGCGCGCGCACACACACACACACACGCATGCACACTTACATTATTACACATCCCTACACAACCTAACACACTCCCACCCATACTCACTCTTACCATTATCTTTACTAAATTCCTTTTGATTAACTTTTCCAAATTCCTTTTAGGTTTAGAATTTAATTTGTAATTTGCTTGCACAGAAAGTGCGACGGAATACCGATTTCAAAGATACAGGTTTTCGACCTAGTTTGTAAGTCGGAGGTCCTTTTTTTGTGCCCTGTATAAGTGAATAAACTTTTTCATTTTTTTTTCAATACGTTGGAAGGAAGAGTGTTCTTTTTACAAGTGCGAAAATATTCGCGTAAATCGGATCGTCGGACATCCAGGCTTCACGAAATGCGGGTGAAAGTTTAATCTCCGACGAGTGGCGCGATTTAACAAGGTGTATGATTTTATTTAATTACGATAGAGTAGGTAAGTTATATAGAAGGATTAAACACAGGACAAAATCATCACCGCAGTGTGATCTGTTTGCGGATGGGTGGTGGAGTGTGTGCAGATAAATTTTATTGTATTGTGAGAGAATGAATGTGTGAGTGACCAAGAATGAATAATAACGAAAGTGACCAAGAAAGAATTAAAGAAAACGACGGACTTAAAAACAGCACTTGCTGTTTATTATGCTTACGCCTACGCGTGGCTGAGCTACGGTACCATTATGTGGGGAAACGGCACCTCAGTTGAAGATCTTTTTAAATTACAGAAAAGATGTGTTAGGATTATCGTAAACATAGATCAAATGGAAAGCTGCAGAATGCACTTTAATGAACAAAAAATCTTAACCTCAACATCAATATACATTTTGGAGATTTGTAAATTTGTTAGGAAACATACACACTTGTATAAAAAAGCAGAGGACCTACACAGTACGCCATTTAACACTCGCTACCAGAAAAGACTTGCTCTGCCAAAATCAAAATTAAGTCTACACAGTTCTGGACCGCTCGTTATGTCAATAAAAATATATAACAAAATTTCAAAATTCATCGACATCGAATTAAAAGATTCGATATTCAATAAAAGATTAAAGTTGTATCTTCTTAACAAATGTTTCTATTCACTGCAGGAGTTTTTGATGATAAAACCAATACTTATAATGACATTTAATTCAATTTATCTCGTTAGCATTTATAACTATTATAATATATTATAATCTCTTATTTAATATTGCGGTGCCCTACTCAGGGTTTCATGTATGACCAGATAATATACATTTTTAAGACCAATTGTAACACATGAAAAGCAATAAATGATATGAATATGAGTATGAGTATAACTGTGATTATATTATTTGCTTTATTTCGTTGATGTTTACTGAATTAATTTGTATGTTTGTGGTTTAAGTTGACATGTTTCTTAATTCCATCTGACAAATGTAATGCATTGGAATATTTTCTGTTATGTTGCATTTCGCACCATACTAATTATACATTAAACCATTGGTTAAACGATACAAATCAAATGTCACTTTATACTAAATAGAATTATTATTGCATTGTTTTTATTTTATTTTTTCCAATATTTTTTAATTTTAATAATGTGTGCAATGTTACATAATTTTTTTTTTTTTTAATCCTACCGCAGTTACATCGGCAAGCGCATTATTAGCTTGAGGGGAATTGCTACCACCATACTGGGAACACTGCCTCGATGCGACGCGCTGGCAGGAATCTTTTACCTTTAAATATTTCCAATTTTCTTGTTAAAATTATAATTCAATAAGTTTGAAATAAAAATATACATCCTATCTAGAGTCTTTTCTGATTTATTACAATCCGATCCTTAATCTACCCGAGAAATTCGTGCCAAAATTGATAAAAATAATATCTTAATTAACCTCCGAACAAAAAGAGGATGTGATCTTAATTTTTTTCTTTCCATTACACAATTTACCATGTATATTATCATTGTATGTACCATTGTTATTGTATTGTGGTTGTCAACAAAAAAATTCAAAATGAGATTGTGGATTTAGACAGCCCATTTCAGAGAATTACAACTTTTTGTTCCAATTAATACCGACAATATTTTTATAACAAATTACAAAACAAAAGAATGAAAAATTGCCAACACCGACAATACGTATGCTGGAGTCGGAATTTTTCGGAATTTTGACCGAAACGTTCCGAAACCGAATTAAAACTAGAATATTTGCTCGATTGGTAGTCGCATTTAAAAACAATGAAACCTTACTAACAATGAATAAAAGGTTTTTGAGCTTTTTGTTTTGTTTTTTCTTTGGTCACAACGGATTACGTACAATCAGCATACAATCCAATTCTAGTTCGACCACTAGTGTGAGATTCAACGTTGGCCAAAAATGACTGAAGCCAAAACCTCGGTCAGACTCTAACACGAGCAATTTCAAAAGGAAGTGTTATATTGCGCTGTTTTGTTCTGCCCTAACTCGTATAAATCATGTTCTTTACAAGCAACTTAGCTTGCTGGATGTACGGAACCAAACAATGTAAATACTTGTGGATTTTCCCAGCGAGATTATGGTGAAAGTTAATCCATTGTTGTGAACAACTTTTGGCGTAATCAAGGAATACACATCAACTTGGCTGTAATAACGAATTTGTAATTGCCTCTTGTATTAAAAAAAAACTAACTCTCATATGCCTTCCCTAGCACGTGCCATTTTTACCCCGTACCGTGTTATAAGAAATTTATAAGTTTGATGAGTGTGTCTGTTTGTCTGTGGCATCAAAACATAATTCAACAACCGATGATCCGATCGAAAAAAGTCGAGAGTGTTCTTGGCGATGTCTGATAAAAAATGGACCATGGGTTTCCCACATCTTGGAGTATCTTAACACAGTGACTATTTCCAGCGATCAAGTAAAGTGTGAGTGTGGTGTCTCCCCTCAAACCATGGAGCACTTGCTCTGCTGTCCCGCGTGTCCGACCACCTGCACGCGGCAGGACCTTTTCGAGACCAACCAGAGGGCTATCGATGTGGCTGCCTTCTCGTCGGGAAAAATGTAGTTCGGATCATCAACACGAAAGAAGAAAGAAGAAGTGACTATTTCTAATCTAGTATTCTATACTGTATAATTTTAGTTCAGTAAAACTTAGTTCATTGCTAGAGCCTTATTTCGTAACTTTGCGCGACATCGAAACGAGAGTCTAAATGCCGATTATCATAGCTGCGAATATCCTTTTCATGATTTCCACGGATTTAATGCATAAGCGAAAAATTCTACATCATTCTTTATAGCGGACATATTTCCGGTTTTTGGCCTAAATCTGATTTTCGCTATCTTCCTGCGACATTAAACATAAAATACCAACAATAAACATTATACATGTTTGGAGCGGACTTGAACTAAACAACAATTGAAAGCCCTTCTTTTGGAAAGGAGTTTATATTCTGTAGAAGAATTATAATGTAAGTAGGTACCTGTGACGGAAATATGACTATTTAGCAGATTATAATTTATTGTATTGTATTTGTTTTGACAATAACACTTGGATTCAGTTTTATTATTTTTATTTTTTATACTTTTTGTGACATGGATTTTAATAAAAACGCTTTATAACGCTTATAATGTAGTTAAGATTGACCCTGAAAGAGTTTAATTATTTTTTTAAAATTATTATTTTCAATTATTATTTTTGGCCTGTTTATTTTTTTGTATTCAAACACAATTTATGATTGTTTATGAATAAATGATATGATATGATGAACAATAATTTGACGAAAGAAATATTTGAAGAATTTCTTGGCTTTTAAAAGTAATTTTAGTATTCTGAAAACGCTAGTTATAATAAAAAATAAATATTCAGTTATATACCGCTGGCGATTCAAACCATCCGTCCGTGCAAAAATTTCAATTTACCTTGGAAAGGTCAAGTGCGATCTTGGAATTTAGGGATCGAAAGGTGGAATTGGAAGGGCCTTTTTCTGAGCCCAACGTTTTTCTGTCTACATCAGTCAAATTGACGATACCCATCGATTTGCTTTCATCCAACGTTCTTTTCCGGTTATTTGGCAGTTTTTTTCCATGTGTTGTGTGTTTATCATGATGATTCATGATATAATTGAGTTTATTTCTCGAACTGTAGAAGTAATTGATATGTTGTTTTTGGTTCTTATTTGGTGGTAGATTGTTGTTTCATTTTGGGATGTTTGTGGGTAATTTGCGTCATTTCTACCTTCGCCACATTTTTTTATTATTTATTGACTACTAAACCCGCATTTGACATCGATCTCGCCTGATGGTAAGCGACGATGAGGTCGACGATGGAGCATGCGGGTCCAGTAAATGCCTATTCACTCTGGCCTTGAAGATCCCAAAGTTGTAGGTTTCGGGAAATACAGACGCCGGCAGGCGGTTCCATTCCTTAGCCGCTCGCATAATGAACGAAGAAGCAAATCGCTTCGTACGAACAGATGGGATATCAACAACATAAGGATGGAACCCCTCCAAGCGCCTGGTAGTCCGAAGGCGGAATGGAGATGCTGGAATTAGGTCGTGCAATTCCGATGCGCACTCTCCGAAATGTATCCTATAAAATACCGATAGACAGGCAACCTTGCGCCGATGTTCCAGACTTTGCAGTCTAGCTTCCACCAGCGATTCGTCACCCATAAGGCGCTTAGCGCGTTTCTCCACTGAGTCAAGGGCAGCCAGTTGGTACTTTGCTGAGCCGTCCCACAGGTGGCAGCAGTACTCCATGCACGACCGGACATGAGCTTGGTAAAGTTTTAAAAGCTGTCCCGGCGTGAAGTACCGCCTAATCTTACTCAGGATTCCCAATTTTTTTGAGAATTGAACAACATGAAACTTTTTTTTATTGCGATCTCCATAATCCTACCTATATAAAAGTAATAGTGATACACCCTCATGACAGGAGGACTACTTTTCTACATTATTATTCGAATTAGTCGTCAAATATCTTTGCTGTTAAGATGAGTGTCATTTATAAGATACAGTGCTTTCCAAACCTTGCTCGATCTTCGACATCATCATGATTTACTATCAGAAGTGTCTCCAAATATCTTCGCTTCATCGTTGATGTGTTCCGACAATGTTTTACCTATAGAAGAGCCAGGTTTCTAAATCTACTGACCTCATCGTCATTTACCAATTACCATCAAGTAAGGTCAAATATAATTATATTTTTTCAAAATTTGTACATATTTTGCGTATTCCGCAATAAGGATTTCAACAACTCAAAGAGCTGCGTTCGTAAAGTTTTAATTCAGTTCGTGTTTATGAGTAGGTACCGCACTATCATATTGTTTCTGAACTTTGTGCTATGGGAAACTCTCAGTCATGTCACGCCTCGTATGTTTCGTAACTTAGAAACTTATTCTGGTTTTGGTTCATCTAGACTTTCTAAACCAGAATGTGTGGAAACCTTAGTACCTAATTGTGTATCTTCATCATATTTTACGTGAATATGTAGCTTACTCTATAGAGTAAGTTACATATTCACACATATTCACGTATAATAATATATTATTATACACATTCCCCTGGCGATGGCGTAGCGATCTGAAGTTTTTTTTACATGAGAGAACAGATGAGCAAAAGGGCCACCTGAAGGCTACCTGGTGATAAGTAATTACCGTCATCCATAGACATCCCTGAGGATTTAAGATGCGCCGCTAACTTTAAGGGAGGCCTTATGTGCTGATAATTACGTTGGATCTCTTATCCTTCAAACCGAACCAAACGAAACGCAATAATGCAAGTTTGTATGTTTTATGTAAATTAATAACATGTAACACACGTTTGGCATTAATAGCTGTTAGTTTTGTTATGAAATAAATAAATTAACAAATAAATAAATTGCTGCTTTGCGACAGAAACACGTAAAAAGGGTTGTATACCCCAGGCTGACTGCACGGAGTTATACCACCTACAAACCCACGATCTGAAGTGGATCTTGGGTTTAACTGAGCGCTGTTCTATCAATTCATTTATTCGATAACAAACATACATTTGTGTCCCAAATAGCTACATACAAAATAAATGGAGGATATCTTATTGCCCCGCTTTGCGTCAGACATCTGCCTAAAAGATATGCCGAAAAATTTCACACCAACTTCGAATACCTATTTCAATGAATTTTAATTTTATGTAAATAAGAACAGCAAGAAATAAATTACAACAGAATTTTCCTTTTAGCAAAAATGGGAACCCTGTGAAATGACGCGGAAAATAAAGGTCCGGATTCAGTCTGTAAATGGGACCCTTCATTATTATTAATAAATACATATATAAAATATTAATATATAATTTTTATAACTACAATATCCTGTGTCACTAGAAAACACCTCTTCCGTGAGCTGAAACTGGTGTAATTGTTCTGACACCGGTCTCACATAATTCTGTATATTTTTTGGCATAAAATGTAAGATTTGTAAATTCGTTCAGTAATTCATTGTGATAAAATAAAGATTTTATTAGATAAGATAAGATCAGATTTATTGTGTAAAAGTTTAGATAAGAATTACAAATATTGCAGATATAGTTGCATAAACATGTCACACTAAATTTTACCTATACAGGCATATACACCAAATTAACGAATTAATAATGTTTATACAGATTTTGAGAAGAAACAAAAAAGGAAAAGAGAATGACATTAAAAATTACTTTACTCCGCTGGCGCAGCGACCCGAAGTGGATCTTGTCCTCCGATACCAAAGAGCGCCAACGCTCTCTCTCGTGCACAGTCGCCAGTCAGTCAGACGCCTGGAGCTCACACAGATCCTTCTCCACTTCATCGCGCCAGCGGTATCAGGGAAGTCGCGACGTCTCGTCCGTTAAAAATTAAAAATTATTTTATTATAAATATTTATTAATATCTATTAAAAATATTCACATTTATTATTAGTATGGAGTACCTGTCCTCACAGTAATAATTGTATAAAGTGTACCGACTAATTTGTTAAACCAACTTTTCAAGAAGGCCACATTTGGCGCACTAAATCCTTCTCTGTGGTAAATCGGCATCGACACGAGAGTAATTGGCGTGAAGCGAAACCAGACCGCGAAGACGACAGATTACATTTAAGTTCTAAGCGAGCTGGCAAATTGTACTAGACTTAACAGAGCCATTAGTCTGAGGGGACTACAAAATTTTACATCGTTTGTTGCTGACAGAATAGCTGTAGATAACTCTTAAAGGCGAGCAAAGGGAAGACATCTCCAAACAGGAAAATAGCTGACAAAAAAACAACTTGTTTGATTTAGAACATAAGTATGAAGAAACTTTATTCAGTTGAACACACTACTTGATAGATTCGACTAAGATCTTGATTGAAGTGAAAAACTCCGTGGTTGAATGTGAAGAAGCCGTCTTTATATGCTCATATTAAAACAAGTGCTTGTTGAAAGTAAACAATCTTTTCTTTCAGTTCATTTACGATTATAAAGGTAGCTGTTGTATTAATAATGAATTTGCTTCGTTTTGTGCTCGAATTTACCAAACAGCGGCCGTAGGCATATGGATGGGATTCAAAGCGGGGGGGGGGCACTTTGAAAATCCGCCTCTCACTTCAAAACCATTCCTCACCTCCATCAATGTCTGGCTACAATCCTCCACCTCGAACACATACCTGTACTGTATATTTCGTTATACGAGTAATAATATGTCTAATGAAATTATGCTATTTAAAAAAAACCTTGCAATCGGTATTTGACAGTCTGCTATTGCTTGCTATTGACCTATTCCTCCGGATATAAAAGATAATCAAAAGATTGGGATTGTTACCTTCAAACTTGCAACAGAGACTGTTCTTCTTCTCCTTGTCGTGTGATTAGTGGCCAGCCTTTAGTCAGAGTTGTACAGGAGCTCGATTCCACTAAAAAAATTTAAAGAAAATAGATTCTAAACTGCATTGTTATGACGTGTTTCGTATGCTACTATCCACTAACGATCCAATTTCAGTTAAGTTCCGATTGAGTCAACGATCGATCGAACAGTAACCTATTTGTGCACTTTTGTGTCTACTAAAACGTTTAGTTTATACTGAATCGCGGGTGAACGGTAACTAAATGCTTCAACTGTCACATATATATAGTCCTCCTCGTCGAAACCGACGACGGCGACCCCCTTCTGTCACTGACAAATATAACGATCGAACATAAGTTCCTCCCGAGGTACTTTTGCCCGATCGATAGTAAATCGAAAGGTTATGCGTCAGCAGAATGCGATTTGGTGTCCAAATAGAATTGAAACGAAAACTAAATTGAAATTGTATAGTAATAGAATTACAAACGTTGTAATTTAGGCGAATTGGGCCCCAGGTCGCCCGTTGACCTAACATAACCTTACGACTGCTGTCGTTCGACAGCGCAGCCGGGACAGGCAGCTTAACGTGCTCTCCGGGGCACGGAGGGTTTCAGATGTATGTGTCACAAGAGGTCACCCATCCTTGTTCAGACCGCGTCCAAAGTTACTTAACCACGATCAATTTCGCAGCTAGGCTACGAGTCCCTAAACTGAGACTCGGACTTCACTAGTCTGGTGCCAACCACGGTTCGGTTCGCTGCAACCAATCACATGCGTCCCGCCCTCTCAGCATGCAGCAAACCTCACCGGAAAGGAACCGGCCTCGTGAAGTCCTAGCCTAAAACCAGTACATATTTCCGGTAACCGCCCATAGAAACATGCGTGTAAAATTCCACACCAAGACTTATGGTTGTTACTCATAATGTAAAAGGTAGGATGCTCTAAATTTATGGGACCCAATCCATTACCGGGCCGGGCTCACGCTGGACTGATAACCTCCGTTACAGGTGCGGACTCAGATGTTTCGTGGGGGGGCCACAGAGCCAACGCTGTATACAATACAATACAATACACAACAAATATTCTTTATTGCACGCAGGACAAAATACAGGACAGAAGAAAAGATACAAATACTAGGCAATGCTGTATAAGGCACGCATACGGTGGCGGCGCCGTTATCGACGTTCATTGATAGTTTTAGTGTTCTTTCGCAGTCGTCTTAACTTCATACAAGTAATGGATATTTAACCTACTAAATATATTAAATATTTCGCATGCTGGGCTAACTTAAATGAATTAGAAAAAGGGTGGAAAAACAATATTATCCACCTTTTTTAAAATTTATTTAATTAATATTTACTTACGGTTTGCGGCCCTTGGCAATCGGTTATACCGATTGTTATGTCAGAATAAAGGATGCGAAAGATTAAATGTAATAAAATTTTCTTAACTTTCCATAGGTAAATTAGATATTTGGAGAAGAACATTGAACTTGTCATATATTAGGTTTAAATAGGTACATAGATTCATTTATTAAACTTAATTTTTACAATGTGGATTTTTTCCATTGTTTGTCTTTTCTTCCGTTTCTTTTATTTATAAAAAACATAATTTGTAATGTTTTACATATTAATATAATAAAAATCTTCATTAACTACTCTAACAGGGTTGCCTGTGCTAGCTAGGAGTGGTCTACCACAATTTTCCAAAGGTGGATTCGAACCGGGGCGGCGACGCTTGCACCGCAGACTTGTGCCTCGGCCTTTGAGCCATTGTAATCTTTGTGCTGGACTACACGTGTCCGGTTCCGGCCTTGGTTCGGTTCGCTGCAACCAATCACATGCGTTCCGCCCTCCTCACACTTTAAATCGCGCTTCGAGAATGGACGGAGCGAACCGAAATGGAATGGAACCGTACACGTAGAGTCCGAGGCTAAAACTTCTATTTCTGTAAGCTATAGCCCTGTAAAATGACGCCCTGGAGCCAACCCTGACTTCCTCCCTGATCAGATAACCGAATATAAATGTGTTTCATTTATAACTGAAATTCAGGATAGTAGAAGCGTGGTGAAGGCTTGACATCTTTATGAGATAACATTTGTGAGACCTATTAAAACTTACTTCTTTATGTAGGGCTGGCTAAAAATCAGCGCTGTGTGATTTATTTATTTATTACAATTTTACCTTATTAAATATACATAGAAAAAATAATCCAACAGCATAATTAAACCTTAAACAGTTTGTCTTGATGCTGGTATTCCTCGTATACGGCTAAATTATATTTAAACTACCTACAGCATTACATATTCTCAACTTCTTGTATCATTCACAATTATATTCATATTCATATATAAATTGCATAGTCAAGAGTTACATTTGGTGTTTGTTCGGGCATTATAATTTACCTATAAGTGGGTATACTACAATATCCGCGACATGCAGGCGTGGGAGTGGTGGGAGACTCTCGGTCGGCGGCCATCTTGCCTCGCCCACACGAAATCTACGGCGGGCAATTAAAAATTCGGTTTATGTGGTTTTTCTCAATATTTCTGGACAATTTCCTTCGATTTATGTGCTATTATATGTGAACTATGTTTATGTAATAAACTGGCTAGCCAAAACTTTGTAATTAGTGAGAAAACTGATGTGCACTGTTGGACATCACGTGGCCTAGCTCCCTTGCATGAGAAGCAGCTCAAATTCAGTCAAGGTGAGTGGTATACTTCTTATGGGTCTATTGTGTTTTGTTTCAGGTTTTCTTACAGGCATAAATTAAGACCCTTACTCATTGTATAAATCAATTAAATTCAGTAAAATAAAATAGCAAATAAGTAAAAAACGAAGCGTTTTTGAGGATCACTTCCATTGTCAAATATATTATCTAAAAACAACAGGAGGGTTTGGCGAAGTTAAGGCATTATAATTAAAATAAGTACTAACACGGCAAAATGTTTACAAAAACATAATTTTCTTGAAAAACAAAAAACGTTTGGTTTTAAGATGAAAACATCTCGGTTAATGTAAGTACATTGTACAAGAAAAAAAAATACTATGTAGGTATTTATTTGAGAAAAAATTATTTTCGATAAAGAAAATATTATTGTTTCCTGTAGGTAAGTACTTATAACGAAAAAATATATGTTTCTTATAGGAAATAATGAGGAGCTCGTAGCCTAGTTGCGAGCACGGTCCGAAAGTGATCATGCAGGTTAAGCGACGTTGGCGCGGTCGGTACCTGGATGAGTAACCGCTAGTGGCATGTTTCATCTGAGCTCCTCCGTGCCTCGGAAAGCACGTTAAGCAGTCGGTCCCGGTTGTTGTCGTTCGACAGCAGTCGTTAAGCTATGTCAGAGGCCTACGGGCGGCCTGAACAACTCTGACAAATAGGTTGGCCACTAACCATACGATAAGCAAGCAAGCATAGGAAATTTTACAATTGAAACAATATCCTATTGATCCATATTGAACTTTTTTTCCCCTTGCTCGGGATTGGACAGATTCGGGATTGGACAGATTCGGTATTGGGCAGATTCTTGATTCGACAGATTCTTGATTCGACAGATTAGTGGATTGGGCAGATTCTTGGATTCGACGGAAAATGCACAGTTGTGCACAAAATATAATACGAGATCAATTAATTCGAAGAATCTGTCCAATCCCGAATCTGCCCTATACCGAATTAAAAAGACCCGACCTACTTAAACAGGAACTCATTAGCGTATTTTATACGTATATGAAACTCCTTGAACATTCAGTTATCTAGCAGGCCACTTTATGTCATTTCTAACAAATAAGTACTTCAAACAAATGCATATCATTTATTTTCCGATTTGTTTTTCTTAACAACTGTACTTCTGCCGTATTGGGAATTTGCTGAATCAAGAATATGTCCAATCCCGAATCTGTCCAATCCCGAGCAAGGGTTTTTTTCTTGTACAAGGTATTTTGTTGGTTCAAAGCGATGTATATTTAACTGAGATAAATTACTGGAAAAGATTCTTAACTAGAAATGGGTCTAAAATCTGCAAGCATTTTTTTCGTGTATAATTTTCATTTTCATAATAATATCACATGTTCCACAGTAATTATTAATTTCGTATTCCACAACAATTAATCCTATCGTATTCCTTTGTATAAATATGTAAAACCTACTATGTCGAATTCGATATTTCTGACTGTAACTTTACACTAGAAACATTGCAACATTGCGGGATTCTAACACTCGCTGTAGATACATACGGAAGAGAACATATGGCGTGAGTCTCACCTTAGAGCGTACCTTTTTAGTAACCTTCCAAATACACACGGGTATACAAAATAGCGAACAACTTACTAAACCACAATATTGTTTGATCAGGTACCTACCGCTACCGTGATTTGAAGACTCAGCGTGAAATCGCAAGCTATTTTACTTACATACTTCCAAACTTCGTTTTGAAGATGGTACCCGATGATAATAAATATCCCACCCAGGTAAGATAATTCGTTTAGAATTCTGTCCAGTATTTAGTGCTTTAGAGTGATTCTAACTTACTTACTCGCGTCGCGTGGATCTTGGCCTCCGATAACAAAATGTATCGAGTCAGTCAGGCACCTGAAGCTTTCACAGATCCTTCTCCACTTCATCGCGCCAGCGGCAGCGGTATCTGGGACATCCGAACGGCCGTAATCTGTTCGGGCGTCCCACATACGCTCGTTTTACTGCACGATTCTTACTTAAGTGTGATACCACATTAAAATCAATCCAGTTTTAAAAATATATTTTTCGTTCGTTCGCGTTTCCATTGCGCCGTTTCTTTTTCTCTATACACACTAAAGACTGCGGTCATACGTATAACTCTGGAGTGGTAAAGCACTTTTGTACTCGAATCTACGTAAACTTGCACGGAAGTGAAGAACATGATCTCTATTACAAATTTTGTTAAAAAAGCTTGCCAAAATTGCCAACCGTGACTATACAAAATGTAATAATATTCGAGTGTTGCCAGAAAAGAACAGAGCCTACATAATATTGCTTCCACGAGGCCTTCTCAAAAAAACTATTTGGAATGACGCAATATTCTCCTGGGAAAAATTCCGATGAAATATGTTACATTATAATGTCTCTAACATTCACGAATATTAAAAGTCAATACCTACCTACATAATATAATATTTTGATCACCAGCTCATAAATAAATTGCATATATTCGTGCACGCGACACCGACGGAAAATTGCTCATACAGACCACTAGGTGCAGTGACATATTATATATCTTTACTCAGTACTGTTCAGGCCACCCGTAGGCCTCTGACATGACTTAACGACTGCTGTCGAGCTACAACAACCGGGATCGAGTGCTTAATGTACTCTCTGAAGCACGGAAGAGCTCAGATGAAATATGCGACTAGCGGTCACCCATCCTGCAGATCATTTTCGGACCGTACACGCATCTATATTGGCTAACTTTGTTTTACATAAAATCAAGTGAATGAACGCGGGTTGAGATGTAAATAAAAAATATATCTCCAACTCAGATCACAGAAATTGAATGATTAGATTATGTTAGGTTAACGTTGATCATGCCAGAACCGAATTTAGCAGAAATTTTATAATTTATATGTTCATCAAAAGCTGCTTAATTCATTATTTTGAATGTATATTTTATATTATTTACCATCCCAGTATATTAAAAGATATTCTCTCTTTTTCATTGTTTATCCTCGATCAAGTTGCAGTCGATTGACGCCAGCAGTGAATTAATAGATGACTGATTATGTTGTGATTTTCAGCTGCTCTATCTTCATTTTTACGACCCATTTTCATTATTTTAGATACCAATGAATAATTTGCTGATCGATTCAATACGATCCTTTACCAAATCCGGTATGCTCCATTGTCGACATCATCCTCTCTCAGGCGAGATTGAATTCAAACGTATGTTTAGTTAGAAGATAAAAAGAAGATCAAGAAGTAGAAGATCATAGGTCTTAGATCAAGAAGGCAATTTTGTTACGACAACAAATTTAGACTCATACGATATTGTGATAGGAAATCCAAACAAAGATGAAACAAATCTCAGAAAATATCCGTACCTAGGTTTTGAGAGTCTTTTCTGCCAGTAGTGAAGTTAGGAGTTTTTAGCGCCCTCAGCAAATACGACATTTTACGCCCCTTCACCTAAAGGGTTCCTTAATTTGCATCGAATTGGCATTCAAAACAGGTGAATTTTTAAAAGTATTGTTTTTGTTTTACGTTTAAATTAGGATTATTCTGTAAACAAAGAAATTACATGTAGGTGTAAGTAGTACATATAATTTCCTTGGCTATAAATATCTACTTTATAGCTAGTTATTAAGCTAGCTATGATTTTCTTTTTTTCTGGCGAGGCATAGTGAGCCGATGAATAATTTAATGAATCCTTTCAAATTATTATAACTATTATTTTTTAAGTCTCAGTTGAGAGGCTTTGGTACACGACAAGGTGACCATGTCAGCCTCGTTAGGGTCACTAAGAAAAGGGAAAGGAAGCTCAAGTATTATTAGAGTCAGCCCTCACTTTAAGAGCCAACTTAGCAAACAACAGTAAGTGTTTCATTTCTATATCTAACTATAATAATTTGACATAATCTACCTATAATAATTTGCAACATTTAAAACAACGTTGTTCCTTTAAACTATAGTGCTCCATTTCGGCGTGAGATTTGGGTCAAACCACAGTAGCGCCCCTTTCTATAGCCCGCCCTGGTAGATGTCTACAGTCGACCGCTGCAATATTGCTTGGCTAAGCTTAAGGCTTACGAAACGACGTATTCTGTTGCATTTTGCAACACAATCATTTCTGTAAAGATGTAATCCCTCGGGGTAAGTGCAGCAACTACCTATGTAATTTTTTCTTCACTGTTGCCTGCATGACGCGGTGTAAGCATTAGAGATTGTTTTCTTAGTTTTTGTTTGCTGTTTATTTTTATAACCAATAGGCCTGTTTGTTGCGAGATCATCTACACAAACACATCTAACAACTTGCTTAAAATAAATATTATTCCTGCTTAGTATGAAGATTTAACTGAAATCTCCATAATATTTTAACGTTATGTTTTAAATGTAAAATCTTATGTGTGAAAATATCTAATATTCATTGTATAAGTTTTAAAAGGTATGTAGCCTCGTAAATGTTGTAGGTACTTTATGTTTTGGTCTACCATGACTGTGTTACAAGTACTACTAATTATTAAGTGTTTTATGTCACAATAAAGAACTTTCAGAACATAAAATCAATCTGCAGTTTTATTGGGATACACCGATCCCCTGCCTCGTTTTTGTGGTTTATTATATTTTGTGGTTGGATTTTGCAATGTGTGCAGCAGGCTGCAGGAATATTTTTTTAGCAACATATTCACAACAAAGGGGTTTTTAGAGTTCCATACCTAAATGGAATAAAAAAGGAACCCTTATTGTGAGACTTCGATGTCCATCCGTCTGTATGTCACAGCTGTTTTTCTCAGTAACCACTAAGGCTATCGACTAGAAATTTGGCACAGTTGTAGAACTGGCTTGTCTGTTGCATTCTAGGAAAAGTAATAATTGGAAACAATTTTATTTTTGTGTACGGTTTAGTACATTAGAACATGTGTTTGTAGTTATAGTTGAAGCTAGTTGTTGAGAGCGCAGCAGAGAAAAATCACTTTTAAATAATGTAAAACGTATAATGAAATAATAACAATTGTTATCGGTGGCGACTTCTCTCTGTCACTTCTTACTGCACTCTAAATGAAATGTTTGAAATTAGTTACACGAGTCGCGGCTAAAGTAGGTAGTCGACCAAGCAATATAAAAATGTACGTGTGTGAACCGTACATTTTGGAATATCACTTCACTTAACAATACACCTTATACAGGTTGGACCAAAAGTCCGTTAACATTTGAATAGGTCGCTGCGTCGGCGCGGGCGGGGTATTGGCGCGGGGGGTGTTACTACAAGCGAGAGCTACTAATAGGGATTTAGTACCATGGCGTCATTCAGCGGAGCGCAACGCGCATTTTGCGTACGCGAGTACTATCGAAACAACGATTCTACGACCGAAGCTAAACGGAAATTTTGTAATCATTACAATATACGGAACAGAAATCAAGCACCAACAATTCAAACGTATAAAAAATGGGTACAGAAGTTCGAAACAACAGGTTCAACTTTAAGTCAACCACGATCCGGCCGACCTAGGACATCGCGCGATCCAGTAAACATAGAGCGTGTACGAGCGTCTGTTCGAGAACAACCTGGTCTCTCTACTCGAAAGCGGTCTAGTGCTTTAGATGTGCCCAGAACATCTCTAAATCGCATTCTACACAAAGATTTACATTTACATCCTTACAAAATTCAAATTGTACAGGCTTTAAAGCCAAATGACCCTGCTCAGAGACTGCAGTTTGCTAACGAAGTGCTTGAGAGGTTTACGAGCTTCAATAACATCTTTTTCTCAGACGAGGCACACTTCCACCTAAATGGACATGTCAATCGACAAAATTGCAGATACTGGAGTGACACTAACCCGGACTTGAAGCACCAAAAACCTTTACACTCGCCCAAGGTTACTGTATGGGCCGCATTGTCAGCCAGCGGAATCATTGGTCCATATTTTTATGAAGATCAGAGAAACCGCGCCGTCACCGTTAATACAGAGCGATACATTGTGATGCTACAGAATTTTTTTGCTCCAGCTTTACAGGACTTCTCAGGCTTTAATCGAAGCTCTTGGTTCCAACAAGATGGGGCAACATGTCACACCTCCAATAACTCTATAGCAGCACTTCGTGAAATTTTTGGCCAAAAAGTCATATCCAAAAGAGGTGACATTCACTGGCCACCCCGCAGCCCGGATTTAACTCCAATGGACTTTTACCTTTGGGGATATCTCAAAAGTAAAGTTTACATCAGCAACCCAGTGTCTATTGAGGAATTAAAAGAAAATATACGCGAGGAAATGCAGAACATTTCACCAACCACTTGTCGGGCGGTCATGCAAAATTTCCGTTCCCGGTTACAGGTGTGCCAGGATGAACAAGGGTCACATTTGAATGATGTTATTTTTAAAAAGTGAAATCCTAATTTGTCTACTTTATTATTAAATAAACAGTTTTTCACTAAAGTAGCATTTGTATTTTTTATAACCATTTTAAATGTTAACGGACTTTTGGTCCACCCTGTACCTTAAAAGATCAAATTTAAGTGGTGTTCTTGGAAGAGCCTTTACCGTAGTTGACCGACCGTAAATTCACTATCGGCCCGTTAAGCCTTTTGAAATGGGTGCAATTGCCGACACGGTCATTTCCTTTCAAGTGAAGTGCAGAATCAATGAAATAACAGGAGCAGGCAATTTTCTTTGCCGATAACACGGTTTCCAGTTGTGAGAAAATGTGTTTTATTTTTCATCGCTTTTAATGCAGTCGGTATAGGTTAAGAGGAAAAAGTGTTGTCAAGGAGGTTGATAATTCAGTTAAATCTTGAAACTAACTTGTGCGGTAAGATTACAAAGTATTCATAGTCCATACACCAGTAGGATGGAAAGAGCTATGCTCGGAGTATCTCTGCTGGATCGAATCCGAAATGAGGAGATCCGGCATAGAACAAAAGTTATCGACATAGCTCATAAGATTAGCAAGCTGAAGTGGCAGTGGGCCGGTCACATCTGTCGCAGAACCGATAACCGCTGGGGTAGACGAGTTCTGGAGTGGAGACCGCGTTTGGGCAAACGTAGTGTGGGACGCCCCCCTGCTAGATGGAGCGACGATCTGCGTAAGGTGGCTGGCAGCGACTGGATGAGAAGAGCCGAAGATCGGGCTCAATGGCGCGCCCTGGGAGAGGCCTATGTCCAGCAGTGGACTAGAATAGGTTGCTGATGATGATGACACCAGTAGGATTAAGCATATGTTATATTAAACTAAATAAAATGAGTGAGCAACAAGTTAGTTTACAATAAACGCTGACCTCCGAACTAGGAAGTTCCTGAATCTCGGAGGACAGATCTCTTCTATGACCAGTGGAAATGAACATGTAACAGAACATGGGAGAGTATAAAACTGACCAAAATTTGAAAGAAAGACAAAAAAGAACAATGATAAAGGTAAGGGGTGTAATAAAGGCAAAAATATAAGGGGTGGTGCGAATGCATTGTGTGTGTGTGTGTGTACTCCTGTACCATGTAATGTACGATAAGTAAAACACCTATATAATGACTTAAATGGATCGCATTTTTTAATAGGTAATGAGTCAGAGGCTTTTCTAAAAGCTACGAGTACGTAAGGAAAATACCCGTATAATCTTAAACTTTTTTCTTACTTAAATAAGATTATATCTACACTAAAATTACTTTTGAAATTATACTCCGCCAACGTACTGCTTTAAATTCATACCCTACAAAAATATACCTTTGTCTCCTTAAAAAAAGGTTGTAAGTTTCTTTATTTTTTATTTTTGTGTACCATAATATTTTATGATTTATTTGTAAATTATATACAATCATTAAAGATCGTGTGGGTTGATTCACTGTAAGTTAATTGTGACCTCGTAACACATATTATTTTTAACCGCCGACCGATCGAGGGTGGGCGTGTTATAAGTTTGACACGTTTATCTGTTTGTATGTTTGTCTGTGGCATCATAACTCGACAACGGATGATCCAATTTGAACCCGGTTTTTTATTATTAAATAGAGAAATTTGTCGAGAGTGTTTTTAGTTAGGTCTGATAAAAATTAGACCTGTGGTTTCCAAAATCTTGGAGTATCTTTGATGTCAGAGGGATCTCTGGAACGGTAAAAGTAAGATGGTTCGAATTTGAGCTCAAATGTTTATGACCTTCCCACATCTGGAAACTTGAAACGCCGGAGGTTTCTATTTTTTTAAATTTAGAGTTATTTCTTTCAGAATGAACGAATAACTGGAACATAACGACAGTGTTCTAGAAAACCCTTTTGTACTCGTTTAGGACTATATAAAGGACTCAATATTTCACGATTACGTGTGACAAATGACATCAAATTGCCTTCAATTTGTGGCACCGGCACGCTATCGTTTGGTTAAAACTTAGTTGCTATTGTAGACATACTTATAGTTTCTTTATCCAATACCTATTGTCTTTTTTTTCATCAGCAGCCTACTCTAGTCCACTGCTGGACATAGGCCTGTGGTGGCTTCCCGCCACAATGACGGCGCATGCGCGCTGTGCAGTCTGCGCGCGCTGCTGACGTCTCGAAACAATCGCCACCGCTTTTCTCTTACTCGCGCTGTCACTCCTCTTCCTTTCATCATCGCAATATCTATATAATATATTTCATCATCGCATCAACATGCTGACTTTCATTCCGTGGGGCACTCGGCCCCATAGGCCTCTCCCAGGGCGCGCCATTGAGCCCGATCTTCGGCTCTTCTCATCAAGTCGCTGCCAGCCACCTTGCGCAAATCGTCGCTCCATCTAGCAGGCGTCAGTCAGGGCTTCCCACACTACGTTTGCCCAAACGCGGTCTCCACTCCAGAGCCTCGTATGTGTATAAATTTTACAAATTATAAATTACATTACCAATTACCTATATTAATTATTAATAACCTTGTGCAGATCGTCGCTCCATCTAGTCTTTTTTTTGGGTCCATATAATTTGTAATTCTGGTGTTCAATTGTTATTGCCTATGAATCACAGAAACCGATGGCTTATATCTTATCTTATCTTGTGACGGGGAGCCGGGGATAACCCCAGCGACACTTCGATCTTTTGTGTTCACACCTTTCCTTAATCTCCTTCCTGTTCCTTAAAGACGCTTAAGAAGCTATACTTAACATATGCTTAAGAACCTAATTAATAAAAATAAAAATAAAATTTTGAAATTTAACCCTATTATTATTATTATTAACTCTTTATTATACACAAACATTATAATACAAACAAATATGTGAAACACAAAGGGCGTGACTTATCTTTAAAAGAGATCTCTTCCAGCAAACCCCATAAAATAACGATTTGATTCATATCAAGGCAGGCGAAGTGTACACCTATCTGCTAAATAAATATACCTACTTAATAATACTTTTGTATTATTAATTATTAATAAAATACGTACATAAATATAATATAATACATAAATATACAAATAAATAAATAAATACTATATTCTAACATAAAAATATAATTATATTATAATAAAGATAATACAGTGATGACAAAATAAAACTAAAGGAGAGAAGAATAATGTTCCTTGACAAGTTTCTTAAAGACAGGAAAGGATTGACTTTCACGAAGCCGGGAGGGAGAGCATTCCACAACCTGACCGCATGCACAGAGAATGTGGAACTAGGTATTACTTGCATTTGCCCAAACCCTTTGGCTCGCTGTCAGTGCTCACATCATAATTCTAGAGGAGAGCTTCTAGTCCGATTTATTTAATTCATAAATTTAAAGACAATTTTTGCAAGAAACTGCGTGATGCGTGGAAAATTTACTTAGGAAAGTAAATTACCTGCTTTGTAAAGTACATTTTACACTAATTAACAATCCAATTAGGAGTATGTTCATAATAATAGTAGTTCTACATAGTTTCAAACATTTAATTACAAAACTTTCACTTCCACAATTAATCTAAATTAGTTCGCAAAAGAAACCGTTTTATTTTATTATAAGTTTGTTCCGGCCGAACCCATTCCCTGTCTAGTTTTAGAAACGGGCAGAAATGGGCAGAAACTAGCAAATGGACTGCAGACCGAAACAAATTACATGACACAGCGTAACGTTAATTGTTGCTTATTATAGAGCTGGTAACTTTATGGAAGAACGGATAAACCACATCACATAAAGTCAAAAATGGTCTACGAGTATTAATAAAGGTTTTTTCTATTCTATTCATAAACAAACACGCTGTGGTTAAAAACTGTATCCAAATCACAAATATCGATCACCATAAAGAGTTGCCGTATGTGCCTAACGTCAGAGGTAATGCTGTACCTATTATTATTGTAGTATGTGGGTAGAGTACGATTCATATACCCTAACCAGAATAATAAAAACCCTCGCCATATTTCGGAATTAAATGGATTTTTTTCATAGCAAACTCCAGGGTAGATAGAATTGCCAATGGCGCTCTCTTGGCAGTGTTTTTATTTTCTTTCGATGGACCAAAAGCGACGTTAGGAGGGAAATATTTCACGTAAAGCCCGTGAGCTCTTATGGGATTTGGATATCGGGTAAAATCTGTCACTGTCTTACTACAGTCTTAATAAATTCTCGTATCGCTTTCAATAACCGAAGTCTCAAGACCAGAACCCTTTTCTAAAAACTTACGCACTGTAACACTATATACGAATACTATATATGAAGCGTTAATTTGGTCCCTCGATAATATAATTTGACGTTTGTGGGTTCATCGATAAATCCTAAACTTTAGGCCCGCTTGCTGCGTCCTTTTAAAACTTTTATCTGAATCTTTCCTCTACATTTCCCCATGGAGGCAGGCTAAGTGAATACGGTCGAGTAATAAAGCCTTAATTCTGCAGACTATGAAACCTTTCACGCTTCTAATTTAGTTAACACTATGGAAATTATGAAGGAACCTTATATTTCAACTTCCTTATGAAATATAGAGCTTGACGAGATATTATGAATCTACGGTCTAGGAAAGGCTTGCAAGGTTTCTGAATAATTAGCCAGGCAGATTACGTTAAACTGTGAAAGGAGTCTAGAAATAAATTATTATTCATAGTCTTAAAACCACCACCTAAGCTTTAAGTTAATTAGGATTGTATAACTGGAACCTAAAAACCTGCGGGTCGCGCACAGAGGGCCCCGTTCACAAATTTCCCGTATTTACTTTTAGGCATGGACTACATGCGCCGGGTCCAGTCGCTGCAGTCAATCACAAGCGTTCCGCCCTCCCCCCACTTGAAGTCAGCGCCTCGTGATTGGCTGCAGCGAACAGAACCGGGGCTGGAACTGACGCATGTAGTCCAGGCATTAACCATATATGACACGCAATAACTGATAATCATCATCCATCACAAGTACTTATATGTTAAAATAACAGTACATAAATGTCATGTTATGTTACTTTAATGTTATCCGTAGTTAATTACGTATTTAAATTTTGCGATTAGAATTAAGTAAAATTGTTAAATTTTACACCTAAGTTTAGTAAACTGCGGCGTGTATATGAGGTTCTTTTTATTAGCAGTAAATATTTGGAGGGGGGTATGTGCTGGTCATTTGTACCATTTTACATGAAAAAATAACTCTGTTACTTGTATGAAAATTTTCCATACTAAAGAAAAATAAACCCCATTATTTTGCGCCATGGCCATAAACTCATCCATCTCGCTATGAATGAAATCTTCTTTTTTCAGTATTAGAATAGCAATAATTCATTCATTTGTAGAATTTTCAAACAAAAAAATTGTCGTTTTTCTAGAAAATTAAATAAGTTAAAAAAAATTTGTTTTGCCCTAAATTATTATAATAATTATAACCTATAGATGACACCCTAGAAATATTTGCCGCTAATAAACTATGACCCTATATTATGGATTTGCATCATGTAACACAATTTTTATGTATGATTGTTTAAATTTCTTTGTATTTTTAATATGTTTGATTGATTGAATATTTTAGTAACTTATCCACTTTTTAGTCAATAAATCGTTGTTACGTGCGGTAGGGGCTTGCATGAGTACATAAAATGTTTCTTTTTCCTGTCTTGTACGTATGGTATTAAATTTAACACCGTTTTTTAAAAAAAAGGTAGTCAAAAAAAGATATCAAGATGTCAAAGATAGTCAACAAATTAAAGATACTGGAAATAAGGCAAATATCATAAAAACTAGGTACACAGAAAAATAGGAATTGTCTAGACAACACAAAAAATATTGTAGGCAATTACAATAATATATTTACTAAACTTAACAATACTTATTACATAAAAAGCTTATCTTCTTGGCGTTGGGGACTGGGGAGCCCTAATATTATATATTCTGAGTCAACCTTAGCTTAACGATGCATAATTGGTAATTCGGAACATAGCTCCCTTAATTATGTAACAGTATCTTTCGCTGGAATTAATTTTATGATGAACATTAAAGTAATCTTTCACTAGGTCCCTCAACAAAATATTATGATTTCGATTATCTCGTGTATACCTAATTTCACCATCAACGGCTTATTACCCGACTACGCGAAGCAAAAAGGAGTGATATGATTTTAGCAGTCTATGTATGTATGTAAAATAAAATAAAAAATTATCGATGCAGACAGTATCTTTTACATTTTCTCAGATTTCTCTGGCTCTCATACTGGGATACCCTGTGTTGTGACGGCTGTCTGTGTGTAAGAGTTAAAATAAAATAAAAAATTACAAAAAAATATAAAATAAAATCCATGTCACAAAAAACTTGTTAAGTAATAAAAAATCAATGTCAAAAACAAATACAACCCAATAAATTATAATTTGCTAATTAGTCATATTTCCATCATAGGTGCCTACTTACATTATAATTCTTCAACTGAATACAGACTCCTTTCTAAAAGTAGCGCTTTTAATTTGACCCTAAATGTATGGAGGCTCATGTCTGTCCTATATTCAACGGGCAACTTGTTAAACAGCCGCACACACTGGTATCTCGCACAATGCTTCACCACATTTAGTTTAGGTAGTATTTCATTTTTCACATCCTTCCGTCTGGTGTTTTCTCTTTCCATTCTCTCATTTGTGCTCTCATATTTGTATTAATTCTTTTTGAAGTCTACAAGAATGACAAAGACGTAGAGAGCGGGTACTGTTAATATGCCCAATTCTTTATAGTGATCCTTACATGATTCCCACTGTGGTATGCGCAATATTGTGCGAATGGCTCTCTTTTGCATAATAAAGGCTTTATTCACATTGTATTGGTAGCTGTTTCCCCATAGCTTAATACTGTATCGCAGTTTGGATTCTACTAGTGCGTAATCTTTAATTGTGTTATCGTGAGCTCATCCCGCAAACTGCGAAGAGCATAGCACGCAGATATTAAATAATTAAGTGCTTGTATGTGAGAGGGTGTGTGTTAGGGGCGTGTACGTGAGAGGGTGTGTGTGAGGGGGATGATCGTGAGATGGTGTGTGTATGTGGTGTATGTGTGGGGGTGTATGTTGGTAGGTGTAAGGGTCAGTGTGCGTCCATAAGACTCAACTAATTGGTAACAATATTTTTTCATTATCAAAGTAATCAAGTGTCAATAGCCAATTTATGTATTATGTATGTAATTTAAGATCCCTTGTCGACAATTTATTACAATACCTTCAAACTTAGCCCCTGGTTTTTCTCATGTATTCCTTTTAAAACGGCTGCACCCGTTTTTAAAGTAACCGAAAAAGTCTTCAAAATGTGACCTGGATCCGAACACGAAGCTTTCGTATACTAGAGTCCGCCACAGAAAAAATAACTTGTTTGATTTAGAACCTATAAAGTAACCTTATTCAAATAAACACATTATTTGATAAATACTTATGACTAAGTATTATGACTTAGTACTTACTTTCTCACATGTATATCCGAGGACAACGATGTGGGGGGTACAATAACCCTATCCTATAATATTTCCTTATTTTTAATACTAAGTGTAATAAATATAATAAAAATAAAATAAGATTTTGGTTGAAGTAAACAATTTCTTGATTGTAGTGTACAAGCTGACTTTACATGCTGCTTTGTAAGCTCATACGAAGAAACAAGTGCTTGTTTGAAGTATCAATTTTTCTTTCAGTATACGCCCCCAACGCTTTTTTACATGTAATTTGGAATACATTCCAATTGAATCAAAGTTGCTCCAATATAGTCGAGAACTCTTGAATATTTCAAAATCGCTCCGAGCGAAATTGTAACGCTTAGTTTCTTGCACATTGCAATAGTGAAACGTCCAAGAAATTCATGAATTCCTAGTGTTCTGTGAGGTACTTTCATTCTCTCTTGGATTTCGAAATATTGTTCATCCTTTGTTTCAGTTGCTACGGGTGTATAGGTATCTACTGAATCTCCTCCGGCTGCAAAGCCGGATAGTATTTCTGATTGGAATTGGTAATTCAGATGGAAACAATTTGTATTCCTTACACATAATTTAGATTTTTAAATATTAAAGTCGTTCGTGGTAAGATGAGAAGAATTTACTTACCTGAAATTATTTCCAAATTCTCGTTGAAAACAATGAGCTTCTAGGGTCATGGTTGATTTTAAATATCAGAAATGCCCTGGGGACCATAAACAATTCAATATTTCTTGCTAGTTAAAGCTTTTTTTATAAAATTTTAAATGGATTAATTAGTTATATTTTTTAATTGTCGATATAAAACCACTTTACACACTCCACAGTGATAAATCGAATCACATCTTTTATTTTAGATTTCATTTTAATTCAGCCGATTCCATTAACGCATATGTAGGATGACTTTTATCGATACATATTAGTTAAAAATTTGCTAATTACAATTTACGGTAACAATTTATGTTCCAATTTCATGACGTTTATCGATACTTAAGTCTTATAATTGAAATTGCGTACTAATAAAGACAATTTTAGATTGCGATTTAGACGGAAATTTCGTGCTGATTTCGTCGTTTGTGGCTTTAATTTAGCTTTCACTGACCCCCTATTAGAGTTCCGCACATAAATTAGCGAGTCAGGACTTTTGCTCATTAAAAACTCTTGCCTCTGAAAAGGAGGTCTTTGATTTGACAAAACCGAAGTTTGTTATCGAGTTAGTGAAATAAAGGACTTGACTCCTATTTGTTGACAATGGAAAACTTGAACTCAAAAGAGCTAGCTAAATCATAGATAGATTTTTTTTTAATATACCTTTAGGTAGCTCACATAAAATATATGGCACGAATCTACATTCATAACACACGAAACGACATTTTAATTCATCTCATTCACTTTCACAGACACGGACATAATGTTTGAGCGTAACACATTCCATATGCCGCTTCAATTTTCATGTCGAACGTGCCAGAATTTCCAAATTCCAAATTATCAAATTTCACAAGTTTCGAATTTTCAAATTTCCAGGTCAGAATTTCCATCAGGTTATTTAGAAGGTTACCTACATCCATAACTCTCACGTCCATATTCTCCGAGGGGATAGACAGAGGAACCACGTTCATCATAGGTAGTTCCCATTTTTCGCCGTAATCGTAAGATTTGGTGGACAAACGTGATAGGTGGCGAGCCTATTGCCGTCTACTAGGTGTAGAATAGTAAGTAGCCACTAAGACCGTAGTTACCTCGTACGACACCCCGTGAAGAGTTGGGTTGGTGCTATTCTTTATGGCCGGCATGACACGGCACTAAGGAACAATAAATTTAAGGACATTGTGCTCGACTAAACAAACGAAAACTAACCGACAGGAAGCACAATCTATTGAATCGGAAAATTTCCCGGAAACCAGCGGATAAAGGGGTAGAATGGAAACGAAATCATTACGGAACAAACTAGGTATATTTTTCTTTAAATCATTTCGTACAATAAAAGAGTTTCTCTTTCATCTCCGTCTGTTTTCATCTTTTGTGTACTCTGTTTGTTTGATTGGCGTTATTGTTTATTTCTATTGTGTACGCAAAGTTGTATCGTGAATAATATTCATAGTATTATTATGGTACAAGAAGAAAGGCATATCAACTACCGATTGCACGATGTTCACGTATACGTAGTACGGGTACGTCATCAAACGAGTGTTACCGTTGATGACGTACCCTTGTGCGGTGACGTGAACATCGTACAATCCGTAGTTTTTTTTTCTTTTTCTTTAATAAGTTGACGTATCGGAAAAGCGGAAACAGACAACAACAACCTAAGATGACGTACCCCTGCTAGTGATTTACACTCCGCAATTTGGCCAATGACCGTATTAGAATCTTAAAAATAATCGAACGTTTTGGCGTCTGTTTTGTAAAAATCAGTTTACCAAGGTCGAAATTTACGCAGAGTCGTGTGCACTAGGAAGGCCTAGTGTCTTGCATTCCAAGTGTTGGAGGTTAGGTTGCCGGATCCATACCATCTGTAGTATTTCACTCCCATTTCACTGTCTTATATAATCCGTAGTTGATAAGCATTTTCTTCTTGTGCCATGTTATGAAGAACACCGATGACCTTTTTCTCCGATGCTGCGATCCTCCAGCTGTGGTCTAATCTCGAAGTCCGTGCCCCATGTGTGCCCTTGGGCGTATCGCACCCCTTTAAATTGTCTGGGCGATAGTGTCATTTCGCCTCGCAGCACGGTGAAATGGCCCAGATATCGCAGGAATAATGTAGTGAGCTCAGCAGCTCACAGAAGATTTTGCGTGACGGGACGGAACAGGGCAACTCTTGATAGCGGATGCCGTTACGAGGCACCTTGATCACGATCTTGTTGCGATCAACATTTTAATTACCCACGACGGAACGGAGAAGGTATATGCGTACCTAAGAGGATGTTTGTTTGTTTGTTTGTGTGTGCATGTCTGTTCCCATCTAGCTCCGAAACGGCTGAAACAATTTCGATGCGGTGTTTTGCTATAGTTTTGGAATTTAACAGAGCAGGTTCTTAGCTGGATTTTATTGTGCTTATCCATCAGGGGTGTAGATATGGCAATGCTTAATATTTGTTGCTATCGGGTTGAAAATTGGCATTCGGGGGTTTTCATAGCTTCTGATTTCGAATTTGTTTAAACAACATACCGATCGCGAAGTACATTGTCTTTTAGTCATATTTAACTTGGGATGGAACAATTCACTGTACACTTTATATTTCGTAATAATAATATCCCTAATTATTTTTGAATATGAAAGGTAATTTTACACATTATTCTTATGAGAAATTTTTTTTTAAACCGAAACACATTTATATTCTTTACATTGTATAAATAAAATGTATTTAATATAACTTTGCATCCCGCTGGCTATTCAGCGTGGAAACGCTGCCAGCGCTACCTTCCCGCCGGGTGCGACTCGGGGCGGTTTATTAGATTAAGGATTTTGACATCATGTAATATATTTATATTATATTGACTATGCTTAATTTTGAAGTAATAAATAAATTGGATATATTTAACTTTATCTGGTGACTCGCTCAATTCGCAAAGCGTCGCGATTGGTTTTGACAGTCCGCGATTGTTTAGACGATCGCTATGATAATATTGACCCATATTGTATCATACTAATACGCATACGCATACGCATTGTGTCATACTAATTTTGTGCAATAAGGAGTATTCATTCATTTTCGCGCCCTTTCACATCTCACCGGACACGTCATCTTAGGTTGTTGTTGTCTGTTTCCGCCTCTCCGATACGTCAACTTATTGAGCGAGATGGCAATATTGACACTCATACATTAATGAGAGATAGAGCTATATTTTTGACAGACGCTTTTTTGGCAGTTTATAATAATTATAGTTCTTTGCGATTCTATCAAGTATTAAGAGGCAATTTATTGGAATGGCAACTGCCATGTGATAATGTACCATAGCCAGTATTATATTTACTGGCAGACCGCTTAAACAAGAAACAGGAATTCTTGGAATGTATAAGCAAAGATTTTTAAATTCACCCTATAAGTATTGTAGATTGTTCGCTAGAGAAGTTTTATATGGAAACCGCGTCAGCCAGTTGGCACATGCGATTTGAGCATTTTCCCATACATTAGTCGGGCATTGGAATGTCATATGTATGGAACTATAAGTGTATTTGCACAAACCCTTTGGCTCGCTGTCAGTGCTCACTTCCCATTCTAGAGGAGAGGGCGCCACTTAATTAATATAACTTTTTAGTACACAAATACTTGTAAACATTTAATTCATTCGAGAATCGGTGGATTTGTGGCTAGGACGTCGGACTCCCATGCAGGAGGTCCGGGTTCGAAACCATGCAATGCCATGTACCAATGAGTTTTTCCACGTGTTCCTATCGACTTAAAATGAAGGTATAATCCATTCATTTATAAGATAGATAGATCATCATCATCAGCCCATGTCGTCCCACTGCAGGGTATAAGCCTCTTCTCATTTGTGCCACCCTGTACGATCATGTGCTAGTCGCATCCAGGTCTCGTATCGAAGACCTGGATGCGACTATTTGGTGATGTCATCCGGCCATCTAGCTGCTGGACGACCTACTCCTCTTTTCCCCGACCTTGGCCACCACTCAATGTGATAGATAGATTAATACTTTATCGAACACAAGAAATTTACATAGGAAAGGAAACATAGAATAAAGGCGGTCTTATCGCTCAGAGCGATCTCTTCCAGGCAACCTAGAAAGATAAGGTTATAAGGTGTCACCCAAAGTAATATTATTCATTATATTGACTAGAAATGCCCTTTAGGGGTAGCCAAGCATTTAGAAGGGTCACTGGAGATATCGGGTGGGCTTGGGCACATAAGTATGTGACCCTTTTACAGTATGTAATGTGTGTTTGATTGTTTTGAACAGACTTGTATGTATTGTTTCTCTACATATTTTTATTTTTAACCCCCGCCGAACAATGGGTGTTAAATTGAAATCGTTTATTTAGCGCTGTAAACACCAGAATACAGAATACAGTAGTATACAAAGTTTAATACATGCAGCACAGAACATCTGGTGTGGTACAGTGCCAAAAAGGGTACACCAGCTCAGCATAATGCTGAGGCGAGCCACAGCTCTGATTTTCAGATGGGCCCTCAGTGACTGCACGGACGAAGAAAGCAACTGTGTGTGCGTGTTGTGATGTATGAATGTATTTGTTTATAAGTTTGACACGCATTTGTCTGTATGTCTGTTTGTCAGTGGCATCATCATTCAACAACTGATCATCGAATTTGGACGCGGATAATTTTGTCGACAGAGTTCTTAGCTATTTCTGATGATTGGATCAGGGGTTTCAAAGATCTTAAAGTATGTTTGATGTCACACGGAATCTCTGGAAGGGTAACAGTTAGGTGGTTTGACTTGATGATAACCAGGAAAAAGTAAGAGGATTACCACCATTAGAGGTTTCTTAATTTTTTAATTTAGAGTTATTATCAAACAAGTCAAGTCAAGTTATTATTATTAAAGATATATTAACACCATCAAAAATCAAAGGGCTGTTGTGCATTACACGGTATTTTACCGGATCGGATCTTTCACTCATACGTAGCTTATTGAACTATATGTATGAGTAAAATATCCGATCCTATCCGGTAAAATACCGTGTAGTGCACACGCTCTTGTTTGTATCCAGCTGAGACTAACTATCAGTTGCACGAAATGTCTTTAAAATTAAATCTTCATTAAAATACATGCTTTCCCTTTTTACTATACGACACAGTTCTACACCTTGAGCCTTCAAGCATTTACCAATGGCAAGTCTTGACTCTTAATAAAGAAAAGCGGGTAAAAATAGATTTTTAGGCTTCCGTAGCTAACTAGGAACGCTTATAATTTTGTTATACCTATCTGTCTGTATGTCCGTTTGTCTGTATGTCAAAGAGGGTAAAACTTGTAACTTTAGTTATACCGTAAGTATAAATAATAAAATAAAGAGTTTATTTGCTCAAAATACATAGCTTATTTTATCATAATATACAGCAGGTACAATTTTTTTTCCGACATGTAGAAATCAGGAACCCGTACTAGTTTTGTCAAAAAACTGTATGACAGATGCCTTCCATCGGGATACAATGGAAAAAAAAACAATGCCAGTAATCGTTAAGCCAAAACATAAATTATGATATGGGTATATAAGTATTAAAATTTTCATCTGTTTATGGTTATTATAGTATTGCAGGCAATTGGTAGTGTGTGTGGTGTGTATTAAAATTTAATTAAATTTAGTTTATGTAGTCTATGTATTATTTTATGTATGTTTATCATTATAATAAAGTGTATTTTACTTTACTTTAAAAGTGTTTTCCAATTAAAATTATAACGTCAAAACGGCTACCGAACCCCATGATGTACGTGCACTTCACGCTCCAGTCCAGTTTATTATGCCTTCGAAAAGCTGTATAAATATGCAAGCCCCTCAACACTCTTGAAACTCGATCGATCTTCTGATCTCTGTTCTGTACAGATTGAAACTAAAAACCCTGATGACCCACTTTCCCCTCAAGTTCTGACGTTAATCATCGTCACGCCAGCACTGCCTGTCGATGGCAGGTCCCCTTAACTTACAAATTCAAGCTTAATTAACCAAATTAATTTAACAATTCCAAGTTTACCTGCAGGTCCAATAAATTGGTATAATTGTATCACGTGCGAAGCTTAACTTCAGTATTTTGTTTCTATGAAATTGGACGTAATTTTGTTTATAATTTATAAGGCATGTTCTCTAAGCTAATTAGCATAAACTTCGTCTCTATTTGGCGCTGCGTTCGTGTATTGAATTAATTGTACAACAGTTCTGTTAATTGCTAATCTTATTAGTGTGTGTCATATCATATCTGTTGAAGATAAAGTTAGAAAATTGGTAAAAGTAGATCTTAACCGAGTAGTACAACCGATTAATTTTTTTTATTTAAACGTATAATGTATAGGTACTAAAATAAGTACTAAATCTTAGTTTTATAATAAAATGGGTCAATATTCATAAAAAAATAAATTAGAGGGATACAGGCGAAGAAGAGGTCGGTTTGGGAGTAACATTTAAAGTTGCAAGACCAATACAAGGTGTTTATTTATTGCAAATATTAGATTATTGCTGTGTGAGATTATCATTTTAAGATTTGACAGGATCGTTGCTGGTGGAAATTACCCCTGCAGGAAACGGTAGAATGTAGGTAGTACGTATGTATGTATTTTGAAGGTTTGAAGGTTGAAGTGTTATAGGTGCTGATTATCTTTTTGAAGGTTTGCTACTATAGGTGCTTATTTATTGCGGAGTGCCGAGTGTGATATCATTTTGAAGGTTTTTCTTGTTTACAAACAATTGTCACCAATAAGTTTATTCCGGTTTCTTCTTCCACTGTCCCCTATAAAGTGGGATTCAATATGGATGTCGATTGTTTAATGTATTATCCATGTTTTATTAATATTTCATCGTATAAGTGAATTCCACGTGAATTAAACTGGTTCATCGTCTAATGTAATAAATCAAGGATAGGTTTGTTTACATTATGAACAAGTTCTATTGAATCCGACTAGGTATTGTTACTATTCTCTAGAATTGTCTCATTTTGAGCTTTAACCGTAACGTCTATAATCTCTAGGAGCTGGAAAATTATATTGATGGAATAACATGTATATTCCTTCATGTGTATGTAACCTAATGAGAATATAGTTAATTAATACTCAAGATTAGATCTCCGTAGATTTAGATCAGTCTATTACCGTACCAACTGTTGGGGTACACACTGAGAAAAAACTTTGTCAGAATAATCAAAATGTTGTTTACTTTAACAAACTATTTTTATGAAATATGAGCATACAAGCTTTATTAAAATTGCTAACAACAAAGCCTATTAAATTAAATAAAATTAAAGCTAAGTTTCTTATAGAAAAAAAAAAAAGTTTTGATAAAATGTACGAATCAACTTATTAACTAGTACTATCCCATATTATCAAGTAAGTTATTAGTTTAGACAATAAACATTAATTCGTTATTAAACGTTACTATGTGCTTTATAAAAATAAATATTTTTACATTGTTAAGAGTGTAATCAAATTGGCTTTATTATGGTGCTATAATCAAACATAATCTTGGTATAATCAAGAAAAAAATCAATCAAGCAAGATTTGCATTTTTTGGTTAGATTTTTTTCAGCAGGGTACAGGCTACCCCTAGGGAAGTGTGGGCTATAATTCACCAATCGAGCTCATTACTGATTGGGGATTTCACACGCCTTCGGAAACTTTTAATATCTTCAGACATGTATGTTTCCTCACGATGTTTTCCTTCACCTTTTGACCAGTCGGTCAATGTACGTACGTAAGTCTTTGAAAGATCCGTAAATGTCATTTATCAGGTTTCCTCACGATATTTTCCTTCACCGTTAAAGTAATCGGTAATGGTAAGTCTTCTAAAATTCCGATATGCTAATTGGTACATGGTATTCCTTGGTTTCGAATTCGGACCTTCCGCATGGGAGTCCGTCCTAGCGTCCATCAACTCGAGGGAAGCTCAATAACGAGAAATTCCTAGAAAATAAGTCTGTAATATTGACTGTTCAAATAACCCATTACGAGATCAAATAAATTAAAATCTCGTTTGTGTTTCATATGAATTCCAGAGCCTTCGGCACGAATGTTAAAACCATGGACAGAATCACATTAATTGAACGGGGAAAAAAACGTGCCATCGCATTCGAACCCGAATTATTTTTTTCACCGAAACTCACAGATTGTAATACTTTCCATTTAAAAGTGATTAATATTTCCTGATCTGTTGTAAAAATTGAGTTTTAAGAGGTGGCTTTTCAGTATTACTTACTTAACGTAGGTTTAGTGGCCAACCTATGTGTCAGAGTTGTTCAGGCCGCCCGTTGGCCTCTAGCATGGCTTAACGACAACAACCGGGACTGACTGCATAACGTCTCGTATACTGGATAAAGCGTGCCGTACAGTCGTCTATACCTACCCAAAACGTCAAAATTTGAGGATCTGAAATATACCATATAGCGCAGACATAAGGTTAAGATTAAATCGAAGGTTTTTAACAGATGGTATATATAGCTTGTGGTCTACTGTACGAGACGACTAATCCAAGTAACTTGCTGGTTGAAGGACCGCCTGGCTAGTGACCATACATCTAGGTCTGTCGTTGAACGTCTTCGCTTTGGCTTTGATGTGTTTCAGCAGTGTTTATAGAAGAGCCAGCCCGTGTGCTCCATCTTCGACCTCATCGTCACTTCGGTGAGATGGAGGTCGAACGTATGGAGAGATGCAAAAAAAAACTTGATTTGTTTCAATTCTGAGAAAATGGATAGTCTATTTATGGAACACTATTACTGGAGTCTCGTTGATTACCCTCTGTAAGTCTAAGGTAAATGGGCATAGCATAATTCTCACGTCCATAATCCCCGCGGGGTAGACAGAGGAATCACCTTCATTATGATGTAAAAAGTGGGAATTACCTATGGGTAGTTCCCACTTTTCGCCGTAACATTTTGTGGACAAACGTGATAGGTGGCGAGTCTATCGCCATCACCAGGCAAATATACACAAAATAATAATGGAATTGTAATTCGAGACTAGAAATAACCTTTTGTTGGTTTCTGAAGTGGCCGAAGTCTACTTCAGCTTTCGGCCAACAAATTAAATAGTATCACCTGATAATTAAATAGTATTTTTACAGCCTATAAAACAAACAAAATGAAAATAAACACCTAATGGCACTACTTTTGCTAGTAAAAATTGAATTAGGACAGATACCAGCAACAGTGTTCCAGAAAAACCTAGAAATAAAAAATAAAAATATAGGAGGTAGACGTATTTCGAGATGAAGATTTTGCATTACGTTAGGTGCCACAGACTAATCATTATGATGGATACTCATTCCCTGCTAGAGTGTCATTGTACATACTATGACATATAATATCCACATATTATGACATATTTCAATACAAAAAGTGTCACAGATTTGACTTTTCTAGACATGATTTGATTTGATGGTAATATTTGTTATGTCCTTAATTATCCTTACGCTAGCAATATAGGGTAGGGAGTACTATTGTTGGCACCCCCTCAGTCTCCAGTCATTGGCACTTTGAGTTTATTGTGCAAATATTAAGATTTGCCAACTAAGGAAACGTAAACAATTTGTTTTTAAAAATCTACCATTTATTTATTGACAACATTACTAAGTCGTTTTTGGATTTCATAAGCGGCAACACCGAAAAATATTCTTTTGTCCATGTTTTCTGAGCGTGTCAAGTTTTCTGTGATTTCTTATGGAATTTCGCTAAGATTGGGTAAGTTTTTTGCTTTTTTTCTTCTTATTATATAATTCTGCGTGGCTGATGCGTTATTTTTTTTTCATTAAATAAGACGACTACTTGTGATTTAATGAATAATAAATCGCAAATAACATCCAAAGATTGTATTTGAGTAGGGGTTAATCACTGTACTTAACGTTTTTAAGAACGACTAATTCATTGGCATGGGGGCCAATCACTATAAAACTATTTAACAATAAAATGTGGCAATTTATCCTTTAAGTCAACTGTGAATAAAGGGTTATTTTGAAAATTTATCGTAAACACATCATAAACGTACTGTAAGCAAAACTTGGCAGTGCTAATCATTGTACTTTCTACGCCAATGGCACTGCCAATGATTGTATTCGAGTAGGGGCCAATCATTATAACGTATCTGATTCATCAGCTCTTATAAATTTAATTTGTTATTTCAGATTTCTATGTTTTGTGAAAATAAATACCTTGTTTCTCTCTGTTTTAGTATTTTTTCATTTCCCATTTACTATAACTAATACTTAGGCTATATTCATTGGCACACTTTTGGGTATTTTTCACTTTTATTGATAATTTTCACAATAAATTATAATTTAACTACGCCAAATCAGGTTTAAATTTGTTTTTCAATCCATTATGAATCCATTTAATTTATCCCGTTAGCATTTATTACTATTATAATTTTTATAATCTCTTATTTTATATTGCGGTGCCCTACTCAGGGTTTCATGTATGATCAGATAATATATATATTTTTTAGACCTATTGTAACACATGAAAAGCAATAAATGGTATGAGTATGAGTATTACGCAAAAAAATTCAGCCCAATTTAAAACCATTTTGAAGTAAGCAAAATTCAAACTGAGAAATTCGCTTATAGTGCCAATCATTGTGCTCTCTTTCCTAAATATTTCATACGTAGTTATTAATAGTAGCATAACTTTGGCGAACACTAGAACATTTCGGGCTGGAACAAATACGTTGCTCGGGCTAACAATAGCTGAGCATCCCTGAGCCCCTAAAAGTTCGAACCACATAAATCGAACTAGTAGCGCCCTCTCCTCGTTCGAACTACGAAAGCTCATGAATGGATAATTTAGAATGAAAAAAAAATGAAAAAGTTTATTTACTTATACAGGGCACAAAAAAAGGACCTCCGACTTACAAACTAGGTCAAAAACCTGTATCTTGGAAGTCGGGATTCCGTCGCACTTTCTGTGCAAGCAAATTACAAACCTTAACCTAAAAAGAATTTGGAAAATTTAATCATAAAGGAATTTAGTAAAGATAATGGTAAGAGTGAGTATGGGTGGGGGTGTGTTAGATTGTGTAATAATGTAAGTGTGCATCTGTAGTGTGGAGTGAGTGGGTGTGTGAGTGTGGGAAGTTAAGTGTTAATAATCTGAAGAAAGTAATGAGTTTAGTGTGTAAAATTTTATGTTATATGATTAGAGCCTCAGTTTTGTCGTAATCTAAAGAGAGTAGCCATCTATTAAATTTTACTTTACAATTATTTTTATTTAGTGGGTAGATATCAAGGTGATTGTTTATTTTATTGTACAACCTGGCACTTAATGATTGTAGATGCTGGATTGCGAACGCCGTTCTGTATTTTAATTGGGAACACGGAATAGAATAGAATATAATAGAAATAGAATAGAAAATCTTTATTTGAACAACACTTTACAACACAGAGGTACACAGTAAACACTGCATAGGTATACAAAAATCTGCGCTGCAATGTGCCTAACAATTATCCAACTCAGCATAATACTACAGTTGTACTAGGTATAACAAAAATCTCCTATAGACCCGAAAGGGGGGTGTTCAGTAGGTATCAATAAATGAACAACTTTCACTATGGGGTTAATTCTGACATCGCGAAAAAAAATCAGCTGTTCCATTCAAAAGCTACACGACCGAAATGTATGAAACAGCTGATTTTTTATGCGACGTTGGCGCGGTCGGTACCTGGATGGGTGACCGCTAGTGGCATATTTCATCTGAGCTCCTCCGTGCCTCGGAAAGCACGTTAAGCAGTCGGTCCCGGTTGTTGTCGTTCGACAGCAGTCGTTAAGCCATGTCAGAGGTCTACGGGCGGCATGAGCAACTCTGACAAATAGGTTGGCCACTATCCATACGATAAGCAAGCAAGCATCGTTGGAAATAAGAATATGGATCAATTGATTCGGATTTATAGGTGCTGTCGTCATGCAGTTTCTTACGAGGGTTTTTACATGAAATGTTTTTGGGGAATTTCATTCTTACTTACAAAGCGTAATCGTCCGAATTCAACTTTCCTAGAAAAAACTCATATTTTACTTTTAATTATTTCATTAGAGTCACTCACAGAAATACATACGATAGTAATAAATTAATACTCTACTTAATCAGATAGAGCAGTCAATTTCCCAATGCACAAAGGAGATATATAGAATGTGAATCTCTAATTCTCCATAAATTACATCGCATCAGATTTCCTTTATCCAATGTAGAGCTTTTCTAATGCAAATATAGAGTTCTCACCCCCGGAAGTTTACCGCGAACCAATAAAAATGCTACTTTGGATCGCTCAGAGAGAAAGCAGGGCTTTTAGATGCGAGAGTCACCTGGGGTGTGGGACAAATTAAGAGAGCTTACAAACATAATAATTACAATTTACAAAGTGTAATGGAAACACATAAGAAAGAAAGAAAGAAGAAAGAAATAAAACACATGTATTCAACATTGCATTATACATAATTAGACTATTAATAAAACAACACAATGTTAAAAATACACTTGCTGTGCTCCGGTCCGATCGGTACGGCAGAACCACAGCGCTGGTTGTTAGCTGTGCCAGGGCGAAGACATCGCGGGCGAAACAGCCGGTCAGGGACCAAGCCAAAAATATATTAAAAGTACAAATGTACAAAAGGTACAAACATTCAAGCTATATTCTATGGAACCGTGTTGTAATAAGTTTTAGTTATGATTTCTTGACATTCGTATCAATGTGTTAAGTTTTCTAGACATTCGTACCAATGTGTCAAATAAGATAATGCGAGAAAGTAGCCAAGGATAATGTACTCTTATTGGCCAGTAGAGTCGAAATTCAATGTTGTATAAAGATTTCAGTGGATTATATTTTTAGATCAGAAAGTCACAATACAAAACTGGAGTTGGTAGATACTATTAATATATACATATTACGGAAACTAGTCACAATATTACATTTAAATGCTTAGATTTAAACCTTTAGTGTTTGTAATCGGTAATTGACAGTCCGCGATTACATGCTATTGGCCCATTTCTCCGGATCTTAGCATCATACGAAGCGAGAGGACAATATTGAAACTCATGCATTGGAGAGAGATAGAGCTGTATTTGACAGGAGCTGCATTAGTTTACAATATAGTTCTTTGCAAAGATTTTGAAATTCAGCGACGGGCGCTCGTAGTTCGTTTTCTGTGGTTCTTTGCGATTCTAACCGGTGGTGGGGGGAGGCAATAATGCGATTCTAGAAAGTAACTACCTTCTAGAATCGTATGCAACTGCCCCGTGATACGGTACCTGCTTATAACTTGTGCTCGATACCTTGTCACTATAACAATGAAATCCAACAAATGCGGCACTATACCAATTTCCGTTTCAGTTCTGCACTAGTGAGTTCGTTGCTGGGAATACATTGTGAAAAATAAAATTCTATTTCCCTTATATTTTGCTAAGCTTCGCTTTGCTAGCTTCTATTGTGTGCAAGATAACCTGATTTATATAACAATTTTACAGTTATTGTTTAAGGTCACAGTTGTAAAATGTATATAGGTAGTTACAGAATGTACCTACCAGTCATGCCTTTTAGAGGATTTATAGGAGCAGAAGTCTCCAATAGGATAGGAATTCGTGATTTAAGATTTACACAGTAGTTGCAGCAGTAGTAGGAAATTTCTCAAAATTAATTCTTTTTCAAATGTCCATATTTAATATTTTTTTCCCCAAATATCTGGTATTTAAAGCATTTGGCGACAATACAAAAAAATGCGATTTTTTAAATAATTAAATCGTTACTAGGATTTTGGAATTCACGCCACAGGCCGCTAGTAGTCCGATTTCTGTGTTATTTTGATGGTTCAGGGACGTGTTAGAAAGTTCGTATGAAATTACATTATAACGCTCCACCTTAAGGTGTAACGTTAAAAGGGTGATTTTCAACGATAAAGCAAAAATTTGTTATGAAAAACTTTGTTATGAAAACTTTTAAACCGAAGTTATTATCACTGATCGGAGTAGGTAGGTAGGGCTCTTTCGGGTCAATGTCCTCAAATGTTATATTAAAATGGATATGATTTCGGGATCCCGTTTTAAGTTATCGAGCAAATGTTGTAAATTACTTTTATAAACCTCGCCCTTACTCGGCGGATTACGATTTTTTTTAAATTGTGAACTTACGAAGAAGTTAAAACACTACCATATGTATACTAGCGCCATGAATCTTAAAAAAAAATATTTCGCCACCAATCTTAAATGTGTATCAAAACAAATATAACGTTAAAAATCTAAATAATATATTTATTCAATCCCGGAAATCCCGGGATTATTGGGCATACTTATCCATATTATGACCGTATGTGGCAAGTACCAAAAACAGCTCTACCTACTCCGATCATAGGTTATTATTATTAAGTTTTTTTTACTGATTATAAGATAGGTTTATTCAAAATAAAGTAATACTAAAATAACACTAAAATACATACTTCAGCTAAAATTAGAAAATACCTAACTATTTTACAAGTAAAAGACCTGGCCCAGGTCGCTCCCTGCGGGGAGTGTCCCGAGGAACTTATTAAGTTATATTAAATTAAATTGTCTTTATTTTCAGGCACTAGTCCCAAAGAATAAAAAACAAATAATAAATTATCAATTAACAATTAATTATAATAAAACATAAATTAAAGTCGAAAATTAAAAATTAATAAAAGTGTTGAAAGAAAAGAATAGAAAGGAGTTCGATAGTGGTCGGTAATAGAACGAGAAAAACCCTGTTTTGAATTTAATTTAATTTATTTATTAAACACAACAGATTACAACCATAGAAATTACAGAAAAATCAATATAAAGTTATGAGCTAGGTCGTAACCCTTAACGTGTAAACACAGCATGGTTAGGAAGTAGAAAATTGACTGTTGTACAACATTGAATAATTGAAAATTCCCTCTGTTTCGATTTTTTTACTACGAAAACGTACCTGCCGTCGCTGACACTCGACTCTTCAGTCTGTTCGTGACCATGACAGGTGCAACTCTGTGAACCGTCGAACAAAGGTAACTACAGTCCAGTTTACCAAAATTAGATACCTACGCGAATATGCCTCATATTCGTAGTTTATAATCCCATCCGTTTCGAGTTAAGAGAAACTCTAGTTCAAGTTTCAACTAAGTATTTTGTTCGAAGTTCCTGTCTAGTAGGGGAATTTTGATTGTCTTTGATTTTCTCAGAGTTTCTTCGATTTTATGCAAAGTCCAAGATCTGTCTGGATCTAGGGGAGAGCACTGTGATTTAGTCTAAAAGAGATGGGGGTTGCCTCCCCTTCGGGTGCCTTCAGCTTAGTTACTAACGCCTGTCTACGCGTTCAGGCAAACAGATTGCCGCTACGCTGCACAGAATAGCCGTTTTCACATTAGACGATAACTACAATGGTAACGATATCGTTGGTTGTCCAATCTCATACATTAGTACTAGACGCTTTCACACTGTCTTCCACAACACCATATATATTGGTGTCGTGTCGGTGTCGTTATCGTGTAATGTGAAAATGTCCAATCTGTTTATAATATTGTACGTCGCCTTCGATTCCGAAGTTCATAGTTGAGTGCCTGATTATTGGGATCTGCAGAGAATATATAGCATAGTATACTATTGTTTGAGTAAGAACTTATAAGATAGATAGTGTTTATGCTAAAGGAAGGAAAAGCCGGGGTCATCCTAGACTGACCTTTAAAGATCAGATAGACAGAGTGCTAGATTTTAATATACGAGCAGACGACCCCAACGGCGAGCATGCGTGAAACGACGAATGTCTGTAGAGGAAGCAAGATAAGCGTGTCGAGACAGAGATTCGTGGCGCTCCATTCTCTCTACCTACCCCGAAAGGGACACAGCGTGAAGTTATGTATGTATGTTAATGCTAAAATATATAATATTTTTTAACTGTCAGTTGGAAAAAACGTCTTCATTATAATAATTATATCCCCTTTCTACGCCAGTGCTCTAGATAGAGATGACATGAGACTTCTGGAAGTCTTAACTTTTAGGACGCTTCATGCAACTCACAAAACAAGACGGTCAACTAGAGGTATTAAAAAAGTTTAATGCACATCTGACGGAAATTCAAGAATATTATAAGAAAAGCCATAGAAATCGATTCATGTGAATCATTGGTTATAAAAAACTTTTACCAGATACCTAACCAATTCATTTTCTGAAAATACTATTTACCGGGAAATCCACAGAAATCGGACAGTAGCACCCTCTCCTCTGAATTTCAAAATCTTTGGGGAAATCTGTATATGCTTATAAATCTTATAATACCTCCTTAGTAAGTACATATTATCACGATTTTCTATAATATTTAATTAGACCTTCCAATTTATATATTTTCTAAAATGTTCTAACAGTTCTATTAAAATTACAAAACATTGGCTTTCCATTCGAATGAAACACAAACACTTAACATTCATCAACATGCGTCGCGTCACTGTAATTTGGACTTCTACCTGTTCAGACGAGGTCAGTAACTGGTCAAAAATCAGAGTTTAGGCTAGGAGTTCACGGGTTCGGTTCAAGCCATGGTTCGGTTCTCTGAAACCAATCTCATGCGCTCCGCAGCTCGCCCCCTAAACTACCGGCTTGTTCTCAACCTGCATCTCCGGAATTCAGATTTGATCCATCGAAAATACTTCGATTTCTTGAAGCTCTTAAAATACCGGTGCAGTTTTTCTATCCCCAGTTGGCGATAATTAAAGACACACTATCTTTAAACAACAATAGGGTATTCTTCGTATATTTTTGGCGCAAATTTTTTTGTCAGGATGTTTTCCTTAATCCACACAATTTTTTACCATTTTGCTCTGGACTGAACTGAAAGTGTTCATATTTTGAATTGCACTTGACATAACCTAAGTACTTACTCGGCTATAGTTTCTAAATATCATTTTCCCGAGTAGGTATTATTTCATTGTCAATACTAAATTCAAGTTTTTTCATAATCCTCCTGATGTCTAGTCTCTACTGAATTATGGAGCCCGCGTATTTTCAGCCACACGTCGAGCAAGACTGCAAAAACTATTAAAAAAGTTCTTTCGTCTTGTCTTATGTTGTTCCAGTAACTTGCCCCGTCTGTTTGGACCGTTATTGGTTCCAAAACGATTGCTCTATTAGCTAGCACCGCCAAGGCCGCGATCATGACATTTCTCTTTTGAGTTTAGCTCGTTAGTATAATTACCACCTCATTGAAATTTGCATTTTCAGGCATCTTCTGAAACGTGGAATTGGAAATTACCCTCTTATTAGGTGGTAATTTTGTCCTCAAAACAAATTTTCTCTGACAATTTAAATATAGCCCCATAAAAGCAGAAATAAAGTAAATAAAATACACTTATTGCATATAAACATTGGGGAATAACATAAGGTTAAATAGCAAGGTTCATTTCAGACGGCCTTATCGCTAAGAGCTATCTCTTCCGGGCAAATTTCGGGCTGGAGGAACTGGGGGAACCAAAAAAATGGGGGAAACCAACCATTTCGACTGAGCTAAGAAAATTGGGGTAGGCATCACGTGCCTCGAATTGAGGTTAATTATACATCTAGTAATATCGCCGCAGCAACGGATCAAAACCGCAACCAGTCTTTCCGAATACGCAATGCAAAGAAGAACATTGTAAAAAAAATGATTATAGGTACTTATTATTTTAAGAAAAGTAAAAGTGTAGTCGTATTAATAATACCTTACTACAGGGTGGCCCAAAATAACGTTGACAACGAATTTTATTTAGTTGTTAACGTTATACCTATGCAAATCCGCTCCATACCATGACGGTTTCCGCGTTTTGACGATGAGGAACAACTGCAGCAGATCCGGGACGTTCAGAAGAGTAGATCCTGTCATTTTGACGGTTATGGATTCGTTCAATCGAAAAAAAATATCGTATGAAAATACGATATTTTTCCAGTTCTCAGTAGCGGCGCGACGCTTAAGCAAACGATACCTCTCAAGGCGATTTTTTAAATCTTTATCTGTGAGTAGCTGTGCTTTTCGTATTTTATATACCCTTACATTGAGATTATATTTAACAATACGCTGCACTGTAGACCGACTGACTCCGATATGTCATTTTTTTCACCTCGACCTGTGGATTACGAGCCAACTTTTGCTTGATGATATGCCGCGTTCTAGAAGTCCTAACAGTTCTTTTTCTTCCTCTAGCAGGACGGTCGGCGATGTTGCTGAGCACCATAATCGTTGAAGAAACTAACGTTGAAACTCCTAACTATCTCACACTGTCATGTTCCACTCTCGTGCAACGCTATAACAGCTGCACGCTTTAAAGACATGGAAAAAAATATATAATTAATCGACTTAGTAACTGAGAATCAATGTTAAAAAGACGCCAAGATAAGCAAAATAAATAAGAATAAGAATAAGTTTATTTGTACGGTAAGATTACAAAGGATTCATAGTCCATACACCAGTAGGAACTTAAGCATATGTTATATTAAACTAAATAAAATTAGTGAGCAACAACTTAGTTTACAATAAACGCTGACCTCCGAAATAGGAAGTTCCTGTATCTCGGAGGACAGATCTCTTCTGTGACCAGTGCAAATGAACATGGGAAAATAAAAAACCGTCAAAATTTGAAAGAAAGAAAAAAAGAACAATAATAAAGGTTAATATAAGGGGTGGTGGGAATAACAGAAAACAAATTTTATTTTATTTTATTTATTTATTAGGTAAACACAACAGATTACAACCATAGAAATTACAGAAAAATCAATATAAAGTTATGAGCTAGGTCGTAACCCTTAACGTGTAAACACAGCATGGTTAGGAAGTAGAAAATTAATTGTTGTACAAAATTGAGTTGGGAAAAAATACTATTGAATGTAATGACTAAAAAACCTATACCTATTTGAAAAATAAAAATAATAAAGTAAAGACTATAAAGTGGTGGGACTATAATGAAATTACAAAGCTTTCTATTTTTGAAATTTCGAACTTTTAATTTTCTCAAAGTTATTTTGGGCCACGGTGTAAATAATAATAAATAGTGCAAATATTACAGTTTATATTTTTCATAGTTGAATGAATGTTAGAGATATTGTTATTATGAACCACGATAATCGTTGACCGTAAAGCAATTAAATAACTGACGTAAATTTGACGTTAGAATACATCATTATAACTTTTTAATTCGATAACCTGATGATAATAATCATTGGCCTATTGCTATAGCTGATAATACTGTTTTGTTCATTTTTTTTTATTAAGAATTAACCCGTGTTTGACCTCAATACCTGATTATAAGTGACGGTGACGCACACGCGGATTTAGAAAGAACAGAATCGGCTACAAAAGGAGAAGAAAAGAATAAGAAATTAAGAAAGTTAAAAAAACTTGAATTAAGTAAAACGAGAGAACTCTTATGCGGGAGGTTCGGTATCTAAACCGCATGGTTTGTCATGTAAGTACCAATGAGTTTTTCGGTTTTTTTGAAAAACTTACGTACATTTACCGATTGCTCTGATGGTGAATACTGAGATAACCAGCGTGTGAAATGGGAATGGCAATAGCAAACCACCCCTTTAAATCTGCCAAGAGAGTCGTTCTATGTGATTACTAGCGATCGGAGTAGGTATGGCTGTTTTTGGTACTTGCAAGCTGTGGTCATGATATGGATACGGCTTTCTTATAAACCATATTTGGATAATCCCGGGATTTCCGAAATTGAAAAAATCGCTGTAGATAGAGATACTTTTGGTAATTCCAACCTGCGATCATCATACTATGTACATGCCATTAAAAAAAATATATTAAAAAATCCCGGGACTTTCGGAATTTAAAAGAAGACTACTAAAGAAACCCGGATTTAGACATACTTGAAAGAAATGAAATAGACGACGAAATTCTATTGAATTATAAATTCGCTTCACTGTGACGTCTACAGATGTCCATACTAACCTAGAACTAATCTAGCTTTTGAGGTCTTTGACCCCAAACAGCCCTACCTACACCGATCAGTGGTGATTACCTAATTCCTTAGAATCATCAATGAGGAATACGACTTAAAAAAAGAATTCTTCTAAGTCGTATTCCCCATTGCTGAGGGTCGTGATCATTCTAAGGAATTATTCACATAGAACGACTCGTGGCAGATTTAATGGGGTGGTTTGCCATTGTCTTTCCCATTTCACACACTGGTTATCTCAGTGTGCAGGTTTCCTCACAATGTTTTCCTTCACCGTCAGAGTAGTCGGTAAATGTACGTAAGTCTTTCGAAAAAACCGAAAAACTCATTGGTGCATGACATTGCATGGTTTCGATTCGAACTCGGACCACCGGCCACCGACGTTCGTTTTACTTAATTCTAGTGTATTTAACTTTCTTAATTTCTTTTTCTTTTCTTCTCCCTTTTCATCCGACTCTGTTCTCTCTCTCTAGGTATTAGAATAAAACGAGTCCCAGTGAGCAATTTTCGATCGGTTTTCATGCTCTGTATGAATGAACAGGCATAATAAAACATTTTATAAGTAAATAGCGTGTTATTCAGATGACGTTAAAGATAAATTAAAATTCCCAACATGTCTGACTACCAGTCTATCAAAGACATGCAAAGCTATCGTGATAGTGAATCAACAAACGGAAAAATATTGACTTAGCACAAACACGTGTTATGTTACCTGGTGTAGACATTATATAGATAAGATATAAACAGGATATAAAATATAAGCCATTCATATACTTAGGCATGTACTTCGCTTGTTATACCTACTTGTATGGAAAGAAATAATGACCGAATGCCACCTAATAATTGAGTAAATAATTTCTAAGATAGTACAAGTTTATTCTATGATATGCTGACAAACAGGCTGAGTTAGGCAGAAGAAAATATATAATGTTTTTAATGTAGACACCGGATTTCGATTATAAATGATTTATAGTTTAAGAAAAATGTATATAGGGTCCTATTTTATTAGCGGTAAATATTTCTAGGGTGTCATCTATAGGTTACCTATAACAATAACGTTAGGGCAAAAAAATAATTATTTATTTATTATATTATCGAGAAAAACGACAAAATTTTGTTTGTTCCAATACTGAAATAAGAAGTATGAATGAAACTCGTTTCATTAAATTAAAGTGGTACAAATGACCAGCACATACCCCCCTCCAAATATTTGCTACTAATAAAAAGGACCTTATCTGTCGCATTCAAACCAACTTATGAGCAATTTATGAGCAATCTAAGTTACTGAGAAAATGTCCAATGATGTTTTTAATAATGTCCACAAAAATATTACCTAGGTAATTGTAAATTAGGTAGGAATCTAACTATATTCAGTCTGGAATATTTATCTTCACTTCCCTATTCTGTGCAATGTACACTATAGAATATGAGCATACCTAGGCTAGGCCAGCAACATAGATAGGTAGGTAGATATTACATAAATCTGGGCAGGGGCGTAGCCAAGGAGGGGCAGGGGCAGCTGCCCCCCCTAAAGCCTCGAATAAATTTAATCAAATGGCGGTCACTTATTGTCCGATTTATAATTCCCGCGCGATGCGATCTGAAACGATGCGTGTACATGTCGAATATGAACACATATTCCGTGTTTTTTAAAGCGGCCGGCACGTCCATGGGGCGGCAAATATAGCGATCTTGTGATGTTCAAATTCTTCAAATCAAACTCTAACTTAACCCATCAATCGCATCGGATCCGCGATTTTTCTCTAAATGGGGGGCGGCATAATCGGTTTCGCAGGCGCTCAGGACGCTAGCGGCGGGCCTGTTGCCCCCCCGGTCCAGTGGCTGGCGACGCCCTTGAATCTAGGTACAAGTCAAGAGCGGTCGACATCGGTCTATATTTCTAGGTCGAGTGCGCACACTCTAGGACGTTCAAACCAACACTGGTTCAAACAAACTCTATTTACCGACCGACTATCAAAGCAGCTTTTACGTTGTATAGTCTAAAACACATCAAGCTATACTCCGTGGAACCCTGTCGCACTAAGTTTTTGTTATGTTTCCTTGACTCTTTGACAAATTCATCCGGATGAACTTGTATAAGACAAGTTCATCAGGATGAATTTGTCACACTAAGTAGAAAAAGCGATAAAGTACTAAAGGGTTATAGCCTATTATATTTTCTATAGATGGTGATTGGAAGATACTTGATAGTTTACTACAAATAATATCAAAATAGTGTTCCTGTTCAAGACTGGGCCCTATTTATCGAGTGAATACTGTGTTGGAAGTGGCACATTCCAGACTGAGTGTGGGAATTATTACTCACGATCAATAGTATTCAATAATCAAGTCGCTACCCATTGTACGGAACACAAACAAACTGTACCTTCCAAACGAAATAATTTATTTAATAATGTAAATACGTGATGATACTTTATAATTACTATTTTATTAAAAGAAAATCTCCTTAAAATTAAAAAAAATACAATTTAAAGAAAGAGAGACAAAATACTTCATTGTCCACAAAAAAAATCATTGTAAAGACGTTGTAATTACGCTTCTAATTAATTGTAACATTAGTTACGTGCCATTAGGCACGCGTCAATAAAGACTTACGCGTCAATAATATGAAATGCTCACTCTCCATGGACGTACATCGATAAAGACTGCTAGCTAGTGCTAACTGCTTTAGTTATTTATTTTTATAATATTCTCGCAAATATTACAAAAAATTATCATGTCTACCACGTGCGGGAATACCACGTGTGTATCCACAACAATCACCTACGGCTCGTGTTGAAAAATAACACTCGTAGCGACATTTTCGATCTCCCGCACGAGTTAAACATCTAATAGTAATGTATTATAGATAACCTTTTACCTGTAGCAAAACATGTCGGATAGCATGCGAGAAACCACAAACTTTTGTTATTGTATTCGACGAAGCGGAAATTCTGCCCGTGCGCATTACAACTGACTAAACATATCTGATATTTTTCTATCTGCAAGGATAGTTTTCCAGCGTAGTTGTTAAATTATACTATTATTTTATTTTTAAAGATTAGATTGACAGAATACTTACTATAGATTTTAATATACAGAGGAGACGACCCCAACGGCGAGCATGTGTGAAACGAATGGCTGTAGAGAAAAAAACGTGCCTAGACAGAGATTCGTGGCGCTCCATTCTCTCAGCCTACCCCACAAGGGATATAGCGTGAAGATATGTAAGTATTTTTATTTTTTAACCGCGACGAAAAAAAATATACGTATAGTTATTAGCTTGACGTATGTCTGTTTGTCTGTAGCATCACAACTCAACAACAGATTATTCGATTTGGAAGCGGATAACTTGTGTTCTTAGCCATGTCGCTAAAAATTGGATCAGGGGTTTCCAAGATCTTGGAGTACGTTTGATGTCAGAAGCTATTTTTGGAACGGTAACTGTTGCATTACGGTTAGGAAAGTCGTTTGACAAAGCTGATATTCGTTGCCTAGGATACCACATTCACCACTCCTCTCGGAGGGTTCGCAAGCCGAAGCGATCTAGTGGCCTCCTTTTACGGTTTGAGTGACGCAGCTGGCTAGGCTGGCTCGTTGATGCTGCTGGCTCGGGGGCTGCAAGAGCGTTCGGCGCCAGATGCTGTGGTGACTCCTCAGTAACAGTTATGTGGTTCGAGTTTGAGCTCAAATGTTTAGGACCATGGTGCCTTCACATCTGGGACCTTGAGAACCTGATGATGACTAGAAGAAGGTAAGGGAATCTCCACAATAGTTATCCTGGGATTTCTTAAATTTTTATTTTAGATTTATCCGTATAGGTAGGTTGTCGACCAATGGGAAAGAAAACACGTCGCATCAAAATATGATCTAATACCAAGTGTTATTTTAGTTTACCTAACTACAATAAAAAATATATAAAACCACAAAATAAAAACTAAATAAAAACTAAATACCGGGACAAAGTATGAGCAACGAGAGCATTTTCTATCTCCGCTCGGCAACTGCCATTTGAGATAATGGGATAATCCTGTTGCATACAGTGAAAAGTTCACACGCTCTGTTATCTTTGAAAGGCAACCAGTCTGTTCTATTGTTTGTTTGCTCTATGACTGTGGATATTGTTCACAGCTAACTATGGCCCGTATTGTCATCATCAGCCTATTAATGTCCCCACTGTTGGGGAACAGGCCTCCCTTTGTACATGGGGGGTACGGGCCATGATCCACCGCGCGGGCCCAGTGCTTTAAACTTTTAATTTCCTCAGACATGCAGGTTTCCTCACGATGTTTTCCTTCACCGATAGAGCAGTCGGTAAATGTACGTAAGTCTTCGAAAAAATCCGAAAAACTCATGTTATCCATGATGATTTTTTAATTATTTTTTCCACCAAATCCACATTTGACCTCAATCTCGCCTACAACACTCCGATACATAACACTCCACTCAAAGCATGTTTTATTATAGAGCTGCGATGACAAAGCGATTGAAAGGTGGATGGTCACTTTTGGTCCAAAGTCCAAAGGTACCAAGCTCCGCTGTTGCTTCAGGAAACCCAGTTTAAACGAAAGCTTTCGCCTTATACCTACTATGATGCGTACGGGTCTAAAAGATACATTCAAGAAAAGCATCAATATTAGTTGTCGACATAGCTCATAAGGTTAGCAAGCTGATGTGGCAGTGGGCCGGTCACATCTGTCGCGGAACCGACCGGACCGTTGGGGTTGACGAGTTCTGGAGTAGAGACCACGATTGGGCAAGCGTAGTCAATCTAGCAATCCTCTCGACGATCTGCGTAAGGTGACTGACAGAGACTTAATGAGAAGAGATGAAGATTGGGTTCAATGGCGCGTCCTGGGACTGACCTATACCCTTTAGTGGACTATAGTGGGCTGCTGCTGCTGATGATGATGATGACAAAATACCAAAGGGTATATCCTGATGTGTTGCCGTTATACATAAACATGACTAATCCGCTATCGGTAAAGTGCATTAACCACGTACGTCCCCAACGTGGTGTTAAACGGTCATTATTACACATACCAACATATAGTGTGTGTTACATACATTACTAATAGGCACGTGTATAAAGCGTGCGAGGTGTTAGGTATCCTAGAATAGGAATATTATTATGCCTGTTGCATACGATGCGTAGTGCTTGTTAAAGTCATTTTATTCCGAACGTATATATTTATAATATATACGGTATGTAAGGTCCTTTCTTATTAAATTTTATTTATTTATTAGGTAAACACAACAGATTACAACCAGAGAAATTACAGAAAAATCAATATACAGTTATGAGCTAGGTCGTAACCCCTAATGTGTAAACACAGCATGGTTAGGAAGTAGAAAATTTGTTGTTGTACAAAATTGGGAAAGCAAAAAATACTAATGAATGTAATGATTAAAAATAATTTAAAAATACCTATTGAAAAACAAAAATAATAAAGTAAAAATTATAATGTAGGTGCGTGGATAGCTTACTTGAGGACATCCTTTATTAGTAGTAAATATTTTGAGGAGGGTATGTGCTGGTCATTTGAACCACTTTACATGAAAAAATAACCCTGTTACTTGTATGAAAAGTTCCATACTAAAGAAAAATAAACCCCATTATTTTGCGCCTTGGTGGCATAAACTCATCCATGTCGTTATAAATGTAACGAGTTTCATTCATACTTCTTATTTCATTATTAAAATAGCAATAATTCATTCATTTGTAGAATTTCCAAACAAACAATTATGTCGTTTTTCTCGGAAATGTAATAAGTATAAAAAAATTTTTTTGCCCTCTCTTTATTTGTATAACCTATAGATGACATCCTAGAAATATTTGCCGCTAATAAAATAGGACCCTATATAGTTGTATATACGTTCCTACAGAATCCTTAGAGTGCACTTTAACGATGCGTTTCGAATTACAATGAACCTGTCTAGATTCATCAAATCTGCAGTACCTCGAGTATTCCCTGACTATTTTCCATACTATGCGATAGAGTTGTAACCTTCTGGAAGAAAGTCCGCAAAACAAAAAATGTACAAGCGTGAAATGACGATATCTACCAGAATAAAATATTATGGCACGTGCGTAGAGCGGTAATAGAAAGTTTTTTTTTTTTTAATAAGTTTTTTTTTAAATTCTCGATGTTATCTACATCCACATCCATATAATTACGTCTGCACATATAGGCGGCAACAATGGCATTCTGAAGATGATAGCGGGAAAGTTTGATTGTCCTATATCTGTTCTGAGTTGTTTGATTGTCAGATGAACGCACGAACTCTCTGTCAATTTAATTCCAACATAACTAAAATGTATTTTGTAAATAATTACTAAATTGTATGTTGTAAATTAATTGTATGAATTATTTTTAATAATTACTAACTTCTTAAGTACCTACATCCATTATCGACCTCATCGTCGCTTACCATCGGGCGAGATCGAGGTCAAATACGGGTTTAGTAGTCATTAAATATATTTTTTTTAAAACATTGTTAGTAACAAAATTGGATCCATGTTGTTCCGATGAATAAAGTGATTTATTTATTACATATGCTTGGTTTAATTTACTTAATCGCGCGGACGCCGGCGAAAGTAGCCTTGTCCGAGCGGACATCCAAAGTGCGACGCAATTAGCGACTCAGCATGGTCAAATATTTTCGTGTGCGAGTGGTCCCGGGGGGTGTCGCCCCGGTAGACGTAGTCTACGCGACTTTCTTCACCCCCTCAAATTCTCTCTAGTGCTGAATTAGTTCGCCTTAAGCCAATGTTACTATCCAGGACGGCGATTCTCGTAGTGGAATGTCGAATTCGACATTATTCCTATCTCATTCGCTCACATTACATGTGTGAGCGTGACAAGACGTTCGTAGCGCTCGACTTTTGTATGTCGAACGCTGCGAGAATCGTCTTCCAGTAGTCGTTGTTCAAGTACTGGGCATCGTGTGCAGCGGGCCTTAGAATAGTCGTGGAATAGTACGTGCATGAGAGGATAATTGTTATGATAGTGTTGGAAAAATAATACCATTCGATGACGTATAGGTATTGATAAGATACTGAGGAAATTAGTTGGTTGTAATACCATAAAAATGTAATATAATATTACCTGGTTACCTACGTAAGTTTTAAGTTACTGTGGCCCAAAATATAAACTTTTTGAAAATTGTTGTTACGTAAGTTGAAACTTCTATGGTACGAAATCAAGGTTTTAAAAAAAAATCTGAACGGATATTTCGAGATTGAAATCGTGTAGGTCTCGGTTCGGCTCAAAATTCGTGCTAAATCACAAAAATATTTAATCGTGTCCATTTGAAAAGTGTTAGAAGTAAAAAAAACCAAGTGTTAAAAGCACAAGAAAAGTCTGTTTTAAGGTTCCCGAAATGGCACAAAAACTTGTGATGAAATGAATAGAAAATAGAACTACAGTACGAGTACGATAAAAGACCCCATCCCAATTTTTTTCAGATTTTTTTCAACAACATATATTTTTTCAGCGACCGAAACCTTTTTTCATACAACCCGTGGGGGTGGGGCCACACGGGTTGTATGAAAAAAGGTTTCGGTCGCTGAAAAAATATGTTGTTGAAAAAAATCTGATTTTTTTTACCTCTTATTAGTCAGTTTTCGCACGCTGCCGATCATACACAAAATCAATACTCTAATCCTATGCAGTAAGTCATGGCTTTCACAGTCGACACAAAAGATTACTTAATAAAAAAAAATTTAAAAAAAATAGTTTTCCGCGGGTTTTTTCATAACGATACAAACCTCTATGTTTATTATGACCAGACAAGGTGACGTTTCTAATAAGTAAATGTAAACGAATGTATTTCCATTCGTAAACAAACAATTGAATTGATAATTTAATTACTATTGTATCGTAGGAAATGTACTCACTGGGAAACTGAAGTTGTTTATTTGCATTTAAATTAGCGCTTAGGTCTTAACTCGTACATATTATCTATCTTTAGTTTAATATAGAACAAAGTAAATAATAATATTATTGTCTAGTCCAATGCACAGAATAAATAGAACTAAGGAACGACAGCTATACAAAGCGAAAGTGGAAGAAGAACCCGGGGTTGTCCTAGACTGAAATTTATCTAAAGATCCGATTGACAGTGCTCTTAAATTTTAATACACAGAGCAGACGACTCCAAAGACGAGCATGTGTGAAGCGTGAAATGACGAATGAGGAAGAATGTAGAGGAAGCAAGAGAAACGTGCCAAGACAGAGATTCGTGGCTCTCCGTCTACCCCGCAAGGAACATAGCGTGAAGGTATGTATGTTCTAAGGAACTTCAATAATTGATTGTATTAATTTGTTCTCTCTTACAATTAAAAATTCTGATTTCCAAAGATAGACGCAAGGAAAGAAGACAATTGGAACGTAGACATTTTGGGAGTAAACATTCCGGAAAGTGGATTTTTGGGGAAGTGGACTTTTTGGGAAGTGGATTTTTTTGGAAAGTGGATCAAATGTACCTTAAGGTTTTAAAGTACATTCCTCTTACTCTTTATTTATTTTTTAGAGTACTGTCCTGGTACTCTAGTCGTATTTTTTATTTATTCCTAGATTTTGCCCGCGGCTTCACTCGCGTAAATTTCACTTTTTAGGGATCTGTAACCTCGGAATACGGAATCCTGTTATCGCTGTCGCTATTCCGTACGTCCGTCCGTCCGTGTATCACGCGCCTAAACGGAATAAGATACGTCTTCAAAATTTCAGATACCTAATCTTTAAATTCCGTTAATCGAATATATAGACTTAAAAATTTTGTAAATTCATTTTTAGAGGGCGAAATATATTTTTCTGTGAGTGAATCTTTTCAACTTTAGGAAGTTGATAAAAAAATCTTTTTGCACCCCACCATGTTGGGGGGCGATATAATTGTTTAGAGCTTATCTTGAGGTTAGCTTATATACGTCCTCTACTTGTAGAAGACGTAAGACTGCAAAGTCTGGAACATCGGCGCAAGGTCGCCTGTCTATCGGTATTTTATAGGATACATTAGGGAGAGTGCGCATCGGAATTGCACGACCTAATTCCAGCATCTCCATTCCGCCTTCGGACTACCAGGCGCGGGGAGGGGTTCCATCCTTATGTTGTTGATATCCCATCTGCTCGTACGAAGTGATTTGCTTCTTCGTTCATTATGCGAACGGCTATTTCCCGAAACCTACAACCTTGGGATCTTCAAGGCCAGAGTGAATAGGCATTTACTGGACCCGCATGCTCCATCGTCGACCTCATCGTCGCTTATCATCAGGCGAGATCGAGGTCAAATGCGGGTTTAGAAGTAAATAAAAAAAGAATAAAAAAAGACGTATTGTAAACAGAGTGGAAATGATAAGTGTTTCCAGCCCATTATTTCGTTAATTTAAAATATATTGCAAAACTTCACTTATTGATATAGAATCTGCGTCGCTTAACACATTAAAAAAAATTAACGCCATGTGTTCAGAATTTGTACTTTTGCAAACAAGCAATTATTGTTTTTAGACCATTTCATTTCACAATTTCAGATACAACAAACCAAGTGTGAGTCTGGACTCTATCTATAGAGCGTGGCACACTAGGTTTGTACTTCACTATATCCTTTTCTATCTCATGTTTGTTGTTTTATATTTGTGCTATAAAGTGTATTTTACTTTTACTTTACTTTACTTTGTTGTTGTGAGTTGGTTTGTTGTCGTAAGTATCTGAACCAAATCCAAATAAAATTGGACTCATTACTGTTGGAAGATTAACGGTAGTTATCAGCCTTGTTCGTGTGTATACCTACTTAATTGTAATTATTAATGCAGTCTACAAAAAACAGACAGCTGTGATTGTGACTAAGCAAAATGTAGAGGTCAAATAAATCTTAATCCATACAGTTTTACGACACATTGATTGTTTAATCATAAAATAAACAATGGAATACTTTTTCGTTTTTAGGGATCCGTACACCGAAGGGGAAATCAGAGCCCTATAATTGCTGTCGCTCCGACGGTCGGTCGTTCGTCTGTCTGTCCGTTTATCACGCGTTTCTAGGCTTCTAGCTCATAAACGGAATTAGATATAGATTTGAAAATTTCACATAATTATGTATTCCTTTGATTTAAACCCGAATATAAACTTAAAAATATTGTACAATTATTTTTTAAGGGTTTTACAAGTAAATGGAGTTGATAAAAAATTATCCTATCGCGTGGAGTGTTGTTGCTCCAAGCTCTTTAAATAGAATACTTATATATATATATATATATATATATATATATATATATATATATATATATATATATATATATATATATATATATATATATATATATATATATATATATATATATATATATATATATATATATATATATATATATATATATATATTTGTTTGTGAAGAAATAACGACGTTCCTCAAAGTTGTCAATTTAAGACCACTTTTGTTACTAGGTCTATCTCATGAATGGCATTATCTAGGACCTTAAAAATTTGCTAGATCATTTACTATATCCTCAATTTAAACATCAAATACTAAAACTTGACACATCTTGTTTGTAAGTTGTGAGTATAACAAGCAAAAATGTTTTTGCTGCAATTTTATACAAATAGAAATAGAGTACGAATCCCTTTAGAGCGAGACCTGACTCGCACTTGGCTTGTTTTTGGAAGAATCTGAACTAAACCCAAAAAAGTTGAACTAATTTTCTAAGGAAGATTTGCGCTAACAACCTTGTCAATGTCTATTAATTATAATTACCTAGGTACTTCTTCTTCAAAGTCGTATTCCTCATTGCTGAGGGTCGTGATCATTCCAAAGAATTAATCACATAGAACGACTCTCTTGGCAGATTTAATGGAGTGGTTTGTCATTGCCTTCCCCATTTCACACACTGGTTATCTCAGTATGCAGGTTTCCTTGCGATATTTTCCTTCACCGTTAGTTCAGTCGATAAATGTACATAAGTCTTTCGAAAAATCCGAAAAATTCATTGGTGAATCTTTTTTTTCAAACTTCAATTTAATTTCAATTTATACATATTACCACCTGTCAAACAAAAAATACGACAAGGTTAGGACAAGGACGACGTACCACCGGTCAGAACAAGCTTTGCCCAACACCAGTTCGGTTTCGGTTCGGTTTTGGTTACATGGAAAAGTAATCTTCAAAAAGACACGGATGCGGCTAAAGTATCCTGGGAAACCATAGAGTCTGCGGTATTGGCCAGAGCGCGGTGGAAGAATATTGTCTCAGCCCTATGCACCACTAGGTGCTCTAGGACCTGAAGAAGAAGAAGACGCTAAAAGTATTATGTGTAAGTTGGGGAAAAAAACTCTGGTAAATTGAAATTGAAATTGAAATCGTTTATTTAGCGCTGTAAACACCAGAATATAGAACACAATACAGAAGTATACAAAGTTTAATACATGCAGCACAGAACATCTGGTGTGGTGTGGTACATGCCTCCCGCATGGAAGTCCGGCGTCCTAGTCACGACGGCACCGATGCTCTCAATGATGCAGTCTACAAAAAGAAGACAGTGTGACAGTGTGAAAAACATTTTTTCTTAATTCAAACAATTTTACGGCACATTGATTGTTTAATCTTGAATAAACAACGGAATACTTTTTATCATTTTTTATTCCATTGCATCATCACTAGGTATTACCGCAATGAATGTGATAAGGTTTATTATGTTTGCAAACATGTTTTTCTTTGTTACGTATGATTTAATAGGCGAATTATGATAGCAAATTATATTATCTACATAGTAACTAAACTTTGACTTTATATCAACAAAAAGTAGAAGGGGGACCATACAATGATTACTTTATCATGTTTATATTTTAACCAACGATAATAAAGCAATGGTTCTCAATTCGACGTATATGTGTATGTAAGTAAATACGAGTACCTGGATTTGTCTTGAAATACCTGCATTTGTCTTGAAATACCTGGATTTGTCTTGAAATACCTGCATTTGTCTTGAAATACCTGGATTTGTCTTGAAATACCTGGATTTGTCTTGAAATACCTGGATTTGTCTTGAAATACCTGGATTTGTCTTGAAATACCTGGATTTGTCTTGAAATACCTGGATTTGTCTTGAAATACCTGCATTTGTCTTGAAATACCTGGATTTGTCTTGAAATTTCTCGCTAACTAGAAGGTCGATTTTGATGGAATGCATTGCGTTAGGCTTGGTATTGTTTGAATTAGGGAAGAGTATATAAAAAACTTCTAAATTCTAAAGTTCAGTTTCTAAATTATTAGAAAAAATGTTAGATAAAGACATTATCTCGGCCTGCATCTAGCAACAATAAAACCTGAGGGTGACGTTTGCTATAATCAATTCTAAGCTGATAGATAATGATACTAAGATAATCATTAAAACGCGTGAAAAAAAAATTTGTACCCAACTTCTCTGAAATCGGCTTTACCAACAAAATAACTTAAAAGATCCGACTTCAGTAATGTCGGTTCCTATCACAGAGTATCTACCTGCTCTATTATTATTATACTGACGTTAGATGTTCCTTTTTTATTTTTTTTGGTATTGGCATGGCACAATCATACTCTTGTTTCCCCTAGAGACTGTAGGTATAAGACGTGTTTATTGTTTTAAATAAATTAAGTACATACCTACTTTTGTATAATATATTTATTAAACATGATAAAGTTCGTCAAAACATACCTACAATACTTAAAATTCTGTATCAAAATTCCGGTTTAAGTATAGGTACTTATTCAAGCAAACTCTGTAGAACCCACTCGCAATAAGTTTTTGTTATGGGTCCTTGATATTCGTATGAATGTGTCAGATAACTTAAAGCGACAAAGTTCTAAAGGGTATTTGTGTTATGTCCACTGTACTGTACATGGACACTATGTGTACTGTGCAAAGGCGCGCTACTCGAATTGTCGACGATTCCGTGCTCACGAGCGATTTAGAGCCTCTACGTTTAAGAAGAGACATCGGCTCTCTCTGTGTCTTCTATCGCGTATATAATGGGGAGTGCTCTTCGGAACTATTTGACTTGGTGCCATCGTCTACTTTCTTTAATCGCACCACTCGTCGGCGGCTCAATTTTCACCCGCACTTTCTAAAGCCTTGGGTGTCTACCACGACCCGTATTACACGAACGTTTCTACCACGCACCTGTAAAATGTGGAACTCTCTTCCACCCGACGTTTTCCCGCAGCGCTACGACATGGGATGCTTCAAAAAGAACGTTAAAAAAGTCATCTCCCTCCACGGCCGGCAACACACAAGCAATACCCCTGGTACTGCACGTGCCTCTAGGCGACGGGAACTTACCACCAGGTGGCCCGTCTGTCTGTTTGTCGTAACCTATTTATAAAAAAGAAAAAAACATGGCCTATCTCTCACTAAGAAAGTTTTCAAGTATTAAATTATAGGCTCTTCTCTGTCCTAATATACTTATTGCAGTTGGGGACTCCTCTTTTACCATGTTAAAAACAAGCACAACTCCTTGGACTCCAAGGACGCTCTTTGAATCCTGTAAATGTCTTAAGAGATTTCTGAGCTTCTGGACGGAGCTGGGTTGGCTAGAAATCTAGCGAACCCAACATACCTGCATGCATAAAGAACTACTGTGTCTAAATGCGGAAACAGGAACCCAACAACCTAACTTTACCTACCGTCTTGTTGTGACGTCATCACAATCATTATACCTTCTTAACGTATAATTGCCTCTCTTTCCTACCCAGTTTACCACAATTGGTACGAATCCGGAAAACACGTTTTACATCAAAAGATTCTCATTCCGTACCGATTTTAAGCCTTGGTGTTAGTACACTGCTGCGATTTTGAAACGAAAGCGGACCGAAACCATAGAAATCCGAAAAAAGATTTCTATGGGTACAATCCGGCAACCATCAAGGCACCAATTTGGAACGGAGAACGACCTAATAATTTAGACACCAATTGAGGAGTAAATCTATTTATCCAGGCAGCAAGAAATTCAAAATTCGGGCGGATTTTGGGCACAAATGACTTAAAATACAAACAGAAGTAAGTATCCTTAGAATATATGTATAATTTAAATAAGTATCCAGATTTTTTTCGTAAAATTGTGATGTGTGATGAAGTAATTTATGTGATGGATACAGACATAATTAACAGTAGAACGATGAAAAAATGAACAAAACCGGCCAAGTGCGAGTCAGACCTCGCTCTATCTATAGGGATCTGTGCTCTAAAACTCAAACTATTGTCATAGGCAGTTCCTCATTTATTTCTAGGGTTGACTTTGACCAATTACCTCCCATCATGTTTGATGATGTGCACATACCGTTCAGCGAGACGGTTAAAGATTTGGGTATTTTGTTTGACAGAACCCTGTCCTGGAACGCACAGATCGCCGAGGTCAGTAGAAGGATGTTTGCTGCGACTGGTTCACTGAAAAGGTTGCGCAATTTTCTACCGACGTCCACCAAACTTGCGCTAGCACAGTCCCTCCTTCTCCCCATTCTCGACTATGCTGACGCCTGCTATTCCAGTCTCACCGTAGAGCAGCTCAATAAACTTGAGCGTCTCCAAAATCTTTGCATTAGGTTCATATTTGGCCTGCGCAAGTATGACCATGTCTCCGAATTTCGGGATCAACTCAAGTGGCTACCCGTTCATCGTCGCAGGGACACTCACATTCTCTCACTTCTTTATTCCGTACTGTTCTACCCCCCCACCCCGCCTTATCTCAAGGAGCGATTCCAATTTATATCTTCCACACATGACCGCATTCTTCGTTCCTCTGAAAACCTCCTTCTATATTCCCCTATCCACACTTCTAAATTTTATGACCAATCCTTCACTGTCCATGCTATCCGTCTCTGGAATTCTTTACCCGTATCCATAAGACAAGCCAAATCCTTAGATATTTTCAAGGCACAGGTTAAGGCCCACTATCTATCCCAATGACTCCTTCTTCCTTCCTTACTTTTCCACAACTTTGGTTTCTAGTTATATTTTAATATTATGTATGTATGTATATATGTATGTGTGTGTGTGTATATGGTAACGATCTGCATAAGGTGGCTGACAGCGACTGGATGAGAAGAGCCGAAGATCGGGCTCAATGGCGCGCCCTGGGACAGGCCTATGTCCAGCAGTGGACTAGAATAGGCTACTGATGATGTGTGTATATGTAGATATTTTATATATAAGTATATATAAATATATTTATTTGTATGGGTATATTATATACATATTTTTGTTAACGGTGCACAACCTACCTTTTTCCACCAAAATTACTCCACCAGAAGGTTGTCTGGAAGAGATCGCTTTTAGCGATAAGACCGCCTAGATTGTATTAATCGTTTTGTGCGCACTGTATCACACTAATTTTGTGCAATAAAGAGTATTCATTCATTCATTCATTCTAAGATCTATTTGAGATGTTTGCCTTCCCATCTAAACTAAAAGTACTAACATTATTTAAGAAAGAATCTATTAATCTAAGTGTACTTAACACGTAAAATGTTTCTACTTTCAATGTTTGAGCAAAATTATAATTTCAGAGCTACGTGGGCTTCAAAATATTTTCCCGAAATGTAGAACTTTAGGGATTAAAATCCGTAGACAAGATGAATTTTATATTGCGAGTTCACCCACGCTACTGTGAAAATAAAAATTAAGTTGAAATTAAGTTAAAAATCTGGTGTCGACTGATATTATTATCTAACACCGTTTCACTAGTGTAGAAAAAAAAGTATACGATACAACATTTCAGCAGGGAAAATCTTTATCGATAATTAAGAGAAAAGCCGTGTCGTGCCGGCCATAAAGAATAGCACCACCGAGAGTGTCGTACGAGGCGACTAATGGTAAGTAAGTAAGTAATACGTTTATTTCACACACAGCAATGACCGAAACAGTCATAATTATGATAAAATAATTATGTAGTCAAAGGTAAACATTGAAATTATGTCTGATGGTCCGCTGTTGTTGTGAAAAGGGCCTCAACTCAGGGTCTTAGTGGATACTATTCTACATCCAGTAGACGGCGATAGACTCGCTACCTATCACGTTTGTCCACCAAATCTTACGGCGAAAAGTGAGAACTATCTATGATGAAGGTGGTTCCTCCTCTCGGGGATTATGGACGTGAGAGTTATGCTATATGGTATATGAATTTCTTCTACAGTTGTACCTAATTTAAGTTATTCTGGTGGCCTACCAAATTGTTTATGTAATTGTTAGCGAGTTGTTTTCAGTCTAACCATGTTGTACTGAGTAATAAATCAGGCTAAAGATTTTAATTTATGGAGAAACGCTGTAGACTGAGGGTGCAATTTCTAAAACCCTCCCAAAAGCCTAAATTTTCTGCAGGTGACAGGGCAAGAATTTTTTTCTTTATTAAGTACAAGTATGTCGTCCTCTAGACAGACCTTTAAATATCACATTGATAGAGGTTGGTCTACTCATAGAATTTAACATACATCTCAGAGCAGAGGCAAGCATACGTGAAACGACGAATAACTGTAGAGGAAGCAAGAGAGGCATGCCAAGACAGAGATTCGTGGCACTCCATTGTCTCTGCCTACTCCGCAAGTGGCATAGTGTGAAGTTATGTATGTGTGTATAAGCACAAACATATCTTATGATAGGGGAATAACCCAGCGGCACTTCGACTCTTGAGGATCTTTTGTGCCTACCTCATTTTACACACTGGTTATCTCAGTGTGCAGGTTTCCTCACGATGTTTTCCTTCACCATTAGAGCAGTCGGTACAAACATACATTATCACAGTGTGAGATAGACGTCACGTACCCTCACATACACCATTACATACATACACTTATCACATACGAGTAAATATTGACGTAATAATAATAAAAAATAAGGTGGTGTAAAATTTGTGTACCTACCAGCACATAATGCACACAGAAAGGAGTTTGTATTCTGTAGAATACAATTTATTTAAATAAAATAAAAATAAAAAATAAAATAGAAGAATTATAATGTAAGTAGGTACCTGTGTTGGAAATATGACTATTTAGCAGATTATAATTTATTGTATTGTATTTGTTTTGACAATAACACTTGGATTCAGTTTTTTTTAATATTTTTTGTAACATGGATTTTAATTTTAAAAAAAATGTAATTTTAATTTCTTTTTTATAACGCTTATAATATAGTTAAGATTGACACTGATTATTATTTTTAGGCATGTTTTTTTTGTATTCAAATACAATTTATGATTGTTTATGAATAAATGATATGATAATAATGACAAACCCATTATGTGCTTAAATAAAGCCTTATTTTAAATATATTTTTTCTTTCTAACTAAATAATATTGTGTAAATTATTGCCTTTAAATTCTACAATATATCCGAATTTTCAAACCTCTAACACTACTGCAACGAATTTGAAACTGCATGGGACCGAACCGAATCCATAGAAATTTATTTTTCGGCTTTCTAGATTTCTATGGGTTCGGTCCGATTTCGTTTCAAAATGCTCGTAGCTTCAGTGTGCTTAAGACGGAAATCAATGTCTGATAACAAGAACATGTCCAAGTTTAGTAAATTAGTGAGTTATGAGAAAACTTGGCAATGTAGATTCATGACCTCGAAGCGTTATTGGTGGGTATTATATTGTCGTTACATACTCTGAATCACCAATTTATCTCATCAAAGCAACTCCTTTAATTCATCGCTGTTTATCCCTATCACAAAATAAATAATTACAGAAAGGGAACTTAGTACCTATTAGGTGTTATAGCGTTCGGCGCGCGAGGCACTTACGTAATTCGTATTGCTCACGCGCCATCATTTACTGCACCGGTCGTCGGACGATGTCGACAGTTCCGGGAGCCGTATTCAGTGTCCAAGCATTCAAGAGTCAACTAGGCATTTTAATTGTTTGTTATGTTTATATTTGTGGCTATCGATTAATACAACCAGTATTTGGATTAGAGATGTTACAGAGCTTCGACTCCGACTCCGAAAGGTCGGAACTGCCGATTAACTTTACACCTCTGACTCTGACTTCGGCTGCGATAATTTAGAATCGGAGGTTATACCGAAGATTTGTGAGCAAAAATATTTTATTAATTAGTGCACGAATACATTTATGTATTATTATTTATGTATTCCCACACTACTCTCTAAAGAAACATGTTTTATTGCCGCAAACATCATCACTAAAAAACGGTTTAAAATTTGAACTTCTTCTGAACATCTCTCTTCTACCTCCGCCTCCGACTCCGGTTCCGACTCCGATAAATCAAATTTAAAACCTTCGGTTTCTACTCCGGTTCCGGTAAAACCACCTCCGTAACATCCCAATTTGGATATTGTACACTTGGCTGTACGTCTTCACCGCCGTATTTGGTAGTCGAACGGAGGTGTATAAATAAGACCGCGGGGGCTTTATCGGTCTAGCCATAGCGGTCGCTGCTCTGCACTGTAATAGGCGGCGGGCGGGCTGCGACATTGTCTTATTATTATTGTCTCTTTACTCAACGAAGAGTGCTCTGCTGAGATTCAATTCTGTACTTATTTATTTCGTGTCCCGATCACGTAGTCATTAAGATTCCTCTCGTGATAGTCATTAAATCCTTCACGCTAGACGAGTGTGAAACTCACTTATTTGCACAATACCTGGAATGCCTCAGATATCTACTTTCGTTCTAAGAAGCACTTGTGATAAGAAATTCATACATGTTCGTGGTATTCCCAAGAAGCTATATTTGTTTCTTTGATGATTTAGAAATACACGAGGGTTTTTTCAGCGCCGCAAACCTTGATGACGTAGACGGAGTGCTTGATGTGCCGGTAATTACGCTGACTCTCTTCATAACCTTCAAACCATCGGTAGGTTCCAAGTAACAGATATTAAATGCATTTTAATATCTAGAAACTACCTTTTACATCATGACGTCACTGTGTAATAGCCCCATACAAGCGGGGCCTGGCTACATATAAAGAACTGTTTTGCTAAAAAGGGACAGAGCATCTCTCCAGTACTAACTTAAACCATTAATATCTCTGATGTTAGTTGAGATATCGAAAAACGAATTTTAGATCCTTCTTCAGGATGTCCATGTAAGTTGATTGATGGAATAAATTTTTTTAGTCAAATTCCGAAAACAGGTAAAAGAGTGGTACCACCCCCGGCTGACTCTGAAGAGAGTCATACCACCTTGAAGATACGAGTAACTATGGATCTAGGTACGTATAGCCTGAATCAGAGTCTAAAAACCCTGGCAAGACGACGCTGTTTTTTTTTTATTTGGCTCGCTTCGCTCGTATTAAAAACTAAAACTCATTTTACAATGGCTGTAATTAAACAGTTGCATAAACTACTATTTTATTCCTGTGTATCACAAATAAAGCTTACTCCGCTAGATTCCAACGTTCACTGTTATTAAATAATTTTTTTGAATGACAAAAAATGTGCAAAGGATTCCTTGGCCCATCTGTTATTTATTAGACCTCGTCCCAACCTAATCCGATAGACACCCTTGTCAACCTCTCGAGCGAATCTTTTACAAACTTTAACCCTTCTAAACTTATAATAGATTTAGTTTTCCCTATGTAGGTAGATCTCCGGCCAAAAGACATACAGACAAACAGATAATATAAGCGTTAAACTTATAATACCCCTTATAAGTTTGACGCCTCAGTCTGCATGTCTGTGGCATCTTAACACAACAACTAATTATCCGATTTGTGCGCGGATTTTTCAATTTAACAGAGAATGTTTACCTTTTTCTACCAAAATTACTCCACCAAAAGGTTGTCTGGAAGAGATCGCTTTTAGCGATAAGACCGCCTAGATTGTATTAATCGTTTTGTACACACTGTATCACACTAATTTTGTGCAATAAAGTGTATTCATGCATTCATTCAATACTGTCGAGAGTATTCCCAGCCATGCCTGATAAAAATTGGATCAGGGGTTACTAAGACCTTGATGTGTCTTTGATGTTAGATGGGATCTCTAGAATGGTATCAGGTAGGTGGTTCGAGTTTGGTCTCAATCGAGTAATCGATACTCCGCAGAGGGAATTGGGTAAAATAACTCTACATAGAACTGGAGATAGATTCCACTAAATAGAACGTGTGGTGGCTTCGCGCCACAATGACGGCGCATGCGCGCTGTGCAGTCTGCGCGCGCTGCTGACGTCTCAAAACAATCGCCTCCGCTTTTCTCTTACTCGCGCTGTCACTCTTCTTCCTTTCATCATCGCAATATTGTAAATACATTTCATCTTCGCATCAACACACTGACTTTCATTCCGTGGGGCACACGGCCCCATAATAGGGAACTTGCATGTTTTTTTTTGTTTTTAATCGAAAGATACTTGAAAAAGAGAAACTTTACTGAACACAAAAGATTTTTAATATGCTTATTTAAAGAGATATAGCTTTGTAAAAACCCATAATACAATTTTCGCGCCAAAACGCATTCATTTTCTCAAGTGACGTAATTGGATTTTATGTAAACAAACGTGAGCTGTGAACAGTCTTGAACTTGTCAAAAGATTTTTCGCTTTAGAGGTTATTTTTATATTGGTTATTTACAAGAGTAATAAAACTATTTACAGTATTTGTGTAATCCTAAGAACAATAACTAGGGTGTAATCGTAATGATTCGTTGTTTTAATTACAAAAGTTGCCAATTGCATAAAATATTTTCCTTAGAAGTTTATCAAAGTTTATGCAGATTTGGATACGTGTAAGCGTTACTGCCAGTTATTTCTATATACAGTTATGTATAATTATTATAATAGGTATATAATTTATAAAAATAATAATAGTTTATAATAATAATATATATTTATTCAGATAATTCCGCCTCACTTGTAAAAATATTCCCTAAATTTAGGGTAGAGAAATCCTATGACGTCACTCAATGCTGATAGGTGTTTGAAATTACGTTCCATTTCGCGCTACTAAAAAGCTAAATATCTCAATAAATACAAATATATAAATATTACTACTCACAATTTAATCTTTTTATGTACTATTCTATCGACTGCAACACATAGTTTTAAATTTTAAAATTCATGCAAGTTCCCTATTGGTGACCCCGACGTGATTGTTTTGAGATGTAACGTAACTTAAAACTTCATCGTTATTACGTGTTACGTATGCTACTATCCACTATGGCGGAGGGGCACTGTATGCTGAAATACAGGTTACACCTAGTTCGGCAACAGTGGGTTAAAATAGATTTAGTGATATAGCCTAATATAATTGATTTAACAAAACTGTAAAACTTTTAAGAAATAAAATTTATTATATTACTAATGATCCAATTTCAGTTAAGTTCCGATAGAGTCGAGTAAGTACGAACAGTAACGTATTTGTGCATTCTAATAAAACGTTTAGTGTATACTGAATCGCAGTTGAACGGTAACAAAACGTTTCAACTGTCAAATATAATGATCGAACATAAGTTCTTCCCAAGATACTTTTGCCCGATCGATAGTAAATCGAAAGGTGGCAGTGGTAGAGTTATGCGTCAGCAGAATACGATTTGGTGTCCAAATAGAATTGGAACGAAAAGTAAATTAAAATTGGATAGAAAATTTCTATTAGAATTAAAACTACAAACGGCGAATTGGGCCTGCCTGATAACCCGGCGGCATCCCTCCAATAAGTCATAATTATGGTGCTCTTCCCACATCCATAAACTCGAGGATCTGATGATGACCAGGAATTTATATTATATATTTATACTTATTTACAAATATAGCCAGTAGTCTTAGAATTAAATGTAGGTACTACACTTAGGGTGGCGCAGACAGAAACAGTTCACGTTCTGAGTTCCGAATTCCTTATACGAGAGCTTACCATTCGTATGCTCGAACGCAGTACTCTGCGCTAATTATACAGTGTGTAACATAACCCACCTTGTAAGCCGTAAGTATTAAGTTAAGTAAGTATTTTGTACTGTTGTAGAGAAAAGCTGATTAATATTTATACGGTAATTAACTAATTACAGAGTGGTAATTAAAATTGAGCTCTTAAGTACCTACCTTCTTCAAGAGGTTTATAATTATTATACAGGTTGTAACAAAAAAAACCTATAGAACCGACACGGGGGTGTTCAGTATCCATAACTGAACAACTTTTACTATAAACCCTTATATAAGCTTTCCATACAAATGTTCAATACCTACACGACCAAAATGTGTAAAACAGCTGATTTTTTCGCAATTTCAGTGTTGGTCTCATAGTGAAAGTTGATCAGTTATGGATACTGAACCCCTTTCAGCTTACAATGGGGGTTTTGTTACACCATGTATAGTGCGAACGTAGACCAAACGTAATACTTTACCCGTCTCCTATCTGCGCGGGCCCTTAATCCCAAATCTTTAATGCCCATCGCCTCATACTGATCAAAGTGCAGTGGATTTGTTTTTCCATTATCATGGACTTTGTATTGTATTTGTAATCTAACTTCTCAAAGACCGCATCGTTATAATCTTTGTTATCGCTAAATGATATCTTAATTGGTAACAATTTCTAGAATACTAAGTCATACTAAACATTCGATGGATTTTATTAACCAAATTCAAAGAAAAACATCAATGAATCTTGACTCATGAATATAATGGATGATGCAATCTCAAGTGGTTTTAGCTGGGTTAATGAAGAGGTCGTAAACAGGTGTAACGAAAACCCCCTATAGATCCGAAAGGGGGGTGTTCAGTATCCATAACTGACCAACTTTTACTATGGGGCCAGCTCAAGAGCGTCAGTGGCCTAGTGGCTAGGACACCGGACTCCCATGCGGATGGTCCGGGTTCGAAACCGTGCAGTGCAATGAGTTTTTCGTATTTCTCGAAGACTTGCGTACATTTACCGACTGCTCTGACGGTGAAGGAAAACATCGTGAGGAAACCTGTACACTGGGATGACCAGAGTGTAAAATGGGGTAGGCACAAAAGATCCTCAAGGGTCGAAGTGCCGCTGGAGTTATTCCCGGTCCCCTATCATAAGATAAGAAGATAAGTATTTAAAACCTCTTGAAGTAGGTAGGTATTTCTGAGGCCTCAATTTCAACTACCACTCTGTTATTTAATTACCGTATAAATATTAACATATTTTCTCTATAACAGTACTTAAGTCTCTGAAATACTTAATAAACTTAACAGTAAGTTTATTAAGTATTGTATGTACATACATACAAACAAAAGCTATATAAATACCTACATGACCAAAATGTATGAAACAGCCGATTTTTCCCGCAATTTTAGAGTAGGTCCCATAGTGAAAGGTTCCTTTCTATATGGCTTTTTTTACATACTGTATAATTACTAAAAACCTCTTGAAGTAGGTAGGTACTTATAAGGGCTCAATTTCAATTACCACTCTGTAATTTAATTACCGTATAAATATTAACATCATTTATCTATATCAGTACCAACTTAAGTCTCTGAAATACTTACGTAATGTCGTAACGTCTTTTCACTTTATTTTGTTGAAGTATTGGTATAATTACCTTAATTTGAAGTGAGTTTACAAACAAAAACACAACAAATTATGATAATTTCTTTTTTAATAAAAAGTTTATCAAAGTTTTTTAAGGCTAGGGCATACCCTAGCCTTTGAACAAAATTGTATATTTACATAAAACAAAATGTATACCTAAAGAGTGTGGTATCCTATGCGACGAATATCAGCATTGTCAATGCGACTTTCCAAACCGTAATGCAACGTTTGCTGGCGACGAGGTCATGGAAAAATTTAGTCACGAAACATTTGAACCCAGCCGTGAGGGTTGGGATTATTATTTACAAAGATTTCTAATCGAACTAGAACTTCAAGGCTTTGACGGAGTGAAACCTGAAAACGGCACACGGTAGTAACATCAAAAACATTCAAAGAATTAGTCGCCGTTCTCGACGACGCTGTTCGCCTCGCCAGACCCAACACAACCTAGGCCGGTGGATGAGGAGTCACCACATCATTTGGCACCGAACGCTCCTGCAGCCCCCGAGCCTGCAGCATCAACGAGCCAGCCTAGCCAGTTGCGTCACTCAAACCGTAAAAGGAGACCACCAGATCGCTTCGGCTTTTTTTATTTTTTTATTTACTACTAAACCCGCATTTGACATCGATCTCGCCTGATGGTAAGCAACGATGAGGTCGACGATGGAGCATGCGGGTCGAGTAAATGCCTATTCACTCTGGCCTTGAAGATCCCAAGGTTGTAGGTTTCGGGAAATACAGACGCCGGCAGGCTGTTTCATTCCTTAGCCGTTCGTATCGCTTCGGCTTTCAAACCCTCCGAGAGGAGTGAATGTGGTATCCTAGGCGACGAATATCAGCATTGTCAAATGACTTTCCAAACCGTAATGTAACAGAGAGTGCGAATATAGAAAAATATTAACAATAACAACAATTACAATTGATAAAATCTCTAAAATAGAGATGCATAGAAAAAATGTTACAATACCCAGAGGATACGTATTATTCTTGTATTTCTTATGTTCTTGCCAAAATAGACGCAAAACAGATAGGTTAATCCTAATACCAGGAAGTAAATGAGACAGATTAGGAGATATATTGAGGCAGACACTCCTAATACTGGCTTAGTAATGTATTGTTTTGTATATCTATAAGTAAATAATGGTCGATTTATCATGTAACTTATAATAAATAAGTATGTACTTCAGAGAACAGTATTACTATTACCTATTACAGAGATACGACTCTGTAATAGGTAATAGTAATGTATATATGTGTAAGGGGGGTCACCAACATCTAGACCTCCAAATGTCAAACTCACCTGCACGTGGTGCATCCTGCCGATTAACGAACGAGTCCCTGGCGACCAACTAGTGGCGGTATAACCACTCAAACCCTGGCTGGGTCAAAATACCAGAAGCACGATGACGGGCAGCAGCGTCATCGGGGCAAGCGACCAGGCTACTGCGATCGCCAATCCGCAGGCCTAGCGTGGCGATTATGGCATTACCTCCCATGGATAGCGCACTAAGAAAACGGCCCCCAGTTCCCGGCCGCCCCACTATCTGCGCAAGGTGGCTGGCAGCGACTGGATGACAAGAGCCGAAGATCGGGCTCAATAGCGCGTCCTGGAAGAGGCCTATGTCCAGCAGTGGACTAGGGTAGGCTGCTGATGATGATATGTGTAATGTGATATGCTGTAAAACTGAGAAATAAATAAATATATAAATATAAGTAATACTGTTCTCTGAAGTACATACTTACTCTACAGGGTATAATAATAAAAAATTAACTCCCCATACAAATCGATCAGCTGATCGGTACAAAATGTAAAGTAAAGTAAAGTAAAATACACTTTATTGCTCAAATAGAAAACAACAAACAAGAGATAGAAAAGGACATAGTGAAGTACAATGTAGGCGGCCTTAATGCTAAGAGCGATCTCTTACAGGCAACCTTCGGGCAGAGAAAATGATTTATAGTGTAGGATATGGCTACATTTATTTTAGTGAAACGAATTAAAAAATCCTTTTCAATTAATAATTTAGTTTTTATTACATAATTTTGCACTGTTCCCTATGATGATCGATCACAAAAAACAGTGCGCGATGCCTTGTTTGTATGTGCCAGAACGAGAGGGAAGGTTTGACGTGTGCGTTTAGTTTAACCTTAATATTTATAATCTATGCTGCGTTTCGCACAATAGAAAGAGGTAATAAGTAGGTCTGCTGTCCCGCGTGTCCGACCACCTGCACGCGGGAGGACCTTTTCGAGGCCAACCAGAGGGCTATAGATGTGGCTGCCTTCTGGTCGGGAAAAATTTAATTCGGATCATCAACACGAAAGAAGAAGTAAGTAGGTGTGCAAGGTTTATGGAAAACGTTATATAAGAGAATTTTATTTACTACAATCACATAAATACCAAGGTAATTAATTACCATACTATACTTACTTACTTAAAATGTATGGGTAGACGATTTTTTTTGCGAATATAAAATTCTTAGAACAAAAAGTTGTTCAGTTATCGATACTGAACACCCCTCTTTCGGTTTACAAGAAGGGTTTTGTTACAACCTGTATAATAAATAATTGTAACTCAATAGAGTATCTCACACTCACCACTGATAAAATCAAAATTAAAACAGAATGTCGGTACCCAGTTCAAACCATGTACGAAAAGTAAGTAATTACCTACCGCATTCTGAAATACAGTAAGCACTTTTAATAAATTGATTGCGCACACTTGTAAATTCCCGTTATTTGTCAATATGTTCACTTATGTTCGAGTGGTGTTCAAATTTTGATTGAACGTATCGGATCGTATCAGAATAGTTTTCCCAGACCTCTTTGAAATAATTGGAATGGAATGGTTGATATCGTTTGTAATTCGAACGCAGATTCTTTGGAAAATATCGATTAATTAAAAAAACATACACACACACATACAATGCATTCCCACCACCCCTTATTTTAACCTTTATTATTGTTCTTTCAAACTTTTCCTTGTTCTGTTACATGTTCATTTGCTCTGGTCACAGAAGAGATCTGTCCTCCGAGATACAGGAACTTCCTAGTGCGAAGGACAGCGTTTATTGTAAACTAACTTGTTGCTCACTAATTTTATTTAGTTTAATATAACCTATACTTAAGTTCCTACTGGTGTAAGGACTATGAATACTTTGTCATCTTACCGCACAAATAAACTTGTTCTTATTCTTATTTGTGTTACAAATGTGTGTTAGCGAGTGTTGTGAACACACGAGTGCGACTTGTAGTGCACACGATACTTTTTGTTACATCTGCGAGAGAAACATAAGTTTTATATAGCATTGAGGTATTCAGACTGATGTCTGGCACGGCTGTCGTCTCCCAAACGAAATAAGATATATACTTACTTACTATAGTGAAACCGCGTAATGCGGATTGCCCGCTACGTAAGAGGGGCGCGGGGCGAGATGATAGAGGGGAGAGTATGCGGCGTGCGGGAGTTGGGGCCTGCCGCCCGCTTACCCTCTGTCGTCCCGCTCCGCACCCCTCTTACGTCGCATACGAGCCGCTTGTTACGCGATTCGCTATACCTAAGTCCTTTTTAGTTTAGTGTTTATTTAGTATACAAATTAATGTTTAAACCAAGGATTTTGAAATTCACCCCATAGAGAAGTTTTATGTGGAAACCGCGGCTGCCAGTTGGCGCATGCGCTGTTAGCCTTTTCCCATACATTAGTCGGGCATTGAAATGTCAAATGTATAAAAATAAATGCTTTATAAGGAGCAAACCCGTGCGTCGCTGTCAGTGCTCACATCATTGTTCTAGAGAAAAGCGCGATTTCTGTGGAAAAAAACATGTACGAGTATGCTAACTATAATTATTAAGCACATTTTTATTATATGCAGTGCAATTTTATCTCACAAATAGGACAAATGATACATTATTGAAGTAATATTAACAAGAGGTAGACTTTATCGTAAAATTAAAAATATTTTATGTTATGTGTTATACCAAGGTAAATAGCTTTTAATTGTATTATGTTATGAATTGAGTATACACAAGTATACATATAAGCAGTTTGTTAATGTATTATTATGACACGTGCAGATAAAAAAATAAATACGTAAGTAGGCAAGTACTTACTTGATCTTTCAATTGAAATAACAATTTTAATGTTGGAATTTTTTCCACAAAAGTTTTTTATTATTATTGAGCGCATCTGCGCAATAGCAGTCGACAATCCCACCTGTAGAGCCTGTGGTGACACCGTTGAGTCAATGGAACACTTGCAATGGAACACTTGCGAATGTGACTCGCTGGCTGGAAAGCGTATGAGTCTTCTGGGGGTCGCCTACCCGAAACCAGAGGACTATAGGCTCCTTTCTGTAAGCTGTATAGCATCCTTGATGCAAAGCATCTTTAAGGAACAGGAAGGACACTAAGGTAAGGGGTGAGCACAAAAGATCCCTGAGGGTCGAAGTGCCGCTGGGGTTGTCACTGGCATGTCATAAAATAAGATAAGTTAAGCCATGTCAGAGGCCTACGGGCGGGCTGAACAACTCTGACAATAGGTTGGCCACTAACACTACGATCAGTAACCAAACATTGGAAATAAATCTTTCTTTCTTTCATTGAGCTCATCGGGGTTGTTTGCCAGAAAACTATTGGATAGCTTTCATCACGTCCTCGTGTAAGAATGAGGGTTGCTTCTAGGCCCTGATGTACATAACATGGTATCAGCATCTTGTCGACCTTGTTGGTGAATTCATGGACACTCCGATTCTGAAACACCGGGTAGGTACACTTTTACCGAGTAGGTAAAAAAGATTTATTACAAAAATCTTTCATATTAGAATGAATATACCCTTACTGACATAGTATTTATATTCTGTAACTAGTGGGGAAAGGGCCACATTGTCGCAGCGAATGTAATTTCGCAACACGATCCATATTTGTCCTCAGCCATGCAGGTTTTCTTTCGATGTTTTCCTTCACCGTTATAGCAGTCAATTTATATATACCTACATACTCGTAAGTATTCGAAAAAAGTTGAAAAATTCATTGGTAGATACATGATTTCGAACCCAGACCACTCGCATGGGAGTCCAGCGTCCTAGCCACTACCCCACCGACGCTCCTATTCTATTGATTTATTCATTATTTCCGCCATGACCTTTATTTTATCAAACACGTCTTGGAAAAATAATCAAGTTGTTTTCAAAGTGTTAGATCACCCTTTGTTTACGAGTATGAAACTGTGAATCACTGGAAAAACCACACATTTTACAGTAAGCCTCAACTATTAGTTTGTTTGTTTGTAATATATTTATTATAGGTACTAATGTAAAATACACAAAATTAGAAACATATTAAAACTAGTACAAAGGACTATTCCTTTGGGATCTCTTCCAGACAACCTTTGATTTAGGAGAGTATAGTCAACTTTTAGAGTTTCGAGTATGAGTTTTCTTTTCTCGTTACATAAGTAAAATTGTCAAGTCGGGCTGTTCTTTGCTCTGATTTGGTGTTAAATACCTTCATCAGCAGTCTTATAATGTCCCCACTGTTGGGGCACAGGCCTCCTCTTGCACAAGGGGGTTGTGGGCCACGATTCACCGAGCGGGCCCAGTGCTGATTGGTGGATTTCACACGCATTTGGATTTTTTTAAATTTCCTCGCACATGCAGGTTTCCTCACGATGCAATGTTTCCAGTCGGTACATATACTCGTACATAAGTCTTCGAAAAAATCCGAAAAACTCATTGGTACATGGCAATGCATGGTTTAAAACCCGGACCTCCCGCAACGGAGTTCGGCGTCTTAGCCAACTAGGCCACCGACGCTCTTAAATACCCACTTTTGTTAATTTTGTGACAGCCTAGTCCTAGTATTCAGAATATTCCTTCAGGTTAAATAAATGAGTATGAGTACACCAAGGTTTCCAGGCGTGGTCGCAAGTAGGGGGAGGTCACATGACTGTGTCATGACTCATGACTTCCCCCCAGCTTCCACTCCTATAGAAATTACAGGTTGTGACTCGTGACCCCACTAATTTGACCCACTAGTGGTACAGTATCTCGATATAATGGGCTCGTGGTTCCACTGTCTGGTGGTATCATCAGTCAGCCGTAATGCAGTTGCTCTTGGTCCCACTAACTTGGCCATAAACAATATCACAATATTTTAAGAACTCAACTTTAACTGGGAAATAAAAAACCAACATAATTAACGGGTTTGGATTGGTAAAATGGTGCTTGAATTGGTAACATAACGTTTATGCCGATAATATTGGTATACGCCACTAAGTAAGATTTTACCTTTTTCTGTTTATTATTTGAAACATATATAATTAATATAACTGAAAAGGTGTTGTGTGTGCGTGGTGTTTGAGTGTGTTCTTTTTTTCTTTCTTTCCAATTCATTACACGTGGTCCCACTATGCAGTGGGACCACGAACCTAAATTTTGAAGCTAGTGGGACTACAAGTAATAGTGGGACAGTGTAGGTGGGACCACAAGTCACATACCGAAATTATCTACCTTAGGTTAAAATAGTCACTTGGAAATAAATTTCTCTTTCCATTTCATTACACGTGATCCCACTATGCAGTGGGACCACGAACCTAAATTTTGAGGCTAGTGGGACTACAAGTAATAGTGGGACAATGTAGGTGGGACCACAAGTCACATACCGAAATTATCTACCTAGGTTAAAATAGTCACGAACCTATATATGATCGACAATTTCATTGGTAAGTTACCCCTTCCCCATTAAGTTGAGCTATGACCGCGCCTGGATGTTTCTCAAGGGAGAGTATTAATTAATGAATTATTTTTTTGTTACATATTCGTAATTCGACATGTTTCAGTGCACTTTACGTCAGACATTTTATGCTATAAAGTAAAATATCACAATCAAGAAATTAAGTAGCAGCCTATGTCAAATATCTTCGCTTCGGCGTTGATGTCTTTCGGCAGTATTTATAGAAGAACCAGGTACCTTTTTTTTAATGGCAATCTTTGACCATTCCTGCCAGCGTCCAGTTAAGAGGTTTCAATTCATTTAAATCCACGGTAATTTAGAAATATAATGCTAATACAAAAATATAACTTACTAAGCCCGGGCCCCATCTTCGGCCTCATCGTCACTTACCACTAGGAGTTTCTTAGATAACATACATACAATTTTGTTCTTGTTTTACATAATTTGTACACCTATGTATGTCTACTTATCATTCTAAATATCTCTATGTTAAAGGTATAGCTGGAAGAAATCTTTATTTTGGAGATAAGCTCTACCTGTGTACGTCAAATTTCTTGTTGTTGTTTCTTTTATGGTTTATGTGTGCAAATAAAGTATAAAGTAAAGTAAAGTATATTATTTAGGGCCGGCACCACACAGCACCCTTAATTTAATCCCTAAATAAGTAAGTGTACATACTTTTGTTTAATATCAACAGTCCTGCGACGAATAGGTATGTGTTCTCAGACCACCTATCTAGGTAATTAATTACGCTCATAAAAGGCACGGGCTCTGCAAGTTCAAAGTGTAAAAACGCACACAAGCTACCGCTTTGTATACAAACACTATATCGCAGACTGTTATATCTACTATACGTCATACCAGAACGCGTGGCGTGGGATCTTATCAATCAGTCGCAAGACACGTGCCGGGCCTTATATAAACTCCTGAGCAGCCAGGACGAAACATCACAAACGCTTCAACCATCGTACTGTTCAAACGTCGCAGGACCGTATTCGGTAGCCGACGATAACCGCCGACACAAAAATTCGATTTTCGAATTCTTCGGTTTATAAACAGATTTGTGTTCGACATTCTAAAATGGATAAAGGTCATCTGTTTGGAAGTGCAACCCGGTACATTGCCGGTCGGAATGCAATCCAGACGATTTACTTCAGGAAGGGAGCGAGCAGCGGTCTAGTGAAGACCACCAAGATGACTTTCTTCGGCAAGAACGAAGGCCCCAACAAGGTGGACGCCGCTGAAATGTTCGCACGAGCGAGGAATATGTACTCCTAATTGTAAATTTTAGTTTCTGTTATTAAAATCCGACTGTGATAGTTATACACTTTAAGTTTTAGATTTATAATGTTGTTTGCAAAACCCCAGTGAAGCGTTGAGTGAGCTGTGTAATTGTTAACTGACCTCTGTAGCATGGAACACAAATATATATAACCCGTTATCTCTTTGTATACTATAGGTTTAGAAAGAGATAATGTAGTCTTAACTTTGAGGATGTTTCTTGCAACTGACCTTTAGTCACGCAGTGTCAAAAGACACCATTAAAGATCAAAGTCACCGAAGTGTACAAATAAAATTAATTTTATTGTTTTAAATCTTTGTATTTTCTCACTGACCTGTTTAATTGGTAAATTTTAATTGAAATTCCGACATGAATAAATAAATTAAGTTCAATGAACTTGAAAAATTCACTTTCATTGTTCTTGGTTTAAATTATTCATATTTTACAGTCATAACAGCCGTAACTAAACAATACCCAGATTAATTATAAAATTGGCACACTTTTTGTAGACCTTTGTGGACCTATACTACCATCTAGGTAACTTACCGTCAATTGCACGAAACATCCTTATTGTTAAGGCTTCCTTAAGTCTCGTGTCATCTTTATCTAGAACTGTAGTGATTTTTAATGAAGACTTTAAGGACCTTTCGTGCAACTAACGATTACTCAGTTTTCTATCTTACTCCATTCATTATTTCAAAGGCCGTCAACATTATAGAAATTGCACCTTAAATTCCTTGTCAAAATTGCAAGTTCTCGTTCAGAATTACAAGTTCTTGGTTATCACTATCACTAATTATCACTAATGGGCCAGATAACAGATTTATCTTATAAAAACAAGAAAAAAAGTACAAAATTTTCCAGTCATAACATTTTTTATTTACGATAAATAATAATAGTCCCTGACATTGGCGATAAAATATAGGTTCTTTATCGTGGCCTTGTTTCTTAGGTTAAATACATTAAATGTGTTTTGAAGTAAAAAGGTATTTAGACTTTTAAGTTCTATAATATAATACAAAGAAATGTAGATTATTATTTAGTTAAAAGGTCAAACAATACGACGGTCTTGATTTTTTTTTAAATAACTTAATATATGCCTAAAGACGGTCTAGGTCTCAGTTGATGGTTGAAAGTTTGATTCGAGGATTTTTCAGTAAAAACCTATAGGTAGCTAAGAAACACGGCAGTGTGCCAGCCAAGTTTGGAAAACAAAGGTCACTCACCAACTGTATTGGTATACATATTTATGTCGTAGGGAAATAGCCGAATACTCTAGGGATTTGGGATTTATTATCGTCAGTAGTAACGGATGGTGGATTAACTGTAATTATGTAATAATGAGTTACGTATATAAAGTCAAAGTTACCCAAAGAGCCGTGGAGCGAGCTATGCTCGGAGTCTCCCGAAGAGACAAATTACGAAACGAAGACCTCCGGCTCCGCACAAAGGTCACGGATATAGCTAAACGCATTGCGACTTTGAAATGGCGATGGGCGGGACATGTTGCTAGGCGAACCGACAACAGATGGATCCACAGAGTACTTACGCGGAGACCGCGCATAGGCAGCAGCAGTGTGGGACGTCCGGCAGCGAGGTGGGCAGACGACATCAAGACTAGAGCTGGAGTGACTTGGCTCAGAAGCACTAAAAATCGGGCTACATGGAAATATATAGGAGAGGGCTACATCCAGCAGTGGATAAATAAAGCCTGAAGAAGAAGAAGAAGAATGAGTTACGAGGTTGGTTGAAGGGGGACTGTAATTATTACGTGTTCGTAAGTACCGTCCTAAACCTTTTTACAGAGTAGGTAGTATGGAGGAATGAACCCCGGGAACTTGCCTTCCTTTCATACCCTCCACGTTCCGCCTCTCCAGACCCTCAGAGCAACAGTTCTCCCCAGTCTTGGCCAAATTCCTAGGGTATTCGGCTATTTCCCTGCGACATTAACACCAATCACTTTAAATTACTTTTTGTGGAAACTTGAAGATAGGCAGTTAGTTTTAAGCAAGCGTGAATTGTTTGCTTAAACAATTTAAACAATGAATAAAACATTTCTGTAGATAAGTTTAATTGGACTTGGCACCCACTTAGATCTCAATTCATTTATCGGCAAAGGCAACATACCTATTTGTGTGTAGGGACACAGCCTGAAGATATGTACGAGTATGTATTGATTTTTCTTCAACATTGAGTCTATGGTTAATCCGTATACTACCACGACTATATTGACCATGACTAAATTTTAATGTGAAAAAGAGACCAAGTTCTGTACAAATCAAGGAACAAATAGGTATGTTGCCTTTGCTAATAAATGAATTGAAATCTAAATGGGTGCAAGGGTGCGGGGTAGGCAAACAGAATGGAGCGCCTTGAATCTCTGTCTTAGCATGCCTCTTCCGCTTAATCTACAGTAAGTATGTAAGTAAGTAATATGTTTATTTCACACACAGTGACACACACATAAAGAACAGTTATAATTATTTTTTATTATTAATTTTTTTTTTATTAAATAAGGAGAGCAGACGAGCCAACGGGCCACCTGATGGTAAGTGATCACCGTCGCCCATAGACATCTCACCTCACTGTATTAATATTGGAGGGTTTTTGATGCGCTGCTAACCTTGAGGACTAAGATGGAGTGCCTCATGTGCCGGAAATTACGCTGGCTCTCTTACCCTTCAAACCGAAACACAGAAATGCAAGCATTTCTGCTTCACGGCAGAAATAGATAAGAGGGTGGTACCACCCCAGGCGATCCTTCACTTTAGGATCTACCACTACTTAATTATAATCAAATAATTATGTAGTCAAAGGTAAACATTGAAATCATGTCTGATGGTCTGCTGTTGTTGTGAAAAGGGCCTCAACTCAGCTTATTGCTGCAGACAAAAATGCCTACAGCGCTGGTATTCTGTTGGACCATGATCGATGGTTGTCCAAAACCTGTCCGAGAGGACAAAGATACCTACACTCACTACAGTTATTCTTCGTTTCACGCATGCTCGCCTTTTGGGTCGTATAATTCTTTGTGTATTGAAATCGAAATTGTGGTGGTGCTATTTATTCTTTAAGGCGGGCTTAAAGAATAGCACCACCCCAACTCTTCCCGTGGGTGTCGTACGAGCCGGCTAAGGATCTTAGTGGATACTATTTTAAACCTAGTAGACGGCGGTCGCCACCTATCACGTTTGTCCACCAAATCTTACGGCGAAAAGTGGGAACTACCTGTGATTGAAGGTGGTTTCTCTGTCTACCCCCTTGGAGATTATGGACGTGTGACATTATGTATGTATATTTGTGTGTTGAAGAAGAAGAAAAACACTTTAATGCCACAAAAAATAATATAATACATATTTTGTTCACTCCATAATACTATTGGCAATTGACACCTGGCTCAGCTAATACTTGAGTGATACACTTGCGTGTAAACACACGGCGCTGATTTTCAGCTAGTCCTTAGAGTTGCGCGTGAATAAGTGCTCTTGGATTTGGGATCATGGCGAAAAAATATCTAACTGGTAAAGCTCAGATTTGTTTAGAGTTTAAATCATAGAACCTACGTGAACCAGATTGCGAACGTCCTAAAGAAAGGTCAGGTGCGGTTCAACCACTAACAGAAGAGCGTGTATCTCGATTGATGAGTGTGGAAGAAGCGAGAACGGTTTGTCAGGATCGTTGCAGGTGGAAACCTTTAGTCTACTCATACTCATACTCATATAATTTATTGCTTTTCATGCAAAGTTTTTTTTCTATGCCTGCCTCTGCGAGAAACAGGCTTGAGTTAATGTATGTACAGTACAAGTAATGTACAGTACAAATATACTGACTGTCGCGGGTCAATATATTTATGAAATTATTATGTACGTACGCAAAAACTTACAGTTGTTTCCGAAAAACTGCGATAATCATAATTTCAATACCAGAAACAAAAACAAACTTGCAGTCCCACGCTTTAGACTTAGCAAAGTAAACACATCATTTATGGGTCACTGTGTACGATTTTATAATAAGATACCTGATACTGTAATAAAAATGACCCATATAAGACGGACCTTATATAAAAAGGGACATTATAAAATAAATGACTACTTAAATGATAAAGAGGCTTGGTCCTAAATTCAGCTCCAGCTCTGCACTTTGTGTACATATATATGATTGTATTCATAATTATTGTAAGATATATTTATTTCAAAAAATGTGCTGCTGAAAGTTTCTTGCGTCGCTTCTATCCTTTCAGCTATAGCACCTTACGAAGCGGTGGTAGAGTAAAAAAAGACGTTGTAAAAATGTACTATAAGGTACTTACTTACAATAAAAAACATTTTGATTGATTGATTGAGTCATAGATAATGCACCCAAGAACGCCAAATTAATTCGTCTTGATCGTTTTATGCAAGTTGAGTTATCAACTTATTCACGCGCAACACGGATTTAAGCGCCTGCGTAAAAGTTCTTTCTTTCTTTCTTTTCAGCCTATCGTAACCCATCGCCTATCGTAACCCAAGTATAGGTCTCTTCATGTGCACGCCATTCTCTTTGGTCTCCAGCCGTTCGCATCCACATCCTCCCCGCCGTCTTCACAATGTCGCCGGTCCATCTCGCGGGCTGTCTACAGACACTTCTGCGCCCCACTCGGGGTCGCCACTCGAGCAGTCTTCGGGACCACCTATCGTCCTGCATTCTACACACATGCCCTGCCCATCTCCACTTAGACCTGGACACTATACTGGCTATATCCGGCACTCTCGTCAAAGGTTATAGTAGGTAATACAAGACACATGTATAGCAAAGACCGAGATCATTTACGTTTCAGAGTGTCAGCTGCTTTGTGAGTAAGCTTCGTCGGCAAAGTACCGTGGAACAAAGCCGTGATGGACGAGTCGCGCATCTTTGTGGAAGCGAATGTTACTAATGTTCGCCGCTTTACCATTGTATCACGAGATTTTGCACACACTGTATGTAATTTTAACATTTGTAATTCAGTGCAGAATCAGCTTTGAGTGGTACCATCTATAATAATGAGCGTTTTCACATTAGATGATAACGACACCGACACGACTCGTGGACGACATAGTGGTGAAAGCGTATCTCTTCTCTTCTAAGTCGTGTTCCTCATTGCTGAGGGTCGTGATCATTCTAAGGAATTAATCACATTGAACGACTCTCGTGGCAGATTTAATGGGGTGGTTTGCCATTGCCTTCCCCATTTCACACACTGGTTATCTCAGTATGCAGGTTTCCTCACGATGTTTTCCTTCACCGTCAGAGCAGTCGGTAAATGTACGTAAGTCTTTCGAAAAAACCGAAAAACTCATTGGTACATGGCATTGCCTGGTTTCGAACTCGGACCTCTCGTATGGGAGTCCGACGTTTTAGCCACGACGCCACCGACGCTCTTAGGTGAAAGCGTCTAGTAGTTACTATATGTATATAAACCATGTACCAATGTTCTTTGTGTTTATCGAAGATTTACGTACATTTACCGAGTGCTCTAACGGTGTAGGAAAATATCGTGAGGAAACCTGCACACTTAGATGACCAGTGTGTAAATAGGGTAGGCACAAAAGATCCTCAAGTGCCGCTGGGTTATTCCCGACCCCCAATCATAAGATAAGATACTTATGTATGAAATTCAATAAAGTCCTAAAGCCCTTTTACCTATTTCTGCAGCAAAATAGCAATGCTTACTTTGTTTCGGTTTGAATTGTAAGAAAGAGGGCCAGCACAATTACTGGCACATGAGGCATTCCATCTATAAGTTCTCAAGTTTAGCAGCGCATCAAAAACCCTCTAATAACATTATAGTGAGATAAGATGTTGGCCTCAGGTGGCCTGATTGCTCGTCTGCTCTCCTTATCTATTTTATCAGATGCAAATATAATTATTAGGGGGCTATTTTATTAAATGTAAATATAATTATAGGGGGCTATTTTATTAGATGCAAATATAATTATAGGGTTCTACTTTATTAGATGCAAATATATTTATACGGGGCTATTTTATTAGATGGAAATATAATTATAGGGTTCTATTTTATCAGATGCAAATATAATTTTAGGGTGCTATTTAATTAGATGAAAATATAATTATAGGGGGCTATTTTATTAGATGCAAATATAATTATACGGTTCTATTTTATTAGATGCAAGTATAATTATAGGGGGCTAATTTATTAGATGGAAATATTATTATAGGGTCGTATTTTAATAGCTGCAAATATTTCTAGGGTGTCATCTATATGTTATAACTAAAAAAAATTTTTTACTCATTAATTTTTCGAGAAAAACGTCAGAATTGTTTGTTTAAAAATTCTACAAATGAATGAATTATTGCTATTCTAATACTGAAATTAGAAGTATATTGAAACACGTTTCATTCATAACGACATAGATAAGTTTATGGCACCAAGGCGCAAAATAATGGGGTTTATTTTTCTTTCGAATGGAAAATTTTCATACAAGTAACAGGGTTATTTTTTCGTATAAAGTGGTACAAATGACCAGCACATACCCTCTTCCAAATATTTGCTACTAATAAAAAATGACCTTATATGATTTAAAATTTAGAATAACATCGTTAAAAGTGCTGGACAACAAAGGCATACGTGATGCAGAGTTGCATGACTCTGCATCACGTATGCCTTTGTTGTCCAGCCAGTCTTTGTGGATGAGGCTTTATCATTTTACCACGAGATTTTTGTACATGTAAGTATGAAATACATACATACATACCTAGCTGTATTCTAATGTATAATTTTAAAATTAAGTACCCTCCTTCGTTTCCTAATATTTTACTTCTGTTTATTAATATTTCCGTTATTTATTTATATGTTCCGGTGGTGTATCATTAGGGAGTGATCCCTGGCACTCAGGGGATGCCTGAAAATCAGCGCCGCAGTGCTATAAGCGCTGCGGCAACAGGCTGAGGCAGTCCCCTTTTCCGGTGCTGCACACCACCTTCATCAAACTTAATTACTTTTGCTTATTTATTTTTATAATATATTTGTTTAATATTATTTTTATCTTCTGTACCTAATTGTTTGTATCTGTGTATCGGAAATAAGTTCTTTCTTTCTTTCTTAAATATACTAAAAATAGTTTAAGTACAAAATTTACCACGGGGATTGAAAATAAATATTCATAGTTGGGCAACCGACAGGTTGGACCATGGGGTAAATAATTCCCGGTGGTCCAACCAGGACATTGCGGTTGTACCACGAGAACGACCCAATTTTCCGCAACACAGCACTCTCTAATATTTTCTGGTCATTCCGGTGATAAAGTTGACGTGTCGTATTGTAAACGTCTATGTATACCCGTCGACGTCATAAGATAATTCAAAGCATGCGAGCTCATGACGTCACTGAGTCCTCGGAATGCTTTCCAGTTGCACTAGATGCCTACTAAGTGCATGTTATGCATTGCATGCAGAGTACAGTCGACCACAGGTCAACCTACACAAAACGTCAAAATTTGTGAAACTGAAATGGACCATTAATACGCAGAATAAGGTTGAGTTTTAGTTGATGAAAGATATATGGTATACTTTAGCTAAAGTGGTGGACTGTACGTACATACAGTCCATTATTACGCGGGTTTTTAGGGTATATGATCAGAAAATCTAAATCGCAAATCGCACAACGTTTGCGTTTTAGACATTTATTTATTTATTTATTTACACTTTAATGCACAAAATAAAAAGGTATACATGAGGCGAGCTTAATGCCCTGCGGCATTTTCTACCAGCAAACCATGGGGTTATGCAGAAATGTTTAGGTAGGCGCATATAAAATGGAAGTTGTTATTATATTATATATAAATAGCTATTCATAATACATATTAAAAATACGTATACATAAAAATTAAAAAAATGCATACTAATATTAAGTATATTGTATATAATATATACACATATAAATACTAATATATTATGATGTACAAATAAATATACAATTATAAATATATACAGGGTGTAACATTAAGAACGGTCAGTATGGGAAAGTCTGAAACTATAAGACATACGAACATCTGTTCTTAGGAACCATGTCATCAATTTTAGTAACAAGAAAAACTGTATTCATACATTTTAAAAAAAAACCTGTACTCAGCCTGGGAATCGAACCCGGTTGTTTTGAAAAAAAAATCCAACACTATTTCTATTTGGATATCGACTGTGTAGGTGTTAAGGAATAAATGTTAGTATGAAACGTGATGTTTAAAATTAATAAAACGCATTGTTTCCATATCTTTTAATTTATTTTAGACTAGACTATTAATTACTATCTTTTAATTTATTTTAGACTAGACTATTTCTTGTGGGGTTACGTTAAGGATGAAGTGTACAAAACAAGCTACCACACAATTGAAGACCTAAAAGCAGCCATAGAGACAATTATAACGCAAATTCACCACCTAAAGATACAACATTCAATAGTAGGATCGTTACCTAAACGAGTTGAATGTTGTATTTTACAAAATGGTAGTCATTTCGAACACCTACTAAAATAAATTAAAAGATATGGAAACAATGCGTTTTATTAATTTTAAACATCACGTTTCATACTAACATTTATTCCTTAACACCTACACAGTCGATATCTAAACAGAAATAGTGTTGGATTTTTTTTTCAAAACAACCGGGTTCGATTCCCAGGCTGAGTACAGGTTTTTAAAAAAATGTATGAATACAGTTTTTCTTGTTACTAAAATTGATGACATGGTTCCTAAGAACAGATCTTCGTATGTCTTATAGTTTCAGACTTTCCCATACTGACCGTTCTTAATGTTACACCCTGTATACTCGATAGCTAAACAGATAAATACGTAAACTCTATTGAATTGTAATTAACAGTGAACTAGCACAATAATACCTTAATAGATAGAGATAATCTGATCATAAACAAAATACCGAATACCCGTCACATGAAGGAGTATTTTTTTTATATAAATAGACTAAAACAAACAGGTACACAAGCCACCTGATGGTAAGTGTGTAACGATGATGACCCTCTTTCATCCACGCGTCTACATTCCACCTCTTTTATCCACCAAACCTTTCCTGGCCAATCACAATTCCAAATTCTAAATTTCATTCACCGTCATATTCATCGTTTGTTTCACGAATAAGTCAGTAACTCTCCATCCGCCATATAAGACAAACACACATGTCAAATCCTTGCCCTGTAAAGTTTCCCGTGTAAATTGATGTTTTAACACAGTGTAATAGCCCGATTCCGGGGTAAATCATTCCTTCTTACTCATTCCCATGATCATTTCCACTCATAGTGACCTTTTGTAAACCTTTTCTCTTTGTTACAGTTCTTACTGCTCTAAAAGTTTCTTGCTGCTGAAAGTTACTTGCGCCGCTTCTTTCCTTTCACCTTACAAAGCGGTGGTAGAGTAAAAAAATGACGTTGTAAAGATGTACTATAAGGTACTTACAATAAAAACATTTTGATTGATTGATTGATACATCTACTTTACGTCTATCTTTTTACGTCTACCTTGCTCGTTTTATTTATTTACAATTAAAGAAAGAAAGAAAGAAATTACTTCCAATAGCTCACACATACAAATAATTAGGTACAGAAGATAAAAATAATATTAAACAAATATAATATGTGGTATGGTTTTTAGTAAAGCCTAGACTGAGACCTATTGAGCGTTTTCCTTCATCATCCCTAAGTATATAGTCTCCCGCTGAGCTACCGGTGCACTTTCCATCAACTTGCAGCGCCTTCCTTACCGTCGCCTAGGGACACGTGCCACACCGGAGAAATTGCTTGTGCGTTGCCGGCCTTGGAGGGATAGGACTCTGTTTACGTTCTTTTTGAAGCAGCCTATATAGTAGTGCAGCGGAAATACGTCGGGAGGAATTCCACATTCTGCAGGTGCGCGGCAAAAATGTTCGCATAAATCGTGTCGTGGTGGACACCCAGGGCACCAGGAAGTGCGGTGAAATGTAAGCCTCCGACGAGTAGTGCGATTTAAGAATGTGGATGATGGTACCAAATTAAAAGTTCCGCAGAGCACTCCCTATTGTACAAACAAATACGCAGTGAGAGCCGATGTCTTCTAAACCTGCTTGTATGGCGCTAGAGAACAGTTACGTCATAAGACTTATTGCCGTTTCTTTCTACCGTTCTGATTCTTGATTGCCTGTAGCTATTTTATTTTTCAACGGATTTTAATTCTGTTTTCACTTTAACCATCAATTTATGACTATGTCTTAATTTTTAAGAAATGATTAATATTTGATACTTGGAAACTACCCTATTCGAGTTGCACGCCTTGCACTGAGTCAAGTGGATGCAGCTGGTATTCAGGTGCGCCGGCTCAATCTTCTTGTAGTTATGTGGTTAGTAGCCATCCTTCTGTCGTTCGAGAGGTGTTCTCCGAGGCACAAAGGGGCTCAGATATGTGTGAATAGCGGTTACACATCCTGGTTTTGTCTGTGCCCAATGTTGCTTAAATTGCACGATCGATTTCTGATCACGCTTGCCACATGAAGGAGTGATAAAACTAAAATTAAGTAATACAGACAAACATTGTTGCTATGCGGCAAATATAGGTAACAGGGTGGTACCCCCAAGCTGACTCTGCACCTCTACCAAAAGCTTTCCCCATATTCACTATAAAAATATATTACTCCAAGCAAAGCAAGTTTTTTCAGCCATTTTTCATCGCACGCACGTGCAACACTCCCGTCATATTGCGAATTCGGAATATGCCTATTTCGCAAGCCTCAGGGTTACCAGCATATATATAGAGGAAATACATAGACAGCGAAAATCATAACCCTCCTTTTTTGCTTCGCGTAGTTTGGTAAAAAGCGGTTATTGGAAATCTATTAAGTATTTTTTACCATTGGAAGAGCAAATGCTAATATTTTTCTGAAATTTTACCACCGGATGTGAATTACTTAGATGACACGAAATGTAATTCCCAAAAAATCAAATACCTACTTATCATATGAATGAATGAATGAATGAATACTCTTTATTGCACAAAATTAGTGTGATACAATGCGTACAAAACGATTAATACAATCTAGGCGGTCTTATCGCTAAAAGCGATCTCTTCCAGACAACCTTCTGGTGGAGTAATTTTGGTGGAAAAAGGTAGATTGTGCACCGTTTACAATAATATATATATATATATATATATATAATATACCCATACAAATAAATATATTTATATATAAAATATCTACATATACACACACATACATATATACATACATACATAATATTAAAATATAACTAGAAACCAAAGTTGTGGAAAAGTAAGGAAGGAAGGAGTCATTGGCATAGATAGTGGGCCTTAACCTGTGCCTTGAAAATATCTAAGGATTTGGCTTGTCTTATGGATACGGGTAAAGAATTCCAGAGACGGATAGCATGGACAGTGAAGGATTGGTCATAAAATTTAGAATAGAATAAAATTACATTTATTGTCAAATAATTGAATATATTTTTTACAAAAACATTAAAGTTTTAACGTAAATATAAATCAGGCTTACAATTACATACCTACTTTTGACACATTCATATGAATATCAAGTAATCATAAGAAAAAACTTGCGACAGGGTTCCACAGAGTAAAGCTAGATGTGTGTTCCACTGTAGAGTAGATCCTGTGTAAAGTCGCATGGGGAGTGAAAGCTACTTTTACAGAAATCGGACTAGTAGCGCCCTCTCCTCTAGAATGATGATGTGAGCACTGACAGCGAGGCAAAAGGTTTGGGCAAATAGTAATTAACATTTCAATGCATGGTACTAATGTATGGAAAGACGTTCACATCGCATGCGCCAACTGGCAGACGCGGTTTCCATTCCATGTCTTCTAAGTCGTATTCCTCATTGCTGTTGGTCGTAATCATTCTAAGGAATTAATTACAAGAACGACTCTCGTGGCAGATTTAAAGGGGTGGTTTGCCATCTTGCCCATTTCATACACTGGTTAATCTCAGTGTGCAGGTTTCCTCACGATGTTTTCCTTCACCGTCAGAGCAATAGGTAAATGTACGTAAGTCCTTCGAAAAAATCGAAAAACTCATTGGTATGACATTGCACGGTTTCGAACTCGGACCTCCCGCATGGAACTAGAGGACTATAGGCTCCTTCCTTTAAGCTGTATAGCGTCCTTGATGCAAAGCATCTTTCAGGAACAGAAAGGAGACTAGGGTAAGAGGTAGACTAGGGTAACACAAAAGATCCCTGAGGGTCGAAGGTTCGCTGGGGTTATCCCTGTCATAAGATACGATAAGATGGGAGTCCGACGTCCAAGCCACAACGCCACCGACGCCCATTCTATAGCGAGAAATCTACATAGGATGAATCTACATAGGATGAATCTACATAGGATGAATCTACATAGGATGAATCTACATAGGATGAATCTACATAGGATGAATCTACATAGGATGAATCTACATAGGATGAATCTACATAGGATGAATTTCAAAATCTTTGGATAGTTTATTTGTAATTTGAAACAACAAGTCAAATACAACACACATTATGTCGCAGTTCGGGTTTGTGTGTTTAGGACACTAAGTGCCTAACTTTAAGTGGCCTCTGAGGTCGAGGGTTCGATTCTCTGGTTGAACAATTACTTGTGTAAACTTGTACGAGTTTTGTCTGCAAAGTTGTAGAAGTAAAATATAATCACCACGCGTACACAATGCCTATAGCAATCATCTTCAGCCTATTAATGTCCCCACTGTTGGGGCACAGGCCTCCCCTTGCACAAGGGGGTACGGGTGGGCATCCACCGAGCGGGCCCAGTGCTGTGGGGTGGATTTCACACGCCTTTGGAAACTTTTAATTTCCTCAGACATGCAGGTTTCCTCACGAAGTTTTCCTTCACTGTTTGAGCAGTCGGTAAATGTACGTAAGTCTTCGAAAAGAAATCGGAAAAACTCATTGGTACATGGCATTGCATGGTATCGAATCCGGACCTCCGCATGGGAGTCCGGCGTCCTAGCTACTAGAAGTATAATATCTTATGATAGGTGCCGGGAATTACCCAGCGGCACTTCGACCCTTGGGGATCTTTTGTGCCTACCCCATTTTACACACTGGTCATCTCAGTGTGCAGGTTTCCTCACGATGTTTTCCTTCACCATTAGAGCACTCGGGAAATGTACGTAAGTCTTCGAACTTTGAAGAAGTATAATATAATCACACGCGCGATCCCAATGCCTATAGCAATAACGGGGTTCAATTCTAATGGCATTCAATTTTCGCCAATTTCTGGACTCCCGTTGTGGCGCCAGTGTAGTTGGAGGTCCAATGATGGCAGCTAGTACTAATTTATTTGGAAATGACGAGCTTGTTTTGTTAGCCACCAAGCCATAGAATATAAGCTTTTTGTCTGCCAGGAACCTATGATCAAATGTTCTCCCCAAGAGCCTACATATAATATAATTTAATAAATCATTTATTTACATTTTTGTTCTAATACATACAATGTTTGTAACATGGCAGGCAATATCGCAAAAAATGTTTCGTCAAGTTTAGGTCAACATATCATTGTAGTATTAATATTAATATGTAGGTACTTAGTTAAAAAAAGTTTTGTCTTCTAAAATTATAAAAATAATTTATCTCTACTTCTTCGTCTCTACTAAAGTAGAGTTAAACCAGAAATTCAAAATTAAATATCGAACTATATTATAAAATTAGAGATTGAAAATGTAAGGAATTATAAAATTTGATTTCTAAATTATATTATAATAGTCATACAGACACAAACCCATATTACACCTATCCATTAAAACCCATGGTACTTTTTATATGACTAATTAGATGCCTTTGGCAGTCTTAGAAATTAGTCCTATCTGTAGTACTTTGGGCGGTTACTCCTTCCTAAACTGAAAAACACCAGTCCTTACGAACATATTTAAAAAAATCTCAGTTTAGAGCTCTCATACACGACAAGGTGACCATGTCAGCCTTGTTAGGGTCACTAAGAAGAGGGAAGTGTTGCATATTTTGAGGCATAGGTATTTTATTAATTTTCTCGAACGCTTTTTCTCATTGTAACATCTCGTACATACCTACATACTTTCACGCTGTCCCTTGTGTTAACACCATATATCGTTATTTTTAAATTACACTATACACATTCGTACTCATCTAATATGCATATAATTATACCTGTTCCTTTCCTACCTATCACCTACGAGACAAGACCGAAAGAATACGCGCATCGTGTTGACGTCACAATGTCATCTGCCAATCAAACGCACTCGTGAAATGACTTCTGTAACAACGGTTACACAAAACTAACGCTCCTCGGAAATAATTAATTTCCACGCTAATTACTCTAATATAGTAACTGAACTATCGCCGCGAGTGCTCTAAGTGCTCAACCCTTCAAACTTTGGTGGAAACCAGAAAGAAACCAGCCACCGGAGATCAGATCCAGGACTTCTCAAGTAAGTCTTGTCTCATCTCCTTCTAGCTCTCTGCCGCAATTTTTTCCACCACGGGGTAGGCAGAGATCTTGCGATAGTCAAATAAAACACACCTTCAAATAGTTTGACAGACCTCCAACTACACAAGCGCTATCTACATTGAGCTTCTCAGAATTACTGTCAAATTCAGTCCCCAAAATACGACTCTGGCCTATAGAATATAACCAGAAATTAACGCCATAATTATATGCAAATATCGCTAAAACAACCACCGAAATTGCTTCGGCCCTAAGTGATTTTAATTAATTATCTCTACCACGCTCAAAGCGTCCGTATTTGACACATGACTATAATATATGCGTATGCGTTTAGCAAATGAGTCCAATACTCGCTGCAATAAATGCAAATTAGACTGATTCCACATTTGAAATGTAACGAATGGTTTTGAGAGCAGCATTGGGTAGTGATGTGTCATTCTTGATTTGTCATTTTCCGACTTGGACCTTTTTTTATTTGACATTTTCCGACTGGTACATTTCGCGGCTTGGACGTAATTTAGAGTCTTGACATTTTACAATTTTGACATTTCCTGACGTATCGATTTAATTATCGAACATAATTATCTCAGCATCGTCTGTTGGCAAGACTTATGATAACAATTTTTTTTTTGTAAACTTGATGGTAGATTATGTATTTGGTTATGCATTTATGTAATATTTTTATTAAGTAAAGAAAATTGAAAGTAAAATACACTTTATTGCACAAATAGGACATAACGAACAAAAGGTAGGTACTTAATAAAGGAAATAATGAAATAGAATTTAGGCGGCCTTATCGCTAATATATACTATTACTATTTTTAATGTAATAAAATAAAAATGAAAAGTAAATAAAAAAAGCAAACCCCGACCAGGCTTTTAATACAGTTGTCAAAGGGTGCCACTGGTTCTTTAATAAAATCCGCGTTATGGAATGGAGATCGCTTTGAAAAAAAATATGCACATAAAATCCCGCAATATGGCGCATTCTAAATAAACTCTGGTCAGGTTTTAGAACCATAGATATTTAATTACGTTAGAGCATGACCAAGTGTCAGATCAATTTGATTAAAGTAACATTAGTTTGCAGACCTTATTTTTATTTATTCTTAGATTAGCTTGTTAGAAGGGAAAGGAAAGACCTGCTCAAAAATTATACGAAAAACGATGCTAAGTCGAAATACTTGCCTATAGAAAATGGGATTCGGTAGCAGTTGATCCAATAAGCGTTTCGTCTAATACGCAGTTGGACTAAATCGCGTTTCGTCTATATGCCATAAAAGTACAGCTGTGTTCTTAACAAAAAAGTGCTACTGAATTGAAAATGGGGCGTCAGAAATCAATGGTACAAAAGACATCTGCATTTCTGCGACTTCAATCTTTTTCAGATGGGTCTGGTAAGTTAATGTTGAATTCCATTAGGCATCATTATTTAGTCTTTATTAATTTTTATTATTTTATTGGTAAACCAACAGCACTTTAAAAATATAAACCAAACTAAAAATTACATGTCTTCACTAATATTCTTCACTTTATTTTGTAGCCAAATAAGAGTTTTAATTAAATAAGCATTAAAGAACATATGACCTTCACTTGTATAAAATTGAGTTAAGTCAGTTTCGCTTTAAATAACAAAGTGTGCATGTTGCAGAATTTTATGTGAAATATTTTTCTTTCATAGCGATCTCCATAAGGCTGGTTGGGCTTTAGATAATGTTTCATCATCATCATCAGCCTATTAATGTCCCCACTGTTGGGACACAGGCCTCCCCTTGCACAAAGGGGTACGGGCCATGATCCACCGAGCGGGCCCAGTGCTGATTGGTGGATTTCACACGTCTTCGAAAATTCGTCTTCGTCTTTTAATTTCCTCAGACCTGCAGGTTTCCTCACGATGTTTTCCTTCACCGTTAGAGCAGTCGGTAAATGTACGTAAGTTTTGGAAAAAATCGGAAAAACTCATTGGTACATGGCATTGCATGGTTTCGAACCCGGAACTCCCGCATGGGTTACTAGCTTGGCAATGAGTAATGCCTCGTTTGTATAAAAAACCTTAACGATTGTTCTGTTAGATAGAGTCCCATGTTTATTATAGTACTCTGTGGTAATACTGCAATCAGACAATCGTATCGTAAAGCGGGGCTATAACTCCTGTTTTATTTACCAACCAAGGAAATTACCTAATGCTTTTGAGGCATCTATAAAACGTCAACTACAAAAAAAAACTATCTTTGGATGGAGAGTGATAAAAACATGGATGATTAATGAAATTAGGAGCCAGATTGCCGTGTATCATGCCTCGTGAAGGACGGATGGATGACTTAGTGACAGCAATAGGGCTCCGTTTTATCTTTCAGCGTATGAAACTCTGAAAAATATCCGTCGATATCGATGTAAGGGACATTGCTGGTTATCGTGTTCGTTTGCTGACGTTTTAACATCATAATGAGCAATGGATATTCACCCGCCGCGTGCGTCTGCGTCACGCAGCGGATCGCCCTCGCGGAACATGCATGGGGGTAATTCGAGCACATAAGGCTATAGTTACGAGGAGTCTAAATTTTTCCTATTCTCGTCACTATTTGGGCCACCCTGTATAGTGAATTTCAAAATCTTTGCTGTATATACTTATTTATGTTCCTGACTAGTATAAAAACCCCGTCAAGAGGGCGCCATTGGTACTTTTATAGTTTGTGTTATGGAGTTCGTTCTGATAAAAATAGTTCCATTTTATTCCGCAAGATGGCGAGGGTCATATATCATTTATTCATATACAATCATAAATTGTGTTTGAATATTTACATGTCAAAAATAATAATTAAACTCTCAGTGTCAACCTAAACTAAGTTATAAGCACGTTATAAAAAAGAAATTAAAATTACAAAAAAAAACTATTAAAATCCATGTCATAAAAAATATTTAAAAAAAAACTGAATCCGAGAGTTATTGTCAAAACAAATACAATACAATAAATTTATAGTCAGGATATACCAAATATATTATAGGGCAGCATAGCATAGTATAGGTATTCGTAATTAATTTAAAAGTTATTTGTAACAGATTCCGGTATCGATAGAGTTTTCCCATCACTATTATGAAAACTGACGTTTTACAGTCTGCGGTGAACAGTTCATTAGAATGTTAATTTAGAGTTTGTGGATGTAATTTTGCGTATTTGCTGCCCTATATTTCACACAATGAAGTGTAAAATGACACCATTATAGGTTTTGTTTTCTAATGAATCCTCCACGAATTTTACAATACATGAAGTACCTACATATGTTTCTTAAAAAAATTGATCAATGGACCAAAAAGCCAACCTCGGGATCCAAGTATGGGATGCTCATAAACGATACTTTTTCGCGCATGCGTAGCTGATAGAAAATAGCTCCATAAAATACTAGTACGTTTGTAACGATGTCGACCTCATCATCCATAGCAACCTCCTTGCCATCAATTTCAACCTCATCGTTAGCGTTTATCTCACCTCATTTCGTGTTGACATCTTCATTTCTTCATCTATATTTTCAAATTTCAAATCGTATTCTCATTCCATTTCTAAATTCCATTATTCCAGTAATTTCATTGTTTTCTTTGTATTTGGCACTTTCTCTCTGTATTTTGTCTTGAACGGACGTTCTCCGTTTATTTTTGTCTCCTACTACTACCTATTTTCTACATTTACTATTTTCTGTGTTTTGTTCCTTAAAAATATAATATCTATTACCAAGTTCTTCTATTACTTCATCTGCACACTGTCCTAGAACCCTGCTAGCCGGCACCTAGAGGGCAGGTTGTAGCACGTTTATAAATATATTGTATATACTGAGTAGAACTTGGACAAATGTCTTAAGTACCACTTCAGTTCAGATACAAACCAAATAGAAATTCATGTTTTCTTTTCGATCGCTGCCGTTTCGAAATCAGCCTGAATTTATTAGTAAGCCGCGGTATTATATTTATTGAATTTCAAAGCATTAAATATTACACAGCACACATGACTAGGCACGAACAAAAACAACTTAAAATAACCCCAAACCGTGGCAAGAATCCCGTGTCTAACTAATAGTAAACCATAAAATTCAAATCAGTTGAGATGTAATTGAATTGATACAAATAACAGGTCTGGATCAGACAGAACAGATCTGGGACCCAATTCGCCTAAATTACAACGTTTGTAGTTCTATTTCTATCCAATTTCAATTTAGTTTTCGTTCCTATTCTATTTAGACACCAAATCGCATCGTGCTGACGCATAACTCTACCACTGCCACCTTTCGATTTACTATCTATCGGGCATAAGTACCTTGGGAGGAACTTATGTTCGATCGTTATATTTGACAGTTGAAGCATTTTGTTACCGTTTAACTGCGATTCAGTATAAACTATACATTTTAGTAGAATGCACAAATACGTTACTGTTCGATCGATCGTTGACTCGATCGGAAATAAACTGAAATTGGATCGTTAGTGAATAGTAGCATACGAAACACGAAATAACGATGCAGTTTAGGTTCTATTTAGTTACGCGTATTTAGTGGAATCGATCTCCTGCTCCCGGAAATTGTTTTTCCCCAGTAGCGAATTTCGCAGTCGTATTTTTCCCCATTTGTGATTTTTCCAATATATAATATATTTTCTCGATTGTAACGTAACTTATTATTAGGCAAGTAAGTATTTCAAATTAATGTTTATATCGTTCTATTTACCTATAACTCAGAAAGGGTAGAAAATGTGGCTTTATTTCACTTTCTGAATTTTAATACAAACCTTCGCGGCTAAATATAACTTGTTTGCGTCATTATATTCATTATAATAATCTGAGGTATTTTGATATTGAAATTTCTAAAAATAAATATACGTGGCAAACATCTCCCTATTTTGTATTATATATTTATCGCATAGAATTTCTTATGAATATAGTCGATTGTCATCAATGTTGAGGACTCGTGTAGCACTATCCTATGCACAATTTACGAACGAAGAGAGAGAAAAAAAAGAAACGTCAACTTCAAATTCGAACATGGCCGCGACCGATAACGCATTACATGGCTCGCTATAATTATTATATTTAATTGTTATACACATTAAAAGTATAGAAAAACTACCTCTATTCTATCGCCTGCGCCCCTCAAGAAACCCTACATAGTCCTTCGAGACGGATTGCACAAATTCTGGAGTCAGCGCCGAGCGGAAGATAGAACAAAGGAAGCACGCGGTCAGGTCATCTCCATTCACAATTCCCTGCCCTAATCCTATCCCAAATCACATTTGTGTTAATACCGTGCATTAATCTACGTTTATTGTGCAAAAATTCCAGTGATTGTGCTGTTCGCCGGTCCACGCGCTTTAATTCAGCCGGCTAACCTCAATAACGCATCACTTCGGAAATACCTGCATTCAATTGTGAGTACTTTATTTTTGCCTTACACACGACCCAGAAATGACTCCCCCACTCAAGGACAATAGCTCCAATGTGGAGGAAGTCCTAAAAGATCTAGGCAGAAAAAGAGGCACAGTTAAACAAAGGTTAACGATGTTCACCAAATATGTAGCTTCGTTTCGCGATAAACAATCCACTAAATTGCAACAAACCGAGTTTAAATTGCGCTTCACAGCAGCCGAGTCCTTGATTAAAGAATTTGAGGACATTCAATGTCAAATAGAATTCACCGTTAGTGAAGACACTTTGCCATTGCAAATAGATCAACGCGAAAAATTCGAAAATGATTATTACTCAACAATGGCAGCTGCTAAGTGCATTTTAAACGAAGATGAGAGTAGTGTAAGTTCCAAGCACGTAAATAATTTACTTAATTTCAAATTGCAACCAATTCCTTTGCCCTCCTTTGACGGTTCATGCGACCAGTGGCTCGAGTTCAGGAATACCTACTTGTCGTTAATCCATAATAGGCAAGAAATCGATCCAATTCACAAATTTCACTATTTACGCTCAGCCCTTACTGGTAGTGCACTTCAAGTCATTAAATCATTAGAATTCACTAAAGAAAACTATAAAGTAGCATGGGAATTAATCGAAAATAGGTTTAACAATACTCGCCTGCTATTACACAACCACGTCAAGTCTTTGTTTACACTGCAATCCATCGGTAAAGAGTCGCATTCTCAACTCAGACGGTTAATAGACACTGTATTGAAAAATATACGATCATTGAAATCTTTAGGTGAACCCACAGACTCGTGGGACACTTTAATCATTTATATTATTGTGTCAAAATTAGACCCCACCACTGAGAGAGAATGGGAACAATATAAAAGTACTTTACAAGTCGATAATAACTCAAAAATCACATTAAAACAGTTGCTTAAATTTCTAAATGACCGGGCAGACATGCTGGAGATGATTAAAGTGAGCCACATTAAAAACACACAAGAAAATATCACTAAAAAACCGCACACACAAAATTCTCAAAATACCTACAATACACACAGTTATGTCGTTGCTAATACACACACACAAAAGGCGAACACTATACGCAATGCTACTTACAAATGTAGTATGTGTTTCGCTAATCATGCGCTTTATTCGTGTACAGATTTTCTTAACTTGTCCGTTAAAGATAGGTTAAAATTAATTGACGACAAAAAACTGTGTCGTAATTGTTTGCGTTCCGGACACACGGTTACATACTGTCGGTTTGGACCGTGTAAGCGTTGCGATCAAAAACACAATACTTTGATTCACAATGATAGCGAAAACACATCTACTTCCGAAAGTAAATTATCACAATCGCCGTCGGGTAATAATATGTATAGCGAACGCCCTGACACGGCTTCACTGCATTCTTTACATAAATCAACTAATGACGCTCCCAGCGGTCGCTCACCTGATCAGCTGGCGCAGCGTACCTACACCGGGTCAGTGCACTCTGCTATTCTGCTATCTACTGCGCTGGTAGAAATCGCAGATAACAACAATAAGTTACACTCGGCGCGTGCGATCCTTGATAATGGGAGTCAGAATAGCTTCATTTCGGAATCGTTATGTAAAAAACTAAACATACCTTATATACAGTCCACTTTCAAAATCACAGGAGTAGGTAATTCAGTCACACAGTCTACTCAGACCTGCGAGGTCAACTTGCAATCTAAAACTGGCAATTATAATACACGCATAAGATGCCTAGTTTTACCTAAAATCACATCAAAAGTCCCTTCAGTGAATATTGATGCGGATTTACAGATTCCCGACAATATCACACTGGCTGATCCCACATTTTGTTCACCATCAGATGTAGATTTACTCATAGGTGCAGACAAATTTTGGGATTTGCTAAATGAAGGAAGAATTCGATTATCTTCAGGGCCTTACCTTCAAAACACAAAGTTAGGCTTTATTATTTCGGGGCCGTTGCACACCGGGAGCTTGCGCATTAATAATCAAGTTCAGTGTAACTTCACCCAAACGTTAGACACACAACTACGGCAATTTTGGGAACTAGAAGAGATTCCAAAACCCGTTAATATATACACGAAAGAGGAACAAGCATGTGAGGATTTATTCGTTAACACTACACAACGAGATCGTGATGGTCGGTTCTCCGTGCGTATTCCCCTTAAGGAACCAGCTGATGTTTTAGGCGAAACCTTTACATTAGCAGAAAATCGTTTTTATGCGCTTGAACGTAAACTCGAACGTTTACCTGAATACAAAGATATGTATCGTGACTTTATGCGTGAGTACTTAGACTTGGGTCACATGAGTCGTGTACACACATATTCACAACCACACTATTTTCTACCACATCATGGCGTGTACCGTGACCAGTCATCCACGACCAAATTACGTGTCGTATTTAATGCTAGTTCGCGTTCCACATCAGGAAAATCATTAAATGACATTCAATCAATCGGACCGTCCTTACAGAATGATATTTTCTCGATCTTGCTAAGATTTAGACAATATAAATATGTAGCGGGGGCGGACGTTGAGAAAATGTTTAGACAAATTCAAATCTCAAATGATCAACGCGATCTGCAGTTAATTTTATGGCGAGAAAATCCGACAGATGCGCTCGGTGTATATCAGCTTAACACCGTGACGTACGGCACTGCGTCGGCGCCTTATCTAAGTATGCGCTGTATACGGCAGCTCGCTCAGGAGTGCAATGATGACGTCATCGCTCGAGTTATAAACGAGGATTTTTACGTGGACGATTTGATCACAGGGCATGACAATAAACAACAATTATTGCACATTTGTGACGAAGTGGCCAAGGTTTTAAGATCAGGGTGTTTTAACCTACGTAAATGGGTATTTAATTCGGATTTAGCGACGTCAGTTGACTCGTCAAAACAGCTGACGTTCGGTGAACATTGTCAAAACAAAACACTCGGTTTAGGGTGGTTCTATAACAGTGATGAACTGCACTTTACTACTAAAATAGATCAAGATCTGACTCACGTTACCAAACGCACTATTTTATCTATTGTTTCACAAATTTACGACCCTTTAGGTCTTCTTTCTCCGGCTATTATTATAGCAAAAACGTTATTACAAAAGCTATGGCTATGTAAAATCGACTGGGACGATCCAGTACCTAGTGACGTAGTTGTTTCGTGGGAAAAGTTCCTAAATTCATTACAATATTTACAGAATTTACGCGTTCCACGACACATCAAAGGTTTACACACACAGTACACAGAACTTCACATTTTCACTGATTCATCACAGACTGCGTACGGGGCGTGCGCTTACGTACGTACCTATTCTGATTACAACGATCCATCTACGATATCAGTTAAATTACTATGCGCGAAGAGCAAGGTAGCACCGGCAAAACCGGTTAGCATACCACGACTCGAGTTATGCGGCGCTTTAGTAGGTGCGAAGTTGTACAAAAAGATTATAGATTCACTTAGATTGTCTTTTCATCAGGTGTACTTTTGGACTGACTCGACGATTGTCATCGGTTGGCTTCGTATGTCTCCCGGCTCGCTCAAAACGTTCGTCCAGAATAGGGCTGTGGAGATAAATGAATTGACTAGTAACTCACTATGGATGCATGTAAACGGCAAAAGTAATCCAGCCGATCTACTATCGCGCGGTCTCACTTTTGATTCTCTGAATACGTCCGCGCTATGGTGGGACGGACCCACATTTTTATATGAAGCGAATACGATCTGGTCAAATGCACACATAAATGATCTAGATTTAAATATTTCAGACTTACCTGAGACGAAGTCACAGACGATCAGCATGCCGTGTGAAGTCACTCCACAAGTATTTCCTTTCGAAAGATTTTCTTCTTTTAATCGCACGAAGCGCGCTGCAGCTTACGTGTTGCGATTCACACACAACTCGCGTTGTAAAAACAAAGCGGATAGGAAAATAGGCCCGCTTTCAGTTGACGAACTGAACGATGCACTTAAATTCTTGATTAGAATTACACAAATACAGTCGTTTCCTAACGAATACAACTCTTTAGTAAATAATTCACCTCTGAAATCACAACGTAATATTTCAGGGCTGAACGTGTTTCTCGACAGCGACAAACTGATTAGAGTTGGGGGTAGAATACAGTACTCACCTGATTTTTCAGCCGACAAGAAACATCCGGTGTTGCTATGTGGGAAACATACATTTACCAAATTGATTTTTTCCCATGAACATAAACATTTATTACACGCAGGACCCCAATTACTTTTATCCACTATAAGAGATACATACTGGCCGCTAGGTGGCAGGAGTGTAGCTCGACGCACAGTAAATAGCTGCGTTACCTGCACTCGTATGAGAGGAAGAACGTTGTCACCAATAATGGGGAATCTCCCAGCTGAACGGCTGGACCCCGGTTTTCCTTTCATGCGATGCGGTGTAGATTATGCTGGACCTATGTACGTACTAAACCGTAAAGGAAGAGGAGCGAAGTTAGAAAAGTGTTACGTATGTTTGTTCAAATGTTTCAGTAGTCTCGCTATTCACTTGGAACCTGTCACTAGTCTTACTTCACAAGGGTACCTTCTCGCTTTAAAGAGATTTATTTCTAGGCGCGGAAAACCGCTAGAAATATTTTCAGACAATGCGAAAAATTTTGTAGGTGCAATGAACGAATTTTCCTTGTTCCTACAAAATAATTCACAAACTATTATTGACGATACCGCTAACGAAAGCATTCGTTTTTCCTTCATACCTCCTTATGCGAGTCATTTCGGGGGATTGTGGGAGGCAGGAGTAAAGTCCTGCAAACATCATCTCCGACGCGTTGTGGGTAATGCACATTTAACCTACGAGGAATTCGGCACGGTATTAGCACAAATTGAAGCCGTCCTGAATTCCCGTCCCATGTATCCTATGTCCGCAGATCCGAACGACCTTCTTCCACTCACACCAGCTCATTTCCTAATTGGCCGACCGCTGACTGCTCCTGCGTGCGAGAACCTGAGCGACACACCAGCTCACCGCTTGACGCGCTACGACAAGGTGGAGAAGTTGCGGCAGGACTTCTGGAGCAGATGGGCAAAGGAGTACGTCTCGGAGCTGCAGATCAGGAAGAAGTGGCAGACCAACAAAGGCGATATTAAGACCAACACACTGGTTCTAATCAAAGAGGATCATCTACCACCCCTCAAGTGGAGGATGGGACGCGTGGTGACCACATTTCCGGGACGAGATGGACAGTCCAGGGTAGCAGACATCCGCACGGCGACAGGCGTCGTTCGGCGAGCGTTTTCGAAAATTTGTCCACTGCCATTGGATCCAGAGGATGGAGACGACATCAATCAACGTGGATCATGAGTAGCACTGCATTTCTTGGAAGCAGTTGCTGGTTGCTTCCAACGCGGGCGACATGTTGAGGACTCGTGTAGCACTATCCTATGCACAATTTACGAACGAAGAGAGAGAAAAAAAAGAAACGTCAACTTCAAATTCGAACATGGCCGCGACCGATAACGCATTACATGGCTCGCTATAATTATTATATTTAATTGTTATACACATTAAAAGTATAGAAAAACTACCTCTATTCTATCGCCTGCGCCCCTCAAGAAACCCTACAATCAATATTGATGGTTTTTTTGTCATATGAAAAAAAATCATACTGGCTATTCGACGCAGACCATGACCGCAATTTACATTGAAACACAAAAAGTAGAGTATCTTATCTTATGACAGGGGGGGCAGGGATAACCCCAGCGGCACTTCGACCCTCAGGGATCTTTTGTGCTCACCCCTTTGCTTTGCAGTACAACGCTATACAACTTACAGGAAGGAGCCTATAGTCCCCTGGTTGCGGGTAGGCGACCCCCAGAAGACTCATACGCCCTCCAGCCAACGAGTCACATTCGCACAGCAAGTGTTCCATTGACTCAACGGTGTCACCACAGGCTCTACAGTAAGTGAATGAAAACGAAAATAAAATAATTAATTTGCTTTTAGAATAGGTATAAGTACCTACTTGCCTACATTTAACCCTGCGAACATAATTTGCTGGCAGATTTTAACCTTACAAATAAATTAAACAAGATACGCTCTATAATCACAGGGTATTCTGTACTAAAGAACACAAAAATAAATGACGTAACAATTAGTCCGTCATCCCATATCGTTGATTCCAAACTATTGTTTACCACCTTCGTTCTAGTAAACAATAGAGCTCGTCGAGGTATTTCCGAAAAACTCGGTCAAACATTGCGGATGCCGAAAAATTACCTTCAAAGTATTATTTTACTCGAAGTATTTCTTTTTAAATATCTAAAACAGTCACTATCGACCCTCTTTACTCACTAAATTATAATTCTACAAAATTTTAATCTCGATTATTTAGAATACATATGTGAAATGTTGAGATCTGTATCTTGTTCCTTTTACGAGCTATATAGAAGCGCGTAACAGATAAACGAACGGACAGACAGATGGACGGACGAAGTAGCGACAGCAATATGGTTCCGTTTTACCCTACGGAATACCCTAAAACAGTCAAGGGGTAGTTATCTTATCTTATCTTATGACAGGGGGCCAGGGATAACCCCAGCGGCACTTCGACCCTCAGGGATCTTTTGTGCTCACCCCTTACCTTAGCCTCCTTCCTGTTCCTTAAAGATGCTTTGCATCAAGGACGCTGCACAGCTTACAGGAAGGAGCCTATAGTCTTCTTGTTTCGGGTAGGCCACCCCCCAGTTACATTGACTTCGGCGACCGCCCTGCGGTGGACGACCTCCGTTGTTTACACTTGGTCGTTGGCCGAAGTCGTCCAACGTCATAAGCTCGATGACAACCTAATAACACTTTGACGTTCGCCGAATGCGATCGAGGACTGGTAATTCACATATAGTCGGTGACCGCCCACATATAGTCGAGACGGTCGGTCGCCAACCAGGCGTAACCGCACCTTCACATTATAGCATTCTATAAACTACAAATACAAAATACAAAAATAATTTATTTACCACAAAAAAATGTACCCGTTTTCAAGTTGACTGTTGGACCCCGCACCAGGGCGAGCCTGTATCGCGGCGATCCTTAATTACATTAACAAAAAGTATTAAATCAACTAATTTGGACTCAGTTGTATTTTACAAATATATATAGTATATAATGTGTATAGTATACGTGTCTGTGAGATGTGTTAAGGTGGGAAACGGTGAGGGTGCGGTGTGTTTGTGTGTGTGTGTGTGTGTGTGTGTGTGTGTGTGTGTGTGTGTGTGTGTGTGTGTGAGCTTATAAGCGATAAATCAATGATTTGCCCTCTTATCTTATCTTATGACAGGGGGCCAGGGATAACCCCAGCGGCACTTCGACCCTCAGGGATCTTTTGTGCTCACCTCTAACCGTAGTCTACTTCCTGTTCCTTAAAGATACTTTGCATCAAGAGCGCTATACAGCTTACAGGAAGGAGCCTATAGTCCTCTGGTTTCGGGTAGGCTACCCCCAGAAGACTCATACGCTTTCCAGCCAACGAGTCACATTCGCACAGCAAGTGTTCCATTGACTCAACGGTGTCACCACAGACTCTACAGGTGGGATTGTCTGCCAGTCTCATTTTATGTAGGTAGGAGGCTCTTAGTGCCAAAATGGCCTGTGAACGCCCCTACAATGAGACGGGTGAGACTCCTGTTGTGATTGTAAATTTGCCCTCTTACTACACGCTGTAACGTGCTTCAAACTGCTGCCTCACTTGCCACGGGTTTTTCCTTTGGTAGCAAAAATCCAACCTGCAAACATTGGCAAGATTTACTCATATTCTGTACGGGATCATTTTCCCCCGCTGGCACGCATTAGTATTCCCCGGGCGTCCGACACGGGTGAAATAGACCCTTTTGTTACAATTTACGTCAGTTCTGTAAAATTGTGTTACAAATCTCGCTCATCTCATATTCAATTTACGCAACTAAAATCTCAACGCTTTTTGTTTAGGGTTCTGGTAGTAAGCGAAGTAAGTGTCTGGTAGTAATGAATCAGGATGATGCCTGAAGTCGTTACCAGGGATGTTACGGAGGTGGTTTTACCGGAGCCGGAGTCGAAACCGAAAGTTTTAAATTTTATTTATCGGAGTCTGAACCGGAGTCGGAGGTAGAAGAGAGATGTTCAGAAGAAGTTCAAATTTTAAACCGTTTTTTAATTTTTATTCCTTCCGACTTCCTTGATATGTTTGATCAAAATTGGTCCACCGTTCCAGTCTGATCTGCACAGAGACATACCGGCTACAGCCACGTAGGTAATCAAATTTGATAAAAAGGTTTAGAATAAGGGTACATTTAAGGTTGCTACAACTTTGCAACAACCTTGCCTCAATGTTGTATGTACCTTCTGGCAAAAAAAAAAGGTTGGTTTAAAAATGTGGTACAGTCTGTACCCTCAGACAACTCTCTGACCCCCTTTGATATACTGATACGTCAGTTAATTAATAATTTATATATTATTTTTATATTCTAGGAGGGGTTAAAAAACCCAGGCAACCCTAAATTATGTAGAGCTGTATGTTTCTGAGTTAAATTAAGTTTTATCGAATGGATTATGACATGTTTGAACAGTTCCTCTGGCGTTTAATTAAGGTATGTGGGTCTGCCGCGTGATTACAGCGGTGTGAGCGTGCAAGATATACTAATATTTTGTTTATTTGTAAATTTTACAAAATAAATTGAGTACAAAAGAAAGAAATTACAATTTTATAAGGCCAATTACGAAATTTATAGATTACATATGATATTTTCACGAAGTAAATTTTCTGGAATATTGTTTACACCAACGTTTAGATGTATGTACCTTACGTTTTATTTTATATTATTTTATTTTATTTTACATTATTATTATTATTTCATTGTATGTTTTATAATTTTATTATTATTATTTTGTAAACCAATGGGTTTTATGCCTGAATAAAAAAAATATTATTATTATTTAATAACTATTTGCAACATTACAAGGCGACTGAACCTGGACTCATTTAGAGTTCATCTTTCTAAAAAGAAAAAACTTCGATTGATTAATTATTCAGAACCTATAGTCTGTTCATTCTAGAGTGCATTCCAAAACCAGTTGAAATTATTTACGTTGACAGCTGTACAAGTTCCATTGCTTGTTTTGAATAAAAATTTGATACATTTTCAGTTGTTAATGCGGTAATGGAAGATGCACAGTTGTCAACGTAAATTTTTTTGAACGGGTTATAGGTATGTTACGGCTGGCACATTTGATAGGACGTAACTTGAACGTGTCGTTACAAATGTGAACTTAACGCGGGAATGCAAATTATGCTTACTTATTGTAATCATATTGCAAAAAAAATTACAAACTGTCCAAACTAGATGTCCATGCCATTAAATTATGCAACATTCTTATCGTAACAATTTTTCAATATTATCTTCGAACGTTCACAATTACATTGTAGTGCCTCGTTAGTTATGACCAGGCTAAAATAAAGTACAAAGAAAAAAAATAGTATTCTAACCACGTCCTTTTTGTATCAATAGGTATACAGGATACAAATACAAGTTCTTGATTTTCTAGAGTTTGGTACTCCGTATTTTATCTGTAATATTGGCACAAGAATTACTGCGTCCCATAAAAAAGTGATGTTCAAGTTCCGACTCTTCCAACGTTGACAGCTGTCAGCCGTAACATCGTAGAATGTACAGCCTATAGCTTCACGCAGTGTAATATTTTTCAAACTGATTTGTTTTTTTTTTATTAAATATCATTCAGTCAAGAGAAAATCAAATGAGAAAATATACAAGTTATTTTAAAAATGAAATAAAGAATCATTCTATAAGCTTCGCTGGTAAAACCTTGCTTTCTTACTAGGTATTGTATGTCTACGTATTTATATTCTAGATATTTGCGACACAAATAAATAAGCAAATCTAAATTAGATTTTACTTTTTAGATTTTACCTACGAGAATGTTCGAAAAAGTAAAATCAAATTAATATACCTTAATTTATACATATTAATTTGTGTGGATCACATTGTATATAGGCAGGTGTCTATGTAAAGTTGGTCCCTACAAAATGGCCAAACTTAACCAGACCTCCATCTACAATAAATCATTTTATGAAACCTTGCGTCCCGACATTGTGCAGTATTATTTGTTGCTGAAGACAGCAATAAAAGATGCATCCAATAGTTTAGTCCAATAGTGTCCTATATCAAGAAACACAGAAAGTGCTTTCGTTCTAGAATTCTAGGACGCAATAACAAAGTCTTGAACACGAAGAACGGAGTGGACGCAATGTAATACCCACGGAATGGAGAAAACAGCTGAACTGGCGTAGCTATAAGCGAAGAATTTTACGAAGTCTACTCCTCAACTACCTACCCCTCAACAACATCCTATCCTATCGGGTCGCCTTCGCCAGTGCAATGAGAGGTTTTCCAATTGGTTCCAAGGGGCTCGCTGAATGGCGCTCTATAAAGGGGCCATTTTTTAACGTCAAAAAGGCTGGTAGCCAGATCTGTAAAACTGCGAACGTTTAGTGTTGCAGTTTGTTTATTGAAGTTCCACGAGAGCCTTTAGATGTGGGAGCGAGATCGCGCTATAGCAAATTATGTTTGATACAAATACAAATATACTTTATTGCCCACCCGGGACAAAAACAAAACATACAACATAAAGAGAGGTACAATACAATGTGCAGAAGGCGGCCTTATAGCTTTATCCCTTTTAATCTACGCATTTATTTCATTTTAGATACAATTTGAACGCGTGACGCGTGAATTGTTATTGACTGACAGTGACAGATCGCCTCTACGTGCCAGAGCCATCTATGAGAACAAAAACGAACTCAAAAAAAAGGAAACCTCCCATTGCAACACCTAGGTGACGCTAGCCACACATAATATCACGCTCACAGAAATCGCTATAATAGTAGCGCCCTCTCCTCTGAATTTCGAAATATTTGTTTATGTTAATTGATAATTTGTTGTCGTTTTATTTAGAACAGGTGATAAAAACTGCTTAAAGTCCGTGATATTTAATTTTTCAGTCAAACCTTCGTATACCTAGGTATATTGCTGAATGTGAAAATATTGGAGAAGCAAAAAGATTTCTTCATAGTTCTGGGGAAAGTCTATTTAGGTAATTTACTTTCATACCCTATTATTAAATTATAATTAAAACAGAAGCTTAGCTTAAATTAACTGTCACATCGATGTATCGACCGAAACTCTATCTCCACCCACAGCCGTTGTTAATATGTTAAGTTATTCATTAGGTTTTTAATGGAAATTATATAATAGGTATAATTATTTTAAGAAATATTTATAAGTAGCTCACAAAAATGAAATTCATCGAATTAATCGCGGAATTCGCTGTCATATTAGTTAGTCATGTAAGTTGGTAAGTACATAAGTACCTAAAATACAAGCAGGATTTGTTTTAATCTAAAAATTATTAAAATTATTGGGAGTAGAAGGACCCGCCACTCACCATCGGCTTAGCCCCCCCTAACGATAACCAATTCCAGAATGATTTACATTCGGAAAATATTACAAATCAATCCACCTAATGATAAGGGCTAGAGCAGTGTGAAGTAAAAAGAATGGGACCTAAGTGGATAGCAGTATTCCTGTAGGAAACACGACCTTGAATTTAATTACGACTCGTGTTTCGCCTCTAAACGAGGCATCAAATAAATGTGTTTCATTTTATTTCATTTCATCAGAACAAGGGGGCAGTTCTGATAATTTTAATAATGAATACTTATAATATCAAATGAAATAAATTTTTGAAATGAATTTTGTTTGCAAGAATATACGTCATGTATGAAGGATCTTAAAATTACATAGGTAGTTACGTTAGTTAGGTAGGTACGTGGTTGTGGTGGTATCAACGCAAACTAACGTCTTATCTTAAAATAAAAATAAAATCCCGCTATATCTATTCCACATTACTTAAAATTCCACGGCTGAAAATATGTTTGTGTTTCTGTACCCTGACTGTCCGTACCGTTTTAAAAGTTTGCTCAACTTTTTTCATTGCCCTCTATCGGAGCAGGGCAAACTACCTACCTGTATAGGCCCCGTTCTGGGGCCAAATTGAAAAAGTTATAAACAGCCCCAGTGTCTGTGAAAATGGCTCCAAAATTTAAAATTATATCAGGATTAGTCTACAATGGAGAAGTTAGGGCTATCGCTTTAAAAAGTTGTCAGACTGATTTTTTGGCTCCCATTTCTTTTCGCCGTAAAATGTGGAGTGTAAGAGCAAAGAGTAACTATTACATAACCATTCTACGTTTGTAAGAATACAGAGGTAATTATAGGGATAATTATTTGATTAAATACAAATATTTTGTGACAATTCCTATGAAAATTCTTCCTAAAATTCGATAAATTATTCAACTCAAAAAAATCAGCTATTCATGCACCGGTTTGAAAGGTAAGAGAACCAGCATTTGTACAGTTACATCAGGTATTCCAAGCGCATTGAAACCCTCTAATAAGTTTTTTGTTTTTTAACGAATGTGATGCTAGTGTTTTACACTGCAATTTAGCCAATGACTGTGTTAGAATCTTAAAAATAAACCGAACGATTTGGCGTCTGTTTTGAAAAAAAAACCAGTTTACCAACGTCGAGAATAAGGGAGTCGTGTGCACCAGGAATGCAAGACACTAGTCTTGCATTCAGAGTGCAAACCACTGTAAACCGTTTTTAAATAATAAAATAGAACGAACACGCCATGACAGCGTGAACGCAACAACTTAACCCCCCTCTAATAAGTCAAGTGGCCTGTTTGCTCGTCTATTCTCCTTATTTCTATTCTACTACTTTATTACCTATTAATTGAATGAAACTCTATATTCTGGTCTAAATAATAATAGATAAGTAAACTATATTGATGAAAAGAAAAATAAAGAGAGCCCATTGTTTTGATTATATACAGCACTCAATTATTGGACTGGTAATATAAGAAGCGAGTCTTATAGCTTACGCGAAAAGTTTATTAACACCGAAATCTGAGATAATGGATAACATCGACGTTCCAAATAGATTTCATTGAAAAGCCCTCTTTCTTTTGAAACGTCTTATCATTAGATAGATAACTAGTTATGAGTGACGAACAACAACTTACTTAATTAAATCAAATATTAAGTATCAAAAACAATACCTCGACGAAAAACACCTATTGTAATTCTATCCCTTTTCTAATGCTTATAAGAGTAAGACAGTAGTAAAGAGTAACAGTAAGAGACGAGGGTGCCGGATATAGCCAGTATAGTGTCCAGGTCCAAGTGGAGATGGGCAGGGCACGTGTGTAGAATGCAGGACGATAGGTGGCCCCGAAGACTGCTCGAGTGGCGACCCCGAGTGGGGCGCAGAAGTGTTGGTAGGCAGCCCGCGAGGTGGACCGACGACATTGTGAAGACGGCGGGGAGGATGTGGATGCGAACGGCTAGAGATCGAGGAGAATGGCGTGCACATGGAGAGGTCTATACCCAACGATGGGTTACGTTAGGCTGAAAAGAAAAGAAAGAGTAACAGAGTAGAAAACATATGCTTGCTTGCTTGATTTTACACTATTTTTGTAGAACCTATATATTAAATGATATTTAATTTGGTGTTCTGGATTTCACTCTTTCCTCCTCTGTGTGTATGGGACGGATTAGAATATTTCTACCGCTACTAGGTAAGCGTATCGTACATGGCGACTAACCCGAGTAACTTGCTGGTGGTAGGTCCGCCTGGTTACCGAACAGACCTTCTATGTAAAGTTTATAGTCAAATATCTTCGCTTTATTTGGTGTTGATGTGTTTCGGCAGTGTTCATGGAAGAGCCAGTTATAGTTACTAAACCAATGTGCTCCATCTTCGGCCTCATCGTCACTTACCACCAGGTTGCTATATCTTGTAAAGAATATTCGGTCTAGCTTCATTGTATTTAATATAAAGCATTAATATCGCGTGTCGCTAGATGTAAAGATACCTACTATATATCTAGCGACGCTGGTTTTCAACTTGACCCTTTCCAACTTATAGCTATAGAGAGCAACAATGTCGTTATGTCTGTTTGTTTGCTTATGTATGACTTGCAACGCCCAGGGCAATATTTGGTGCAGATCCGTTCAGCCGTTGAGGAGTGATTATTTAACAAACTTTTTATCAGATTGTACCTATGATGAAGGTGGTTCCTCTGTCTACCCCCTCGGGGATTATGGACGAGACTTTTGTGTGGTGGTAGATCCTAATGTGTAGGATCGCCTGAATTGTACCACACTTTTACCTATTTCTGCAATGCAAGCATGTTTCGGTTTGAAGGGTAAGAGAGCCAGCGTAATTACCGGCACACGAGGCACACCATTCAAGTCCTCAAGGTTAGCAGCGCATCGAAAACCCTCTAATTACATTATACCGAGGTGAGATGTCTATGGACGACGGTGACCACTTACCATCAGGTTTGCTCGTCTGCTCTCCAAAAACAATTTAAAAAAACGTGAGAATGTAAAACAATGAAAAACGTGATGTATTTAACTTTGCCGAAAGTCGTGTTTATTAGTGCAACATAACAAAACGCATTTCAGAAAATCAGCGCTTCAGTGTTGACTGCGAAGCTGTAATATGCTGAGACAGTCACCTTTTCCGGTGCTGCACACTACCATCAAACGAACTACTTACTTTCTGTTCTTTCTATCTTTGTTTCTCTTCCTTTCCTCTGTATTTTTTTTGTTTTGCGCTAATTACACTTGACTGAATTCAGTCACTGTAAACGCATTCAGTCAGCGATTTACAGCCTCTAAACAGAAGCCTGTCTAATTATACGACTAAATCATTGACTAAATCGTCGACTGAACTCAGTCTCAGCCTTTGTATAAATAATTATTTTTTCTGTTACTTGTTATGTGTGCGTACTGCGAATAAACTACATGTATTTCTATTCTAATCTGTTCTACATTTTACCTACACCCTCTATCTGAATAATATCTTTGGTATAGCAATTATACTGTAAAAACAAGGAAATGTGTTTCTACATAACCCAATTGGTATATCCAATGATTATTTCTCTGTAGGTGTTTATGTAGAGGCGATGTTTGACAGCTTCAGATATAACGGCTATATCAATAAATGCTGAATAATATAATGTTTGTTGTATAAATATTATCTTTGTATCTTGCTTAGATTAATATTAATGCTTTATATTAAATACAATGGTATGGTATAAGGACGCTGCGGATAGGGAAAAATGGAAAGGAGGAGAGGAGGCCTTTGCCCAGCAGTGGGACAGCCTATAGGCTATAAAAATAATAATTAAATACAATGAAGCTAGACCGAATTTGCTTTACAAGATATAGCAACCTGAAGGTAAGTGACGATGAGGCCGAAGATGGAGCACACGGATTACTAAATCCGGATTACTGTAACTGGCTCTTCTATGAACACTGCCGAAACACATCAACACCAAATTAAGCGAAGATATTTGACTATAAACTTTACATAGAAGGCTTGGTCGCTAACCAGACGGAACCTGAAGGGGTCCTACCACCAGCAAGTTACTCGGGTTAGTCGCCTAGTACGACACGCTTACCCAGGATGCTTAGAAGGAGAGAGTAAAATCCAGAACATCAAATTAAATCTCTTTTAATTTGAGTATATAGGGTCCTTCAAAAATAGAGTAAAAAAAATTATAACAACGCCATATCCTTAAGAAATAAAACCGTAAGTAATTTAGTTTAAAAAAATAATAATAATCAAAAGTTAATGATAACGATACATCTTGCACGCACCCATCCCTTCCACGTGAATGAAAAGTACGTCACTAGGTCACCAACACGCAGAGTGCAAAGTTCCATCAGCTGATAACTCCCAAGTGTCAATGATCTGTCTTAAAATAGACGATTATTTTTTTTGTTATTAGAATTAATTATATAAAAAATATTCGATTGATTGAATCTTTAAGACCTTAAAATGTTTAACACTATTTTTGAAGGAGCCTGTTATAATCAGTTTACAGTCTTGGAAATTTATGATTGAAAATTAATTAATTAAAACGGAAGAGGATTGAGTTTGGCGACGAGGAGGAAGCCGCAATAAATTAATTCTCATATTATTTCGGCTTACAGCTGCTTAAGCGTGTCGTCTACAGGCGTTAGAGACTTGTCCCGAATTAGGTTACTACTTACCTTTAATTTTAATTGTAATTTTCTCGTAATTTGATGACTATTAATAACATTGATCGGAACTGATTCCTAGGGTAATTTCTAAGTCGTAAAATACATCATCGTTAATTCATATTAGGTCAAGACACAACCGACCGGACCGATTTAAGTTTTGAAATATCAAATTCGGGAAATGTTCAAGCTATTATATCTAAAGTTGGCTAGAGGAATTTTTATAGAGCGGAAAATACCGCCTTTAAGTCTAATGTCTCAAAAATGTCTCCACAGAATAATGTAGCTACCATCTAATGTCTATACCAACTAATGTATCTGTTATGGACCAAGTAATTATTAGGAAATTATTCATAATGTCCAGACGGTTTTAATAATGAGGCGGCAATATGATAAGAACTATCAAAAAAATTAAATTGACTGGGCTTTATGAGTAATGCCCTTCATCTAATGGACAGAGTGATAAAAATCAGATCTGTCAACAGAGGGCATGTCAAAAAGGATAAGCACGGACGGGCCTGGCGACCGGCCGCCAGGCGTGGGGTTTTTCCCCGGAACCCCTGTTTCTGCTCCATGTCGTAATCCCGGTATCGTGTGTACTGAGGCCCGGTATCATGAGCACTGGAACCGGGTATCGAGAGTACTGGGACCGATGATCCTGGGACAACGTAACAACCCGGACCACGACCACGGACGGACCACATATCTCTAGTGATGAGTCTCTCTATTTATTTAAAAACGAGACAATAAGATTTTATTCCAATAAGTTTAGGTTAATTCCCGGAAAATGTTATGGACATTCTCATCCCCCAAATTCTGGGAATTCCCAAAATACTGTAGATAAAGAATAAAACCCATGTACGATGTATGAGTATTAAGTAGACCCACAGGATTCATTAAGAGATTATGGTCAACGTTTATATGCGAGATCACACACTCCACACATTATACCTACCAGTTTCCCATAAACCTACACCTATACTATTAAACAATGGTGGAAATCGATCGAAACTACCTATAGGATTATACAGAATGTCCAGTTAACGACAGTAGAACTTTTGATCACTCTGAAACTTACAATCGGTACAAAGTCCTATTATAAAAAAGATGATGATTTATAATAATACAGAATATAAGCGAGGCAAAGATAGCTTTTTCTACTGCCACTAACTGGGTTATTTTATTAGTATATAATATTTTTTAATAACCGTTAGTAACAAAAGAAACCGAGAAACGCTGAGACATCTACGAGTAAGTGGATTAAATTAGACCTATTACTTATTTTCCTAGTATACCTCCGTCGATATTAAAAAAAACTGTTTCTTTCCCAGAAAACTTATTTTATTGCTTATTTTCTGCGTAATTGGATAAAGGCAATGTAATAAATTTGATTCTATTTTTTGAACAAAGAAAAAATAAATAATTTTATTCATAATTGAAAGAAAAAATGTTAGGGACATAATTGTACAGAATTATTTTCAGTCTAGTAAATTTTTCAGTCAACGTTCGTTGCTTACCTACATGAAATGAAAAAGCTCTGTAAAGTGTGTAGATTTTTCCAAGCAATGCTAGCTTTTGTAAATTATACTCGTAAGAGATGATTTCGTCTCAACTCGTTCACTGAAAATGTAAATAGAGAGCAAGCTACTTCTTGTTTTTCAGTACTTTAGTAATATTTTTCTTTATTTTTTTTATTCACTTCTAAACCCGCATTTGACCTCGATCTCGCCTGACGGTAAGCGACGATGAGGTCGACGATGGTGCATGCGAGTCCAGTAAATGCCTATTCACTCTGGCCTTGAAGATCCCAAGGTTGTAGGTTTCGGGAAATACAGACGCCGGGCAGGCTGTTCCATTCCTTAACCGTTCGCATAATGAACGAAGAAGCAAATCGCTTCGTACGAGCAGATGGGATATCAACAACATAAGGATGGAACCCCTCCCCGCGCCTGGTAGTCCGAAGGCGGAATGGAGATGCTGGAATTAGGTCGTGCAATTCCGATGCGCACTCTCCGAAATGTATCCTATAAAATACCGATAGACAGGCGACCTTGCGCCGATGTTCCAGACTTTGCAGTCTAGCTTCCACCAGCGATTCGTCACCTATAAGCCGCTTAGCGCGTTTCTCCACTGAGTCAAGAGCAGCCACTTGGTACTTAGCTGAGCAATCCCACAGGTGGCAGCAGTACTCCATGCACGACCGGACTTGAGCTTGGTAAAGGTTTAAGAGCTGTCTCGGCGTGAAGTACCGCCTAACCTTACTCAGGATGAAAATTTATGACATCTAGTATGCCTATACCCTAAATTAAACAAGTAAAGAGATAATTGACAAATTATATGTTACTTATAGAAAACTCTAAAATTACTTTCTGAAAAATTAAAAATTACTGGCTATAAATTATTTTCAATACTTTATACTACATCATTATAATAATTATTGATTTAAGTAGATTTGGGTTAGACATATTATTGACATTAAATTAATTAATTGAAAATGCCCTTGTGTGGGACGCTACTTGCGTAGACACTTTGGCTCCGTTCCACCTCCATAGTACGTGTAGGAAGGCCGGTGGGTCGGCTGAAGCGTCAGCCGCTTTGCCTTATGCCCACAAATACAGGGACATCGGCAACCAATACAACTTTGTTGCATTTGGTGTAGAGTCCCTTGGTCCTTGGGGCCCTGGAGCTTGGTCACTGTTCCGAGAGCTGTCCAAGCGTTTGTTCGATGCGACGAGGGACCCAAGGGCTGGCGGCTATCTTGCCCAAAGGATCAGTATAGCGATCCAGCGGGGCAACGCCGCCAGCATCCTTGGTACCCTACCACACGGGTCTAATCTAAGAAATTTTATAAGTTACATTTTTTTTTGTGTACATTATTAAATTAATTATTACTACATTTCTTTTCTATTGAAAATTATAATTGTACTAAAATTCAAATTTAAATTCAATTTTTTCAATTTTCTAATAATTAATTTAAACTTGTAATTATTTTATTATTGGAAAATTATATTATAATTAGAAAAGTAATTTATAATTTGTAAAATTTATATACATATAATATTATACTAAATATAAATTATTTTAATTCATAATATTTTGTTATAATTAATTTAATTATTTGTTAATTGATATTTTATTCTTTTTTTCTATGGAACTAGTGCCTGAAAATAAAGACATTGTAATTTTATTTTATTATTTAATACTTTCTAAATAAAGTTTAATAATTTAAAAATAAGAACAAACTATTACATTTTAAAAGGAAAATACGAAGACAAAGCTGTCGCGCAGTCGGATAAAAATAGCTTCATGGCCTAATACCTAATACCTATAGCGTCCTATACAATAAATATTTGACAGGGAGAAATTGCTAAGTCCTGAAATCAATAGAGAGTTAACAAAAGAGCATTGCAGACGGGAAATAATTTACTCAGTCTCCAGGACCTTAAAATAGAAATAAAATATTGTTATACGACGCTGTTTTTACATTCACAGAGAAGAATAATTACCATTTCGCCATTAAGAGTGAGGAAAAGGCATTTAAGGGGATGTAAGCGGGGTCACAAACATCTAGACCTCCAAATGTCAAACTCTCCTGCACGTGGCGCATCCTGCCGATTAACGAACAAGTCCCTGGCGACCGACTACTGGCGGTATAACCACTCAAATTCTGGCTGGGTCAAAATACCAGAAGCACGATGACGGGCAGCAGCGTCATCAGGGCAAGCGACCCGGCTACTGCGATCGCCAACCCGCAGGCCTAGCGTGGCGATTATGGCATTTCCTCCCATGGATAGCACAAAAAGAAAACGGCCCCCAGTTCCCGGCCGCCCCACTATTCCTGGTCACGGTGGCGGCCATGGTAGCCACGATCTGCGCAAGGTGGCTGGCAGCGACTGGATGACAAGAGCCGAAGATCGGGCTCAATGGCGCGCCCTGGGAGAGGCCTATGTCCAGCAGTGGACTGGATGAAAAGGCATTTAAATCGTCATGAAAGGGAAAAATCTGAATATAATTCTTACCTTACATTACAACGTGGATTATGAATTAAACTAGGTGTACATAAATTAATTTTTCGCTTCGATTGTCTTGAATATAAAGCTACAGTCCATATATAGAGGTGCAGTGCATGGTGCATGATTAATTGTAATTAATTAAAATGAAAGATGCATTTAATACTCGTGGTAAATATGTATGACATATTCTACATTATTAGTCTAAAGTTTACCGCGTTCTATAAGTATACAAGTCATATATAAACGCGGAAATCTATAATTGGCCTTCTTTAAGTTTAATACATATATAATTTCATAATTGTTAATAGCTGTAGATTTCCCTTATAAATAAAATTTAAATTTAATAAAATGTAAGTTACAGTAGCGTTAATTTGTTGAAAGTGAACAGAAATAACGACGAAGCGTCCGGCAAAGTTGTAGACCAACTTTATCAGGTCTATTCTCACAAACAGTATTCACTTGAAACTTGAAAATTTGCTAAAGTAGTTTCCTCTATCTGAAAAAGAAATAATAAATCTTGATAAATCTCGTGTAGTTTGTAAGTTGTAAGCAAAAACTTAGCACTTAACTTACATACCAGAACGGAGAACGGATCGCTATAGATTGATATGGCGAGGCCTGACTCGCACTTGGCCGGTTTATTTTTATTTTTAACTACGGCCGGCATACCAGTGATTTCGGGGATAAGTCTTTTCGATAAACGTTTTGGTAAACTGGTCATTTTGACACACTAGTCATTTCCAGAATTGGTCTTTTTGATACTAGACGTTTTGATAAACTGGTCATATGGAGACTGTCATTTTAATACACGGTTATTGTAATCCGGAACCAACAAAAGGTCTCTATTTCCGAAGTGCTTTGTAAAATACGAGTAGGTTTATTTCAGAGCCGTCTTTAAAATTGTTCGCTTAGGCAAGTGTAAACAACGCCTCAAAATTATTTCCAACCTAAATTCACCATAGGTATGATTGTTGGTATGCCCATTACACAAGTGTACAAAGAGGTATGAATACACGTGGGTAGTAACAGATTCGCAATCAGCCGCCAACAATTACTGACAAACAAAAGCCCGGAATCTCGAGAGCTGCTTGTTTGACTGTCGATGTGGCTACAAAACACACGATATATTCAATCCAGTCCATCATGGAACTGGTGAGCGTCGGTAGCACAGTGGCTAGGACACCGGACTCCCATGCGGGAGATCCGGGTTCGAAACCATGCAGTGCCGTGTACCAATGAGATTTTCGTATTTTTTGACTTACGTACATTTACCGACTGCTCTAACGGTGAAGGAAAACATCGTGAGGAAACCTGCACAATGAGGTAACCAGTGTGTAAAACAGGGTTGGCACAAAAGATCCTCAAGGGTCGAAGTACCGTTTGGGTTATTCCCGGCCCCTTATCATAAGATAAGATAAGATCATGGAACTGGGTAATAGACATTGAACTGCTGGGATTTCCTGTGTCATACTTAGGCTTTAGACATTATTACTAGCGTATGGACTTGACAATTGTACCCCAAAAATTTGTGAAACTTTTTGGTCGGCACAACTGTCAAAATTCACAAATTTAGCTGAAAAATGTATGGATAATAGACCGTACATCGATATTTATGTTATAAATATCGATGTACGGTCTCGACACATACAAATTCACGCATTTATTCATTAAATATGGCACTAAGACACGGAAAAATGCTTGAGCATGTACCTACTCAAAATAGACGTAGGTAATTATAACAGAAAAGAAGGCACGTACTTACTTACCTATTAGCTAGGGCAATGGATACTGATACTGTAAGCACCGTAAAATTAGGTTAGATTTCAGACTACTTAAACTTACGAAGGAATCAATGGTTTTTTTTTAGATTTTTGAAAGCTTCATACATTTTAGTTCATTGGTTTAACCGTTAAGGAAATCATCTTAAAGATAAGTAAAACCCTCCAATAGTGGTGTAATGAATGCTCCGATAATGAAAAGACCGAAACTTTATTTTTTATATTTCTTAGATTTATCGTCAGTTTCATAGCCGTACATTGAAAAGCATTTCCCTTCGAAAATCGATACCCAAATAACGTTGAATCCAGCGTCACTCCGACTTTAAAACGTGACGCCTATTATTTTGCTACGGCAATTTGTAGTGACGACTAATATTGGTCTTTGGTCTTGCAAAAAGAAGGACCAAACAGATTATTCTACAAAATCCACAGCACTTAAATTTAAAAACAAAAAACTCCATTAAAAAACGTACTGCCAATTACAGATTGAATATTTAAAAATAATGCTTATAGGGAGAAATAAGTTTTGGTGTTTGTGTGTATATGGATGTGTTTATTGGAATTGTGTGTGAGCGTGTTTGTGTAAAAGAGAGTGAAAGGGAACTTTAGATGCGAAATGAGGGTAAGAGCCTATCGTGATTGACGATTAGCATACTCGTGTAGTTTCTACTATGAGAATCTATATTTTTTTTTAATTTGTAGGGTAGAGATAATAAGAACTAAAGCAGAGATGTCTGCTAAAATTTCATGACTGAATTCTGGTCTCAATTGATTCTGTTTCTGCTCATCACCGAATTACAGGAGATTTACCTTAATTGGAAGTGATCCCTTCTGGCGATAAGTCTTTCAAGTCTTTATTAGAAATCTCGAGATTTAAGAGAAATCGTCAGTCACGGTTTTTTAATTAAATTTTAACAAGTTTAATAATGCGTTTCTCTGTAAAATAAAGCTGTTTTAAATTGTTAGATTAGAGACAAGATTTGGTGTTAGTTTTCATACATGTTTCTCGTTAATAGTATTCAATACCAATTACCATCAACATCCTTTCTTTTTTTGTTTTCTTATTCTTTCTGTCTTTCTTTTCTCTTTCCTTCTTTCTGCTTTAATGAAACAAGTTGAACGACCTTGATTGATATAGGTACATAGGTTGATAAGTATGTACCATCATCATCATCACCAGCCTATTAATGTTCTCACTGTTGGGGGTACAGGCCTCCCCTTAGTGGCGCTGATTGGTGCTGGATTTCACACGCCTTCGTAAACCTTTCATTTCCTCAGACATGCAGGTTTCCTCATGATGTTTTATTTCACCGTTAGAGCAATCGGTAAATGTACGTCTTCGAAAAATCCGAAAAACTCATTGGTACATGGCATTGCTTGGTTTCGAACCCGGACTCCCGCATGGTCGTCCGACGTCCTAGCCACGACGCCACCGACGCTATATGTACTATAGGGACACAGTGTATGGACACAGTGCATACTGTGTTACACAGAATGTATTTCAATGTCAGCAATTTTATTAAGCACGCGGCTGCGCCCGCGTTGAATATTTAGTCTTTCCTAAGCCGTCCAATGTGAACATTGAGACCTAGTGAGTAGCAATGAAGACCCTGCAGAGAATAACCGTGAACATTCTTGAAACTCCACATGTACCATAAGTAAATACCATTGAATTCGAAGTTACTTAGAGCCTTACATATTCTAATGGAAAGGGTTCTAACTTCAAATCCTGTCATGTAAAGTGAGTTTCGATACGAAAACTTGTCTCGTCTACCTACATAATAGATTAAAAACTTATACGGTGGACAAAAATATCTGTTTTACTCACTTGGTAGGATAATTCCGCCCTTGTAGGAAACAAGAGGTCTTTTACCTTTATGATAACTCTTGGAAGGCTGTAATTATTGTCCCATTTATTATGGTTGACCCTTTTCCGGTGGCCCCTTTTACATGGTGAATTATTTGAAGGAAATTGTTCAGTTTGATTAGACTTAAATAATATACGGTTTCACAGTGTGCGAAACGCAGCATAGACTATAAATATTATGGTTAAACTAAACGCACACGTCAAATCTTCCCTCTCGTTCTGGCACATACAAACAAGGCATCGCTCTCTGTTTTTTGTGATGATCATCGTAGGGAACAGTGCAACAGCCCTGTAGTCTCGGACGAAGAATAGAGCCACGGTAACTCCTAACCTCCTATCGCCTGTCGTAAAAGGCGACTAAAAGGAGGGATCAGGGTCGCGGGCGGTCAAAGTGGGGGCTTTTGACCGTTCATTGGAGGGCGACCCTGGGGAAGGCAGCAACGTGCTATGGCCGCACGCTGCTGTGACGGGAGGAACCGGGAGGTGGAATGTACACCTCCCAGGAGGAGCCCAAGGCAAATGCTAGGAGGGCACCGGTGCGTTCCACTGGAGATCCCGGAGCCCTCCGATAAGCACGAGGCCGGCCATCGAGGGGGTTTTAGTGAGTGGAAATCTCACATAACCCAGGCTCTCCACCAGGAGGCTGGGTATCTGTCAAAGATTTCCCCCCCGTTACAAAAAAATAATAATCGACCGGTCGTAATTAATAAAATACAACAGTATATTATTTAAGTCATGTACTACAAGTATCACCAAGTACCAACAACCGCAAGTATTAACCGTTGTTCAGTTTGACGCTTAAAGATTGAAATACGGGGATTCATTATTCAAAAAGTTTTTGTCACTAAAATTAATGGAACATTTAATTATGTCCAGTGGTGGCCACACACATCAGGGTTCGCCCTTTGGTACTTTGTGGCTTTAACATACTCATTTGACACATTCTTACTAATGTCAAAAAAAACATAAGAAAATCTTATTGCGGCAGGGTTCCACAGAGTATAGCATAGCTTGATGTGTCTTCAGTCAGTTTCACGAGAGTTGGTAAAAGAAAATGAAAGCAGGAATTACCGCAGCTCATGCTGTAGGTATACCAAGATCCGGATCTACAAAACTGTCATCAGACCGATCTTGATGTATGGATGCGAGATTTGGGCACTAACCTTAAAGGAAGAAAACAGACTCTTGGTGACCGAGAGGAGGATATTGAGGAAGATTCTGGGACCAGCCAAGAAGGAAGATGGAGGGTGGAGGATGAGAAAGAATAGGGAGATAGAAGAGATGGTGAACGAGCCGAACATTATAGGAGAGACGAAAGCGGCTCGACTCCGATGGCTCGGACACATCACTAGGATGTGGGAGGATCGGGCAGTTAAACGAGCGTATGTGGGACGCCCTAACGGACGACGTCCGGTCGGACGTCCCAGATACCGCTGGCGCGATGAAGTGGAGAAGGATCTGCGGGAGCTCCGGGCGCCTGACTGGCTCGAGACTGCGCAGGAGAGAGAGCGATGGCGCTCTTTGGTATCGGAGGCCAAGATCCACTTCGGGTAGCTGCGCCAGCGGAGTAAGTAAGTAAGTATGCTGTAGGTATATTATTTTATTTAGTACCTATCTATTTTAATAGATAAAACATTATCTGGTTAGGATATCTGTAAGCGAAATATTATACAGGTTATACTGAAGTGTTTATGTGATATAAAATTATGCAAAACTAGTTATTTTTTATAGAAAGTTATTACCTCGTCATAACTTTATGACCAATTTTCAACCGAATAATGAAGTTTGGAAGTGCGCAGATATTTAAAGGCGATGGTACAACAGCGGTTTTGTACATGCATACCTTCACGCTGTGTCCCTTGCGGGGTAGGCAGAGAGAATGGAGCGCCACGAATCTCTGTCTTGGCACGCTTCTCTTGCTTCCTCTACAGACATTCGTCGTTTCACGCTTGCTCGCCGATGGGGTCGTCTGCACTGTGGTTTTGTGGCAAGTGAATAATTAAATTAATTTATGAAACAACACAAAACAAGCCGGTGCTAGAGAGAAAATAATTTAATTGTAAAGGAGACAATTTCTCAAAGAACAAAAGTCAAAGGTAAACCTAAAACTAATTTAAATATTCAGCAAAATTGTTGTAATACCAACACAAACAGTTATTTTGGAGATTTAATATGATATTTGATGATCTATTCAACAACAGGTACGAAATCATAGCTTGGAAAACGTTTTATCATTGAATAAATACCAGTACAATGTACATGGATCCAAATTATGTAGACAGATATTGAGAGCGAAACACAGAAACCTGAGATTTTCTCTATGTATATTGTCAAATAAATACTGAATCTTTAATGTGAGAAAGTAAGTAACATTAAAAATAAGTACTTTAGTGTTTTCTAATCCCATAAGATTGTTGAATTCAAGCCGGATGTTATGACTCTGTGCTGAGTCAGCCTGGGGTTGAGTGCTTGCTCATGGGTATAAGGGTGAAAAAAAATCTGCGAGCGGGAATTGAACCTGCGACCTTGCCTTTGCGTACCAAGCGTTGCGTAGATGGAGCCACTAGCACACTCCTTAAACAAAAAGCAAACTGAAACGTTATTTTTGAAGATATCACAAATTTCTCGTTATTTGGATTAGTTTAATTTAATTTCACAGAGCTATAGTACAATTGTGATATCATGATATCATATGGCCATTTCAAAATAGCAGACATAAAAAGTCTGTTAAGACAGTGTGGCGCGAGTCTGAAGGGTAAAAAAAGATTTGGTGGAAAGGAACGTATCTTTATGTTGATTGGCTACGTACCATTGTGCTAGTGGCGCCTCTAGTGATAAAATATTGCAGGATTATCTCCTATTCTTTGAAAATGCCTAGCATGGCTAATTGCTTAATAAACAAAAACTATTAGTCTGAGTTGTTCAGGCCGCCCGTAGGCCTATGACATGGCTTAACGACTGCGGGCGAACGACAACAACCGCGACCAACTGCTTAACGAGCTCTCCGAAGCACCGTGCAGCTCAAATGAAATATGCGACTAGCGGTCACTCAGCCTGGTACCGACCGCGCCCAACGCTGCTTAACCTGCACGATCACTTTCGGATTGGATTTGCAACTCGGCTACGAGGCTACGAGCTCCTGCTACGGCTACGAGCCTGGGGTGGCACCATCCTGTGACCTGTTTCTGCTGCAAATCTGGGATGCTAGCATTGCTGTGTTTCTGTTTGAAGGGTAAGAGAACCAGCGTAATTACCGGTACATGAGGCACTCCATCTTAGTCCTCAAGATTAGCAGCAAAACCTCTTATAAAATTTACCATCAGGTGGCCTGTTTGATCGTTTGCTCCGTGAGGTGACATGTCTATTAGCAACGGTGACCACATACCATCAGATGGCCTGTTTGAATGCATCCGTACTGAATTACGGGCTCCTGTTGTGGGGTAACTCTGTTGAAGCAAATATGGCCCGCATCGTCCAAAAAAAGTGTGTGCGTGCTTTGTGCAGAGCTCATTACATGGACCTCCTATAGACCTCTTTTTAAATCTTCACAAATTTTGCCCGTACCATGTATGTACATTAAGCAGATGTGTATTTTCGTTCGACAATATTCGCAATATTTCAAAACACACGCTGATGTCTTCCCAAGGTCTACGAGATACAAGAACCGTCTCTATTTGCCAAGTTCCAGAGTAGACTTGTATAAAAAAAATTCCTTCTGTATGGCAATTTTAGTGTATAATAATCTGCCTAGTCGCCTTAATAATGGTCCTGCTAGCCAATTTGAAACTAATATTTCCAAGTGGCTTCTAGACAAATGTTATTACTCCATAAAAGAGTATCTCAACGATACTAACAAAAAGCAGAAAAGATTTGCACACCGTTGTCGGTGGAACATTTGATACCTATGCTTTTTAAATCACCTATAATTTTCACTATGTTCTGGTAAAGGAACTATTTTTAATTTCGAGAGAAGCTTTGAAAACTTTAATTTTCTAAACCCATAACATTGTTGAACAAAGCCGTGTATGTTGACTACTCAAACATTTATTATTCACGAACAAAGGAAACATTTTGAATTTGGCGAAACAACCAACCTATCTTATTAAAGCATACGTTCTAACTGCATTCAACAGCAGGTTCCTACGCAAAGCACAAAAGCTCTGTACCATATAGAAATATAGAAGGCGAGTAAAGTTTTGCACAAACATAGACACAGGTCCATTGTCCATACTCTATGCTTTATCTAGAAACCCAGCAATGCAATGGTGGAACATAACGATCGTAGCTTGAATATCGTGAAACTATGCTCGTTATTTTTACCCACGACGGAACGGAGAAGTTATATGCGTTTGACCTAAGAGGATGTTTGTTTGTATGTGCATGTGTCTGTTCCCATCTAGCTCCGAAACAGCTGAACCAATTTCGATGCGGTTTTTTGATAAAGCTTTGGAATTTTTCAGAGCAGGTTCTTAGCTGGTTTTTATTGTGCTAATCCACCAGGGGGCGCCGCTGTATATATGGCAATATAATAAAATAAATAAATATTTGTTCCCATCGGGCTGAAAAATGACATTCGGGGGTTATCACAGCTTCTGATTTTGAATTTGGAAATAATTTGTGAATACAACTCAACTCAAGCAGTGGTTCTAGCGTAAATTATTATGAAATTCTTCTATGACTGTTGAAATCCTTTTTGGCTTTATTGGGTTTGGTTTTTGTTACACCCTGTATATGCATGAAATCTCATTACCCACAAGATGCATAGCAAACGTCAATAATTCACGAAGTGAAGACAATTAACTTAATGTAGGAGATTAAACTGTCAACAGAATAATTAATCACGCCTAATTGATCTCTGTGTACATTTGCATAGCCATCAGTTTGCTATAGCAACTTGTAATTAACGTTAGATAGGCATTCGTACCTACACCTACATAAAGACCTACAAACAAATACATAGTCATAAATATTAGGCACTTACTCTTAAGTTCCACAAGCACTTCGGCTGCACAGCGCGACGCGGCACTGCAGCGGCTAGTTCTGAATGCACTGACGCGGCGCAGCGCTGCGCGTGGCTACAACAAACACGTCTGTTTCCTAGTCAAAACGGCGGCGGTTGCTTCCCCCGCACCTCGTGGCGCAATTCCCACCCGCGAGAGTTGCCCACGCAGCCGAGCGGGCCGCGCGGCGGCGCCGCGCTGTTATCTGCCGCGGCGCTTAAGTGCGTCTTGCTTCATACAAACTCATACAAAGAATATTCTGTCGAGCAGCATCGCGCCGCGCTGCGTCGCGCACCGCAGCGTAGTGCGTTTGGACCCTTAAGCTGATTTATTATGCCCTATACAGGTTGAAACATCCCCCCCCCCCTCCCCTCCTCCCCCTTGTAAGGCGAAAGAGGGATTCAGTATCATTTACTGAACAACTTTTTTAGTTACGCAAAAAAAAAAACGACTCCCTATACAAATCGATCAGCTGATGGCTACAAAATGTATGAGGAGTCGATTCTTTCGAGATCGTACCTAATTAAAAAGGTATAGAACAACAGCTGTTTCGTTATCGATACTGAACATCCCCCTTTCGGCTTACAAGGGGGGTTGTTACAACTTGTAGGTATATGTATAACAATATGAAACATGAGTCCTATGTACCTATTTTATATATGTATTTAAGTCAATATCAGAAGTTCGTAGCTTAGATGCGAGCATGATCTGAAAGTAATTTAGGCGCGTTGCTCTCCGGGGTACGGAAGGGCTTAGGTGAAAATGCCACTAGCGGTTACCGGTTACCCATCCTGCGTCTGATCATTCCCAACTTTGCTTAACTTGCACGATCACTTTATGACTATGATCGCACCTAGACTAAAAGCCCATCTCCTCAGAATATCTGAACAACTGACTTGAATAATCAGCTTAGCTATAAACTAGATAGAGCCAGTTCTGCAGCAAACAGAACCGACCAATAAGATCAATTCCGGACAAAAGTTAGTTTACGGAACTATTAGAGCGTTTGTCCATTGTTAGACTTGAGATCGCATCGCAGATTAATTAAACTATTTTTAACCCCAGACCGATCGAGGGGTGATATAATAAGTTCGTTTGTGGCAAATACTTGACAACGGATGATCCGATTTGGACCCGGTTTTTTAATGTAATATAGAGAATTATATCGAGAGTGTACTTAGCCGTGTCTGATAAAAATTGGACCAGTGGTTTCTAGGATCTTGGAGTATCTTTCATGTCAGATGGGATCTCTGGAATGGTAATAGCTAGATATTTCGAGTTTGATCTCAAATGTTTAGGAACACCATGTTCCTAAACATTTGAGCTCAAACAACCTTTCCCACATCTGGAACCTTATGGACCTGATGATGACCAGGAAACAGTAAGGGGATCTGCACAATGGTAAATCGGGGGTTTTTATTTTTTTAATTTAGAGTTGAGTACTTATGTGTAGCGTCAGTGGCGTCGTGGATAGGACGTTGGACTCCCTCCCATGCGGTCCGAGTTCGAAACCAGGCAATGCTATGCTACCAATGAGTTTTTCGGTATTTCCGAAAGACTTACGTACATTTACCGACTTCTCTGACGGTGAAGGAAAACATCGTGAATAACCTGCACATTGAGATAACCAGTGTGTGAAATGGGGAAGGCAATGGCAAACCACCCCATTAAATCTGCCACGAGAGTCTTTCTATTTGATTAATTCCTTAGAATGATCATGACCCTCAGCAATGAGGAACACGACTTAGAAGAAGACTTAAGTGTAATTTATTTTATATATTTTTTTCTTTGAGCGTCGGTGGCGTAGTGGCTAGGACGTCTGGCTCCCATGCTGGAGGTCCGTGTTAGAGACCATACAATGCCATACATGGCAAAAAATCCGAAACCTCATTGGAAAGTGTACTTACCAATGAGTTTTTCGGAGTTTTTTCGAAGACTTACGCATTTACCAACTGCTCTAACGGTGAAGGAAAACATCGTGAGGAAGCCTGCATGTCTGAGGATTTTTTTAACCAGTTAACCAGGGTCATATTTAGGAATATTTCATATTTAGGCAGCTCATTATTACGGTAGCGCATAAGACAAAATTACCAACAAATTAACTACAAAAAAGTATCTAAGTAAATAAAGTATACTGTTGAGTTAAAATATACTTACTGAATAAATACATAGTACATACACAAATAGTACATATTATAAATAAAATACGAGTATACAGGTATAATTTATATAATTATGACTACATATTTTTACCTTTCAGGTTTACGTACACAATTAGATCAGATTTTCCTACGTCACGTCACCATAAGGTAAAAGGAACGCGAGGAGCCCGAGTACGACCCTGGAAAATGAACCGGTCCGCGCATGCGTCAAATATGCCACGCGGTGCGCACGCGACGCGCCGGACACCAGTCCGAACCTAACTCCGACGGCGAATGCACGCTCAACCGCGATCTTGCAAATATTACGGTTTTCGCTATTTTTTCTTCATAAATGTATTATTCGCCTTTCTATTATTCTGTTCTATTACATATTCGCTTTCCTTGTGCTTGTGAACTATCATAACTTGAACTGTGCTTGTCAATAAACCTGGATAAGTTCAGGTGGACAGCTATGTGGACATTCTTGCTTTGCTGGTAAGTGCCAGTACATCCGGCACCCCACAAACATATGAAAAATATTACTTTTATGTTAACCTTCCAGTTTAATTGAAACAAAAATTCGAATCGAATGTCGGATTTCGACGTTTCGGACAATGGACAATCGCTCTTCGTAGCAAAACTACTTGAGCCGCTCGGTTTAGTCGATTAGATCTCCGTCTTCACGGTAAAGTGTTTGAGGCACTGATTTGTATAGATAGACCCTTCCATACAAACTGGCCATTGAAAACCATGTCGCCGAAAATCTAGTCGGTAATTGTTTTTTGACATCAGCCAGAGTTAGCCTATATAAACGCAAAGATTTCTGAACGAAATGAATAGTTTTTTTAAGTTCCAGAAATATCCTTTATGAAAATATTTATTTAAAGTGTGATATCCCATGTCGATTGCTTTATTTAATTGTATATTTATTGCATTCTTTGTATATATAAACTAGCGTAATTCTTTTTTAATGATTTTTTTGTGCAGCGGAAATCATCTCCACTGAGCTGTCATCGATAATCTACTGGCGGGAAAATTGGAGGTGACGTCGAAATTGAGTGAGTCTGAGCAACACGATATTCAGGGCCAATGAATCTGTCTGTATATGGTCAATGGTTTGAGGCCTGTTCAATGCACTAAGTCTGTCTGAATAGAGAACAATTTCAGAATAATAGATTAGTTTCGTTCTAAGATAATACTAACTATTCGTATCTCGATTTTATCGCACTAGAGTTTTCTTAATACACAATCGGGCAGTGTTGGGAAAAATGTAATTGACTTACAAATTAATAATTACAAATTCATTTTTTCATTTATTGTAATTGCTATTACTTACTCAATTACAATTACATACTTTTCTATTATGATTTATGAATGATTTATACTTATTATGAGGGCGGAGTGTGGAAGCGAAAGGGTAGTCGGGGGACTAGGGGGAAGCATGCCCCTAATTTCCCCCACTCTCCCATACTTCACTAACTCTCTCTACCCCACTTTGCCTCACTTCTCCCACTCCCGTCACTTTCCCTTATTTCTCGTTGCACAGAAATAATTTATTTCTGTGTCTCGTTGCTTATTTGAAAGTACCTCATTGCACCTCTCAAATGCAATTAAACTGTAAAATAAAAATGTATTCGTGTAATTGCAATTACAAATTAATGTATTTAATTACAATTACTCGTAACAATTACTTAATTCATTATTTTAAATACTTACATGTAATTTCAATTACTAAAATGTGAAAAATAGACATGTAAGTAATTGAAATTATAATTGAAGTTTAATTAGTAATTGAAATACAAAACGTAGTCAATTACGCCCAACACTACCTCTTGCTTGGTATGCATGTCTCTTAGAGAATTAAATTAATTCTCTAAGGCATGGCTCCACTCAGATCCATGGAACAGTTTCATTATTAGATTGAATCAATGTGGCCTTATCAGTGAAAACGGATCCATTAATGCTTAGAGAGAGAGAGAGAGATTAATCGTGATCAGAGTAGAGGCCCCTTGTAGTTAGTCCACAATATATAGTACTTGATCCCGTGCCGATGATTCCAACTATTGTTTTCCACCACAGTATATTTCGATGTGGGCTTTCTAAAAAAAATCGGTCATACAGCGCCCGGGCTCTTAAAGTGAACTAAACTTTTAATTTCTGGGTTGGTTTTTGGGGAGTTTAAAATTCCTCTATACTATCCTGAAACTATGTTGTATGACAACGATTCGTGGGCGGATACGATTTTTTTTGACCAATCAAAGTGGGTATGAGAAGTGAAATTAATTATTAAAAAAAATTAAAATCGTCTTTAAATCACTACACAGTTACAAACCTCCTCCACTTTTGATGTAAAAAAATAAAAACAAAACTAAATATGTTTTTTTTTGTGGCAACAAATTTTTCTTCTTTCTTTTTCTTCTTCTTTATGTCTGTTAAAAGCACCTAGAAGTGTTTTTTTAAATGAGTGTTTTATCGAATATAAGCTATATAGTTATTATTTATAGCATTATTAGGTAATTGTACTTACATACTTACTTATGATGAATAAAAGAACACAAAGGAAAGTATTACAGGATGTCCCAAAACGAATCTTAAGAAAAAGGCGATGTAGGTTCGTAATGAAAATTTATCGAGGGTCGGGTGCTCTATTCAAATTTAGCACATCGAATGCGAATAGCAAATGAGGAGTGAAGGTTCTATTTCTGTCGTTTTATATCACGTTCATCAACCCTCCTGTACTCAAGTACAAGGGCTAAGCCATCGATTTGGCTTAGCTGTACTTAGATGTTGTTTGTTTCTCGTACTGTACTTAGATACGTATATTGGAACACTTGCTGTGCGAATCACCGCTTGCTGGAGGGCGTATGAGTCTTCTAGGGATAGCCTACCCGAAACCAGAAGACTATAGGCTCCTTCCTGTAATCTGTACAGCATCCTCGATGGAAAGCTTCTTTAAGGAACAGGAAGGAGACTAAGGTAAGGGGTGAGCACAAAAGATCCCTGAGGGTCGAAGTGCCGCTGGGGTTATCCCTGTCATAAGATAAGATAGATATGTAGGTATGTAGTTAATAATAACGTGAAAGTTTCTTTGAATTTAACTACGAGTTCGAATCAAATCAATATCTCGTATTTTGTGATTACGACACGAACCTATTTCAATGTGGAAAATGTATCTAAATTGACTTACAAAACAATAGGACCTATTCCTATTGTTTTGTAAGTTACAAAATAGGATAGCAATTGGATTGCAAAAAAAATGAAATATTAAAAAATATATTTCTCACCACTTATTAATTAACATTTAACATTAAACTATAACCTCCACACTAGGCGCTGTTTGTGTTACATGGATACACACATTGACTACTAGGATACAAAGTAATAATAATATGAAATCGGAATAACAAATAACAACGAGCTCAAATATTCAGGTTCATGGTGCGTTTCAGAAACCAGGAAACATTAAGTGGGCTTTAATTTCACTATATGAAACTTGAAGAATTGGAAGATATAAACCTGCTGAAACTATATTAGTTAGATGGGGTCTTCTCGAACTAAAGTCGTAGGGAATCCTGAGGCATTTCAACAGAAACAAATATTTAAAGATGACGGCTAATAAATAAATGGAAATGATGTGGAGCAATGGTGAGACCGAAGGCCGAGCTCCGCGTAGGACGAAGACTGGAGCGTCTCCCCGCCTTCAGGCACCGTAGGTCTAACCCGTTGAATGTTCTTAGCCATGTCAGATGAAAATTGGATCAGTGGTTGACCTTAATCTTGGAGTATCTTGGGATCTTGGAGTATGATGGGATCTCTGGAACGGTAACAGTTAGATGGTTCGAGTTTGAGCTGAAATGTTTATGACCACGGTAACCTTCTCACATCTTCAACCTTGAAGACCTAATGATGACCAGAAAAAGTAAGGGGATCTCCACAAAGGTATGTCGGGGGTTTCTTAAATTTTTAATTTAGAGTTATTTTTGCATGTATTTTCTCTTCACTTAAATGAAAAACATTATGTTTATATACAAGTACAGGAATTTCGTAAAAAAAATATATGTTCTATACAAAGTCAATACCGATAGTCATAAAAACCTGTAATTTAGTCTCTTAACCATATAATGAAAGTTACTTAATTATCTAGTTCGTATTTTGTTTCACCCATGTTTTACCCTATGTAAGGAATTTTGTTTCGAAGACCATCCGATCCGTAATCAAAATTAAAAGTCCTAACTGGGTGACTCATAAATTCCTGAAATCCAGACATTCGACACAAAAGCTCCCAAAAATCTGATAATTTATAGACTGAACAGTACATTCGCAGGAATTCTTTATCAGCTTCTCAAGACCTATCTGGTTAAAGAAGACCTTTTCTTACCTTTCCCAATTTATCTGAATTCTGTAAGTAATGTTACGAGTAGTTACCTATATTCCCGGGACAATTCTAGATACGAGTAGGTGTTTCTATTTTAGGTACCAATTTGACAGTGCCTATTATTCCGTGATTGATTACATTGAAGTGTTACTACAGAAATCTAGTGTTACGTTTGGAGTAGGAGTCAATGTCTGTCTCCTATTACATTTTGAAACTAATTATGTGGTTCGTTTCTATTATTGTAGTTATTTTATTTCAATAATATTGTAACTATGAATTGTTTTGTATCATTGTATCATGAAGGTAGGTTAGGTTAGATTTCATATACGAGTATCTATTATTTTAATCTGACAAATGTCGTACTGGATATCTTGTTACGTTTGATGAATAAAAAAATACAAATTAAGACCAAGTTCAAGAAGAATTCGGAGTTCTATTTCCAGACATGATTACACGTACTTGTATCAATCTCACTCACTCTAATTATTTGTGGAATAAGGATATCTTTTTAGGGATCCGTACGAAGCCCTATAATAATAGCTGTTGATAATAATCCGCCTGTCCGTCTGTCAGGAGCGTCTAGTGCCTAAACGGAATAAGATACAGACTTTAAAATTTCACACAATATGTAATCTCTTTACCCAAATCTGATTATCGTCTTCAAAATGTTGAATTATCTTGGGGCCCTGGAGCTTGGTCACTGTTCCGAGAGCTGTCCAAGCGTCTATTTGATGCGACGAGGGACCCAAGGACGGGCGGTTTCCTCGCCCAAATTATCAGCATAGCGATCCAGCGGGGCAACACCGCCAGCATCCTTGGTACCCTACCACACGGGCCTAATTTAAGACAGTTAATAAGTAATATTTAATTTTATTTTTACAGTTTTTCTTGTATATTATGGTTTCCTTCTGTAATTATAATATAAATAATTTTAAGTTGTAAATATGTAAATAAATGTAATTTAATTACAAAATACGCTTCAATTATTGCCCCAGGGGTCCAGTACAGATTGTTTCTCTAATTGTTTCTAATGATAGCATTAAAGAACGGAATACAGCTATCGACGGTCATTAGGACCGACTGTGAAATTCGGCCGTTCATCTTCAGACACCAGACCTTGAAGATCTCCCGCCCTTTCCTCGGTTAATAGTTATGCTGAATTTCAGGGGGGAACGGCTTTCCTGGTTAAGGCTCAGGGTATACTGGTGGGAATGTGTTCCAGGATTATCGATCTAGTTTTGCTACCATTAGAAGGTAAGTGCGCAATCTACTTCGGAAGCTTACTCTCGCTACTTCAATCCATAAGTAAAATAATTGTTAATAACAATTCTTATTGTTTATTATATTTTTTAATAAACTATGTCAATTTAGTAAGGAAGTGCATTCTTCTAAATCGTGTTCCTCATTGCTGATGGTGATCATTCTAAGGATTAATCACATAGAACGACTGTCTTGGAAGATTTAATGAGGTGGTTTGCCATTGCCTTCCCCATTTCACACACTGGTTATCTCAGTGTGCAGGTTTCCTCACGATGTTTTCCTTCACCGTCAGAGCAGTCGGTAAATGTACGTAAATCTTTCGATAAAACCGAAAACTCATTGGTACATGACATTGCATGGTTTCGAACCCGGACCTCCCGCATGGGAGTCCGACGTCCTAGCCACGGCGCCACCGACGCTCCATAAACACGCCTCATGTATTATATATGTTTTGCGAATTAAACTTGTCCATGCCTTCTTTTTTAATGTCATACTCGCCTTCAGGCAACAGCTGTTGTTAAGTCGCCTGCTTATTCATCCCCGTCTTGGATAAATATTAAAAAATATGCGAGCTTTTCTCGACTCACCCTTCTTTTCTTTGAAGGCCGTAACTCAATTTAAAGGAGTAATGATGAAAAGGGTGAAACGAGTAAGTACTTAGATGTTTCTGTTTTCACTAATAAAGTAAGGAAGGAATTCGTGAAGAGAAATTCTAAATAGTCTTTAGATGAACGGGCAAGGAAAGGTAGATACCTTATGAAGAGGAACTTTCATGTCGACAAAGCCCTTTGATAAAAGATTAACCCCCTTTATGGATTTTACGAAAGACAAAGATAGTAACACACAGAGAGTATAACTTATAATGACATTAACTAACCCCCTTTATGGATTTTACGAAAGACAAAGATAGTAACACACAGAGAGTGTAACTTATAATGACATTAATTAACCCCCTTTATGGATTTTACGAAAGACAAAGATAGTAACACACAGAGAGTATAACTTATAATGACATTAACTAACCCCCTTTATGGATTTTACGAAAGACAAAGATAGTAACACACAGAGAGTATAACTTATAATGACATTAATTAACCCCCTTTATGGATTTTACGAAAGACAAAGATAGTAACACACAGAGAGTATAACTTATAATGACATTAATTAACCCCCTTTATGGATTTTACGAAAGACAAAGATAGTAACACACAGAGAGTATAACTTATAATGACATTAATTTAATTTATCCCGTTAGCATTTATTACTATTATAATTTATTATAATCTCTTATTTTATATTGCGGTGCTCTACTCAGGGTTTCATGTATGATCATATAATATACATTTTTATATTGTGACACATGAAAAGCATACTCATACCGAGTATGAGTATGAGTCGAAAACGTTTAACTAAAACGTATTGTCATTAATCTTCGTTACCATTTTTATGAACTACTCCTTATGTGAAAAAAAAATACCATACATAATATTGACGTTTTGAATATTTCTAATGTTTGTTTCATGTTGCCTTGGTGAAAACTACATTTATTAACATCTTCTTGAGAGGTTCGTAGCCTAGTAAGTAAGTGCAGGTTAAGCAACGTTGGGCGCGGTCAGAACCAGGATGGGTGACCGCCTGTAGTACATTTTCATCTGAGCCCCTCCGTGGCTCGGTAATAGGGTAGTTTACCCGCATGCTCCATCGTCGACCTTATCGTCCCTTACCATCAGGCAAGATCGAGGTCAAATGCGGGTTTAGTAGTAAATTAAAAAAAAATATCAAATATTAAATTCATTTCTTAAAAATTAAGAAATAGTCATAAATTGATGGTCAAATGTGAAAACAGAATTAAAATTCGTTCAAAAATAAAATAGCTACAGGATATCAAAAATCATAATGGTAGAAAGAAACGGCAATAAGTTTTATGACGTAACTGTTCTCTACTGCCATACAAACAGGTCCTGGCTGAATATGAAGGAGCATCTGTCTAATACTAACTTTAACCATTAATATCTCTGATGTTAGTTAAGATATCGAAAAACTAATTTTAGATCCTTCTTTAGTATGTCCATGTAAGTTGATTGATGCAATAAAATAAAAGATTAATACAGTATTGTCGGTTCCAGCTGCTTTCGTACGACAGCATTCATTAGGACATGTCAGAGGCCTGCGGGCGGCCTGAACAACTCTGACAATAAATTGGTCACTAAACACATGACAAAAAAATGAATATCTTCTTCTTATACTTATAGTTGCATTTTCAGTGATGAAGGTTGCCGTCATTCATATACCTACTTCTTGGGAATATTTAATGGTGGGTTTATTATATTACCTTCCCCATATCACACACTGGGTATCTCAGTGTCTTCGAAAAAACTCATTTCGAGACTTGAGTCCTTGCCATTACACTACTGAAGTTATTGACAAATAGAAACAGAAAAACAACTTCTTTGACCAAGTACACAGGCACAAGTATAGTAGAGAAGCACTAAAGAAGTAAATACAACACTAAAATCAAGAAATTTAGTTTTATGATCAGATTGTCTAACGGCTTCGGAAGCAACAGGTTTTTCAAGTCAGTAACACTGGAATAGGGTTCTAAAGAGCTTTCAATTTCAGTACAATAGCTGAGGAAGGACGAACCCCGGACCTTTAGTGGACAATGGACTACGGGCGGCCTTTTAACCGTTCTTTTGGAAGGCTTTTGTGGGAATCACTCAACTAAAGATATCTACGTGTGAATTTTGGTCTGTATGCTCTGTTGTTGGCAATGTGATTAATTGAACCTTTTTAACTTAAGATATTTTTAATGAAGTATATAGTTTCCAAAAATGTTACTGGTCAAATAACCTGACACTTCGCTCGCATATAGCCCAGGCCAAGCTTGTTAAAGATGTTGCTTTAATGAAGTATATAGTTTCCAGAAATGTTACTGGTCAAATAACCTGACACTTCGCTCGCATATAGCCCAGGCCAAGCTTGTTACAGATGTTGCTTTAATGAAGTATATAGTTTCCAAAAATGTTACTGGTCAAATAACCTGACACTTCGCTCGCATATAGCCCAGGCCAAGCTTGTTACAGATGTTGCTTTAATGAAGTATATAGTTTCCAAAAATGTTACTGGTCAAATAACCTGACACTTCGCTCGCATATAGCCCAGGCCAAGCTTGTTACAGATGTTGCTTTAATGAAGTATATAGTTTCCAAAAATGTTACTGGTCAAATAACCTGACACTTCGCTCGCATATAGCCCAGGCCAAGCTTGTTACAGATGTTGCTTTAATGAAGTATATAGTTTCCAAAAATGTTACTGGTCAAATAACCTGACACTTCGCTCGCATATAGCCCAGGCCAAGCTTGTTACAGATGTTGCTTTAATGAAGTATATAGTTTCCAAAAATGTTACTGGTCAAATAACCTGACACTTCGCTCGCATATATCCCAGCCCAAGCTTGTTACAGATGTTGCGGAATTTTATTAAATTAAACTACATATTGTTCTCATAGCGATCTGGAGATCGCTTGTACTTGGAAGTACATATTATAAAAGTACCAGTGGCGCACTATTGACATCTCAAAATAAATACTTAGTTTTATTCCAGGTCTGACTCTTTAATCGACCCCATACAGGTTATATGCTCTACGATGTTACGCCTGGCAGATGTCAAGTGCCGAGCAATGTTTCAGCAGCAGCAATTAAGAAATAGTCAATTTATGACTATTTCTTAATTTTTAAGAAATGCAACTTGACCGCGCCCAACGTTGCTTAACCTGCATGTAAAAAGAAAAGTAATTTCGGGCCATGCTCGCAACTAGGTTACGAAGCCCTCAAGAAGATGTTAATAAATGTAGTTTGCACACGAACGGCCGGGGCAGCAGCCGAGTTTGCAGCGGGCAAAAAGCGGGATAAGTACTCCGCTCTCCAACAGAACTACCTGTTCGTCCCGTTCGCGGTGGAGACAACGGGTTGTTGGGGGGCGGAGGCGAAACAATTCGTGGCAGAGATTGGCCGTCGCCTCAGGGAGAGGGGCTGTGACCCTCGCTCCGAGTCGTACCTGGTGCAAAGGTTGGCCGTAGCGATACAGCGCGGTAACGCCGCGAGCGTTATGGGCACCTATGCACCGGGGACGACAAGGGGCGGACTATTTGATTGACATTATTATTTTATTGGAAAATTATTATTATTATTATATGACATGTAAATTAAGTTTGCACCAAGGTAACATGAAACAAACATTAGAATTATTCAATAATAAAACGTCAATATTGTGGATGGTAAATTTTTTCACATAAGGAGAAGTTTTTATTCCAGGTCTGACTCTGTAATCGACCCCCTACATGTCATACGCTCTACGATGTTACGGCTGAAACATTGCTCGTTAAGGCACTTGACATCAGCCAGGCGTAACATCGTAGAGCGTATGACCTATAGTTTGCCAGACACTCTTGCATTGAATGTATGTGAATTTACTGTCTTAAGGTCAGTTCAGATCAAACAGAAAAATGCTCGCGCACTTTTTTGATGTCACTAAATAATAAACTGTAATGGCATTGCCATTGCAAATCCGACGTAAACATCAAGCGTACACAAAGGCAATGCCGTTACAGTTTATTATTCAGTGACATCAAAAAAGTGCGCGAGCATTTTTCCGTATGGTCTGAACTGACCCTTATTGTTAGTTTTATGTATGAAATACTTAATCTCGCTCTTTTTTTCCCTTACTCTGCTGAGGAATTTGGGGCTAATAAAAGATGTCTCCATGCTTCTCTGTCTTGCAACAAGTTACGAATTTCATCCAAGTATATCTTGGGTGGCTTGGCCTTTTCGTGCCATTCATAGGCTTCAATTCCAGTGCTACCTTAGGGACGTAGTGACTGGTCTTTCGCAATGTCTGCTTGACATCCTCGATCACCAGCACTAATTTGGTCAGTTGCCAAAGAAAGTTTTTCGATGGAGGTAATACAGTTGTATTTATACCTGTCTTCTTCTTTATTTAATTTTATTTATTTATTAGGTAAACACAACAGATTACAACCAGAGAAATTACAGAAAAATCAATATAAAGTTATGAGCTAGGTCGTAACCTTAACGTGTAAACACAGCATGGTTAGGAAGTAGAAAATTGATTGTTGTACAAAATTGAGTTGGGAAAGCAAAAAATACTAGTGAATGTAATGATTAAAAATACCTATATTTTTTTTATAATAGCCTATAGACTGTCCCAATGCTGGGCAAAGGCCTCCCCTCCTCCTTTCCATTTTTCCCTATCCTCCCTAAAAATACCTATTGAAAAATAAAAATAATAAATTAAAAATTATAAAGAAGGTGCGTGGATAGCTCAAGTGAGGACATCCTTAACCCGTCTTTTAAAAACTAATGTCCTAGGATCGAATTAGTCTAACTATAGCTTATTGTTACTGTTCGAAGATGAAGAAGATGATTAACGGATCGTTAATAATAAATTTTAATAGTTCAATGTAATTAGTAAATTAATTTGAATAAATCAATCTCCTAATTAGGTATGTTTATCTCGATACCGAGACTCAATTAAAATAAATAATAAGTACAGATATAATGAGTAACTATCTACCTTATATGAATCAAAGCATAATATTAATTTCCTAAAATATACCTATTGAAAAATAAAAATAATAAAGTAAAAATAATAAAGTAGGTGCGTGGATAGCTCACTTGAGGACATCCTTAACCCGTTTTTTAAAAACAATGGCCTAGGATCGAATAAGTCTAACGATGGCTTATTCATAATTCCTTTCATCTTCCTGTCAACAGTAAACATAAATTGTCATCCAACTCATTTATTCATCGTGAAATTCAATATCAGCAGATCGGGCGATCAGGTCGATGTCACGTCTGTCGACACTACGTCTTCAGCTCAAAGTTACAATGTTACCATAATAATGATGAGGGCCTGACACCTCCGTCTTATCGACGTGGTAATCTTTTCCGTTTCCGTACAGTGGGCATAAAGTTGACGCGATAAGAAGCTGAATTGCTTTTGTCGACAAACAAATGGGTATTATTTATTAAAATAAGTGGAATGTCTTTTTTGTAATATAATGTAGCGTGGATATGGGGTAAGTGAACATTTTATTTATTTACAACTTAAAATTATTTATACACAAACAATTACAAAAGCAAGAGCAATAGAAAAGAAATGTAGAAATAATTAATTTATTAATGTACACAAAAAAAATGTAACTTATAAAATTTCTTAGATTAAGGGGTAAGTTATATAGTAGAAATATTTTTTAATACTTTTTTTGTGCAAGTTAATGTTTCGTATTTCGTTTTGTAGGTATATATTTTCTAGTGATATATTTTTTTAAATGTATTTATTACAAAATCCAGAGCAATTAAATATAAAAACAAAAATTGCCATTAATAAAACATACTGCCAATTATAGATTTCCTATTTTAAAATAATGCTTATAGCGAGAATTAAGTTTTGGGGTGTGTGTATCTGGATGTGTTTATTGGAAATGTGTGTGAGCGTGTTTGTGTAGAAAAGAGTGAAGGGGTGTGTACATTTGTATGTGTTTTTTTAAAATCTTCCCTACATATATCCAGCTACAACGCTACTGTACTAGTACCATCTAAGTATTATTGATTATAGTTACAATGTCTTATTGACATTTCTTTAGAAATTTGTGTAAAGAGACCATTGCTATTTGTGACAGAAATAGGTACCTAAAGGGGTCGTCCGTTTCCAGGTTGACACACCATAAAGTCGTACTCATTCTTCTTCTAAGTCGTATTATTCCTTCCTCACTAATGAGGGTAGTGATCATTCAATGAATTCCATAGAATAAAAAACCACATAGAATGACTCACTTGGGAGCTTTAATGTGGTTGTTCCGTACTGGAACAGATTTATTTATTACAAATAATATTTTTATTATTTCTACCGAAGACAACACAATTTGAACTCGTATTTTTCCAAATTTCATTTTTCCCTCTAAACCTGACGACAATCCAAACTGGTCACTCAAGACTGGCATGAAGATACCTGTGGATTTGCAAATGCCTTTTTTGCATTTTGACATTTGAACCTCACATCAATTCTAACGGTCTACGCCCGCCGGCTTGACGTGCTACGCATAACCTCACTGTGCAATTTTATCAAAAATGTTGAGTTTTACGAAATTGGGCTAAGAAATACCTCCTAGAGACACACCCGGATTATGAACTGTTAATCCTCGAGCCTGTGCCTATGTGTGAAGTGTTGAGGTCGAAGACGGAGCACAAGATCAACCACCCAGCCGAAAACGCCGATGCTGCAAATCTGGATTAGTGCGGTGAGTCATCAGGAGTTCCCTAAATTCTCCTTAACAGTGGTGGTTTGCACACACACTAGTTTTGTTTCAGCGTTAAGAGCTGTCGGTAATGTACATAAACTTCGACCGGAAAAAAAACCGAAAAACTCATTGGTACATGACATTGCATAGTTTCGAACTGGGACCATAATATTACCATCCCTGACTTCTGGCATCATAGACACTAAGCTACCGACGCACCGTCATACCCAAACTCCAGGAAGCTTGATACGTCTTTTAGATTAAGGTTACAATGTCTCGTGATAGTCAAGATTTAAAAGGTATTCCACAGAATGAGTTCGCATTACGGTGGAGATGTAATGAGCTTTATTATACACGTCATAATGGAGCAGACGGATAAGACCTCATTTGTACAAAGCGTCCTGAATAATAATTGAAAGCCCGCGATTGCTTGCTATTGACACATTGTGTTCGTGCCTTTTTAAATATACGGTCCTTTTTATTAGTGGCAAATATTTGGAGGGGCGTATGCGCTGGTCATTTATAACACTTTACAAAAATAACCCTGATTAGACTTAAATAATATACTGTTTCACAGGTTTTTATTGTATTTTAATAATTACGACCAGTTTCGTTTACACATCTTCAGGTATATGTGTAAACGAAAGCGATCGTAATTAATAAAATACAATTAAATACCGTGAAACAGTATATTTTTTAAGTCTAATCATGTACTACAAGTTTCACCAAGTACCAAAAACCGCAAGAATTAACCAAAAAATAATCCTGTTGTATGAAAATTTTCCATACTAAAGAATAATAAACGCCATTATTTTGCGCCTTGGCGGCGTAAACTCATCCATGTCATTATGAATGAAACAAGTTTCATTTTACTTTAATATTAGAATAGCAATAATTAATTCATTTGTAGAATTTTCAAACAAACAATTTTGCCATTTTTCTCGAAACTGTAAGTAGAAAAAAAAATTTTTTTTGCCCTATCTTTATTGTTATAATATAACCTATAGATGACACCCTAGAAATATTTGCCGCTAATAAAATAGGACCTTATATACCCAATGTCATCTTATTGAGTGAGATGGCAATATTGAAACCTCAGGCAATAATACTACAGGAATCCCACTACCCCGTGATACGGGTAGGTATTGATCCTTTATTTATTTTGGTAGGCGGTATACTTAAATTGTTTTTTTTTTATTAAATTAGGAGAGCAGACGAGTAAACGGGTAAGTATTGTAGGTACGATCCAATCCAATTAAGTGTTCGTAGTAGGGGTCACCAATTGTAGGAACGCTCTATGTGAGGACATGGATGACGTAACGTCAGTTGTATGAAAGGGAAAAGGGAAGATCTTCCACCAGGCGGGGTGTTGTGCCTGGTGACCAGATGTCCTGGTCCAACTATGGATGTTTGGAACTCGTATATATACGAAGTCCCAGGAAAATTTCAATAGCGCGCCGATGTGAGTAGGTACTGTATCGTAGTGGCGCGCGTTGTGCGTCGCCACAGTATCATGGTAAGTGGTCACCGTCGCCCGTAAACATCTCACCTCACTATAGCGTCGTTAGTGGGTTTTCGATGAGCTTCTAACCTTGAGATGGAGTGCCTCATGTGCCGGTAATTACGCTGGCTCTCTTACCCTTCAAACAGAAACACAGCAATACAAGCATAGCCGCTTTAACCCAGGCGATCCTACACATTAGGATCTACCACCTTTACGATATACTCGTAAACTAAGTAGGTTAGCCATTTTATAAGCGGCATAATTTTATAGATAACTGCGCGATGTCAAGATAAAAGTGCAGTGAAATAGGAATGCAGTGAATATACTGTAGAAATATTATATCAGAGGTTTTTTCCTCGTATAACTTTACACGTTTATGATGTCGTTAAAACCGAGCTGAGTCCGTCCAAAAGACGTTCTTTGACGACTTTTATCAAAACGTTCGTCCTGTTTTACAGGCAGTTTCATAAATTCATATCTGATCGTTCTTGTTTCTGTGATAGTATTTATTTATTAGCTTTATGATACGTTTACGAGTATTCTTTGAATTTGCGATAGGTAGTTAAAAAATTAGGGCCGCGAGAGATTGTGATGATTTTTGAGTATGGATTACTCTTAGGTGGTACCTTAATAGACCAGTATTTAATAATAAATTCTTTATCTAAATAATTTAAATCTCATTTCCCAAAACCGCCATTTCGGCGCTTTAGCTTTTTTTCCTTTCCACTGCCGATATGATTATTTTAGGCAAATCAGGCAACATTTTTATTTTAATTTTAAGTGTAAGGTATGAAATTGATTTATATTTTTTTCATTCAGTTGCATTTTAGTCAATAAATTTACATTGTAATATCAATCAAAAATAAATTCCAAAAGGAATATTTTCAGCAAAAATCTACATAAGTATAAAAGGCAAATTAGCATGCTTTTAAATCATTTCCAGCAGTTTTACCGTTCTGCGGCAAGTTTCCATTGTTCCGTAAAATTTCCAGTTTAAATGGAAAACGGGTTGAAAACTCCTGAATAGAGGTGGTAATGGTAAATAGTGAATCGCTGGTGTACGCGAAACTGTTGTTGAGTTGTTTTGTTCACTTTTTGGACTTTTTTTTGTTACACATATTTTTGAAACAAAAATATACCCATGTAACAATAAATATTTCGGTCAGATGCACCATCCATCACAATATTTTGAGAGATTGATAAGCTTTAGAACCAATAAATCACTGAGAAAACTGTTTCGTTAAATGTAACCAACGCTTGTATACTTGTAACGAAAACTGTTTCGTTAAATGTAACCAACGCTTGTATACTTGTAACGAAAACTGTTTCGTTAAATGTAACCAACGCTTGTATACTTGTAACGAGAAAACAGTGTCTACAAAACAATTGGAAACATATTTTTTTTCCATATTGTTATGATGCAAGTGGGTTATGTTGTAGAACGATGTTTCCGGAGACATATACTTTGGCATGACGCCAGCTAGTTGATACTTAGCGTCATGCCTCCGCGTATGTTCCTACTACTCACGCATGAATATAAAAGTATAGTTAGGGCGCAAGTATAGTTATTATATATAAATATAATGTATAAGAATAATATAAGACAAAAGAAAGGTAGATATGTGTTATGTAAGTGTAAGTACTTTAGGGGGTTTCAAAATGTATTTGGAAAGATGGGGGACGGGGGGGAGGGGGGGGGGGGGGGCTCAGTAAAGCCCTTCAGCTGCTTTATGATTCCCTCAATGAGCGCAATGTAGGAGGACATGGTCGACTCCTTTGTTATTAACTGGAAACATTGTAACGTGTATTGGAAACATTTAACCAAGTTATATTTACATTAGTATAAATGACTATAGATAATTTCAATTTTTTTGTAAGGACTTGTCTAAGTTTTCTTAGTTCTGTAATATTTAATCGAACTTATATTAATATCTAGTGTGGTTTTTTATAAATCTCTGTTTAGTTTAGAGGCTTTGGTACACGACAAGGTGACCATGTCAGCCTCGTTAGGCTCACTAATAAAAGAGAAGGGAAGCTCAAGTATTATGAGTCAGCCCTCACTTTGAGAGCCAACTTAGCAAATAACAGTAAGTATTTCATGTTGTCAGAATGGTTGGCAATAAGTATATTAATTTGAATGAAACGGGTGAATTTATTATTTACAAAAAAAACGGAAATCAATCACATCGTCGTATTCCTCATTGCTGAGGGTCGTGATCATTCTAAGGAATTAACCTCATAGAACGACCCTCTTAGCAGGTTTAATGGGGTGGTTTACCCTATTTCATTCACTGATTATCTCAGTGTGCAGGTTTCCTTCACCGTCAGAGCAGTCGGTAAAGGTACGTAAGTCTTTCGAAAAACTCATTGGTTATTGATATGGCATGGTTTCGAACCCGGATCTCCCGCTTGGGAGTTCGACGGCCTAGTCACGACGACGCCACCGACACTCTCAGTTATATTTTAATCGGTGAAAATAGGAATAAAATCCGTTCATCTATTTCCGAAGAATTTTCTTCGCAGATGACGGACACGCCGGATAACTTTGTTTTAAACTGTATAGTGCTGACCTCTTTTTACTTTTATCTTTCATTTATATACTTCCGTGATTGTTTATTATGCGATCACTGTTAGAAACGGGATTGATTTCATAGAATGATACGAGTATCACGAATTCTAAATAAACCAGAATCACCGTAAGAACTCCATTACAGAATTAGAATAAAAATCCATCTGCAACGATCATGAAATACCGGTGTCCATAAAAAAAATATAGTCTCCCCTAAGGGCGGACGTTCGCTCCTTCATGCCGATCTGGCTTCCACTCTCATCAATCGTTTCTGACATTCCTCCGTTTACATGCAGCGTCACGAGGTTTCTGTCCTCAGCTGACTTTTTGCTAGTGTGGAACTATGCGCTAGTGTGGAGCTTTGCGTGATGAGTTGCGAACTGCATCGCCGCCACCGAGTTCAAAATTTTTTTTATAAATCTTCAATGTCAGAAATTGTATCAGATACGTACAGCACATACACATAATAGACGTTATGCCTATAACATTATAAAACACTCGTATAAACTTATGTAAATGACGTTACCTATATTAATTCTGTAATGACAGGTCGGTGTAGGTAGAGAAACTTCTACATCAAAATTTGTGTAATAATGTTGGCTGTAAAGGGGCTACGTTACAAACACTAATGGTATGTATTCTGCTTTCTGTAATCAAAAATTAAATAGAAATATACGAAATACGAAATGTCAAATATTTATTTATTTATTTATTTTATTTATTTATACTTTAATGCACAAAATAAAAAGGTGTACATTAGGCGAGCTAATATCGTTCCATTATCACCAGGAAAAGGAGTTTCGTCTAAAATAAACACAAAAATCGGACTATACTTTATACAATTTGGGATGATCCTTTAGATAGATGCCATACAATGTAAATATTTACAGCCGTTTTCGATAGCAAAATTAAGTTCCTATTTTGACATTATTCACAAAACGAGACACCGTTTTGTGAATAATGTCAAAATAGGAACTTAATTTTGCTACCGAAAACGGCTGTAAATATTTCTTCTTTTACATAAAAATGCTATTAGATTATTTCATTTATATAGTTTGAAATAAGATTGTTACTATGTTTTTTTCAATAACTGCGCAGTTACATACTAACGTAGAATCGTCTAGAGATTGACTCAATGAAAACGAGTCAATTATTGTAAAAAAATCTCCAATCGATTATTTTTCCTTGAAATTGTGACGATGAATCTGAAATAATTAGTATTAATAGGTGTATTCCGGTAAAAATAAAACGACGTCTAAACATTTATGATTTGTGAGAAAAAAGATTCAAATGGTATTTTTTCATAACGAAAAATAATTCTGGAACCTTCGGTGCGGGAATCCGAATCGAAATTGGGCGGTTTTAAAAAAAATGGAGTGGAAATTAATTAATCGAAATTGTTAATCGATCTTTTAAAGAATCGGATCGGTAACAATTCGAGCACCGAATAGATCTCCCTGTATGATTCGTCAAAGAAACTTTTAGAAGTTTCTTTGAATCATCCGAAAATGAATAAGGTAGTAGCGCCTTCTCTCTAGAATGTTGAGGTGAGCACTGACAGCAAGCCAAAGGATTTGGGCAAATGTGCGTTAGTATACTTTCATACATTTGTATTATTAAATTAAAATAAATTAAATTCATTTATTTAACAGACAAAAAAGTCCAAAAATGTTAGTAACAATTTTAACTTAAAAACAATGTTAGTAGATATAATAGTATTTTGAGGTAGGTATGAGTAGATTAGGCACTGTACAGGAGCCAACCAGCACAGAGATCAAAATGATAATAATAATGAATGAATGATAAATTAATAATTAATTAATGATATTGATAATTTCAATGCTCTATTAATGGGATAATGCTCACATCGCATGCGTCAACTGTCAGACGCGGTTTCTATAGAAAACTTCTCTGGTAAGCAGTTTACATAGGGTGAGTAAAAATGGGACCAGGCGGAATTTCAAAATCTTTGAAAATAAAGCTAGTATTCGTTATCATTCATTTCCGTTAAAAATATTGTCACAATCATTGAGATGTCTGTAGTCACTTAGGTATACAAGTAAGTATACAGTGTATTAAGTAAGTATACAGTGTAGTAAGTATACAGTGTATTAAGTAAGTATACAGTGTAGTAAGTATACAGTGTATTAAGTAAGTATACAGTGTAGTAAGTATACAGTGTATTAAGTAAGTATACAGTGTAGTAAGTATACAGTGTATTAAGTAAGTATACAGTGTAGTAAGTATACAGTGTATTAAGTAAGTATACAGTGTAGTAAGTATACAGTGTATTAAGTAAGTATACAGTGTAGTAAGTATACAGTGTATTAAGTAAGTATACAGTGTAGTAAGTATACAGTGTATTAAGTAAGTATACAGTGTAGTAAGTATACAGTGTATTAAGATATATTCGTACATTTTTTTGTCCAATAAAAGGTTTTTTTCCAACTTTGACTTCTCTTTAACATTTTGTGATATTAAATATTTAACGACTTTTTCAATTTCCTTTCCAAAAGATTTATCATGTTCGACTGTGACAGCTTATATCTTTAATGGTACGCGTTTTCCTGATTGTAAATTGAAAAAGAAATTAATTTCACGATGTCCGAATTTATACGAAAAGGTTCTTATAATTCAGCGAGGGCTTTAAAGAATGGGTCGAGGCTTTTGTTTCAGTACATATTTTACTCGAAAATTCCTTATCTTTTACGCTCATGAGAAAGATTACGACTGAAAGGGAAATTCACTTTGTTTTCATTCTAAAATTAATTTTTTTTAAAATATTTTTTACTGTTTTAGGTTATGTTTTAGTTGTAGACACAGATTTCCCATTATTCGTTGAATAAATTAATGTAATATTAATATTAATTTAACGTTTTTAGGTGCAAAATATTGTTTATATTTGAATTTCTGAATTTTTAGGGCCACATGCTCCCAGTATCCACATTCTTCTTCTTCTCTTCTTTTCAGCTTAACGTAACCCATCGTTGGGTATAGGCCTCTCCATGTGCACGCCATTCTCCTCGATCTCTAGCCGTTCGCATCCACATCCTCCCCGCCGTCTTCACAATGTCGTCGTTCCACCTCGCGGGCTGCCCACCAACACTTCTGCGCCCCACTCGGGGTCGCCACTCGAGCAGTCTTCGGGGCCACCTATCGTCCTGCATTCGACACACGTGCCCTGCCATCTCCACTTAGACCTGGACACTATACTGGCTATATCCGGCACCCTCGTCTTTTTCCGGATCTCGATATTCGGCACTCTGTCCACGAGGGAAATGCCTATCATGGCACGCTCCATCGCTCTTTGTGTCACTTGGAGCCTTCCAATCGCCTGTTCAGTTAGTGTCCAGGTTTCCGCTCCACATTCAGTAACCTGTAATTAACGAATACATACATAAACAGTAAACAGTAACATTTTTTTCAAGATATTCTACGCCCATAATCTAGATGCGTTTGAATAAGACAAACCTATATTTCATTCAAAAAGAAAACATTAAAGTCATTTTAAGTGTCGTATCAAAACAGACTTTCAATAAAAATGTTAATAAAACAGTTCAGACCGAGACTGTGCAAGAAAAAGTGCCTAAAATAAAATATTAAGCTTTCATCTCTTATACAGTGGCCAACACATCAGGCTATACCCATTACTACTTTGTCGCGTTAACTTATTTCAAGTAATCATACTAATGTCAAGGAATTATAACAAAAACTTATAAAGACAGGGTTCCACGGAGTGCTTGCTGTGTCTTCCACTGTACTACGGCGTAGACAGTTCGTAGAGGCAGTTGATGTAGAGACGCTACGAGGAGAGGACGCTGCTACGAGCGTACGCTAGTTCCAAAGAGCATAGCTACGATATACGAGTACTTATTACGTATTTTGAAACTTCGAAATAGAGATTTATTGTAAAGTTTTAATAGTGATGTGTCTATGAATGTTTAAAAGTTACACTGATTAATAATGTGAACGCATTAGTTTAAGTAAAACAATTGAAACTAAATTTAAAAATAAATGTGAGACATAATAGTGTTTGTGAATATTTTTATTTTTTTTACTTCAAAGAAGAAATAAAGTTTAATATTCCAAATTGAAGATAACCCAATAATATTAAGGTGAGTTCAAATTATTTTATATGCACTTCTATGATTTAATTATTTTCGGTGACTATTTTATATTTGATCAATAAATCATTTTTTTTATTATAAGTATTAAATCATCAAATACACAATTATCAGAATCAATACTTGAAATAAATATCTGTACTCTGTGTAAAAGTATTTGACACAGAAATTTAACCTAAGACCATATCAACTGACGGAAAGGATTAGAACTTATTTTACTCGGGTACATAAAAGTTTTGGGTTCGAATTAAAATACCCAAAATACCTGGACAGTCTAAAGGCCAAAGCTATTTGAACCCTGACCAGGAATATAAAGGGTGTATCTGGGTTTTACTTATCTCTACAATATATTTTTTATAAAATATGTATGACTAAATTTAGTGTATAATTTTATTAGATGAAATATTTTGAGGACCACTTTTCACCCAAAAATAACCTTCTAACCCACATTTAAAATTTCCATATAAAAATCGACATCGCTGTTCGGTGATTAAGAAAGATTTATTTTCAGTAAATAAATAGAAAATTAGCAATGTAAAAAATAAGCGAAAATATCTCGATAATTTCTTGCTTTTGTCGAAAAAATAATTAGTATCATATATTAGCACCCTTATGCGGTTGCCGCGATTCTGTAGTGCATCGGGCATGTTCGCTGACGCACGGGTGCCCGATTTCTTTGCGGTTGTCAGGACTCGCATCGCTTCTTTTTGGAAGCGGTTGCGACAATCCGACAACAGCATACTGAAGGCTGTGTGTGAGGACCTACGCAGTCCCATATTCAAACATTGGTTGGCTGTCCACCGGGATGAGAACCGTAAATAAATAAGTTGTAGCCAAACTTTATTATTATTTTTTGGTCTCGTTTATGTATTTGTTTTAGTATTAATTATTTTTGTATATTGTATTGTTCTTTTGTTATATGGGTTTTTTATGCCTGAAATAAAGATTTATTATTATTATTATTATTATTATTATATATTTTTTTAGAGAATCGGTGTTGTAATTGTGGATATTGAAATTATTTAATTTTTCCATAAATATTGAAATAATTTAGTTTTTCCCTATTAGGATATCCCCACCAGTAGGGATAAGTGAAAAAAAAGTACTCTTCTCTAACGGTAGGGATAAGTGCACATTTCAATTCCACTTTACGCTATCATAAAAATGTAAAGTTGAGTGCCTTGTAAATACGCGCGCGATCAAGCCCACCGGATGAGACACCGTTGGTGGAGCCAAGGAACCAGCTCACTGATGATGGCTCCGGTGGCTGGTGATGACAGTAGCGCTAGCCGCGCTGCTGGAGCAATTCCGCCAGCCCCCTCAGGATCACTCTTGGCCAGTGCCGAATTAAGTGACTTTGATAACCTGGATATGACTGCAATTGAAAACTGCGGTGCCCCCTTTTCTTCCCTATGCACCCCAAGCCTTTAATTATTTATAAGATTAGATATGCAATGCAGTTCACGCGGTGACATTTTGATTTGATTCCGCGCGGATTTTCAAACTAATTTGTGTATATGAATTATTTATTTGGGACTTCGCGAGGCCGAAAGAGGAGGAAAGGCAGAAAGGGTAGCAGGCGCGGTCGCTATCCAACATTCTGAGGCGGGTGGGGGGTCACGTTCACGTGCTTACAGAAGTTTGAAATTAAGTTCCAACTGCTATACTCAACGACTTCACGGCTCTCATGATGCGTTTAGCTCCTCCTCCTTTTTTCTACTCCTGCGGATGTGGATCGTTAGCTGCCGCCATGAGTGACAATGGGGAGACTCGACTTTGGGTGCAGGCTCCATAGATTTCGAGGTTGCCGCTCTGGAGAAGTACGATACGAACACAACTGCGCGACGAACATTGCTGTTAAATCTTTACAGTTAAATAATATTTTGCAACTAATTTTACTATATTCCTATTATTTGTGGGACAGGAGCGAAGAGTAGAATTGAAATGTACACTTTATCCCTACCGGTGGAAAAAAGTACATTTTTTATTTATTTATTTATTTTCTCTTAGGGAAATTTACACACAAATACATAACTACAACAGTCTTATAATATATAAATAAAAATATGCTAATAACAAATTTACACTTTTCCCTACTGATGGGGATACCACTTATCCCTAAGTGGACCACCCGGAAATATTTTAATTTTTCCACCTGAAAGTACTACTGGAAGCAAGTTATTAAATCACTATTTTATATCTGATGGCATATAAGCAACGTCTATATCATTCCTGTCACTAGATCTACTCATTTTTAATAAAAAATAATAGTAATAAAAGTCAAAAGTAGGAAAAAATATACCAAATTACGTGCTTTTAGATCCGCGTCTTTTTCTTAATATTCTGTCACGAGATCTAAAGATAACTCTTTATTCCGTACTGCGTTTTGATGTTATTCAAACTCGAATTTTAAAACAAAAGGATTCCTTGTCTGTGTCCGGAATGTTTGTATGAAAATCAATTACTGTTAATCAGTTACTGTTGTCCATGAAGGTAAAAAAAACGGAGGGAATGTCATTAAGACATTGTGGAAGCAAAGCAATGGCGGCAGTGTAAGTATGGGAGAGTGTATAGAGGATTGCCATATGTAAAGAAAATTTACCCAATTTATTGAAATAAAATTACAATAAAGTTTTAGATATTGGTCACCACTCTCGGAACTAGGGTTTTATAAAAATTAAAGGAAGGTCTCGTATATACTAGCGAGCTGACTTCCTATGGATGCGTCAAGTTATTGTTCATGGGACTATGTCCGTATTTTTTTCTTTGTCCATTCTGTTGTCATTAAGTTTTTTCTAATAGGTAATTATTTGGCTTAGAGCTAGGAATTACGTCCATCCTTGGCTCAAAATTCGAATGTATTATTGAGCACATTTCCGAACACCTATGAGAAAAGTTACATATTCTTAAATATCCAATACTGAGCGACTAACATATTGAGCAAAAATTTGTTGAAATGAAATGGTGTCTCTCGACGCGTCCTAATGACGTCTAGTGTCAAAGTTTTTGATGAGTTGGGTCAGCACGGTCTTGTTATAACGAAATATTTATGATGAAATATTACTGAGCATTTATTTTAGAGTTACTTTGTAGACACTTGAGGTTTATTAATAACTATAGGCATGTGACTGTCTGTATACGTACTCAACAATTTTTACTTTTATTTTGTTTTATGACTTTGGCTGGTGTATCTCATAATATACCTAACTTTTCTGGCTATTTCACTGTATTTATTCCCTTGCGCCGCTTCTTTGACTGTCGATATCACTTTTCGAAGCTACGAGTATATTCCTAAAAAAAACTTTGTTAATAACTTGTGATTCGCTGTAAATATTTTACTGTAAATATTCTATATAAAGAAGCCTCAATAGTGACATTCTTGAGAATTTAATACACTATCCGTCCTTAAAGTTAAGTCTTAATTAAAATACATGCTATCCCTTTCTATGTCATAGCATAGACAGAGCTGATGCGAGACTTAAGAAACACTTAACATTAAGGATGTTTCTTGAAACTTATGGTTATTATGTTTAATACATTGTGTGACCGGTGCGGTAAGGGTCATAATGTCGCTTTCACGAAGTGGCTAAAAATCTTAGACAGATAGTGTAAAACTCTATTACAGTATTTGTCTAACTTTATTAGCACTTCGTGAAATGACTACGCACTTTCTGAAATGCGCCATTACGCTATGTGGCTACGACATATACACGAGTGCGTCATGTGGTCTTCCCGCACGATATTTTTGTCACACCCGTGAGAGAAAATAAATAACTAAAGCAGTTAGAAGTCCATATCTTTATATAATATAACAAAAATATATCTCCTTAAAGATATGGCTAGGCACTTGGCCGTTATCTAAGTTGAATTTTCAAAATATCTATAGCCTATATGTCAATCTGGACTTATTTAAATATATCAGCGAAAACTCCATCCAAGTCCGTTCAGTAGTTTTACGTGATGCGCGTTCAAACTGACAGAAAGACAGACAAAAAAAAATTTTCACTTTTACGATTTTAATATATGTATTTTGATGATTAATGGAGGAGAGTGAGTGGTATATAGGTCCATGAGCTGAAATGAAAGAATGTTTTACCAACCCGTGTCATGTCATAACTGGCGTTAGCTGTCCCAGAAATGAAACCATTGACGATTTCTACCATTTTGGCGCTGATTCTTTGCCGTAATCAAGAAAGAAATTCGATTACCATCATATTAGCACTGATGTCTTTGACGTAAGCCGTGTCGTGGACGAGAACAGAGATTTATACAAGCTATAATTTATCGTTCGAAATGGTTGTGTATACAGTCAGTGCATCGCAGTTTTTTTTCGAACTTGGCGGACACCCTACCGTGTGTCTAAATTCGGTGTCACAGAGCACTCAATAAATAAAACGTGCGAAAGCCAGTTTATTTTATTTTTTGGTATATTTTATACCTTCGCCGGATATCGAATAACCTCGTTAAAATTGACGACCGTTTCATCCCGGTTGACACAACATTTGAAGCGTCACTGAGCGTGTCGTCATTACGTATGAATGATCACCGGAAATTTCAACGTCATAACGTATAAGGTAGCTAATGAACGTCATAAACTTTTTTTTAGTCGATAAATTTTTCATAAATAATTGAACTTCAATCTGGTATTATGATACCCATGAGTATTTCCATGCAATGTAATTTAAAACACTAACACTAAAAAGATTATTTAAAATAAAACTAGTAGATATTTGGCAGATTTCATTTTCACAGTATGCTCTTCAGACATCAGCACTTTCATTGTTAACATTTTATACCCAAAATATAAGGCAGGAAAGCAGTAGCAGCAGCAGAAATATAAAAACCCTGTTAAGAGGATACCAATGGTACCTACTTTTATGGTCTGTGTTATGGAGTTCGCTATGAAAAAAATAGTTCAAATACAAATATTAAGAGCGACTAAAGAATTCGGTGGAGTGTGATGGACATTTCAGCATTAGTCGTGTGCTCGACCGAGGCTGTCGACCACTGACGGAAGCGCGCACGCTAAACCTTTCTTTCAGGTACTCTAGAGCTACGGGACTGTGGAGCACGTTATATAGAGTTGACAGAATGTGCGCATTACGCCGGAGACGTATTGGTAGCCACTTTAATTTGGCACGGAACTCAGATATGTGGTCATACTTACGTAGACCAAAAATAAATCGGATGCACACATTCTGCAACCGCTCCAGTTTATTAAGCAGCTCCTCCGTTGTATCGAGATAGCAAACGTCTCCGTAATCTAAGATAGGCAGTAGAAGAGATTGCGCGAGCGCAATCTTTGTGGATATAGGTAAGAAATTACGGAGATGCCTCAGTGAGCCCATGGACGCGAAAATTTTTCTACTCAACTCGCCCACCTGGCGATTTAATTAAATTCCGCAATATAATTAAAGTTTTTATATTCCTGGTTAGGGTATAAAATGTTAACAATGAAAGTGCTGATCTCTGAAGAGTGTATTGTGAAAATGAAATCTGCCAAATATTTACTAGTTTTTTTTAAATAATGTTTTAGTGTGTTTACTAGACCATTTTTTGATAAAAAAGATAATAACTTTTAAATAAAAATCGGATAACTACATAATATGGGGTTATATTTTGTGGTAACGTCAGTATTTCTGCGGTAAAACTTAACTAGCGTCAATACTTTGTGCTGGTAATGATCTCAGCCATCACCTGTTTCCTTTGATCCATACTTTCGGGGACACCTGTATATAATTGCTGTAGTTTGAATTTGATAAATAAACTTACTGAAAATCGAAGAGCCTACCAGTATAGTGGAAGAAACATCAATCTATACTCCATGGGACCCTGCCGCCATAAGTCCTTATTATTTATTTATTTCTTGACATTTGTACCGTCAAATAACTCAAACCGACAAAGTAAGTAGGTAAAGTAAAAGTAAAGTAAAATACACTTTATTGCACAAATAGAAAACGAGAAACAAACAAGTACTAAAGTGATGTGATGTGTCGTCCACTATACAGCTGATGGTAAAGCTAAGCCATCATGTTATGACTCATTCGTACCTAATGACGTCATCAAGCCTGAATTACGCTCATTACGTCACGCACGACCTACGTGAAATGTCAGCTGGAACGTTTTGAGATGCCAATAATAATGCTTTCATATTATAATGATGTGCTCGGTTGGTCTCGCCAGTACCTACATGTATTGTAGATCAGGCTATACCCACATCTAGCTGTACGCAGCGACATATTATACCCTAGACGAGTAACTTCCAACAAAATTCCCGTAAAACATGGTACCAAACCTCACGCCACTGCGTGCGAATTGAAAATAATGGAACACATTTCTCACACAATGAAACTCAAATTAATAATTGAACAAAAATAGATCTTACAGCGATTCACAAAGGCGAATATCCGTCTACGTAACTCTTACATAGGATCGTATGATGCACAGATCTATTTCAAAATTCGAAGTCAAACGCAAGGCGCGATTGACTCGCCGCTCGCACACCGTTTTAAGCCCTGCCCACCTGAGTACACATTTTGTGGCGCCACTTGCATGCGTCTATTACATTTCTAGGGTATAATATTTCGCTGGCTATACTAGTATACTCTGTGGAACCCAGCCGCAATAAGATTTTGTTATGATTTTTTGGCATTCGTATGAATGTGTCAAACATATTTGAGATAAGCGACAAAGTACTAAAGAGTATATTGACCACTGTACAGTGGACAACACATCAGGCTAGACACATTCACACGAATGTCAAGTAATCATAACGACAATTTAATACGATAGGGTTCCATGGAATATAGCTTGAGTGTATTCCACTAAGGCAGATAATACGATACATGACAAGTATAAAATATAAATACATACATTTCAGAGAAATGAAGAAATAGACATAAATTGATGGTCAAATGTGAAAACAGAATTAAAATTAGTTGAAAAATAAAATAGCTACAGGCAATCAAAATCAGACGGAAGAAAGAGATGGCGCTACTATAGTGTGACGTCACACCGAAGTAACGCCATACAAGCAGGACCTTGCCTACATATTAAGACTCTTTTGCTAGAAAGGGACGGAGCATCCCCCCAATACTAACTTTAACCATTAATATCGCTGATGTTTGTTAAGATATCGATAAACGGATTTCAGATCCATCTTCAATATGTCCATGTAAGTTGATTGATGCAATAAAATAAAATTTGTCATGTACGGAAGGAATTGGGGTTGTATATTCATAGTAGTATATTCATTCAAGGTATTTTCAAACGAACCCTCTGAAAAATTAAATAAATTATATAACAATATTTGTATCTGTTCAATGTTTGAACAGGACACTAAAATGGCAGCTAAAAGAATGACTCAGTTGGTTTGATGAAGTCATTCATTTATAAGTTTATTTGTGCGGTAAGATTACAAAGGATTCATAGTCCATACACCAGTAGGAACCAGTAGTTTGATCCTTACCCCAAATGGAATCGATTTTCATAAAAAAGTTAACGTGAAAATGGCCATCTTTTTACTGTCAGTACCAGTTTAGTATATTCAATTTTAAACCACAAAAGTTAGGGAATGTTCTTAGGAACATTTTCGTGAAATAGCGGTCCTGGAAGCTGTTTCAAGTGTCCCGTCTGAACTTTTCGCCTTATAATTCGAGAATAATGCTTACGATTTCCTCATAATGAAGGATTCTAATGACTTTTTCAATGCCCATTTCGTGCTGACACAAAGTTATTAGTCTCGCACCGAGTATAACGTCAGAATGATCAGCAGAAATAGTCATGACGTCATAATTACACCGAAATGGTACTGGAGAGCAATAAGAATAAATGATTATAAGTTGTTAGTTAGTACTTGTTCTTAGTTATTACTTACCGAGTTCTTTTTTTCTTACGAATATTAGTGTAATCGTTTATAATGACGTTCTTCTTCTATGTGACGAACAATGGAAACTCAAAGAAAGTCAATTATCTAAGTATCGTGCCGAAGTTGTTACAAACTAACTCCCAACTTCTTAACTAACACATTTATGAGTTCCCAGGTCATATTGAAAGGTCTTCTAGATGTAGGTGTTAACAAAGACATCCTGTATTAAATCATATTATGAAAGTCGTCCTGATTTGATTATAGATATTATTGGAAATAAAAGTGGAACCCTCGAGCTCCAAACTTTCTTCTTCTTTGTCGTATTCCTCAATGAACAGGGTCGTGATCATTTCGGATACTAATGAAATTGCCTCGATATTGCAGTGCAAAAGGCATGTTCGCCGAGAGTCCCTGACTTCTATGCTATTCTCAGAGCACGTATAGCATCGTTCCAAGAGAGATTGTTAAAATCGAACAACATAATTATGCGTGCCATACACGAGGACTATGCCAATGTTTTTATGAAACACTGGATGGCCGTGCACCAGTGTGAGAACGGCAAATTTTAAGTAGTTAGTAGGTACCGCTAAAATTGTATCTATTAGTTTATTCTATCTTTTAGCTTTTTCTTTATATATCAGTTTATAGTTATAGTACCTACAGTAAAATTATATTATATATTGTTACTTTGTAATATGGGTGTATGCCTGAATTAAATACATTTATTATTATTATTATTATATTTCATTTATTTCATTTATTGCTGTCATGGGTATTACCAGGTCTTAAAACTAATTACAGCACCAATCATGAGCCAAGTTAGGACATAGCAATTTTAAATAGATTAAATTAAAATAAAATAAATGATTAGATTACAAATTAAATATTAATAACTAAAACTGAATTGAAATTAAAATTAAAAGATGTCAAAAAAATAAGCGGTAAATATCGGAATACGGAATATCTGTATTTTCTAAAAAAAAAAAAAAAAAAATAATGATAGCAGATTGCAAGCTTTTTATTTTTCATTTAAGAACTGGTCTATTTAGTAAAAGTATTTAGTTATTAGGAAGTTCTTTAGTTTATTGCGAAAAGAGGTAATTGTTTTTTCTAATTTTATATTGTCGGGAATTTTATTATATGTATAATTGAATTGACATATAGTGTGGACTCTTTTTTATTATAGTAAGACATGGTGGAATAATAAAGACATTCCACGGAAATAAACGCATAGACTTTCGACTTTCGTCTTTGACGACTTTCTTGGCAGATTTCATGGAGTTTTGCCATTTCCTTCCCCATTACATACACTGGTTGTCTCAGTGTGCTGGTTTCCTCACAATGTTTTCTTTCACCGTTACAGCACTCGGTAAATATACGTCTTTTAAAAAAACCGCAAAACACGTTAGTACAGTCGGCCCAGCGTATACCATCTGTCAAAAATCTTCGATTAAATCTCAACCTTATGCTTGCGCAATATGATACATTTCAGATTCTCAAATTTTGACGTTTTGGGTAGTGACCTATGGTCGACTGAACATGACATCGCATGGTTTCGAGTCCGGACATCCCACATGGGAGTCCGACGTCCTACCCACTACGCTAACGACACTCGTAAAACTTTATGTACCAATGTCGATACCGATAAGATAGGTAATCTCAACGTCAGGAATATGAATACCCAGGGGAAAACGCAAATACCCAAAGAGTGGGTGGAAGGATATTACACTTCGAAGGGTAATAGAAATAACCCATCCATGTTGGGATACCGAGTCCACCCACCGTCTAGGGATTTACTCAAATTATCAGCGTTCAAATTGAAAGACACAAGTAAGACGGATACGGATCGAGCGACCCGACTATGAGACTGAGGTAATAACAGTAGTTGTGTGAACAAAATGGTCGTATATAACAGACGTTTGTGTACAGGTTAGGCTAAATTAAATTCTTGACTAAAGTCAAACTAGATCAAATCTAGTTGGATTTATTGGCCTCCAAGAAAGTTTTGACAAAATTTTCTAGTAGAAGAAGATGACTGCTAAGCTCATAACAGTATAGAACAATAGTTTTACTGTCTCAGTATATTGACTTTGGAAATAACTTCATTAATGGCGACATGATTTTGAGGTCCCTTCAGTCCTAATTCACTATTTGTGTTAGTTTTAGTAGGTAACGATTAAATCCCAGATTTTTGATACTACTTGAATACTACATGAACGGAGATGAGCCAATACGACAGACAAACAGACAGAACGACATTGTTGCTCTCTATAGTTATAAGTGGTAGTGGTAGATCCTAAAGTGAAGGATCGCCTGGGGTGGTACCACCCTCTTATCTATTTCTGCCGTGAAGCAGAAATGCTTGCATTTCTGTGTTTCGGTTTGAAGGGTAAGAGAGCCAGCGTAATTTCCGGCACATGAGGCATTCCATCTTAGTCCTCAAGGTTAGCAGCGCATCAAAAACCCTCCAACATTAATACAGTGAGGTGAGATGTCTATGGGCGACGGTGACCACTTACCATCAGGTGGCCCGTTTGCTCGTCTGCTCTCCTTATTTAATAAAAAAAAAAAAAAAAAAAAAAGTGGTAAGGGCCAAGTTGAAAACCAGCGACCAGCGTCGGTAGAGGTATAGATATCTATACATCTAGCGACACTTAGCTGAACTTCGCCCTTTTTAATAGATCATATCTTAATACTTTAATTAAACTATGGTTTAATGATATGTCATTTAAAAAATGTATGAATACATAATGCAGTATTTTAAGCCAAAAATGGTCTATTAATAAAGTATTTTCTATTCTATTCTATGCTCTTTCTAATCAAAAACCGATATTAATTCCACGGTAAGAATTTACGGTTTAAAATTTCAGCAGACATTTGAAAACAAAGTGATTGCCTAAATTATCAGAAATTACGGCCACACTAATGGGTTCTATAGACACCATCAGATTTATGTTATAAAAATAAATATAGAAAGAAAGAATTTATTTTCAAAAGCACACATATACAAACAATTAAGTACAGAAGATAAAAATAATATTAAACAAATATAAGATAAAAATAAATAAACAAAAGTAATTAAGTTTGATGAAGGTGGTGTGCAGCACCGGAAAAAGGGGACTGCCTCAGCCTGTTGCCGCAGCGGATTTAGCACTGCGGCGCTGATTTTCAGGCATCACCTGTGTGGCAGGGATCACTCCCTAATGATACACTACCGGAACACAAATTAATATTAGTAATTATAGATTGAACAGTATAAACCTAACCCCAGTATATATGCCTAATTTATGACTAAACTGAAGAAATTATTCGCATTAATCTACATTATAAACTAAAGAAATTACTCGGTGCCACCTTTATTAAGGGTAACCTAGCTGCCATTTGCAGGTTCTTATTTCAAAGGCGTCGAAAACCTACTCGCTTTGATCATTTGCTTCCAGCTTCCACACTTCTTTCAATAAAGGTGACGTAGACGAGGTTCTCTTCTATACCTTTCGTATGACAATATACAGGCTGTAACATTAAGAACGGTCAGTATGGGAAAGTCTGAAACTATAAGACATACGAAGATCTGTTCTTAGGAACCATGTCATCAATTTTAGTAACAAGAAAAACTGTATTCATACATTTAAAAAAAAACTGTACTCAGCCTGGGAATCGAACCCGGTGGTTTTGAAAAAAAATCCTACACTATTTCTATTTAGATATCGATTACGTTAAGGATGAAGTGTACAAAACAAGCTACGACACAATTGAAGACCTAAAAGCAGCCATAGAGACAATTTTAACGCAAATTCACCACCTGAAGATACAAAATTCAATAGTAAGATCGTTACCTAAACGAGTTGAATGTTGTATTTTCAAAATGGTAGTCATTTAGAACACCTACTAAAATAAATTAAAAGATATGGAAACAATGCGTTTTATTAATTTTAAACATCACGTTTCATACTGACATTTATTCCTTAACACCTACACAATCGATATCTAAATAGAAATAGTGTTGGATTTTTTTTTCAAAACAACCGGGTTCGATTCCCAGGCTGAGTACAGGTTTTTTTAAAATGTATGAATACAGTGTTTCTTGTTACTAAAATTGATGACATGGTTCCTAAGAACAGATCTTCGTATGTCTTATAGTTTCAGACTTTCCCATACTGACCGTTCTTAATGTTACACCCTGTATACTAGGGATGTTACGGAGGTGGTTTTACCGGAACCGGAGTCGAAACCGAAGGTTTTAAATTTTATTTATCATAGTCGGAACCGGAGTCGGAGGCGGAGGTAGAAGAGAGATATTCAGAAGAGAGATGTTTTAAACCGTTTTTAATTTTTTATAGCTGAACTGGCCAATATTTTTGATGATGACGTTTGCGGCCATAAAACATATTACTTTATGTAGTCCTACACTATTTAATAAAATATTGATATTTGAATACGTTTGCTCACAAATCTTCGGTATTACCTCCGATTCAAAATTATCGGAGCCGAAGTCGGAGTCGGAGGTGTAAAATCAATCGGAAGTTCCAACCTTTCGGAGTCGAAGCTCCGTAACATCCATAATGTATACCAACCTACCTTCTTATAATACATGAATGAAACATTAAAAGATGCATCATAAACATGAAAAACCATGGGAAATACTACCTAATTAATTACCCATGTTACACTTGGGTGAACTACGGGAAACAAACAATACATTTTGCTAACTGTAACAAGTTATTGTATTACTCGTATTTAGAAAAAATGTGAAAAAAATTATGCCGTGAGTCATCGGACCACGACTTTTTCTTTTTCTTTTGAAAAGGAATTGAGCGTGCACGCGACAAAGGGTGTTTTCACATAAGACTAGGTTGTCTAATCTCATACTTACATTTAGTATTAGACGCTTTCACACTATTTCGTTCACGACACTATTCTTATCATGTCGTGTCGGTGTCGTTATCGTGTAATGTGAAAACGACCAAAAGCTGATCGCGGGTTGTTTTGCTTTTTTCCGACTGCGCGACAGCAAAGGCAGGGTTGTTTTTCGCGCGTATGTATGTTTGTTTGTTGGTGGAGTATTCTTTATTCCCTCGTAGCGCCTAAACGGCTGGATGGATTTTAATGTATGAGGTATCATTATTTTCCTCTAAATCCCGAGAGTGACATAGGATATATGAAACGTCAAGATATCCAATATGGCGGCTGCCAGCCGTCATAATTGTTGAAGTCGTATTTTTTTTAAATATTAATTTCTTAAGTCACTAATGTTTAGGTATTAATTTAATCGAATAATAGTGTAGGTATCATTGGTTTTTCTAAATCAATATTCTACTTTGGTCAACCCTGTACAAAGATCGTAAATATTCAAATTCCTGTTTTAGCTTTTTGTTCAATTCTGTTCGCAATATAATGTATTGCTCATTCTCTGTATTTTATATATTGTATTTATTTATAGACGGATAATGTACAACTTTTCGAGGTTCATCGTATACGAAGGCGTGTCCATTGTCAATATAGAACCATACAATAGCAGGGTGTAACAAAAATCCCCTTGTAAGCCGAAAGGGGGGTATTCAGTATCCATAACTGTACAAGTTCACTGTATGGTTAATTAATACCCCTATAACAATACATCAATGCTCTAGTAAGATAAATCAGTCTCAGGTAATATAAACTACTGAACTAAATTATTAATATTCTGCCTATTTTCGGTTCTGAGTCAGTTTTGGGCTTTTCATATTCAATGAAGCTTATTTATTGCTTTGGAAGCGAGGTCTTCGTTGACAAATTGCTACAGTAATGAAAGTTTGTATTGATCACTTTCAAGGGCAACCATTAGTGTCGCAGCGTAGGAGACACGCTCGATGATTTAATGCCTAATAAGTACTTACCTTGAACTGCTCTAATGGTGAAGGAAAACATCGCGAGCAAACCTGAATGTCTGATGAAAAAAGTTTCCGAAGGCGTGTGAAATCCATCCGTTAGCACTGGGCCGCGGTAGATTTTGGCCTGAACAACCTTGTGCAAGGGAGGGGGAGGCCTATATCCCAATAGTTGAGAAGTTATTAATAACCTGATGATGGTGCGAACCCAACTACGTAGCAAAAAATGTCGTACAGTTTGGGCCCGAAAGTTTGGTGGATTTGAAAAATTCATTAAAAAAATAAAAAAATTGTACACAAACAAATCTATATTCAAATAAAAATCTAGTAAATTTATTTTTAAGATCGTACGTCTTTCTAGCCCATCCTGTACTTATAAGAAAAAGTAAGATTTTTTTGTTTAGTTGTAAAAATGTCAAAATTAATTCCACCCGTGATGACGGAATGCCAGAATGTACAATCCTGTAACAGTATTTTGTTCGAATATTCATTCGTCACCATGATAAAAGTCAAACTCATATACCGCTATACAACTGAAACACATAACCTCAAACACATAACCTCCACAGTTTATGTTGTTGTTTGAAAACGGTTTACAGTGGTATTTTTTTTTGTAAAACTAGTGTATTTTACCTAAAAATCGTCCGTTTTAAGTGAACGTTATATAAGGAAGTGAAATAGGAGCGAAATACTACAGATGTGTGGATCCAGCAACCTAACCTCCAATTGCACTTGGAATGCAAGGTTTTCCTAGTGCACACGACTCTCCCTTAAATTTCAGAGTGTAAATCACTAGCATTCATTAAAGAAAAAAATTGAAATGTGGGGTGTACCACAATAACACAATCGATATATAAACAAAAAGTAGTATAACGTTTGTAGGTACAATTTATTAGCAAATCACAAAACATTACGACTAAAATATGCAATTTGGGAAAGGATCCCTTAGATTAATCTCTGAAATAGGGTTGTGTACCCATTCGTGTTGTCGGACTCAGGAAATTAGCCCTTAAATTGGCAGCCCTCAGGCCCTTAGGTTGGCAAGGCTACACAATAAGATAATCCCACGACAATGGAGGACTTAATTTACGGGCGTAGATTGATATTTTAGTGCGGGAGGCTGGTATATACAATGCTCAAGTAATAAAACGTTGGTGTAATGTAAGGCTCATGTTACATTGCCGCGAAATCGAATGGAAGCGAATTTTCGCAACGTAATTGTACATAGCATAATGAACTTTATGACAATTGTGTAACATACAAACTAAATACGAGCCAAAAAAGAGGTCGCGCGTCTTCCGGGGAAACCTCGCGCATTATCGAGAATTACCCTAGCGGTAAAGCGTATTTACTTTGTATGTTACACAATTGACATAAAGTTCATTATGCTATGTACAATTATGTTGCGAAATTTCGCTTCCATTCCATTCCGCGGCAATGTAAATTGAGCCTAAGTCGTCATTAAAAGACATGCTATCCCTTTCTACGCCACAACTCTAAATAGAGATGACACGAACGAACGAACTCCCAGGCAGGAGGTCCGGATTCGGTTCCGGGCAAGTTAAAGTACCGAAAGAGATTTTCAATCCACATTTTCGAAAAGCGCTCATTGGTTATTGAAAAAGTGGGAACAAAATAGATCTTTTCTGTAAGATACTTTCAAACAAGGAAGAAAAATGATTTGAATTTGGAACATACTACTATTACTATTTAATAATTTATTTTATTTACACTCGTATCATAAGATCCGGATTAAGAATTCCAAAGTAGTAATTTAATGAATACATGAATATGTATACCGCGACCAAAGAGATAGAAGGAAAATATTGTATGGAAAATGATACTGGCCGGCTGGCGCGGTATTTTAAAAACAAATTAGAAAAGCGCGCGAACCACATCTTCTGTTCAAGGTCGCCATTGACCTTGAGGGTTTGATCTTCAGCGTCTAGAAGTTTACGGCTTTGGACTCTTGCCGAAAACAAACTTCGCAAAATCTTGTAGATAAATCTCCATACATACAAGCTTCTTTTTCTTCTTGTACTGTTTGTTTGTCATAAATGACAAAATGTTGTTGGGCTCCTGTTTCCGCATTTAGTATAAGTGGTCCTTTATGTGTGCTTTGGTAAAAAGGGATAGCATGTATTTTAACGAAAACTTAACTTTAAAAACGATTCTTGCAACTGACGGTTATACGCGTACATTTACCAAAAACACCGTGAGGGAACTGAAGCGTATGAAAAGTGCAGAGCCCAAAAATCTAGTTTTAGTTGTAAAATTGAAATATATATTTATTTTTTATTTTTTTATGTACTTCTAAACCCGCATTTGACCTCGATCTCGCCTGATGGTAAGCGACGATGAGGTCGACGATGGTGCATGCGGGTCCAGTAAATGCCTATTCACTCTGGCCTGTATTAATTTATACAAAACATTCTCGAATCCGTGCGTGACAGTAATATTCGTGTGCTTTGAAATGCTTATCGTGTTCTAGATAACCATATATACACAAAATAGGTTAACCTTCGTACACGCATTTTATTTTAAAGGCCCTTCCACATCAACGCAAAAATAGCTGACTTTGCGTGTGAATTTGTGTGTCACCTCAGTTTGGGTGGTACACTGTCACATGTCTCATATCATAAGCTGTAATGATTAATTCGGTAGAATCGCGAATCTTATTTTAAGTATGGTTGGCGAGACATAAAGAAAAGGACTTTAAATAATTCATTTATATTTGAAGCTATAAAGTATATGTTCCGTGACAGTAATGTTAACATACCGGTATGTTAATTAAATTACAAATCAAATCAAAAATCAAAATGTTTTTATTTTAAGTAGTACCTTATAGTACATTTTACAACGTCATTTTTTTTCTACCACCGCCGCTGAAAGGAAAGAAGCGACGCAAGAAAATTTCAGCAGCACATCTTTTGAAATAAATATATCTTACAATAATTATTAATACAATCATATATGTACACAATATGCAGAGCTGGAGCTGAAATTAGGACCAAGCCTCTTAATCATTTAAGTAGTCATTACTGGAGCGAGCGTGACATACTCGTATAAAACCGGTATATAATAGAACCTGAACGTATGAAAAAGACTCTTTATAAATAAACACAAAATATGTAGGTAATATAATTAGAATAAAACAGTATCGTGTCTTGTAAAAGTTTTAACTTTCCCTCGGTCGAGTTTGTGAAGCTTTTTTAGATCTTATGCAAACGCACGTCGAATCCCATTTCTATTTAAAATATACTATGTCAGGTCTAGGTTAAGGGGAAGGCAATGGCAAACTTCCCCATGAATCTGCCATGTTGAGTCGTTCTATGTGATTAATTCCTTAGAATGATCACGACCCTCAGCAATGAGTAAAACGACTTAGAAGAGAAATGTCAGGTCAGTGTTCATTTTTACTCGGTCAAGTAATATTACATTAGTACAGGAAAACAGGAATGGTTTTGGCATAAAAAATATGGCGGCGTGCGCTTGTCATGTTTGTGAAAAACAGACTGACTTTTGGGTAGTGTAAAGGAACGTTCAGACCTATTCTATTCTATGACCTTGCGGTAGATGGAGCCTTTCTACGATAGAAAGGAAATATAGCGTGTTCACACGTATTCCCCACGAGACAGGATTACCTAGTGTGGGTGCTAACCGTAGGCTCGTTATTAAAAAAAATATATGTTATTTAAATATTTTTTATTGTAGTATTCATTTTACTGTACCTTCCATTGTATATTTGCATACAGTGTTGTCATGAAATAAATTTATTTATTATTTATTCTATATCTACGTTGTGACATAGGGTTCACTTTGCAGTCGATTCTTTGTAGAATAGAACGAGCGCCAAAGCTGAATTTCTATTCTAGCGGACATTCTATCGCATAGAAAACCTGTTCACACGTTTATTTCATAGATTCTATGCAACAGAACATATAATAGAACAGTTAAAGTTTTTTTTTATTTCCTTGTCCTTTTACCCGACTCCGGTGAAAGCTAAAAAAGCTAACTTTGACTCTCTATCTATATGTACGAGTATGTAGAGTCGAGCTCTAAAAGTTGATATTGGAAAAACGCGGCAAATTCAACAAAGTTGATTGTTTCCCTTTGTATTTGTCGATCATGGTTAATAAAAACTTTCTTGGTTTGTAAAATAATCCAAATAGCATAAATACGAAACAATTAAATCAACAACACAAAATTCGTTGGATGAATGTTGCCATGTGAAAAAATTTAAATCTCAGCCTCAGCTTTATGTAGACAGATTCTTGTATGATTTTTTTTTGTCCCACACCACAGACACTAACAAAAGTGTCTACAGTAGGATCACTAATTCCATTCGAGGAGCTCGTAGCCTAGTTGCTAGCACGGTCCGAAAGTGATCGTGCTGGTTAAGCAACCACTAGTGGCATATTTCATCTGAGCTCCTCCGAGCCTCGGAGAGCACGTTAAGCAGTCGGTCCCGGCTGTTGTCGTTCGATAGCAGTCGTTAAGTCGTGTCAGAGGCCCTATGTGAGGTCTGAACAACTCTGACAAACACGAGTAGGTTGGTCACTAACCATACGATAAGCAAGCAAGCACTAATTCCATTAATTGTAAGTAAAGTAATATGTCGTAACATCGCCAAGCTATACAAACATCACTTTACTAAATCGAATCATTAATCCTACTTGAGACATTGATAAATAATTCATTGCATCACCTGTAAAACCTAATAAGTCTCCTACATAAGTGGGCTACCATAAAATTAATGGCGGTCTCTACTACATTCCGGAAATTCATGGCCGCAATCCGCGCCCAGATTGCGGAAAACTCGCAAAAAAAGGTTATTTTACCGGAAAATTAACCTTGTTCAGCGGAAGTTACTTTTTTGCAACTGTACATGAGATGTGTTCTCCTAATGGATTTTACAAGTATGACGTCTGTGTGTCTGGACATTTCTTGGATTCATTCATATGTTATCGAAATTCTTACTGGTAAGAATAATAGGACAAAAACCCATTATTCCTACTAGTTGCAATAACGGTCTGATTTTGATAGGGTTTGTTTTATTTGAAAGTGTACTAGAAGATCCTTAACAATGTTTGTTTCCAAGAACTTCGACTTACTTCGTTAGGTGCTTCGAGTTTGAACTCAAATGTTCAAGATCTTTGAGCCAATTCTATATTGAACTAAAAAGATCTCATCATCAGTCCCCACTGTTGGGGCACAGGCCTCCCTTTGTACAAGGAGGTACGATTGGTTACGCTATTTACGATACGGCTGATTGGTTTCACTATGAAACTAAAAAGATCTCACTATGACCAAAATACATAGAGAATTACAAAAACCATAATTCTGATTATTCTTGTCTTTTTCATTTTTTCTTTTTTTATAAACAACTTTTTTTTAACAATTATCTTTACACAATTCCATTGTGTATTAAAATCTTTACAACTAAATCTTCATAATCAAATCCAAAAAATACAATCTATCCATTAAAACGGGAGTTTCTCCCGCGCTTTTGTCGCGTCCACACCAGCTTTTTTTCATTGTTTTGCAAATTGTTTTACAGTAGTGCTTTTCAAGTAAGAATGGTGTTTTTTATTCGAAGAACGTCTACTAAATGTGATTAATGTGTGGGACAGTGAAGTAAAGTCAAATAAGACGCTGCAGCCCGATCCGTACTTGGCTGGATTTTGAAGAGCCATAATGCGTCCGGGACGCCTTCTTCTTTGGTTCGGATGGTGCAGAAGCGTGGAAGATTCTCCCAGATAGCATTGAAATGTGTCACACCAGCATTTTAATGAAGACTTGCAAGAGTTGTTTACATCAGACATGGCTGTATGGGCTCAGTTCCCTTTGCCTTAAAAAAAACAACAAAACCATTAAAACGGCTATGGTACAGGTCTAATTCGATACTTTTTGTAGTCTTAGAAATTAGAAGACATTGGGCCTATCTACGTTGGAAAAGCGTATCTAGGCGCCAGGAGGAATTCGTTTAATGTGTACGTAATGAAAGGGAAAATACTGGAATCAGGAGCTTTTGGTAAATTATAAAATATTTTAAATTAGAATTATGGTAAATCGTTTTAATTGTATGAATGGGTTTCAAGCATTTTAATTTTACAAGATAAGTGATTCTAAATTTGATTTGATTTAATATTTTATTAGAGTTATAATTTAATTCCAGGAATAGTAATAGCACTTAAAGATTAATCCGTTCTCAATATAAACAGCGTAATTTATATTTAAAGATATTATTCTTCATCAAAGATGATTATTTGATTAAATTATATTTAATTTAGAATTATTAAAAGTTTTGAAGCAATGGTTACCTCACCACGACAGCAGTCGCAAACTTTTAAGCTTGTGATAATTTAATTTGACAAGGGACTCTAATGGACATTTTAATTTGATTTTCGTTTGATAACGGGTCAGTTTGAAATTATATTTTTAGGAAGAACCTACTTTCAAGTGCATGTAAGATAAATTGTAATAATTTTTAATTTGCGACATTGCAACAATGATTGACATGTTAGTAACAATATTCCTGTAAAATAATTTATATGGAAACCGATATGGACTCCTGTAGACCTCTTTTTAAATCTTCACAAATTTTGCCTGTACCATGTATGTACATTAAGTAGATGTGTATTTTCGTTCGACAATATCCGCAATATTTCAAAACACACGCCAAGTTCCAGAGTAGACTTGTATAAAAAGAATTCCTTCCGTATGGCAATTTTAGTGTATAATAATCTGCCTAGTCACCTTAAAAATGGTCCTGCTAGCCAATTTAAAACTAATATTTCCAAGTGGCTTCTAGACAAATGTTATTACTCCATAAAAGAGTATCTCAACGACACTAACAAATAGCAGCAAAGATTGAACATATGATACCTATGCTTTTTAAATCACCTATAATTTTCTCTATGTTCTGGCAAATAAATTTCATTTCATTTCGAGTGGTGACGTTGCACTAGGTGTTATCTACCATAACAAAGGTATTTTTGTTACACTTCAAAAATGAGTCTATTTATAGACTGAAAAATGTACGGCATGATCGCGAGTACTCGAGTACTGAGTGTGCGAGAACTCGGAGTACTTAGAGATACTTAGAATAGAATAGAAAACCTATACCTAATTCCAATCGGTGTAGGTTTTCTATTTTATTCCATTCTAAGTCCCTCTCATCAATCAAGTCGCTATGTACCTATACGTACATTACGTACATACGTACATTACGTACATACGTATATTACGTATGTAATTAGTAATTACCTATACCGAATACTACCAAACTGTTCAATAATTATAATCGAAACAGTACGTGATGAACCGATGGAGTAATGTGATGACACAACAATATTTATATAAATAATTAGGTAGGTGAAATAACACTCGGTGCGACAATTTGGTCCTTCCCGAAATAGTTAGAGAATTTACTATTGTTGTTTATAGCTAGTATTTCGAGCGTCGGTGGCGTCGTGGCTAGGACGTCGGACTCCCATGCGGGAGGTCCGAGTTCGAAACCAGGAAAATGCCATGTACCAATGAGTTTTTCGAAAGACTTACGTACATTTACCGACTGCTCTGACGGTGAAGGAAAACATCGCGAGGAAACCTGCATACTGAGATAACCAGTGTGTGAAATGGGGAAGGCAATGGCTAACCACCCCATTAAATCTGCCACGAGAGTCGTTCTATGTGATTAATTCCTTAGAATGATCACAGCCCTCAGCAATGGGGAAAACGACTTAGAAGAGAGTTACTCGTACTATTTATAAAATAGTGGGTTGGTTGCGATTGGCCAAAGCTATATTTCGTAAAAATTAATGCACTTTATATACGCCAAAGTTGCGTTTGGGCAAAAAGTTTTCAGCTAAAAGTGCTTAGATAATATCGAATACTCTCATTATAATACTTACACAGTAATATTTGCTTCAACCGTTAGACATGGTTGGTCCACGGGGAAAAACAATTCTCCGTGGTCCAACCAGTTGGACATTGCGGTTGTACCACGGGGATCGATCCATTCCTTTAAGTGAACAATAGGAGGATCTTCTATAAGCTTGACCCAGCGAATTTGATGAAAAACGATATCAACTCAACTCGCAATATTGCTGATACGAGATGAAATGAAATGATCCTCATGACTTGCAGGTAACCAACACCGTCTGAACTATAGTAGAAATGGAAAAGTAGGATATCTTTTCATTAAGTCTTCGGGTACGGCTTTTTTGTATTCGTGCATCTCGGAAACTAAAAATACATATAAAATCTCATTCGCCTGTTCAGGAGACCTCGCGGTTCCATGTGGAGCGTGAGGGCTATATATCTTTATGTATAGGTACTTAAAATGCAAGACATTTTCAGCGTTCAACATTATGATCCTGTAAGGTGGATCACGCAATCGACATTATTGTAATATCTTTTGATGTTTGAATAAAATTGTGTCAGATTAAGATTTGTTTGAGTGCAAGGAGCTGTTCAAAGTTCAGGATCAGAGATAACTCATAGAACTTTAGTGGTAACCTTTTATGGGCATTAAAGGTGGCTGACTGACTAACGTGGCAGAAAAGATGGTGACAACCGTGGACGTGTTGAAAATCAGCGCTGTGGTCTCCGTCCATAGCATAAGCTGAACACGCTCCCGGTAGGCCTAGTGGCTGTCTGGTAATGGAACGAACGTGCCCTTTTAGTCTATTATAGATACCTAGGTATATAGTTATAATTATAAGTATAGCTCCTAGACAATTTGCATTGCAATGGGTGCCTACCACGTACCTAATAAACGTCGTCATATCGTAAATCTATTTGTTTCTTTGCATCAAGCCGCAAGCAACACAGTGGCTAGGTGGTAGTGGCCGGCGGATGTACGAGTTCGAAACCATGCAATGCCATTAGTACCACTGAGTTTTTTGGAATTTTTCGAAGACTTACGTACCTTTATCGACTGCTCTAACTGTGAAGGAAAACGTCGTAATACCTGCATGTCTGAGGAAAAAAGTTTCCGAAGGCGTGTGAAATCCACCAATCAGCACTGGGCCCGCTCGGTGGATCATAGCCCGTACCCCCCTTGAGCAAGGGGAGGCCTGTGGGGACGTTAATAGGCTGATGACAGAAATATGTAACTGTACTTATATAACTCAAGGATGGAAGGTACTTCCAGGTTTGTGAATGGCAAGTACTTTCGTTGCAAGATCGTTCGAGTATTAGGTGACGAAGGTTGTATACGATGGGACCCCGATCCATTACTGTTTATATTTTACCATGTAGGAATGACCCGTCTGAACTCCCTATTACTTTCTCTAATCCATCAACTGTATTCATTTTGGTGTACAAAGAACTACAATAGAAATGACCGATGGTGTTTTGAAGGATGGTCGAACAAGGAAAATCAAGAATGAAGATCCAAATGTTCTGATAAGTACCATTTTGTCCGTAAATAATAACTTCTGGAGCGATAGTAACTTAAATACTTCCTCCATTCGTACAAAGCCTGCCCGTTCCAAGACCATGTCATAAATTTTTATACCGCAATCAAATCTTTACTACTTACAGTCTAGATTTCTGAAGCGTAAATGTGGCCTTTCCAGTTTCTAGCTTCATTAATTAACGTTCCCACAGCTGAGGCTCAACTTGCACAAAGTTGGACAGTCAGCCAATGTATACCTTCTGTCAAATTTCTAGATTCTGAAATGAACCCTAATGCGTTCGCCACAGACGTCAAATTTCAATTGTAGAGTGTTGACAGATGGTGTACTTTAGCTTTATGGATAGACGAAATAAAAGAGGAAGTGGGAATAACGTGGAGTCAGATAACAGAAAATAGGAAGGAGTGGGAAAATTTGGGGGAGGCCTTTGTCTAACAAAGGGCATGCGATATTAACGTACATAAATAAGTGAATTAAAAGGTTTATTTATAATATAATAATTTAAACACGCAAATTAAAGGCTATTTTTATTTTATTTTATTTTATGGTATACTTAAGCTAGAGGCCTACTGTACGAGCATGGTCCATCGTGCCCAGCACTGATTGTTAAATTTCACATGCCTTCAGAAAACTTAATTTTTCAAATACAAATATTCTATATTGCACACAGGACAAAAATACTGCAGGACAGAAGAAAAGATACAAAATACAAATACAATTGGCGGCCTTATAGCTTTAAGCTATTTCTTCCAGGCAACCTGTGGGTGATGGAGTTTTTGTAAATACAATTTAAGCGGGTGCTAGAACGATTGAAATAATACTAAGTAATAAAAATACAACAATTATAGGTACTTAATAAATAATACTGTTTAAAATACATACGAGTAAATAGGTAGGTATATAATTTTTCGTCAGACATGCAGGTTTTCTCACAATCTTTTCCGTACAGCACAATCAGCACCGTTACCGTTAGAACAATATACTTGTATTGTACGTCAGTCTTCAAAAATGATAAATTGGCAATTACATAAGATTGAATAACAGCTGCAGCTGATTCTAAGATTAATAGGAGAATTTGAATTAATACTAAAATGAAAATTAAATAACTTGGAAAATTTGATAAGAATAGATTAATATATTTGTTGAAAAATAAATTTATTATTAAATAACCAACTAAATTAGTAATTATAATTAGAATAATTAAGATATGATCCGAAAAACTAAGCCCGCGTGCTTTATCGTCGACCTCATCGTCACTTACCAACAGGTGAGATTGTGGTCAGGGGTTTAGTAAAGAAAAAAAAACGGGTGTTTTTAAAATTTTTAATTATGAGTTTTAGTTAATAAAATAAAACACAGCCTACGCCAAAGATAACTACTTCAAGCAACACCAACCTACGTAGAAACCAGACAACATTTACATTAACTCAATTTCGAGCCATTTTTGCGGCTTCAATAACTTTAGTTCTAAAGATAAACATTAAACAATTCCAATTCTCATCGCACCTGAAGTGTTTACTCTGGGCAATAAGGTTCTATTGTTTCTCACAGCAATTTCTTGACTTGCTTGTTTCATTCACGTTGTTCGGATTCTCGTTAATTATTTCGTGAATGAACAACTGAGATCCTTGGAGCCTGGTCCTCGATTTTGGCGCAATGTAGTAACATACAGCGGGGCATCGCCCATCTTCATTAATAATACTCGTAGCTCTAAATAAAAAAAAATAAAAAAAACCGACATACCTTTGTGGAGATCATTTTACTTTTTAGTGGTCATCATCAAGAAGAGCTCTAGCCTAGTTGCGAGTACGGTATTTTTTTAAGAGGTTTTGCTGGTAACCTTTAGGACAAAGATGGAGTGCCTCATGTACCGGTAATTACGCTGGATCTCTACCCTTCAAACAGAAACACAGCAATGCTAGCATCCCATCTCCGTGCCTCGGGAGAGCATGTTAAGCAGCCGGTACCGGTTGTTGTCGTTCGACAGACAAATAGGTTGACCCAGGATAGGGTTAAGGTTAGGCCCACCTACCTTTTTCCACCAAAATTACTCCACCAAAAGGTTGTTTGGAAGAGATCGCTTTTAGCGATAAGACCGCCTAGATTGTATTAATCGTTTTGTACGCATTGTACCACACTAATTTTGTGCAATAAAGAGTATTCATTCATTCATTCGAGTTAAAAATTAAAAAAATCTCATGCATCCACTCGCCTGCCTACCTTTCAAAAACAAACTTGTCAGTTGCGCATGTGTTTATGGGAACGGAAACGGAATCACCAAAAGGTGTTCCTCGAACCTCGAATCGCGGAAGACCTAAGGAAACGACCTCGTTGGTCGACTGCATGGAAATAGGATCTCTTTCAGCTGTGGTATCGGCGTCGATAATTGCGGGCTCGCTCAATACCGGACAAACAATTGGCGGAGAATGGTTCTTGGTTCACGGCTCGCTTGCTCGGAAAATACGTGTCTAGGGTTATCAACTTACAGAACACGACTAAACCTTTACTCGTGACGCCTACCTACCTTCATTATAGTTTTTTTAGGTACTTCTTCATCATTGACACTCGTAAGTTTTACCATGTAAGTATATTACCTACCAACGCGCCTACGCACCACGGTAATATAATGATACGTTTACCGACGACGCCGCTATTTGTATGATTAATATTGTAGTACTGTTATTTTCTGTCAAAATGATTATGCCATACGATTTAATAATAAAATAAATTAAACATAATCTTTAACAATAACATTGTTTGGTTAAATATAAAGGCTAAAAGTTTGTTTGTCTGTAGTCTCTTATAGTACCTACACACAAAAAATACACAGAAAATAAAAATACATTAAAATATGTACAAAGGTATCCGATAGGGATCTCTTATTTATTATTTATTTATTCTTTTACACTTTTGTGTACAGGTGAGCCAACCTTTTATTTAGGAGAGTTTAGACTATTTTTATGGTGGGTAAGGTTTGGTGTACAATAAATAATAAGTATAAATAAATTACAATAATTATATAGTAGATAAATAAAATACATACTCAACAATAATATAATTATATACACTAATTTAATTCTTACATACCAATAACATAATAATTCAGCTCAAAGTCTCAGTAACGTGACTAAAGTGCTTTTTGAGAGCATTTAATTATAATATTACTACACTATTGTTAAATGATTATAATTTGAATATTGTTTAGCTTAATTATTTTTTTTAATCATAATTTATTCATAAAATAGAAAATATAATATAATATAACACTAAAATAATACTAAAGCTAAAACTAAACTAAGGCTAAGAAAGCTAAAGATAAAAAATTTGGGTTAATAAATATTTTTGTATTTGTATTTTTTGTATATTTTTTTTATTTAATCTTTTATACACTTGTGTAGAGGTGAGTCAACGCTTTACTGCGTTCTCTACCAGTCGACCTTTGGACATACTGAAATGATATAGTTTATTATTTCATCATAATGCTGTCATAGTTCTGCTCATATCTTTGCGAACACTAATACACTATTATAATTTGGTCACAGGTTGGATAGAATTGCTTTTCGGCACAGTTCGACTTGGTTGCAAGTGGTCAAAGGTGCTTTTCTTCATCAATAAAATATATTTTATGCCAAAGATATCTTTGATTTAAGGTATCTTTCTCCAAAGCTTCTTTACGGACTTTTTTTTCATCAATGGTTAAATCGTTTTTAGTCAAAGATTCTTTGATCAAAGTTGTAAATCGACAAAACTTCATTACTTGGCGATACTAATACTTTGGAAATTTTGATGTAACGTTTACTTACATGATGATAGAATACCTAGGTTTTTTAAAGTCATGTATGTTACATCAAATATTTTTATAAGATTGATGATACGTTGAAAGTTTTGATGTAACGTTTACTTATATGACGATAGAACACCAAGGTTTTTTAAATAGTCATGTATGTTACATCAAATATTTTTATAAGATTGATGATACTTCGGCAATTTTGATGTAACGTTTACTTACATGACGATAGAACGCCTAGGTTTTCTATAGTCATGTATGTTACATCAAATATTTAAGTAAATTATATTGTATATTTGTATCAGTATTGTATATTAGTATACTATGTAAGTATATTGTTATTTTAATATTATATATAAATTTCACATATTATTAAGTAAGTCTCTTTGTCAATTTTATTGCCACTGCACCGCCATAACATATCTGCATGCACAAAGGTCAGCTGGCAGAGAATGCCGCTAGGCATTAAGCTCACCTGTACACAAAAGTGTAAAAGAATAAATAAAAAAATTAAAGAAAAGAAAAAATATTTCTATAAGATTGCTGATACTTTGGAAATTTTAATGTAACGTTTACTTACATGACTATAGAAGCTCTAGATTTATATCGTCATAAAGATTATATACGGTATTTTCGTGTACAATCTTATAAAAATAGAATAAAAGTCTTATAAAAATAGAATAGAATAATATAGTCCCAGTTCCACAAGAATTCTGGAACGCTAAAATTCTAAATGTAATAAATAATAATACTACCCGAACGGCTGAAGAGCGAAGACCTTGTCAATGTCACCTCAGAATCAGCCGACGATGTTGGCAGCAGCTGTTTACTCGAGTGATTGCCAAATTGAGGATATACCTACATTCTGTAAGAAGAGCCTGCGGAGCGTGAAAATCAGCGCTCTTTTAGAACATTTTCTACTGATAAAAATTGGTGGGAATATATTTAGTAGAAAGAAAAATGTGAAAAATGTAATAGGTTGGTTTTGAAAATGTACAATACAATAAAAATAAAATAAAGTTACATATCTTACTTAAAATTTCCTACAGAGGGCGCTACCTGTTCGATCTACATGGTACCTACCTATTCAATCTGTGTTGTTTCTGTAGAACCGAAATGTACCTATTATTAGAATTGTTCTAATGCAGTTTCATTTTAGCATATGATGTGTGTTATTAATTTATTTATTATATTTTTGATTATATATTAAGTATTATATTTCTGTATATATTATAGTATTTATGTAATATTATTACTACTACTTGGCAGCTTGCACAGGTTTGCATTTTTTTTAAATGTTTTTTTGTTATTTATTAATTTGAGGGTAGTATCTATTTCATATGCCTTTTGCACCCGTATATTATATACCCGTATTTTATGATTTTTCCATCACCTAAAGTTTGCCTGGAAGATATCGCTTAAAGCGACAACGCCGCCTTCTGCACATTGTATTGTACCTCTCTTTATGTTGTATGTTTTGTTTTTGTCCCGGGTGTGCAATAAAGTATATTTGTATTGTATTTGTATTAGAATGGAAGTAGTTGTTTTACACTTATTATGTATTGAGATATGTTTATTTGGTTGGGTAATGCTGACAGCTGTCTCACCGTTACGTACCGTGTCGTCGTGTCACCGGGCCCTGACTGACAACCAGCGCTGCGGCGGTGGATAACATCCAGCCATATCGTCACAGCATAATGCTGAGTCAGGGACCATTTTGCCCCATATGCAAGTGAAATTGTGAACTTACTCTAAGTCAAATAAAGTAACTCTTTTAAGTAGTCAAATGTAATTATCGTGTTATGTATGTGTGTGCAAATACATTTAAATTTATTGATTCATTAAAAATAATACAAATATACTTTATTGCACACCCGGGACAAAAACAAAACATACAACATAAAGAGAGGTACAATACAATGTGCAGACGATAAGATATCTTCCAGGCAACCTTAATGTACACATTTACCAACTATTTTTTCGTTTGTTTCGAAGACAGAAATATTTACTAAGTAAATAAAAGGTAGGTAGGTTGGTAAGTACTTCTGTCTTAAAATATTCAAGTAAGTATAATTTACTGACCTTTCTAGCGGTGCAGGAAAACATCGTGAGGAAACCTGCAGGTTTGAAGAAAAAGAATCGTTTCCAAAGACTTGTGAAACTCACTAATCAGTACTGAATCCGCAAGGTGAATCTGCACTAACGTTCTCCTAAGAGTCTCTCGAAAGTATCAAGGTACTAGCAATTGCACTTTATTTTCTAATTAAGTATTTAAAAGGCACAAAAATCTCTATTTCCGGGATACTGTATCCCAATCCCATACACCTGGGAGCTGGGCAGCATTACTCATTCATGTTCGACCGTAAAGCACTTTCCGTACCGCCTTGTGCTTTAACTTACCGTTTTTATAGGTGAGGTAATAATTAAAAGAGATTTTTTCAATTATGTTGTCGCTTTTATAGATAGATGCAATAATTAGACAAAGGTGAAACCGAACTTGGGTTAACCCTTAAAATATTGAATTCAATAAAGTTCAATATTCTAATTCTAATACCATATCATCGGCTTATTGCAAGAAGTCATTGAGAAGAAACTAACTGCTTCACATACACTGCTACTACTACTACATCTTCTCTGTGCATGCGGCTAGGTTGTGGAATGCTCTCCCTCCCGGCATTCGTGAAAGTCAATCCTTTCCTACCTTTAAGAAACTTGTCAAGGAACATTATTCTTCTCTCCTTTAGTTTTTATTTTGTCATCGCTGTATTATCTTTATTATAATTATATTTATTTCTCTAAGACCCTCGATTAAAAGTAATCGGTAGTTATCAGACCTCTCGCCCCGAAACCTTCAGGGAAGAGGAGGGTCGGAGTCCCTGTTAAATATGTACGTATTTTCTATTTTGTATTATTAAGTAGGTATATTTATTTCGCATATAGGTGTACACTACGCCTGCCTTGATATGAATCAAATTGTCAATTAATGGGATTTGCTGGAAGAGATCTCTCTTAGAGATAAGTCACGCCCTTTGTGCTTCACATATTTTTGTCTAAGTTTGTATTATATTGTGTGTGTACAATAAAGAGTTAATAACTTAACTTAACTGCTATATTCTCCTTGTTGAGCTCTGAATACGTCAAAGTCATTATTTGTCTAAAATCCAGTTTCGTTATGGCATGCTAAGAAGTCACTATCCCAGTATTTGGTTACAAGGAAAACCTTTGATGTCGCTTGTCCTAAAGCTTGGTAAATGTTAGATAATGACTACTTGAAATAAGCCGACGATATACGAGTAGTCATTGTATTGCTTGTAATAGTTAGTACCTACCAAGTGGCATGGCGCTCTTTGGTATCGGAGGCCAAGATCCACTTCGGGTCGCTGCGCCAGCAGAGTTAGTAAGTAACCAAGTGGCATCTTTTAATAGTTATTTTAAATAATGTGTTTTTAATTAGATACAATATTTCAAGGGTAGTAATCTACAGGTTACAACAAAAATTACAAAATAGTTTTTTTCCCTTGTACATTGACAGTACAAAACGTTTTATAACCTACAGAAAATAATTTTCCTTATATGTACCATAATGCAGGTACAGAGTTTGAGCTCGTAGAAAAACATTCGAGTATCGGGTATAATCGGCCTCTGTCTTTGTCTTACTACAGTCGTAGTACATTCGCGTATCGTTACCAATAACCGAAGTACACCGAAGTTTTCAAGGCCCGAATGTTTAATTAAAAGCTAACGTATTGTACGGAGATGGTGTTTTGTATGGAAAAATTTCCTAAGAGTTAGATGATATTTTGTTGTGTGAAGAACAAGCACCACTCCCCCTCAAATTATATTTCCATCTAATAAAATAGCCCCCTATAATTATATTTGCATCTAATAAAATAGCCCCCTAATAATTATATTTGCATCTGATAAAATAGCCCCCTATATTCGTAAATCCTGGTCGGGGTCTGTGGCACACTCCATCTGATGCATTTTTGTGTTGCATATAGAATGAATTTCCCTATATTTCGTAAGTCGATTTTGTTCCCCAAAGCGGGAATTCACGTCTGCCCCTGGAATAACGATAATGTGGCAAACAGTTTTCATTTCTAGAAACTCATTTTCGAGAAAGGTCTTTATTTTCAAGTCACGCACGTTTCACTTTGTCGAGTAATAATTGCCGAGTAAAGTTAGTGTTTTGGTACCGGTAATTATTACCCGACAAAGGGCACTCGGGTTTCGAGAATTGCCCGAAACGGTTTTGGAACGGGCACTATTTCAACTGTCAGGCAATTAGTTCCTTTGTCGGGTAATTATTACCTGTTTTGGAACATTCTGGGGCTTACATAAGTTATAAAAACTGCAATACATTATGAAACATGTCAAAATAGGAGAAGATACGAGTAGGAGCAAAAATTACGTCAGGCGATAAAATTAAGTACAGTTTAAGTAAACAATAAACTTAATATCGTCGTAATAAGGCGCTCGTCTGAATATCTCAGTTTTGTCCTATTCTCCGCTCATAAAGAATTTTATGAGTTTTCGCGCGACAGATGTAACGAAACGTAGTGTGGGAGGCCCCCCTGCTAGGGTGACTGGCAGCGACTGGATGAGAAGAGCCGAAGATCGGGCTCAATCGCGCGCCCTGGGAGAGGCCTATGTCCAGCAGTGGACTAGAGTAGACTGCTGCTGATGATGATGATGTAACGAAATGCAGCGACATGTACGGTGAGTATGTTGCGTTGCTATAGGGCGATTACTTGACCTTCACAGTAACGATCGTATCGACTCGCCTGATACCATCGATAGCATCTATAGATCACAATGATCACCACAATCTGTAGGCGCGATACTGTCAATAAGAAGCACCGATTATGGCAAGTTATGACCATTTTGAGTGAACGGGGTTATTAACGGAGTGAAGGTGCGGTTACACCTGGTCGTCGACCGACCGTCTGGGCGGCCACAGCATGCGGTCACCGCCTATATGTGAATTACCAGTCGTTGAACGCATTCGGCGAACGTCAAAATGTCACTAGGTTGTCATCAAGCGAATGACGTTGGATGACTTCGGCCAACGACCAAGTGTAAACAACGGAGGTCGGTGACCGGAGGTCGGTGACCGGAGGTCGGTGACCGTAGGTCGTCCAACGCAGGTCGGTCACCGAAGCGGTCAACGACTATATGTAACTGCGCCTTCAGCGACAGTTATCATACCTAACTATTGCTCAATCAAATCTATAAAAGTGTGAAAATTTTGCCGCAAATCTGTCACAAAATTTAAACGAAAGACAACATAATATTCCTTGCAACGTAAGTTACAATATGTATATTGATATTAGAAAAATAAAAGCTCTTCCAGATAAACAATTTTACCCTAATTCAATTCCGCCCCGTATATAGGACGAGCGCTATTGCTATATATACTCGTATGGCGTTTCATTAACCGCCCGTCCGACAACAATGGGATCTGAAGAGCACCGCGAAGCTGGAAGCCGTCGGAATACAAAAGCACACATCGATTTTATTTCTCTGCACAAATTGTGGTACTATGTCATGGTTTTTAAACGGAGTAACGTGAAAATACTTGAATATTGTTTTATGTTTTGCAGCTGTTTTTGTTGTTACATAATATGCCGAGTGTTATGAGTTAGAAGTTGCTACGCTGGTTTTAAGCTACAGCATAGAACTACGGCGTAGAGCATAGCTACAAATGATGGCTCTTGAATAGTTTTCAATAGTTCTAGAAGACTAGTTTTAGGTAGGATTGGTACCATGTTAACCATCAACATGGTGAATGACACCTCGTCGCTTTTCTACTACCTTACACGCATGTGTGATAATAGGATTGGTAGGTAACTATGGTAACCATCAACATCGAGCTATAATTATCCCATTTATGACATGGTATTAGTACAGAGTACATTGAGCCTTGAAAAAGAACATTTAATATAAAAAGTTCTATGAAACTAATAATAAGTTTACTTTGTAATTGAATTAACCGGTATCGTAATGAAAACTACTATAACTTTCCTCACGAACGGCTTACGTTAGGAATGAATTAGTTTATGTAACTGATTGTGGTTTCAAAAGGGGAGTAGAAAAAGAAATGAAATCATCAATGTAGCCAGTAAATGCTATGAAACACGAATAGATGTCGGTCGATTCCGATTCGGCGTGAATTCGTGTGAATTGGCGTCCAACTGTCGACCGGTAATAGATGAGCTAACATAGTTTTCTGTGATAATGGCTTAGCTTTGGCTTGATATTGCTTTGGTATTTTCTTTAGGGTGCGTTCACATTAGCGAATATACAACTGTTAAAGGAAATACGCGCGGAAAGTCTGGTGTGCCTCTTTAGCGCAACCTACGCAAGCCTCGCAAAATGCGCGCGATCAGCGTGCTTGCTGACCGCGTGCGTGCAGTTCAGTTCGCTCCTTGAAGGGTATGTCACGCAAACAGGCAGCGCTAGCGCAGTTCACGCGCGGAGTGTAAGGTGCGCGTGTTCGATGCAGGAGCGGCGCGCGAACAGATCGCACTACGTAATGCACGCGTGCATCTCGGAAACATTTCGCAAATAGGCATATTCGCGGCGCATTCGCCAATGTGGACGCGTTTATAGCCTGTCAGAACCAGACACCCTTGACTGCCGTAAGATAATTGTATTTCTAGTGAACGAAGTCGTTCGCAATTTTTCTGTATTTACAAAGTTGGTTGCGTTTGAGAAGGTTTTATTTGAAAGCTCTTGGAAATATGTAAGTCCTTTTCAAAGAAAATATGCCAGACAATTATAAATTTCTTTAAAATATTAAATTTCAATGAAACTTTAAACGGTTATTTTAATGAATCAATCTATATGTAAGTACCCACCTATTCTATGCATATTATAATATATTCTCTACTTCTTTTGCCCTAATATTAGTTACGGCGAAGCTATGACATGACCGATATCTGTCGAACGACAGCAGCCGGACCGCGTTTAACATGCTCTTCTGGACATGGAGGGGTTCAGATGAAAATGTGCCATTAGTGATCACTCATCCTGTTACTGAACGCCTCCAACGTTGCTTAACCTGCACGATCCCTTTCGCATCATGTTCACGACTACGACGAGCCCATCAATCAATATAGTTTAATTCATTTATTTTTATTTACGACTAAACCCGCGTTTGACCTCTTATCTTATCATGAGGAGCTCGTAGCCTAGTTGCGAGCACGGTCCGAAAGTGATCGTGCAGGTTAAGCAACGTTTGGCGCGATAGTTACCAGGATGGGAGACCACTAGTCGCATATTTCACCTGAGCTCCTCCGTGCCTCGGAGAGCATGTTAAGCAGTCGGTCCCGGCTGTTATCGTTTGACAGCAATCGTTAAGTCATGGCAGAGGCCCTACGGCCTGAACAACTCTGAAAAATAGGTTGGTCACTAACCATACGATAAGCAAGCAAGCAACCTCTTATCTCACTTGGTAGTAAGTGACGATGAAACCGAAGATGGAGCACACATTATTTATGTCAGTAGAAACATTTCCATGTTAAAGTTTATTTTATTGTTTCTGTACTCGTATCGCGATGTTTTATTCAATCAAGGATATGACGATTGCCTGGATGTTATCGAATGATATTGTAGGATAAATCTGCAAATAGGTCGTGTCCTCAGCAGATATGGGTCGTTTTATATTGCCCTTTTATGCAGCTATTAAGAACACTTGTTTTATCTCAAAACACTTTTATGTCGATGACATAAAATCTTAAGTAGGTATTTGTTTTGATACAGTCTAGTGAGCAGTAAATAAGTACTTTTCATTTGAACGATCCAATTATTGTTTAGGTTTGTATTACCAAAATATGAATAGATATTTGTTGTTATAGGATAAACTAGTACCTGAATCTGCATCTTTTTAAGCAGTGCCCACAAAGCAAAGTCTCAAGTGGCAACACTGACGTTATTTTGTATGGAGATTATTTTTTATCAATGTTGCCATTTTGAACTTGTAAATAATTACAAAGATTGTTGTTTCCGTTTAACGAAACAGACAGACGTTGAGACAGACGGGTGAAATAGGACGTGTTACTTGACGGTAAGTTGTCACCGCCGAGAGACATGTCCCACATCATAGAGAATGGTGGTGGCTGGTGTGATTTGGACCTTGCAGATTTCTTTTCCGTTTTCTTTTTCCTAAATAACGAAGTGATGGGGCAAAAATGTATAAAGTATTAAGTAAAGAAATAAAAGAAAGTACGTTTTTCTTACTTTAATTTTCTGATGGATAAGTTAGAAGACTTGAAATAATGTTTTTAAGTTAGTAACGTTCGTTCCATTGAAGAAAATGTTTTAATCTTGACATACTCCAATCTGGACATTTTGCGATCTTGACATTCTCCGAGTTGGACGTCTTGACATTTCCCGACGATATCGGAAGATTGAACAATTTTACTTCAATATAAGTCATTTTACTTCAATTTTTTTTATAAGTACTTACATTATTATTATTATATTCTGTAAATTTGACGTGCTTGATGTAACGTACCCGTTACAAGTACCGTGTTACAAGAATAAATAATTTTGAATTTGAATTTGACATATCGAATCATAGACGTACATATTTTTTTCTACACTAAAAGATGACTAGAGCGTCCTATTCAACCTATTCAATACTGACTGCTAAATTATAACCACACCAGAAAACCTACCTTTAAGCATCAAGCAAAAAATCAATAGCTCTGTTCGCCAACTGGCCGTACATAATAGATGCATCTTTAATGCAAGTTGATTTTCCGTTATCGATTTTACCTGCCATATGTATTTATAGGCAAGGAACTTAGTATCCGCAAAGAACGATGGAAGTTTTGTAATTTTTACCGCAATCGAACAAAACTTGACATTGAAAAGTCAGGTTTAGTTATCTCTTTTACCTCAGAACAATTTTTTTCTGCCGACTTCTTTTCTTTAATGAATGGTAGTGATTTACAATGTGCAATTTGGCCAAAGACCGTGTTAGAATCTTGAAAATAACTCGAACGTTTTGGCGTCTGTTTTGAAAAAAAACAGAGGAGCTCAGATGAAATATGCCACAAGCGGTCACCCATCCTGGTTCTGACCGCGCCCCGCGGACCGTGCTCGCAACTTGGGTACAAGCTTGTACGAGCTACTAATAATTAATAACGAAAATATGATTATTGGATTCGAAACCACATACAATAATCAACCGCTAACCAATCAAGTGTGGATAACGGTATCGAACACGCAATTTGGTAGTCGATGTTATTAGTGAGCTTCGGTAAATGGAATTCCGCAAGTTTGACTACAGTTTCAGTGGTATCCGAGGTTTACGGAGCACCCATGTGAAGTTCTAGAGCGCCTTGAAGTCACGGTGACCTCGCTAGATCGGAGTAATTACATTAAAGTTACGGAGATTGAAAAGCGGTTTTTGGTTACGATACAAAGGAGTAGAGAGTTAAAATTAGTGGTGGAAGGTGAATAAAGGTGATAATGATGTATTTGGTCGAGAATAGGGTCACCAGATATAGGGTCTTATTTTATTAGCGGCAAATATTTCTAAGGTGTCATCTATAGGTTATAATTATAACAATAAAGATTGGACAAAAAAAACTTTTTACTTATTAAATTTTCGAGAAAAACATCAAAATTGTTTGTTTGAAAATTCTACTAATGAATGAATTATTGCTATTCTAACACTGAAATAAGAAGTATGAATGAAACTCGAAACAAAATTTCCACCAAGGCGCAAATAATGGGGTTTATTTTTCTTTAGTATGGAAAATTTTCATACAAGTAACAGAGCTATTTTTTCGTGTAAAGTGATACAAATGACCAGCACATACTCCCCTCCAAATATTTGCTACTAATAAAAAAAGGACCTTATGTATTTAGAAGACATCTCTAGAACTAGATGGAACTTTACTTGACTAAATTGGCATTAGGAACGATTGAGTGATGCAATAAGATGAGGTTGAATGATCTTCGTGGTTGGATATGATGATCATGATGGACGGATGCCAAATAATTTTTACAGTTTTACCTAGTTTTGTAAATGATAATGTTGTAATTTCACTATGTCGTAGGTCTGCCTGGAAGAGCCCTCTTTTTAGAGATAAGCTCTCCCTTAAGTATAAACCTACGATTTTTTTTTATTTATGTATTAATTTGTATATCCTGTGTGTAGGTACAAATAAAGTATAAAGTAAAGTATACAGTTTTTAGACAACAGAACTGTAGAGAAACTAAGATAGATCGAGAGAGAACACAGAGTTAGCGTGGGAGGAAGGAAACGTAGTGATTACCTTCTCTCTGTAAAAAGTAAAATGTACAAAGAAAATAAAAATATTGTCTTTGTGAAAGCATATAACACTCGTTGCAAAAGTTCTCCTACTCCTCCTGTTTAGTCCTTTGTAGTCTGCGTATAATTTTTATTTTATAATGACCCCATGGTCATCCATATGAAAGAAAAATTAGGCGCTCCCCAAGATGCGGGCGTTCCTACCTTTATAATAATGACAGAAATTCAAAACAGGTGGCGCATGTATAGTTGGAGGTCTGTTAAATAATTGGAGGTTACATTTTATTTGTCCGTCTGAAATTAATAAAATATACCTATGGCTCAAAACTGTGCCTCCCAGTGTCCATATCTAGTACATCCAGTCATATAAGTTTTTCTCTGTCAGGAACAGGACAGAGAAAAACTTATGTTGCAATGGCTGGTGGCTATGTAAAACCCTAATACAAGCCGATAGAACCTTCTTGATATTTCCATACAAATTAAGTACCTAGCATTATACCTGCAGCTACACTACCGCTGCAATTTTGCCTACCATTATGAAAAACATGTCTGAAGAGACGCCAGCTGTGACTTAATACGGGTAATGGCGATCAATCTTGCTGTCCAACCACTCTATTAGAACTACTTTATACAAGTTATCCTCTAAGTAACACTGGCAAACAATGTCCGTAGTTTACTGAGCAAACACAAAAGTTGCTGTCCCTAAGTGCTTAGTAAATGTATGTTATATTTATCTTATAATTTAGTAAGAATGTTCACATAATATCTTGGTTTAGTTTCTTACTTACTATTAACATGGTCAATTTATAGACGGGTAACATAATGCCCCATTTCATCGGGAAATCCCGGTGCGTACTCGTATATTGAAAACTACGCTAGAGTTAAGGTTTTATTCCAGATACTGGTAGATAGAGTTTGCTTAGATAGTCTTGTTTTATTTATTACCTATACCCGGCCCTCTATATGGGGTAGGACCGGATTTTAACCCACTAAAGGGGGGATTCTCTATTACCAGCCTCATGTATGTCGGAGGTTTCCGTAATCTCAAGTCAAACACCTCGGTGTCCCGGTGCAAAACATTTTGCCTCGGGTCCCTCCTTGGAGGTATATGTTCCACCTAGTTCCTCCCGTCAATGTAACATGCGGCCAGCATTTTAACAATAATACCTACATACATACCTTCCTGTATTCTAATGTATAATTTAAAAATTAAGTACCTTCCTTCGTTTCCTAATATTTTACTCCTGTTTATTAATATTTCCGTTATTTATATGTTCCGGTAGTGTATCATTAGGGAGTGATCCCTGGCACCCAGGGGATGCCTGAAAATCAGCGCCTCAGTGCTAAATCCGTTGCGGCAATAGGCTGAGACAGTCCCCTTTTTCCGGTGCTGCACACCACCTTCATCAAACTTAATTACTTTTGTTTATTTATTTTTATACTATATTTGTTTAATATTATTTTATAAATTCTTTCTTTCTTTTCATGGCACGCTGCTACTTTCCAGCCAATGGATGGTCAAAGACCCCACTTTGACCGCCCGCGACCCTGATAACCCGTTTTAGTAGGCTCGTACGACAGCTCCGTACCTCTATTCCTCTATTCTATTCTTTTTATTATTATTATTATTCTATTCTAGCTCTATTCTTCACCGAGACTACAGGGCGGCCATTTTATTACCTACCAACGCGCCTACGCACCCCGGTAATATAATGATTCGTTTACCGACGACGTCGCTATTTGTATGATTAATACTGTAGTGCTGTTATTTTCTGTCAAAATGATTATGCCATACGATTTAATAATAAAATAAATTAAACAAAAACTTTGACAATAACATTGTTTGGTGAAATATGTATAAAGGCTGATAGTTTGTTTGTCCTTGTTTGTTTGTTTGTAGTCTCTTATTGTACCTACACAAAAATAAATTAAACAAAAACTTTGACAATAACATTGTTTGGTGAAATATGTATAAAGGCTGATAGTTTGTTTGTCCTTGTTTGTTTGTTTGTTTGTAGTCTCTTATTGTACCTACACAAAAATAAATTAAACAAAAACTTTGACAATAACATTGTTTGGTGAAATATGTATAAAGGCTGATAGTTTGTTTGTCCTTGTTTGTTTGTTTGTAGTCTCTTATTGTACCTACACAAAAATAAATTAAACAAAAACTTTGACAATAACATTGTTTACTGAAATATGTATAAAGGCTGATTGTTTGTTATTCTTGTTTGTTTGTTTGTAGTCTCTTATTGTACCTACACAAAAAAATTAATACACAGAAATTAAAAAACAAAATTAAAATTTGTACAAAGGCGGGCTTATCTCATAGGGATCTCTTCCAGCCAACCTTTAATTAAGACAGTTTATACTACTTTTATGGTGGGTAAGGTTTGGAGTACAATAAAAAATAAGTATAAATAAATTACAATAATTATATAGTAGATAAATAAAATACACACACAATTATAATGATATATACAATTTGTTATACATATATACGAATACATATATAAATATAATTATATACACTAATTTAATACTTACATACAAATAACATAATAATTCAGCTCAAAGTCTCAGTAACGTGACTAAAGTGGTTTTTAAGAGCATTTTTAAAAGAAGGCAGAGAAGGCGATTTCCTTATGTTTATTACAATAATTTGTTCCGTAATTTTAAGAAGTGGGATATAGCTTTTTAAGATTATTGTTAATTTTCTATTCAAATGGCTGACGTACAATCAATAACCATAAATATATCAAACAGAATGAATAGACAATAACAATACACAATTTGCAAAGCCAACACCAGCCTCGCCTTCAAGCGACAAAATGATTTATTAACCTCCAACGCTAAATTAATACCAAATACAGAAGGCACTATACCGTTGATTTGATTCGTAATTGGGAATAAGAACAGAGTTTAGTAAATAATAATATTTGCTGCGTGACCAACCGATATAGTCGGAGTTCGTACTGTCCGTCTGTAGCCCAGTAACCTTATCCCATGGAGTTTATGGATTTAAACACAACAGATTACAACCATAGAAATTACAGAAAAATCAATATAAAGTTATGAGCTAGGTCGTAACCCTTAACGTGTAAACACAGCATGGTTAGGAAGTAGAAAATTGATTGTTGTACAATACTGAGTTATGAAAAAATACTATTGAATGTAATGACTAAAAAACTTATGCCTAATATGCTTAATTCGTAATTATTTACTATACTCTGTTCTTATTCCCATAAGAACCGACCAACCGATATAGTCGGAGTTCGTACTGTCCGTCTGTAGCCCAGTAACCTTATCCCATGGAGTTTATGGTTTCTTACTTGATACAACTCCGAAAGTTTGAAGAATAAAGAAGTCCCAACCCGTTACTCATACTCATACTCATTTATTAAAAACCATCAGGACACCAGGAACTCTTTGTTACGTCATGCTTTTACAATAAATAAAATTCAAACACAATTCATGTTAACTATAAACATAACGGGACAGGAGCGAAAAGACCAGCCGATTTACATTTATAAATTTAGCTAAAAAATAAGATTGTAGCAGCTGTAGTGGTAGTGGTAGATCCTAATGTGACGGATCGCCTGGGGTGGTACCACCCTCTTATCTATTTCTGCCGTGAAGCAGAGATGCTTGCATTTCTGTGTTTCGGTTTGAAGGGTAAGAGAGCCAGCGTAATTTCCGGCACATGAGGCATTCCATCTTAGTCCTCAAGGTTAGCAGCGCATCAAAAACCCTCTAATATTAATACAGTGAGGTGAGATGTCTATGGGCGATGGTGACCACTTACCATCAGGTGGCCCGTTTGCTCGTCTGCTCTCCTAATTTAATAAAAAAAAGCTGTAAAGGGGCTTTGTCATTTATCTAAATTAATAAATAATAAAATTAATATATCTGCTGTGAAGGGGCATTGTCGTACAAATAATAATAATAATAAATTATAGCTGCTATAAAAGGATTTGTTACGTTGTACGTTAATGGATTTGTGCAATGGATTAGAGTGGAATAGGCCCCTGTTTTCGTCGAGTGGCATGCGAATGAGTGTGTGCCTCGCTCGCACCACGAACGGATATTAGTTACAGAGTTACCCTTCTGTGATTATTTATTTCGTGGAATAAGCTCTGGATTACAGCTACAACAACGTAACAAGACAAGACAAATAATTCTTCACAATGGAATTTCAATGAGGAAGGTATTTTCCAAGACAATCTATTTGAAGTTTTGATTAGCTTTGAATTGCTTCTTATTAAATTTTATAACACAAATTGTCAGAGATATAATTTCAAGAATGTATTTTATAAGATCTGTGGCTTTAACTCATAGGATGGAACTTCCATAAATGAGTACTTATAGGTAGAATTTCTTCCAAAATCCCAAACATTCACTTAAATTATTTGTAAAAATAAAACGGCGACTAAAATGAAAGCACTTAGTGGAAAAATATCCAATTAGGTGTTTTATTTTTAGACACGATACGAATTGAAAATTCGACTGAAGCATTCGCCGGTAGCTAGTGACTGAATGGAATGGATCCAGGTTTTATTTATTTTCTTTGTACACATGCCAGCAGTATTGAAATAGACCGGGAATTCCGTAGCGTGCGAAGCCAAAAGGAATTCAATTTAAAAAAAAAGTTTAGAACCATAAGGTATCTAAACTTTTGAGCTCAAACTCGAACCACCTAACTGTTACCGTTCTAGTGATCCCGTCTGACATGAAATAAACTCTAAGGTCTTGGAAACCCAGTTCCAATTTTTAGGAGCTCGTAGCCTAGTTGCGAGCACGGTCCGAAAGTGATCGTGCAGGTTAAGCGACGTTGGCGCGGTCGGTACCTGGATGGGTGACCGCTAGTGGCATATTTCATCTGAGCTCCTCCGTGCCTCGGAAAGCACATTAAGCAGTCGGTCCCGGTTGTTGTCGTTCGATAGCAGTCGTTAAGCCATGTCAGAGGCCTACGGGCGGCCTGAACAACTCTGACAAATAGGTTAGCCACTAACATGATTTTCGATATAATTATCTGTTGAGTAAAATAATCCGCGTCTAATTTGTATCATCGGTTGTTGAGTTATGATGTCACAGACAAACAGAGACACAGATACGCGTCAAACTTATTATACCACCTCTGCTACTTTTTGATCGGGTATTAAAGATAAAAACTGGGTAGGTATAAGAGAAACAATGTTTTTTTTATATCTCAATTTAGAGGCTTTGGTACACGACAAGGTGACCATGTCAGCCTCGTTAGGGTCACTAAGAAAAGGGAAAGGGAAGTATTATTAAAGTCAGCCCTTACTTTGAGAGCTAATTTAGCAAACAACAGTAAGTGTTTCATATTATCAGATAAGGGCCGACTTAAAATAATATTGAGCCTCCCATTTGCAGCCTATTGAGGCCAAATTTTTTCCTCTCAAATTTCCCCAGGTCACACTCCATTAGGAGGTGAGTGAGGTCTTCTATTGTGTTGCAGTTGGTACAAAACGGTGATGCAGAAACAATGTTAAAATTAACAATGTACGAGTAATTATAAATAATTATAGTATAGTAATTAATCAAGTTACGTCGCGGTTCAAAAGTACAATCAGAGGCAGTAAAGAAACAAAATCTAAGCAAAACATACCGCTTAATTGGGAATATTCATCACAAATTCCATGTTGACCACAATATCTAATTGGAACCCTCTGTGATCAGGTCGGGTGCACATAACAAATAAGTACAGAAGATAAAGTCAATCTTCACGCGAGAAATCCGCAAACTCGCACGCCGTACCGGAAAGAAAGCTGTACTACCGTAATATAAAAATTTAACAACCACCCCGATATCTCATCATTATGAAACACTTACTATCATTCTGGTCATCATCAGAACCTTAGGGTTTCAGAATATGATGTTTAGGTGATTTGGGAATGGTAATTTTAGGAAAGTAGGTAATAAGAAAGTCATTCTTAATACACACACACAGGCATGCCGTGTGCTGTCGTCAGTTACACTGAAAGAAAGCTTGTTTGATTTAGAGCATATAAAGTAATTTTTATTCATTTGAACAAATTACTTGATAGATACGACTAAGATCTTGGTTGAAATGAATAATTTCTTGGTTGAAGTTAACAAGCCGGCCTTATATGCTCGTATTGAAACAATTTCTTGTTTGAAGTAAACAAGCTCAGCCAGCCGGTCCAGCCCATAATACACACACACCGCACACGCACACGCCGCGCGCCGCATAATATGCCTATGAAACAGCGCATGGAGTGTGAAAGAGTGAATGCCGCCTCGCTCGGTGTACGCTCTGATACATACCTTATCTACTGATCTCAGTACGTATGTCTCCTTTCTGTACTTATTAATTTTGTGACGGGTGTTCATTAGGAAAGGAGGCTGTAGGATAATGAGTACAGAGCATATCTGTGATTTTTGCAAATTAAGCACTGGGTTAAGCAAATTATGTTAATATTCATTCAGGACCTTTCAGGCTCCGGGTGAACATTTTTGCAATGTACGAGTTAGTAGGGCGAGTTGGAAAATACCCAAGACTAATATTACAGCCACTCGGTCGTATAATGATTCTAAGCTTGTGCTACTACATGTATAGTTCGAGTACCTATAGGTACCTTCGTAAAGCTTGACAAGAGTTTATTTAGCTGCAGTATAGCGGCTATCTATCTAATTACTTTATTTTTTTTATTTTTTATTATTATTAAATGTCTGACAATGCCCATTTACAGCAGCTATAAGTTATAGTTAATTATTTTTTTCTAATTTTGATGTTATTAGATGTAATGACCTATTCTTCGCTTAACAGTGCTGGCTAAGCCCAAACTAAATTTTGTGTAATGCATATCATATTGTGTTGACGTAACCGCAGTGCTCTAAATCTACCAATTGGTTAAAAATGAATTAATATACAATATACAAGAGTTTATTTAAAGTACAGATTTTTCATAGCGATCTCTATAACGCAGATTACTAAAAGTACAAGGTTTTTATTTTTCAAATATAATTAATCTTTTTACAATGCATTTCTTCATCAATAATACATGAGTGACAGCTGAGTCGAAGATTTTTCACAAATTAACAGTATAAATCCTTTTCAAAATACATGAAGCACGAGGAATGATCCAACGTATAGTAGCCAGCGACATATTATACCCTAGACGAGTAACTTCCAACAAAATTCCCGTAAAAGACGGCACCAAACCTCACGCCACTGTGTGCGAATTGAAAATAATTGAACACATTTCTCACACAATTAAATTCAAATTAATATTTGAATAAAAATAGATCATATAACGATGTCACAAAGGCGAATTCAATCCAATTTTCAATTCAATAAACAAAATAACTAATCATAATGAAATTGAAAACAAAACAAAAATATATTAATTACCAAAACTAATTTTCAGATTACGTCATGACCACGCCAAGCATTGTTATCGTTTAAGTACTGTTCAACACTGTAATACGATTTTGTGATGAGAAATTTTTTAAGCGTTAATTTAAATTTTCCTTCAGTCAACATTTTGATTTCTTCTGGGACAAGATTATAAAATTTTATTGAATTCACTATGAATAACTTCATAATCTTTGTTAACCGCGATCCTGGCAATACATACTTTTATTTGCTTCTCGTATTATAGTTATGGATGTCGCTATTTTTAGTGAAACTACTGACATGTTTACGTGCGTTCATTGTAGTCGCAAGTATGTATTGGCATGGAGCCGTCAAAATAATGACTTCTTTGAAGTGTTCTCTCAAAGATACTCTGGATCCCAAACGGTATATACCTCTAATTTCTCGCTTCTGGATAACAAATATGCTGTGTACGTACGAATATCCGTCTACGTAACTCTTACATAGGATCGTATGATGCACAGATCGATTTCAAAATTCGAAGTTAAACGCAAGGCGCGATTGACTCGCCGCTCGCACTCCGTTTTAAGCCCGCCCACCTGAGTACACATTTTGTGACGCCTTTCGCGTGCGTCTATTACATTCCTAGGGTATAATATTCAGTTGATGGTAGCAGTGACGTAAGAACCCGGATATTCCAGAAAGGTCAATTTACAGACTGTTCAATATTACACAGAGGGGACTCACAAAGGACTGCGGCCGAGAGTGCTGCAGTGGTCAGTGAACAATTTGTCACGAATGTCGCTTTTCTACACCTACCCGTGTCCTAGACACGGCAGTATCAAAGGAAAATACCCATTCCTGTATGAGTTTCCACACAAACAGTTTTGTGTCACCATGAAACTTAGCTTATTGAGCTTAACTAAGGTTTAAGTTTAGCTTAGATTTAAGTTTTCAACGAGTCATAAGCTTGGTGACGTCACATGCGTAAATCGAAAAGAAGAAGTCATAAATAATATAAAGGAATAGGTTCAAAGTCCATGGACATAAAATGATTAAATTTTGTATCGTTCATTTGATTTGATGTTTTGTAATTTTTTTTAAATATATGATTTATTTGTTGATTTTATGGAAAAAGATTTTAAATAGAAATATATAAAGAATTTTCGAAGTGCTGTTTTAATTTAATAATTTCTAAATTTAAAATTGCATTTTATATGGCAACACTTCGCTATATTCGCTGCCAAAGGCTTTATTTACCTGTTTATTACGTGAATAAAATATTAAATATTAACTAATTTAGGTAGAGGGTGGTACCAACCCTGGAAACGCTTTTTACTACGAGCGACCTATTGAAAGATATTAGAACCGCGATCTATTCCCGTTTTAGCGCAGCACGCTGTAAAGCTTTCGAAACTTTTCATTTCCTTACAGAGGCGCTTTAAAACTTAGTCACGTTAAAAACACAATCATTAAAACAAACGACTTCTTAAAAATTAACGTTATATAACTCATATAATTTGAACCCAATAACAATGACAGATGATGATCTACTTTTGATGAAGTAGAACAACCACACAACAACAAGATACTTTTCAAATTAATCACCCAGTGTTGCCAGTGCTGTCATCAATAATAATTAATTTAAAAGTTCCTTCAATAACGTAACATAAATTTCGAAACATCGTACAAATTAGGTACGAATTATTCAGAGAAACGTCTTTTGCCAGAGTATTATGTTCCTCTTAATTAAACTTATTTGTTCAAAGTTACGATTTATTTATATTAATGTTGTAAAATGTACTGGGGTTTGATTCAGGAACAATAGCAGCCACCATTATAGATAGATAATTGAAAAATTGAAATTGAAATCATTTATTTAGCGCTGTAAACACCAGAATACAGAAGTATACAAAGATTAATACATGCAGCACAGAACATCTGGTGTGGTACAGTGCCAAAAAGGGTACACCAGCTCAGCATAATGCTGAGGCAAGCCACAGCGCTGATTTAATACACTATACTACTTTTATTTGAAACACTTTATTGTACACATATACAGGAGAAGTAAAAACTACAGGAATAGTAGCACGATATGTATGAAGGCGGCCTTAACACTTAAGCGTTATTTTCATACCTCCTCTAGCGCCGATTATAATCACAATAATTTGTAAATCAGTTTGTAATCATGAGTTATTATCAAAATATCTGATTTGTAACTCTCCATCTACTGACCACGTTTCAAATTAAGCAGTGTGCTAAAAGCGTTAATTGTTCAGTTTTTTTAAATTTATATCTAAATTTCGACCTCAATCTCACCTGGTGGTAAGTGACGATGAGGTCGAAGATGTAGCACACGGGCTTAGTAAGTACACCCGGTGTATGTTTCTAGCCTTCCAGGGCGTAATCACATCATTTATTTATGGTAACTTATCAAGGAAACGTTAACAGTATTCAGGCAAGTGTGTAAACAGGCTGTTAAAATATTCATCTAAACCGGATGGGATTCCTCTGTTAGGGCGTAGGGGCAGCCTAACTATATGGTCGCGGAAAATTTTACAGTTACAGTCGCCCCTTTTTTATTTATGTCAAAATGAAGAACTACCTACATTTATAGCTAATAACAGTTACAATAATTCGTTTAGTTTAAAGACATTTCGCTGTGTACTAAACTGCAAAATTGGCGGTCTAATTATTTCATAAAGGTTTTTTAAAAACAGTTTAATTAAAAAATCATATTTCTGAGCTGATCCAAACAAGGTTTGTTATCTATAACGTACAAAAACAAAGAACACGTTTATTCATTTACAAGAATCGTGATGGAGGTCTAGGTTACGTAGGTACCATGGAACACCGGTTGTTCTACGTAAGAACCTATTTTGGATAACCTGAAGGCGGCGAATGTGGCATGAGTGCGCGAATGTCACGCTTGCGTACATGAAGATGGGACGGATGCATGTTTTGTAAATTGTCAACTTATTCCTAAGTGACATTTTACTGCTCTTGTCTAGCAACGGGTGTAACCGACCGAGAATCAACGCTGCGCGGTTGTGGAAGCGTTTTACGTGTGGCTCAAAGATCATACCTCTATCAAGGATTACTCCTAGATAGACCTTGTTCTCCATAGGGATGGGTCTGCCTGCCGAAGAGTAAGAGTTGCCCTATGTTATTCCGAACATGGGTGGTCGGATCAGGGGGATGCGGTCCCGGCACAGCAAAGCGCTCGCTTTTATACCTGCCGCGACGCTCGGCTACGCTCGTGGACAAAGCGGGGCTCACCGAACGACAATCACAACAACTGCGGCTACACCTGCACCTGATTAGCAACGCAAACAAAGCAGCTCTAAGCACGATCCCATTTTATTCCACCAAATTATTTTTAAATTACTCGTTAGTTTGGCTCAACAGCGAACCGAAAACAAAGACGTTCCACGTCAAAAACTCGTTTTAAACCGGGCGTGTTATAAGTTTGAAACTTTGTCTGTGGCATCATAACTTGACAACGGATGATCCGATTTGGTCCCGGTTTTTTAAAATTAAATAGAGAATTTAATCGAGAGTATTCTTAGCTATGTCTGATAAAAATTGGATCAGTGGTTTCCAAGATCTTGAAGTATCTTTGATGGCAGATGGGATCTCTGGAACGGCAATAGCTATATGGTTCGAGATTGAGCTCAAATGTTTAGGACCATGGAGCCCTTCCCACATCTGGACCTCAAGGATCTGATGATGACCAGGAAAAAGTAAGGGTATTTCCACAATGGTAAGTCTTTTAATTTTTTTAATTTTTAATTTAGAGTTATCCTTTGGTAACTTCGCCTTAAACATATGGGTAATTTCTTATTCACGTTTACTGGTGAGAAGAGAAGTCGTTAGGAGATGGTGGCTTGCGTTTGGTTTGGACCCTCAAATTCAATAAGGGTACTTCGTGTTATCCAATTTTCGAGTCGATTTACCGTGCTATGGTCATCAATGAATATTGTATGTAATGGGTTGAGGAAAGTAAATGGGCAGGGCATAACATACCGCAGGGAAGATTCCGGACGGGGATTGAAAAATCGTGCTGAGGCCCTAGGGCTTAAGTAGGTGAACGATTAGTCGTTCACCTACTTTATTTTATTTAAGGCTTGATGTATGTCGAGTCGAAATTCAGCTCCGCTAACCATCTTCGTTGAGAGCGTTGGTGGCCTAGTGGCTGGGACGCCGGACTCCCATGCGGGAGGTCCGGGTTCGAAACCATGCAATGCAATGTACCAATGCCTTTTTCGGATTTTTTAGAAGACTTACGTACATTTACCGACCTCTCTAACGGTGAAGGAAAACATCGTGAAGAAACCTGCATATCTGAGGAAATTAAAAAGTTTCCGAAAGCGTGTGAAATCCACCAATCAGCACTGGGCCCGCTCGGTGGTTCATGGCCCGTACCCCCTGGTGCAAGGGGAGGCCTGTGCCCCAACATTAATAGGCTGATAATGATGAAGATTATTCGTCCTATATAAATATTCTATTTGTTTGTGTTATTGTGTCGGTGAATAAAATGTCTTATTATTTATTTCACTAGTAGCGCTAAATTTTAAAATCTTTGATTTTTTTATATTATTGCATTGAAATCAAATCAAATTTAAAATCTAAATTTAAACATGGCTGCGCTCATTCTCATTCCTGAATGTTTTATTAATTATTGTTCAGTGGCAACATTAATTTCATTCAATTTTAGATCCCTGCGAGCGATTTTATATGCGAAACGCCACCGTTAACGTTTCCATTAGATGAGAATGCTAAGCTGTATTGGACGGGAGACAGGTTCGAATCCAGGGTGGCGGCAGTCTAAGTTGCACGGAAAGAAAAATCTCGTAATAGTAACCAGAAATCAGGACAATGTTCAATAGTTAGAGTTGCCTCGTTACTGCAGCGCGACGAGCATGTTGAAATTGAAATTTGAAATTGAAATCGTTTATTTAGCGCTGTAAACACCAGAATACAGATTACAGAAGTATACAAAGTTTAATACATGCAGCACAGAACATCTGGTGTGGTACAGTGCCAAAAAGGGTACACCAGCTCAGCATAATGCTGAGGCAAGCCACAGCGCTGATTTTCAGCTGGCCCCTCAGTGACTGCACGGACGAAGAAAGCAACAGTGTGTGCGTGTTGTGATGTATAAATGTGTTTGTTTGTATGTTCGCCGACGCCAGGGTCCCTGATTACTTCGCGGTGCTAAGGAGCAGGGTGGCAACTTTCTGGGACAGAGTACGTGACTCTAAAAATGAGTTAGTGTCTGTCCTCAATGACAACTTATTTGAGAATGTGTTTTTTAAGAGTTGGTTGCGCATGCACCGGAGTCCGAACAAAAAATAACGTCTTATATTGTATAATTTAATAGATGCCTAGCTTATTTTTGTTTAAGTTCTTTTTACATTTGTATTTATTAATTTGTATGGGTTGCATTTTGTCTGATTTAAAATAAATAATAATAATAATAGTATCCATTACAATATCTTATAGCATCCTTTAATTTGATTTGAGATTTTTTTGTAATGGATGCTATAAAATGTTGTAAGGGATACTACCTATCTGAACAATTGTCCTGTTTTCTCGTTACTGTTACGAGATTTTTCTTTCCGTGTTTTCAAGGCAGTCCTTACCTAACACAATTGCGTTGAAAAAAGTAATTTTTCCTTATTAGCAATTTTAATTTGTGTTAGTCCCAGTACAATAGGAGTGGGCTAATTTTATCTAGACAAAATAAGTAATGTTTTGTTACATTTCTGGAGTCCAGACCGAACAAAATAACATTTCTGGAGTCCAGACCGGACAAAATAACATTTCTGGAGTACAGACCGGACAAAATAACATTTCTTTCACAGTGTTGATCCTAAACCAACAAATGTTTTCGATAAAGATGTTGTTGAATATTTTGTTGGTGTTTGGAAATAATCTATCTGAAAAACAAAGTATCCGCATTGTTGGTAAAACGAGTGCATTTCATGAAAGGTTTTTTTTGACTTGGTATAACTGAGACTTTGCTTGTTTTTATTTTGTTTGTGCTAATGTAAACACAAAAATATTTATTGAACCAGAACATTCAAATTACAATCAAGTAACAATGTATTTAGAATGTATCGGTAAGTAAGATATATCAGTCTCTACAACCTGCACTGGCCTTATCGGCCGTTTTGCAGCATAGTAGATCGCAACAATATAATGGCTTGGGAATACACTTCTGTAAAACGCAAAATCGTCACGAAATATTTTGTTGATTTGTAAGTTAATTATTTATCCACTGAGTATTTTAACTATATGACATCTTTAAACTCGTTTTAAGTTTTCGGACTCTGAATTAACATACATATAACTTGTTACGGCTCTGGGCCACGTAAATTGAAACAGAAGTCAGTTTTATTCCAGAATACATTATAGACTAAGATAAAATACACCATTTGAATATAAAACGGCCTGTGTACGCTAAAAATAAAAATAAACTCTGAAATGGAAAAGGTACTTCTTTGTGGAGGGCGTGAGTGATGGGCCCTTTTATTTAACTTTTTATCACTTTTGTTCGAGCTGAAAATAGATCGAGTCAAAAGAGTACGTAAATCTTCAGGGTACTTCTTCTTATTCACCTTGTCGGAAGGTTGGTGGACAACTTATTACCAGAGTTATTCAGGCCCCCCATAGGCCTCTGACATAGTCTAACGACTGCTGTTGAGTTTAACGTGGTATCCGTGGCACGGAGGGGCTCAGATGAAAATGTGCCACTAACGATCACCTACGCTTGTTCTGATCGCGTACAACTGATTGTAGACGATCAATTTCTTCATGCAAATAAGCCAAGTTTAAAACTACCTATACATATTATTTGAATAAGTATAATACTTATAATAAAATATTTTGTTAAGACTGATTAATCCAAGTACACAATATATTATGCATGCCAGTGCGTGCCAATGGTGCACAAAGGGTCCTTAAAGTTCATTCTCCATTCTACTTACGTACTTTGTTCCTAGAAAGAAATATCAACAAATCATATTATTATTATGGACATTTTACGATCTTGACATTTTCCGATTTGAACAACTGGATCTTTCATATGAAAGATTTTAAATAAACTGAAACTGAATACCACTAATTTCCCTATAGACGAGTCCATATCAAAATTTTATCTCACACTAAATTATCGTAATTTTAAGTGGAAATACATCCTCAAATATGAACAAATATCATATTTCGATGTTATAAACTGGATGAGACACTCTGGAGGGCTTCCAAATGGTTATTGCAAAACATTTCTGAGAAAACGTGATCGCTCACCTCATGTTAGGAGGAACAGTATAATTTGATTGTTACAATGTGGAATAGATACCTGTCTGAATAGAATACATTCTTGTTTGATATCTAGTATCATGAGAGAGAAAATCCTGGTGAATGTTCTCATGACTAGAAAAAATAATCAGGAAAATATCGCAGTTACAAATGCATGGTCTATATTGGCCATGCATACAAAATGGATTTGTACAAAGCTCCGTTCTAGATTTTACTGCTGAGATCCATTTGAATATCGAGATCCATTTGAAAAAACTCCTTGGAATAAAAAAATTAAGGAAATTCTTGGTGATATAGAGTATAGGGCTCTGTTTCCATACAATTTATTTTCCATATTCATATTGTTTTACTGAAATTTTATTACTGTTAAGTCAATTAAGCCGTTGTATTGTTACATATTATTAAAAAAATACAATTTATTATTATTTTCTTTATCAAAAAATCTAATAGCTTATCAAATTTTACATAATATTTCCACTTTAAGTAATTGGTACGCCAATACAAAATTCCACATATCACACAATGAAATTATCTTAAATAACAGCATAGGGAAAGAAGGACATAAAGGAGAATAATGTGGTGTAAGAGGGTGTAACTTAATAAAAGGTTAATTTATGTAGGTACTTTAACATTCTCATGAACCAGATGGCGAGAAGGTGAGGCCTCTGCTCACTACTGGACTCAACAGGGCAGCCGTTGATGATGAAGATTCTCATACAAAAATTGAAAATTAATCAATAATCAATCATATTATAGGATCTGAAGTGGTTATTGTATGTTCGCGACATACAACGGCAGGATTAACCCGACGGTAAAAATATTTCAGTAAAATATTGCATAAATAGAACATGAATTTAATGTGTAAAATCAAGACAAACCAAGTCGTTTGTTGCACATTAATCCTCAATAAAGTATTTTTCTATGTACTTTTCAATGACGTCACGAGGATGTACAAAAAAAGCACTCATTGTACGATTCATAAGTTGAGTTGAATGGAGCCCCTCCATCCAACACAATAGGACAGACACGACGTCACAGGCACGCGTGACCGTCCCCCTTTTTTTAGTGGGGTGTACCTAGGGTTGTGAATTAAAAAAAAATGTTTTTTTTTCAACTTTTATGAAAAAAAACATGAATAAAAACCTGGCACCGTTGTTTTTTTCTAAATTTGTTTTTTTTTTCAGAAAAACAATATTTTGAAAATTGTTGTTTTATTGATGGAACTTAAACTTTACATATGTTTATAAATCTTAGTCATAATATAACGTCTTACATAAACAAAATCGTAATAACATCGATAAATGTTCGTAACAAAATTTTATCCTGTCTCTTCGTCAGTGTCACGCTCACTACTAACACTAGTTCGGTCGGTGTCGGAATTTTCTGTTTCATCTTCTGTCTTATCTAAATCGATTACATTTTCTATTCCTGGTTTTTCTTGTACTTCTACAATAGTAGGTAAAAGATGTTGACATTGCAATTTTAAATTGTGAGCAATATACACAATTTTGCTAGCCCTGTCATTTGTCAGTCTATTCCGTTTTTTAGAATGAATATCACTGTAAGTGCTAAATGTTCTCTCAACTGCTGCCGATGTAGTTGGAAGGGTTAGAATTCTGATGGCTACTTTTGATAAGGCAGTCGATTTGCAAAGTCCTGCCCATCAAGCTATAGGAGTAAGTTTGTTCACTGAAGACCAAAGAAACGTTTTTGAAAAAAAAAATCTTCTTTTGCAATATAATTTGCAAGTTCTGCCAGAACCGTATCTTCTTCGACATCAGGAATTTTTACTGCAGTATAAATTTGTTCGGTGGCAAAAGTTTCATCATGTGGTGTTAGATCGCACCCTTTGAACCGAGGATATAACAAGTTGGCAATTTTGTGTATATCATATATTGCGTATTCTTTTCTGTCTTTTAATATTTTCTTAACCTTTCCATTAACCGTTGCCAATATAGTGAAGCAGAAAAATACCTATAGTGGTTTTAAAAATTAAGATTGGTATGTAACATAAACTCCGAAAGCATATTAAACGATAATGGCCTTAGAACTTTAAGCTTCAGTTACTTATGAAAAAAAACATGTGCATGGTTTTATTCCATGTTTTTTTTTTTAAGACAGAAAAAAACCGTTTTTTTTGCATCACTAGGTGTACCACAGAGTGCTATGAATAAGGGTGTACCTACACTGCTAGTAAATTAAATTCTACATATTTCGAAAGTTTGTTGAAAAAAATTGTTTAGTATTCCTTTTATAATTCTTTTCTGTCTATTTTTTTAAATATATATATATATATTTAGTAATATAATATAACATTTTATATTATATTATTAAATATGTTTTTTACTTTTTCTTCAGTCTCTTCTCTCTCTCAGTTATAAAAACTGATCAACCAACACTTTATCTACCAGGTTGTCAGTCTTGTCTTGATGATGCCTCGTTTAAAGGTGAAACAGTGTCGAATTTTGCGTTTTCTAGCGGAATACATTCATTTAGGATTTAGGCTTTTGATTCATTCCATCCATATCAGTTATCATATATCCTTAGGAGGTCGGATTTGTCATCCCTTGCGATTGTAAATCCTTCTGGAATTGGTTATCATTGGGGAGGACGAATCCGAGAGTAAGTGGCAGGTGCTTCTTCTCCCAATAATTTTTATGCAAAGTAACGCTTGATTCCATGAACTAACTTATCTGACCCCATGATATTGATGCGCCAGCTATAGTGGATTATTTAGGGCACAGCTGTACGACGCGCATACCCCAGTGGCGGGCGGTAGAAAAATACTAATCCGTCTCTGTACCTACGAAGAGAAAAGAAAGGAGGTATAACATCTTTAATAACCGATAGTGTAGATAAGGGAAGAAAATGTATCACAGTCTTTTTAGACCTGAAAAACGCCTTCGACGCCGTTTCTGTCACCATTCTTATAAGCAGGCTGGAGAGTATTGGTATAAGAGGCATGTCACTTTCACTCTTCGAAAATTAAATTACTTACTTGATAGGAATCAAAGTGCGAAAGTGTCAATACACTAGTCGGAAGGAAGGTGTAGCTTACGGGGTACCACAGGTACCTGTGCTACGCCCTACGCTTTTCTTAATATATATATATATATATATATATATATATATATATATATATATATATATATATATATATATATATATATATATATATATATATATATATATATATATATATATATATATATATATATATATATATATATATATATATATATATAATCTTAACTTTAATAGCTGTTACGCCAGTTAGCTACCGATCCCAAGACTAAAGCCGTAGGGTTAACAAAAACATGTGCAATCTCTCATACACTCTCTCACACACATATCCTCGCACACGTACATTTACCCTCACATACATCAACATTTGGACTCCAGCAACAAAATATGCTACTTTAAATTTAGGTACAATATCTTAAAATTGAATAGCGTTACAGTATCAAGTTTTATTTAGATTCCATTCTTCTGTCTTATTTAGTTATCACAGGTATTTCGTACTTAAAAGGAGGCATCGGCATTGAAATAGATCTTAAGACTAGAAACTGAATAAATATTTATTTTATTTATTAAAGAGTACAAGTTATAAGCAGTGTACGTATACCGTGAGAGAACCCTCTGACCCTCCAAGAAGCGCCTAGCGACCGGCCCTCTGCCTCGAGGGCTAATGACCGACTTGTTATTGTTACATAGTCCAGTAAATATAAACATGCCAGTGCCAACAGTGCCTAACGAAACATTGTCAAAACCAGCAAGTTCTTTATGGAAAATAATCTCAGATACCTTCTCGTATGTACAACGTAAGTGTGTAGTATTGGTAAACAGTGCCAAAACGAAATTTCCTCATATTGTTGTGCTATATCATTTACCAGGAAAACTTATTTGCCAATGCCAGAGGCTTCCAACTTTTTATGGCTGCTCTATTAATACTCCCTTGGTGAGTTAGAAAGTTTGCGATTCGATCTTCCAGTGATGCTCATCGAATTTCTCTGTTGTATTATCATAAAAAAGCGTCAAATTTCTTCTACATGAGTTTTATGAAATGTTGGGGAGCATTGAGGTATTTTGGATGATTTTCATTCAGTGGTAGACCACTGAATGAAAATCTGACATCAGGCTTTAAATTTCCCTGACACTTAGTGACCCTGTGTGAACCGTTTGCAGGCCCAAGTCGGCAGATACCTGTACAATAGTGGCTTTACAAGGCACCTGATAAAAGCGAGCGTTTTATCTCCCCCAAGATCATAGAGAACCTGCACCGCTGCACTGAAATTCTAAACCTACCAAATAACTTTCATTTTGATAAATTTAATAGACACTGATATAAAAGAGATGTTGGTTGAAGTATACCAAACAGTCGTAGAGGCTCAAATAGAAACAAGAAGATGGTTAATCAAAAAAAAAATTCAGTGTATTCCATGGACAGTCTACCTGCACACGGAAAGTTTTATTTAAAGCACACCAAACAGTAGTTAACGTAGCTGCATTCTGGGCCCTATTTCACGAAGCTACAAAGCTTGTAATTACTAAAATGGCAACATTGACACTCTTTGTATGGGAATTTCTATTAATGTTATCATTTTAAATTTGTAATTACAAGGATTGTTGCTTCGTAATCAGGGTTGGTCTGGTAGAATATAGCTCGATTCGTAATGCCATTGACTCGACAGAATCAGGAGAAGAAATAATTTTCCAGTTATAGCACCAAGAATTCGCTACACATAACTTGCGAACCACTGGAGCATGTACCTACAAATATGTGTAGTTCTTTATGAGCAAATGCAAACAATAGACTACAGCGTACGGATACCAACAAGTAGTCTAATGTTTCATTAGGCGGATATACTCGTATTACAAAGGGAATGAGCCTTTACAAAACACCCGTTATAGCCATATTTGATAAACAAAGCTCTAATAGTGCTTTGCAACCATTACCACGTCTTAAAAACTACTGAGCGACGTTCTGGTTCTGCATATTAAGAAGAAATAAATTCTCATCTAGACGCCTATATAACAAAGGGGTTTGTTATTGAATATAATCATATAACTGTGACCACTTCCTCCTCCCCACGTCATATTCCTCAGTGTTGAAACTCGTTACCTCTTGTCATTATTTATCATCAGTTATCAGTGTCTGAAAATATTTTGCTATCTGTGTCGTACAACTTGGTGTCAGTGTGGTATGGATCTGATCGGACCACCGCATTGCTGACTGAGTCCCCGAACTTCTACTGCTTTTATTATTTATAAATCATCTGTACAGAAATAAAGGTTAATGTTTGTGACAAGTCTACCCTCTAAATAAATAAATAAGAAGAAGGGTTGAAAACATTTTCCGCGGGCAGGATGTTTTCAACCACTTTTATAATTTATTTAAGTACGCCCAGCATGCCTAAATGCTTTAACAAATTAAAATAAGTCTACTCTTTGTTCTTCACTGGAGTGACCCAAATTACAAACTTGTCGATTCTTTATAGATTTCTTGTGATTGAACTAAACCTTCGACTACCGAAATGAAACTTTTGAAAACAGTAAAGTGACACGAAATAGCTCTTGGGCGGTTTGGCATGTTTCACGTCTAGCCCTCATCACGAGCAACCTCTGTCAACTCCTTGCTGAGATTTATATTTTATTAAGGCGCCACGAATATTTCACTGCTAAATAGTTCGACTAGTTTGTAATTTAAGCTTTAAATGGTGTGGGATCCCCTCAATCCCATTAAATAGAACCTATTATATTTCAAGTAGGTACATTAGTCCTAATTGATTTTTTCTTTTGTTACAGATTTCATTTCGCTCCAAAAAATGAATAAACCGTATAAATGGTCTTGTCTGGAAAGGATTTCGAGAAGAAGGTAATTTATAATACGTAATAATAATACCTACATAAAATCTTCTGTGCGTAGGTAATAAACAATATGTACATATTACTTACATAATAAATATCCTTATCATTACATATAAAAAGGTTTTTGTTTTTGTTACAGAAAAATGGCGTATAAAAGGATGAACCCACAAAGAATTACATTTGCGACTCAAACGAAGAATTATTATCGACGTCTGCTTTCTAAATGCGCGGAAATAAAATTAGATATGAACAATCTGTTCGCTAAAAATGCTACGTAAAATGTAGCCATAGAAAATTGAACAAAATGGGTCAAACATTCACGCAAGGTGACAACAACTACACCATAGTGAACTACACAGAATCATTTGATGTAGTTGATGACGATAAAGATGTATGTGCTGTCAATGATGACCCTAAATATCCAAGTAGCTTCGGAATAACCCTAGCCGTCCCAGAATGGGAAGCAATTTGTACAGCTATAATACTCACCCTTATAATAATCTCAACCATAGTAGGAAACATCTTAGTAATTCTAAGTGTATTCACTTATAAGCCCTTACGAATCGTCCAAAATTTCTTCATCGTATCTTTGGCTGTAGCAGATTTGACTGTAGCAATATTAGTGTTACCTCTGAATGTTGCGTATTCGATTCTCGGCCAGTGGGTGTTTGGGATATACGTGTGCAAATTGTGGCTGACATGCGATATAATGTGTTGTACCTCATCCATTCTGAACCTGTGCGCGATCGCTCTCGATCGATATTGGGCAATTACGGATCCAATAAATTACGCACAGAAGCGGACCCTTGAGAGAGTGCTTCTAATGATTGGGATAGTTTGGGCACTCTCGCTCATTATATGCTCCCCGCCGCTACTGGGGTGGAACGATTGGCCTGATGTCTTCGAACCTGACACTCCATGTCGCCTAACCTCACAACCAGGCTTCGTCATTTTCTCCTCTTCCGGGTCCTTTTATATTCCACTAGTTATAATGACCGTAGTTTACTTCGAAATCTACGTAGCCACTAAGAAAAGGTTAAGAGATAGAGCTAAAGCTACTAAAATTAGCACAATTTCCAGTGGACAGAATAGATTTACTGCTAAAGAGAGCGATCACAACGACCAAGATTCAGTGAGCTCTGAGGCTAATCATAATGAACATGAAGGTGTAACCCGCCTAGTCTCTGACAACGAAAAGAAGAAGAAAACGAAGAAGTCCACTCCAAAGAAGAGGGCAAAGAAGCGTTATTGGAGTAAAGATGATAAATCCCAAAACAAACTCATAATCCCTATTTTGTCCAATGATAATTCTGTCACAGATGTGGCAGACAATACTGAGAATAGAAACACGTCTTCTGAGAGCAACTCTAAAGAAACACATGATGATGAGTTAGAGGTCGTAGAGGCTGCGGTGAAAAAGCCACATAAACGACCGAAACCTAATCCTCCGAATGCAGTTTATCAATTCATTGAAGAAAAACAGCGTATATCTTTAACTCGTGAACGCCGCGCCGCGCGGACTCTCGGCATTATAATGGGAGTGTTTGTGGTGTGCTGGTTACCTTTCTTTGTGATCTACCTGGTGATCCCCTTCTGCGCGAGCTGTTGTCTATCAAATAAATTCATTAACTTCATTACTTGGCTCGGGTACATCAACTCGGCATTAAATCCCTTGATATACACAATATTCAATATGGACTTTAGAAGAGCTTTCAAGAAGTTACTCTGTATAAAACAGTAGCTCGGATACTTTGTGCCAAATTGTAAATAATGTAGATTCTTGTATCATGCCTAAAGTTACGGCAGCCGCTGATTTGCTCAAATTGAAAAGTTTTGAATCATCCATCTTAGTGTAGATTATACTTAAGTATGTTAATAATATTATAATTTATGTGAATTTAAATGAAGAAATGTATGCTGCGGCGGGTGTGTAAACTTTTGTGTACAGGAAATTGGTGTATCTTTGAAATTAGAAATTACAGTATACTTAAAGTGTACATACGTAATTACAGGTTTTATTGTGCATGGCACAGTAGATTTAAGAATTTGTGTAAATACTCGTATACGTTTCATGGCTAATACCGAATTAACAAGTAACGAATATTTAAATATCAACGAAAATTATGAATTTTCTTTTAGAATTGTACTTACGAGTACATCCATTGTAAATAGGTTTGTTTATATAAAAGTAATAAGTATAGATAACAATTGTTGTGCATATTTGAAACTATAATATTGGCTTTGTTTATATCATCATCGTACGTATTTAAGGTGGATTGAAATTTTAACAATAATATACAATTATTTATTTTAACTTCATATCCCTTTTAACATAATTTGAGCCCTTATTTAAAAGGGATATTAAAAATTAAAGCAGATTTTGTTCTTCTGAATTTTAATAAAAGTTATTATTAAATATTTCGCTTCATTATTTCCCATATACTAACTACTATATCGAAAACATTTTTATGTATCACCTATATTTGGCCTTTTTCGTGTCTTTTATTGTGCCGTGTTATGCTCGTGCCGGCTATAAAAAGTAGCACCACCCCAACTCTTCCCGTGGGTGTCGTACGAGGCGACTAAGGATCTATAGCTAGTGGATACTATTCTACACTTAGTAGACGGCGATAGACTCGCCACCTATCACGTTTGTCCACCAAATCTTACGGTGAAAAGTGGGAACAACCTGTGATTTAAGGTGGTTCCTCTGTCTACCCCCTCAGGGATTATGGACATGAGAGTTATGTATGCATGTATGTGTACTTGTCTTTTAACTGAATGTTAATTTTGAGTAACATGAAAGTGAATTCATTTTCTGAATTCATATTTATTTTATTTTTTCTCAGAGGTGTCAATAAACTATCATGTGTATCACGTGTGTTAAGGGCCAAATCACGGAATAAATAATAGTACTTACTACGTATTCAAATTGTCTCAACTCGTGTTTCACAACCATCGCCTATAACTAATTGGATTGCGACCTAACACTCGGGGAGGCAATTTGGCCCTTACTACACTGATTTTACCAGTTACCTACACAATTTACAGTGAACATCAGGCTATACCCTTTAGTACTTTGTCACTTTAATAATTTGACACATCCACACGAATGTCAAAGAATTATAACAAAAACTTATTTTAATAGGGTTCCACAGGGTATATAGCTTGATGTGTCTTAAAATGTACTATAAACAGACATTCACAAGTCTAACAAACTATTTAGTAAACTATTGGAGTTTCCTTGAGTTTCGTTCATAACCCCTTTTTTTCTATTTCTTTTCCCTTTAGCTAATAAAGCAAACAACTCGTAATTCACAGCACGTCGCGTTTAGAAAAGTTCTTTTATGGAGGTCCATTTCAGCAGGCCCTATCGATAACATCGACTATCTGTTCACAAGAATCTATTAGAATACACATGTGGTGCGAACAAGGATCGACGGACAACAAAGGTGCAGAGCAGAAAGATAAAACTTCGCAGCAGAAACAAGGAATTCGAGTGGGTATCAAAAGACGTAAGTGAATAGTAAGTACTGTCTTATTAATGTTGTAGTCTATAAAATTCATAATATAGGAGTAAGGAAAAGTGGTGCCAGAATTGACTGTTAAGCTGATAGTAATCGACCACTGACACCTTCAACAGCTTGTACTCATTTTTTACCCTTTATTTGCAATTTAGCAAAATCTAGAAATGAATTTTCAAAAACGGTAAAGCATAAAAATCGGACTGATGGCCCATATTCGAAATCTTTGCTATAGAGCTATAAATAGATTTCCAGCCATAGTAACGATCCGGATCCTTTTAATGAAATCCTATATTGTATATGATTTGTACATAAAAGCAGTTTTGTCAATATGTTTATTGAAATTGGCACAATTACTCCTCTCTTTACTTATCTTAAAGGTTTATTTTCTGTAAAGAGACACATAAAACAGCCGTTCTTGATAGCGTTCTTGCTCGAATTACTTCACAATTTACAAAGAACCTTTTCATATAACCTTCCCAATACACATTCAGGAAAGATAATGAAAAAGGACATACCTATTCGTGAAAAAAGGTACATTTCAGTTTCATTTCAGAAGACATGTTTAGGTTCATTCGAATCGAAGTATTTACTTCGTCATTTTATACATAAATTCATAAAATGCAGGTAAGTAAGTAAGTTTTCGTTTATTCTACCTCAAACTCGAGGTTTCTGATTAATTTATAATATCAAGGTATCGCCAAGGCACACAGGTGATGCCTGAAAATCAGCGCCGCAGTGCTAAATCCGCTGCGGCAACAGGCTGAGACAGTCCTTTTTTCGGTGCTACCACCTTTATCAAACTTAATTACTTTTGTTTATTTATCTTATATTTGTTTAAAATTATGATCAATTTTATCTTCTGTACCTAAATTGTTTGTATGTGTGCGCTGTAGGTAATAAATTATTTCTTTCTTTCTGTCGATATCCAGCTATATTAGTTTTATGTTATAAATGTTTTTGTACACTTTGTTACTTACCCTAATGTTCTGGAAGTTCCTTTCAGTTAAATAAATGAGTGTGATACTCACGACCCCAAATGTTGAGCATGCGTGACGCGACGAATGTCTATAGAGGAAGCATAATAGACGTTCCAATATAGAGATTCATGGCGCTCCTCTCTGCCTATCCTGCAATTGATATAACGCTGTAGAATTACTTATGAATGATTTCGAGATTCCTTTGGTTTGAGCACATTCCGTGAATGTAATAAGTAGTAAAGTAAACACATCATTTATTGTATCGTGAACAATTTTATAATATGATACCTGATACTGTAATAAATATGACAGAGAAAAACTTTAAGACACATATAAGACGGACCTTATGTAAAAAGGGTTATTAAAAAATAAATGACTACTTAAATGATAAAGAGGCTTGGTCCTAAATTCAGCTCCAGCTCTGCACATTGTGTACATATAATATATGATTGTATTCATAATTATTGTAAGATATATTTATTTCAAAAGATGTGCTGCTGAAAGTTTCTTGCGCCGCTATTTTCCTTTCAGCTATACTCGTAGCACCTTACGAAGCGGTGGTAGAGTAAAAAAAAACAATTTGATTTTGATTAGTTTTAAACTTGCCCTCTGAAAAAAAACTCATCTATATGTATACTTGTAGGTACTGATATCAAAACTACATAAATGTTAACTTGCACATACAAGTATATTAAACTAAACATACCATAATGTTGTTTGTGGCTGCATGAGTCATTAACGGGTCTACTCAAGAGTCCTCAGTAATACCCCCGATTCCCCTTCCTCATTAGTGTCATGGACAAACACGGCCTCACATGGACCATCTCATAAGGAAAAATGTCTTCGTTAGTAAACGCTTTTCAACTGTGGTCCATAGGTAAGGTACAGTTTTAGCAGGGGCGAAACAAGAAAATAACATTGGGCTATCGGTTACTATTTCAATTACCTAAAAGTGAAAAAAAATGACATGTAGGTAATTGAAATTAAAACCATGTAGTAATTAGTATTTGAATTACAATACGTATTCAATTACGCCCAACACTACCTCTTGCTTGGTATGCATGTTTTCACTCTGATCCATGGAACAGATTCATTATTGGATTGAATCAATGTGGCATTATCAGTGAAAACGGATCCGTTAATGCTCAGAGAGATTAATCGTGATCAGAGTGGAGGCCGCCTGTAGTTAGTCCACAATGTATAGTACTTGATCCCGTGTCGTTGATTCCAAACTATTGTTTTCCACCACCGCTCTGTAGCGGTGAAAAGAAAGAAACCTAGACTGGTCTAGAACGATAGAGATCGATGAGGACTTTCTAAAAAACTTTCTTTCTTTCAAAAAAGCGCACACCCGGGCGGATGCCGAGAAATCTTGAATCAAAGTTGGTATTTTTAGAGGTGAACTAAACTTTTGTTCCTCGGGCTGGTTTTTGTGGGGTTTAGAAAGGTTCTCTACACTATCCTCTACAATATTCCAGTCTAGAGGGATATTATTTGTGTGATATTTTTTATTTTATTTTTATGTATGGTTTTTTGCATGACCCCTAGCTCTGTAACCGCGAACTGTAACCGTAAATGGCAAGCAATGTTAAGGCTTCATTAAGTCTCGTGACATCTTTATCTATATAGTTCTTATATTTATTTATTATTTATTATTAACACAACATATTACAATCAGAGAAATTACAGAAAAATCAATATGAGCTACGTCGTAACCCTTAACGTGTAAACACAGCATAGAAGACGTTTCTTGTCAGAAAGTAGGTATTATCAGAATATTGAATGAGTTGCAGTTTATTCAAAGGGTATTAACGTTAACTCTTATCACATCCAAAAAGGGGGATAATCATATTTATCAAGTCACGATCATAAAGGATTTAAGATATAGCACTATCTTATGAATAGGATAGACCTCAAGTTATCTTTTTAGTGCCATGGAAATCTAGGAGAATTTAAAAAAAAATTACGTGTACTTAATGGCCGTACCAACATAGTAGCATCTTTCAAAGATAGACATTAATTTCGGAATCATGTAGACTAAATTCCCTGTATTAAAAAGACCTGAACTTTAGTATGACAAAGTAATAAAGTGCTCAACATTTTCATGGGGTGACTGTACTGTACATTTTGACTAAAACTTACCCATTTGTAGAATAAACACCCAATAAAAGGTTATTGCGCTATAAAAGAGCTTAAAAGCTTTAAAAAGCTGCCATAAAGAGTTATACTGTTTTATGCTGTTTGACCCGGTTTTAGCATATGAAACAGAAGTATGAATTAATGTGGAAACATTTAAATTTTCATTTAGAGTTTTGGGTCAGTACAGTACGTAATAATATTTTTTTAAGTAAAGGAAAGCAGACGAGGATACGGGCCACCTGATTAATACCTAAGTGGACATCGTTGCCCAAAGATACCTAACCTCAATCTAATGTTGCTACTACTTTGTTGATACTACTATCCTTGAGGGCTTAGGTGGGCACGTGGAGTACCCCAGTGCCGGTAATTACACTGGCTCTTACCCTTCAAACTGAAACACAGCAATGTAATTACTTACTGCTTTACGCCCGAAATTAGTTCAGTTGGTACCACTCCATACTTTACCAATAATAATATACTTAGATACTGTAATAAATATGACAGAAAAAAAATTAAGACCCATATAAGACGGACCTTATGTAAAAAGAGTTATTATCAAACAAATGACTACTTAAATGATAAAGAGGCTTGGTCCTACATTCAGCTCCAGCTCTGCACGCTGTGTATATGATTGTATTCATACTCGTAATTATTGTAAGATATATTTATTTCAAAAGATGTGCTGCTGAAAGTTTTTTACACCGCTTCTTTCCTTTCAGCTATAGCACCTTACGAAGCGGTGGTAGAGTAAAAAAGAATGACGTTGTAACAATGTACTATAAGGCACTTATACTTATAATAAAAAATATTTTAATTTTGATTTTTACAACGTAACACTCCTCTTTCTATCTTTTTCTGACCCTCTTTCATCCTGGTAAAGGTACGAAAGCTAGGGGGAGAGGATCAGATAACTCAGAGAACAGACTTTATAACATGACCTAACCTATTCACTTTTCCCGACAATTTAATGAGGCAGAAAATATGCTGTGACACCATGCCCTATATTCTTAATTTTTAAACCTTGACGTTATATTTCACATATTATTTTGTTGTTGTTTATAGCGTGTGTTGGTGGGTTAGACGTGACCAGTGTCGGGTTTTAATCTCCGTGTAAAAGCAGTCAGATTAAGTTTTAAGCTTTTAACTCGCTCGTGATTTTTGCATAAACATGCGCGAAAAAAAAAACTTTTTTGTAGGTATTTTTACAACGAACAGATGGCTTATCCCGTAGGATTTTTTGACAATTACAAAACGTAAATCTCTCTAGAAATACGACATACTGGGTATTCAAGGCTTGTCTTTCTTGTCGCTTCGTCTCTGTCGTCTAGCATACAACCATCACAAAACCATTTACCACACATTTCCGGTCATGTCCTGAAGTTTTTGAGAGGCATTGCCATAATTCCGCAGCTCTCTCATTAATCTGACACTTGTGTAAAAGAGAACGATAGATTTATTCGAAATTTTCCGATTGCCTACGGAGTTGTGTGGTATTTTTGCCGAGCTCGTACGAAAACGATGACGAAGCCGATTATCAGACATCTCCGCCGGTCTTCGATAGTCAGTCGGCAGTTTTTCTAGAGGCTTCGTTCTTGCTTTACAGTCGATTTTAAGTGGTAACGAAACAAACGAAAACGCGAACTTGCCTAACTTTTGGAGTTATCTACAACTGCATTCACAGATTTTGAAAAATGGTATAGTCTGCGAGAAAGTGGGCAGTTCTCACATTTTGTTTTTATGGTGGCAATCAATCCTTTTTCTTATAAGGATGAAAAGATTATGGGACCAACTGAGGTCAGAGTACTAGAAAAGTCTGAAATCGCAAAAAACTTTTCCCACACTTTTTTCCCTACAAAATGTTTATTATGAAAAAATAAAATTACTAATTGTTATGTACAAGTATTTAATTTGAAAACTTACTTGTCTAATCCTCCATCCATGCCTGAAATTCTGTTGTCAGACAATTGGTGGCGCTATTGTATATTATGGTGCTTGGTTTTCGAGACCCGTTGTCAAAATTTTCGTTTCGTGACTGTCAAACTGAATTCTACGGGATAAGCCCTTATCAGATGATGGCAAGTGCGCTATCGTCCGCTTTCTATGGAGCGTCATTCTATAGAATTAACTACATAGAACGACGAGGTTTGTCATAGTCTATTAAATATCTAATATGAGCTTTAACTTCTACATTAATAAATACAGTCCGTGACGTCTTAAAAGGGTATTCGAGTACCGGGTAAAATAGGTCTCTGTATTACTTCAGTCTTAGCATATTCGCGTAACGCTGTCAATAACCGAAGTCTCAACACCAGAAGTCCTTTCTAAAAACTCACGCACTTTTATTAAAACATTCGGGCCTTGAAAACTTCGGTGTGCTTCGGTTATTGTTAACTGTTTTTTTTTTAATTTTTACTTGACCCGCATGCGCCATCGCCGACCACATGGTCGCTTACCATCAGGTGAGATCGAGGTCAAATGCGGGTTTAGTAGTCAATAAAAAAAAGATACGCGAATGTTCAATGACCGTAGTAAGACAGAGAAATAGGTCGATTTTACCCGATACCCGAATGTTTTTCTAAGAGCTCACGCACTGTACTTAACTACCCATGTATTGAATGCATAGCTGGCAATTGTGTAGGTATTTTCTGTAACACTACATTATATTTCTGCCCAAAACTAAATCATTGGTTTATACGAAATTGTATTTCGGCCGAACGTTTATCTTTCTTTGATCCCAGGTCACGTAAACAAGATTATCCGAAAAACATTGCCTTTAGCGACAGGTGCGATGGCAGACCCTTTTGGCAGATAATTCCGATAAACCGACCAAACCGAAATATAATAATGTGTCTATAGACGTTGTAACGTAAAAATGTTCTGATATTTTTAGGGTTAATTTGGTAAAGAGATGGAAAACTATGTGTATTAACAAAAAGGATAGTTATTAAAATGAAAATTAGCAATCTAAAAGACTTGATAATATTATACGTAGGAAACTAGGAAGAGAAGACATTGTTTCGTAAAAAAATACGGTCACAATTAGCACATTACAGCGATTTTGGAATGGATTCGGACCGAACCCATATTATTGAAGGTTGCCAGGAAGAGATCGCTCTTAGCGATAAGGACTCCTAAATTGTACTTCACTATCTACTTTTCTATCCTTTGTTTGTTGTTTTCAATAAAGTGTATTTTACTTTACTTTACTTTAATGTATTTCGGTTTTCTCAATGTTTATGGATTCCGTTTCAAAATCATTTTTTTTTGTCGGAAAGAGATCCCCTTCTTTCATCACACATAGACTGAGAATAGGTAATTGAAAAGAACGCATTTTTTGCGGAGTTCATAAAAATACTGACAAATAAACATCTTCTTTGATATTTAAAAGACAAGACACGAAACAAACAACATCGTCAGTATCACAGGACACTTGCAAATAAGTGAATCGTTCCGGAAGCAACAATTTGCAAGTTTCGAAACTTAGCCGCGACTTCAAAAACGTGATAATATTGTCCGCATTATCTTTTCTCCTTTAGTATCAACTAATTCTATGCTTTCGCTAACTTTGTAACAAGTTTTGAGACGTTGTTCTAAAGATAAAAGTTCTTTGTGAACCTTATGCTGCAGATTGTTTAGCACAAGTTGTAACTTTGAAACTTGTTTGCGCTTGTAAAAGGTACAATAACAGTGCTTCCTGTTTGAAAGTAAATTGGAGCCTTTCTTAGAAGTTACATTTATTTATTGTTTAAAGACAGCAGACGAGGAAATGGGTTACTTGATGGTAAGCACATCAAGATAATATTATAATATTATTAGGATTAGGCTGGTTCTCTTGTCCTTTAAACCGAAATACATAAATGTAGGTGTTAATGATTTGTGGCAGAAGTAAATAAAAAGGGTGGAACCACCCCTGACTCTACACAGACCTTCAAAAATTCTTTAAACTTACTTATAGCTCAACCGCCATATAAACATGATCTATTGGATGGCCCTGGCCTAAAGGTGTGTGGCGGGTTTTCGAACCGGTTGATCGAAGGTTGCCCTGCCTCCCTCAGGCAATCGGTAGCTATTACCGCCTCAAAACGAAGAAATAATACCTATCCCATCTAAAACATTTTTGTAAAAAGACGCCAAATCTCGAGTTTGGTCATAAAAAGTATAGTGAGATTTCATCATGTGAAACAATACCAACAAACAACAAACAAACAAACAACAATACCAAGCGTGGTATTGTTTGAATTAGGGATAGTACTCGTACGAGTGAAAATATCTAAATCTGTTCAGTTTCAGAATTATTATAAAAAATGTTAGACCTGTATATTTGATTGTAGACTGCAGATTTATTCAAGATTTATATATTTTCTATATCACTAGTGAGTCCATTCCTTCCGTTGCTCAACTTGCCCAATACCCTTGCTCAACTTACCATACTCATGGGGCAAGTTGAGCGCTCGGAACTATCTCGCATTAATGTCAATAACTTGGAACTATCTCACACAGTCGGAACTATCTCGCATTAATGTCAATAACTAGTAAAGCTCATTTGAAATGGTTTTTTATTCTGAAGACGTTTAGAGCGGGGTAAAATACGTGTCTAACAGTGTAGGTATTAAATAGATCTGATGAACCGTTTAAGAGTTATGATAGATTAAGTGAAAAATTGCTCAAGTAGCCCCGCCGTACCCTAGGTATTTACATCACAATTAAGACTTTACGTGACTTGGTCCATTACGCAGGAGTCCAAGATCAAAGTACAGCATAAAGTGTGCACCGGAACAATACGTCTTCTCTCTTCTTATAAATAAGTGCAGGGCTCTTGTCTATGCGTAACCTCCACGTTTAATTACTCCTTTACGTGAGTAGAACCTATTAAAGCTAAATAATCCGCAATACTGAATACAATACCCTTGTTTACCGCCCTGATTGCTGCGCACTTTGGTCTTGCGCACCTGCGTAACTGCATATCACAGTTACTCTGGTCGCGCAACCAAAGTAAAGTTGAAGTCACACGGTACGTACACAGGTGCATTTTGTATGTATACAGATAACGCTACGTAATGACGTCACCGCCGCGAGCGGAAACACATTCACCAACACATGCAAATATATGCGAGTGTTGGTGGCCTCAACTCTAACTACACGACCTACATTTATTATAAATCATCATCAAAATAATATTTTTTGTTATTTTATCCCATCCCAAATGATTTGTTTATTGTGATATAGGTACATATTAAAGTGGAATCTTGTTTTGGGTGTACAATTACTTGAAGTACAGTTATTATTAAAAGTAAAATTTGATAAACTGTTTGATTTCCTGCAATAAAGAAAAAATACCTACTGTCCCCGTTTCAGTCTCGTAACAAAAAAATGAATTCAAGTTGTCTCCATTAATGAGATCTAATTTCACGCTAATTTCCCAAAGAGAATAAACATTCATAAAAGAAAGTCCTGAAATTTTTCCTCTAACTTCCGTCGCCATTTTAAATTCAATTAAGCAAGAATTTAATAGATAGGTACCTACTCGTACTTATTGTTATATGTTTAGCAACGGTAATGCACGAATTCCTTTTAAATTATTAATTTTAATGAAAAACACAAACGACGTCCCTTTCGTGGATAAAAGAAAAGTTTTTTTTATAAAACAGAAGGCAAGATTTAGACGCCTTTGTTATATAAATGAATTCAGGAATTATTCAGGATTTTTAAATATGGGGCGCAAAAATTCTCCGAAAACTTGACTTACTGAACTTAACTTGGACCACTTGTCAGTAACATTTTGCTTTTATATTTGCTCAGTAAGAGGTACGTATCGATTTGTGCCGATTTACTTCATCATCAGCCTGTTAATGTCCCCACTGTTGGGGCACAGGCCTCCCCTTGTACAAGGGGGGTACGGGCCATGATACACCGAGCGGGCCCAGTGCTGATTGGTGGATTTCACACGCCTTCGGAAACTTTTAATTTCCTCAGAATGCAGGTTTCCTCATGCTGTTTTCCTTCGCCGTTAGAGCAGCCTGTAAATGTACGTAAGTCTTCGAAAAATACGAAAACCTAATTGGTACATGGCACTGCACGGTTTCGAACTCGGACCTCCCGCATGGGAGTCCGCTGTCCTAGCCACTGTGCCGCTGACGCTGATTTACTTGGTGTACTCGTATTTATTTAATTTATAACTCTTCAATGATTTAAAGGAATTTTTTTTTATTAAAATTGTTTTATTGTTTGTTAAGCCGACGACCAAATTGACCACGAAGTGGTATATTACTTATGGTCAATGTCGACCATAGACATCTCACTATGTTACTAGAGAGTTTTCGATGCGCTGCTAAGCTCGAAGACAGGTAGAGTGCCTCATGTGCCGGTAATAGGACACAAAGCGTTGCGTAAATGTTTGACAAGTTTAAGTTTGACAAGTTTATTTCAAAATATGACAAAAGCCTTAAACTAAGTTACAAATAAAAATACTAATGAAATTTATGTAAAATATCTTAATCTAAATCCGAACAGAATTTATTCCATTTCAAAAGTTAATGTCTAGTGTTTTTTAGGCTGGGTGAAATATTTGCATTTGAAACCTACAATAGGTTGCCCTGTGCTGTAGGGATCATTTGCTTCCGGTCCACCAAATGGAACCACTAGAACACTCCGTAAACAGAAAAGCAAAATGAAACGTTATTTTTAAAGACATCACAAATTTCTCGTTGTTTGGATTAATTTAATTTAATTTCTCAAAACTATAGTGTAATTGTGATGATATCATGGCATCAAATGGGCATTTTAAAATAGCAGACCTAAAAAATCTGTTAAGACAGCGTGGCGCGAGTCTGTAGGGTAAAGAAAAGATTTGGTGGAAAGGAACGTAAGATAAATCACGCCCTTTGTGTTTCACATATTTTTGTATAAGTTTGTATTATATTGTGTGTACAATAAAGAGTTAATAATTAATTAATTTAGGTACTACATGTTGATTGGCTACGTACCATTGTGCTAGTGGCGCCTCTAGTGGTAAAACATTGCAGGATTATCTCCTATTACGCTGACACTCTTACCTTTTAAAAGCAAAACACAGCAATGGAAGCATTAGAAATAAGTAAAAGGTGATACCTCCCCAGACAGCACGTAATAATATAAGCACTGTATTTAAACCTGTATTTTTTTTATTAAATAAGGAGATCAGACGAGCATACGGGCCATCTAATGGTAAGTGGTCACCGTCGCCCATAGACATCTCACCTCCATGTATTATTATTAGACGGTTTTTGATGCGCTGCTAACCTGGAGGACTAAGATGGATTGCCTTATGATTTTCCTCAGGCATGCAGGTTTTCTTCACCGTTAACCTCGGACTACAGGAATCCGGTTCCAGCCTGGGTTCGGTTAGCTGCAACCAATCACAAAGCGCTGATTTCAATTGGGGAGAGAATAGAACCGGACCCGTGAAGTCTTAGCCTTAGAGCATCCAGTAAATGTAGGTAAATCTTGTAAACTAAACTAAACTAACTTGTTGCTCACTAATTTTATTTAGTTTAATATATCATATGCTTAAGTCCCTACTGGTGTATGGACTATGAATCCATTGTAATCTTACCGCACAGATGAACTATTCTTATTCTTGGAAAAATTACTTAAGCAAGTATTTGACGTACTTGGAAGCGAACCCGGAGTCTTGGTCTTAACCACTAAGCCACCGACGACGCTTCGATTCACAACTGAAATGGAATGAAACGCTGAAAACCAATAAATATTACAATCCAAGCATTTGTAGCAAGTGTGGATCGCATGTTACTGATCGCTCACGGATATCGGATATTTAAATTGAAATCCCTTATCTGACGAATTCAAATTTGATATCTCTCACTCGTGAAATTTTGAAATACTGAATCCAAATTGACTTGCAACTGATGGAATCTTTCATTAAATTCTATATTTAGATCTTAGAGAGTGTAACTTATACATACGATTAAATTGATTTTATATAGCTTCATAAGCGAAATACAAAATAATTTATTTACCACAATAAATTTACAATTGTTTTAAAGTTTATTATTGGACCCCGCACTAGGGCGACCCTTTGTCACGACGTAAAAAAATTACAAATAAAAACATAAAAATAAAAACATGAAATACATTACCTATATTTAATAATTAACTAATTAGGACTCAGTTGTAGTTTATAGTTTACTTTATACCTACTTTAGACAACAATAAGAAGAATCGGTATAGTTGAGATTGAGTGTGTAAGCATGTGTATAGTATATGTGTCTGTGAGGTGTGTTAAGGTGGGAAAGGGTGAGTGGGGTGAATGTGCGGTATGAAATGAGACAAAATATGGAATCGTCTCACCCACAGAAATCAAATTAGAAGCGCATAGAACGACGAGTCAAAGGGTTTGGTCAAATGCACGTATAAAGTTCCATATATACATTTGACATTTCATTTTCCGACTTATAAAAAAACGGGCAAATTTCAAACTCTTTTGTTTCACCCTTAATTTGATAAACTGTTATTAATATCGGCCGCCATCTTTATTTATTATGTTATCATTTTGTAAATGTATTTACTTCCGTTATTGTAAAACGAAAATCTCATTGCGACTTATATGGCTTGGAATATAATTAAGACCTCTATAATATTATGGCTTTGTCGTTCTAAGACTACGCCATTGACGTTGTAAGTAATGTAAGTATTACAATTTCAAGTATAAGTCCTACCTATCCGGCTCGAAGGACAAAAATTTGTAAATTAATTCCAATGAAAATGTCATAAATAAACCGAATGAAAAGTTTCATACAACTATTGTTGAATACAACAATTGTTCAGCATATTGGAATCGAACAAAGTTCTGTTTATCAGGAAACGCCGAAGCTTTGCCCGGGATAAAATTTAATTTAATTTTCGATGCTCCAGTATTCATGCACAGTAGAAACTGGACAGTATACAAACTCATTAAAACTAGATTTAAAAACTCCACTATGGGATCTGAAAGATGATCTGATCTGTTCTCTATCCATAACTTTATAACTGTCGATCGTGGTATGAGTATGTGCAGAGTCTGTCTGGGGTGGTGCCGCAAAGCAGAAATGTTTGCATTGTTTTGTTTCGATTTGAAGGGTAAGAGAGCCAGCTAAATCACCAGAACATAAGGCGCTCCATCTAAGGCCAGGAAACCGATTCTCGCAGAGTTTGACATACATAAGTCGAGCGCTACGAACGTCTTGTCACGTGTGAGCGTGACAAGACGTTCGTAGCGCTCGATCGTTCGTAGCGTAGCGAATTCGACATTAGTCCTATCTCGAATGAGAAACATTCTACCTGCGAGAATCGCCTTCCTGGACTACATGCGCCGGTTCAAGCCCCGGTTCGGTTCGCTGCAGCCAATCACGAGGCGCTGACTTGCAGTGTGGGGAGGGCGGAACGCTTGTGATTGGCTGTAGCAAACCGAACCGGCGGCGCTGGAATCGGTGCATGTAGTCCAGGCCTTTGTCTTTTAGGTTAGCAGCTCTTCGAAAACATTTTTAATAATACTGTAGTGAGGTGAGATGTCTATAGGTGACGGTGACCACTTAAATGATCAGACAGGTGACATCAGGTAGCCCATTTGCTCCTTAGATTTAGTTATAAATACTCTAAGGTTTGCTCGTCTGCTCTCTGCTCTGCGCTATAAAATAAACTTTTGTTATATTAACTTTTTTATTTGTTTTTTATTATTAAGAGTTATTATTATTATTTAAAACAAAAGTTGTTTTGTATAACTGTGTGTAATGTTAAGGCAACCACGTCGCGGCGAACGCACCGCGCGATCGTGTGAGTGCGTAGTAGTATTCCGAATCTGGTTTCCCTTCAAAACGTATAAATATTTCGCCTTTTACTAAAGATTTCCGTGGAGGGGAACACTCAAAAAGTAGTATTCCGTGGTAGTATTTTGTGGCCTGGCTCGGCTAGTAGGTACTACTGAGCTTCTATACTGTGTCTCATTGCGTTAAAATAAACAGCTAATATTCAAACATTTTGGTGTCTGTCTATTTAAATTCGTTGACACGAAATAAATTTATGCGCTGGGCTGATTTCAGTTCATTTTATTTCTAATATTTTTAACTTTAATTGCTATTTGTGGAATTATCATTTGTCTTTCCAGAAAAAAGAACAGGGGTTTAAAGGGTATCTTCCGTTAAAGCATGTCTCAAAAATTCAATTCCGTTATCCCTCCTCACCCTTCCTCTTGTTGATCGTCTGTAGATAGCTACGAGGTAGAGAGCCAGGCCAGTGTAATTACCGGCACATGAGGCACTCAAGGTTAGCAGGGCTTCGAAAACCCTCTAATAATATTGTAGTGAGCTGAGGTGTCTATGAGCGATGGTGTCCACCACTTACCATCAGGCGTACATCACTGTGAGTGTTGCTTTATAGCGTTATTAGCAATGATCGGATTTATAGGAGTGAAAATACCTAATGTTTGCGAAGGGACATACGTACTTTAAAATTCATCATAAAACCAAGAAAAGCACTAAATCTATGGCTAATAGTGATTAAACTAATCGTGACATCGTGTATTTTTGTGGTAAATAAATTAATTTGTATTTGTATTTGTGACAACAAGGAAAACAAGGACATTATATAAAAACAATCAAAACTGCAGCAAAAGTGGTAAACTGTGTTGTGCTTTGGCGGCGAGGCGGCGAGATCAAAGAGCCGAGGTAAGTTTGCTACTTTTCCCTTCAAAAATCCTTTCTACCTATCATTTGTATGTCAAATTGTGTCTTTACTAACTTTAATCTTCGTTCAAAAATTCAAGTCACAACACTTTCGGGACTATAGGGGATTTTTGTTATTCCTGTACTTACCAAGTTTCCAAAACGCCTATTAACCAATTGTTGAAGAAAAACTAAGGGGGAAAAGGCACACAATCACAATCAGCTTGCTTGGCTAAGGCTTAATCGTGATCTGCAAACTCAGCGTCTATCAATCTCCTTACGCACGGGCAGCGCCTGTAAGTAGCACTACAGTTAAGCCGTGCGCGGTCTAAAAAGGAATCTGCTCAGAGATTTCTTTCGGGCACTTGCTTCAGTAGATTCACTTCATCTAATGAAGAATACTTACATTCCCCTTTTTCATTAATTACCATGTCGATTTAGATTTAGCTTCTTACTTATACTTTGGTGGTTCAGCGGAAAAGGTTGAGGTTTTCATGGAGGTGATTCAAACCCAGTCCGGGTTTGAATTTAACTGCTAACCCTAAATAATAAATATCCTTAAATTATGTGGACGGTATAGAATTTATTAGAATAGACAAAAGTTTTACGAAATCTACTATTCATACTTTTTAGGGATCCGTACTCCGACGAGGAAAACGGAACCTTAAAGATAGTCGCTCCGTCGACCGACCGTCGCGTCGTCTGTTACGCGCTTCTAGCTCATAAACTTTCGTACTAAATATTCCGTATTACAGACCAAGTTTACTTCAAAATTTTTAATTTTGAATCAAAACAAACATCGATTTTAAAATTTTGTAGAATAATATTTTAGAACTTTTTATATTTTATCGTCGGTGGTCTAGTAGCGAGGACGCCGGATTTCCATGCTGAAGATCCGGGTTCGAAACCATGCAATGCCATGTAACAATGAGTTTTTCGGATATTTTCGAAGAGTTACGTACATTTACCAACTACTTTAACGGTGAAGGCAAACATCGTGAGGAAACCTGCATGTCTGAGGAAATTAAAAGTTTCCGAAGACGTGTGAAATCCACCAATCAGCACTGCACAAGCATGTTACAAGTAAATGGGGTCGATAAAAACTATTAATGTATCCCATCGTGTAGGATATAGATCTCATCAAGTATGGTTCGAATATATTTTTAGTAATAAAATAAAAACGTAAGCGCCTGACAGTTTTTAATTTTAGACCACTTTTATTACCAGGTCTATCACATGAACGGTATTACTTTGAAAGGTGGCTTTGGTGGTGGCAATATTGTATTGTATTTGTTTTGACAATAACTCTTGGATTCAGTTTTTTTTTAAATATTTTTTGTGACAGATTTTAACAATTTGTTTTTGTAATTTTAATATCTTTTTTATAACGTGCTTATGTATCTAAGATTGACACTGAAAGAGTTTTATTATTATTATTATTTTAAATTTATTATTGTTTATGAATAAATGATATTGAAATGTTGACCATATTATCCTCTTTTAAACCACAAATACTAAAACTCACCTTTATTATTTTAGTTTGTAAGTTGTGGTCAAAATGGAAACGTGTTTTTCTCAGTACGGGCGGATCCCTTGCCCAATTCGCACTTAGCCGGCTTTCTTAAAAAAATACTACATATAATTAAGTATGTAATATCGCCAGGCAATAAAATACAAGTTAATGTCTATTCACAGTTTCCTATTCGTTTTACCTTGGCTGTGATTTATTAGCAAATACATACGAGTACTTAAACTTATAAGTAGATATTGAAACAATGAAACAGTAATCATTAGGTATAGAATCCGGATCTTTATTGTTAAATCTTTATTACCTACACATAGCTATAATGCAGATATATAGGGTCCTCTTTTATTAGCGGCAAATATTTCTAGGGTGTCATCTATAGGTTATAAGTAGTTATAACAATAAAGATAGGCAAAAAAAAATTATTTAATTTTTTAATTTTTCGAGACAATATTGTTTGTTTGAAAATTCTACAAATGAATAAATTATTGCTAATCTAATACTGAAATAAGAAGTCAGAATGAAACTCGATTCATTCATAACGACATGGATGAGTTTGTGCCACCAAGGCGCAATATAATGGCGTTTATTTTTCTTTAGTATGGAAAATGTTCATACAAGTAACAGGGTTATTTTTTCGTGTAAAGTGGTACAAGTGACCAGCACATACCCCCCTCCAAATATTTGCTACTAATAAAAAAGGACCTTATATACTTGCACATTACTCAATCGATTTTTATAAATATCTCCAGATCCATTGATATTTTCACTGATTGGTACTAAACCTTTTGGATTGTCTTTAAAATAATGGACCCATATACGCACAAAATTTGAGAACTTTTGACTTAGCACTTTTTTGTTGAGAAATTAAAAGTTCGAACTTACCACCACTAGGTGACCTAGTGGCAATTTCAGTTGAAAGATTTTGTATATCTTTATCAGTGACGAAATAAACGCCTGTTAACACTTAGCTGTTCCACCCTGTATATCGACGCTTGAAAGGCAATACTTCCTAAGCGACACTTTGGCCAAAAATGAGTTATATACACCAATCTAACCGCCAGAAAATTCTGCGTCGTTTTGTCTGGGTCCCATGGCTCTAGGATGAGTTTTACTGTCGCTTAGGAAAAAGGAGAATCAGCAAAATCCCGTCATTTTGTGCTTACTTAGCGACAAAAAAATGATTTTTTTCATTGATCTGGTTGGTTAAGCCATTAAAGTGAGGATTTTTATCATACAGTCGTTTTTTCCATGATATCTTTTTAGATTTTGATGTATTTAGACCATTTTACTTATATTAAAATATTCCTTTTCAATCAAATGGTAATTTCTTACCTACCCAAACTCCGTGACAAATGGCACTTATCATGTTTCATCCAAACATAAAAATTTTAAAATATTAAGTTCGATAGTTTCACCTGTTAATTTGTTTACTCGTTGTTGTACTTATATACTATAACCTGAAATTACAAAAACAAACCTTGTCGTTTACACACTTTTACATAATTGGTGTACATCTGATTTCGTGGCGCTTAGACAATTTTCCTTTACATCTCTAATTCATCTAACTGTCGGTTAGATAATTTTACTCGAACTAATAATGATTATTGTATTGTCGCTTAGACGATTTTACATAAAATTAATGGTAACCAAAATGTCGGTTAGGAAGGTTCACTATGGTGTCAAATGTTGGTTGCGCAAGTTGCACAGCACCTGTGATGCGTATCCGCAAGTCGACATTCAGCCGCAAGGCGTCACTTAGAAAGGAGGGCTGCGCTCGTTCGCGCCAAATTTCGCGCGTTCGTCGGTTAGTTATGGAACGACAACGGTGAGTAGAAAGATATTTTGTATCTAATATTAGTAAATAATTATGTAATAAGTAAGTTTTACTTCAGTTTGTACCTAACATCCTTTTTTATTTTAGGTATTTTAATTACGCGAATCTAACAATAGTGTCTTTATGAGTAGGTAGGTAATGCCAATTTACCCATTGCGAATAAAATTGCAGAAGTCTTCAGTCCTTGTGATAAATTATGAATTTAATAACTTACCTAGTGTTTTCCTTGAAAATGTACTTAATTATTCGGTAGATTAAGTTAATTCCTTCAAATTATTTTTGTCTATGAGATTATGTCAGGTAGGTATTTATAATTATTAAATATTATCTACTACCTACCTTTCTTTCCAGTAGAATAATGGACCCAAAACGCCGCTCTTCCAAAATAATTAACATAGCATTGACTAATGCTGGGATAATAAAACCTTCAAAGTGTCGCAAGCGATTGACCTTCGAAGAAGAATCTGTAAGTATTTAACCGATTTAATTTTTAAGCGTCTGTTCTGTGGCCTTGTGGTAGGATGTCGGACTGCCATGCGGAGGAGGTTTGGGATTCGAATCTCCGTGAGGTCCATGAACCAATGACTTTGTACGGTTTTTCCGAGTAACTTCACCGTTCTAAGGTAAATGCTACGTACAGTTACCGACTGCTCTAACGGTGAAGGAAAACATCGAGATAAAACCAGCACACTGACATAACCAATGTGTGAAATGGGGAAGTCAATGACAACCCCATCTGCTGCTGGTAGGGTTCGCCTGGTTAAGCTACCACCCTTCTATGTAAAGTCTGTCGCCAAATATCTTCGCTTCGGCGTTGGTGTGTTTCAGCAGTGTTTTAGAAGTGCCAGTACTTACTAATGGGTGTGTGCTCCACGTTCGGCCTCATCGTCACTTACCACCAGATGAGATCGAACATTCTACGATCCATTCGTAGCTCTTTCGATTCATCTACTGTGTCCTATCACTAATCGCTTCATACATTCCCGTCGGTTTTAGATTCTTTTCTCACAGCCCTTTTTAAGATCGTGGCCGATTTATTTTATGTGTGACACTTTTTTATTTATTTAAGGTCAAATCACAAGTCCAGTCAACAATCTCGCACACTAACGAAGCTGATAACAATGTATCACACACAGCTGATTCAAACACAAGCTGCAAGACTACCTCGGACGCATCACTTACACCTAAATGTGATGTACCTCCAACATCAGCTGGCCACAGTGAAGAATCTACGTCACTCGATCCTATCCACAATAATTCCTTGTTAGAGGAGGTTGACATTGCTCCGCGCGCACCTCACAGTCGCAACATTAACCCAGAGTCCCCAGGCGTATCACTTGCACCTAAATGTGATTTACCTCCTACATCAGCTGGCCAAAGTAATGAATATCAGTCACTCGATCCTATCCATAATAATTCCTTGTTAGAGGAGGTTGAAATTACTCCGCGCGTATCTCCCAGCCGCAACATTATTACACCGGAGTCCCCGGACGGATCACTTACATCTAAATGTAATTTACCTCCAACATCAGCTTGCCAAAGTAAAGAGTCTAAGTCACTAGATCCTATCGATAATAATTCCTTGTTAGATAAGGTTGAAATTTCTCCGCGCGCATCTTCTACCAATACTACCTCGAACGCATCACTTGCACCTAAATGTGATGTACCTCCAACATCAGCTGGTACATCAGCCGGTTTATCAGCTGGCCCATCAGCTGGTCCATCAGCTGCTAAGGAATCAGCTATTATTTCAAATACGACGAAAAATAAAGTAGGTAAACGAAAGTGCAAAAAGAATCTGCAATACATTGATTACATGTCGGATCAGGAAGATTTTTCTACTTTTTATGGTGATATAGATGATTCGGATAATTGGTCAGAGAAATCAAGTAACGCGGAGGATACGGATGAGCTGGATTCAACAAGTAAAAAAGGAAAGAAAAAAAACAAAAACAGAAGGAAAGTTATAGCCAAAAGTAATGAATCTACTGCCCAGGAAGAAATAGTTGGTGATTCTGCGATTAAGAAAAAAAAAGTAAATGATAGAAAAGAAAGGTCTCGAAAGAAAAAAGCTGGTGAGGAGTATGTGACTAAAAAGGGTGATTCAATACCGGCAAAAAAGGTACTGCCTAATCCATGTCTTGGCAAAAAATGTGGCAATGATTGTGGATCTCTGTCAGAAGAGCGGCGAGAAAGCATTTTTCAACATTTTTGGAAGCTCAGTTCTGTACGTCGCCGAGATTGGTTAGTGTCTACATCGCAAAAAATAGGCATTAAACGTAAACGTTCGGGTTCAGAAAAGCGTAATTGTACTTTCAAATATTCCATTAATGAAGGGGAAGGTAAAAGAAATGTGTGCTTGCAATTTATAGCAGCTACCGTAAACGTTTCTGATAAAACAATTTATAATATTGTGAAAAACGCTAACTGGGGATGTGCTAAAGAAGATCTGAGAGGTAGATGTGAGCCGTCAAACAAAACTAAGCAAACTACTATAGATGGGGTAATCAATTTTATCAAAAATTTACCAGCCGTGCCTTCTCATTACTGTCGTCAAGATTCAAGTAAAGTTTACCTGTCAGAAGAATTGAAAAACGTGCCAAATGTTTACCAAATTTATAAAAAGAATAACTTGGAACAAGGACTTGATGTCGTCAGTGAAAGAATATTCCGTAAAATTTTTCAAGAAAAATTTAACATTGGTTTTCATGTGCCAAAAAAGGACAAATGTTTAAAATGCTTACAGTTTCAAAATACAGATGATCCAGTTAAATTGAAAGAAAAGAAAGAACATGAGATTGAAAAAGAGGAAAGCTACGCCCGATTCAAAGCTCATAAACATGTTCATAAGGATGATCCTAGTACATTGTGCGCCAGTTTCGATCTGGAAAAAGTTCTTAACACACCTTATGCACAATCAATGCTACTGTACTACAGCAGAAAACTGTCGGTATATAACTTGTGTGTTTATGAAAACGGCACTCGAAACGTTTTCTGCTTTTACTGGGATGAGACTAATGGAAAACGAGGAGCTAATGAGATCGCAACAATTTTACACAAATACATTAAATCAGTAGATGCAAGGGGAAATATTAAACGGTTACTCCTTTATTGCGACTGCTGTCCCGGACAGAATCGCAACCGCACTATTTTAGCGAGGTTACATGCCACCCTACAGGACTGTACAAATCTCCATACTATACAAATAAATTTTCTCCTTACCGGACACACGTATATGCCCGTTGATAGTGTGCATGCTATAATTGAAAATAAATTGAAGAACACCACTATTTACGCACCGTCCCAATGGTTCACTATTTTCTCAACTGCTAGGCAGGATCCATCGCCATTCGAGGTTGAAAGACTGATATATGAAGATTTCAACAGATGGGACAGTATCAGTGATAAATATTTTAAAGGAAATTTAACCGGTAAAATTAGTAAGATCCGGATCATGACCTTTAAGAAGGAAAAACAATCTTGTGTTACCTACAAAACCTCTATGAATGCTGCAGCGAAATATTATGATGTTGATATCCAATCTAAGGCAAAGGTAGGACTTCTTCCATGTTACAGATCCTTGCTTCCTATTTCGAAATCAAAGTATGACGATTTAAAAAAACTTTGCACAAACAAAGTAATACCAAGCTGCTTCCATCACGAATTTGTCAATATCCCTCGGGAAATAAATGTCAAAGACTCATTACCAGATTCTGATATCGAAGATCCCGATTTCATTGTTTAATTTTACTTTTAGTCGTTCTGAATAATTTAAAGATTCTCAGACTTTGTGATATTTAACAGATAAATGTTTTATTTTTAAATATCTACTTGCTGTTACCTAATTTTCCTAATAAACGAGGAGACTGATTTAATAATAAGTCTGGTTTTGTACCATATGATTCGGTATGATAACTGCGAAACTATGTAAGTAAAATTAAAGTAAGCTAAGCATGGTCTATAAGAAATTACTATTTTAATATGTCATATATGTTGTGTTTTTGATATATTTCCAATTATGGATATAATATAATGTGAAGGTGACTTTTATCCAAGAAAATTACATGTGTAGGGCAATTACATATATCCTACATAGAATTTCGTGCTTTTATCTTATTGTTTAACAAAAGATTGTTCATTTTGATCTCACTTAAATGTCTAAGTCATAAGTCTAAGTCTCACTAAGTAAGCAAGTTAAATTATATAATATTTTTATTAGATTATCTAAGTTTAAAGCTGTATGTTGTATTGCTAATATGCCTCATTCACATTGAGACTGATTTGATAGTATTTTTGTTAGATATCTAAGTTTAAAGTTGTATGTTGTATTGCAAATATGCCTTATTGACATTGAGACTGATTTGATAGTATATGTTACTTTTTAGCATTTTGTACTCAAACCTTATTCTCCATCATACGGTTTCTTGTAGAAGATTTGATTTATATAATTGTGAAACTAATTTAAATATTAAACGGCTAAAGTATGGTCTGTACCAATTTTACGAGTAGGTGAGTGAAAATGTCTTTTATACATTATAAATGTTTAATTCATTTTGATGAGGAAACCTCAGAATTACAAAGTATTTAAGTATAATTATGAAACATAATTATTAACCTCCTCAGGTAGGTACTACCTTCTGTTTGAACATTTTAACTCTTTTTAAAACGAATAAAATGTTAATTCTTTTGCATTACGTTTTGTTTCAATTCGTTGACACCAATTAGATATCTCTATGAAATGTCGGTTAGTTTTGTAGCCAATTCCTGCAGACGGTTAGTTATGCCATATCTCCTTCACTACTTGAAACTAATTTTGAAGCTCACGTAATTTTTCTCGATTTTATTGAACCTTGTGTTGTTCCTTAGATGATTTTTCCTGTTCGTGTTTTCATGTAGTGAGGTTTTTATGTTAAATTTACTTGTTTTTACTAAAGTGCCACTGATCGCTTAGATATGTTTACCTGTTTTTACAATTATGTCACTTTTATCTAACCGACATAAATTCCGTTAATTACGAGAGTTGAGCATGTGATTTTCATAATGGTAATAGCTGATAAACTAAGAATTCCTAGACTGTAACTATTTTTTGGATACAATGTAATATAAAGATTCTATGAGACTTTTGCTAAAAATAAAAACTTTAAACAGCTCTGCTGTAAAGTTAGGTCAATGTCGCTTGGTAAGTTTTGCCTTTCAAGCGTCGATATGTACTTTCAAATAAGTACTTGTAATAAATGGGTAGACTTAATATTTACTTGTCGTAGTGAGTTTGCAGATCATTATAGAGTTCAAATTGTCTTAGAAAACAGTGTGCAGTGGCTAGCACAACAGGCTATAACCCTTTGGTCCTTTGTCGCTTTAACTTAGAAATGCCAAGTAATCATAACAGAAACTTATTGTTAAAGGGTTCCATAGAGTACAGCTTGATGTATCTTGGTCGTCTGTACTAAGGATGTTACGGAGGTGGTTTTACCAGAACCGGAGTCGAAACCGAAGGTTTTAAATTTGATTTATCGGAGTCGGAGGCGGAGGTAGTAGATAGATGTTCAGAAGAAGTTCAAATTTTAAACCGTTTTTTAATTTTTATAGCTGAACTGCATATTTTTTTAAGTAATATTTTTTTTTATTCTTACAATATTTATTCGATAACAATATAAATAACATTAAAATAATACTAAAGCTAAAACTAAACTAAGGCTAAGAAAACTAAAGATTAAAAAAATGGGTTAAGTCCCCCACATCCGGCAGTGTACCCAAGAGACTGAACTGGTCAATATTTTTTATGATGACTTTTGCCACAATAAAACATATTCCTTTATGTAGTCCTACACTATTTAATAAAATATTGATATTTGAATATATATGCTCACAAATCTTTGATATTAGTAAATTAGTAAATCGAACAATACCCTGACTCCCAAACTAGGCGAACCTGTATCTTGGGTGACAGTGCTTTCCCAAAAAGAAGGTATTCAAAAACGGTCAGCATTCATAACCTATAACCTCCAATTCAAAATTATCGGAGCCGAAGTCTGAGTCGGAGGTGTAAAATCAATCGGAAGTTCCGGCCTTTCGGAGTCGGAGTCGAAGCGCCGTAACATCCCTAGTCTGTACGCACATTATTAGTGCCTTGAATTTGAATAATGACTATTTGTTTAAAGTAATGACTTCTAAAACTAAGTATACACAAAGCACTTTAATTCTCAAAGGGTAATTAATGTGAAGAAGATCTCGACTTTGTTAGTACAACAAAGGTTAAAGTCATCTATAATAATAAATTCACTCATTAAAAGGCGTTTCCTCGTGCTCCTACGATTCTAGAATGTCTGTATGTTCTATAACTTAGATCCTTATATAACGTGAAAGTTTGTTATTTATTATACCTATTGTGAATCTTTAAAGTAGGTAGCTGTAGAGTGAAAACCTCAGTAGGTAACACTTTTTGTCCATTTTCATTTAATTTCGATTTTTGAAGGAAGAGCTCGTAAGACAGACGCCAGTTTCACCCTAACTCATATTATTTCATACATTACATTACGTCAGACGTTAACGGGGTGGGAAGGGGGTCAACAAAGTGTGACATCATGTTACAAGGGGGCGGAGGGGGGAGGGGCAAGAGTCATAAGCTTCGTGACGTCACATGCGTAAATGTAAAATAAAGTCATAAATAATAAATAAAGGAATGGTTACAATGGACACAGGTGATTATATTTTGTATCGTTAATATGTGGGGGGAGGGGTGGTCACACAAATGTAACCACCTGTGACAAAGTCGGAGGTAAAAAATCATGAAATTGGTGGGATGTAATTTATAGATGGGCCCCTACGGCCATGTGTAGATACCTTCCTACAAATGAACAAAAAAATAGGTACCTATAAGTACCTATCAATGGATATTGTCCATGTTGGTCTAATTAAAAAAAAACCATTTCGAGGAATGAGGATTCTAATACAATGCAATATAATACAATACAGTTATGCAGATGTATATGTTTCTTTGTTTGTGCTCTATGCGTTCCTAAACCATTCATCCGATTGCTATGAAACTTTGGTAAGTTGTTGTGCGCAAGTCCGGGAAAGTTTCCGAGTCAAAAATGACCACGCGAGCGAAGCCGCCGGCAACATCTAGGTTGATAAAATTCGATTGACCTTCATTTGACCTACGGCGATTTCCATGCGTCAAACACGTAATGTCAGTAATCCAATGGTTACGCGAGTTACGACGAATTAAAAAAAAATCATATACATTAATTAAGAAAATAAAACTAATAGTACTCAAATTAGGTCTTTTAACATAGGTCTTCTAAAATAGTTGTAGACCGTATTTTATATACTTGAAGATTTTAACTTTACCATGCCTCTACATATATGAAGTTGCTGCCTTCGTTAGGACTAACCCATCTCTGTTCCAAAATATAGCCCAAGTTCATGATAGAAATCTGCGTAACAGAGACAAACTATGCATAGTAGCATCAGGGACCGCTCTATTACACAAAAGTCTGGTATGTCTGTACAACAAGTTACCTGAAAATATCAAAATGCTAGACTTGAACAGGTTCAAGAATGAGTTGTTCACATTTTTGGTGAATAAAACTTATTATACTTTAAATGAATTTTTGGCAGATAAATTGTAATGATATATGTAGAATTAAACATATATATTATATATTTCTAGATACTATTATATATTTTTAAGATTGCATTAAATAAATACTTGTTTTGATATTAACTTTACTAAATAGAATACTTATTATATAATTTAGATAGGTACTTATTAATAATTTATATAATTTGCACGCCTAGTACAAGGCAAAATGTATTGGTACTTAATTAACAACAACATCCTGTAAATACACCTACATTTTTGCAAATAAATATATTCTGTATTCTGTCTGAAATAGGTTCTCTATTTAATAAAAAGAAAAAGATAAAAACAACAGGTTAGAAATTTTAGACAATGTTCATCGATTTATTATACTGCAAGTATTTTTTTTAAGCCTATAGATTGACCCACTGCAAGTATTAAATACTTTTAATCCGCTTTTCAAATAAGTAGTTAGGTATTTGTTTAAGCAACTATACAAGGCGATATATTTGATGAAGGACTGGATTCAGGGAATTGGACGTAATGACCATGAACCGCCAAAAGACATGACAAAAAGAAGAAAACTCTTCAACAGCCAATTCTTTTTACTGTGACTATCTACTATAGAATAACGATACTCAAGTAAAGGGAACGTAATGTTTTTAATTCACAATAATTAATGTATGTACATTAAACAAAAACTTACGTTATCAGTTTATCACTAAGGTATAAGTAACGAATATAAATCCACTAAATAAATGCCATTTTTATAAATTCACCACAGTAAATAATACCTATCACAATTGTATCTTCTTAACTTCTGTAAACACCCTGGGAACTTCACGATTTCTTAGCACTGTCACAGCAGCAAAAATCTTCAGCAAAACCAATCCAAAAACACCACTTTCATCACTTAATCATTAGGAAAACATAGTTCTCCCACTTTCACGTATCCTGGACGACATCCTCCTGCTGTCCGTACATCGATGTCGTAGTCTACATCGTCTTCGTCGTCGATTCCAACTTCGTTTTCAGCAGGGCTTCGTTCTTCAAAATTCGTGGGTCCTTCGAACACTATCGCATTTGGGTCTTTTGTGTCCGGATAGTATAAACGCCTCGTGTAGATCAGGTTTATAACACATAGGAAAGTTAGAGCAAACACCGTTGTAGAAACACACGACATTTTTAGTCAGTGGTGGAGGATTGAATGGTTTGTGACTGCCTTTTAGGACGTCCGTTGCTCAGTACAGGTAGTGGAGTTTGATGGCTTGAATACGGATGGTTGTTAGTTTTATTGAAGATACTAGGACTTCCCCGTGGATCGTAATTTCAACGGTATATTTCGGAATTTCTAGATTGGATATCCCATTGCTTTCCTGCCACTACTTAATACCTGTATATTTTTTATTGTAATAATTTGTAATAAAATGTATTATAACAATTATTGTAATTGTTATAATAAACGAATTTACGGGATACCCCATTACTTTCCTACCAAAACTAAATATTTATTATTATTTATTTATGTACCAAATAAAGGGAAATAAAGGCTTCGTTTTGAGAAATTAATCTTTATTCTACAGTTAATTTTTTTAAGAGTTCTGTTATGTTTATTCAAAATAAAGTAATAGTAAAATAACACTAAAATACATACTTAAGCTAAAATTAATGAGGTAATTAAGTACCTAGTAACCTACATAATATCTAGAGATGATATGATCTACGTATTACTTACTTACTTACTTAGATGTGTCGTGTAATAAACGGAACACTATCACTCCTTCTAAACACTATCAGTAAACATATACGTTTGTCATCCGAAGTTTCAACTCTATTGGATATGTAGAAGTGGACCAAAATATTATAACTGACATTTTTCGGTAGTAATATTATAATTTTCGGAAAACTACACATCTATAAAAGTATTGTAGGAACGTAGAATTAAACTTGAGCTATTTTTAACTCAGGTAACAATCAAAGAAGAATAAGATAAATAGACAAAACGAATAAGATAACCTATTAGACAACACATCCGTTTTTACGACTACAGTCAGCCATAAAACACTAAACCACCTACACTTAGAAATTAGGATAGATCTTGGGTTTATTTTCAGTATAAAATAAATCTCTATTTAGGCACTATTTTGGTCGAATAAGTAACTTAAGTTAGAAGAAACCAGTGAAGTCACTATGGGTAGTCGATAATTCATTAACACTTCCATTTTCGGCGAGGTCACGTATTATGATCTACGTGACATAGTTTAATATGACCATTATATCACAATTCCTAGCTGTATCTATTTATATTTGAATATGTTTTAAGTATAGATATCGTTAAACTTAACTGTGATTTTAAAGATAATTTACAACTAAGCGTTGCATATAATGTGTGGAAACGTTTTCTTCGAGAAAAAAAAATCGGCTATACGAGTATCAACAGTCCCACATTAAGACAGCGAAAAAAAGCTACTTACAGTTTACGAAATTAGCAAAAAATGATTTTCCATACAAATCGTTCGCTCAAGGTTTCTATTAAAATAAAATATAAGTAGGTATGTTCACGGTACCTATATGTGATTTAGAATAGGACACATTCGTCACGAAACGCCGAAGTATATATTGTTTTGAATTCGTCACTCATGAATGACCATAATGGAATATTATTCTAAGTTTTTTCTACGTATATATTTTAAACCAGATTTTTTTTAAATTACAATGATAAGGTCCAGTTTATAATGTAATTTGTTTACAATAAAGAGTTAAAAAAGGCATCAAAATTTGCAGAATCAGATTTTAGAACATATATATTAACGTGAACATTCACCGCGCATTTCTGATACACCACTTCTTTAATTTTACATTTGAAAAAAAAAAACAATTTTTCCATACATATTGTAACTTTTTTTAACGCACCTTTTGCTAAAGACGAATAAGTTACAATAAATCCGTCAAGTTACTTTACAAAAGTTATTTGTTATTATTTTATCTATCTTACTACCTGCGCAAAAATACATATGAGAAGAGACTACATATTCTTGAGCTGCCGACGCTACAGGCACGGCGTACCCGAGGTGAACTAATCGAAGCATACAAAATCTTATCCAATAAGTATAACTGCCCGGACTTGCCCAGACTCTTCAATGTGAATACTATACACAGAGCCCGGCACAATAATGACTTGCAACTAAAGACCACTCGTTCAAACACCTTGGTCGGCCATAACTCTCTCAATAACAGAGTCGTGAGATTATGGAACAAGCTACCGCAAGAAGTCGTGGATGCATCTTCAGTCAACAGTTTCAAAAATAGATTAGATAGGTTTTTAAACAGTGCATAAGAAGTGGTGGACTTAATTAACTATGAACAATGACTAAGTGCTATAAGTGAATGAACAATGCACCAGCTTAGATATGGGCGCATCAGCTTAATGCTGCCTGCTCATTAATAAATAATAATAAAAATAAACCCGTGTTTGACCTCAATCTCACCTGGTGGGTAAGTGACGATGAGGCCGAAGATGGGGCACGTGGGATTAGTAAGTTATTTTCATAAACACACGACGTTCTTAATAGTACTTGAATATTGTGAATATCTACTTGAATGTAAGTACTTAGTAAGTAAATAAATAACAAGACACTCGAAGACTCAAGATTTGTATGAACAAGGGAACTACTTACCTATGTAGGTCCGTAAAAACAGTAGGTAATTTAATGTTGTATAGTTAGGTATGTTAAAATATTATTTTACGACTAAACGAAGACAGCTCATCGCCACTTCAGGTAAAATCCCTTGGAACAGGTTATATTGTTGGTGTGGCAGTCAAAAACCTAATCAGGCATCTTACAAAACGTCAAGGCACTTCATGAAAAAGCAACATTTTTTCAATAAAGCTTTCATCATCATCATCATCAGCCTATTAATGTCCCCACTGTTGGGGCACAGGCCTCCCCTTGTACAAGGTGGTACGGGGCCATGATCCACCCAGCGGGCCCAGTGCTGATTGGTGGATTTCACTTCGAAAACTTTTAATTTCCTCAGACATGCAGGTTTCCTCACGATGTTTTCCTTCACCGTTAGAGCAGTCAGTAAATGTATGTAAGTTCTCGAAAAAATCGGAAAAACTCATTGGTACATGGCATTGCATGGTTTCGAACCCGAACCTTCCGCATGGGAGTCCGGCGTCCTAGCCACTAGGCCACATACGCTCTTTTAATAGAGCTACCTACTAGACCTAAATTGTTAGATCAAATTATCGCTGCGTTTTAACTAAGGTCATGTTTAGACTTTAGACATATCATCAAACGCCTTGAATCACAATCAGATTGCGACATTGTCATGTATCGCGTGCCGATTTTTTTCCTCATGTCATTTAATGACCGGTATGAGATAATATGTGTAAAACCGAATAACTAAGGAAATCTCCAAGGAAGGAAGATTCTCCGTGCAGGAAATCCTGCCCGTCCTTAATTCTCTTATTACGAGTATCTTTTTTTTTATTGTCTATAAAACCCGCATTTGACCTCGATCTCGCCTGATGGTAAGCGACAATGAGGTCGACGATGGTGCATGCGGGTCCAGTAAATGCTTATAGGCGTATAAAAATAATAGCATGCATTTTAAAGGAGACTTAACTTTTAAGACGTTTCGTGCAACTGACGATCAGTCTTAGAATATTTGAAACCAGACAACCTTACCTAAAGGAGTGTAACAAAATTACCCGTCGGAAATATCTGTGGACCTAAGCGTTAAAATAAACGAGCGGCTACGGATTGTGTTGTTTTGTTACTCTTAAACATACGGCGGTGTCTATGGGAGCGAACGAGATGGATTAAAATATGTTTTCTTTATTATTGTTATTTATTTATTTGAGGGTAGTATTTATTTCATACGCCTTTTTCACCCGTTCATTATGTATCATATGATTTTTCCATCACCTGAAGGTTGCCTGAAAGATATCGCTTAAAGCGATAAGGCCGCCTTCTGCACATTGTATTGTACCTCTGTTTAATTTGTATGTTTTGTTTTTGTGTGCAATAAAGTATATTTATAAGTATAGTGGCTGGCCGCGACTGGATGAGAAGAGCCGAAGATCGGGCTCAATGGCGCGCCCTGGGAGAGGCCTATGTCCAGCAGTGGACTAGAGTTGGCTGCTGATGATGATGATGAAAGTATATTTATCGTTTCGATTTTTGCACGGCAATACGTGTCATAACAACAAATTAAACAACAACTACGAATTAAAAATATACGAAGTATTTACCAATAAAGTCACCATTATTATAATAGTATCTTGATAAGTTACTAAAATACCCGTTATACCCGGTAAAACATGAAATCTATGAGTGTTTACACATGACGTAATGTGGATTGAACAAAGAGGCAGTAACTTACTACATCTATAAAAACTTTATTGCTAAGAAAATTAATAATATTTACGTAAATACCGAAAATACTTGTAAATTAGAAATAACACCATTACCTAATTTCTACGAATTGTAGAATTATTGAAACTTGAACGCCAGTAGCGTATTTTCTAAGAAAATTCTCGTGTCTCGTCCCAGAAAGCGAAAGTTATGGGTATTGGTGGATTTCACCACCAATACCCATAACTTTTGCTTTCTGGTAGGGGAGTTCATCCAAGGTTCGGGCTGTGTTTATAGAACTCTATAACTTATTTAAGGCCGTGTGATCAATCTTTCTGTGACCTCATCGTCATCTTCCCATCAGAAGGGATTGAGATTAAACGCGGGTTTAGTCGTAAATATAAAAGAACTGTGGAAATATATTCTTAAAAGATGGATGGCATCGTAATGAAGAAAAGCTTTATCTCAATAAAAAGAAAGACGGTGAATCATTTTCCTCGACTGTCAACGGTGAACTTTTTAGTATAGGAGGGGAAATTTCCTGCTGAGATTTTGTTCCCGACATTTCCCAACAGCGCAATGTTGCCAGCATAACAGGAAATATGTCAGAGCCTGATATGTGTGACACGGTGGTTCCGGTTACCGGTTTCATTTATTCGAAATAGCGACAGCTGAAATATGTTAGAATACGTGCTTTGGGCTTTGTGTTTTTGCCAAAAAATTACAAAATATGATGAGGTTCCATGGAACCATTCTTCTTCTTATAATCGCATACTACCTATAAGAATCGCGGTTATTTATTTATTATTATCAATCACATATAAGGGTTTTAGTGGATATGTCGCAGGGAAATAGCCGAAAGGCTACTGTTTGAAGTTTGGACAGGTCGCTATCGGTATACCTACATGTGCTATGTGGGTATTTCTATGGTTTGGACTTGTAGGAACGCGTTATGTGAGGACATGGATGACGTATCTAACGTCAGTAGTATGAAAGGGAAGATCGTCCACCAAGCGGGATGTTGTGCCTGGTGACCAGCACATGGTGATGTTTCGATAGCGCGTTCTACACCGATGTAAGTAGGTACTAATCGTCGTGCGTCGCCACAGACTTTTGGACTTGGACTTTTGGACTTTGGACTTTCATTTTCATTCCACCTACCTTTGAAGCCGGTGTGCTTGTTTTCTCCATTTTACCTATCCTTTTTTGCAACTGCTTGTTTACTCCATTCTACTTATATTTTTTTCCGGACGGGCTTGTTTCCTCCATTCTAACAACCTACATACGTGCATGTGAAATTGTGAACCTACTCTAAGTAAAAAAAAGTAACTCTTTTAAGTAATGAAATGTAATTATCGTGTTATGTATATGTGTGCAAATACATTTTATTTCATTCATTCGACCGTGTGGGCTTGTTTACTCCATTCTGCATGTCCACTGTGCGACGGAATCCCGACTGCCAAGATACAGGTTTTCGACCTAGTTTGTAAGTCGGAGGTCCTTTTTTGTGTGCCCTGTATAAGTGAATAAACTTTGTTCATTTTCATTTTTCACACTTGGAAGCCGGACGAGCTCGTTTACTCCATTAAGTACTTGAAAGCCAGGCTACAGCTTATTTCCTCCATTCTGCGTACCCTCAGAAGAGTCACTACTCAGGGCCAATGAATCGATCATTCACTATTTCACTAGAATAATCTAGTGATCTCTACTTTCGGCTATTTCCCTGCGACAGATACTATTCTCCATCTAGTAGACGGCGATAGGCTCGCCACCTATCACGTTTGTCCACCAAATCTTACGTTGAAAACTGGGAACTACCTATGATGAAGGTGGTTCCCCTGTCTACCCCCTCGAGGATTGGGACGTGAGAGTTATATATGTATGTATGTAATCACATTGAACGGCTTCCAGTTTCACACATTGGTTAACCCATCTGCAGTTGGATTCAGGTTTCTTCACGATGTTTTCCTTCGCCGTCAGAGCAGTAGGAAAAAGTATTCGGAGAAAGTCTTCGAAAGAATCGAAAAGATGAGATGATAGAACACAATGATATTGAATGTGGTAGATCCTGGTGTGCAGGATTTCCTGGGGAAGTACCACCCTCTTATCTACTTGTGTCTCAAAGTAGAAATGCTGCATTTCTGTCTTTCAGAAACACAGCAATGGAAGCGTTGCTGCTTTGCAGCAGAAATGATCAAAATGGTGGTACCACCCGAGACTTACTCTGCACAGAGTTCTCAAAACTGAGCCAAAACAAAGTATGAAATAAGTAATTTACTTACTGATGTATTAGAATTTTTTATAGTATTTTTTAAACACACCAGTAATTCAAATTTCATAATGAAGTGTTTTGTTTCTTTGCTGCCAATGATCAACAATAAAAACCTAAAAGGTTGTTCAACCTCGTTCACCATGACTCGTATATACACTGTACAGAGAACCTCAAATAGACTCGTAAACATTTCATTCAATTTTAAACTTTGTATCTTATGCGCTAAGAACAGAATAACTGGTATCATATATTGGCTTGTCATGACACGGGCAATGAAGGCCACATAATAGAAACCCAAATTAAAATATTTATAAGGAAAATCTGACTTTACCTTGGAACCTGATTATTATTATTTGATTTGCGGTTATTTGATCATGGAGGCTTGACCGCTAAAGCGATGACTAATAAAACTAACATAAAGAAATTGTTGTGGAAATTGCGAGAAATTGTGCAATTCCTACGTAATTCTACAGGTGGTAGATCCTGATGTGAAGGATCGCTTGGGTTGGTACCACCCTCATATCTATTTCTGCCGTAAAGCAGAAATGCATCCACTTCTGTGTTTCGGTTTGAAGGGTAAGAGATCCAGCGTAGTTTCCGGCACATAAGGCAATCGATCTTAGTCCTCAAGTTTAGCAGCGCATCATAAACCCTTTTGCTTGTTTATCGTAAGGTTAGTGGCCAACCTATTTGTCAGAGTTATTCAGGCCGCCCGAAGGTCTCTGACATAGCTTAACGACTGCTGTCGAACGACAACAACCGACTGCTTAACGTGCTTTCCGGGGCACGGAGGAGGTCAGAATAAATATGCAACTAGCGGTCACCCATCCTGGTACCGACCACGCCAAACGTTGCTTAACCTGCACGATCACTTTCGGGCCGTGGTCGCAACTAAATAATAGGCTACGAGCTCCTCTAATAAACAGTGAGGTGAGATGTCTATGGGAAACGGTGACCACTTTACCATCATTGGCCCGTTTGCTCGTCTACTCTCCTTTTTTAGTATTTTTTAAAATAATATATATATATTTTTAAAAGATTTTTTATTTGCGCCTGAAGCTCTATCGTCCTATCACGACTATGGTGTGAATGAAAGGAAAGGGGAAAAGAAAGGGGGTGTTATGTGCTGAGTTTAAGTATGCCATTTTGCATAGCATGGCAGAGATCTTTTTGCGAGTTTCTGATAACAAAAGCGGTTCATTTACCAACCCTCATCACCACTCTTGGCTCTGACACTTTATGTTACAAAATGCCTCTTAAATATTATCGCCTGTTTCCAAGAACTGTTGATTTTGATGAATTTCTGAAAACAGTTGATTAATTTCCGGTGTTGCGGTTGTAACAATTATAGTACCTAATTAAACTTAGTTTTCCAAACTATTTCATTGAATGAATTTCAGATTCCGGGTGGCTTTGGAACAATGGGTAACTTGGCTTTACAAAATAGTCTCAAACTCAGGAAAAACAAATCCCATGATCCTCATAAATTATAGATATCTATACTGAGATAAAGATATTCAAAATCTATCAAATTATATTGCTACTAGATCGTACCTAGTGCAAAAGATCGTAAGACCAAATTTTTAATTCTTGCACAGGAAAAAGTGCTGTACTTAGAAAGAAATTTCTGGCTACAGCCCTGTCCGCAGTATGTTATTGAAATAATGTTTATTACATTTTCATTTGTCGTTTGACCATATTATTATTATATGATAGGCAAAGGCTTCTTTCATTATCTCCAACCGTCCCTGGTTGGAGATAATGAAAGAAGCCTTTGCCATCTCCCAGAGCGCAGACTAAAATAAAAATAATATTTTAGGGCTGGTTACGGATAATTATTATATTAGTGGAGTCAGTGGTGACGTCATTGTTCTTGTTCGCGGGGTAAAATAAATAATAATTATAGGCAGCTAAGAAATTAAAAGGCTTCTAACAGTTGGAACTGAGTAAAATTAGCATGGCCGCGTTTTAATTTTTTTTACATGCTCCACGTCGAGCTTAAAAAGCACGGCTTCAAAATTACTCACTTTAAATGCAAAAAATATAATATCAGGTCATTGCAAATTGTAGAGGGGTTGAGCTGAAAATAGTAAAGTAAAGTAAAATACACATTATTGCGCAAATAGAAAACAACAAACAAAGGATAGAAAGGCAAATAGTGAAGTACAATTTATCATGATATATGTACATTCTCTTCCAGGTAACATTCAGGCAGAGGAAATGATTTCCAGAAAGATTAATATAATAGTTTGACTCTACCATCGATATAAGATTTAAACCACTTTATTTCTCATCAACATAACAAAGGAGCGAAAAACTCACCCTTAAGAATAAGAATAAGTTTATTTGTGCTGTAAGATTACAAAGGATTCATAGTCCATACACCAGTAGGAACTTAAGCATATGTTATATTAAACTAACAGCAACAAGTTAGTTTACAATAAACGCTGACCTACGAACCAGGAAGTTCCTGTATCTCTGAGGACAGATCTCTTCTGTGACCAGTGCAAATGAACATGTAGGTAACAGAACATGGGAAAATATAAAACTGACAAAATTTAAAAGAAAGAAAAAAAAGAACTATAATAAAGGCTAATATAAGGTGTGTATGTGTGTTTTTGTGTGTGTGTATTGCGTGTGTGTGTGGGTTTGCATATTGCGTGTGAGTGGGTGTGTGTGTGTGTGCGTATTGCGTGTGGGTGCGTGGGTGCGTATTGCGTGTGGGTGTTTGTGTGTGTGTGAGTGTGAAGAGAGAGAGGATGAGTGGGCGTGTAAGAAGGTGTATGTTACCTTTAAAAGTTTCTCCGTGACCTCGTAATCAATCTACTTTGTCTTTGCTTGTGATAAAGTTATTTTCCATTGCAAGAGCGAAAACCTTAACGCGGTGAGCCCTTTGTTTATAAATAACAGTGTAACGGAAGGCTACCTATAAATTACACCCCCATCATCTCAACAGTCGGCGAGCCCAACCGTTTGTTCACAGAAATATCACCTAGACATTTATCAGCAGCGTCCTTTAATTATTCAAGTTCAGCGAGTTCAGCCCAGTACCAACAGTTATTGCAGGCGCCACTTCAGATCACAGAAACATGGAGATGTATGCAACGGATGCAACCACGGATATTGGACTAAATATTATATAATTGGATTAGGTATAGTGGCACCCTCTCCTCTAGAACAATGATGTGAGCACTGCCAGCGGCTCGCTTTGTGCAAATGCACTTATAGTTTCATACATGGATTATTATTAAATTAATGATTGTATTAATATTATTCTCGTATAATTAGTGGACATTTTGTAAATTTAATATTATTGACATAGTATAAATTTTAATGCTTACTTACTCCGCTGGCGCAGCGACCCGAAGTGGATCTTGGCCTCCGATACCAAAGAGCGCCATCGCTCTCTCTCCTGCGCAGTCTCGAGCCAGTCAGGCGCCCGGAGCTCCCGCAGATCCTTTTCCACTTCATCGCGCCAGCGGTATCTGGGACGTCCGACCGGACGTCGTCCGTTAGGGCGTCCCACATACGCTCGTTTAACTGCCCGATCCTCCCCCATCCTAGTGATGTATAAATTTTAATGACATTATCTTTTTCTTTTCTGTTTTTCTATTTTCTTCTCAAATTCTGTATAAACATTATTAACTTGTGAATTCGGTGTATATGCCTGTAAAGGTAAAGATTAGTGTGATATGTTTGTAATTCTTACCCAAACTTTTACACAATAAATCTTATCTTACATTTGACATTTGACTGCCCGACTATGTATGGGAAAATCACATCGCATACGCCAACTGGCAGATGCGGTTTCCATATAAACTTCTCTAGCGAGCAATCTATATAGTTTGAATTTCAAAATCGCTGTCAGTGCTCACATAATTCTAGATGAGAGGGCGCTACTAGTCCGATTTATGTGGCATTAAGTATTTTAAATCCACGAACATGTACCATGACGTCATCAATGACCCCACTAATAAATCACCTAGTAACCAGCCCTTAAATAAATTAGATTTTTTTATTTATACCCCGCCCTCTATCCTCTTCTATCTATTCAAATTGCGGGTCTGGAAATGCGGCAGTAATTTGGTTTCCTTTGTATTCTCTCTCGAGAATTCGTCATTGAAAATCTATCTACAATTTAAAATATGGACGATTTTGTTCGTTAAAATTCTAAAAAAAATATGGTAAGATGTAATTGAAAATACTTAGTGTAATCGTTAAATGGATTACAAAATCCTTTGAAACTGAAATTACGAAACTCAAGATTTTTCAGGAAAAAGGAAAAATTAATTTAAAGGTGCTTTTTCTGTAGATTTGACATTAACATTAATATGAATTACAAGTAGGTAATAAGAAAATCAAATAAATAAATAATAAAAAAAGGTAAAAAATAAAAACCTCTACCTTTTTATGTATATGTGTGCAAATAAAATTTAATTCATTCTTTCATTCAAATCTAAAAAATCAAAATTAAACTTTTTTATTGTAAGTACTAAGGTACATAGTACTAAGTACATTTTTACAACGTCATGTTTTACTCTACCACCGCTTCGTAAGGTGCTGTAGCTGAAAAGAACGATGAAAAGGAAAGGAAACGTAAGAGGCATCTGTTTATAAAAAACCTCAACCTAAAATAAGTCAGATCCCCTTATTTATTCGTAACTATTTGTGATAACTTTAAAGTTATCACAGTATATAGATAGTATAATCAAAATAGAGCCACTGAATCCTAAAATGTACAAGGTATTCTTCACTTGAATTATATTTCACTTTTATATTTATTGGTTAATACCTACTTGCGGTTGTTGGTACTAGGTGAAATTTGTATTAGATCATCATCATCATAATCAGCCCATGTCGTCCCACTGCAGGGTATAAGCCTCCTCTCTTTTGTGCCACCCTATACGATCCTGTGCTAATCGCATCCAGGTCTTCGATGCGATTTTGGTGATGTCATCCGCCCATCTGGCTGCTGGACGACCTACTCCTCTTTTCCCCGACCTTGGCCACCACTCAGTGAGGGCTCTGGTCCACCGGCCGTGACCACGTCTAACCAAGTGCCCCGCCCATCGCCACGAAAGGGTTGCGACGCTAACGCAACCCGCTTTCCCACGTCTAGTACTTTAGTTCGTTGTCGGATCGCTGTGTTGCGGATCTTGTCCATTAGGGTGATGCCTAACATGGCACGCTCCATGGCCCCTTGTACGACCCTTATTTTGTGCACATTTTCTTTTGTGAGCGTCCATGTTTCGGCACCGTTGTACTTTTCATGTTTCACGTATTTGGGTTTTTTGCTTAAAGAGACGGTTAATAGCCTTAAAACGCCTTGCTGGCCAGTGCTTCGTGGCGAGTTTTCGTGTCTACTAGATGTAGAATATAATATCCACAAGATCCCTTAGTCGCCTTGTACGACACCCACGGGAAGAGTTGGGGTGGTGCTATTCTTTTTGGCCGGCAACACACACGGCACATGATTAGACTTAAATAATATACTGTTTCATAGTTTTTTTATTGTATTTTATTAATTACGACCGGTTTCGTTTACACATCATCAAGTATATTTATTTTTTATTTTCATTTTAAGATACAAAAAATGAAAGAATTTAATACGTAAGAACATGTTAAAACATAAAAGACCATACAAAGAAATTTGCAAACGTATATGAATATGTTTTATTGCGAGGATATCGTTTATTTTAATGAAGACTTAACAAGGGGAGATTCAAATGACCTTCAAAATAGTGTTTCAAAACGCTAAAAAGTACAAAGTGCACAGTTTTATAATAGGCGGTATTACAGATGTTGTCCTTAATGCTACGTACAATTATCTAAGTTGCTTGCAAGATAAGTTTGAAAGTTTCCGTGCAGCGCGACCAGAAGTTAGTTTATAAGTGAGTTACTTAACTCAAAGAGGCTACATGCACTGGAGACACGTAGGAGGCTGAGTGAGATATTGTCTTGGGACTCAGACTCAAAATAAATACAGAAGGCATACTCAATACAGTAGTCCCCCGCACGAGGTAAGAGTACACACTCGCGCACGTCGTGGCCGCGCGCCATGTACATTCGCGGTCAGAAAATGTTTACAACCCTAAGCTCTATAATTGCATTCAATCGTCAGTTTTATTAGGCGCTGTCAAAAATTCTGATTAGGCGTAGATAACTCTACTTTATAATACTTTCTCTACCATGTAAATACACACGCACCATGCCATCACCCACCCACACACTCAGCACTTCAAAAAACAAATACATTCATACAACACAGCACGCACACACTGTTTGCTTTCTTCGTCCGAGCAGTCACTGAGGGACCAGCTGAAAATCAGCGCTGTGGCTTGCCTCAACATTATGCTGAGCTGGTGTACCCTTTTTGGCACTGCACCACACCGGATGTTTTGTGCTGCATGTATTAATCTTTGTACATATATGTATTGTGTTCTATATTCTGGTGTTTACAGTGCTAAATAAACGTATTCAATTTCAATTTCTTTGAAAATCGAACGCACAAAGAGGTGACATACTATATTAGGCATAGATAAAACAAAATAATCTTTTATGTATTTGTAGACGATTAGCGGTCAATCACGCTTGGTGCCAGTAGAGTAAACAGTGAAGTCCTTTTGTAAAAAAAATGAAGTTCTTCCAAATTGGTCAATCACAACACAACACGGTTCACAGCGTGTGATTGATTACGTAAGTGACTCATGAGGTAAAAGCGCGAATGCTAATTTAATTACAAAGCTTTCCTTCTGTACTTATTGTCTTTGGGACCGGGAAGACTCAACTACTCACTCACATTCCTTTGAGTGCACTCAAACTGAGGAATGAATTCTGAAAATGGAACGTCTGAAGATGGACGTTATTTCTATGCAGTAGAACGGGTCTTAAGCAGGGATATTTCGGAGTTGAATCCTCCGCTGACGATTCGTTATAGATATGATTTTAGTTTTCAGATGAGATCTTTTTATCCGACTGCGACGAAATCAAAGGGAAGGTAATAAATTTCTGTTTGATTTCTGTTATTTATTTATGTACCGTAAAAAAATCCTGTTAAACATGCCACGTTTGTACCATTAAAGCATGAACGAACGAACGTTCGCCCCCTAAATTTTCTTTAAAGCATAATCATGGGTAATTAAGTAGTATATTCAAAGAGTCATTAAGTACTCGTATCTTGCATTACCATTTCACATATGGGGTGCCGTGGAGTTCCGTAGAAACGTCTCCATACTTTAGGAACTCGGCATCAAGCAGCATTTGTCCTCTGTCGTACAAGCCTGCATCCTTACCTTCTTTGGACACGTGTCAGTGACGACTCCACGATCGAGCGCCTGGTGGTGTAGGGCAAGGTCGAAGGTACCTCCGTAGACGGCCCCTTGCATGTGTACACCAGGAAGGCAGCCGTCAGAGAGGAGTGGCGACGTATTGTGAGGAGGGCTTCAGCAGCAGAAGTGACGGACACGACCACTCTGTAAAGAGTGTAACGACCGAGAAGAAGAAGATAGATAGATAGATAGAAACACTTTATTGTACACAAATACAGGAAAAGTAAAAACTACAGGAATAGTAGCACGATATGTACAAAGACGGCCTTATCGCTTAAAGCGATCTCTTCCAGACAACCTCTGAAGTTTATTGGAAAAGAAGATAAAAAAAGAAGATTACCATTTTACAGTTACTCTCAAGCTTTTTCAATTAAGCTATCTACTCATAATTCCAGTATAACTGCACAATATTACAGTGCACCAACCGTTATCAAAAAATATGTCCCGGAAGTGCTTCTTGGAGACATTTGGCTTTGTTTCAAAATCACAAAACTGCTCATTACGCTCGAGAACTAAGGCACCTTGTCCACTAGATGGTTCACTCATAGAGACTCTGACTTTATTTCTGCAACTTGATACTAGTGAGCAGCTCGAAAGACAATTAGGTATTTACTGCGTGCCCAGATCGGATAATATATTTATTAAGGGAATTTCGCGAACACGCCTGCGATAGATAAGTGTAGGTAAAAATATGGCGGTGTTACGGAGACCATGGAACCACTGAGCCCCTGATGGGATGTTTTATGTGAAGTCAGCCTTATAATTATAAGGCTACTGACATGATTGCTTTCTAGTCTGGCAGAAGAAGAATAAGAGGTTTTTTTTACCAGCACCTGGAGATCGAATCCACTAAATAAAACGTAAATAAATAAAATCTAAACTGCATCGTTATGACGTGTTTCGTATGCTACTAACCACTAAGGATCTAATTTCAGTTAAGTTCCGATCTAGTCAACGATCGATCGAACAGTAACGCATTTGTGCATTCTAATAAAACGTTTAGTTTATACTGAATCACGGTAACAAAACGCTTCAACTGTCAAATATAACGATCGAACATAAGTTCCTCCCAAGGTACTTTTGCCCGATCGCTAGTAAATCGAAAGGTGGCAGTGGTAGAATTATGCGTCAGAAGAATGCGATTTGGTGTCCAAATAGAATTGGAACGAAAACTAAATTGAAATTGGATAGAAATAGAACTACAAACATTGTAATTTAGGCGAATTGGGCCCAAGCTCCGTTTACATAGAAACCGGAAAACTTGTATAGCTAAATCAGCTAAGGGAATCGTCGAAAGTATCGTGGGTAAGCATGTACACTCATGCACCTTAATTTAGGACTCACTTTTACACATTCAACTACTTTGTAACAACACAATAAAACGTAGACGGCAATCGAAAGACATCTAATACAGCGTTAATCTATCTTGTAGACTATTACATGTACATAGTTGTTGTAGTTTACTTGTAGTTGACTATTACATGGTCGTTCGATGTGTAAGTTAGTTCTAAATTAAACACGTACAAATAGATGATAAAATATATCATATCCGAGGTTTAATGTCAATTGCAGTGGTCATTTATTTGTACATGCCCCTCACATATATCGACGACTCATATTCATACAATTCATTTATTTCAGTAATGATCATACATTGTCAAAAAGACAGGTACTAACGGCCTCCAGTTAATGTATACCATCTGTCAAATCTGCAACCTGAAATGAACTGGCTTCTTCTTTACTGGCGCACAAGCTATGTTATGTTTATGTTTTAAGAAATGTAATTAGTTTTATTTAAATAAAGAAAAAAATACCTTAAGCGTTACCCATAGACTTCAAATTTGAATTGTAGAATTTTGACAGATGGTATACTTTAGCTATCCTTGTACAGTTCACACTTGTAAATTAAAAATAAGTTGGAAATTCAGAACTTGGAGCTAGTCGTTTCCGGTCTGAAAGAGATTCTCTTATCTAATATACCTAGGTCGAAGATATGGCATCATCAGACCTTTGTGAACAAATCTCCGTAGTGCCACATACTAGACAACGATCGGCTGTTGACTCGGTTTTTCGCCAGGCATCGCTCCGGCCCAAAACAGTCTAGTGAATAAGAGACTTAACCGCTTAGTTTCTGACTTGGGAAATGAAGGTTTAAATTTTAACTGCCCTTTTTACTGGAAGCGATAGTAATGAAATGGAAACTAAAACGTATATAGGGTCTGAAATTAGCAAAGGCTGCCAAATGTCTACACTTCTTTATAAAAGTTGACTGACTCGTGATATTTCTTCTATACTTACTAGGTACCTAAGTAATTAGGTAACTACCTACAGTACGATTAAAGGAAGTATACCTACCATACGCCGCTCGACCTCGATGGAACACTAAAAAGACAAAATTAATAAGTTTTTTTTTCCAAGCAAAGATTTCATACCTGTTGTTGAATAGATTATCAAAAATTATATTAAATCTCCGAGATAACTGATTGTGTTGGTATTATAACAATTTTGCTGAATATTTAAATTAGTTTTAGGTTTACCTTTGACTTTTGTTCTTTGAGAAATTGTCTCCTTTACAATTAAATTATTTTCTCTCTGTCCCCGGCTTGTTTTGTGTTATTTCTTTAATTAATTTAATTATTCACTTGCCACAAAACCACAGTGCAGACGACCCCAACGGCGAGCAAGCGTGAAACGACGAATATCTGTAGAGGAAGCAAGAGAAGCGTGCCAAGACAGGGATACGTGGCGCTCCTTTCTCTCCGCCTACTCCGCAAGGGACATAGCGTGAAAGTATGTATGTACGAGTATGTACAAAACCACAGTTGTGCATCACCCTTAAAGATCTGCCCAGTTTCAAACTTCATTATTCGGATGAAAAGTAGAAAAGTTCTCATAAACTTATGATTAGGTAATAACTTTCTATAATATAAAAGTAAATTAAAAAAAATACAAAATCCCAACTGCGTATAACAGCGAACTAAAAAGATGGAAACAAGACTGCTTCAAGTGGTCACTGTTCTTAAAAATGTCGTGGACTCTCTAAGATTCATGCTATCAAACGATATCACGCACTCGGAGGCCTTACCAACTGGACTGGAAAGCATTACCACGCAGGCCTCAGGGTTCAAGGTTGTTTTCTGTTTTATTACTGATAGGACAGGGAATAATTCCCTTGTGATCACCACTGTTGATTCAGTAAACATAATATATGCAGCACTCAACTCACTTAAAAATAAAGTAGGTACAGTCACGTAGAATTAAGCATGATATTCTATTCATCTACTACAATAAAGATAGGTTTTTAATTAATATTTCCAATTTGTTACATTATAATTAATTCATAAATAATAGACACTTACATGTCAAAAAAAATTTTTTTAAAGCTACTGTACAGTAAGCTACGTAAAGTAAGCTACATCAAAAAGGCCGCCTTTTAACGCGCCCCGCCCAAATGTTCCCATTATACATGCTGCATTTCCTCGCTGAATAGCGAGAGAAAGGTGCTGGACCAGGAAGTATCCAGATCGGGGGTCACACCCCCTCTCCCTCAACCGCCTCCCCAGCTCCCGGATAAAGCCTCCCGCCTCTGAGTCCCAGGTGCCCGCAGTTTTGACGGCAATCGGCACGAAGTCGTACGCCGCCTCCAAATTTGCGTACTTGGCGTGCCCAGCCGCTGTTTCAGCCGCGGAACCGGCGCTGCGTTGGGTGCCTCTAAGGTGAGATGCCGCATACGTGCTGACGCATGTGGCATCATCAGGCAACGACCTTTCGGTCAGCATCAGACCGTCCGGCCTCTTACCGTCCGAGCGAGACAACCTTGGCGGCTCCAACACGCAGGGCACACCAGCGGATACCACGGCTCTCCTGATGATTTCATTTATAGCCTGGTGCCGGGGTATTCTGCCAGCACTATTCTATTCAACGAAAGAAACATCGCGTTGCATAATAAAATAGTACAAAAACACGGCCTTGACCTATACGAGGTAAAATTTTAAAATGTCAGATTTAATTTTTAATATCTTCCAAATGGGTTTTTATTTTGAAGCTCACTCCAATTTAAAACCAATTTCCGTCTTGTCGCTGGGAAAATACAAGAGTGCAGGAAGATGCCATTAAAATATTCTGTCGGGATATTCCTTCCGACAGCCTGTCTGAAGCTAAGCCACTGCCAATTACAGTCCTACCACAAAAAACGTAATGGGACTATGAATCAAGTTAAAAGTAAAGCCTGAAAAGGAATATTGAGCTGTCATGAGGGCGGCCGCCACCGGAATATTTATAAGAGATCGCTAAGAGAAAAATAGTTCACATACAATTCTAAGCAACATGGTAAGTACATATTTACATGTCAATAAAAAATGACATGTCAATTAAAAAAAGTTTATTGAGATATCACAATGCTTATGAATCGTTCAATACCCTGACTATTCATTTCCAAAATGTCAAATGTTTTTTGTTTATCTTAGTATTTGTAGTTGTTGTTTTTTTTTTTAAGGCAAAGGGAACTGAGCCCATACAGCCATGTCTGATGTAAACAACTCTTGCAAGTCTTCATTAAAATGCTGGTGTGACACATTTCAATGCTATCTGGGAGAGTCTTCCACGCTTCTGCACCATCCGAACCAAAGAAGAAGGCGTCCCGGACGCAGTATGGCTCTTCAAAATCCAGCCAAGTACGGATCGGGCTGCAGCGTCTTATTTGACTTTACTTCACTGTCCCACACATTAATCACATTTAGTAGACGTTCTTCGAATAAAAAACACCATTCTTACTTGAAAAGCACTACTGTAAAACAATTTGCAAAACAATGAAAAAAAGCTGGTTTGGACGCGACAAAAGCGCGGGAGAAACTCCTTAGTATTTATAGACCTTCCTTAATTAGTGATGTGACAATACTTTTCATATCGTAGTACTAGTTACATTCAAACTGTATTAGGCACCGATATTGTTATGTGTGTTTACTAAAAATACCAATCAATAATAATAAAATAATAAGGACTTTTGATCTCAGTTACTTTATCGGCGAAGTCGGCAAACCATTTTGTACCGATCTCGGCCTCTTTATTCACATTTATGTTTTTGGTAGGAATATATTCAGTGAATAGGTACTATTTCTTTATTCTTCGGAAGAAGACCTGTCGCCAGCAGTATACCCCTGATACAAATATCGAGTATTAAAATCGTTATTATGATAGTTCGAGTCGCATCACTAGGGTGTCATAACCAAATGAGACACTACAATCAATCAATCAATCATTTATTCGTGAACATAGGTAATAATAAGTAAATATTAGTTTACGGTTGAAATGAGTAGGTATCACTATGCTCCGTCGTTTGACATACAAAAATTTTCAATAAATTGTTAATGAATATTCAAATGACAATAATATATAAATTATTAAAATTAAAATGTAATGTAATTGGGAGGTTATGTTCAGCGTTCATGCTGTCATGGCGTGTTTGTCCTATTTTATTGTTTAAAAACGGTTTGTTTTTTTCGTAAAATTACATACACACATACGGTAATTTCGGTTCGCAGTAGGCCAGGCGGAACTATGGAACCTATATCTAGCTACCTATATCTCTCACTGATCCTTATTTGCTCTGAGACAGTAAAGACTTGGAGGTCTTTAAACTAAATTTAAAAAAAATGTTTTTTCTTTCATTCTTTCTCTGTTTTGAGTTAAATATTGGTGAATGAGTAAATGCAAGTAGTGGATGTATCGACGAAAGATATCTTTTAAAATAATCAGAGAGATGGGAAAGGAGCTCAAGGAGCCATTTTTGAAAGATATTTTCATATATAAAGCTTGACGGCACAGCAGCGTCCCTGTAAAATAGTAAGTAAGTAATATGTTTATTTCACACACATCAATGACCGAAACAGTTATAATTATAATAAAATAATTATGTAGTCAAAGGTAAACATATTGAAATCATGTCTGATGGTCTGCTGTTATTGTGAAAAGGGTCTCAACTTAGCTTATTGTTGCAGACAAATATGCCTACAGCGCTGGTATTCTGTTGGACCATGACCGATGGCTGGTCAAAACCTCTCCAAGAGGACAAAGATTACGACACAAATAAATTTAATTTTTTTTTCCTGTGCCTCTTCAATATTTACATCTAAACCCGCGTTTGACTTCAATCTCACCTGGTGGTAAGTTACGTTGAGGTCGAAGATTGAACACACGGGCTTAGTAAGTACCGGCTCTTTTATAAACACTGAAGAAACACATCATCGCCGGAGCGGGGACATTTGAAGACAGACCTTATATAGAAGGGTAGACGTTAGCCAGGCGGACCCTGACGGGGTCCTTCCACCAGCAAGTTACTCGAATTAGTCTTCTCGTACGACACGCTGTGTCCAGTAGCGGTAGGGATTTCGAATATATATGTCAGCGCAAACAACAAGTGACGTCATAGTGCACGTGCAATGCCCACCTGCACTTGCGACGAAGCAAACACGCAGCAACAGCCGATACCACGTCATGCCGCCCGCCACTACCTGGCCTCTATAAAAGCGGGCGCCCGATCCAAGGTGGCATCATTCACTTGCGACTCGTCGACGAGGCAGTCGGACTTATTTATAGGATTTAGGATATTTTATTCGAGAATATTGCATCTCGTATGGCCGGTTACTATTGAATTTCTAAACCAGTGACTAGTGGTTGTTCTTGAGACGGTTGACCCGTGGCTAGTTAGTGTCGAGTAACTAGGCAGTAACTAATTCGCTGTTAAATAAAACTAAAATGAGTTGATTGAGTCAATATAGTTATTAAATTATATTTCGCTGTTTTAGAAAGCAAACATTGAACCACAGGGTGAAGACAACCCGGAGAATATAGCGAGCCATCTATACCCATCCGTACCCTCAGATTTGACATATATTACTCAGGTTGTCTGGAACAAATCGCTTTTAGCGATAAGACCGCCTAGATTGTTCTAATCGTTTTATACGCATTGTATCTCACTAATTTTATGCAATTAGAAAAATTTATAATATTTACAGATTAATTTATAAATGTAAATATTATTATAAATAATAATATTTGAACCATTCAAAATATATTTTGTTATAAAACAAAAAAGAAATCATAAAAAATATTATAAATAAAAACTTTACCATTGTAATAAATTTATTATTATTATATTAATGGTGGGATTTAGAGTATATTCCACTTTCTACTAAGAGTACACATGGGGCCTCTATAACAATTTAGAACTTAACATAGTTCTATTCGCGAGGTTTCTATGGGAAGATTTACCAGGAATGTATTGAGATTTTTTGAGGCCCTTGAAGTGTTCAAAGTGGCATGTAAATGTGAAGTAATTTATGCAATGATACCACTAGCACAGGTAGCACAAGGTTTTAGCAAACTTATAACTAGAATCTGAAATCCTTATGGATCTACGTAAATATAGGTATGTAAACCCCCAGGTTTGAATTGCAAAACGTTTGTTCGGTATCAATAGCTGGTGTCCCCGTATAAAATTTTTTTGTGTTTGTTCTGTTTTTGTTTATTATGTTATTCCGTGTGTTCCATTATTGTGTTATGTCGGGCCATGGCAGAACACCAGCGGCTGACGACACCACCTCGTCAGTCATTATGCTGAGACATGGACCTATTTGCTTTCATGCTTTAATTTTATTGTTATTATTTGTATTGAAAGCAAATAAACTTTTTTTAATTTTCATTTTCAGTTCGAAATGACAAAATGACCATACATTTTTAATGTACAAAATAGAATATTGTTGACATTAAATAGTATAACCAATAATATGCCCCGGATACCTAAGGTAGATTTATGACCTGTCTTTCTCAAACAGTAAAGTGAAAGGAAAAAAACGGACGGTGAAACCATTATCCCTCCCACAGAGGAGGCGTTCTACTAAACCCAGTGGAATGGAATAGTCTCTAAACAGTTCATGTGCTGTATTAATAATAATAATATAATTTCTTTATTAGGCAAAAAAAACATCATACAAATAATGTTGAAATAAAAAAATAAATTAAATATCAGACATGTTAAGTCCTCCTGTAAGTATTAATCGCACTTTCTTTGTCATCAACATAATATTATGAACCTTACTGGCTACTGCCCTGGTACCATTATTTACAATGCACTAATGTGTGCTCCGCCGTTCGCACACATTAGCAAACTGTAAACAATTAATTTCAAGCTTTATGATGTAGTCTGGAGCACCCTGGAGTCCACCGCCGCCGCTATAATGTTGCTGGTTTTACCGACTTGGCATATGCACTGTTCGTATTCAAAATGCACTGTACCTATTAGACTGTTTGTTTTTTCGATGAGATTTAAGTTAACTCATACTCATTTATATAAAACCATCGGGACACCAGGAACTCTTGGTTACGCCATGCTTTTATAATAAATTTTAAATTCATGCCAACTATAAACACAACTGGACAGAAGCGAACAGACCAGCCGATTTACATATAAAAATTAGGCTAAAATATTAAGATTGTAGCAGCTGTAAAGGGGCTTTGCCATTCATCTAAATTAATAAATAAAAAAATTAATATATCTGTTGTAAAGGGGCATTGTCGTACAAATAATAATAATAAATTATAGCTGCTGTGTTTACTGAGAATCCTAGAAATCCGAAAAAGTTTTGAGCAAAAGATTGTTTGTTCTTGTCTGAAAAATGATGTATTTTCTGGGTTCAGTACTTATTAAGGATAGTATGAGTATATCCACGTCCATCATATTGGGGCGACGCACAACGCGCGCCACTACGATACAGTACCTACTCACATCGGCGTAGAACGCGCTATCGAAATTTTCCTGGGACTTCGTATATATACGAGTTCCAAACATCCATAGTTGGCCCAGGACATATGGTCAGCAGGCACAACACCCCGCCTGGTGGAAGATCTTCCCTTTTCCCTTTCATACAACTGACATTACGTCATCCATGTCCTCACCTAGCGCGTTCCTTCAATATTATCTTGTTTAATATGTCCAGTAGTTTTTATTACAGCACGATTAAACACAAAATCTCTCATATATTTTTAACTTCTGGGCTGTATTTCTAAGTTACTATACTTATTCATGTTTTATCAGGTGCAGTTATTTGTATGCAAATAGCAATTCACGTAATTGCTATGTGGCTTATCATCGCTTTTAGGAGATCTATAAGCATTTTTTCACGTTTTCATCGTCAGTTGGGTAATGAAATTACCGAAATGGCCCTTAAGTTTAAGTAAATGTTGTGAGTATCCCTATTCCTCATCTGAAGGGCTATTAGTGTCGGTTCTTCGCACATATATCATCCACTAAATCCTCGATGGACTAAAATAGGTTATAATAAATGAGATAGTGTTTTTGTTAGAGAATAAATCCTTTTTGTTACATCTGCTCAAAAATGTGTCAATATAACTGTTTTAAAAGTGCAGGAAGTGCCACATTCTCGCACTGAGTGTTGCACAAAGGCAGACGATGTCAGAGGAGAGCGAATTCTCAAATTAGGCGAAAATAATCCTATATCTAAATGTAATATAAGAAACAAATCAAATCTAACATTCAATAACGTATACACAAAGTCTCCAATAATCTGCCTATATTTAAATCATGACGTTTTTTTTCGAACTTGGCGGACAAACTTCCGTGTGTTTAGATAAAGTTTTCATTGACCTGTTATCGAAAACTCTCCTTCTTTATAAAAATTTATATCGCTGAACTGATCCACGAAATATTTATGTATGTATCCGAAGAATGAAAATATACATTAGATATACCTACTTAAATAGGTAACGAGTAAAAACTAACATAGGTATTGCTTTTCCATATATTTTTTTGTTTCATGCCATCTTTGAATCAAAGTCTAAAACATTTAATCAAACTTACAAACGGTCGCGGTAATCTACGCGAATCCTGTAAAAGATGGCAAGCTAAAAAGCCAATTCCAGTAAAGCTTCATAAAAGCTCTGAAATAAATTTTATCCATCCTCAGGTTCAAAGCGAAATTATGACCCAATACAATGCTCAGTCATTCAAAGAAAACAATACAATCCCTATGATAGTGTTGCCTAAATATCGATACAGGATTTATCGATCGTTTTGGATAGGAACGAGTAAAATCACTAGCAGATAGGTATACTTAATTCAAATAAATATGGTATTAGGTTGATATTATAGGTAATCATTCGTAAATCACTGAACTACAAATGATATAGATTTACAAGTAGGTAATACTAGTCAATCGGCAAAAAAATTCTTTTGTTACCAGTATTATTTCACTTTTAGACAATATTAATGTGGCCTGTATGTGTAATCAAATAATTTATAGGAATTCATTAGAAGTTGTTAATTTTTTTTATATCTCTTACATTCTTCAATGTGAATAGGGTCTTGTCCTAACATCTATACCATAAAATCATTTTGAAACTACATAAACTATCGATATTTATATCGATTTTCTGACAACCCTACCCCATTCGTTTGGATGGTTGCTGGATCAAATATTTCGTTCTCACTTCGATGCAGACGAATGTGCTTGATTTTAAAAGCAATAATTTTGCTTATTTTACACGTTTCTGCCCTCAACTTTCAATTGCCGATTAATTCAATTTACTATAAACGATTCCAAAAAAGGAGGTTACTGTTAGTCCCGATGTATGTCTGCGATTTATGATGATTATTTCTCATAGTAGGTATGTGAAAGAATCATCTGAGAGAACCTCCGTGACTCGAACGTTAAACTCGCCCTCGGTTGCAGTAGTTCGGCAGCAGTGGTTTATGCCAAGTCAGAGGCCTACGGGTGACCTGAACAATACTGATAGGTTGGCTACTAACCACACGATTTCTAAGAGCGTCGGTGGCACAGTGAACACCGGACTCCCATGCGCGAGGTCCGTGTTCTAAACCATGCAGTGCCATGTACCAATGAGTTTTTCATATTTTTCAAAGACTTACGTACATTTACCGACTGCTCTAACGGTGAAGGAAAACATCGTGAGGAAACCTGCACACTGAGATGACCAGTGTGTAAAATGGGATAGGCACAAAAGATCCTCAAGGGGCGAAGTGCCGCTGGGTTTATTCCAGGCCCCCCTCTATCAGATAAGAAGACTGATTGAAGATTGATTTTTGAATTCTGAAGTTTGATTTGAAGGAAAATCAATCAACAGCATATTTCAAATATCTCCCGCCACCTCGACGCCTGTGTTTTATTAACGGAGAGGTCAACCATTAAAGGTCGATCGAGCTTAATTCACCTGTCAGTCAAACTAATTGCTTGACAGTATCCGTTGCCCAAATATTAAATGGAAATTAAACGCCATAATGTAGGGTGACTGATGTCAGTCGGAGCTATGCGATTAAGAAATCGGCCAATATGATCATTTCATTTTAATCGTGACGTGATAACGAAGTAATTCTATTGGTGGATTTTTTCTCGCTCACTTCACGCCTCGCATACTTCTGGTGATAGGAAAAAACGAAAACGGACTGAAACAGTATTCATCTATTTTCAGGTTTCTCAATTTCTATGGTTTCGGATAGTTTCCGTTTCGCTTTCGATGTAGTATCCTAAGGGCTTAAGGCAGTGACACGCTCGTTCGCGTGACAAGCATCACTGCCCTTGGCTATTATACAACATGAAATACATTTGTAGTTAAAATGTCTGTATTTTTATACCTATGCGACGGCGAGCAGGCATAAATATATACAGATCCAGCAGTTCCTCAATGCGTATGCGTATTACATAGACTTGTAGACTTGTCATACAGTCAATATCATAGAAAAGTATATTACCATCCACTTCTCAGTTTCTAAATTATTTCACGAATTATTTTGTTTGTTTGTTTATTTATTTATTTGTTTATTTACATATTTCATAACATCACTAACAGTTTTACCAGTCGTGTGTTACATGTCAAGTTATATTATAGGTACATAGCATTGTATTTTACACTGGTACTGAAGTAGGAGGAGCGGTCATTTCAAAATAACGTGCGGCCGGCCGGCCGAATACGTCCAAGGAGCTGTTCCAGGACAGCACCGCGTTGGTGAGGGACAGGGCGCGATGCAGCGGGGCGGTGGCGAGCGCCGCGGTGCGCGCGTTATTAATCAGTGCGTCCGTCGTCACGTCACGTAACCCCCTGTTTCCGAACTTGGCGGACACACTGCCGTGTATCAAGCTCTTGGAAGAATAATCTATAGATATAGTAGTAATTACTTTTGATTTATTTTATAGCACTTTACCTATACCTTCTATGCGTAATTTAATATTACGAAATAAATTTTAATAATGTTTAACGCACATTACGTTGGCATCGGCACAGTTCATAAACAAATGACGGTACAGAGTTTATAATTAGAATGCCTTTCTTTATGGAATTTTATAAATATAATGAATTCGGAACGTCTTGGATTGAAACCAAGTTGATCCGTCGCCGCGTGGTGATATATTATATTCGTTAGCTTTTATAAGAATTAAGCTTGGGTGAAAGAAAAAGTAGTCGCCCTTCGTTCCTTCGTGGAATTGAATTAAGCGTTGCTTGGACCATCCAATCCTTAAGGGTTTACCTTCATCAAAGTACGATTACAATGTTTGCAAGTTGTTATCAACCATCTTCCGACTTTTAAATCTGATAAATATGGAATGTAAAGTAGGAATAAACTTAATTAAGAAATTTAGATCGTTTTCTCATTAACTCCAATCTCTCTACGTGACGAGTAAAAGTTAGAAAAAGATGAACAAAAAGATTTTATTGTGGTTTACTCGCAGATTTACCTATATACCTACGCATAACGACTATTGTGCCCATGCAATAGTTTTAAGACAACTCTGCCCCGCCAATAAATCCTATAATACCTTTTATACATCCATACATTGTATGTTCGTAATAAATTCATCACTGTCTCCAACTATAGTGTACGAGAGTGAAATAAATTAAATGCATCCCCAAATCTTAGCACAAACTGGACCACTAATCTCTAATACATTCGGTTTCTTTGAAAAAACACAAAGACAAAAAACTAAGAGCTCTACTTGTTGAAAAGTGTTGCTATTCGATAGAGGACTTTTAATAGGGAACTTGCATGAATTTTAAAATTTAAAACTATGTGTTGCAGTCGATAGAATAGTACATAAAAAGATTAAATTGTGAGTAGTAATATTTATATATTTGTATTTATTGAGATATTTAGCTTTTTAGTAGCGCGAAATGGAGCGTAATTTCAAACACCTATCAGCATTGAGTGACGTCATATGATTTCTCTACCCTAAATTTAGGGAATATTTTTACAAGTGAGGCGGAATTATCTGAATAAATATATATTATTATTATAAACTATTATTATTTTTATAAATTATATACCTATTATAATAATTATACATAACTGTATATAGAAATAACTGGCAGTAACGCTTACACGTATCCAAATCTGCATAAACTTTGATAAACTTCTAAGGAAAATATTTTTTGCAATTGGCAACTTTTGTAATTAAAACAACGAATCATTACGATTACACCCTAGTTATTGTTCTTAGGATTACACAAATACTGTAAATAGTTTTATTACTCTTGTAAATAACCAATATAAAAATAACCTCTAAAGCGAAAAATCTTTTGACAAGTTCAAGACTGTTCACAGCTCACGTTTGTTTACATAAAATCCAATTACGTCACTTGAGAAAATGAATGCGTTTTGGCGCGAAAATTGTATTATGGGTTTTTACAAAGCTATATCTCTTTAAATAAGCATATTAAAAATCTTTTGTGTTCAGTAAAGTTTCTCTTTTTCAAGTATCTTTCGATTAAAAACAAAAAAAAAACATGCAAGTTCCCTATTATTGTTTGCTGTCTTAATATTAGATATGTCACATACTAGACATATCTAATATTGCACAATGAACTTAAATTTAATTTTTTACTTTGACATAATTTTTTACTTAACTTTATTAGATACTTAGTTTGACATTTGTAATTATTAAATTTTTAATTAGGGTTAAGCTTTAATTCGCACACAATATATATTGTTATTCGAATAAATTAATTGAATTGAATTGAAAGTCGACTTCCGTTGATCGCGACCGTTGCGGCTGACACGTGCAACCGACGGCTGACAGCTGACGCTACAATGCTAAACACTATGGAAATGTATGGCGCCGATCCGATCATCGCGGCCGATGCGGCTGACGCTTGCGGCTGACGTCTGTCGTAGCCGCGCGCGACCGTGTCGAGACCTGTAGCGCGCGTAAGTATATTTCTCTCGCTTCCTCATGTGCGTCTCGCTCAGTCATGAACTGTCATGTACACCGCTGACATCGGAAGCAAGTTGTAATGTGTCTCCCTTACAACGTCATCATCATCATCATCATCATAAGCAGCCCACTCTAGTCCACTGCTAGACATAGGCCTGTCCCAGGCGCGCCAGTGTGCCTGATCTTCGGCTCTTCTCATCCAGTCGCTGCCAGCCACCTTGCGCAGATCGTCGCTCCATCTAGCAGGGGGCCGTCCCACACTACGTTTGCCCAAACGCGGTCTCCACTCCAGAACTCGTCTACCCCAGCGGTTGTCGGTTCTGCGACCGATGTGACCGGCCCACTGCCACTTTAGCTTGCTAATATTATGAGCTATGTCGATAACTTTTGTTACAACGTGAATTGGCGAAATTATTGTGCCTTAAAACACAATACCAAAGGCCATTAATTACAACAACAAAAAAGCAAGTTGAACACGCGCAGCCAGCCATCAGCCGTTGGCCGCATCGTCCACAACGGAAGCCAACCTCTGACCAGGCGTTTTAAATAATCATAACTTCCTACCAATACGGATTTTACACATGATTTAGCGAACAACCTCCTGAATCATCATCAAGGGTCACATACTCGTAAGTAAGAAGATATACCGTCAGTTGCACGAAACATTCTTAAAGTTAATTTATTAGAATACACGCTATCCCTTTCTATATCTCTTCATTCTTCTTTTTTTTAAATCGTCTGCAATAGACATAACAGGCCACTGATGATGATCCCTTTCTTTGCTATAGCTCTAGGTAGAATGTTACGAGACTTAAGGAAGTCTTAACTTTAAGGACATTTCTTGCAACTCACGGATAGACTCGTAGCCAGAAGATGATTATGACTTCATCATGAAGATAGTATTGTACTAAGACTGGACTTCATGAATCAGGATGACCCACATAGGCAAAACAACGTTGTTAAAGTCAAACCTGCTTCATTCTATAATCCTATGTTTTCAGCATACGAGAGAACCCTGCTGGCGTGGTTTGATTGTAAACTAATCGAGCGGAACCCTGCTCAATGGCCGGTTTTAAAACATGAAACTTTTATAAAGAGTGCTAAGGAGAATTTATGCGGTTAATGCGGTGGGAATACGGAATAAACGTTGGACATCTGGGTACTATCGCGAACGTGTATGTGTATGGAATTTAAAAGTGGTCAGAAATTGGCCTATGGTACATCCGTACATTGATACCTCGTAAGATGCGACATATTGATTAATACCTTTCGTTTCTCTCAAATGTGTCGGGATCATTAAGAACAAGAATAAGTTTATTTGTGCGGTAAGATGACAAAGTATTCATAGTCCATACACCAGTAGGAACTTAAGCATAGGTTATATTAAACTAAATAAAATTAGTGAGCAACAAGTTAGTTTACAATAAACGCTGACCTCCGAACTAGGAAGTTCCTGTATCTCGGAGGACAGATCTCTTCTGTGACCAGTGCAAATGAACATGTAACAGAACATGGGAAAATATAAAACTGACAAAATTTGAAAGAAAGACAAAAAACAACAATAATAAAGGTTAATATAAGAGGTGGTGGGAATGCATTGTGTGTGTTTGAGGGTGTGTGTGAGTGTGTGTGTGTGTGAGAGAGAGAGAGAGGATGTGTGGACGTGTAAGAAGGCGTGTGTGAGAGAGGGAGGGTGTGTGTGTGTGTGTACGCGATTTTTCTTATTATTGTGTTACCTTTAAAAGTATCTCCGTGGCCTCGTAATCAAGACCACTAAGCCAATCTCGTACTATTTACTTACAACGTTTTAAAATCAAAATTATAAAAACTAAAATCAATGATTATTTGAGAGAAACGAAAGGTAGGTTAATCAATATGTCGCATCTCACGAGGTATCAATGTACGGATGTACCATTGCCCAATTTCTGACCACTTTTAAATTCCATCCACATACAGAATATTAAGGCCGACAAGTGGACAGATGGCGACCTTAGGGTCGGGATGCAACATTGAAGAAGAATAAAAAGGTTTGTAGAAACTTTATAATAACTTTACATTAAGGAAATGCAAGCAAAGCAACTAAGCGGCACTTTAACAAATCCATGGATATTTTTCAAGTGCGAGCGTAACATTTCTCAAGATAAAAGCTGCATTTCTCGAATAGAACGGTCAGAAACATTCAGGTACAAATGGGAAGTCTGTTCCGGCCTCATTACATTAGCAGCTTGAAGACTAGAGTTAGGCCACACCTTATATTATTAGCTTCAGTTTAAACAAAGATTTTGAAATACGCCCTAAGTAGATTGCTCGCTAGAGAATTTTTATAAGGAAACCGCGTCTGCCAGTTGGCGTATGCGATGTGAGCATTTCCCATAAATTATTCGAGCATTGAATCAAATGTATGGAACTATATTATGTGCATTTGCCCAAACCCTTTGGTTCACTGTCAGAACTCACGTCATCATTCTAGAGGAGAGGGCCACTAGTATAGTCCGATTTCTGTATTTTAACTTCTTCTCGATCTTGGCATTTGAAGAATATTTTGACGTGTAGTGTAGAGGTAGATATAAACCTAGTAAGAAACATTTCCCCGACAAGGTATGTATTGAATTAAGCCCAGTGACTTCATGGAACCCGGCAAACTGATATCTACTTGCAACACAATAGGTAATAAAGTCATGCTAAATTTTCCTGACCAGTACCATTATTTCATTATTGATGACATGGTACAATTTTGTCATCGTCTCCAATTACATAATTTGGAATTACCGGCCATATTATACTAGTACATGATTAATCATGACGTAATGAACGAATGTATGGGCACAAAACATTGCATTTTCAAATCATGACATGTTTATAGCATAACCATAAAATGCAGTCACGTCATATATTTTTTAAATTGAATCTAAACCCGCGGTTGACCTCAATCTCACCTGATGGTATGGAGTGCAGGTACATAATTTTCTGAACAGCTAGATAAATATCTAAGAAATAAACCATAACCAGTGTGTGAAATGGGAAAGGAAACCACGCCATTAAATCTGCCAAAAATTTCGTTTTGGCTCGGACTACACGACAGCGATTCCAGCGACGGTTCGGTTCAGGTACCGGTACCGGCCGTGTAGTCGACTGCATTCAAACTCATGCGTTGCGCTCAAGCCCCGCCCACTCGGTTCAGGAACCGAGCAGGTCGGTTCCAAGTGGAACCGTTGTACGTGTAGTCGACAGCGCATTTTTGTTTGAGTTTATATTAGGGATGTTACGGAGCATCGACTTCGACCCCGAAAGGTCGGAATTTCCGATTGATTTTACATCTCAGTCCGACTCTGCTCCGATAATTTTGAATCGGAGGTTATATCGAACCGCGACCAGAGCGCTTACAAATTTCTATGGGAATCCCCTCACGATATCAATTATTTTGCAATGCTACTTATGTGGCCGGTTCAGTTGTTTTTTTTGTGAATTGTGTGTCAGACGCGCTACAATTGAATTTGTGACAAGTGTATTTATAGAACAATGAAGCCAAACACAAGTGGAATTACATATACATATACATGGAATTACTTTTATGAAGTTGACGCGAAGGGCTTTAGATACATAATATATAATAATAATTTATTTGATACATTCCATTACATTATATTTACATTAAACTATAGGACTCCGCACTAGGCAACAGCCTGTATCGCGGAGGCCGGTTCAATCTTATCTAATAATTACATCAATTTATACTAAGATATATTTATTTATGAGAAATTTAATTATTATTATTTTATATTAATTTTATTACTTATTTATATTATACATTTATTAAAATAAACAAAAATAAGGATAAGAAAGTAATTAACTATGGGGTGTTGTACGACGATGAGCGTGAGTGTGCTAGGGTGTCTTAAGGTGAGTGTGTGTGTGGATGAGTGTATAATGTGGGTTGGTGAAAGAGGGAGGATATTCATGGTGAGTGCAGTCAAGTGAGAAAACATATTCAAATATCAATATTTTATTAAATAGTGTATAACTACATTTATGTATTCATGTTCCTTTAGGAACAAGATTTAATGCCGCAACAGTCAACATAAAAAAAGACTGGCCGGTTCAGCTATAAAAATTAAAAAACGGTTTAATATTTGAACTTCTGACCATCTCTCTTCTATCTCCGCGTCCGTTCCGACTCCGATAAAACAAATTTTAAACCTTCGATTCCGACTCCGGTTCCGGTAAAACCACCTCCGTAACATCCCTAGTTCATATGAATCACCGGTTCCATGGAACCGACCGATACTGGAACGGCCTAGGAACCATTGTCGTGTAGTACGGGCCTTTACGTGGTTATTTCCGTAGGACGATTACGACCCTTATCAATGAGGAAAAGGACGAAGAAGGAAAAATATCCCCTGGCAGGCCCTTTTTCTATTATCTTAGCCTCACTCACGGTTACCCTTTGGACGTCGCTAACTGAACAACCCGTATATACTGAAACTGACCTAAACATAAAAAGACGAAGAAAACTCGTATTCTCTTAAAACAACTTTCTGGTTAAGATGTCAGATGTTTCTGACATGTTTCTAGCAACGTACTTCCTGAAGTACTCTTTGTAACTTCAAACAAAACTCATTGTTTCAACTTTGGCTTCAAAGGAAACCACTTCGTTTGCTTTGGACTCTAGTGGCACCTTTTCTTTTCAATTCGCTTTTATTCTACTGTTTTCTTCGTTTAGATTTTATCAAAGGCCTCTTCATTTGGACGCGGACATTTTGAAACATGACATTAGCACGAGTACTTACTGATAGGAATTTCTTATACTTATGTTATATAATGTCTAGATAGAAATTGGACTTGTGTATACGCAAAAAAATAGCAGTTTTCGGAATTAAATTATAGATTGCATAGAAAAACCCCCTTGTAAACCGAAAGGGGGGTATTCAGTATCCATAACTGAATAACTTTCACACTACGGCCTCAACTCTGAAATGTCGAAAAATCTGCTGTTGCAAACATTTCGGATGCTTCAGACTAGATATTAATTTGCACTAACTCAAATCAACATAGTCACTTTGTAGAAAACTGTGTAGACATAATTTGCACTCACAGTTTAGCAGTAATCTCGTTAGGTTCTCATTTTATAAAAAGAGCGCAATTTACGGAGCTGGCGATTAAAAAAATCGATAGATATAAGTAGGTAGATATAATATTCTTTTGATTCGTACATAACTTACGAGTACCTATATACAAAATGGTATGTATATAGTCACCGTCTCCCATAGACATCTCACCTCACTATAATATAATGCAATAGAGGGTTTTCGTTGCGTTAATTACGTTGACTCTCTAACCCTACAAACGGATGTAAACATTGCTGCTTTGCGGCAGAAATAGGTAAAAGGGTGGTAGGCTGACTCTGCACAGATTTATACCACCTTCTGAACACTCAGTTGAAAAGGCAAACAAGCGTCATGAGACGATACAAGAAAATTAAATCAATTACCTAGCAACAAGAATCTTGCCCTCTTGACAGAGGGCAAGATATTGTCTTCACTCGACAATACTATACCTAATTTCACGTTTGGCAATAGGCATCTGGCTCAATAATGCTTGTGTAAAGATCTTGCGTGTAAAAACACAGCTCTGATTTTCAACCAGTCCCTACGTAAAGTTAACTGACAACTGCAACAATCTAAGTAAAGATCTGATCTATGTTCAGTGCTAATTAAATAAATAAACTACAGGTACTCATGGAGAGGTAAATTGTATAAAATTATAATATGTCTAGCTATATGGGTGACAATGCTTTTACCCTTTGAATAAAAGTTTCATGGCCCCAGAAGACTCCAATTACTTTGTTATCCCAAAAACCTCCAAGTGTTTTCAGAATATTACAACTTTCATAAATATAATAGTTGTCAAAGAATAAAACAGCCCTTTGAGTTTTCACTTGTTTTCACGAGTTAGTACCATCGATGAATTTTGCGGTTGATCATAATAAAGCTTGTTTTCTGCTTCATTATTATTCCTCGCAGAGCTTCAAATAGAAATTCTAAATTAGACTAATACAAGAAAACGACTCGCGTGATGCAAATCATTGGTGATCATCCCATTAGGGAAAATCAAATTCAAATTAGTCAAAACATTATGCATTTTATTCTTATTTTTTATTTTGAGTTTTAGTTTATTTTTGTAAAAAACTCCGAATCGTTTTTTGCACCACCAATCTGATACTCTTTTTTGCATTCGTTACCATTATGGGGTTTTGCATGTTTAAAATAAGTGCCTTCTGTGAGTATTGAATGTCCATCATCCACTAAATTCGTTGACAGTGCTTCGCCACACTTGTAATTCCTCTTGAACAGCTGCTGCGTTCCCACAACTTCCAACTTTGGGTTCCACATTTGGGGTGCGTCAAATAATCCCAACTAAGATTTGATAAACTTCTAAACTGAATGTAACATTATACGTGAGATGTTCACCGTTTTAGTTATTCATGAAGTCTACCAAATATGGCGGATTACCTTCGACGGTACGTAGAGGTTAGTTGATTTAACATTTACCGTAATATCTTAGGTTCTAGTTGCTTAATTAGAGGTTTCTATTGAACTAAGTTAATACGATGCTTATGAGATGGTAACTCAGCAGGTTTGATTATATCAAACATAAAATACGTAATAATAGTATTTTATCCATAACCCTCGTTCGTTGAATACATACTAGCTCTCGAGATTGTTGATTAAATGAGAAAAAATTACATCGTTTCCTCAATTTTATCGCTTATTTTCTTCAATTTTTTTCCATTCTCTTTATAATCTTTCAGTATAAAGATTCTGCCATCATTTTTATTGTTTCTCTGATAGATGCCAAAGCCTAAAAACTTAACCTTTTAAAGCCTCCTACAAAACGATACGCTGAAAATACATGTTACTTGGTCTATAATTCCTAGGAAGATCTAACAATAATAAACATGAAATAAAAGTCTTTTATATATTTATAGTTTTGTATTAGTCTTTAGAAAAAGGGGGGAAATAGTTTCGTACGAATTATTGTATTAACTTCCTCATTATCCTCCGTGATGTAATCTGGGTATTGGTATCATTTGAAAAAAAAACTACTCTTCTGCCTATATTAGTACTAAACAAAATTACTACAGTTTTATTTATTTATTTATGTTGAATAGTTAGCCTTTGCTTTTTATCTTACTCGTAACAAAAATCATCCATGTATTTAAATCTTTTTCTAAGGCCTTAGAGTAATTATAATACTCTAAGGGCACGACGCAGCGTCTTCGTGAGATCCTAAATTTAAATGTTAGTGGGTGAATTAAATATGAACTCAGTAGAATATAGTTCAAAGGTCAATCCTGAAATGACACCGTTTCAACAGGTAAACTTGAGCTACAGAGGCCATAGTTCATTAAAGAACAGTAAAGATTCGAATACCTTCAGAGAATGGGATAGGAGCGAGCGGCCGAGCGAACGTCGACAGATCGGTCGCCCCAGGAGTACTTGAGTGAATGGTAGGAGATTACGCAAGAAATGAAGCAATAGAGCCTTTTGGTAGCGAATCCCAAAATCCCGCAAATCAGTGCAGGATCCACTTGGGTCTTGTAGGCTCGGACTATACGACGACGGTTCCAGCGCCGGTTCAGTTCACTGCAGCCAATCACGACGCAAGGCGAGGCACGGACTTTAAGTGGGGGAGAGCAGCGAACCAGCGCTGGAACCGGTGCATGTAGTCCAGCACTAAGGCAATGATGGCCGTGCGCACTCGCGATTCCGGACGCGTGTGATGTGAATTTACACAATGTGGTCGCGCAAGCAGATCGGCGCGAGCTTCAATTAGGACACTCAATAGAGATTAGTATGTTTGATCGCGCGTTAATACTCTTCATACTACCGAGGTGATAACCGCGTCTCGTACGTTACGCGACCGCGTCCCAATTAAATAAGGAGACGCCTGATAGGGGTGTCATTATCATTATCTTTCCTAAATTCCTTTTGATTAACTTGTTCCAAATTCCTTTTAGGTTTAGAATATAGTTACACTAATGTAATGTATAAAATTGTAATATGCTTGCACGGAAAGTGCAGGTTTAGACCCAGTCTGTAAGTCGGAGGTCCTATTTTTGTGCCTTGTAATAAATGAATAAACTTTTTCATTATTTTTTTCAATTTCATTTTTTCTGCAGTCCCCAATGTAACGTCCGTCTTTATTTTCCCTTTCTCAAGACCGGAGTTGCGCTTCTGTTCTTAATTCTGGCAGAGGCATTTTGCAGATAGATTTCTACTCGACGCCTAGACAACAAACTTTGAGAGGCGTGGGAGTGTTATAAAGTACATCTTTGACTGTTGGCCTTTAGTAAAGGTAGGCAGAGGAAGAGGAAATTCAATACCTAGAAATATTTTACCTAGATCAACATAAATAAATACGTTAGATAATATTGAATTGGCTGATGTCAAAGGATGTCAATATATGTATCAATTACCTAACATCAGGAGAAATTGGTCAAAGGTTGTTTAAGATTTGAAAAAAATGGCCAAGTTGAAATGCTTCGCCCTACAGGGATCAGTACTTTAAGGTCTATTTATGTTGTATTGTATTGAGCAAACAAACTTATAGGCGTATCAAGTTACAGAGTACCTATTTGTTGTTTAAATAGAGGATAAGAACAATATTCAACCCAACATTCAGGCTCCTAGATAATACCTTTCCTGGGAGATATAACATAACTGGTCTAAAATGGATCCCTATAGATATGACGAGGCCCAAATCGCACTTGGCCGGTTTTCATATGGATGTCGAAAATCCTTTTGTAGTCGTAAAACAATAGTTGTTCCGTTATCAATATTGAACACCCCTGTTTCTACTTACAAAGGGAGTTTTGTTACACTCTGTATATTATCATTTATCAGAGACAAAATGAGAGATGTAATTGTAATGGTATCCACCATCAATCTCGCATGGAAAGCAAACGGGCCTTCGCTTCGGCAATCTAATTATCAGGCTTGATTGAATGTTCGTTCATTTTGTATCCAATGGATCGTTATCGTACTTTTATCTAACAGTACCCTTTGTTGTTTTTACGATCGAAAAGCAACATAAAATGTTGTTGTTGAGTTTCATAACGGTATAGCTACGATACACTCTTGTCTGTCCATAAAGTCATGGCATTTACAATTATACCATAGACCCACGAAACTGATAACTTACTATGAAAAGAAAGAGATAAATGATTTATTTCCGATACACACATACAAACCATTAGGTACAGAAGACAAAAATAATATTAAACAAATATATTACAAAAATAAATAAGCAAAAGTATTTAAGTTTAATGAAGGTGGTGTGCAGCACCGGAAAAAGGGGACTGCGTCAGCCTGTTGCCGTAGCGCTTTTAGCACTGCGGCGCAGGTACTCGTATGATTCTCACTCCCACTCCCTAATGATACACCACCGGAACATATAAATAAATAACGGAAATATTAATAAACAGAAGTAAAATATTAGGAAACGAAGGAAGTTACTTAATTTTTAAATTATACATTAGAATACAGGAAGGTATGTATGTAGGTATTAGGTACAAATTAGAGAAAAAATAAAAATAAAGCAAGCAATGAAGATGAAACTGAAGGAAGGATAGGTACTACTGTTCGATGCAGCGAAACTTGTATTTGCTTTGTCTATGGCAACGACTTTTGTATTTCAAGCAGATAAAGTTTAAGTTTTTTTATACACCTATAAGATAGTCCTAAAAATTAAATAATATGCTGAATGGACTTTACTTATGTACTAAAAGTGCTTATCATTTTTGTGGATCGATCGTATTATGTGCTCATGGGATCTTAACTATTGCAAATCTAAGGTGATTGTTGAGATATCCATATCTTATATTCATGTGGATAGAGTTGGATCGTGGATTGCTATAGAAATGTTAATTTCATCAATAACTTCTGATATTTAGAATATCCTCTGTTCATTATTTGTTATATTTGATATTTGATGGTTTGAGGTTTTTTTTTTATGTATAACTAAACCCGCATTTGACCTCGATCTCGCCTGATGGGAAGCGACGATGAGGACGACGATGGAGCATGCGGGTCCAGTAAATGCCTATTCACTCTGGCCTTGAAGATCCCAAGGTTGTAGGTTTCGGGAAATACAGACGCCGGCAGGCTGTTCCATTCCTTAGCCGTTCGCATAATGAACGAAGAAGCAAATCGCTTCGTACGAGCAGATGGGATATCAACAACATAAGGATGGAACCCCTCCCCGCGCCTTGTAGTCCGAAGGCGGAATGGAGATGCTGGAATTAGGTCGTGCAATTCCGATGCGCACTCTCCGAAATGTATCCTATAAAATACCTATAGACAGGCAACCTTGCGCCGATGTTCCAGACTTTGCAGTCTAGCCTCCACCAGCGATTCGTCACCTATAAGGCGCTTAGCGCGTTTCTCCACTGAGTCAAGGGCAGCCAGTTGGTAGTTAGCTGAGCCGTCCCACAGGTGGCAGCAGTACTCCATGCACGACCGGACTTGGGCTTGGTAAAGGTTTAAGAGCTGTCCCGGCGTGAAGTACCGCCTAACCTTACTCAGGATGCCCAATTTTTGGGCTGCGGTCTTAGCTTTTGACTCAATGGAGCGCCCAAAGTTGAGATTGGAAGTCAGATCCAACCCCAAAAGGCTAAGGTGGTCGGTAATCGGTACGGATACATCCCCGAATACATCAGGTGCGCAGGTTGGCGCAAGATGACATCTCGGTGAAAAAGGGAAGATCTTCCTTCAGGCTAGGTGATAAGTCTGGGGACAGCTATGTGATAGAAACTTGTATAGGTTTAGTAAATACCGTCAGCATGTTCTAGCATTGTATAGCGATTTCGAATTTGTATGTAGAAACCGTTCAGCGCCATCTGTTGACGAGTAGAGAGAAGTAGTCGTGACGTGTCGCTTGGTTGAGGTCTTTTTGGTTGTTTTGTGTTGCGCATCTGATGAATCTCTACAATTATAATATAAATTGAAAAAGGTTTCGTATGGGCGTAATCGCTATCGTTATGATCGCCTATTACTTATTTTGAATGTCAAATACCCACATATTTGCTTTTTGTATCTACAACGGGGTAAGGGTATCGTGTTCATAAGCCACGTCCAATAAATGTATTTTATTACTGGCGCTATCTGTAACGATAAATCAGTCCAAAATACGAGTTTTTCTCGAATGTACCTATATTTTCTTATCTGTTTACGATAGACATTTACGTATTCGCCTGAAATCGACAAACCAATCTCTAATTTAGTCCCACAGAAGTATTATATAAACAAAATTTCAATAGTATAATTCAATTTATTTAGTTAACTTTTGTATAACTTAAGGAAGTAACATACTAGGACACAATCGAATAAATATATCATCTTTTACATCATCATGTTTTATTTTAAAAACTCCTGAAGCACGGTACGCATTTCGGCTAAAATCGTCTGTTTTTGGAAATGCATATAGTAACTTGAGGAAGTCAAACAGGTTTATTAATTAATTAAACCAATATCAATCTAATAATCAAGGTTTTTTTGGACAAGTTATACGAGTGTCCTATCAAAAATACTAATTGCACATCTAATTACGCACACCAAAAGAAATTAAATCTATTTAAGGCACCATGTAAAACTATTTAAATAAAAAAATATCGAATATCTGAATGCACGTCTAATAAATTAAATTAATTCCAAATATTGGACATTTATTTATTTATTTACACTTTAATGCACAAAATAAAAAGGTGTACATTAGGCGAGCTTAATGCCTTGCGGCATTTTCTACCAGCTAACCATGGGGTTATGCAGTTAGGTAGGTGCATAAAAAACGGAAGTTCTTATTATATTATATATAAATAACTATTCATAATACATATTAAAAATACATATACATATATCTTTAAAACATGCATACTAATATTAAGTATATTGTACATAATATATAAACATATAAATACTAATATATTATGATGTACAAATAAATATATAATTATTAATATATATACTCGATAGCTAAACAGATAAATACGTGAACTCTATTGAATTGTATTAACAGTGAACTAGCACAAAAATACCTTATTGATTTGGACATCTAATGAATTAAAAATAATCACCTATTATACTATTTTAATGTCAATTTTTTGGAGTGAATTAACTTTTTATTTGACTTTGCTCCTTAATTATATTGTCTATGAAAAACATTTGGATCATCAAAGAAAGACAAAAATTATCATCTAATAAACTCTTTTGAATGTAATTTTTTTCTATTGAAATAACTTTTTAATTGACATTCACCGTTTATGAAAAACATTGTAATCAAATCATCAAAGATAGACAAAATTATCATCAAATAATATACCCACCTAATAATTAAACAAATCACGTTACTGAAGTATGTACAGTACAAAAATGTTGCCAATGCATTTAATAAATCAAACTTTTCAACAAATATAAATTTAAAAAAAAACGACCAAGTGCGTGTCAGACTCGTTACAGAGGGTTCTGTTCCCAAAAAAAATTGAAATCATATATTTTTATAACGAAAAAAAAAATTGTGAACGGAACCCTCGGTGCGCGAGTCCGACTCGCACTTGACCGGTTTTTACGAGATGTTTTCACAGCCGGCACAGTGTGCATGACTCTTCCATTTTTGAGGTACGTTAAATATTTTCCTATTATTTCTAGCTTAAAAATACTACCTAACTTATCCTGTCGAAGTGGAACTCCATGAGTTTTTTTAATAAAACATAAAATATGTTTTTTTTTCGATTGGCAGCGCTAGTGCGCGCGACCGCTCCTCAGTTGAGGAGCAGTCGCGCGCACTAGCGCTGCCAGTTGGTAAAAAATAAAAAAAGCTCTCCATTTAAAACAACACGTTGGAGTGCTCAATCAGAATTGCGAGGAAAGCTATTTATTTCTCAGCCTGTGTTTTGGTCAGGCGTTTTTTGCTTTGACCAGAGGCATAGAGGTTTCCAAACTATTTTTGACTGTGTGACTCACTTAGCGCTCTCTTTAGAGCGTCGGTGGCGTCGTGGCTAGGACGTCGGACTCCCATGCGGGAGGGGAGGTCCAAGTTCGAAACCAGGCAATGCCATGTACCAATGAGTTTTTCGGTTTTTTCGAAAGACTTACGTACATTTACCGACTGCTCTGACGGTGAAAGAAAACATCGTGATGAAACCTGCACACTGAGATAACCAGTGTGTGAAATGGGGAAGGCAATGGCAAACCACCCCATTAAATCTACCACGAGAGTCGTTCTATGTAATTAATTCCTTAGAATGATAACGACCCTCAGCAATGAGGAGTACGACTCAGGAAAAAGAAGAAGACTCAGACCAATCACTTGCGCTCCCCTCTTGAAATACAGGACTTTGTGATTGGATGCAACTGCAACGAACTGAACCGGAATGGAACCGACCTTGTGCATAAATCATGCAAATTATTTGTGAAAATGTAGAAAAAACAAATAAATAAATAAAAAATATTCCCAATCATGCGTAAACTTAACTTATATAAATTACCGGTAAATTACGGGAATTTTACATAATTACATCTATAACAGCTAGGCGCTGGATCAACACGGAAGTTTCACCGATAGCGGACTGCGTGTGAGAGTGTGACGTGCTAGAAACACTAGCCTAGTACTGAGTCTCCCTTCTGGTATTCTATTTTGAATTCCCTATTCTCTGCGCTCTGAATACAGCACGGCGGTGTGCGCTAAAGTGACACTGATATTAAACAAGCATCTTTACTGATCTTTCTTAAACTTTAGTGTAATGTTTGTACACTTTGAGAACCATTGAATTTGACCGCGTATTTCTAAACACGATTTATCATCGCACTGACAACAACAGAGGAATCCTCTAATGTCCTGTTGTTTCAGGAAAAAAACAATTTGCCCTCTCTCGGACCTTCTGCTTGGAAAATGTTACTTAGTACACTGAAAAAAAAAAGAACTTCAAACAAGCACCCACTTATTATTCAATATAAAGTAGTTTTGTTAAATTCAACTAAGAAATTGTTCACTTCAACCAAGACCTTAGTCGTATCTAATGTGTTCAACTTAATAAAGTTACTTCAAACAAGATATTTTTTTAGTGTATCTATTCAATTATCTTAGACTAACCTTAATTTGAACGAAACACCCTTAAAATTAAGTCCATTAAAATACATGATATCCCTTCTACGCCATAGTTCTAGATAGAGATGACACGAGACTTAAGAAAGACTTAACATTAAGGACGTTTCTTGCAACTCACTATAAGAAATATAAATACTTAGAATCGAAGGTTGTCAAAGGTACTTGTCAAAGGTAATTTTGTCCAAGGTACTTTTCGTCAAAATACTCTTAAAATGTTAAGTTAAGCCCGACCAGGGGTATAACTAAACCTGTCAAGAATAGGTACACGTACTTTTATAATCTGCTTTTTCTTAGCGATCGCTAAGAAAAAAATAGATCACATAAAATGAAAAAAGCCGTTTATTGAACAAAGAAGGGATATTAAAATAATGACCGGTGACCCTGACGACTTCATCCTACAAACCCCAGACGCCGCCGAATGGCTAAGAAACCTGGATATTTGGTTGTGACATGTCACAGTATTGTTATTGTGTATAATTCCAACTGCCATACGAATAAATAAATAAACTAAAATAATACTAAAATACCTAAACTAAAATTACAAAATACCTAACTACTCGTATTTTACAAGTAAAATATCTGGTCCATCAGGGAGTGTCCCGTGGAGGCTGGCGGCATTGCTTATACGCTGAGCAAAGTAGAGGCCCACCGTCTGGTGTCCAGGATGTCTCTACGAGGCGCTTGGCTATATTACATAAAATTACGCAACATAGCGCATACTATGATATTCTTGGTCTAGTCATTTGCCGAAAGGGTACAGTAAACAAGAAAAGTCGTCTCACAAAACTGCGTGAAGTCGGCTGTTTGGCGCGACCACCTGTTGCGCCGACTATTCTGTATTAGAAAACTTTCCCGAACCATATTTCATTCCCATCCCTAAATGGAACCGAAGTTTGTTTGTATATGCTAGTGTTCTAGCTTACTATTTCGATAACTTTTTGACTGGTATGTCGATGACAACAACGATTAGAAACGTGGATCGTTCCCCGTGGTCCAACCGCAATGTCCAACTGGTTGGACCACGGGGAATTATTTTTCCCAGTGGACCAACCATGTCCAAATTATTGGACCACGGGGATTTTCCTCATGGTCCAACCAGTTGGACATTGCGGTTGTACCACGGGGAACGACCCATCACGATCCTGTTACAGTCAAAATTTTACACAACTGCATCTATAGTCGCACAGTACATTGTCTTTTAGTCATCTTTAACTTTGGTAGGAATGTTTCAGGCACATTACTGTATATTTAGTATTGTATATAGTAGAAGCTATTGTAATTTTTGTTACAATATAATTAACATTCATTTTAATAAGTTTCCGAATGGCATGTAGGCCGGTGAAATATTTAAGACTTCATGTTATTAAAGACTTTATATTTAGTAGGTAATAGATAGTACAATTTACCCGCTATATTCTAGCTAGAGCTGTTGATCTAAATTTTCAAGTTGATTTTTAGATGACTTCGATTACATGCATTTTTTTTAAGGTAAATGGCCGAGTTTACAGATACTTTTCTAAAATTAGTTTTCTTGGGAATCATGAAGACTATAATATTTTCTAATAACACATTACCAACTGTATAGTGTAGGTAAATACAACACTAAAACAATACAATTGTAAATTGACATAGATGGTAATTACAATTGGTATTTGTAGCACTCCAATTCAAAAGTTATTAAGTCTATAAGTACGTAAAATCTTTTGAAGAAACTGATTCAAATGAAACCTCTCACGAAAATTGAAACCACAGACTTTACAATAGCGAGAAATGAAACACGGAAACTTTCTAATGACAGTTAACCAATTGTAGGTACTTATAGTGTAAATACAACACCAAATACATTTGGTAATTTAATTACAATAGGTATTTCCGCATCGCTCCAAAAGTATAATATAAGTAAGACATTATACTTTTCAAATGGAATTCAAGATTGTGGTTTCAATTATCGAGAGAAAATTTTCTCTCGAAAATTGAAACCACAATCTTTGCAATAATAGAGAAACGAAAATATAAACCAAGAATAAACCTTTCAACTTTCGTAAGATAGTTTATGTAAGATCATGAAATAGAACAAATCTGCTTCCATACTGAGAGTGAATTTAGAGTTCCCGTGGAACGTGAGTTTCTGAAATGGAAGATTAAATTTTAAAATGTATTACAGGAGTAAACGCATTTCTCATTGCAAGCAAAGAGAACTGCTTCCGACTAGATTGTGTTTGCACGATCCGAAATGAACTTTAGTTCAATTTGCTGTCGTCTTAAAATAGGATTTTACTGATATAAAAGATATTCTTACTTACCTAAAATTATTCTAGCTATTTCCGCAAATCGCGGAACTTTGTCTACGTAATCTACGTTGGCAATAATAAGCTCTGACCAGAAAAATTATAAACTTCCCCACATTGCAAAATTAAATGGAACATTTTGTTTCCTAAGAAACTCTTTCACCCAGCAGTGGGATGATATGGGCTGAGGATGATGATGAAGTAAACATACTTACCATATTTTATTTCCAATACTATTTATATATATACTATTTACTTATACTTCGTTCGAGTTTTTTATGTGACATTACGAGTAGGTATGTTATGAGTTATTCATTTCGCATTCTCTTATTAATTTCAGTTATATAAGAAGCTGTTACATATTCTCTATGTTTTAAGGTGAGGTTACCATCAGATGGCTCATTTGTTGGTTTAATCTTAAACAAACGTTCATACGGTGGAGTCGAAAAGTGAGCAATTAATGCAAGAAAAATTGGTAAAGTTCTCACGTAGAAAAAAAAGAAAAAAACACATGCCACAAAAAAACCATATTTAGTTCACTCCATAATACAATTGGCAATAGGCACCTGGCTCAGCTAATGCTTGAGTGAATACACTTGCGTGTACACACAACTATTATTATTGTTTTTAATACACTTTTTACAGTTCGTTTTATAATCGCAGCTACCTATATATTCGCGATCAAGCACGTCATTTCAGTGGTAAAGAAACCCGCTAAATCAATTGTCCTTTTCATGACAAAGGAATGTAGCAAACTTCGAAAAATATATAAAGAAAAGGCACAATTTTCGATAAAATGAATTATTTGTGAGCAAGGGATTATTTGTGAAAGCAAAGCGCCAATCACAATTATTTCCTGAGAAATACATGTGTCAGACATACTGACACACAATCTGTTCTCTGGCAATCTTTCGCAAGGCAGATCTCGGTTTTCGTTTCGACGATGAGATGGCTTTAGAAAAGACAGTCAGAAAAATCTATTAAAACTTAGTGCATGGTTTTTCTAATAGGAAAATCTGTCTCTTGCAGGAGTACGAGTGGGGATTTGCTCTATCTATATAGATCCATACTAATAAGTATAAGATCTATTTGTAATAAAATCAACTTTCGCTTCTTTTGCTCACAATTTTTATGTTTAAATAGAGAATAAAGTACACCACAGAGCAAGAATGAGAAAAAAGGCCGGTGAAAATTAAAAAAATATATGTTACGAGTTATGCATTTATCAAAATACTACAAAGTAAAAACTTTCTATGTATAATTTTCGAGAAAGAAAAAGATAAGTGATTCACCTGAAATCAGTTTTTATACAAAATTGTATGGAGAGAAAAAAATAAAAGTGTCCTGTTTCAAACGAAAAAGAAATATTAGAAACCAAAATTATAAACTATATATCTCCATAGAAACTAAAATTCTGTGTTTCATCACAAATTCAAGAATCTACGAATTCTACGGGAAACGATGGTTTGTAACCACTTGCGTTGCGCTCAAGAGATTGGGACCTATGCTGGTTCTAGATAGAAGTTACTTGGGCAAGGTTTCAGTTTAAAAAGAATATTGTGTGAGGGGGTGGAATTCGGTACTTCATGGTTTCAACAGAATAGGCTTCAGTCACCTGTTAGAAACACAATAATATGCGGGCCCACATGAAGAGACCCTATAAATTTATTATGAAATATTTTTTTGGTTTCGTTTGTGTATTTATGTTTTTTTTTATATATCTCAATTTAGAGGCTTTGGTACACGACAAGGTGACAATGTCAGTGTATTTATGTTAGTATTAATTATTTTTTGTATGTTGTATTATAGTTCTTTTGTTATATGTTTTTTTTATGCCTGAAGTAAAGATTTATTATTATTATTATAAGGTTCGGTCGTCGAAGGTATTATTGATCTGATTCACGCAGGTTCCTAGCTAGAAAATATATTCGGGTTAGGCTTTCGGTGTAAAAAAGGAACTCTGCGGTCTTATGGGGAATGGTTTGGGCTACAATTATAAATGGTTTAATAGTCTTTAATAGGGACGATTTATTCCACCTAGGTCAGACAGGTAGACTGCTGGCAGTCATAATCTGCTCTGATGTCCCATGTGGTCATCCAACTGCATGCGCGATGGTTTAATTGAATTTCCGACAGAGTTCTGCTCGACTCTTAATATCATTGACAATTCCTCTGTGAGTTTCTTATTTCTATTTTCACTTTTTATTGCGAATATATTATTGGGAATATGAAGTAATTTTGGAAAGTTCTAATCTGCGGCCAACGTGACCATTTGCCTTGCGCTGGTGTGGGAGTCGAGTTTAACTTTTGGTTTTGTATGTAAGGGATGGGTCTGCGGCATATGGCATTAAAAATATATAATCTGGGACTTTTAGTTCCGGATTCGGACTGGTAATTAATTTGGGTGTAGTAGAGATTTGGGGAGGAGCGGGTTATGTCAACGCAGATCATATGATATTGAGAGGTTTACCATCTATGGGAAACATTACATTCGGGAAACCTTTAGTTTCGGGGGGAGGGGGGGGGATTATTCCTTTAGCCACCTACGGGAACCTCAAGACACCCCAGAAGAACGGATTGGGGTGGTTATTTATCCTTATGTAAACCCGTGCGAAGCCGGACGGGGCAGCTAGTATAGGTATAAATGAATGTTTCTTTGTGATCTATACGTTCCTAAACCATTCGTCCGATTGCGATGAAACATTGGTAAGTTGTTGTGCGCACGCGCGGGATGTTCGGAGTCAGAAAAATGTCAACGCGAGTGAATCCGCCGGGATGCAGCTAGTTACCAATAAATAATCAATTTTCAAGTTCCTAGACATGACGTTAATAACAAAGTCATGCATAGACCTGGTAACAAAAGTGGTATAAAATTGACAACTTTAACAGGCGCTATTACATCGTTATTTCTTTATGAATAAAAAATATCATTTCACTTCTCTGTTTGTTTGTCTGGCTCAAACCTTATAATCACATTTCCGGAAGAACCCCTTCCAAAAGTTCGTTTGACTTCACACACGCACTTAGTCCCGGTGACAATACAATATTCTAATTTCCATGACCTGATGATGGAGCCAGGAATCCATAGGAACTTCTCGACCGTAAACTGCATTGCAAAACACATAGGTAGTGAAGATATTTATTTTAGTTCTTTCTCAGCACACGCCCAGACTAAATAAATCAAATTCTAATCTATAGTCCGTGCCAGATGGATTGGCATAAAAGTTCATTGACCCCCCGGTCCTTCTATCAGGGGTTACAAACCTTTATCGTAAGAATAATATTTTAAGAATTAGGTATATTTATTTATTTTCAATACCATAAACCATTAGAATTTTTTTGTGAAAACAATTTTGGCATTGTAAATTTTTTGGTCAAGCGTGTGTTGTCCATAAAAATGAGTGAAACTTACTTACTTTTATACAATTTGTAGGTAAAATTTACCAATTTATTTTTTGATGTAGATCGACTCAGTTTTATGCAAGAATCAATTAGGTACCTAATTGTATGAGAAGAAAAAATCTAGATAGTAGAAGTTGGTCTTTTTAATACAATATTTTTTTACTAACAAATTGTATGAAAAAATGGAGATTCAACATCAACAACAAGAAAAATAGTCTATTTTATTTATTTATTTTTAAGTAATAAATAACATACACACATTTCAATACAAAATTATTTAATGCACTTATTCAGTATCGCCACTTGAGTCTTTACTCGATGAGCTTTCAGATGAGCTGTCTGTGACATTTATTATAAATCTGTCAGCAGTTCGGTCAATTGTTGGCACAAGAAGACGCTCATGTATTGTGGGAAACAAGGCAAATTAGTAACCGAAGGTGACGCACCAATGGCAATCGCTGACGTCAGATTGTTTGAACGAAGAGTCGTAACTCGCGTTTCGTTTGTTTTGGGGAATGAATTTGTAAGTGCTTAGTGTGAATGTTTTAATGCTTCAAATATATTTATTTGAAATAGGACAATTATAAAAAGATATAATTAGTTGTTTGTCATTAAACAAAATACCTTATAATAAAATACCTTATACTTTATATGCCAAATACCAATTTTACCAATAAATACCAATTTTACAACTACCACCGTGAATGCCGTGCGGAGAGTGACGCAACTAAACAAATAAACAAATCAATTGAGTTCCTGTCATCGTAATTAATATAGAATTTTCGTTTTTTTTTAAGTTACGCCGTTCGCGTTTCTAGGGTCAATGAACTTTTTTGCCAATCCATCTGGCACGTACTATAGTACTTTTATTAGACACTGGTACTTGTAGCCAACTCGAAGTAAATCACGTAGAAACATCTTTTTCATGAAAAAGTACATTTTATGTTTTATAAGTACTTATTTCTGTATTCGCGGCTTGTCGTACCTTTTTTATATCGATATTGATCTTTGTCTTTGAGAAGGGATTCAAAATTATTTCTTCGAATCTTATAAGTGTCAGATACTCGTACATACTCGTAAAAATGGTTTATACTTGTAAAACAATTTGCCCGACAACCTTTATATTTTTTATCATTTATGTGTCATGGTAAATGTAGGTATATATATTTTTCACTTATCTATTTTATTTTTTTATTTTTCTACCTATCTTCAATTACATTTATTTGTGTCGTATCTTTGTCCTCTTGGACAGGTTTTGGCCAGCCATCGGTCATGGTCCAACAGAATACCAGCGCTGTAGGCATTCTTGTCTGCAGCAATAAGCTGAGTTGAGGCCCTTTTCACAACAACAGCAGACCATCAGATATGATTTCAATATGTTTACCTTTGACTACGTAATTATTTTATCATAATTATAACTGTTTCGGTCATTGCTGTGTGTGAAATAAACATATTACTTACTTACTTTACTTACTAATTAAAATTTCTTACTGTGGTTTTCACCATCCAAATCCAACTTCCAAATAAGTCCTTACTTATATCTCAGATTCAACACACGTTATCCTAAATCCTATTTGCAAAGATTAACAAACGAAGTACAGCTAAAGCAATAAAGAGTTTGTATGGACAGGCTGTCGGAATAACACCTCTTAAGACGACATTTACAAACTTGGAGAATAAATTACAACGAAGTTCAGTTTACAAAGACATGTTGCCGAAGTCTTAGGGTTGGAACCCCACCTGCCCGCACGGAACAGCATTTTCCAGTACACTGACTGACAAGCAAGTGCTTGGTTAATGTGAAAAAAGTTCTTGGTTAAATTGAACAAACCGACTTTATATTGTGTTTCCATATGAGCATATAAAGTCGGTTTGTTCAATTCAACCAAGTTTTTTTTTAACTTTAACTAAGACCTTTAGTCGTGTCTATCATGTGTTCAACTGAATAAAGATACTTCATATATGTGCTCTAGATCAAATAAGTTACCTTTTTTTTCAGTGTATCTCTATCTCTATATAGCGTGAAAGATTGCTTCTTCTGCTTTTACTGCACTCTTCGGCATCGGCGGGCCGATTCCGTGGATGCTAGTTTCCACGTTCAGGCGAACCATGTTTCTGAGCGACGTAAAATGATAGTGTTACGGGAAAATACAGTTCCGTGTGGAAAAGTATGGTCCAACCCTTAACCAAGCACAAGAGTTCAAAGCATTTCCATTTGGAATATTTTAGGTACACTCATTAATTTAAGATGAAAACACGTAGGCTTCTTTGGCATGGAAAATACACAACACAGTCCCATTAATACCATTCTACTTTTGAACGCTGGTGGCTCATTTTTATCTGCACCCTCCGTGCCTCGGAGAGCCCGGCTGCAGTTGCCCGACAACAGTCGTTAGACCCTGTTAGAGGCCTAAGGGCGGCCCGAACATCCCTGACAATAGGTGGTCACTAACCACAGGACAAGAAGAAAGATTTCCTGTGCCCACTAATTCCACATATACATACATACCTACCTATAAGTATTTAGAATAAAGTGTTTCCATTATCTAGATACATAGTCGCTGTATTTCTGTCACACCGGTTATTGTTTAGCAACTCGCAGTAGAACCAACATCGAATATATTTTACATCGCTCGAAGTACATATTTCACTTATATGTACACACATGCGCCAACGGCAAGATTTATTTCCCCCCGGGTCTTATAAAACAAGCGTGAAAAGAAAATTTGCCTAAAATCACCCGCGGGGCCGTACGCGGTCGCGGTAGGGTAAGTACGCGAATGAATTAAAATTACCATTGCTCGTAGACCGGGAGCCCAAACAGTACAAACAACAGGATATGACAGCCCACTAGTGGGACGGTGGCAGGAGCTCCGGGTTCGAAACCATGCAATGCCATATACCAATGATGGCATTAAGACACTAAAGCCTCCTACATAAGATGAAACTGACAGACAACCCCACCTGCAGAGCCTGTGGTGACACCGTTGAGTCAACGGAACACTTATTGTGTGACTGTGACTCATTGGATAGTAGCATGAGTCTTCTGGGGGTAGCCTACCCGAAACCAGTAGACTATAGGCTCCTTCCTATAAGCTGTATATCCCAAAGCATCTTTAAGGAATAGGAAGGAGATTAAGGAAAGGGGTGAGCACAAAAGATCCCCGAGGCTCAAAGTGCCGCTGGGGTTTATCCCCGGCACCCTGTCACAAGATAAGATAAGGTACCAATGAGACTTTCGGATTTTTTCGAAGACTTACGTGTATTTCCAACTGCTCTAACGGTGAAGGAAAACATCGTGATGATACTGGCAAAAATGCGTGCGTGTGGAATTCACTAATCAGCACTGGGCCCGCTCGGTGGATCATAGCCCGTACCCTCTTGTGCAAGGGGAGGTCTGTGCCCTAACAGTACTTACCTATTGTACGCGACACCCCGGAATGCCTGTTTTTAGTACCGGTGCCCAAACTAGAAACCGGCATTCCGGGGATGTCGCGTACGATATCTGCGGATATCAATTCCTTGAGTGTATTTGTGCTGGATCCGTGACCCAATTCTTTTTTAACTTATTGTTATGCAAATTACCACACACGATAGGTAAAATTAAATTAAATTATTTATTGAATCAGACAAAAGAGTCCATAATTATTTATAACTTTAAAATTACATCAAATACAAAAAGATGACAAAAATTTCGCATGACATAAACAGTAAAATAAACGTAAAAGTACAATGAATAAGTAAATTTTGAATTTTGACTAAACTGAAATAAATTTTATCTCTAAAATTTATAAAAAAATATTATTAAAATTTATCTGTCCTAAAGATCTACCTATCTTAGAACTAGACATAGTTTTATTAAAATAAAAATAAGTTTAATAATAAGTTTATTTTCAAATATGAAAAAAGCCTTAAAACTAGTTACTAATTTTAAACGATGCTTTCCTATTTATAGTTTCAATCAAATCAACTAACTTCACAATAATATAGACGAGACGAGAATATTTATAGACATACCCTATGATTCTCTGTACAGAGTCAGTCTGGGGTAGTCATCCTGTAATCTGTTTATGCTGCAAAGCAGTACTGCTTGCATTTCTGTGTTTCGGTTTGAAGGATTAGACAGCCAGCGTAATTACTAAGGCACTACATCTAATTCCTCAATGTTAGAAGCGTATCAAGAACAATTAAATAACATTTGAGTCAGCCCTTATCTGATTATATGAAACACTTCTGCTATTTGCTAAATTGGCTCTCAAAATGAGGGTTGACTCTAATAATACTTTAGCTTCCCTTCCCTTTTCTTAGTGACCCTAACGAGGCTGAAATTGTCACCTTGTCGTGTACCAAAGCCTCTAAACTGAGATTTAAAATACATTATAGTGAGGTGAGATGTCTATGGGCGACGGTGACCGCATCATCAGTAGGTCCGTTTAATCGTCTGCTCAATTATAAGTACAATTCATATGCTCATGAGCTGGTGGCTCTGCCCAGTCGTCACTTTGTAATGGCGTGGAATTCCTCTTGTGTCTCCTCTAGTCGGAAAAAGGGACTACATCTCTTTCAGATTCAGGACCATGTCACCCTCAAACCTTGGTTTTCTAGGGTTCGTCTCGAAAAGAAACTTTCTTCCACTATTATACAACACAACACGCACACACTGTTGCTTTCTTCGTCCGTGCAGTCACTGAGGGGCCAGCTGAAAATCAGCGCTGTGGCTTGCCTCAGCATTATGCTGAGCTGAGATGTTCTGTGCTGCATGTATTAAACTTTGTATACTTCTGTATTCTGTATTCTGGTGTTTACAGCGCTAAATAAACGATTTCAATTTTATTAGCCGAACGAGAATAGGTCATTGCTGTTCACATGTACACCTCAATAAAATTCGTATTAGAGACTCCTCTCTATGCGAATGTGGACTAGATGAAGGAACCTTGGTTCACCTTCTTTTTAATTGTCCCTGATATGACTCTCCCTCCTTTTATCGTTTGTTAGCTTTATACAAGGCGCCTCTACCTACGAATCTCTCATCGGTTGTTAATGTGCAAGATAAAAAAATCATCAGGGCTCTTCTCCTCTTTTTAAATGTTCATGAAATTAAATTATAAAGTTTACCTATTTGATTCTTTTATCATTGTTTATTTATATGTTATTATATCCTACCCCTATTCTGTCTGGTTGCGCAGAGGGCGCCTATATCAAAAAAGAACAGAAAGCCATGAACTTTCGAAGAGTACAATTTAATCAAAATTCAAAAAATGCTAAATAAAACCTAGATCACTAAACGATGCCGCCAGGTAAAGATGCATAGCGACACCTGTCGGCAAATTAACAGAAACTATTACTAGGGCATTAGACACTGTCTTTTCAGGTATCAGAGGTTTCGATCAGGTTCTAAATTATATTTTCTTCTAATACATGCATGAATCAATCACTTGACTGGCTGGCAGTATTTACGACCCACAAGAGAAATAACAGTAGGCATTTAAAAAAAAGTACAATTAAAAAAGTTACAAAGTGTGGTCGTGATCCCGCGCTATATTTACTACTTATGTTACAGTATTCAGGCCTACGCAGATTTATTACTGTTTGCGTTGAGTTGAATTATCTTGTATTAACACTGTTGTGTAAGTACTTGATGAAATTGAACACAAGATTTTATCCCCTTCCACCCTCTCATCCCCCAAAAGGATTGTATTTAGGTATAGTAGAATCTGATAGCATTTGTTGTGCCATATCTTCAGGTACCTATACATAATGAGATCGATCTTCCTTCAAATTCAACAGTAATTCTTTCTTACGTAGGGTCAAATACTGGTCATTTTTGTTTTTCAGTCAGATTGGATAAAAAATTAGACTCGTGACCATACAAGACAGTCGTGTGCTATAACAGCTAGCAGCTATAGTAACTCAATGTTACAGATTGTGGAATTACACTCGCTAAAGAAATGTCACCTTCACGGGCGTTTATTACACGCGGTTGGTAAATTTGAATACACGAGCGGCTTATAGGTGTATTGTTTTTGCCGACTTATTTAATAGGTGAGTTCTAACGCAGGAAGTGTTGCGGGTTTATTTATTATACTAAGTCAATAGCGCTTTACTAGACGGAAATCAGTCAGAATAAATGAGTTCATCTCTAAATTCAGTCAAGTCTTCAAGTCTGCGCTGTAGAGCAGAAGCCTGTCTAAATAGTACAATAAAGTCGACTACATGATACTAATCTGTTGTCTGTAAGTCTGCTTGACATGCTCGATTATTTAACATTGAAGTACGAGAGGCAATACCAAAAGTATAAGATATTAACTTTCACGAACTCAGGTACGATGCTGCTGACGTACTGTACGGGAAGGTGCTCATATACCTGACGTACCGTATAAACTGTAATGTTCTTACATTATGTTCAGTCAGGATTTTCCGGAAGATATTTCACAAAGTGCACTCCAGACGGGCGGTGATTACACGCGGTACATGGCGTGTGAAACAAACGAGCGGCGCATGTCGCGCAGTCTTGCCGAGTTTAATATTTATTGCCGGAGTTGTAGTTCGTTGCTTTTACACTACAATTGGCTATGGTTTTCCATGAAACAGGTACGTAAGTATTTTGATTCGCTGTTCATCATTTTGAAGCAGCATTTGTTTTAAGATTCCAAGCAAAATGGCTTCGGCCTTGTTACCGATGTTAACAGTGAGATGCAGATTTTCTTCGACACAACTAATTATCACAATCACACTCTACGAATTTACTCTTTGTTTTTGATTAATCTAAATGATCGAAGTGTTTTTACCTTTATTTTTAACCCTCGCTCTACCGAGAATGGGGAGTTATAAGTTTGACGCGTTTGTCTGTTTGTCTGTGGCATCATAACTCAACAATGAATAATCCGATTTAGTTCCGATTTTTTTATACAGAAAATTTTGTAGAGATTGTTCTTAACCATGTCTGATAAACATTTGACCAGTGGTTTCCAAGATCTACGGGTAGATTTATCTTTGATGTCAGATAGTATCCCTAGAACGGTAATAGCTAGATGGTTCCAGTTTGACCTCAAATGTTTAGGACCATGGTCCCCTTCCCACATCATGAACCTTCGGGACCTGATGATATTCAGGAAAAAGTAAGTAAACCCTAGTAAGTTGGGGGTTTCATAAATTTTTAATTTAAAGTTATTAATAATAATAACTTACTACTATGGTATTATTTTTTCTAAAAGGGACTAGTACTTTTCCCCTTTATTCCCAATCCTAATTAACTCAACTTTAATCCCAATCCTAATTAACTCAAGACCTCAAATAAAAATAAAAAAATAAAAAATGACCTGTCCGTTGTTTCATATAATTAAGTCCCATTGAGGTTCCCAGCTTCGTAGTAACAAATGGGTACAAGATGTGCCAGATTAAACCCTGCGACTGTAATTTAAAAGGAAACAAAGAACAAAGGTCTTGATTAAACCAACTTTGTCTGCTGTGACCGTGGTACAGTTTAGTTTCATCCACAATAGAACCTGCGCGAAGGTGGAAAACCTTGTATCAAGAAACTTGAAAAGAAGATTGGGCAATTTGTCCCAAGAGTGTAGCACATTGAGTGATATATCAAATGAAAGCTCTGACGAAACTCATCAATTTCCTCTATGGCGACGAAGCTGTAACTAGAATCCGGAGATAGACAACACTTTCTTAAAACGTCTTGAGCTGAGGCCTATTTTGTGCTGCAGCATGTATATACGCCGTCCATATATTATATTAATTTAGTTGTTTAAGAATATATATTGTATTATATATCATATACTTACCATAAATTGAATTAATTGAAAAGTTAATTACTAAATTAATTCATTTAATTGAATTGCATGTGTGCTGCAGTTAACACATATATTTTTTCTATTTCTTTTCTATTTTCTTGTCTATTTTTTTTGTTTAGGTAAGGGAAGCAAGCAAGCAAACGGGCCACCTCATGGTAAATTATCACCGTCGCCCTTGACTCTTCATTATAGGCAATATTACTAGATGGGGTTTTAGATGCGCTGTTAAGCATGTTAACATTGAAGACTTTGGTGGAGTGCCTCATGTGTCGGTAATTACACTGAGTCTCATACCCTTCAAACAGAAACCCCAGGCTGACACTGTACAGAAAAATCATCATCAGCAGCCTACTCTAGTCCACTGCTGGATATAGGCCTCTCCCTTGGCGCGCCATTGAGCCCGATCTTCGGCTCTTCTCATCCAGTCGCTGCCTGCCACCTTGCGCAAATCGTCGCTCCATCTAGCAGGGGGGCGTCCCACACTACGTTTGTCCAAACGCGGTCTCCACTCCAGAACCCGTCTCCCCCAGCGGTTGTCGGTTCTGCGACAGATGTGACCGGCCCACTGCCACTTCAGCTTGCTAATCTTATGAGCTATGTCGGTAACTTTTGTTCTATGCCGGATCTCCTCATTTCGGATTCGATCCACAAAAACATACCACCTTCTAAAATTAGACTAAAGCGAATCACGCACAAAATACAAGGTTTCTAACGTTAATTATCAAGTAAATAACATTAGTAAGTATTTGAAGAGTCAAGGAAGAACGATCAAGTTCCTTCCAAAAAAATTACGATCATGTAGCGATTTTTAAATGGAATTAGACCGAACACGTAGATATCTATTTTTTTTGTTTTTTACATTTCTATGGTTACGGTCCATTTCCTTTTTAAATCGCCATCGGTATGCTAAGATGCTCAGATTTTTTCGACAATCTAAAGTTTTTCTGTAGGCGTGAAATGACTTTGATCTTTTTTCCCGTGGACTCTCCATCTGTAACATTGAGCTGCAAATAAAGAAAATAAAAATATACTTTCATTCAGCGTAACAAGATTAATCGAATTTATAACACACAAAGGCGGTATCAAGATTGGAAACTTGGCAGAATTAAACAACGCGTGGGGAAAAATCGATTTGCGTTTGTATTGTTCGGGAAATACCGTTTTGGAAATTACAGTTGGCACTTTATTTTATAATACTTATGATTTGTAAATCCTAGTTAGATAATATAAATGACACGATATGAAGACGATTTTCCCATCGCAAAATGGGACTACGTACTCATACGCCTGTCTTGATTTTTGAAGAATCTAACTCAACAATCCATAGATTTAACAAAATTATCAAGATAAATGTGCATTTAATATTAATTTAATTGTCATAAAATAAATAGAATGTGCCAAAATAAATTAAAATGTTATTAAAAAATCCTTAAAAAAATGTCATACTTTTAAAATAATGTGTGTATACGAGTACTTACCGCTGTTTTTTATGGTTTAAGGAGAGCAGACGAGCATAGGCCCATTAGGCTTCTTACCATTAGGTGATTGATTTATTGATGTCCTCCACGACGTATCCGTCGACGTCCCTGCTTAGCTCCTGACGCGCGCTCGGAGGTGGCTAGCGAAGCCAAACTTCGGAGCAGTAGAGCTGTCCGCTAGAGTTGAAGGTAAGAAGTGGTCCACCACCTCACCACCTCACTTCACTATGAAGTTATAAGAGTGTATTCGATAGAGCTGTCCGCTAGAGTTGAAGGTAAGAAGTGGTCCACCACCTCACCACCTCACTTCACTATGAAGTTATAAGAGTGTATTCGATGTTGTGCTAACCTTAAGGACTTAGATAGGGTGATTATGCCGTAATTACGCAGGCCCTTACCTTACAAACCGAAACACAGCAATGCTAAGCATTGCTGCTTTACGGCAGATATAGGCAAAAGGGTGGTACCACCCCAATTATACCTTCTTCGTACAGATATGTATGGATGAAATTTCAAAATGAATATTTCACAATACGAGTATCTAATTGATTCCGCGATCTCCAGAAACGTCTATTCTTAAATTAAATCGACGGTGTTTGATCTTTCAAATCAAATAATACAAACGTTTTGAAATTATTCAGATTGAAATTCAAACGGTAACTCAAAGCAAATGACTAAAGGAATATTCGTGGAAATTATAATGAAAATTAAAGCTTTCAAACCCTTTTAGCAGAAACTCAAGTCGTAAAACAATTAAAACATTCAAAATAATTAGTTGATTGGTTCAATCCAACTGATGTCAATAATTCCACTTACTTCTCTGTTTTTCAATGTAGGTACATCTCCATATTTTGTCTCTGGATTAAGGAAATCATAGAGACTTTAATATCTTGCATTGTAGGTGGCTGCCTCTTGCAGAGTATCTTGCTGGTGGTAGGACCCCTTTACCCCTGACCAGCAATCACCCTTCAACTTCTATATACAATATATCGTCAAATATCTTTGTTTCAGCGTTGGTATGTTTCGTCAGTGCATAGAAGAGCCAGTACTTACTAAGATGAGATTGAGGTCAAACGCGGGTTTAGTAGTAAACTAATAAAAAAGTGTGATGAAAAAAATATTACCTACTACCGAATAGCTCAGGGCTACCAGGAAAGCAATTTGTAAAATATAAGTTATCTAATTACACTACAAGGAGCAATTTTGAAGAAATGTGGGTAACTTTTCAAAATCACAACCGCTTTAACGGTATCCTAGAGCTCTCAAGGTAAAAGCTTTGTAATTATTTTTCATGGAAAATGGATAGGCCTCGTACTTATATTATTTTTTCTGCTTTACTGACTTTGCTGTACTTACTGAAGCGAGAAAGCGAAAGTGTTAAAAGCGACCACTTTTAACGACAAAGCGAAAGTGTTAAAAGCGACCACTTTTAACGACAAAGCGAACGTGTTAAAAGCGATCACTTTTAACGACAAAGCGAAAGTGTTAAAAGCGACCACTTTTAACGACAAAGCGAAAGTGTTAAAAGCGACCACTTTTAACGACAAAGCGAAAGTGTTAAAAGCGACCACTTTTAACGACAAAGCGAAAGTGTTAAAAGCGACCACTTTTAACGACAAAGCGAAAGTGTTAAAAGCGATCACTTTTAACGACAAAGCGAAAGTGTTAAAAGCGACCACTTTTAACGACAAAGCGAAAGTGTTAAAAGCGACCACTTTTAACGACAAAGCGAAAGTGTTAAAAGCGACCACTTTTAACGACAAAGCGAAAGTGTTAAAAGCGACCACTTTTAACGACAAATTCTACGGTCCACTTTTTTTGATAAATGTTTAGGAGATGATATTTTTCGGGAACGGCGCTAGTTTCGTACCAATTGTTGAGTGTTTTTCAAAAGTGAATGATGCCATGTCGTGCCGGCCATAAAGAATAGCACTACCCCAACTCTTCCCGTGAGTGACGTACGAGGCGTCTAAGGGACTTGGTGGATACTACGAGTATTCTACTATTCTAGTAGTCTACTATGTAAACGGGCGGTGTTAGGCTCTCCACCTAACACGTTTGTCCACCAAATCTTAGGGCGAAAAGTGGGAACTACCTATTATGAATGTGGATCCTTTGTCTACCCCCTCGGGGATTATGGACGTGAGAATTATGCTATCCTATGCTATGAATGATGGAATCGGTTTATCGGGTAGAGCTACAAAATACATTGCACGTTTCAAATGAAGGAATGAATAAATGAATACATTGCACTTTATTCAATTCAATCATTTATTCGTGAACATAGGTAATTATAAGTAGATATTAGTATACAGTTTAAATGAGTAAGTATCACACAAAAATAGTGTGATACAGTGCGTACGAATAATAGTATATACTTACTTACTCCGCTGGCGCAGCGACCCGAAGTGGATCTTGGCCTAATAATAGTATATAATATATTATATAATAATAGTATGCCGATAGTACATCGGCAGATTCAATTCGGTCCACACTTAGAGGCTACCCCTCAAAACTAGCTACTAGGCTACCACTCAAAATTTATCCTGAATTAAGGTATTTATTGAAAAACTTGGTTGAGCTTTAAGCTCAATAATTATTTATCAAGGAAAAACTAAATCTGACACCTGACAGCCACTGTTCAGGGTACTTCCATCCAATTTGACTTGCTAAGCAGTGCCTCCGGCTCTTGTGAAAGGTACACCACCTTTTAGAGATCCTCTCCCGAAACGGCAAATGGACTCCATAAAATAGTGTATAATAGTGGAGTCGCTGCTTTGTCCGTTTGGACAAAATCTGTCAGATTGTTTAGAATTAAAACCCGTAGTGGAAACTGGTGGCCTATTGGTGGCGTTCGTATCTCTATAGTGATTATCTCTAGGGATTCGTACTTAAAATGGAAATGGAGCCGTATCACTCTCGCTCCTCTATCCATCTGTCACATACCTTTATCTCGTAAACTGAAAAAATGTAACAAGAAAAAAAATTGCTTGTTAGGCATTTTGTTAGAGACCTAGTCTAGAGTTTGTTTGTAGTAATCACAAAATAAAACATGTTTTGCTCAAAAGTCTTAACTTTTACATATTACATACTTTAGACTATAGGACTTCACGAAGCCGGTTGGTTCCTTTCCCGTTCGGTTCGCTGCATCGAATTTCAAAACGCTGATCTCTAGAGAATTGAGGGCGGGCGGAGCGCCCTTCCCTGTTACCAATCACATGATTGGTAGCAGGGAACCGAACCGGACTGATTTCCAGTCAGGTTCGGCAATTATTTTTTCTTGTTGCTACCTTTTCAGTTTACGAGATAAAGGTACGTGACAGATGGATAGAGGAGCGAGAGTGATACGGCTCCATTTCTCTTTTAGGTACGAATCGCTAGAGATAATTTGGATCCGTACGTATGGACGGACGGACACCAATAGGTGCAAACCCGTTTTCACTGCTGGGTTAAATTCTAGAAAATCTGACAGCTTTTGTCCAAACGGAACTGCCCCGTGAATTCCGACACACATATAGAGCGTGGATCCCTATGGGGCGAGTCTCGACTCGCACTTGACTGGTATTTTGGACGAGATATCTTCATTATGAAAGAGATTGCCTTTGTAATATAATGGAGCACCCACACGGGATGTGGAATAATGGGAATTTTATCTTTACAGAATTTTGACTTGGACTTTTGCTTTTGTATAATGTAGCATTAAAATCAGTACTTAATGTGCAACGTTACGACTCGGTTTTCATATAAGTCATTTAACACATTCAAGTCGTATTCGTGCAATATTTTACTGAACATTCATCGCGTCAATCGTGATGTCGCCACATCAAAAAATTATTAGGTACAATTTTTTTTATTAAAAATTCAAATCAAATCAAATAGTTTATTAGTTGAAAGTAGGTACATTACAGAGCTCTTAAATTATAATAAATTATCACTACTTTCTACCACATTGTATGCTACACAAATATTTTTCATTTTAACATGATAGAACCTTATAAATAGAAAAAAAAGATAAAAATTATTAATAAAACATAATAGTAATTAATTTTATATATTTAAATTCAATTTTCATATGTTTTTTTTTTAAATTTTTTAATTTACTACTAAACCCGCATTTGACCTCGATCTCGCCTGATGATAAGCGACGATGAGGTCGACGATGGAGCATGCGGGTCCAGTAAATGCCTATTCACTCTGGCCTTTTTCACTTGGCCACTAAGTCAATTTCATATTTTACATTATTTTACCACATTTATATAAAGCCTGGTTCTTGGACAGTTGCAAGCCTCTGTTCAAAAAATATAACATTCTCCCGCTGCCGTGTCTTTACATTAGAGATGTTTGTTGGTTTGTAAAATCACATCCAGATTACTTTAAAAAATATACCGAAGTATATCCAAAACGAACCAGAAGTCAATATATAAACTTACTGTATCAGCCTCCTTGTAAGAAATATATTTATAAAGTAAATGTTTATAACATGTGTGTGCTGCTGTATAACCTGCCAGATAAAATCAAGTTACAACATGGGTCACAATTTAAGTCTAATTTAACAAAGTGGCTTTTAGAGAACTGTTTTTATAATATTAGTGAATATTTAGACAAATTGCATGCACATTAGAATCATATAAATTTTTAGTTTAAGGAATGATATAGGTATAACATTATTCTGTTAAATATTTGCACGCCTGCTTGCAGGTTGAATACTGTTTCAAACCCCTTTGTAAGACCATGTTATATATTACGTATTCTTGCAAATAAACATTGATTGATTGATTGATTGAAGGAAAGTCAAACTTAATTATATTACAGATTTGTCTTCTACGTATTCTTTAATGTCATAGTAGCATTTGTGTTTCAGAATATTTGTTACTCTTTGTCTAAATTCTCCATAAGTCACATTTTTAACTTTTCCGGTTGCTTATTAAAGAACTTTAATCCCATGTAATACACACGTTTCTGAAATAGGGCACACTTTGGAGAGGGCAGTGCAAGTTCATTTTTATTGCGAAGATTTCTAGTGTGTGTGTTTTATTTACTTATACATTTTATACAAATATTCAAAGTTAAAAAAATAATTACAATATAGTGTATTATTTTTCAAATGCCGACAGTAAAACAGCATGACTGAACTAACAATATACCTACCAGTAAAATATATCAAAGGTATAAAAACCGTGTTGTAACGTAAAGATTTCGGAACGATTTCAACAACCATTTGGATCCCGGTTGCGAAAACGGCTACCCCATTTCTTTCCATGGTGTGTCGCAGAAAACAACACAGTGGGAAATGGGGTAATAACACAGACCTTTGTCATAGTACACCCCGGACACTGGCAACCATATATATTGTAGGTATGTACAAAAAAACATCTTTATCGATCGACTCCCTTAAATCATAAAGAAAAATCTTGTAGGATCGTGGGGGATCTCATTATATATATATATATATATATATATATATATATATAATCTTGGATTAGCCTTTGCTATGTAATCTGTAAGATTGCCTGCAGTTTGTAAGCAAAGTTTCTTGTACAATACTTACAAATAGATCTATTACTTAGTCATCCTTCTAAGTCGTGTTCCTCATTGCTGAGGGTCGTGATCATTCTAAGGAATTAATCACATAGAACGGCTAGTGGCAGATTTAATGGGGTGCTTTGCCATTGCCTTCTCCATTTCACACACTGGCTATGTCAGTGTGCAGGTTTCCCCACAATGTTTTCCTTCACCGTCAGAGCATTCGGTAAATGTACGTAAGTCTTTCGAAAAAACCGAAACACTCATTGGTACATGACATTGCCTGGTTTCGAACACGGACCTCCCGCATGGGAGTCCGACGTCCTAGCCACGACGCACGCACGCCACCGATGCTCTCAATAAGCGACGTACTATTACTTAGTACGGATCCCTATAGACTGAGCGAGGTCCGACTCGCACTTGGCCGTTTTTAATAGCATCGATAATTTTGCAAATGACCTCTGTTCTGTGGTAAACAAGTTGAGGGCTCTTTCTTTACCTTTGAATTCATTGAAAAGTAGAAAACTACGCGAGTGATGAAATTCTCAGTTATTTTTAGAATTAATCACAGGCCTGACATTAAAATGGTTTTTATTCTTTCAAACCTTTTTCTTTTACAGCCTTTTCAGACCACACAGTACGAAAGCCAACGGAATGACAAAAACGTGAAAGTCCCTATTTTCACGGCTCACGACTAATTCATTGTTCAAGCAAGCAAGAAAATTAACTTTTATTTTTGTGGCTTTATTTAAGGATTTTTTTGTCGGAAAATGACGACCAACCCCAAGCTGCCCTTTGACACAAATTAGATACCAAAGAACAGAAGAGAAGCTCCCCACTAACGTCCTGCCGAGAGCGTCGGTGGCCTAGTGGCTAGGACACCGGACTCCCATGCTGGAGGTCTAGTTTCAAAACCGTGCAGTGCCAAAGAGTAGCAAAGAGTTTATCGTACTTTTCGAAGACTTACGTACATTTACCGGCTGCTCTAACGGTGAAGGAAAACATCGTGAGGAAACCTATGCACAAAAGATCCTCAAGGGTCGAAGTGCCGCTGGGGTTATTCCCGGCCCCCTATCACATAAGATTAGATAAGATAACGTTCTGCCATGCCGTAACAAATAACTTTAAGTAATTTTCGCGACAGTATTCATTTTCCTAATAGTATCTAATAATCTTTAAAAAAATATATATTATTGTATAAATACGAATAATTTATAAAAAAAATGTACGGAAATTGTCTTGAAGACGTTTCGCTTTAACTAAAGATCGTTCCAATTTCAAAAGCATTCCACAAATTAATGGTTGCGGTTCGATGAAACATCAACGTCCGTTCGTCTTTCAGAACTTGTTTGCAAGTTATTGGAAGGAGTTTTCGTAATACAAATAAATAACCAACAGGGTTAAAGTTGGTTTAATATAGTTTTAAACAATAATGTGGGTAATGTTTTGTGTTCAACCAAAACATTATGTCCTAAAGACTACTTCTTAGCAGGTAGTCAACCAACACGTCCATGCACAGAAGGGTGAAGGATCGGCGGGATGTACCGAGCTGCCTTATTACCCAACTAAGTCAAAATGGAAGTAATTTTTTTAAATTATTGAGCTTATAAAAGTTATCGCGTGTTGTAAAGAACTCTTTCTCTTCAGCAGCTTGACAGGCAGTATTTTGTGCCGTGGAAAGGCAGGCTGTTCCATTCCTTAGCCGTTCGCATAATGAACGAAGAAACAAATCGCTTCGTACGAATTAGTTTCTTGTCGTTCCGTGGAGTGCAGTGCTCAATTGAGCTATCGCAGCTCATCCTGCAGTCTTAAATTACGTCGCCTATACAGACGGAGAAAGGGTTGATTAATTTGAAGCCTAGTTGAAGTATATTTGCACCTAGATCGCCACGTAATTAGTCTTGGTAGCGGCACTCGAAAACAAATAGAAGTGTCTCAATGTCGTAACTTAACAGTGTATTTCCAGTTGGCGGGATTCCAAACATGTTTCTTCCTTCTTGTTCACGAACACGATGTAATTACTCAGGTGCTCTGTTCAAGTAGAACAAAATAACTCAAGGAACATTTTGACAAACGCTGGGCTGTCTTTCTGGTCATCGTCACTCTCAAGTGTCAGGATGTAGAAACGGCACCTTGAATCTAAACATTTAGGTTCAAATTCGAGGTTACTACCTATAACAGTTGTATGTTCAAGTAGGTACCAACCATCTTCCACCGTAACTGCTGTGAGGAACCGGCAGTGCCGCCGGTTGAAAGTGATGAATGTCTCTAAACCATCTCGATAAAATCGCCGTGCACAGGAAGGGTTTTTATATCCCTGGTCAGGGTTTATAATAATTTGATAACACGCCGCGCGTTCTGTATATAGCTTGAGTCTGTCTTATAAGTTATAGGACGTTTTCTGCAACCCTTTCGCTCTGTTAAAGCGTGTTGTTGTGTTGACAGTTCGTATTTTTTTTTGTATGAAATTTTGTTGCCAGTGTCTGTTTTTTTAATATCTCTAAAATTACCCAAGTCCATTGACTAATTAGACTCTGGTTGCTGCCTGGACCGACAAAGTAGTTTCAGTGAACGTGTGTAAGTGCATCGCTCTAGTACATTAGTACTAAGTTTCCTTTCTGATATATATTTTTTGTGGCCGTGGTATAGTGCTACAAAACTACGCATTTTACTAGCCATTAGGGTCATGAAATTAGATCTTATCTGCTATGAGTATGGTAATTGTTTGTCTACTTCGTGTTTGACTTTTATAGTTTGCAAAATGACGTAATATTACCCAAATTACCGGACATTTTTGGTTAAATTACGGTTATTTATTTAAATGACCGTAATTTAAATTTAAATTACCCACGATCTTGGACATGTTTATTCGTATTTTTAATTATTTCTAATGTTTAAGAATAATTGGCAAAATTTACAAAGCAACCATTTGTTTAAAAACCTTTTGTTCCGTACTGGAACAGATTTATTTATTACAAATAATATTTTTTTATTATTTCTACCGAAGACAACACAATTTGAACTCGTATTTTTCCAAATTTAATTTTCTCCCTCTCAAACCTGATGACAATCCAAACTGATCACTCAAGACCGGCATGAAGATACCTGTGGATTTGCAAATGCATTTTTTCGCATTTTGACATTTGAACGCCTGCCGGCTTGACGTGCTACGCATAACCTCACTGTGCAATTTTCTCAAAATATTGAATTTTACGAAATCCGGCTAAGAAATACCTCCTAGAGTCACACCCGGTTTGTGAACTGGTAACCCTCGAGCCTGTGCCTATGTGTGAAGTGTTGAGGTCGAAGACGGAGCACAAGATCAGCCATCCAGCCGGAGACGCCGATACTGCAAATCTGGATTAGTGCGGTGAGTCATCATCAGGAAAAAGAAGAATACATTGCATTCTAAAATGAGTATTTTTTATGAATGTGTATTATTCAGTTTTCGTGATTGGATTCATTCAGTCCGAGTCGAGATTTTAGATTTCAAAGTTTTAGGTGGTTATAGGATATAGCTTTTTTTTCGCTCGGCCTCGGAACTTCGAACTGTCATATCTCAACTAAGACTGAGTTTAAAGTATGACTTGTCATGACATGTTTTGTTTGTGTTCTTATTTTCTATAAACTTAGTCAAATGTAGTCTGTGAACGCGTGATAAAAAGACGCCAATTTTACCGAAAAACTTTTATCGAAAATTGAGTACCTATATCTTGTTTCTTGTACATCTTAGACGAAAACTTGTAATAACAATATTTGTAGCAAATAATGTATACTATTCGATGATGTATTAGTTTGTTTTATAAAAATACCTTACATTACATATTTTGTACCAACAAATTTTGGAAACCAGTGTGTAATCTTAAAACAATTTTACTGAATGATAACTAGTTAATAGGAAACGGTACATGCTAACACTTGAAATGTCGTCGATTAACACGTTAAATTAGAATTTTACCATAGATGACCGTCATTTATGGTCATTTTTAAAAATGACGTCATATATTTTAAATTACCGTAACTTACCAGGATAATTTTACCGCTTTACTACATCTATAGTTGCTACACTTGTACGTTTTTAATTTTAGTGGAATAAGGGACATTCATTATTTTCATTTTGATTTATTGTATCAATTAGCATGGTTATTTAACTTATTTTGTAGCCAAGTACCTAATTAATGACAATTTAATTATAGTGAAACCTAGTTGTTTACGTATGTTATCGCAATTTTCGACTAATAAAATAAATTAAGTGGTCACAACCGTGTAATTTCACTTCCATTTGTGAGTAGTTATGTCCAAAGTTTGAAATGATTATTATACCTTTGGGCGTCGATCTATTTCACACTACTTTAAAATTCAAATTTTCCCTGATGAAAATAAAGTAAGTATAGAGTGGTAAAATTAGTGTAGTGATAGATAACCATAATGTAGTAATAGCTTAGGTAGGTATGTGAATCTTACTGGCTATGGCTACTATCTAGCTTGACCAAGATATAAAATGAAATATCTCCTCATAATATTAAGTGTTAGCAATATTTTTCGTAGCCATATTAAGAGTAAAAGCCAACATTAATGAAAAATAAGGTAGCCCATTTCTAGAACGGAATTCGCAGGTAGCTACAGAATGAGGGTCAAATATACCTTCGGCCGTTGAAGCGACCAAATTACTACCTCTATATTCATTTTATGATGTACTTAAAAAGGGTTGAAATTCTTGACAGTAATGGATAAACCGTAGGAACCGTTTGTTTTAATGCGATCATAATATTATACTGGGTGTAACAAAAACCCCCTGTTCCGAAAGGAGTTGTTCAGTATCCATAACTGTACAACTTTTACTATGATGGGGTCAACTCTGAAATCGCGAAAAACAATCAGGTGTTCAATACAAAAACAATCAGGTGTTCAATACAAAAACAATCAGGTGTTCAATACAAAAACAATCAGGCGTTCAATACAAAAACAATCAGGTGTTCAATACAAAAACAATCAGGTGTTCAATACAAAAACAATCAGGTGTTCAATACAAAAACAATCAGGTGTTCAATACAAAAACAATCAGGTGTTCAATACAAAAACAATCAGGTGTTCAATACAAAATCTCAATACCTACCGAAAATGTATGAAACATCAGAGATGACTCCATGGTGAAAGTTCACCTTCACCGGTCACTTTAGCACCAATGCCCACCTACACAATATGAAGCTAACTGACAGCACATCTTGCAGAGCCTGTGGTGAACAACTGGAGACCGTTTCACATCTCCTATGTGTATGTGACGCTTTCGCGGCAAAAAGGATGGGTCTGCTAGGCTCTGCCTATCCGGACCCAAGGGAATTCAAATCCCTCCCACTAAGACGCATAGTCTTGCTCATGCACGACATATTCGGTGATGTGGTCAAGGGATAGGTTCAAGGGGTTGAACACAAAAGATCCCCATGGGTCGAAGTGTCGCTGGGATCCCCGGCCCCCATCCAAAGATAAGATAAGATGGTGAAAGTTGTTATGGATACTGAACTAAACACCACTCTTTCAAAACTATAGGGGTATTTTGTTACACCCTACAGTAGAATAGAATAGAATATACTTTATTGCACAAAACTTAACAATAATAATAACTTTATTATTTAACTCCGTTTTTAGGTTTCATTTGCACTGGTCACAGAAGAGATCTGTCCTCCGAGATACTGGAACCTCCTGGAAGTTCGGAGGTCAGCGTTTATTATAACTAAGTTGTTGCTCACTCATTTTATTTAGTTTAATATAACATATGCTTAAGTTCCTACAAATAATATTATGATACCATCCGCGTCTGGGATTGGGATTGTTTCCTTCCAAAGTTTCTTTATTTTGTGGGCATATTTTTGTCTAGTTTTAGTGGTTATAGACTTAGGAAAAGTTTGTTGGAAACTATCTGTTAAGGCCGAATTGAGACATGAATTTCTATTAGAGTTTGTAAAAGTCTTTATTGCTGTTTTAGGACTTCTAAATTCTATTCGCAAACTTTTTCGTAGGAGAACTACACACAATGGATTTTTTTATGTGTTTATTTCATTATTTATAACTCGCAAAGTGTTTTGTTCCCCAGAGTTCTTGGAAAGAAAAAATAGTCACACTGCGAGCGTTCGCTCCTTCATGCGTTCACTCGTATACTACATTACATTACACAATATAATACCAATAGAGCGGGTTTCTTAAAGTGAGGTCAATGCACCTCTAGTAGGTCCATGACGCGAGTGCCTGAGGTCCGCAATTTCTTTTTTTTTCACAAATGTTCTACCTGGAAACGTATCTGACAATATTGATAAATTTCGTGCGAGAAAGCGGCACTTTGTCTAAACTTGGATTCACCCTAAAAGTAGGTACGTAATAAGTAGTGATTTTCAAAATAAGTTCTTTTTTTCCTACAATTTCTTTCTTTCAGAAATAGAATAGGAATATAATAATATATTTTTTTAAATAGGAATATAATAATTTTTAGGAATTCTTGAATATATTTTTTTCCATCGTCATTTTAAAAGTGGTCCGTGACTATTAATACTGAAAGGAAGACTGCTTTATGGTGAGGGTGAAGATTCGTTTAGCGCTGTAATACAATTCCAGATATAACTAAAGCTGGCATAAACAAATTATTACTGATGAAATCTAAATATTTCATTGAACACCATTTATAATAATAAATATAAATATTTATGCCAATATTGTAAAACAGCGCCATTTTAGTCTGACAAACCACTATATTTAATTATCTGTTTCACTTAGACTAGACACTGAGTTGTGAACATAATTGTATTCCTACGAGTATTTATTAAATAAAGAACTTATTAAATTATTAAATAAAGAACTTATTAAATTATTAAATAAAGAACTTATTAAATCAATCTAATCAATTTAGCGAGTAAATTCCCATAGATTCGGTGCAATTTTGTAACTAAACTAGGTAGTGCTTGTAGTTTTTTTTTCTATATTTAAATACAAACTAATAGTTAAACGAATAACTAACTAACTAACTAGTTAAACGATGCGAGTTTCTCACCGTAAAGTAGTCAACAAACACATCAGGGTAGGTATATTATATACCCTTTGGTACATTGTCGCTTTAACATATGACACATCCAGGATACAAATATCAAGAAATCATAACAAAATGCTGGTAGCTGGTCTGCTGGATCGCATCCGAAATGAGGAGATCCGGCATAGAACAAAAGTTACCGACATAGCTCATAAGATTAGCAAGCTGAAGTGGCAGTGGGCCGGTCACGTCTGTCGCAGAACCGACAACCGTTGGGGTAGACGAGTTCTGGAGTGGAGACCGCGTTTGAGCAAACGTTGTGTGGAACGGGCGTCCCTGCTAGATGGAGCGACGATCTGCGCAAGGTGGCTGGCAACGACTGGGTGAGAAGAGCCGAAGATCGGGCTCAATGGCGAGCCTAGGGCTATTTTTTTATTTTTTTTATTTCAATAAATTTCACAGCATAACAGTGATACCAAAGCACTGTGAAATTCAAACAAAAATATATCTATAGAATTAATTACAAACTAACTGAAGACGGACGCACATCCATACTCTCACAGAACCTCAGACACTCATCACGCACACTCGCCCATCGACTTGCAAACACATCGCAGTCTGGTGCTGATGCTAGAAGCGTATTAAGATACTGCAGAGTACGAACAAGTGGCGATTTACTGTAAGAAACAGTGCGTGCTGACGGCACTGCTAACATACGGTTACGACGTGACCGGAAATTAAATATATGCACAGGGGGGACAGACAGGCGGACAAGTCTCTCCACCAAATCTATGTCCAGCAGTGGACTAGAGTGAATCGATAACAAAAACTTGTTGCGATAAGGTTCCACAGGGTATAGCGCGATGTGTCCCCCAGTGTATATAGGCATCTCATAATGAGCATATAGGTACTTGAATATGATAAATACGTAGACTCTGTTAACCCAATTCGTTAGGTATTCATGAGTTTGATTCCATGAGTAAACGTGATCATTACTGACAATTTGAATTGCCGACAAGATTTGCTCTGGCGACACGACGATTGAAATTTAATTCCGTTCAATTAAATAGATAGGGGATGGAATTTCAAAGTTTTGATGTCACTTTGGATTCATGAGTCTGTTTAATTGGGGCACGGGCCAGTTCGGAAGGTGTAATCAAGAACTTTGTTGATTGATCAGTGATCATTTATTTTATAAAGTGATTTGATCGTTATCACTGCTATTAATTATGAAGGTGCTCTATTAGGGAGAGAGAGATATATATATATATAGGAATTACGTGTCAATGAATTAAAGGGAGTCGTAGTCGATGAATTATAAAGGAAATTATTAATAAATAAAATAAGATAATAGGTCTAATATGATAATAGGATAATAATCTTCGTACAGTTCAGATATTGTTCCCTGAGTCCAGCTGTCCTAACCGACAGTAGATGGTTGGAAATTCAACGAAGCTCAAGTTCGAATGAAGTTCAATGAAAATATCGATAGCGCGTTCTAACTTTTAATAATAGAAAAATGATGAAAGAAACGCAAATTGTTCAACGTAAAAATAACAAAAGCCGATTTTATTTCTAAATTCAGATTGACAACTGTTGAACTGAAAAAAATGATTATTTAATTTAGAGCATAGAAAGTAACTTTATTTATTTGAACAAATTATTTGATAGATATGACTAAGATCTTGGTTGAAGTGAACAATTTCTTAGTTGAAAG